>OU696665.1:16285416-17542500 GCA_916049575.1 Ancistrocerus nigricornis
GTCTATTCGTTTCCTCGCTTCTACGCGTGCCACTCCTTAGCGTTCGGTGCTAAGAAGAGAGAATCGTGAATTACATCTTAGGCTCGGGACTCGCGATATCCAGGCGCTTGGGTGATGCAATGCTTACACATTACTTTTAGGTCGCCTCTTCGGAAGGCGGCCTTGAATATGATACTTACTGTGTCGCTTAGGCGACTCGCGGGTACAACACCCCTCCCCCGCGGGAAAAAAGAATGTGCCACCATTCTTACGCTTGATTACCTATGGGTATACTTGTCCATTTATAAAGTACAATTTTTAAATTATTCCCGATAACATATGTGTAATATAATCGTTTACCTATATACAGGGTGTCCCGTTTCAACACTCAAAGCGGAAAACGGCAGATAGACTGGACCAATCTAAACAGAAATATCGAAAAATATTTAGGTAAATTCGGTCTAGTTAACGAGTTATTAATTAACAACGATCGGCCATTCACGGAGAGCCAGAAGCTATCGACGGCTTGGGACGTCCCCTTCAATCTCGGTAGTATGTAACGGAGGAAGCAATGGGAGGAGTAATCAACAACAAATAGTAACACGCAGCGGCACGTAATGCCGTCTATCACTGTTTACTGTGAGTACCTCTTTCTTTTTCTTACCCAATAGCATCATATCATTTATTTCACGCGTGCGAGGGAGAAGTAGTGTAAGAAAGAGAGAAAGAGAGTCAGCGCGAGCATTCAGCGTAAGGTAGTGTCGCAGAAAAAGAGTCGGGGAGAAAGAAATAGAGAAAGAGAGAGCGAAGGTCAGTACGCGAGCCTCTTGCGTACGGAGGTGTCGCACGGCGAGAAAGAAAGAGAGAGAAAGAGCTGTAGCGCGCGTCGATCCGCCCGTCACTGTTTACAGCGAGTAGCTCTTTCTCTCTCTTTCTTTCTCGCCGTGCGACACCTCCGTATGCAGGAGGCTCGCGCTGACTCTCTTTCTCTCTTTCTTACACTACTTCTCCCTCGCACGCGTGAAATAAATGATATGATGCTATTGGGTAAGAAAAAGAAAGAGGTACTCACAGTGAACAGTGATAGACGGCATTACGTGCCGCTGCGCGTTACTATTTGTTGTTGATTACTCCTCCCATTGCTTCCTCCGTTACATACTACCGAGATTGAAGGGGACGTCCCAAGCCGTCGATAGCTTCTGGCTCTCCGTGAATGGCCGATCGTTGTTAATTAATAACTCGTTAACTAGACCGAATTTACCTAAATATTTTTCGATATTTCTGTTTAGATTGGTCCAGTCTATCTGCCGTTTTCCGCTTTGAGTGTTGAAACGGGACACCCTGTATACAGGGTGGGGCAATAACTATGTCCACTTTGAATATTGCCGTTATTTGTAGTAATATGAGAAAATTTTATATACAAAACTTACACGGCAGAGAGGGGCGCATATTATGACGCAAAATTTTTTTGCGTGGGTGGAGGCATAGAGGAGATTTCAAGGTCATATCTATTTTTTTAAATGGAATACCATGTTTTTTTTATCGCGATCTAATAGCTAGTGTTGAGACGACTTCATCGAGCTATCATTGAAGGTCATGCAAGGTCAAACGAGGTAATAAAATAAACTTTCTTACATTACAGGAGATGCTCGAAGTGGCGGCCGTTTACGTTAATGCAAAGTTGCATTCTTCGTATCGCTGCTTCACGCGCATTGTCTTATCGTTTCTGCACTTATTCTGGCACATGCTGTAATTATCCGTTGTTTCATATTCTCCGGAGATGTGGGTACTTCTTGGTAAACAACATTTTTCAATGCTCCCCAAAGGAAAAAATCTAATGGGGTTAAATCTGGAGAGCGAGCTGGCCAAGAAACTAATCCTCCACGTCCTATCCATTTATTCGGGTAAAGTTCGTTCAATGCGTCTCTTACTCTCCGAGCATAATGTGCTGGACAACCGTCGTGCTGTAACCACATCTTTTGGCGAACGCTTAGTGGTACATTTTCTAATAAAGTCCACAATCTATTACGTATAAAAAGTTCATATCGTTCGCCAGTAAGATTTCCATCGATAAAATGCGGTCCGATTATTTGATCACCAACGATTCCACACCACACGTTAATTGACCATTGTCGTTGATGCTCAACTTGTCGTAACCAGTGTGGATTATCGATACTCCAATAATGCATATTATGCAAATTAACATTTCCATGATTAGTAAATGTAGCTTCATCGGTGAACAGTATTGATGAAAAAAATGTTGCATCGATTTGTATTTTATGTTGAGCCCACTGACAAAACGCGACACGATTCATAAAATCCGTACCGTGTAACTCTTGATGAAGAGTAATATGGTATGGATGAAATTTATACCGTGAAAGTATTCGTAACACGCTCCTTCGACTGATAGCTGACTCTCTTTGAATCTGTCGGGAACTAATCTGCGGGTTATGAGCTACAGCTGCAAGAACACCAACTTCATTTCCTTCATTAGTTGCTCTTTTACGACGGCTGGTCTGACGAGTACCCAAATTTCCGGTTTCTTTTAATTTTTGGCACAATCTTTGAAATGTTCGGTGCGAAGGATGCATACGGTTTGGATATCGTTCAGCATACAAGGCTTGAGCTCTTATCGAATTTTGCCGCGTTTCTCCATAAATGAGGATCATATCCACTTGCTCTCCAAAAGAAAATTTCATTATGACGAACACGTATCTACTTGACTTATCGATCGAGACTGATTACCAATTCATGTTAATGTTATGAATTGGTGAAATGTTTACATTTCTAGCTATACGTGATTTATTGCCACAACATAAACAACGTTACAAGAACATTTGTTTGTGTAAAAGTTAGAGTCTATAAATAATACAAAATGTGCTAGAATAAGAGCAGAAACGATAAGACATGCACGTGGAGCAGCGATACGAAGAATGCAACTTTGCATTAACGTAAACGGCCGCCACTTCGAGCATCTCCTGTAATGTAAGAAAGTTTATTTTATTACCTCGTTTGACCTTGCATGACCTTCAATGATAGCTCGATGAAGTCGTCTCAACACTAGCTATTAGATCGCGATAAAAAAAACATAGTATTCCATTTAAAAAAATAGATATGACCTTGAAATCTCCTCTATGCCTCCACCCACGCAAAAAAATTTTGCGTCATAATATGCGCCCCTCTCTGCCGTGTAAGTTTTGTATATAAAATTTTCTCATATTACTACAAATAACGGCAATATTCAAAGTGGACATAGTTATTGCCCCACCCTGTATATTCTTTTCTTACGCTTTATTCGTTTATTGGTATTTATTTTATTTATACATATATTCTTCATTTATATATTATAGGAAAATATATTTCTTTATTTCTTTATTTTATTTATTTATTTTTTTTTTTGACAATATTTATTTTTCCCGATGACATGTTTTAATATAATTGTTTATGCTTACATAGATACTTTTCGCTTTTAAATGCTACGTTAGTTTTTTGTTTCTTGATCTGTTTTCGCTTTTGTCGCTTGTAATATATGCTATAACGCGCTACTAGTACTAAGATTATAATTCCTATCGCCACAAGTGGAGCTTGATTAAATACGTGGTTATTATTTTTATACTTGTTAGTATTTGCCTTCCTATGGGAGGTATTCCAATTATTACCGTAATTTTTGCGCGTTATCGGCTATATGCTTTTACTTCTGTTACGCGATCTAAGAGGTATCCTGCTTCTATATTTAAGGAATCGGAAAGTTTAGTGCTGTCTATAAGTGTGGTAATGCTTTTTGCGAGTATTGAACTATTTGGGTACACGATAATAACGTAAATTGTTCGTCTGTCTGTTCAGTGGGGTCAGCTTTTGAAGAATGTGTTCTTAGGTTTCGTGCAAAATCTTTACTTATAAAATGTTGTAGGTAATCCGCTAGTGTTTTATGATTTCGTTCTACCGTTTTCCTCTCTTTAGTTTTTAATTTTCATTCATTAAAGTGTTTTAACCGGTTCGCGTGTACCGTAATTGTTTTCTTTCCTTTCTTTATAATATAGTTTTCCGCGGATTTCTGTTTTATTATAGTATATGGTCCAATCCAGTAATTATCTAATTTCTTTGACCGTCCGTGTCTCGTCGCGTCGTCATATAATAATACTTTATCTCCTTCGTCGAAAGTTCTCGGTCGCGACGTCTTATCGTAATATTCTTTTGCGTGTTCTTTCGCGCGTGTTAAATTCTCTTTCGCGAACGTGTTAGCAGTCCGGATTCTTTCGCGTAATTCGTTAGCATAGTTATCGTAATTATATAAAGGTTGCGGTTCGCGCTTGATAGAGGTAGGCATTTCGGCTAATCTTCCGAAAACTAGTTCGTATGGGGTATACGTCCTTGCCGTATGTGGGGTTGTATTATATGTGAACATCGCGTAAGGTAACCATTCGTCCCAATCCGCTTGATCCTTTCCTACATAATTTTTTAGATAATCTGCCAACGTTTTGTGGCTTCGCTCTAGCGCACCGTTGGATTGTGGGTGGTAGGCTGTTGTTTGTATCTTTTTTATATTTAGTACTTTGCATACCCCTTTAAAAACATCTGATATAAAATTAGTTCCTTGATCTGTTAATATTGTTTGCGGTATTCCGTATTCGCAAACTATTTTCGTAGCAAATTCTTTCGCCACCGCATTGGCTTCCTGATTTGGTATAGGGATGGCTTTGCTATATTTCGTTAAATTATCTTGAAAAGTAAGTATATAATGATTCCCTGCATTGGAAACTGGTAATGGTCCAACTATATCTAGGCTACATTTTTCGAAAGGTTGGGTAGGCGTATCTGTAATTACCATTGGCATTTTTGTTCGCGTGCCTAACTTATTTTGTTGACATTTCGCGCATTTTGATATATAATTCTCTATATCCTTATATAATTCTCTATATCCTTTCGAAGTCCTGTCCAATTGTATTTTAATTTAATTCTATTATATGTTCTATCGACTCCTTGATGGCCTCCTAGGGGGGAGTCGTGATATTCGTATAAGATTCGTTTCTTTTCATCGGCGGAAAATTCTCTATGTTGCGTATCTTCGGTGTCAGGTATCGCGTTTGTAACGTATACGCGGCTCAGCGCATCAGCATTGCTGTTATTCTTTCCTTCTTTGTACGTGATCTGGTAATTGTATGTGCTAGAAAGCTTAATACGCCATCGCATGAGGCGTGATCCGGGATCTTTTACATTAAATAGCCACGTCAGCGGTTTATGGTCTGTTACTATCGTGAATTTCGTTCCGTACAAATATGGTCTAAAATGTTTTACTTCCCAGACTACTGCTAATAATTCTTTTTCAGTCGTGCTATAATTTATTTCTGCTTTATTGAGTATTCTACTCGCGTATGCTATTGGTAAATCTTTTCCTACTTTTCCTTGGGATAGAATGGCACCTAGCGCCTTATCTGACGCGTCTGTGATTAGCACAAAAGGTTTTGAGAAATCTGGGTATTGGAGTAAAGGTGTAGATGTTAGTTTATGTTTTAATAATTCAAATGCTTCCTGTTCTAGATCGGTCCACTGGAATGTTGTTCCCTTTTTTAATAACTGTGTCAATGGTTTCGCTGTTTTTGAAAAATTCTCTATGAATCGCCGGTAGTAACTAGCTAATTATGATGTATGCATCCTACGTGGTGCGGGATTCGAGAGAACAGGAAAATAAAAGCGGTAGGTATACGATTATAGGTTATGTTATTTGTATTGTACACGTGACCGCTCGTGGGGTCTGACTGACATCCAGCGCTACATTCTTCGGCTCGCAGCCGCACACACATACCCTCGCTATGCGTACGCACACGTACGCTCGCTCCCCCCCTCTTTCGTCTTACAGCGCTAGCACAACAACGTACATACACTACAATTCTCCCCTTGTTTTAAATATGTTGCCTACGGGCGATGCGCTCGGAACGTCGCAGGGGTTTCACTATTTGATCTGTGTGCCGCTTCGCTACCATGCCAGCCTCGGTCTGGACTTGGTAAGTCGACGGTGACAGTTTTTTCGCGATCGCGCCTTTTATTCGCTTCCCGCCTAACTTCCCATAATTGTCTATCAAGACCGAGTCGCCTTCTTGTAAATCGACCTTACGCGAGCGAGGTCGGCTTGCGATTTGCGCGTTCTGTTTCTCTTCAACTTTGACCCGTAGATTGGGACGTAGCAAGTCGAATCGTGTTCGAATCTCGCGCCCGTACAATAATTGCGCCGGTGATTTTCCGGTCGTGCTGTGTGGAGCACTACGATAATCAAATAGAAATTGGTAGACCGCTGTGTCTACCTTCTTCCCCCCTTTCATAATTTTTGTCACCTTGTCCTTGAACGTTCCCACAAAATTTTCCGCGGCCCCGTTCGTCGCGGGGTGATATGGCGGGGAAAAACTGTGTTTCACTCCGTTTTTTTGTAGGTACTCGCGAAACTCGGCGCTTGCCAGCTGCCTGCCATTATCCGAGACTAAATGCTCGCACAGTCCGTGTCTCGCGAATAACATTTCGAATACCTGGACTAATTTACACGCTCTGGTATCGTGCTTAAAATTAATGACCTCTGGCCACTTTGAGAAAGAGTCCACCACTACTAAATACGTGTCTCCCTGGAAAGGGCCCAAAAAATCACGGATAAAGCCCCTTATGAGTAGTTATTGTTAAATACTTTTGCGACTCGTCCTCTACTTCGCACTGCATATACGCGTGCGGCAAATCTAACTGCGAAAATTTTTTCCCGTGTTGCATTACTGCAAAAATATCATCAATCTTTGGTAGCGGGCGTTTTGTAATTTGTAAGTGTGGATTCACGGTTAGCTTGAAATACCCGCAAATTCTTATTTTTCCGTTAGACTTTTGAATAGGGATTATAGGCGTTGCCCATTCGCTCGATTCTACTTTTTTTAAATTACCTAGTTTAACTAACCGTTCGAGTTCTTGTTCGGTTTTTGTACGTAACGCGTACGGCATATGCCTTGCTCCAAGCGCCACCGGCTTTACGTTCGGTTTGATATGTATTTTCACCTTGCGCTTGTTGTACGCGCCGGGCGTGTCGCTAAACAACTTCTCGAACTCTTTTAACATTGACTCGCGCACTCCCTCGGCTTGCATGCTATATATACCCATTTTACTCTTAGCTACGATGTCTGAGTGCAGTAAACGTTCTAAAGGCCAAAGCCCGAATATTGAGAGCCACTGCCTCCCTATCAGTGGAATTTTATCGCCTTTCAAAACTAAGCAACTCAAAACTTTTGTTTTGTTATTAAAAGTAACCGTTAAGTTTTCCAATTGACCTCGCGATTCCATGGTTTTATTTTCGTATGATATTAATTTGGTTTTTGAGCTAGTCACTTTCAGACTACCGAATGTTTTGTTCACGAACCCTTCAGACATCACGCTAAAATAAGTTCCCGAATCGAATTCCATCGCAACTATTTTTCCGTTAATTTTCACATCGAAAAATATCGGAGCCGCGCGCGTCGCATCGCTGTCGCTTGTGATTACCGCTGAGTTGATGTTGTGGAAGTCAATGAAGTTGCTGCTACGCGATGGCCCGCTCCCGCTGCCCTGGTCGCTGATCTCCTCCTCCGACTCGCTGCTGCTGCCGCTGCTGCTGTTCTCCTCCAGAAATTTGTTCGACAATTTCATCTTCCTGATACAGGCTCGTTCGAGGTGTCCCTTTCTGTGACAGAAGTCGCATTTTCTGTCGCGATATTTACACTCGTTTGTCTCGTGCCCCGCTTTTCCACAACAGTAGCATTTAACTTCCGAAGAACTCTGCTTTTTCCGATTTTTCTCTTGTCTCTTTTGACCTAGAGCGAAACTCTCTTGCTTATGGCTTCTACTCACTAGCGTTTGGGCTGCTCCGACGGAATTTTGCGTCGCCTCTTCTCTCGCTAGTGCTTCCTCGAGTGCTTTATCAAATGTAATTTCTTTGCTTTTAAAAAATTCGAATCTCGTTGATTCGTCTCGAATGCCCGTTGCAAACTGATCTCGCATGGCCTTTTCCCAGTGGGTTCCGAAGTTGCAATCGATAGCTAATTTTTTCAGTCTTGTGGCAAATTCCGCTACGGACTCACTTGATTCTTGCTTGGCACGGTTAAATTTACAACGCTCCATCAGCTCTGATTTCTTAGGTTTTAATCGATCGTTGAGGAGTTGCACTATTTCGTCGTACGATTTCCCGGACGGCTTGGTAGGTGCACATAACGTCTTGACGAGCTTATATGTTGCTGCATCCACGTGCGTGAGCAGTTCGGCTCTTTTCAACTCTGCATCTATAATTTTTTTCGCGCTGAAATAAAACTCTAGTTTTATGTATGTGTGTGCGGCTGCGAGCCGAAGAATGTAGCGCTGGATGTCAGTCAGACCCCACGAGCGGTCACGTGTACAATACAAATAACATAACCTATAATCGTATACCTACCGCTTTTATTTTCCTGTTCTCTCGAATCCCGCACCACGTAGGATGCATACATCATAACTGGCGACGAGGACGAACAGCAGGCTTCGAGGCAGGCTTCACGTGACGAGCGTGATAGCGTGTACAGGACTAATTACGAGCAACGTGTAAGGAAATCGCGAATGACGAGTTCGGGTTTCGAGGACACGTAGAACGTACGGTATCGTGTAGGGTTCAATCGAACATAGCCACGAAGAGTGTCGAGTGAGCGGTAAATTAAAATTACAAACAGACAAAGTTTAGGGTGAGTGCTCAAACGGGATCGGTCGATGGATGACGACGAGTCAGTTAACAAGGATTCTACGGAGCAACAAACCAAGTCAACACAGCTGACGGTAAACGAAGCTTATCACCTGCGTAAAGCAGAGATCGTAGAGCAGTTACAAAAGCGAGGAATCGAAGTAAACGAATCGGACTCGAGAGACAGCTTGAGAGAACAACTCGTTAAAGTAGTGCGGGTAGAGTTAGGCAAGGATAAAGACAAAGAAGAGCCAATAACTGACAACGAGGCGCATAGTGTAGGAGAAACTATGGCATCAGACTCTAAATTGTTTTTCAAGGAGACGGACGATTGGGAGGCGTTTTCTGGCGCTATTTACGTTATATTGCTTTACTTTACCGTCAGTCACGTTACTTGTGCTGGGTTGCGTCTGTCGTTCGTTTTGGTTGGTCGTCGTCGGCGTTTGTGATGTCGACAGTCTTTCGTTTGGTCTGTTAGTCAGTCTATTTTCTGGTCTAGTACGACAATTTCGCGCCATGTGCCCGGGCCGTCCACAGGTCAGACACACGATTTGGTCCCTGCCGGGGCCAGTGCCTCCTGTACGGTCTGGGGTGTTTTGCGGGTTTATTCTAGTTTGCGCATAGCAATTGCTAGTTGCGTGCCCTACTCGGTTGCATTTACCACATCGAGGTGGGGAATTCTTTTGAACTGGGTCCTCATTTTGGGACGATTGCGTGTATTCGTAACTTTGACTTTCTCCGTACTTTATTTCTGCCTCTGAGGCTCCTATAATCGCGTCTTCCAGGGTTTTGTACCCTCTCGATTGAACGATAGTCGCTGCACGTCCTTGCAAACCGTTTTCAAAAATAACTTGAGCTTGTCGTTTGGGAGTGGCGGTTATAGCATTGTATCCCGCTTCATCTGGTTCTGATTCGATGGTTAATCTGACTAATAGCATGTGAAGTTCTTCTACGCGCCGTCCAAAAGCTTGCGCGCTTTCTCCCGGCCTTTGCCGACTTTTATTTAACTCGATTTGCACGGACGCTAGCGACCGTCGGTCTAGAAATACTTTTTCTAGTGCTATTTTAAATTCCCCATAAGTATCAAGTTTTTTGTATCGCATTTCTTGGTGCGCCTTTCCTGCTAATTTTACGCTTTTAATTGTCCTGAAAAGTTTCTGTTTGTCTGCTTCATTAACTAGTTCGAGCGCACATTCGCATGTCTCTAAAAATTCGGATACTCTAACCGCAGGGCCTCCCGTAAAAACTTTTACGCACCTTAGTGCTTCTGAGATAGTCATATCTCCGTTCGCCATTTCCGGGCTTCGTACGTCTAACAGAGAAAAATCTAATCGTTCTATCGGGTATTCTCATCTGATTTCTATTCGGTCACTGGTCGGTGACTGTAGTCCCGACGCGCCGTGGTCTGATTCGCTAAGATCGCTATCTGTACAGAGATGTTTTACAGCTGTCGCGGATAGTTTCCTACGTTTACACTCGCTTTCTTCGGTGGTAAATACTAATTTTGCTTCGAAAAATGATTCGAATGATCGACTAAAATACCGTTTGTACGGTAGAAAATATAATTCTGCGGGTTTGCCCTGGTCGGACATAAGGTCGCTACTTTTACGTTTGTCTTGCGTGCTGAGCTAGGTGTGGATGTTACTCACAGTAGAAGTGTTCGCCACATTCTGCTGGGCTGCCGCTGTTGCTGTCACCTGTTCGCTGGGAGTTGACTGCCCTGTATCTCGTTCTCCGCGCCGTCCGCAGATAAGCTCGGTGAACTGCCTCGTGCCGTCAGCTGAGGTGTTGATAAGGTTCGTCTTCTCCTTTTCGCTCGTCCAGTCGTCTACTTCCTCGTACGAACCTTGGCTGCGCCTGGTCTGATTCCTCCGTCTCGGTGTAGTTTACACCGTCCCTCACCTTGGCCTTTGCTTCTTCTGGCGAAAACTGCCACGTATATGCAAAATTTTTTTACAAAACGATCCCACTCGCTGCCACCAGTGTGGTAATCCGCACTTGTAAGCCGGCTACCGGTTATCTTTGGAAGCGGAAGGAAGGTGGTGTCTGAGGTATAGATCAGATTCTTCTTGAGTATAATTATGACTTTATTAAATAACTGGGTATAGGTGAGGCACAAGTAACCCTCCTAACTATTTGATCGCTCGAGATGTTCTGTCTATTCGTTTCCTCGCTTCTACGCGTGCCACTCCTTAGCGTTCGGTGCTAAGAAGGGAGAATCGCTGAATTGCATCTTAGGCTCGGGACTCGCGATTTCCAGGCGCTTGAGTGATGCAATGCTTACACATTACTTTTGGGTCGCCTCTTCGGAAGGCGGCCTTGAATATGATACTTACTGTGTCGCTTAGGCGACTCGCGGGTACAAAAGAAAGAAGAAAGGTGGAGGCGCTGGGAGAAAGATATAGTAGGTGGGTGATAGGGGTCGATTGGAGAACGCCTGGTTATTTAATGAGAGAAGAGTTGAAGAGAGAGAAAGTAAGGGGAAAGGCAGGGAAAAGGGCTTGGAAATTTGAGAGAAGATTAGAGGGAGGGAAAGGGAGTGAGATAGCAAGGAAGTGTTGGAGAGAGGTGAAAGAAAGAGCGGAAGCAGGGGAAGGTTTATGTAGGTGGGAGACGGAAAGAGTGAGCTTCTTCATGGAGAGGGGATGGGAGGAAAAAGAGGCAATGGGAGGAAGTGGGAGAGAGTACAAGGATTTGGAAGAGAGGGATAGGGAGAATCAAGAAAGGGAAAGGAGAGAAAGAATTGAGAGTTCAAGATTCCAGAAATGGTATAAAGTAGTAAAATCGGTTGGAATACCGGAGTACTTGAAAGAGAGATGGGGAGAGAGTAGGTGGAGGAGAGTGGCAAGGTTTAGGTTAGGGAGCGAGGTGAGAAAGGCGATGTATTGGGAGAAGGATGATAGAAAGAGGTGTAGGCTGTGTATGGAGGTAGAAGAGACGTGGGAACATGTATGGGGGGTATGTGGGAAGTTGGATGGCGAGGAGGGTGTGTGGGAAGATAGAGTTGAGGAGATATTAGGCGGGGAGGGGAAAGGAGAGGAATGGATGAAGGAGGTACTGAAGAGGAGAGAAAGAAAGGAGAAAGAGGAGGAAAAAAGGGAGATGGAGAAGACGGGAAGGGAGGAAGAGGAGGGTAAAGGAAGGGAGGGAAGGGAGGGAGAGGAAGGGAGCAAAAGGGAGGAAACGGAAGTCCATGGAACCCTACTGGGGACGCATTCAACGATATACTACAAAGCCCGTAAATATACAAGAGCTTCGGAATCGTATTGTGGATGAAGTTACTCTGATTACGCGTGATTTAATACGAAATGTATTGGATAATTTTTATATCAGACTAGGGGATTGCCAAATAGTTGGGGGGATTTTGGGGATTGCCAATTTGGGGGATTTGGGACTCGAAATAAGTAAAGTTTTCATATTACAACTTAATATGACCCGAAGGTTGATGCGTATATTTCCGCAAATGAGATGTCGACCTAGTATCATGTTATGATTCCGATCGTCTTTTTATCATGTCATACTCGCGGCGGCGATCAACAGCGGCCGTTGCTGGGACAGCAAAAAAAACCTTGTTGGCCTCATCGCTTTTGTCTTGTCCCAGTATTCCGTTTAGCAATGAGAAGCACAGATTAAGACCTTATTTTATTCAATATGTCTGGAGAAAATCAGCAGTTTGGAAACGGAAGTTCTGTGTTCTGTGATTTAGTAAAAGATGCCACCCGTAGTGGTAATGTGTCTTCGGACAATAGTGGTAGTTGCTGCAGTGATATCGAACCCGAAGTACAAGAGTCCGAGGATGACGTCTTTTCCGGAGTTGAATCGGACGGAGATACTGATGAAAGAAATCAGTATGTTGCTGGTAGAACATGGAGATATGTTGCTCCCAAAAACAGATTCCTCGCATCGCCTATCATAAACGGGAATGTAAGTTTGACTGCGAAAAGTGAAAACGTCGCAACAATAAAGCAATGCTTTGATTTATTTATTGATGATCAAATCATGGATATTATAGTGAAGTATACAAATAAAAAAGCGAACCAATTCTGCACTGCGTTCGAAAGAACATGGCGACCGGTTGCTAGGACTGAAATAAGCGCCCTTCTTGGTCATTTACTGATCACCGGCCGATTCAGAGAATCCAGAGAAAGCAAATACCATTTGTGGCGGAAGGATACGGCATTTTCAAGGCCAATTTACACAGCCATTATGTCCCGGAACAGGTTCAAGGACATTCTGAGATTTAGAAACTTCGATGACAATGCAACGCGAGAAGAGCGAAAATCAGTAAACAAATTAGCTCCTGTCCGAACCGTCACGAATATTTTCGAGGCAAATTGCCGAAAAGCGTAAGCTGCTTCGAACGAGGGTACGATCGATGAGCAGCTGATGACTTTTCGCGGACGCTTCCCATTCAAAATTTATATGCCCAGCAAGCCAGGGAAATAC
Organism: Ancistrocerus nigricornis; assembly: GCA_916049575.1. NCBI lineage: Eukaryota > Metazoa > Arthropoda > Insecta > Hymenoptera > Vespidae > Ancistrocerus > Ancistrocerus nigricornis. The sequence goes on from OU696665.1 coordinate 16,298,546, forward strand.
GGCATAAAAATATGGTCACTGCGATTCGAAGTCATTTTACTACTGTAACATCGATGTGTACTTAGGTAAGACCGAAAATACAGCTGAAAAGCAGCAGGGACAACGAGTAGTAAAACAACTATGTAGTTTTTTTGGAAGTATACTGAACCCATAGTTACCACTGACAATTTCTTCACGAATATGACCCTGGTAGAAGAATTATTGAAGAACAATGTCTATCTTGTGGGCACGATGAAGAAAAACAGAAGGGACCTCCCAAAATCAATGATAAACGTACGCCAAAGGGAACAGTACTCCTCAAACTTTTTATTTACTCGGCATCTTACACTCGTGTCATACGTACCAAAACCAAGGAAATGCATGATATTGCTCTCTACTGTGCACCATGAACATACTATCTTGGGACCAGACGAGAACTACAAACCGGAGATTATAAAATGTTACAACTCCACTAAAAGTTGCGTGGACTGTCTGGACAAAATACTAAGAGAATACACTTGCAGAAGATGTACAAGACGCTGGCCCTTGTCACTATTTATGCACTATGTAGACATGGCAGCCTACAACGCATTTGTAATATGGCTGACGACAGTGCAAATTTCGTTACCTATAGTGTAACGTTACGAACTCAATCACAATTTATTTAACGAAACACCGGGAAAAAGAATAGAAGAGGAAGAATAAAATTAAGGATTAGAAACATAGATAACGCGAGAGAAGCAAAATTTCCGATACATATCCGCGGAAACAAAGAAAAACGGTCGAAATCTAAAAATAGGCGTGAAGGTGACAAAAGGGACGCACCTGAGCGAAATTAGATCATGCTAGCTGCGGAAACGGGAGGCGAGATGAGGCAAGGGGATATGCGCGGAAAATAGGAATTCACATAAAAAAGGCCGACGTCATAAGTTGAACGATCAGCAAGTTCAAGGCCAACACCGAGGCCAAATGCGGTCAGCAACGCGCGCCGATAGAAAAACAGAGGGGACCCAATTAAAATGATTAAAATCAGATCACGCGAGATTAGAGAATTAGGGATAGAGCGTATATAAGACAGGTAGCCGAAGGATCGAGATCGAGAGTTTTCTCACGCTTTTTCTAAATATCAAATTCGAGTCGGGAGTGAATAGTTCAGAGGCAGGCAGAAGTGCGAGAAATTAAATCGGTTTCCGAGAAGAGGTGCTTTCCGGCGTTTCTTCAACTACACACGTGAGTCATCACGACGTGAGACGGCTTAGACTAAAGGTGTGAGTAAGAGAGAGACAGCTAGCCCGGCAGCAGGCACACGAAATCGGTAAGAGAAAGAATAGCTATTTATGCTACAAGTGGGAAAAGTGGCAAATTATGGTATAGGTTAAATTTCCGAAACGAGCCGATAGTGCGTGCTGTGGAACAGGGGAACAAGTAGGAATTTAATCACACGAGTTCCCCTGGAACACAGCACAAGCAAAGGCGAGTTTTGGAAATTTGACCTATACCAGATTTGCCACTTTTCCCACGTGTTGCATACAAGATTTTATGCAATCCATGTTTGGAATTTTCAATTTTTGGAGAAACATATTTATATAGGCCATAAACTAAGGCCTAAACATAGTTATAGGCCTTAGTTTAAGATAGTTTCTTAAGAACTGGTCAGTTTGTAGTGGTTCCCAAGAAGCGTCGGTAGCCCAGTGGTCTAGATGTAAGACTAATGCGCTGGCGGCCCGAGTTCGAGTCTCGCCAGCGCCAAAATTTTTTGTATTTGTACGTGTCGTAAATTAAAGTATATATCGTGAAATAATATTGCCTTGATTGAACTGTGCGGGAAAGTGATGACGTAGCGTGCGGGAAAGTGATGACGTAGCGTGCGGGAAAGTGATGACGTAGCGTGCGGGAAAGTACTAACCTGTGAGATAATAGCACATTACAGTATACCCATCGGATATTGGTCACTTTGCGCACACTATCCAGCGCTCAAAAATTGAACTTTCCAAGCATGGATTGCATAAAGAACGTTACAGCGTCTTCCCTAGATACTTGTTTACATTTCTTTCGTATATCCGACTTCCCAGTAGGTTAAGCATTAGAACTAAGCGTATGTGTGAGCCCGTGTATGAGTGAGAGTGTGTGTGCGTTACAAGCGAACGACAACAAGAGCGATCAGCTGAGCGAGTGCATTGACCTAGCGTCAATTCGGCGTGATATTCCAAGAAGACGAAATAAAGAAATTTACAAGGGAATACGAGTGCACATTATTTCACGAGTTTCCTTCCTTGCCCACTGCCAGTCCTGAAAAGGAAAGAACTCGACTAGGAGGTAACGGGTTAAGCAAAGGTAGCAAAAGGCTTAACGTTACAATAGACGAAAAATTTTCCCTGAGGCTCTAACGAAGGAATTGTATCATGAAAACATTGAGGTGCTGCCCAACGTGAGGATGGAAGGGCAATGCTTCATAAACATGTGACGGATGCAATCGAATCAACAGGAAGAAAATTGCGACAACAAAGACCACAACCGCCTGAAAGTGTAAAACGTTCCAGATGCTCTATTTGCATTGGCAACGACAACAAATACGCAATAAGATGTAATCAATGCAAAATATTTATTTTAAAGACCCATTCAGTAAGAGAATGCAATATTTTATGTATAAATTGTGAAAATAACAATAAATAACAAATATTAATTGAATAAAAAACTAGTCTACTATTTTCACTCAAACTATTCTACCCCTATCGAAGAATCGATCCGTGGTACGACAAGATATAATTTTGATGGAGGAACGACTTCTGAAGTATAGATACCGCATATTAGTATGGGTCAGAAAAGACCCGGTGTCGGTCCCGCGCGCGACTGTAGACGTTCGGCCGTCCGAGGGTTAACTGATCCCGTGATTTTAAACTGCCTTGTCCCAACTATTTCTCGTTGAGTCCTTTTTTATTTTTTCTATTACATAGTTTTGACCCACTATAAATATAATATTTACTTCATCTTTTTTATATATACAAAAATTAAATATTGTAACGTGAACTCGGTTTCGTGCAGGGTTGAGTAACGCGGGAGATCGTTCGCTTCGCCTCGACGTCACACAGACAAAGAAATAAAATGCAAGTAAAATAAAATAAGTGAAACAATGGCCGGCTAACGCGAGAACGTGAGGTCCTCTCTCTCAACAGAGGAGGTCTCGATTGCCAGATTGATCAAGGAAACGGTGGAAAGGAGTGTGATAGAATAATATAAAGCAAAACCGCGAACGTACGAACAACAACGAAATAACAATATATTAACAAATCCGTGCAGTACACGTAATACAAAGAAGATCGTACAAAAAAAAAATATACAAAACGAAATACAAAAGAATGAAATTGAGTACAAGAAGCTTGTGCAAAAATTACAAACTAAGCAAAGTCGCGAGTATCAAGGCACCGGGTAACCGCAACGATATTTTCCGAAGAAAAACGGTAAGACCGTCGAACATGATAAAACCGTTAAGGCGGCTGTCGGCGTTGTATAACAAACGATACGCGGTCTCGGGTACAAAGAAATTACGATACCGAGAAAATCGACAATGTAAAAAGTATGGTGAAAGTGCGAAATACAAGATCGCGAAAGCTTGTTCCGAAATGGACGTCTCACCTTTTTACAAAAATCCCTTTCTATCGCTACGTCTCGCCTCTATCGGTGTCACCGAACGACTCTCTCGAATTTCGCCTCCAACCACCCCTTTTCGGGAGTGGTTCGCCGTTCTCTAGGAAAGCCTAGATCGCTCCGTTTTTCACTGTCCAACAGTGAAATACAATTCCTATAGCCACTATGATATTCTTATAGATTTTGGCATGCTGAACACGAATCTGAAATCCGTTTTTCTCTATCACGTCCAGTTTTTTCAAAAATCGATTTTGAAAAGAAAGGTAAGTTTTTCAACTTTGACTTCAATGGTCGTTGAAAGTATTAGGGTTAGACAATAGCTATTTATGCTACAAGTGGGAAAAGTGGCAAATTATGGTATAGGTTAAATTTCCGAAACGAGCCGATAGTGCGTGCTGTGGAACAGGGGAACAAGTAGGAATTTAATCACACGAGTTCCCCTGGAACACAGCACAAGCAGAGGCGAGTTTTGGAAATTTAACCTATACCAGATTTGCCACTTTTCCCACGTGTTGCATACAAGGTTTTATGCAATCCATGTTTGGAATTTTCAATTTTTGGAGAAACATACTTATATAGGCCATAAACTAAGGCCTAAACATAGTTATAGGCCTTAGTTTAAGATAGTTTCTTAAGAACTGGTCAGTTTGTAGTGGTTCCCAAGAAGCGTCGGTAGCCCAGTGGTCTAGATGTAAGACTAATGCGCTGGCGGCCCGAGTTCGAGTCTCGCCAGCGCCAAAATTTTTTGTATTTGTACGTGTCGTAAATTAAAGTATATATCGTGAAATAATATTGCCTTGATTGAACTGTGCGGGAAAGTGATGACGTAGCGTGCGGGAAAGTGCCAAACTGTGCAGGAAAGTTCTACTCTGTGAGATAATAGCACATTACAGTATACCCATCGGATATTGGTCACTTTGCGCACACTATCCAACGCTCAAAAATTGAACTTTCCAAGCATGGATTGCATAAATGTAATTTTTTTCATTGAATTCTATAGACTTTAACGAATAAAATGATATATAACACTTCTGTAAAACCAGTTTCTAAATATGTTTAAACATTAATTAAAGTGGACAAAATACGTTTTTAGCACCTTTTTTCACGGTACTTTTTTACATTTTCCACCGAAACTAGACGTCTGGCATGGATTCTAACCATTGCACGCGATAGAGTGGACATTTTCCTATGGAAAACCATCATTCCGGGACAGAAATGAAGTTTTATTTTCATAGGGGAACAAAAAATATCCGCGCAAGTCACGCCGTGTCAGCAGTGGTTGACTGGCGCGCGCGTGCCAGCGGCCTGCAGAGACCCGCGATGCCGCGCGCTGCGTCACACATAGTCGCGGAGAACCACGGCAGCCAACATGCGACTTGTGTGGATATTTTGTGTCCCTCTGTGAAAGCAAAACTTCAATTCCATTACGGAATGATGGTTTTCTATCGAAAAATGTCCACTCTATCGCGTGCAATGGTTAAAATCCATTGTAGTGTCATTTAGATACCGATAAAAAAGGTTATGAAAAATTTGAAAAAGATCATCTCCTCCAGAAATCTTTTATCTTTCGAATGAGCTATCGGTCATCAAAATCGATCAAGAATTGTGGTTAGGAAAGATCATGACGTGAATCGTTTATCGCCGTACATGGATATACATATATGTATGTATGTAGCGCGTCGCTTGCTTGACGCTTTGAGCTACGGCCCATGCGATACTTTCTTCCTTCCGAATTAGTTACATGTATATACGCAAGGAAAGGCGCTACTCTCTTTTGTCGACTTACAAACATTGCCGCATCCGTGTCTGTGTAGTGACGGAGTAGGTGCATGAGCTTCGGCTCGTGCGCCACGAATAGAGGTGGCGCTCTGGTTTGTCGACTTTACTCGCCAAAATCGCCCAAAAACGGGGTTTACGCCAACAACTCTCCTGGTCACAATTTTTGACCGATTTTGACGAGCAAGAGCTTATCGGAAAGCTGAAAGATTTTTTGAGGAGATGATCTTTTTAGAATTTTGAAAAAATACTTATTTCTCCACAAAAATCAAAGTAAAACATAAAAAAACTTTTTTTGAAAATTTTAAAAAGATCATCTCCTTCAGAATTCTTTCAGCTTTCGAATGAGCCCTTGTTCGTCAAAATCGGTCAAAAATTGTGACCAGGAGAGTTGTTGGCGTGAACGCATTAGGTGGTGAACGCCCTTAAGTAACTATCACAATAACATATATGTGTAAAAACAAAAGTATTGCAATATAACTATTGTAAACTGGTAAGACGCATCAGCTGATGACAAGCCAGTTACCATTACCTAGTGAGTAAGTTAGATAAGGTTGTTTATTACTTAGATATGTATACTGTATTTTGAACCATAATAAACCACCTTTTTAAAACTGAAAAAAAAAAAAGCTTCTTGGGAAGTATTACAATTGACTAGTTCTTAAAGAACTATATATATTTAGCAACTTTTTCATAAACTATGACGAAAGCCGTTAACTCGAGACTTCCAAACCCAAGAATAACTAATACAAAAAACAAATCTACACCCCAAATACAGAATCTCCTTCTTTTTGAAGTCTGACAAGCTCTTCTCGTAAAATAAAAAGTTTCGACTTCATTTATATGTATATTACTATATTATTTATCATCTAAATCGTCATTAATCTACGTAAATCTCATTATCACAGTGCAATATACGTGCTATATTCCGAAAATTATATTTAATTAAAATTATATATAATAATATATTGTCACGTGAGATTCCCTATAACTAAGTCGCGAGATCGAACAATCGAACGAGCGTTAATTGCGTAAGATTCCGAGAGGAGGCGCTAAGAACTTGCACGTTCGGGTAGGTTCGGATTTGTTCGGATAGTTCCGTAATTTCTAATTTCTCAATTTCGATCGGACGAAATCATTCTGACTTTGAATATACTATCGATTTCAGGTGAGCTTTTAAAAAATTTTCTAATTATTTTCTTGGGAGTAGCGGAGTCAATTTGAATCCTTCAGACAGAATTGAGTAGATTATTTCCCGATAATCGAAAACGCGAGTCGAAGTTTTTCGAATTTATTAATGAAAATTCAAGGTGTTGCGTTCGGAGTCGCGAGGTGCTATTGCCATTTGATTTTCGCGTGTTCTATCATTCGTGTGCGTTATGATTAACTTCTTTTCGGCTTAATTGCATGAAATAAAGTAAAATTCAGACGAATACGATAGTATAATTTCGAATAGAATAATCGGGAATATTTTGAAGCCGTGTCCGGATCGTCCTGGCAGACATTACCCAGGGCCGGACCAGCAAACAGCGGCACCCCAACCGATGGGACAAAATTTGCGATCGGAAATTATAACCCAAATTTCTTTGGAATCAATTGTAGAAATAGTTAATTAAGAAATTTTCATTTTATTTCTTTTTTTCTCCTCCGGTCGTGATTACAAGTTCACATGGTAAAATTATCATTACAATATAAATATATAATTATAAAATATAATAATTATAATACTAGATAATAATATAATAAATATATAATATAATAGATAAATAATAGATAATATAATAAATAATAATATAATAGGTATAGAATAATAGATAAATAATATAAAAAAATTATAACAATTATAATATATAATTATAAATATAAATATTGATTTTAGTTACGATGAGTGATTTACCAACACAGCTAACACCACCCGATCTGGTTTTTTTTTTCAAGAGTAGGTCCTAGTTTCGGCAGGTAGTCCTTTCTTAAGGAATTACTCTCTGATGGAATCTCCTCATCCAAGCCATGTTTCTCAAGAAATGCGTCTCCCAGATTCCAAAAAATTGAAGAACAAGAACTGGCTCTTTCCGCGGTTCAGCCACAGCGGACGTCGCGTTTGGATCGCGACCAGAAAAAATCTGTAAGGATTCAACGACATCGTTCGTCTGCTCCCGGGCTGGATCCCGAGAGACATTTTTGCGCCGTTTGTGTGGATCAGATTTCCGAAAGTTCCTCATGAGCAACACAGCAATCTCAAACGAAGCTCACGGAGTCAACGACTCCAGCGATCTCTGAAAATGACGATCTCGATTGTCTTCGAACTTCCTTTAAGTTGTTACTTTGTTTCTATATCCCAAGAATTTGAATCGCGGCGAGGTCGTCATAAGAAGAATAGGTTGCAACCATTCCGGCACATCATAGAATCGAACGCATAAACATCGATATATCGATACGCGTTCGAAAACGAACGATTCCGAGCGTGGGAAGCGAGCTTCCCTCCGCACTACTCCGCGCTCGACGACAAACGCTTTTGACGGCGAGCCGGTCCCCCCGCGCGAACACGGTTCACTCATGCTGGACCCGGCGAAAGGTCGACTTCTATAAATTAGGGAGCTCCTCACTCATTTGTTCGTCACCCGCTCAAGGCACGACTCCAAGACTTATCAGTTTCTCGAATAGGCCTTATACCGTGTGACGTGGTATTTTGGATATCCGTCACAAAAGAGAATCCTCTCCCCTTCGCCGCGAATTAGAGATTGGAACGACGCGGACAGAGTCGCCGGTGTTGTACCCGCGAGTCGCCTAAGCGACACAGTAGTATCATATTCAAGGCCGCCTTCCGAAGAGGCGACCAAAAAGTAATGTATAAGCATTGCATCACCCGAGTGCCTGGACATTGCGAGTCCCGAGCCGAAGATGCAATTCAGCGATTCTCCCTTCTTAGCACCGAACGCTAAGGAGTGGCACGCACAGAAATAAGGAAACGAATAGACAGATCATCGAGAGCGAGCAAAGAGTTAGGAGGGTTACTTGTGCCTCACCCATAACCAGTTATTTAATAAAAGTCATACTTATACTCAAGAAGAAACTGATCTATACCTCAAACACCACCTTCCTTCCGCTTCCAAAGATAACCGGTAACCGGCTGACAAGCGCGGATTACCACATTGGTGGCAGCGAGTGGGATCGTTTTGCAAAAAATTTTTTGCAAATACGTGGCAGTTATCGCCAGAAGAAGCAAAGGCCAAGGTGAAGGACGGTGTAAACTACACCGAGACGGAGGAAGCAGACCAGGCAATCTAACACCAGGCGGCAGCCAAGGTTCATACGAGGAAGTAGACGACTGGACGAGCGACAAGGAGGAGACGAGCCTTATCGGCAGCTCAGCTTACGGCACGAGCCAGTTCACCGAGCTTATCTGCGGACGGCGCGGAGAACGAGATATAGGGCAGTCAACTCCCAGCGAACAGGTGACAGCAACGGCGGCAGCCCAGCAGAATGTGGCGAACACTTCTACTGTGAGTAACACCCACACCTAGCTCAGCACGCAAGACAAACGTAAAAGTAGCGACCGTATGTCCGACCAGGGCAAACCCGCAAAAGTATATTTCCTGCCAGACAAACAGCAGTTTAGTCGATCACTCGAATCGTTTTTCGACGAAAAATTAATATTTACCACTCCGGAAAGCGAATGTAAACGTAGGAAATTGTCCGCGACAGCCGTAAAACATCTCTGTACGGATAGCGATCTTAGCGAATCAGACCACGGCGCATCGGGATTACAATCACCGATTAGTGACCGAATAGAAACCAGACGAGAATACCCAATAGAAACGCTAGACTTTTCGCTTTTAGAGATAGAAGACGACGAAATGACAGAACAATTAAGCCTCAAGGAAGCACGCAAGTGCATAAACCCTTTTGACGGGAGTTCAACCACCAAACTTTTAGAATTCCTAACGGCGTGCGACTATACATTTGCGCAACTTAAAGAAACCGATAGACCAGCATTATTCGCGTACATAAGAAATCTCAAACTCGTAGGAAAAGCGGCAGAAGAAATGCGATATAAAGAACTTAATACGTACGAAGAATTAAAAACGGAATTAGAAGCAATATTTTTAGAAAAACGTTCAATATCGGCAGTACAAGCTGAGCTACATAGAAGCTATCAAAAACCAAGGGAAAGCGCGCAGGCGTTCGGGCAACGCGTAGAAAAGCTATACATGCAACTCGTAACATTAACGATAAAACCGCATCACGACGCGAATTCCAAGCGAAACCTAACCGAGGTTCTAAGAGACCAGGCTAAACACGTTTTCGAGAATGGCCTACAGGGGCGAGTAGGGACGCTTGTTCAGGCTAAGGGATACAAAACCCTGCAAGAAGCGATCGTAGGAGCGATAGACATAGAAACGACGTATCAAATATCCCAACCGTACCAACCCTCCGGGCAAAATTCAACCCCCCGATGTGGAAATTGCAACCGAGTAGGGCACGCGACTAGTGACTGTTACGCGCGAACTAGAATAAACCCGCGAAATACACCAAACCGTACAGGAGGCACGGGACCCGGCAGGAACCAAATTGTGTGCCTCACCTGTGGACGGCCCGGGCACATGGCGCGAAATTGTCGTACTAGACCAGAAAATAGACTGACTAACAGACCAAACGAAAGACCGTCGACACCACAAACGCCGACGACGACCAACCAAAATGAACGACAGACGCAACCCAGCACAAGTAACGCGACTGACGCTAAAGTAAAGCAATATAACGTAAATAGCCTTGCGGCGAAAACAGAACACAAAAATCACTGCAAAATCACGTCCGAAGATATAATAGGTGGACACGCCACCATGTTAGTAGATTCAGGAGCCCAAGTAACGCTCGTAAAAATCGGGTTAATAGACGAGGAAAAAGATGCACGCTCGACAAACATAGAATTAACGGGAATAGGATTAACTGTGCAGAAACCCCTGTGCCAAATAACATTAAATATACAACTAGGGAAGCAGACAATACAGCATCCATGCTATTTAGTCCGAAACGACTTTCCGATAGAAGCCGACGGACTATTAGGGATTGATTTCATGGAAAAACATAACGTAACGATAACGCCGCGCAAACATTTGTCATTATACGGAGAAATAATACCGTTAAAAAATATAGGAACAAACGTAATAGCTCCGCGAACGGAAAAAATTATAACAGTACAAACAACCTCAGAAGGGGAAGGATTAGTAGAAAAAAGAGAAATAGAATCGGGAGTGTATATTGCAAATTGCTTAACCAAAGCCGAAAAAGGGGAATGCGTTGTCAGCGTAATGAATACGACCGACGACGAAGTCGAGCTCACCGGCATATCAGTAGAAGTTAAAGACCCCGCGAGTCTCTTTAAAGAACACGCGAATAATACAGTCAGCGCGAAAATAAATACGCTACAAAGAAGCAGCGGAGCCGAAAGAATGGAAAAACTTAGAACTAGCATTAGAACAGAGCATCTAAACCAGGAGGAAAAACAAAAAATATGGGACATTTGCGAGAAATATAACGATCTATTTTACCTAGAAGGAGATATATTAGAAAGTACTAACGCGACCGAGCATTGCATAAATGTAGAATCAGGAACGGCACCCATAAATGTGGCGCCATATAGGTTACCACAAAAACAAAAAGAAGAAGTAAGTAAGCAAGTAAAGGAAATGCTCGAAGCAGGGATAATCAGTAAGAGCAAAAGCTCATGGAACGCACCATTACTGGTAGTACCCAAAAAACCAGGCAACGATGGACAAGCAAAAATGCGCGTTGTAATAGATTTTAGGAAACTAAACAACGTAACGATAGGAGATTCTTTCCCATTACCAAATATAGCAGATATATTCGATCAATTAGGCGGTGCAAAATACTTTACAACGTTAGATCTGGCATCAGGTTACCACCAGATAAAAATGCGAGAAGAAGATAAATGCAAGACAGCATTCTCTACACCGTTCGGACATTACGAATATAACCGTATGCCGTTCGGTTTAAAAAACGCGCCCGCGACTTTTCAAAGATTAATGAATTCAGTATTATCAGGACTACAAGGAATTCAATGTTTCGTATACTTGGACGACGTGGTTATTCACGCGGCAAGCCTAGAAGAACACAATAAACGACTGGAAGCAATATTTGAGCAATTAAGAAAACATAAATTGCGTTTGCAACCAACAAAGTGCGAATTCCTCAGAAAAGAAACCGTATTCCTAGGGCATATCATTACACCGGAAGGAATTAAACCGGATCCTATGAAAACAAAAGCAGTCACGGATTTCCCTAGACCAAATAACGTTAAAAACATTCAGACATTTCTAGGATTAGCTAGTTACTACCGGCGATTCATAGAGAATTTTTCAAAAACAGCGAAACCATTAACGCAATTATTAAAAAAGGGAACAACATTCCAGTGGACCGATCTAGAACAGGAAGCATTTGAATTATTAAAACATAAACTAACATCTACACCTTTACTCCAATACCCAGATTTCTCAAAACCCTTTGTGCTAACCACGGACGCGTCAGACAAGGCGCTAGGGGCCATTCTATCCCAAGGAGAAGTAGGAAAAGATTTACCAATAGCATACGCGAGTAGAATACTCAATAAAGCAGAAATAAATTATAGCACGACCGAAAAAGAATTATTAGCAATAGTCTGGGGAGTAAAACATTTTAGACCATATTTGTACGGAACGAAATTCACGATAGTAACAGACCATAAACCGCTGACGTGGCTATTTAATGTAAAAGATCCCGGATCACGCCTCATGCGATGGCGTATTATGCTAGAAGAATACAATTACCAAATCACGTACAAAGAAGGAAAGAGTAACAGCAATGCTGACGCGCTAAGCCGCGTATACGTGACAAACGCGATACCCGACACCGAAAATAAGGAACATAGAGAATTTTCCGCCGATGAAAAGAAACAGATCTTATATGAATATCACGACTCCCCCCTAGGTGGCCACCAAGGAGTCGATAGAACATATAATAGAATTAAATTAAAATACAATTGGACAGGACTTCGAAAGGATATAGAGAATTACATATCAAAATGCGTGAAATGTCAACAAAATAAATTAGGCACGCGAACAAAAATGCCAATGGTAATTACGGATACGCCTACCCAACCTTTCGAAAAATGTAGCCTAGATATAGTAGGACCATTACCAGTTTCTAATAGAGGAAATCAGTATATACTCACATTTCAAGATAATTTAACAAAATATAGCAAAGCCATCCCTATACCAAATCAGGAAGCCAATACGGTGGCGAAAAAATTTGCTAAAAAAATAGTTTGCGAATACGGAATACCGCAAACAATATTAACAGATCAAGGAACTAACTTTGTATCAGAAGTTTTTAAAGGAGTATGCAAAGTATTAAATATAAAAAAGATACAAACAACAGCCTACCACCCGCAATCCAACGGTGCGCTAGAGCGGAGCCACAAGACGTTGGCAGATTACCTAAAAAATTATGTAGGAAAGGATCAAGCGGATTGGGACGAATGGTTACCTTACGCGATGTTTACATATAATACAACCCCACATACGGCGACTACCTATACCCCGTATGAATTAGTCTTCGGAAGATTAGCCGAAATGCCTACCTCTATCAAGCGCGAACCGCAACCTTTATATAACTACGATAACTATGCTACTGAATTACGCGAAAGAATCCGGACGGCTAACACGTTCGCGAAAGAGAATTTAACATGCGCGAAAGAACACGCAAAAGAATATTACGATAAAACGTCGCGACCGAGAACTTTTGACGAAGGGGACAAGGTACTACTATATGACGACGCAACGAGACGAGGACGGTCAAAGAAACTAGATAACTACTGGATCGGACCATATACAATAATAGAACAGAAATCCGCGGAAAATTACATTATAAAGAAGGGAAAGAAAACAATAACGGTACACGCGAACCGGTTGAAACACTTTAACGAATAAAAAACTTAAAAACTAAAGAAAGGAAAAAAAAGAAAGGAAAGGGCCGCATAACGGGAAAACGTAGTGATCATACACAGAAATACCCACAAATTAATTTATTCAAAAAATTCCCAAAAAGTCAAAATAAAACAAAAAATTAGAATATATATATATGTGTGTGGGACAAAAAGGGGCGGGGCTACCACTCGTCGTCCACCTCATAGGGCAAGTCCCCAAACAAATAGTTTAGATATAGGGAGCTCTCCCACTCCCACATAAATTCGTAGCACTCAGCTACCCATTTTCGTATGGCCCGCCGCTCTCGACGGCGAGACGCCATATCGCAGGGACGGACGAAACCCTCCGTGCGATCAACACTGACAAACTACAACAAAAAGTAACGCAAGAAAGTTAAATTTTTATATATGAAAAAAAAAAAAAAAAAAAAAAAAAAAAAAAAAAAAGAGAAATAAAACTTTATACAACACAAGGAAATACTTACCACAGTATTGCGCGAACAAATAAGCTGTACCGGCCCACGGCATTCGTACAAACCACATGACAGCCGGCGAAACATTTTTGCTTCAGATGAGTATAGGTACTAGACGTCGGAATAACAATTCTCACCGAGCGAACGACAGTAAATGAGCCCCAGGGCGAGCGAGAGCCCTGAAGAAAGCGCATCCTCCGAAAAGCTGACGCGAAAGAAAATACATAAAAACAATATACACACGGCGAACTAATACACTAACTCATCTTACAGAATACTTGCGGCAGCAAGAGCAGCGAACCCTTATCTAACGGGCAACATAGAGAACTCCGTAGAAATTCGGAACTTCGAGAACCAACCGGGAATATATTTTGAAAACGTGGGAAACTTACACCTCTACAAAGACACGTGGAAATTAGTGTTAAAAATCAATATGATACCTTATTATCTTCGCGAAGAAAAATTAGCATCATATTGCAATAAGTTGACGCAAATTTGTTTGGCGCACCAGGCATGGCACGCAACAATTTGCCGACCATTTATAAATACAATCACGCCGAAATTGCGATCGATTACAGGGAAATTAAATTCCATACGAGCGACATTAGGAGTAGAACAGAGACCAAAACGCGGTCTTATCAACGGCTTAGGAACAGCAGGAAAATATTTATTCGGATTAATGGATGCTAACGACGAGGAACGTATAAATGTACACCTCGAAAAATTAGAGAAAAGCGAAACAAGAGTTTGGCATGCATTATCGCAGCAAATACAAATAATTAATTCCAGTATAAAAATATTTAACGATAGCTTTGGTAACGTTGAGCAACGAGAAAAACTTTTAGCAAAAGCAATGGCACAAGTAGAACAAATGTTAAATACACGTCAACACACACAAGAAGTTAGGGAACAGATGGACGAACAATTTACATTAATCACATTAATGATAGATAACTTACTAGAAGACGTACAAGACCTGACGCATTACGTAACAGACACACGCAAAGGACTAATAAACACCAACGTATTATCATTCGCGCAAATAATTCAATACTTGCAGGAAGCATTACCACACCTGCCAGTAGGTTTAAATTTTCCAATCCCCCTAGACATACAATCGGGATATCTTTTAGATCGGGTAACAGAAGTCAAAGCATATAGTCGGCAACGTTCGATAATTACTGTAATCATAATACCCCTCATAGGGACACAAATATTTCAAATTAAAAGAGTACACCCGATACCAGCGCGTATGAACAACAGTACATACGCTATAATCGAGACAAGCGAGCGTTATGCGATAGTCGACGAAATCCGACGCGAATATGTATCGCTAAGCGAAACAGATATACAAGCATGTAAGACAACCAAAACCCAGTTTCTGTGCTCATCAAGACATCCAATTTACAAAATTTATCCACACGGACCGTGCGAAGTACGCATGTACAATAAAATCAATAAACAACCAGAAAAGTGCAAAACAAGGCTCCTCAAATTAGAAAGGACCTTATTACTAGAATTAGAAGCACCAGAAACATGGATTTTCGTTGCCCCAAAAGAAGAACCGTTAGCAATAACCTGCAACGGGAAAGGCACCATACATAAAATCTTAAAAGATTCAGGTATATTAGATATAAAAGGTAAATGCATAATTTCGACATCAGAAGTAACAATAGAAACAGTACAAGAATTCAAAGAAAAGAGACAACTAGATTATTTACCAGCATATAATTTAACACTTAACCTTACTCAAGAGGTAGCCGAAAAAATTACACGAAACCAAGTAGCAGAAACAGACCTCCAACCGATAATTAGAAATCCAGAAGAACTAAAATTAGCGAGCACGCGGCTAACAGCGTTACAAAAAGAAGTAGATACGAATCTTTATAATAATGATTACCACACATTCGCGTATCCCCCAGTCGTATCAATAGGAATTACAATCCTAGCAGTAGTAGCGATTTACACCATGTACTATAAGCGAAAACAGCGTAAAAACCGCGAGTTATCAATAGAAGTAGAAACTAACGAGAATAGACAACCGCCAAAAAGAAAACAAATAAAAAAAGAAAGAATTGACATAGCATGTAGAAGCGAACAAAAGCGAAAAATATCTATATAAGCATAAACGATTATATTAAAACATGTCATCGGGAAAAATAAACATTGTCAAAAAAAAAAAAAAAAAAAAAAAAAAAAAAAAAATAAAATAAAATAAAATAAAATAAAATAAAAGAAAGAAGTAAAGAAATATATTTTCCTATAATATATAAATGAAGAATATATGTATAAACAAAATAAATACAAATAAAAGAATAAAGCATAAGATAAGAATATATATATATATATATAGGTAAACGATTATATTACACATATGTTATCGGGAATAAAAAAAAAAAAAAAAAAAAAAAAAATTGTACTTTATAAATGCACAAGTATACCCATAGGTAATCAAACGTAAGAATGGTGGCACATTCTTCTTCCCGCGGGGGAGGGGTGTTGTACCCGCGAGTCGCCTAAGCGACACAGTAGTATCATATTCAAGGCCGCCTTCCGAAGAGGCGACCAAAAAGTAATGTATAAGCATTGCATCACCCGAGTGCCTGGACATTGCGAGTCCCGAGCCGAAGATGCAATTCAGCGATTCTCCCTTCTTAGCACCGAACGCTAAGGAGTGGCACGCACAGAAATAAGGAAACGAATAGACAGATCATCGAGAGCGAGCAAAGAGTTAGGAGGGTTACTTGTGCCTCACCCATAACCAGTTATTTAATAAAAGTCATACTTATACTCAAGAAGAAACTGATCTATACCTCAAACACCACCTTCCTTCCGCTTCCAAAGATAACCGGTAACCGGCTGACAAGCGCGGATTACCACACCGGGTGGACCGCGGAAAATATGTAACGCGAGTCGGAGGGCCTCGAGGCTGGTTCTGAGTTAAAATAAGGAATAAATAGTAAAGTTAGACCCTCTTTCATGACCGCCACGCCGGAGAGGGGAAGGACGAGGCCGGAGAGAGCAACGGCGGCCGACGGAGCGACGGCAGAACGAGAGAGATGGAGCGAACCGTCGAAGGAACGAGGATAAGCTCGAGAAAGAGAGAGAGAGAGAGCGAGAGAGAGGACACGCACGACGAGGACGAGCTAAGCGGAAATGCGATCGGCGAAGGAAACGGCCGAAATTCCACGGCAACGAGGACCACCCGACAGCGAATAATCGGAGCCTCCCTTCGCTCAAGACGGATCGAGATGACCGTCGGAATGGTCATCGGCGGCGGTCATCCGGTTGAAGAATTAAAAGAAGAATTCTCGACGAAGTCGCGTAAAGCGGCCATGCGTGCGCGCGTCGCTTAGCGAAGCGTTAGAGCGAGGGAGATAGCAAGCAGGCGCTCGGCTATCTTCGGGTGGGCTCGGGGAATTTCGGTAAGCCGGCTCGTAAGGAACCGCGTGCGTGATCCTAGAAAAATTACTCTGTTCGCGACGTTAATCTTGATAAGAGGTAATTAGAGCGTTCCATAAGTGAATCCTTTGTCACGCATTAAGTTCCTTCCGGGTGGCGGATCGGAGAAGTGAGGTCGATTCCGGGGTTCATTCGGAGTTTCGAGTCTTTTGTAGCCGAGATATCGGGGATTTAGTGAAATTATTATTTAAATTAATTAGTTGACGACCATAGAAGCATCCTTCGATTTTCTCGTAGCTTCCTTTGTTCGCGAAGAGCGGAACCAGCCTCGGTCGCCGTCCGGGTGCGCGGTAAATTGAATATTTATTGTACGTTGTTTTGCTGGAATAATTATTAATTAGTTTATTGCTTCAATTATAAAATAGAGACATTAATAAGTATTTTATTCCTCGATGGAATAATCGAGAAGGAAGCGGCCACGTGCCGGCATAGAACTTGTAGCTGGCGGTTAGTTCGTCCGGGCGTTTAAGTAAACAACGCGGACAAAGAGATCCCGGTTTTCTTTTGTATACCGTGGTTAACGGAAAATTTCGAAGTATTTCACCAATTACTTGAATAAATTCTTTTATTGTTTAAATCGAATCGCACTCCGAAGGAACTTGACAAGTAATTTCTTTTCCCCCCCTCAACCCACTACTCCCTACGACCGCGTGAGCGGTCATTCGTGAGCCCTTACTGTGGAGAGGATTCTCGCAGGTTATAAAGAAAAATTAATTTGTTTTTAATACGGTTATTTCGCGGGGAGTGCATCCGGCACCTCCCCGGAATAATTTTAGAAATATCGTTGCAACCGTGTGGAGAGAATCCGTCCGGATAAACCTCAAACCGAGGGGTCACCGAGCAAGCCGTCTCGGGGGCACAGCCAAACAAATCGATCCGATCATAGTTTAAACTATATCGAGAGATTCTGAAATTAAAAAGTAGAGTCATCGTGAAGGGTTCCATTCAGTGCCGAATATAATCGTCTAACTGCGGAATATTTGATGTTCTGAGTGGCCGGTACCATTAGGCCATATAACGAACTATAGAAGCTTTCGAACCGATTGACTTACCACTCTAGTACTGGTAAGAAAGGTTCGAGTGGTATATTTTAAATGTAATTCATTAAATTAAAATAACTAATCCGGCGCCGAAAAGGTACGGAAGTTAACTGGTCCATGATTCTGGCACTCGTGAGAAAGTTCATTCCCGTATTTTTTCAACTACAAGCCACACGGTATAGAAAGCATAAAACCAAGTGACATGACTTCAATTATCCGTGTAGCCGATATAAGGACAACGTCCGCCAAGTAATTAACGCTGACAATCGTTATGAAAGGCTTCGACGGCGATCTGTATATAGAACTCTTTTGGCCATCTTCGGAAATATCCTTTCTGGCCAGGCTCCTTCAGTTCGACGCGTAGATACATATTTTCTAAATAAAAACGCCGATTCTTGCCGAATGCTTCACACGATTATTCCTTGCGTAACCATATGGTTTATATCAATTTTTGCGACACCGCAATAAAGCCGAGTTAACGTGAGAGAACGAGGACTCTAGTAGCTTTGACTAACTCAAGGACCATTTCTTGCATAAACGTATTGTTCATACAGAGAGTGCCAAAAGTGCTGGGACACCTTAATAACTTTTGAACGGCTTTGGATATAGGATTGAAATTTATAGGGATGCAATGGGTCAAATCAATCTACTATTTAACCACTAAAGCATCAACTTCCGCACCCAGGGGGAAGGGTGGGAAGAAGGGGCACAACATTTTTAAATGGCATGTGGGGTCGAGTGATGGCTCATTCGAAAGGATTTTTTGAGGCGAAAACAACGCAATATCGACGAGGTTTGTGCGATTATTTTGCGCAGAGTTATGATCATTTGAACATCTCTATTAAGATTTTGCGTGAGTGTCTCATTCATTAATTCTCAGAATTATTGTAATTTATTAGAAAACCACGTTATACCGGCTGTTCAGGATATTGCTGGAGAAGCTTTTCACAATGTTTGGTTCCAGCAAGATGGAGCTCCGGCTCATTTTTCTGGAGCACCTCGTAATATTCTTAATAATGTTTTTAGCCAACGATGGATTGGTAGAAGAGGCACAATAGAATGGCCACCAAGATCACCAGATCTGACCCCATTAGACTTTTCTTCCTGGGGGTATTTGAAATCAAAAGTTTGAGACTAGGATTGAAAATTTACAAGAATGGCGAGAAAAAATAGTGAACGCTTCTAATTCAATCACACCCGACTTTTTAATCATTGTTATCGATACATTTTACGTTCGCTTAGGTTACTGCCAAATTGTGGAAGGACACCAATTTGAACATTTAATAAAATAAATTGTGTGTTTTATTTCTTACACACATCAGTGTTCACAACCTGATACAGGCACATACAAACGTGCACAAACACGCGAACGTGTGTGCTTCTGTGAAAACTTATTTTTCTACTGATGTCGCTGTGGGCTCTCGCTATTATAAAACCTCAATAGAGATGTTCAAATGATCATAACTCTGCGAAAAATCATCGCACAAACCTTGTCGATATTGCACTGTTTTCGCCTCAAAAAATCCTTTCGAATGAGCCATCACTCGACCCCACATGCCATTTAAAAATTTTGTGCCCCTTCTTCCCCCCCTTCCCCCGGGGTGCGGAAGTTGATGCTTTAGTGGTTAAATAGTAGATTGATTTGACCCATTGCATCCCTATAAATTTCAATCCTATATCTAAAGCCGTTCAAAAGTTATTTAGGTGTCCCGGAACTTTTGGCACACTCTGTATTATATCTTTACAATACCCTCATAGTGCGAAGCATTTTAACACAAACAAGTATCCATTCGTGGAATCCAAGCGACCAAGTAACACTTTCCTTTAGACGAGCATTCTTGAATAAATGACCAATAGTCAACATAGAGGAGAGTAGTCCTGACATCAGAGGGGTAATCTGGACTCAAAGAATTCCTGAAAGGAAAAATAAAGTGTTTGTGCGTGCACCTTAAATAGCTTTGCGTCATCTGATTGCACATCGAGTCGAACTGAGGCTTACCGAATCATTCGGAACTAAGTTTATATCAAACTTACCAAAAACCAGAAAAGGTCAATAACGTTTCAAGGGTTACTCAATTTTTCGGAAAGTCATGCTCTTTTTTTCCTCAGACAGGATATCCTGCGCGTTCAACGAATCTCACTCAAGGAAAGTAATTCCCGAAAAAACTTGAATAAACGCTCAAGTAATAACTCAGCCTCACGTGGGTTAGAGCCCACGGAAGGGGCATGTGCTGAATCTTAACCAGCTATAGGGCGGCTGGGGCCCCCCCAACGAAACAGCCTTGCTGTTTCGTACTAGGCACGACCGCGGTAATGATTCGCACAGGAAGTCGAATCTTTTTAGTTGTCACTATTTTACATACTTTTGCAAAGTTTGAATTGTTTCCCTATTATAGCAGCTTTTTTATGAATTTTTTGATGTTTAAAATGACCGCCATTTTGAAACCGGAAATTGAATCAATTCGAAATTGTTAGTGGATCTATGTTAAGAAGAATTGGATTTTTCGTATAAATTTCAGCTTTATCCGTTCAGCCTTTTAGGCGCTAGAGTCGATAAAAATATTTATTAGTCCGCCATTTTGTACCGTTTTGCTGAAAAATTTTGAAAAAATTCATGTTTTTAGTTGTCATAATTTTACATATTTCTGCAAAATTTTAATTATTTTGCTCTTATAACAGATTTTTTATGAATTATTTAATTTTTAAAATGCCCGCCATTTTGAAACCGGAAGTCGGACCGACTCGAAATTGTTAGTGGATCCTCATCGGGTGTAACTGGATTTTTCGTGTAAATTTTACTTCGATTCGTTGAGCCGTTTAGACGCTAGAGTGGATACACACACACATACACACACACACACACACACACACACACACACGGACATTTAGATCTTGTTATGAAACATAAAGATCCAAAAGGGTTTTTGGATATCTCGAATAGTTTCGGAGATAATCGTCCGTTACACTTTTTGCTCGATCGAGAGCATAAGGAACTCCCTGCGGTCGTGCTTAAAGATCCATGTGGCGTCACAGGCTATCCTAGCTCAAAAGGTAACGAGCAGGATTAGACTAAAAAAGAAAGGATAATATAACACACTGAGTGAGATGCAAGAGCGAATGCGCTCAATCTCGGATCTTATCCGATGCTTCCTATGGGTTGTTTCTCTGATTAATTTTTCTCACTCTTCTCAAACCGCTCTTCTTGATACTTGGATTATAGCCTAAGAAATAACTCTGCCTCGCGTGGGTTAGAGCCCAGGCGAGAAAGCTTATGCCGAACGTCAAAAATCCCTGAGACATCACGGGATATTTCCAACCTCAAAAAGGCACGAGCAAGATTAGCCTAATAAAGAAGGTTAAAATGGCACACTGAGTGAGATGTGAGAGAGATGGGAGCGAAATGCGCTCAATCCCGCATCATATCAGAATCTCCTAGTCGAACGATTCTCTGATCTATTTCTCTCACTCCTTTTTAATCCATCTCCTTCGATATTTTGATGATAGCCTGAGTAATAACTCTGCCTCGCGTGGGTTAGAGCCCAGGCGAGGGGCTTGTGCCGGATCTCCAAAATCCATGTGATATCACAGGATATTCCCAACCTCAAAAGGTCACGAGCGAGATTAACCTAATTAAGAAGGTTAAAATGGCACACTGAGTGAGATGTGAGAGAGATCCGTGCGAAATGCGCTCAAACACGCATCTTATCCGACGCTCCTAATCCATCGATTCTCTGATTTATTTTTCTCACTCTCTTTAAAAATATCTTCTATGATATTTGGATGATAGCCTGAGTAATAACTCTGCTTCGCGTGGGTTAGAGCCCAGGCGAAGGGCTTACGTCGATCTTCCAAAAACCACGAGACACCACAGGTTATTCCTAACCTCAAAAAGTCCAGAACAAGATTCGCTCTTGTTTAATTCATCATCTTCGATCTTTGGAAGAAAGCCTGAGTAATAACTCTGCCTCGCGTGGGTTAGAGCCCAGGCGAGGGGCTTGTGTCGGACTTGCAAAATCCAAGTGGCATAACACGTTAACTCTAACCTCAAAAAAGCCGCGAGCAGGATTCGCCTAAAAAGGAAGGTTAACATGGTACACTGAGAGAAGTCCAAGCTCCGAGTGAGATCCAAGTGAGATCCGAGATCCAAGTGAGATCCGAGTGAGATCCGAGTGAAACGCGAGGGAGGTGCACTCAAACTCGCAGCTTAGCCGATGCTCTTATCAATTGTTTTTCCTGATTTAATTCTCTCTCTCTTTTTTAACCTCTTCTCTTCGATACTTGGATGATAGCCAGAGTAATAACTCTATTTCGCGTGGGTTAGAGCCCACGCGAAGGGCTGCGCCGCGGAAAGAGGTGTTTAAATAAAAGGAATTTTACGTAAAAGAAATGAAAAATAAAAGTGATCCGGGTGGAGATGGGTCTTATGTTTCGAGCAGAAAGGTATGTTTAAATAAAAGGTATTCTACAGAAAAAAAAATAAAGAAAAATAAAAGTAGTCGGGGTGAGGGTGACTCTTATGTTTCAAGCAAAAAGCGGTGTTTAAATAAAAGGTATTATACAGGAAACGAAAAAAAAATAAAAGTGGTCCGGGTGGGGATGTGTCTATGTCGCAAGCAGAAAGGGGTGTTTAAATAAAATACATTTTACATAAAACGAAAGAAAAATAAAAGTGGTCCGGGTGGGGGTGGGTCTTATGTTTCGAGCAGAAAGGTATGTTTAAATAAAAGGTATTTTACAGAAAACGAAAAACAAATAAAAGTGATCTGGGTTGGGTGTGGGTCTTATTTTTTGTGCAGAAACGAATTTTAATGTAATCGGTTTTTAAAAAATATCCCGACGTCCAGAAAGTGGCAGTCAAACGTCCGCAATCAGCTATCCTCTACTCTCATAAGAAAAGGGATAGGCGAGTGCAGCGAGCCGACTTCCTGTGCGAATCATTACCGCGGTCGTGCCTAATACGAAACAGCAAGGCTGTCCACTACTGTACGTCGCGCGCCGCAAAGAAGTAAGATCCCCACAAAAACAACAGAGCAGATATATTTATAACGCCAACATATAACTTGCAGTACGCAAGTTACATATGCCGATAAAAAATTATTATAAATGCTAAAAAAATGAAATTATTGAATTACCTCTTCATTTTTCAACCACGAGGTCTGGTGATAACCTCCTTTTATGAATAAAAGAAGGGAAGGAACCCGTGACGGAGAAAATTAAGTCTCTCTTTTCTAATAAGATGGGAGAAAGATACGAATTTTATTATTATTTACTTAATTCAATTTAAAGATTCTGTATTTAAAAATGTGTATTATGTAAGGGGACGGTTTTCAGGTCGATATGGTATGACTATTACTACGAAACTCTTTTGAATTATTACTAACGCGTACAGGTGGCACCGCTGCAGCCAGGATATTCGTAATTTTACATTTTTCGTGGAAATCTTTGAAACTCTTATGGATTTTGATGCTATGAATTGTCACTATTTTAAACTATGTAGTATTTTTGAACAATTCGTGGTAGAAAATACGTAGGTGGTCAATGTCTGTACGATCATTTACCGCTGTTGAATGTTTTATAATATAAATCAATTCGAATATCAGTCTTTTTCTGCAGCAAGGTTCAGTGTTTAAAATGTCTACATTATTAAAATCAAAACCGTGATCTAATTCAATAGTGTCTTGGGCTAAGGCTGAAGTAGAACTGTTTCCCAGGAGATGACTTCTTTTGTTTATTAGTAACAGTAATTATGCCATTGATAAGTTCTGTTCTACCGAACAATGCTAGTGTAAGTCTGATTGCCATAAATCAGCTGCAAACCAGAAATATAAAAATTCACAAATAAGTTTCTTGAAAGTGGTGACACATTGTATAACACATTGTATAACACATTGTTTTCACTGTCGCTATAGATTCAGCGCATCGTAATTGATACATCCGATTTATAATATTGCGGAAAATTGCTGTCCATGAGGAGATATATTTCGCCGTCACATAGTGCCGATCAGCCCTATCCGACTCCCTATCCCACATGTACTTAAAAGGTGGTCCGATTTTGTCGCCGAAATTGCCAAATCCGCTAGGTTCGCTCTCGTCGATTACGGCTTGTTGTGGATTGTAAGGAGAAACCACTAAAAACTATATACACGATTGAAGCGTATGTATGTGTGCGTGTATGTATGTGTTCTGAGTGCCATCTAACGCTAAGAATCATTACGAATAATTCAAGAGGCGCTTAGAAGTCAGTTCGGCGAAGCCTGTCGCACAGTTAAGACATTTTCATTGTACCTAAATATATATTCTTTTCGCACAGTACACTCGACTATTTAATAAAATTACAACAGGTTATGGGCCCAGATTCCCTTTTCTGTGTTGCATTACGGTAAAGAAAAAGTGAAGTGTACAACGAAGATGGAAGGAACGAGTTTAAAAATCGAAAAACTTCGAGACAAAGATAATTGGCACCAATGGCGGTTTATCATTCGCACTTTGTTGGAAAACGAGGACGATTTGCTAGAGGTTTGCGAAGGAAGATTAATTAAACCAGCAGACGATGCGCAAGATCGGGATGTAAAACTTCAAAAGTTTGTAAAAGCTGACAAAGCCGCGAGAAAGTTAATTGTAACGACGGTTGAGAAGAAACCGTTAGATCTCCTTTTAAACTGTGCGACTGCAATGGATATGTGGAGGAAGCTGAACTCGGTGTACGACATGAAGTCGGATGAAAGTCTTTCGTTAGTGCAGAAACAGTTCTTTGACTATAAGTGGGAAACAAGTGAAAATGTTGCACACAATTTGTCAAAACTGGAACAATTGTCGCTGAAAATGAAGAGTCTCGGTGGCGAAATTCCCGAATCGATGCTGCTGACTCGTGTGCTCTCAATTCTACCGGTGAAGTTCAACCATTTTCATAGCGCGTGGGACTCTGTAGACGATCAGAAAAAAACGCTGGAAAATTTGACCACGAGGCTAATGGCGGAAGAACTACGAACTCAAGGGCAAACGGATTCTAGTGATTCGACGGTTGCCTTGATTACTAATTTGAAGAAGAGAAGTACTAACGACAAAGGTCATAAGCACAACGAAGCAAGTCAACAACAACATACACAGAAAGCTAGAGGCGTTATCTGTTATACGTGTGGACGAGGTCATTTAAAAAAGGACTGTCCGGGATGCTACAATTGCGGATCAAAAAATCATCTTAACAGAAACTGTCCGAAGAAGGATGGACGACTGGGAGCGCAGAATAGCGGAAATTCGACCCAATGCAGTGGACAATCGAGACAGGCGTTCGTGGGAGATAGAGGATCTGCAGATGGAGATTGCTGGCTGATAGACTCGGGAGCATCGGACCATATGACGCATCAAAAAAAATGGTTTTACGAATTTGAAGAATTCGATAGTCCGGTAAAAATTAAAGTTGGGAACGGACAAGAAATATGCGCATACGGAAAAGGTAATATAGAAATCGAAACCTTTGTAAACGGAAAGTGCATTCCGGGTATTATGTATAATGTTTTGTTTGTACCGCATTTAAAACAAAACTTGTTCTCAGTTAAGGTCGTTGCGAAAAAGGGCGTGAACTTTTCCATAACGGATTCTGGTAAACGATGTTTGTTTACGCGAGGAAATGTTGCGATAGCGACAGGTTCTGACCGTGGTAACCTATATAAGCTTGATATGAGAGTTGTACTGCCGAAAGAATGTTATGTTACAGATGCGAACGATACATTACAGCTATGGCACGAGCGTTTGTGCCACCAAAACAAAAGGCACGTCAAGACGTTCTTAAGACTAATGGGTCAGGAGGTTACAGACACAGGTGATTTTTGTAACGGGTGTGCGTACGGAAAGCAGACTAGGCGCAGTTTTCATGAAAGAACTGAGCGAGCGACAAAAATTTTAGAAGTCATTCACACGGATGTATGCGGGCCGATGCAGCAAGAATCTCTGGGTAAAAAGCGATATTCTTTAATCTTTAAGGATGAATTTTCTGGTTTTCGAAAAATTTATTTCTTGCGTGAAAAGTCAGAAGTTTTCGAGAAGCTTAAAATGTTTTGTGCAGAAATTAAAAATCAATTTGGAGTTAATGTAAGAGAAATTCATAGTGACGGCGGAAAAGAGTATGTAAATAAAAACGTTCAACTCTTTTTAAGTGAAAGAGGAATAAAACATTCCGTAAACGTAGCGTATACACCGCAACAGAACGGTGTTGCGGAGCGTGAAAATCGCACTATAGTAGAAGCCGCGCGATCTATGATCTATTCGAATTCGGAACTCCCGTTATCGCTATGGGCAGAAGCTATGAATACAGCAGTAGATGTTATTAATCGAACAGGCCCGTCAAAACATACAGACAAGACTCCTTATGAGCTATGGTATGACAAAAAACCAAGTATAGATAACCTTAAAATTTTTGGAACGGAATGTTTTGTTCACATACCGAGTGAGAAACGAAGAAAGTTTGACAGAAAGGCAATTAAAGGATATTTAGTGGGTTATATAGATAATAGTAAAGGATATCGCATATATGTACCAAGCTTTAGAGATGTAGTTGTAAGTCGCGATGTTTTATTTAAAAAGGAAAAGCTAGCTGCTAGTGAAGCTATTGTTAAAATAGATAATGTAAGAGTTCGGTTCGAATCGTCGTGCGAGACGGACGTATTTACAAACTGTGCGTTCCCAGTGCTGTGAGTGTTGCGAGTGCTGCGAGTGTATATAAAGTGTCTAGTAATCCACAAATCGATCGTATTAAAACATAGGGATGCCCCCTGGCGATCAGGGGGCCTCACCCCAGATCGAATTAAAAAACATGAGTGCTTCTGACTACAGAAGTGCTCAAGTAAACACAACGAATACAACGAATACAACGAATACAACGAAAACGATAGTAAATGGATCTTTAACGTACGCAGCAGCAACACAAAATGTTCTTTTTCCGACTAAGGAGCAAGCTATCATTATGGACGTAATTGATGGTGTTCCAATTAAAGAATACACAATGGCAATAGCTAAGGTTATCTCTCCAGTAAATATCAGATTTGCCTCTAGAATTTCGAACGGCAGGATTTGTATGTACCTCGCCAACCAGCAACTAGTTGAAAAACTCACCGACACCAATGTAAACATTACCATTCGTAATCACGTACTTCGAATCCGTCCGCTTATCTCCAGAGCTAAGAGAATTATATTATCGAACGTATGCCCGATAATTCCGCATGATATCATTGAAAAGAAATTAATAGATATGGGCATTGAGTGCTCATCTCGTCTAACATATATCAGAGCAGGTATGAACGAACCGGGATTCTCTCACATTTTAAGCTTCCGACGTCAAATTTATGTAGAACCTAATGATGTAACCAAGCTTCCTGACAGTATTCAAATCGAATTCGATAATACTACGTACTGGATCTATATCTCGTCTGATAACCCAAAATGCTTTCTCTGCAAAAAAGATAACCACTTAGCCAAACATTGCCCAAATGTCAACACTAACATGGAAATAGTAACTCCCGAAACTACACCTATTAACTTGATTGAAAGGGATACTTCTGAAGAAACACCAGCGAATGTCATATCACAAGAATTCGTCCAACCCGATGTCAACAAACACAGAAGATATGACAAAAGACCTTTGTCGACAACCGAATCATGCTCCACCACACAAACTCCAAATAAACTCTACTCTTCATTAGATGAGTCAGATAACGATAGCGACGACCAAATTAGCAAAAACAAATGCAACAAAGGGAAAAAGATGATAAAGAAATTAAGGAGGGGTTCAACTAGCAGTGACCCAGAAACTGATTTCGAAACAATGACTGCTCCAATCAAAATGATCCTCACTGAACACCCGAGCACCTATGTTTTGAATTACACCAATCTGATCAGCTTTCTTCGAGAAACTATTGGAAATCCCAATCACACCGACATAGCCAAAAAATATACAGATGACATTAAGGCACTAAGCAACATGCTACGTGAAATTTATCCAAGTTTGTCTCACCGTAGTATCAAAAACCGACTAACAAGAATCATAAAAAAATTAGATAACTACGACATCAAGCGAGATACTTTGGACATAACTTAATTATTGGAGGATTTTGCCAAATATGGGATCAGACAATCACAGGACCATTAACTTAGCACCACTTCGCATTATGTATTGGAACGCCAGAAGTATCGCTCAACGGAAAGAAGAACTACAACACATACTTCAAGAAGTAGACATCTTTGTTTGTGTTGAAACCTGGTTAAAACCTGAAACTCGAATAGCCTTTAAAGGTTTTAATGTCGTTCGTAAAGACAGAATTGGTAGAACGGGAGGAGGCATCGCCATTTTTATTAAAAAATCTATTAATTATTGTATTTTGCCCGATATCTGCTCTTTCAATAATCGTATAGAGACTTGCTCTATTAAGCTAACAAGCACAATTCCCTTCATTAACTTAGTAGCATTTTATAGACCGCAAGGCCCTTCCCTGAGTCAAAATAACTGGGACAAGTTTATGCATATAATTTCTGGGTTACGACCATGTCTCCTTGTAGGTGATTTCAACGCTCATAATAAAGCATGGAATTGTGCGATTAACGACACTAACGGTGAAAGACTTTTCAATAGTTTATTAAATCATGACATTTTCCTGCACAACTCCGACACGTTCACCCACTTTAGCTTTCATAACAATAGGAAATCTAACATCGATCTAGTCTTCACAACTCCAGATTTAGCTAATAAAACTGGTGTTGATATTCTAGACGATACTCGTGGCTCCGACCACTGTCTCATTGATATAAAAGTTAATGCTGGGAGAGACAAGCATATTTACATAAAAGTATCTAATAGATTATTCTCAAAAAAAACAAACTGGAGCAACTTTCAAAAAAGCATGTCGGAAGGTTTCCCTCTGTATCTTTCACATGATTTCAGTAGTCTAGATTGTGTAGAAAAGTATAATTTTTTTGTTAATCACATGAAGAGTACTCTTATAGACAATACGCCCCCGAGGAGGAATGTCGATAATAGTAAACACCACAACCCCGTAGCGTGGTGGGACAAAGATTGTGACCGAGCTATAAGATTAAGAAAAGCAGCCTATAAGAAATGGAAACATACCCAAGAAATGAATCATCTTATAAACTTTAAAAAACTTGTTGCCTCTGCAAGAAAAACGTTCAAAACAAAGAAAAGGGAATACTTCAGCAATTTTGTCCAGAGCTTTGACACAAAAAGAGGTAGTACTTATTTCTGGAACGCCTGCAAAAGACTAAAAAACAAATGGATACGCACTGAAAAGGGGACAATGTCAGTTGACCAACGTCTGCAAAAAATAGAAGACTGTCTAGGTAGAATTGCTCCTCCTTGGGTTCCATTCAATCCGGATTTGCTTCCGTTGGCTTCTTCCAATCAGTTCTTTGATATGCCGTTCGATTTCACTGAATTTAATTTTGCATTGGATTACAAAAATGATAAATCTTCACCAGGGAGCGATGGTATAGATTATCTGACAATTAAACAGCTTCCTAGCAATATCAAACTTGTTTTACTAGACATCTTCAACGAAATGTATTCCAATAATCGTTTCCCCCAAGAATGGAAATCAATTCAAATGTTTTTCATTAATAAACCTAACAAATCTGAAGTAAGACCTATTTCCCTCTCTTCATGTATGCATAAACTTTTCGAAACGATGTTAAAAAACAGATTGGAATGGTGGTTAGAAAATCATGATATGCTACCTCCGTCCCAATCAGGATTTCGAAAAGGTAGATCTTGCTCAGATAACTTAGTCACTCTACTAACTAGCATTGAAATCGCAAGGGAAAGAGGTAATGACACCCTAGGAGCTTTTTTAGATGTTCAATCTGCCTTCGACAATGTTAATTGCACCTTGCTTATTTATAAATTAGTAGAAGCAGGCTGCTCTCCTAACGTCATTAAATTTATCATGCACGTAACGTTTGAAAGAATAATTACAGTCATTCCAAGAACCTCAGGTCATCTTACAAGAACAACATGGAAGGGTCTCCTGCAAGGGGGAGTCTTGAGTCCACTTCTATACAACTTCTATGTAGCTAAAGTTAACGAAAACATTCCAGACAGTGTTCAGATTTCACAATTTGCAGATGATATTGCTGTCCATTGTAGCTCTACCTCAATCAATGAAAGTAAGAAATTACTTGAAAAGTCGATTAAAATTATCAGTGATAATCTTAGAATCATTTTTTTTTTTTTTTTTTTTAATGAATGTTTATTTACAAGTAGGCAAGGGTTACAATTTTCGAATTTACAAGAAATAATCTAATAAACAAGATTTTCTTTTTCCTACTGTCGGTTGTTGTGGTGCTATAGGCCCAATCGGCTCTTGTCACCTAAAAAATTTGTTGAGATTTCATTTTTCTTTTGTAAATATCCGTATCCTTTTCTTTGTGCGGTGCTATAGAGAGATATTTTGAACGCTTTAACTGCATACAGAAAAGCCTAAAAAAAAACTGTATTAATGTAACTCACAATATCCGATAATCTTAGAATCATCGGTCTTGACCTATCTATGCATAAAACAGTATTCATTCACTTTAACAACAAACACATCTTGCCTGGTAAAACTGAAATTGAAATTGAAAACTGTGTTATTAAATTTAGCAAATCAGTTAAATTTCTGGGAATTCATTTTGACTACGAATTAAACTTTGACACCCATGTGAATAATGTGAAGAAAAAGTGCTTCAAACTGCTTAACATTATTAAATTCCTCTCTGGTGTTTCATGGGGGGCTTCGCCTGAAACGCTGATGTTGATCTTTAGCAGTGTTATAAGACCGATTATGGAATATAACTGCTTTGTTTATTACCCGAAAAACAAAAACCTAGGGTTGAAGTTGGAACGTATTCAATTTGCTGCAATAAGACTGGCGCTAGGTTACAGAATAAGTACGCCCACCAACATTCTGCTAAGCGAAGCTAAGCTCATCTCGTTCCGAGAGAGAACCATCTTCCTCGCCAAAAAATACCTTCTTAAAAGCTACTCTATCAAAGACTTATCATCCCACAAAATTTTGTTCAATTACAGTTCAGATAATGTCCCTCTCATTTCCAATCGAAGATCAAAACATTCTCTATTATTAAATAACTTCCTTAAATTAATAGACATACATCCAGACTTGCAATTAGTGTCTAACGAAAAACTCCCTATCTTCAACACCGATTATAACTCTTTATTTAATATTCCGTATTGCGACGTTGACCTAGGGGAAACATTACGCAATTCTTCTGACCCTAACCTTCTGATAAGGCGCTTCATCGAATCCAACCCTGCAAACAGCATCGCAATCTATACCGACGGTAGCTTGTCTGAAAGCTCCCAATCGGTTGGAGCTGCACTCTATTGTCCTCAGTTGAATATCTCACAAAAATTTAGCCTGGATACCAATGCATCAATATTCACAGCAGAATGTCACGCCATTAATCGAGCTCTAGATTTAATCAATTCATGTAATCCTGTAAACTTTCTTATTTTCACTGATTCCTTAAGTATAATCAAATCACTACAGAAGCCAACTTTTCGCTACAACCTTAACAATGAACTAATCGAAATTAAGACCAAATACTCCACTTTTGTATCTGACAACAAAAACCAACATTTTATTAAGTTTATCTGGATTCCAGCCCATATCGGAATTACTGGTAACGAAAAAGCAGATTCACTGGCGAAAGAAGCAACAAATGGAAGGCCAACTACTGACACTCGGATATGTCTTTCCGACCTAGTTCATGAACTAAAAGTACAAGCAAGAATTAATACCGATACTTTAATCAAAGAACAAGGCCTATTTAAAGGTATAAACTTCTTCCGACTTTTCCATAATGACAAACGTGACCCATGGTATTTTGGGCGAGGTCTTTCCAGAGATTTTGTAGTCTTCGTTAACAGAAGTCGCTCCAATCATTATAATCTAAATGCCTCTTTAGCCAGAGTTAACTTTATACCTAACAGTTCTTGTGACTGTGGTGCAGAATCGCAAGATTTAAATCATATAATATGGCAATGCCCAATCTACGAAAAAGAGCGCAGATCACTTTTAACAGCGCTGCTCAGGAATAAGTACTATCTCCCACTGTCTATTAGTTCCTTTTTAAGCGGCCCTGATATCAAAGGTTTAAACATAATTTACAATTTCCTTAAGCAATGTCTCATAAAAATTTAGAACTAATTAAGTTTTGTAGACCTCGTTATGCATACTCAATGTACTATTCGAATTAAATGTAAGCATACTGTATTGCTATATAAGCCGCAAGGTTTAAAGCATTAAATAAATAAATAATAATAGATAATGTAACTTCAAGCGAAAAGAGAGGCGAATTGTTAAATGAAAAAGATGAGGAATCGTTTACAAGTGCAACAGGCGATGCAGAGGTCGAAGAAATGTCGGATAATGAGGAAACAAATGCGGGATCATCGGGTGTAGATGAAATAAATTCAAATGCACGTCAATTAAGAGATAGGCGAACTATAAAACCGACAGATTTTTATGGTTGTCCTTTAACGTATTTTGCGGAAGCGTTACCAGCGAACTATAAAGAGGCGATACAATCTAAAGAAAGTAAAAATTGGAAGGCTGCCATGGATGATGAAATTAAATCGTTACACGAAAACCAAACGTGGGTGTTAGTAGAAAAACCGTATAACCAAAAGGTAATAGACAATCGTTGGGTTTATACGACAAAATTAAATTCAGACGTAACGAAACGTTATAAAGCACGGCTAGTTGTAAAAGGTTATACTCAGACCGAAGGACTCGATTATAAAGAAACATTTAGTCCTGTAGTCCGTTTCGACACTATAAGAACGTTACTTAGTGTTGCAGCACGTGAAGCATTATTATTGGCGCAGTTTGATATAAAAACTGCGTTCTTATACGGTATATTAGATGAAAATATTTATATGAAACAGCCGGAAGGGTACAATGATGGGACGGCGCGTATATTGTGACGTTGCACCGTACGCCCGGTGCACGGTGCACTCACAACTCGTCACGCTCTTCCACGGGAGACGCTAATCAAGGGCCAAAACGGATGTTCGGTAAAAGATTTCTAATTTAATGGGCGCCAGGTGACTTACGGCCACCACTCGAGCCCGAAGCGAAAGTTCACAAATTATAATTGAATGCAATTATACTCGTGGCGGCGTGAAACGGGAGTCGTCCAGCTAGTCAGTCCGCGCGAGGCGGTAACGGAGCGGGGGTAGGTAAGAGAGTTTCAACACGACTCGGGCGATTTTACGTTAATAGAAAGAAAAGTACAAAGAGTTTATTTAAGAACGGAATGATATACAAGGAGTGCTCCTCTGTGAGAAAGAACGAAATAAAATACGAGTTGGAGCAGACGTTAACGGGAAATGCAAATAACTTGATTACGAGACTTATTGTTAACTTAACGTGGTTACAAGATTTCGGACGAGAATCTATCGTGGACGATCAATTACGTTAACAAACGAGTACGGAGTCCCTTCTCATTACATATCATATCTACATAGAGAAAGTCCGAACGCGATTAACGACGCTATAATTCGGTAAGAGATCGTATTTCTCTAAGACCCCAAAGCTATGCACGAGAGCCACGTAGTTTGCTCCCTTTCCTTTTATGGAATAATGGTCTCGATTGGAGTACAATATTTTCTTTCTACACTCGATATTTTGGACTACCGTAAATTAAGAATACAACACAGATACTTATTACCAAAGGACTTAGCGCGGCCGTTATATACAATGTAATAGAGTAATTATGCCGCTCTCAGGACGACGCTTCGACAAAAGGTGGATTCGAAACTTTAAAATACCCTTGCATCGAGCAACGACCGATCATAAGACGCTCCAACCCTACTAATGATGTACCTTTTTGATCCCAGCCGACTCTCCTTTCAACAAGTCATACGAAATCTCACGCTATACTTTAACCAGGATCCGTCGGGAAAAGGTAACGTAGGATATTCTCTCGTTACTATTTTCTCGGTATCCTTAGCGCATTTCTTCACTACAAAAACCCTGGCTGGTACATCGTTTCAGGAGGAGATCTTTATACGGAAGGCGACTCTTTGCGAAGTTATCTTACCAGACACTCCTACGTTTTCTCGTCTAGTTGACTGTCGACGGTACCCTCTCTCCCTCGTCCTTCGCTCGTCTTTCGGTAGTCGGTGGCAAAGAAAAGAATCGCGAGCACTGCTCTTTTGGAGCGGAAACTGAGTTAATCGGTCGCTAGTCCTGCGCTAAGTGAGGAGCCGATTCCTCGCATCCTACGTACTCGCCGCTTAGCGTCACGTGACTTCACGTCACGTGCGCCTCTCCCCGCTTTCGGGTATCTAGAGTGATTACCGCGAATCTTTATCTTCGGTGTCGATAACCACTCGACGCGTTACTTTATCGACGCGTCAGCTTTACGGATCGCTCGATTTCTATCGCACGCAGTCGATGGCCATGCAGTCATCTACACCTTCCGGGGCGGAGGCTGATGTTTTCTCTCCCTTGTTCCCACGGTGGACTCGACGGTATCCTCTTTCGGCGGCGGTAGATCGGTAGAGGTGCTCCTCGATGCTCTTTCTGTTTTCCATGTTCCTTTTTAATCCTTTCTTCCGACGAACGGGATTGACGAGTTCCTTCTAATTTTTCCTCGGTGTTTTTCTCGGTCGGCAGCGGTGTCCAGTCGGGATGGTACATGCAAGAGGTTCGAATTGTATTACTAGTCTGTTCGGAATTCTTTATTTCGTCCTGAGAGATGTGCGACGAACGAAGCACGAGTACTCTTCTTGTGACGACGTCACAAATGCCCCCCCCCCCCCCAAACTATACTCGCCGGGTCGATAACCCGCAAAGAAGAAACTTCTTCCTTTTAGTCAAATACGGAGTCTCATGTTCGGTCGCAGCACGATCACTTAGCGGACTTTTGAATATGGTCAAGACGAGAAAAAAAAATAAAAAAATTTTTGGCCTTCTGAGGTTACTTACACATTGTTACTGCTCGCTTTTCTACGGTACTCCACTGGACAGACTGACGATTACGACGAAAGGTTTTCCAGACAGCACAAGAAGTGTTTCAGAAAAAACACTCGGTCTCCTTAGTTTACAATTAACCGGGACTATGTCCCGTATATATTTCATTTTGACGGTAGGAGACAACACATACATATACATAAAAAAAAAAGAAACGTTACTTTCCCTCCCCCCTTTTTTTTTTTGTTCGTAGTCTTAATAGACTAAGCGGTAGACTGAACGAAGGGCGGAAGACACAAAAAAAAAAACGAGAACCGAAAGAAAATATTGAAATACACTGCTAATCGTATATATGTAAAAAAATATATATATATAAAAAAAATATGGGGTTATTCCCGATTTTTTTTTTTTTTTTTTTTTTTTTTTTTCCTCGGGAACCCTTTCGGACGCTAATATTGCCCGGGCCATAGCTCCTTAATATCTCCGGGCTTACATGGGCGGTAGGGGCCCTCCGCCTT
This sequence comes from Ancistrocerus nigricornis, assembly GCA_916049575.1. Taxonomy (NCBI): domain Eukaryota; kingdom Metazoa; phylum Arthropoda; class Insecta; order Hymenoptera; family Vespidae; genus Ancistrocerus; species Ancistrocerus nigricornis. Next base: position 16,334,405 of record OU696665.1, read on the forward strand.
CCATCCCTCCCCGCAGCGGTCACACTCTTTTATTGTGACCCCTCTTTCCACACCGGTAGCAAAACTTCTGACGCGGGTACGGGCAGTGGGAGTACTTCTGAGTCATCTGCTCATAATTATGGCACGCGAGCGGGTGTTTCGGTTCGCGAGCCGGTGGTGGTGGTGGTTGTGGTGGTCCTGGTCTTGGAGTGCCTTTGGGCGGGCGCAGCTGGACTCCCCTACCGTGGGAGGCGGGGGGCCTCCAGGACTCTCGCTCTGGGGACCGATCATTATAGGTTGGTATCTTCCCCGGTAGCGATGGTGGAGATGCCGTCGTTTTCTTTGCCTCCCCTTCCCGTGCACGTCGCCATTCCATAATTAGTGCCCACTCCTCGGGATCCAGCTGAACATAGCGCCACCCGGTGGGTTCAGAGGTCATTCCGGTAGCTTTTTCTCTCTTTTTTTTTTCAGTTGTGGAGTACGGTAGCTGAGGAGGATGGGAACGGATGGTAAATTGAAGTTATCGTTTCTTTCCTACCGCCGATTCGCCACCGTTTTATGGTGGAACATTACTGATACGCTTTCAGATCCTGTACATGAATTTTCCCGACAATTCGTCCCATTGTATCTTTTACCTCGTACACCGTGGATGACAAAACACGACTAATGGTGTGGGGACCTTCAAAACGCGGCGCTAACTTAGCCGAAAATTTCCGCTCTGCTGACGAGAGCGGTCGGTGCCGTACGAGAACTTGGTCGCCGACATGAAAACGAACATCCCTACGTCGGAGATTATAATGACGGGCTTGCTCTTCCGATGCTTTTTCCATGTTTAGTTTAACCCATTCTCTTAGATTTTTCAATTGTCTCATTCTTCCTAACCATGCTTTCGGCTCACCCGGCTCTTCTGCCCCGGCCGATTCGGCCGTCTTTCGAAGCGAGTGTTGCGGTACGGGATTTCTACCGAAATTTAAGACTGCTGGGCTGCATTGTAACGAGGAATGGTCAGCGGTGTTATACGCAAACTGAAACGCGCCTAAGTGTTTATCCCATTCAGTGTGTTTATCTCCGATAAATGAGATGATCATGGACTTCAAAACACGGTTTACTCTCTCCACGGGATTTGCCTGGGGGTGATACGTTGGCGTCGTGACGTGGCGTATACCATATTCTTCCGCGAGAGCTGTTATCGTTCGGTTTACGAATTCCGTACCGTTGTCGGTAAGTACCGTGCGCGGCGTACCCCACCGGTTAAAAACGAGTTCTTCTAACGCTTTTTTAATTGACTGGCCAGTAGCTGCGCGAAGCGCCCGACACTCGATCCATTTTGTGAAGAGATCCTGCAAGACTATGATGTAACAGTACCCCGACTTACTACGCGGGAACGGACCCATGACGTCCGCGGCGACGGTACTCCACGGTTCCTCTACGCGGCGGTAACCCATAAGTCCTGCTGGAGCTCGTTGTTCCACCTTCGACTTTTGGCAGGTTACACACTGCCGCACATACTTTACTACGTCGCGGAAAAGTCCTGGCCAATAATAGTATGCGGCGATTCGCTTGTACGTTTTTGCTACTCCCAAATGACCGGCTTGCGGTACGTCGTGGCATTCTTTAAATATTCGAGCTCTCGTTTTTAACGGTATCACTAACTTCCACGGTTCCACTTCCACGTCGGTGACATCGACGTACGGATCGTCACGGTGACAGTATAACTTCCCTTCTCGCACTGACCAATCAGGATATTTGTTTGGCGAGCTTTCGACCCTCCGAAACTGTTCGGTGTACCATTCGTCCTGCGCGTCAGAAAACGGATCGTCTTCGACACTATCGACATCGAGCAACGCTACGGTATCAGTGTTATTTTCAAACATACGGGAGAGAGCGTCTGGTACGTGGTGGAGGGCACCTTTACGGTGTTTTATGTCAAAGTCATATTCTAATAAACTCAAGGCCCACCGCGCCAAACGGCCGGTGGGATTTTTTAAATTATGCAACCATCTAAGGCTACTGTGGTCAGTAATTACCGTAAAATGGTAGCCTTCTACATACGAGCGAAATTTCTCTTTTACTGCCCATACCACCGCCAAGCACTTTTTCTCGGTAACGCTATATTTCCTCTCCGTGTCCGATAGCGACCTACTCGCGTACGCGATAACGTGTTCCACACCGTCCTTAATTTGGGTCAATACGGCTCCTAATCCTACTGAGCTCGCGTCGGTTTGGACGGTAAACGGTAAGTCGAAATCGGGTCGGGATAACGTCGGTGCGGACATTAAGCTCGAGCGAATATGATTAAAGGCGTTTTGTTGCTCTTCTTCCCATTTCCATCTACACGCTTTCTTTAGTAACTTAGTTAACGGCGCGATGGTGGTGGCAAAATCCGGGAGGAAACGACGGTACCACGAGGCCATTCCTAAGAATCTACGGAGTTGCTTTAAATTGACCGGCACGGGATACTCTAAAATGGGTTGTACTTTTTCGGCATCCACCTGCAAGCCGTTTCTATTCACTAAAAATCCTAGGTATTTGACCTGAGATCGACAGAACTCGCATTTATCTGGATTTATCGTCAACCCTGCCTCTTGGATTCTACGTAAAACACGACGCAACCATTCCAGATGATCTTCAAACGTCTCGGTGACTACGATAATATCATCTAAGTACGCAAATGCGAACGGTTCCATGTCGGGACCAATTAATTTATCTAGGAGACGCTGGAAGGTCGCGGGAGCACCGGTGAGTCCGTACGGCATACGCTTAAACTGAAACAAACCCCGACCAGGAACGGTGAAGGCGGTAATCTCTCTACTCCCCTTTTCTAATGGTACCTGAAAATACGCTTGGCTAAGATCAATGGTGGAAATGTACTTGGCGCGTCTAAGTTTGTCTAATATCGCGTTCATATACGGTAACGGGTATGCATCTCTCTTCGAGACTCCGTTTACTTTTCGAAAGTCTAAGCAAAACCGGTACGTGCCATTAGATTTTTTTATCATTACGATTGGCGTGGACCATTCGCTGTGAGATGGCTCGATAATATCTTCCGCTAACATCCTATCCACTTCCACCATGATAGCCTCGTGTATCTTTGGGGATACTACCCGATATCGTTGTTTAATCGGTAAATTATCTCCTACGTCGATCTTATGTTCTATCAACGTGGTGAAGCCGAGTTTCACCGGTTCCTCGGGGACTTCGGCCCTTAATAGTTCTTCTAGTCGTGACCGTTGCGCGGTACTTGGTTCCTCTAACCCGTACATACTAGGGATATTCGCCAACGGCTTCCCGTCGGTCTCGAACTGATATTTCCTACGAGGGGATTCGATAAAATTCCACCTTAAGTTACCATAATCGATTTGAATTTTAAACGTATGCAAAAAATCAGTACCCAGGATACACGGTGCGGTCAATGCCGTTAACATACGCGCGGGCACGCACTCCGATCGGCCGTGGAGGGCGATCGGTAGCGTTACCTCTCGGAAAACTTCCTCGTGGATACCGGTTGCCGTTCTTACGCACGCTCTGGGAGCTGTAACGATCGGGAGTTTCAATGCCTCTACTAATTTTATAGCGGCGGGACCCAAAAACGTTCGGCTCGCGCCACAATCGACCAAGGCCCTCACTGGATGACCTTGAACGAGGATCGTCAGGTACAAGAGAAATCCGCGGGGGCTATCGCTTGGTGTCGGAAAAATAAGCTCACTCACTCCTAACGACGCGAGACTACTACGGGGAGGCGGCTTGGCGTCTTTTACCGTCTCCCGAGCGCGTTTCCCGAGCAATCTGGACATGTATTCCGCGTGAACCCCTCTTTATTACAACCGTAGCATCGCCTTTGGTTAGGAACGGTACAATTTTTAGCCGTGTGACCGGATTTGCGACAACGCCAACAGACTATCGGTAACGTACGACTCGAGTGAGGCTCCGCGCCTGTGCTTGGTCCTCTCGCATGATTCCCTTCCGTGCTCGTGGTCGTCGCGGTGGTCGCGCCTGGCGGGTTAGTCCCGATGTACCCTTCTCGTGACGGTAGGCGCCCTCCCCTACCTAACCCTCCAACGCGCGATTCATTAGTCGCTGTCGTGATATTATAGGCGGTATTCGCCGTCCTTTTAATCGCGCGAGGTGCTCGGTAAGCTAAATCGGGGAGGAGCGACTGCTCGGGAGGCGGGGGTGGTCGGAAAGTATTGGCTAGCTCATAACTCTTTTCTATGCGCGCGGCTAGTTCTTCGAGATGGTCGAGATTAAGGATGGTCTCTCTATGGATGGCCACTTGTAATCGCGGTAGCATGTTCCGATGGGCCAGATGTACTAACTCGCGAGAATTCATGGGTGGCTCGACTCGACTCGCCATTGCGCGCATGCAGGTGAGATAGTCTGCGACAAGCTCGAACTCGCCTTGTGTTCTTTTGAATAATTCTTCCCTTATGGCGAAATAGAAATCGGGAGCTTGAAATCGAGAACGGAACGCTCTCACGAAATCCTCCCATGTCCTAAGCTCGTCTCTACGTGCTCGGTACCAATACAACGCGATTTCCTCCAGCAAGAACGGAATCCCATCTAAAAGATCTTGATCGCGTACGCGGGCCACCCTTCTACCTTCGGTAATGCGAGCGAGAAAGGCCTCGGCGTCTTCCCCCCGCTTGCCGCTAAAATGCAAGTTCCACTTTCGCATAATTTCAAACGCTCGAGTGTTCGCGTATAACTCATGTCGCCCAGCAAAATTAGCTACCCCCGGTAATCGGTCGATTTCAGGGTTGCCTCGATTCTCTTCTCGCGCTCGCTCACGACGCCAACGCGCAAACTCCTCATATTCATCCTCGGCGAGCACGACCTCCGCTCGACGCCGGGGGTTACCCCCGATTGGGTCATGGAATAAGGTACGTCGAGGCGCGAACCGCGAGCTCTCCCGCCCCCTTCTACCCGGTATCTCTTCCTCAAACCTAAATTCATCGATTCCTCCGACCTCGAGGTCGAGAAGCTGAGCGAGATCTTCCTGGGAGTCTCCTAGGTCGCGCGGCTCTGACGCGGGGGGTTGGGACGGAGGCGGCAGGGCAGTCAGGTCGGACGAACCTTGAGATTCCGCGTAGGTGGTAGCAACGGGATCCCCTCCCTGCGGAGCTACGACGGTATGCATCGAACTCGGGGTTAATACTGAGTCGTCGACTCGTCCGACCGACGGGCCCTCCAGCCCCGGGGCGGTAAGCTGTTTCCCTTGTCCTAGCGATTTTTTTAATCTACTACGACAAACGCATAGAATTCCCTCGGTAGGCAAGCCACGTCTTTCTAATTCCGCCTTGATTTCCTTCGCGGTAAGGGATAAGACCCAGTCCTCGATCTCTTTATCCTTCGCGCCCGGCATTGTCGGTATTAGGGGCTAGCGATGAGAGAAGAAGAGCAAGACGAGCGAGAAGGAAAGGAAAAGGGAGGAGAAAAAAAAATTTCCCCCCCCCACCCGACCGTAATTGAAGGTTCCCTGGCTGGCTGAATACGTCTTAAGAAACACCGGCGAATGAATAATGGAATAAACAATCACAACGCCTCTATCGGCACAGAAACTTGAATAAATAAATAACCAAAGATAACGCCTCGATAGGCACGGAAACTCCCATAAATTAATAAAAAAATACAACGCCCCTATAGGCACAGAAACTTGAATAAATTAATAAACAATCACAACGCCTCTATAGGCACGGAAACTCGGTTAATAAATTAAGAAACGAATACAACGCCTGCTATCGGCACGAAAACCTGAATAAATTAAGAACGAACGCTACGCCGTAGAAGGCACAGAACGAGAATAAAAAAAAAACTACACCAATTTTGGGGTAACTCAATTACCGCCTCCCAACCGCGGTCTTCTGACTTTGGACGCGAGTAAGAACGTTACACAAAAAAAAAAAAAAAATCTTTAAATAATTAGACTAGAGAAGAAGCGAGAAGAGGAGGAGAAAAAAAAAAATTTTTTTTTTCCACTTTTCCTCTATAAGGATATTATAATTCTATGAAGAATTATACCGGATTAAAGAGCAGGTGGATCAGGCTACTGATTAATGAAGAAAGAAAGAAAAATAAAAGAAATTCTAAAACGAATCTCCTCTCACCGGAATTCAGAACAGTTGTGTTTCGACAATTACTAATTGGTCACCCGTTACGGTTTTCGATACGTGAGCAATGCGTGTTCGAGAAGTCGAACGGACAAACGATGTAAATACGCGCTCGGCGACGAGATTTGTTCTCGTTCGCGCGCCTCACGATCGCGCGATTCTCTGTCCTTGTCGGTTTCGTGAAACTTCTACGCGGTAGTTAAATTCAGTTACTCTGATTAACTTTTAAACGTATCTATTACAGAATACGGAGACCACAAAATGTAAATTGGCGAAATTATTTTTTTTTTCTGATCGAAGGGTATGTCGAAAGCGTGTCAGTAGCGTTTCATCCAATACATATGATATTGCGGTAATTACATGTAATAAATAATCATACACATAAGACAATATAATAAACACATACAAAATCGCGAGGAAGGATTTTCTCGTCGTCGTGAGAGCGGTTACGCGCGTGCTATCGCTTGCCTAGCGGTACGAGCGTCGTTGTTTACTTCGCCGTCCTTATCCACGCTACGACCTTTCCGATATTTTCCTCGCGGTACGTTACGTTCTCGAACGTTCGAAATCTTTTCGCACGTGAGCTATTTTCAATCTTTCGAAATTCTCTCTTTTCTTTCTTAAAACTCTAGCCCCACGTTGGGCGCCAATTTGTGACGTTACACCGTACGCCCGGTGCACGGTGCACTCACAACTCGTCACGCTCTTCCACGGGAGACGCTAATCAAGGGCCAAAACGGATGTTCGGTAAAAGATTTCTAATTTAATGGGCGCCAGGTGACTTACGGCCACCACTCGAGCCCGAAGCGAAAGTTCACAAATTATAATTGAATGCAATTATACTCGTGGCGGCGTGAAACGGGAGTCGTCCAGCTAGTCAGTCCGCGCGAGGCGGTAACGGAGCGGGGGTAGGTAAGAGAGTTTCAACACGACTCGGGCGATTTTACGTTAATAGAAAGAAAAGTACAAAGAGTTTATTTAAGAACGGAATGATATACAAGGAGTGCTCCTCTGTGAGAAAGAACGAAATAAAATACGAGTTGGAGCAGACGTTAACGGGAAATGCAAATAACTTGATTACGAGACTTATTGTTAACTTAACGTGGTTACAAGATTTCGGACGAGAATCTATCGTGGACGATCAATTACGTTAACAAATGAGTACGGAGTCCCTTCTCATTACATATCATATCTACATAGAGAAAGTCCGAACGCGATTAACGACGCTATAATTCGGTAAGAGATCGTATTTCTCTAAGACCCCAAAGCTATGCACGGGAGCCACGTAGTTTGCTCCCTTTCCTTTTATGGAATAATGGTCTCGATTGGAGTACAATATTTTCTTTCTACACTCGATATTTTGGACTACCGTAAATTAAGAATACAACACAGATACTTATTACCAAAGGACTTAGCGCGGCCGTTATATACAATGTAATAGAGTAATTATGCCGCTCTCAGGACGACGCTTCGACAAAAGGTGGATTCGAAACTTTAAAATACCCTTGCATCGAGCAACGACCGATCATAAGACGCTCCAACCCTACTAATGATGTACCTTTTTGATCCCAGCCGACTCTCCTTTCAACAAGTCATACAAAATCTCACGCTATACTTTAACCAGGATCCGTCGGGAAAAGGTAACGTAGGATATTCTCTCGTTACTATTTTCTCGGTATCCTTAGCGCATTTCTTCACTACAAAAACCCTGGCTGGTACATCGTTTCAGGAGGAGATCTTTATACGGAAGGCGACTCTTTGCGAAGTTATCTTACCAGACACTCCTACGTTTTCTCGTCTAGTTGACTGTCGACGGTACCCTCTCTCCCTCGTCCTTCGCTCGTCTTTCGGTAGTCGGTGGCAAAGAAAAGAATCGCGAGCACTGCTCTTTTGGAGCGGAAACTGAGTTAATCGGTCGCTAGTCCTGCGCTAAGTGAGGAGCCGATTCCTCGCATCCTACCTACTCGCCGCTTAGCGTCACGTGACTTCACGTCACGTGCGCCTCTCCCCGCTTTCGGGTATCTAGAGTGATTACCGCGAATCTTTATCTTCGGTGTCGATAACCACTCGACGCGTTACTTTATCGACGCGTCAGCTTTACGGATCGCTCGATTTCTATCGCACGCAGTCGATGGCCATGCAGTCATCTACACCTTCCGGGGCGGAGGCTGATGTTTTCTCTCCCTTGTTCCCACGGTGGACTCGACGGTATCCTCTTTCGGCGGCGGTAGATCGGTAGAGGTGCTCCTCGATGCTCTTTCTGTTTTCCATGTTCCTTTTTAATCCTTTCTTCCGACGAACGGGATTGACGAGTTCTTTCTAATTTTTCCTCGGTGTTTTTCTCGGTCGGCAGCGGTGTCCAGTCGGGATGGTACATGCAAGAGGTTCGAATTGTATTACTAGTCTGTTCGGAATTCTTTATTTCGTCCTGAGAGATGTGCGACGAACGAAACACGAGTACTCTTCTTGTGACGACGTCACAATATGTAAATTGCAAAAGAGCTAATACGGTTTAAAGCAGGCACCCAGGTGTTGGACAGAGCATTTTACCGATTTTGTAAAAGGTTTTGGTTTTCAAGAAAGTTCGGCAGATCCGTGTTTTTATGTGTATAAAGAAACAGATGAGAAAATGTTACTAGCCATCTACGTGGATGACGGTTTATTGGCTGCTACGTGTGAAACACTATTGGATAATTTTTTGTATAAATTAGGAAAACAGTTTAAAACAACAACTACGAAAAATGTGAATAGTTTTCTAGGCCTAGATATATATAGATTAAATGATAATTCAATTTTCATAAGTCAAGAGAGCTATACTAAAAGAATTCTAGATAAATTTAAGTTAAGTGATGCTAATAGCGTATCTACTCCAATCGATATTGGCTGGGAGTCAAATAAAGCTGGAAAAGTTGAATGTACATTATCATTTCGAGAAATTGTAGGAAACTTAATGTTCTTACAAGTTGTTAGTAGGCCAGATATCGGATTCGCTATTAACATTGCATCCAGAGCATTGGAAAATCCATGCGAAGAGCACTGGTCACTTGTCAAACGTATTTTAAGATATCTTAAGGGTAGTATAGATATGGGATTACTGTATCGTAGAATAGGGAATTTTGAAGCGTATAGCAACGCAGACTTTGCGGGAGATAAAAAAGAAAGGAAGTCCACTGCAGGCATAATTTGTAAACATGCAAGTGCGGCTATTACTTGGCAGAGTAAGAGACAAAAATGTGTAGCCCAGTCTACAACAGAAGCTGAATATGTTAGTGCAGCATCAGCATGCAAGGATATTGTATGGCTAAAAAAACTGTTAACCGAATGTCATAGTGACAATGAAAACTTTACTCTCTATATAGATAATATGAGTGCAATCAAGCTCATAAAAAACCCGGAGTTCCATCAGCGAAGTAAACATATAGACGTAAAATATCATTATATTCGCGATCTGTATAAAGCAGGTGAAATTAAGCTGAATTATATTAAAACGGATATGCAAGTGGCAGATATACTCACTAAGCCTTTAACAAAATACAAATTTATGGATTTAAGATCTAGATTAGGTTTAGTCAGTAAGAACGAACTTTATATTTTTAAATGTAAGTAGAAAAAGGGGGATCTTAGACGTGTATAAAGTTTTAGGGAGGGTGTTGTGGATTGTAAGGAGAAACCACTAAAAACTATATACACGATTGAAGCGTATGTATGTGTGCGTGTATGTGTGCGGTTCTGAGTGCCATCTAACGCTAAGAATCATTACGAATAATTCAAGAGGCGCTTAGAAGTCAGTTCGGCGAAGCCTGTCGCACAGTTAAGACATTTTCATTGTACCTAAATATATATTCTTTTCGCACAGTACACTCGACTATTTAATAAAATCACAACACGGCTGAAGAGTAGAGAAGGGGAAAAGCGGGGAGGAGAAGTCATAGCGGTCAAAACTTTTGTGGTCATAACTTTTTCGACTAGTCCATAAGACTATGGCCGTAATCTACTGCAGCGCCACATATCGGACGGCGACAATATATGACCCGAAGTAGGGGCGGAGTCGGATAGGACTGGTGCCGATGTAGGGAAAAGTTAGGTTAGGTGCTTCATTTAATAACTTAGTCAGGCCAAAATCTTATAAAATTTTAATAGTTATTTAAGACTATACAGAGTGTGCCAAAAGTTCCGGGACACTTAAATAACTTTTGAACGGCTTTAGATATAGGATTGAAATTTATAGGGATGCAATGGGTCAAATCAATCTACTATTTAACAACCAAAGCATCAACCTCCGCACCCCGGGGAAAGGGGGGGGGGGGAGGGGCACAAAATGGTAAATATGCTGTTTAGGGGAACCACCTCCAATGACCTTGGCCTTTAAAATATAGTGTAAATTTGGACTCGGTTCAAATCTGACCAACCACCTTAAACTGGCTACTTTTTAACGAATAAGAGAAGCGGTAGCGTCGCAGACGGGAGACTACGTCATGATTATTCGATTAATCGAATCCGATTATCGTTTAATCACAGTTCTCATTAATTTCGCTCGAGACACTACTGTATCTATTGAAAAATTAAAATAATTATGGAACGGACTCATGGCCAAACCGTTCATAGCGAGGCGATAAACGTTATTCTCCGTGTCGTTCAAAAAGTCGATGAAGAGGCACGAACGAGTGCATTATTGCACCCGTTAAAAAAAGCGACCATTCGTGCTTCAGATTACGTAGGTGTTTCTAAATCCACTATTTGCCGCATACGGAAGGAGGCTTCTGAAAGTCAAGGTGAGGTTTTATCGTCACCGGGGAAAAGTCGTCCGAAGATAACTACAGTGCGATTGCAATGCACCGACGAAGATCTGCAGGTTATTAGGAAAACAATCTACGAGTTCTATATAGAGAAAAAAATAATACCAACAGGTCCAAAAATATTAGCAGCAATTAAAGAAAAAATAGATTTTCCCTGGGAACTTCAAACCTTACGAACATTATTACATAGTATAGGTTTTCAATGGAGGAAATCTAATTCCATTCGAAAAGTTTTAATTGAGAAACCGAGCATTGTTTCTTGGAGAACAAAGTATCTCAAAGCTATTTATAAATATAGAAAAGAAAAAAGAAATATTATTTATATAGACGAGACCTGGGTGGACAACACCTTGTCTTTTAGTAAATGCTGGCACAGTAAAGATACGCCGGGTATATTAAAAAGCACAAGTTCATCTGTGCGTTTAGTAATCGTACACGCAGGGGAACGAAATGGTTTTGTTGCAGACGCAGGACTTATATTTAACACCAGGACAACCACTGGCGATTATCATGGGCAAATGAACGCCACAAATTTTGAGAAATGGCTCACAGATAAGTTAATCTCTAATCTTCCTATAAATAGTGTTGTGGTAATGGATAATGCCCCCTATCACAGCATACAATTAAATAAGCCGCCATCAAAATATGAAACAAAAAACGATATGTTGCAGTGGTTGAAAGAAAATAATATAACTCATACAGAATCCATGAGAAAGTGTGAATTGTATGAGTTAATAAAAAAAAATAAAAGAGAAGAAAAAACATTAAGAACCGACGAAATTTTAAAACAATATGGCCACAATGTTTTACGATTACCGCCTTATATGTGCGATTTAAATCCTATTGAATTGTCTTGGGCTAAATTAAAACACATTATAAGAGAAAAAAATACTTCTACTTTAAGTAGTGCCGAATTACAGAAATTTACAAGTGAGGCAATAGCGGAAATATCTGTAACTGATTGGATTGGTTTTTGTGACCACGTAGAAAAATTAGAAAGGAATTATTTTGAAAAGGATGCTTTATTAGATATAACAACTGACATGATGGACCTGCGTATTGAAAGCTCCGACTCAGATAGTCAATCTGATGAAAGTGATTCCTCCGAAGATTTATAAAGTAAGAAAACATAAAGCTTATTTTTGAAAATGGTAATTATACGTGTAGAATTGTATTGATAAACAAGAATAACTTGAAATATTTTTTTTACAGATTGTGACGTTGCAGCGGCGCGTCACAAGGCAAGAGACGGGTATGGAGGAATGAATGTGTGAGTGAATGGGTAAAGAAGCACGACGAAGGAAAAGAAGGCGACCTCCGAAAAACCAAACGCCGAGGACAGCGAAGAAGGCGACACCAGGAAGGTGGAAGGGTGATCTACGGAGGTGTCGAAGCTCGAGTACCCCGACGAACCTCCTGCGACGAAAAGAGCTGCAAAGACCGGCGAACGGATGAGAGGACCGGCAAGAGAGCGTGGGAAAGCCGCAGGAGAGAGAGAGAAAGAAAGCGGACGCACGGATCGGCGGGTGACCCCGCTCCGAGGTGAGTCGGGTGGAGGTAGACGAGGTCCCTCCCCGACTCGGGGTAGCGGAAGTGTCCAGCGGCGGGTGGCCGAGCACCCGATGCCCAAACGGGGCCGGCTGCACCCGGGCAAGTGACCACCGCACCCCCAACCTCGGAAGGAGCAGGCCTCGCCGGCCAGCAGAACGAGCGCCTGGAGGAAGGCAACCGGCAGACGGCGACCCGAAGAGCAGCACGCCCGGGAGCAGGCGCCACGCGTGGCCGACAAGAGAGTAGTCGCAGAACCGGCAAGGAGGGGGAAACCGGCGCGAGACCGTTCCGTAGATCGCCCGGGAGTCGAGTTGAAGGAGCGAAAGCGAAGAGGTAGAGGAAAGAAAAGCGAAGAAAGCGCGAGTAGGAGAGAGTGTCGCGAGTAGGAGAGAGTGTCGCGAGTGTGAGAGAGTGAGTGAGTGGCGGAAAGGCGCGGACGAGAGAGAGGAGAGACGAGAGAGAGGAGAGACGAGATAGAGGAGAGACGAGAGAGAGGAGAGACGAGATAGAGGAGAGACGAGAGAGCGGAGAGAGAGCTGAAGCGGTAGGAGTAATTAAAAATGAGTTCGTAGGCGGGAACGAGTGTAGGCGCGGCGCCGGCGACCTTCCAAGTCGTGGACGGCCACAAGAGCCCGACCGACTCCTAACGAGAGCGTAGTAGAGGAGGGAAGGCCGCCGACGCCGGCGCAAAGGTGGAGGGCTGTCTATGTCATACGCGAAACGTGGACGGGCCGAGAAAACGGCCGCCGACTCGTCGTCGAAAACGGTTAGCTGTCTGGTCACGCGGTAGCGCGAGGCGCGGTTCAAAACAAACGGCGCGCGGTAACCTTCTTCGGAGGACACGCGAACGGTTGGTCGTGGAATACGTGTTCAAAACCCTCGATATGCCGTGGAATACCTTCCCTTCGCGTTCTTTGACGAATGTACCCGGAATCGTACGGTTTTTCTTAGATAGTTATGTGTAATAAGAAGGGCCGAACGCGCAGGGAAGGCGCGAAAAGCGAGAGACGAGGGACTCGCGAATACGGGAAATTGCGAGCGAGAGCGGCGAAATATCGAAGGCGCCGCGGATAGGAAACGACGGGAATGTGTTTCCCCGTTATTAGTATTAAAAGGTCGGAGGATGCACCGGCATCCCCCGTTGTACGCGATGCACCGCATTATTTCTCGCGACTCCGCCGAACGGGAGAGCTTGTGATCCGACGGAAGAAATTATAAATAAAGCTAGAAATATGGGAAAAAGAGAGAACTTTATTAATGTGGCGGGCATATACGTTTCCCATCCTTGTCCGAACCCGTCCATGCACACGACGAATCGTCCTCCTTGACGGACCGGCCCCTCTACCGCACCGCCGAGCGGGACTGAGCTATCGCGGGAAGTACCGGTCAACGATGCTCTCGATCCACCTTCTGAAGGGCGTAGAAATAAATTCGACGCCGTTGGCGTCTGGCGCCCAAAGCATGTATTCTTCGTTTGTCTATTGGAAGACCGGTAACCCTTGAGGAGGTCACGCGATCGAGAGGAACGTTCCGAAGTGTAACGTTTCGGAAGGAGGAGCGGAGCGTAGGTGAAATTGTAGAGAGGAATTTTTATATCGGGGAATGTAAACCGTGAGCGAGCGAGTAAGTCGGAACGGAGGTCCCCGTGAGTCGCGTATTTTCTGGATTTCCCCGCTCCTCGGCCAGGTCGAGGTGCTCCCTGCAACCGAGGGCGGGTGGAGATCGACAATCCGCGAACCACGAAGGTCCCTCCCTTCCTCCGAAAACCGCCACCGAGTAAAACACCGAATAGAGACAAAAATCGCTACCACCTCCTCCCGAACCGCGGACGGCGGGACGACCGAAGGGACGTTCCCGTTCTCCGCGTGGCGCGTACGAAGATGCACGTTACAAGATCATTTAGTAAGCCTACGGCAAGAGAATGCACTTTGTGGCTGAAATTAATAATTATCTTGTTATATATTACCTTGTTAACCTATGTTACACATTACAGTATTTGTATATTATATTTATATTTTATGTTTGTTTTACTAGTTTTACTAGCTTTACTATTTTACTATTACTAATGTTATTTTAATATAATATACAGGGTGTCCCATTTAAGTAAGGCCACCTTAATATCTCTCAAGGTTATTGCGATAAAAAAAATCTTAGCTATGTAATGTTAATAGCATCAATAGAAAAATATCTGTTAAGCATATTTTTTTCCACAAGGTCATTTTTTGCAAAGTTATCAAGGTCATCGGTGTTTTTTGACACATAACTACATATTTTTTTTTATTACATCGTGTAGCTGATCAAAAAATACGTTGAAATGTGTATAATAACATGACCTTGAAATGACCTTGATCCGCGAAAATTACAGTCCATACAGGACTGTATGTACATTACATACTGTGCGTCCAGCACAAGAATAGAGTTGAGACGGCACAGGGGCAAGGGGACGCTTCTCCCGCTCCGCCTAAGAGGCCGTTCCTCGGGCCCCCACTCTTGCGTAATGCTTTCCTTGTTTATCTAGCTGTATATTCTTCGTCGCCACGCGTTAACATAGGCGTAAAATTTGCCTGTATTTGTCCTTTCTCACTCGATCTCATTTGTTTCGTTTACTTTCTTCGTCGCGTGGCGCTACATGACTACGTTAGTAGTGGTGACCGTCTCCCGCCAATAAGGAGAACCGATGTGCTCTGCGTCTATGTTTGTATTAAAAGCGGTGGGGCTTCGGATATCCGGCCAATCACACCCGCATTCCTTCCAGCTCTATTCTTGTGCTGGACGCATAGTACATCTGGGGGCCTATTCTCGAGTTCATGCGAAAAAATTCGTATGCGAACCCATTCGCATGAAAAGTTTCGCATGCGAGCGCTAAGAGCTATTCTCGAAACCATGCGCATTCGTTTCGTATGACAAATTCGTGTACGACTTTAATGCAACGTTGCCGATACTTTCAAATGTATGAGAACCAATAAGAGTACTGCTTTAGAAATTGTATTCACATAATAGGAAATGTGTCTAAATTCAAAAACAAAGGCGACACTTTTACTTGTGTCATTCGTTTCATTTATGTGCAGAGATCAAAAGCAAGCTCAAGTACGTTTATTCTTTCTTATACGTTTATTATTTTATTTAACGTTCTAACTCACCAAAAAATAATTATTTTTACTTAATATTTGATAGTAAAATGTAATCTTTCGTCAACAGTTTTTCTTATTTTCGTTAATATTTTTAGATTATGGCAAAGCGTTCGGGTAACGTAACCACAGAACAAAAAAATCTTTTAATTGAATATTTGCGCATGAATCAACAATTAATTTCCACCAAATTTACTGCTGATTTTACGAAAAAAAAGCACAAGGTATGTGGGAAGAAATATCCACGAATTTAAATGCTATACCAGGAGCACAGAAAACGTGGATACAATGGCGAAAGGTATTAATAAATGATATACAACACCGATATACAACATATGCTTAAACATTAATTAATATCTACGGTAAACGTTTTGGGAATATTATGTATTTCAATTTCCCATTATAGCTTGACGGAAAGTAAGTTTCGACGTCGCGGAATATAGATACACGCGCGTTAAGTCAAACACTGCTTATATCGCGCAACTTAGAAAATTCTTTTGTGTTCCCTTTGAAAACCAAACTTCGTTTACAAATTGGCATGATGAAAATTGAAAAAATTACCGTCAAAAAGGTGCCCGAAACGATTTTCGTAGACTTAAATTTCAGAATGGCTCTAGGAAACGGGATGGAATAGTGATATAGCAATTCTTTTTGTTAATTTCTAGACGTGGCATGATATAAAAGGGAAAACTAAAGGAAAAAAAGCAGATATATCTAAAAGTTTTAAAAAAACTGGATTATATGAAATAATATATAAAAATAAAATTTCATTTGCTCTTTATAGGATTTCAGTGACAACACAACGGAACAAAATCTACCGAGTCGTTCATCACAGCCTAGCTCCGAAACTTCTCCTAGATATTCATCAAATATGAAAGGTTCTAATTTACTACTATAATCAATTTTTCAAAGAAAAATAATCTAATAATATGAAATGGTAATTATTGTTTTCGTTTTAAATTTCCAGCTTCTAAAACACGCACGTCTCCAGCTAAACGATTGCAAAATAAATTCAATTACACTCAGTCCCTGGCCAGTAACATGAAGACAGATTTGGAAATTCGAGAAAATTATTATAAAAAAAAATTAAATTTATTGGAACGCGACGTACTAGCGAAAGAGCGAATAGCTCGTGCCTTAGAAAAACTTCTTCCACCAGATGATTCCGAAACACCTTTTGAAAATGTGGAATATTTAGACGAAAATATGGAATAATTATTTAATTATGTATTTATGGAAAAGTATTTATAAGCGGTGCGTTATGGTGGTCCCAATTAATTCAGCAACATCGTCTTCAATTTGCGACATCGCAACGTTCGTTTCCGGGCCTCCTCCAGTTTTTTTAAAACTTTTAGATATATCTGCCTTTTTTCCTTTCGTTTCCCCTTTTATATCATGCAAGAATAGTTGACAAAATAAAAAATTTATTGTCATAATGTGTGATATTTTTTTGTAATAATAATTTCCAATATAATAATTTTTACTACAATAATTTTAATTTAATATAATATAATAATTCGAATAATATAATAATTAAAAATCAAATAATATAATAATTAATTATTTATTGTTTGACAAAAATTGTTAATTATTAAAATAATTTCTTAATAATTGACGCTGCTTCAATTTTCCTTCCATGAGATGGTGATTGACGCGCCCAACTGCAGCTTCTTGGGGTGCTATTGCATGTTCCATGCCAAAATCTAAATCAACGTCATCGTTTCCATTCTCTGGGGCTGGTAAATTATTTTCCACGCACATGTTGTGTAAAACTGTGCACGCATTTATAATTTTCGAAGCAATATGTGGAGCATAATGCAGCACACGATGTTTTAGTAAACACCTAAATCTCATTTTGAGGAGTCCATTGCACCTTTCAACTATCGCACGAGTTCGCCGAAAGCATTGGTTATACCGCTCTTCGGGTGTATTTGGCTCAGCTTCGTGTAAAGTAGTTAACAGCCACGGTCTTAACGCATAGCCCGAATCGCCTGGGAATAAGAAACATTATTAAAGTCGACGGGACACATTGTAGATAACTTTATTCAATTCGACGGCGTAACGTTGCAAATAGTAGCTGGTTACTCTTGACTCTAAGCGCTATGACCGGAAAGGGTTAATATTGTAGTGAATAATTGAATTATTTAAGTACTTAATAAATAAAAATTTTCATGACCTCGAGCATGCAAATTTTGCATTAGGGGCAAAACATTGCTATGGTTCCAAATGAAACTATCGTGTGTGCTTCCCGGGTATCGTGAATTAACATTCAAAATCTTCATTTTACTATCGCAAATCTACAATGATATTTTCATTATGATAACCAATTATTTAGAAAATTTAGCTGAATTTGCAATGAAAATTTCAATATATTATTAAATATCAACATACTAGTTGTGTATTTATCGAATGGTAACCCTTTCGATTAACATATATATGTTCTGGATACAATTCATCTTCGGTGTTAGGCGGTACTATTGCAACATGGGTGCAATCTATACATCCCACGACACCGGGAAAACCAAATTCCTCGTAAAACCTATAAAACAATTTCAATAGAAAAATATATATAATTTCCCTCAAAATTACTTACGCATTGCGAATATTTCTAAGCTCTTCAAAATTATTCGGGAAATGCACCCATTCATTAAAAACTACAGGGTTATTAAGGATAGTACTAATATCGCGGATACAGCGGCTGACTGATGCTTGCGAAACGCCAATATATTTATTACTGCCAATATCGAGCTGGTAACTGCCACTGGCATAAAATTTAAGAGCTGTAAATACCTATGAAATAAGAGCAATAAAGTAA
The DNA here is from genome assembly GCA_916049575.1 of Ancistrocerus nigricornis. NCBI lineage: Eukaryota > Metazoa > Arthropoda > Insecta > Hymenoptera > Vespidae > Ancistrocerus > Ancistrocerus nigricornis. The sequence goes on from OU696665.1 coordinate 16,352,781, forward strand.
TTACTATTGTAAGCCTTAAATAAATCATAGATAATTACTTTAATTTTCGCATTCAAAGCTGATCTTCGCGAAACCTGATCACTAAGTTCTTCTACGAGATTAATTAATGTTCGCACCATTTCTTTTGATAAGCGAAACTGTTTTATAAAATCGTTATCTCGTAAATAAAATGGATCATCTCATTGATGAAATCGGCGTCTATAATTATTGTTACTATTCTCCTCATGCTCCAGAATATCGGCAGCATGTATTCCAACCAACTGCCTCAGTGCCATATTTAATTAATAAATTTAATTTGAATAACACCTTCTATATGTATAGAATTATATAATTAAGAATATTTGTGATATTTTAATACACGACTTCGTTTAGTTTCGGATAAACTACAATTTCGTTATTGTCATAAATAACAAATAAAATCATCACTTAAAACTACTACGTATTTCAAATAACTTTAATGAAAATAATTAACTTTTTTACAGTTTTATTATATGTATTGATACATTTGTTTTCCATAATTTTTAATTTAATATATATTTTCAGTAAGTAGGTACATACATTAAAAAATGACAATAAAATAATAAATAATCAAATACGGAGTGACGCAAACATAGGTGTGAAACCTCTAACACCTCTTTTTTTTACATCGGAGATTAAAAAACAAGGTAATTCAGATCAATTCGTATGCGAATTGCTCCTTTCGCATGCCCAAGACCATCCGATGTATTTCGTACGAAACTTTTCGTATGCGAACCGCCGTCGGCGCTCGAGAATACCAACAACTCAAATTCGTATACGAAAGTCGAAGTTTCGCATGAGAAAGTTGGTCGTATGAACTCGAGAATAGGCCCCCTGGATGTGTGTACACATGTACATGCGTGTACCACAATGTACATTACAAATTGTAATTACAGCGAAAATACAGACCATTTCAAGGTCATGTTATTATACACATTTCAACGTATTTTTTGATCAGCTACACGATGTAATAAAAAAAAAATATGTAGTTATGTATCAAAAAACACCGATGACCTTGATAACTTTGCAAAAAATGACCTTGAGGAACAAATATTCTTAACAGATATTGGTCCTTTGATGCCATTAACATTACGTAACTAAGATTTTTTTTATCGCAATAACCTTGAGAGATATTAAGGTGGCCTTACTTAAATGGGACATCCTGTATACATTATTCGTTTAAACGTTGACTTTGATATTAATGATTTTATCGACTTATTATCAGAAATAAAGAATTTTTTATGTTATAGTAACTGTATCTATCTATATTTCATGTCCACGGCAATACTCGACGTTGCCGCATCCCTCTATCTCACTCACTTGTTGTCATTGTCAGACTCGCTACCTCTCACTCAGACTCGATACCTCTCACACAGCTCCGTGCGTCTTACTAACTGTCCTTGTCGCACGGTCGATTCAGATTTGTTATTGTTTCGACAAATCGTCTGTCAGATATGGGAGTGCGTGTGAAGTGAGGCGTGACGTTCCGCTCTGGCCAATACGACCCGCATTCCTTACAGGACTCATCTCGTGGTGGGCCTACAGTACGTGTGAGTATAGCGCGTGTCGATCGACGAGAGAAAGGGCCGTGCGCAAGAGGCCGTTGTCTGATTGCCGAGAATTTTACGTTCGACGAAATTTTGAAGCGTTGCTTTTTGTTTGGCCGGGCCACGTGCTGCCCGTGCTCGCGACAAAGGCACTCTTAGTCAAGTCGTCGTCGTAGACGTATTCATAGTCGTAATATATCAAGGCGTTAATACGGTCGTTGTATTGTTTGTATTTGTTTATTAAATATATTTTAGTTGTTCATTTCACTTATAACAAACGGTTTGTGTCGTGCATCATCCCATCACCTCCACGCATTCTGATCCTACAATAATGAAATCATACCTGAGAAATTAAATTACTATAAGTAATAATATAGACACATTATTAATTTAATAGCAGCTAAGGAAATTTCGTAGCTGTTATTATAACAGCAGAAACTTGCACGTAACAAGCCTATACAATAAGTGGACCCTTTTTTTTTAGAAAGTGTTTTTTAATGTTTCTAATTTATTGTTCATAATTATATTGTGTTTATATGTGTTTATAGAAAGTGTTTAATTATTAAAATGATATTGTATTATCCTATGGAAGCCCTGATAAGGGCGACGCCTACCGCGGGCCGCATACCACGCGGCACGGGATCGTCCCGCCCCTCGGCGCAGCTGGGCCCGTCCGGGTACTCTGCAATATAAAATACATACTATATAAACATTATTTCGTCATGAAGTATACACCACTATATTCTACAATGATATAATCTGCGTATTCTGCCAAATTGTATACAATCGTTTTTTATATGCTTAAGACCTTCCTTTCGCTTAAATTCTGTTTACAGAATATAATACATATTTAATTAATAAATATCCAATATATATATAACCTTTTTTTTTTTATTAGATGATCATCATCGGCCTAGGTCATAAACCAGCGACCTCAGAATTTCCCCAGTCACCCCCCGCGGAAATAAAGCCGTTAGGCATGCTTCGCAGAGGGGACCTCTGATGGGGTCCCTACGAACTCCCTCCCTTAGAGGGGGATGTGGGGTGGAAAACGGAGACTGAGGGTCCTGATGAAAAACCACCTTCCCACTCCCCCTTTTCCCTGCCCCCCAAGCCTAGCCCCTGCCAGGCCTCTCCACGCCTGGCCTCCCACCAGCACCCCCCGCGATTCCGTGTGTGCGTGCGTGCGTGTACGTGCGGTGTGTGGCCCTGTCCCCTTGTTTGTGCATGTTTGGGTAACTGGGTGTATGTCAGTGTACCCCCCCCCCCGTTCATTGATCCGTGTATGTGAGATTGTGTGACATGTGTAAAGTGTTGGAGAGTATGTCTACCCGCCTCCTCCTCCACCAGCCCTCTCCAATTCTCTCTCTCGTGCCTCCTTCGCTACGATTACCTTCCTCAGATGGTCCGCAATCTTACCCCAGTGGCTTCTGCTCCGTACCATGAGGTCCACAATGTTGTCCGGGCTAATTGGCTCACCGATCGCCATCTCAAGTTCCCTTTGCGCTACCGCAAACCTCGGGCACCCGAACACGGCGTTCTCCGGGGTGTCCAGCTCCGCGCCGCAGAGTTGGCATTCTGGCGTGTCCCTTTTCTTGTACTTCCACAGATACTCACCAAAACACCCGTGTCCGGTGAGTACCTGTGTTAGGCGGTAATCCAGGTCTCCGTGCTTCCGAGCTATCCATTTCCTCAGGTCCGGGATAAGTTTCCTCGTCCACGCACCCTTGGTGGCCTGCTCTCACTGTCCCTGCCAGATGTCCGTAGTTGTCCTCCTCCATTTCTGCTTAAGGGCCGCCATGTCCGGCTGCGCTCCGTCGGCGATAATCCCGGACTTCTCTCTCCGCACTCCCGCTCGCTCCTGTGCCAGCAGATTGATGGGTGGCATTCCCGCCAAGACCAGGGCTGCCACCGTTGACACAGTCCGGTAGGCAGTGCACACTCGCACCACCGTGCGCCTGTACACCTGGCCCAGCTTCCTCTCTACAGTAGCCCTAGCCATGCTTCCTGCCCATATCGGGGCGCCGTAAAGCAGTGTCGCGCTGACTACATTTGCGAGCAGCCTCCTGCTTGGTTGCTTTGGGCCTCCCATGTTCGGCATAATCCTGGATATTGCTCCTTCCGCAGCGGTGGCTCTCGCTGCTGCCTTGTCGGCGTGGGCACTGAAGTTCCATTTGTTATCCAGGATTATGTCGAGGTATTTCAGAGAGGGCCCCGGCTCGATCACTGTGTCGCCCATCCTCAGCCGCGGTACCATCTGCTTCTTCTTCGTCCGCTTGAATATTATGGCCTCTGTTTTCTCACGCGCCACTCGTAGGCCCCTGGCGTTCATCCAGGCCTCTACCTTCCTGAGCGCCGCATTTGCCCGGGTGATGGCCCCATACTCGGTTGGTGCCTCGACCAGCACATTCACATCGTCGGCAAAGGCCACCATGGTGGTACCCTCCGGCGTCTCCTCCTCCAGTATGGGGTCAAACATAAGGTTCCACAGGTTTGGCCCGAGTACCGAGCCCTGTGGGACCCCTGCAGTCACCTCCATCTCTTCACTGTCCCCATTTTCTCCTCGGAGGCTTAACTTCCTGTTGGACAGGTAGTCAGCTATTAACCTTTGGAGATAACTCGGTAACCTCCACCTCTCCTTTAGGGCTCTCTTTATACACCCCCAGTCCGCCGTGTTGAATGCGTTTTTTACGTCGACCGTTATCATAATCAGGACGTGGGCTTTCTCGGGCCTGCCCTGCTTGTGCCGGGTCACCGCGTCCCGGACCACCGCTATCGCGTCCAGCACCGATCGCCCCACCCTGAACCCGAACTGTTTATCGGCCAAGCCTCCTACCTCCTCGACTGCTGCCTCTATCCTGTTCAGCAGGAGCCTCTCTAGGGTCTTCCCCATCGTGTCTAAGAGGCATAACGGCCTATAGGAGGAGGCTCCCTCGCCCTTGTTTTTCGGCATAAGCACCAGTTTTTGTTTCTTCCACCTATCGGGAATTATCCCTCGTCGCAGGCACTCGTTGAAAACCTCCAGTAGGAAGCCTGGTTGAAGCTGAACGATGTACTTGACCACTTCATTCGGGACGTCGTCGGGGCCCGGGGCCTTCCCACTGGCCAACCTACGCGCCGCCTTGTTAAGTTCCTCCACCGTGAATGGCTCCGACGGTACATCCTCGGTCCCCTCTTCCCCCCGAGGGGTCTCTCCCTCGGTCGGCAGGATGGCTCCAGGAAAGAGTTCCCTCGCGATGGCACGTACTGCTGGGAGGTCCCCTGGAGGAGACGCCCCAGCTGGATCTTTTATTCTGGCCGTGACTACCCTGTATGGTAGTCCCCATACTTCCCCGTCCACCGTCTTAAGCAACTCGTCCCAGGCCGCGCCTTTGGCTCTCTTGATAGATATCTTAAGCTCCCTTCTTTTGCTTGCGTAGTCCAACACGCAAGGGTACCTGTCAACGGGGTCCGTGCCCACTATCCTACGCGCCCGGGCTCTGGTTGCCTTTCTGCGTGCCTTGTTGCACTCCACGCGAAGTCTCTCGATATCCGAGGTCCACCAATAAACCGGCCTCCTGCCGCCTCGGCCACCCCTCTTCCTGGGCATGCTTAAGTCGCAGGCTTCTCTAATCGCCGTCATGGCTCTCTCGGGGTCTCCCGCCACCACGTCTACCCGTTCCTGCAGCGCCCGCGCAAAGACAGCACGGTCCCACTTTCTCAGTACCCACCCCGTAGGTGTATAGGGAGCAGTGGCGCTTCCTCTCAGCGTGATCAATAGCGCTTTACGGTCGCTCAAGGTCTCATTTGGGAGAACCCTCCAGTCGGCGACTCTCCGTGCCAAGTCCTCGGTAGTAAAAGTGATATCGATGATCGACCCGAAAGTTCCCCTTACGAATGTATATTCCGTCTCTCTGTTGGCCACCACCCAGCCACGTTCCGCTGCCACCTCGGCGAGCGAGGTACCCCTTCTGTCCAATCTGCCGCTTCCCCATAGCGGTGACCCCCCTATAAGTAGGTTGGCCACTCCCGCGTCGGCTGCTAGTCGGCCTATCGCCTCTTTGTATTCCGCTATGGGGATGTTGGGAGAGAGGCAGCAGGCGGCTACCCCGATTTTCCCCACCCTCGCTACCAGATACCGTCTTCCCCTGGCCAGCGTCTTAAGTTTGCCCGCTCTTTGGGCCACGCACCAGATGGCAGCCAGCCCTGTTTCGTCCTGGGCCCAATTGGCCCCTGCCACCGGCCTGTTGGGCTCGCTCACGATTACAATATATATATAATCTGTGCAAAAACGTTCCTCATACCTTATTTAATAGTAATATCTAAAAAAATCTTTAACTATTTTATTAGAACACAAAGCACATTGAACTTCGTAACCGTAAAGAAATACTATGTGAAATGTAAAAAAAAAATCTTAAGGGTGGGGGGGGGGGGCGGGGACTGTTAATTCGGCGAAAAAAAGACACTTTTTCAAACATTAATTCACAAGATACGGGCAATGTATTTTACATGGGATGATGACAGTATTATAAAATAATATTTTCTGCAAATTTCAGCGTAAAATATTAATCACTGAGCCGTTGGCAGTTGATCTCCGGAGACGTGAAAAAAAAAACTTGTTTCGCGGTGACGGTTGTCACTCATCACCTGATCATCTGAAATCAAAAAATGAAATTAATTTTATTAGTTTAGGAGTTTCCCCAGGTAATGCTGTCGAGTTTTTGTTTTTTTATTGATTTTTCAATTTTTTGTGACACTGGAAAGAAAAAAACACGATTTTCGCTTAAAAAATCGACAAATTTTTTACTGTAAAATGACAAATAACAACAATTTAAAAAAAAAACTCGACAGCGTTACCTCACGAATTATACAGAGAAGGAGTGCACCAAGTTTGAAAACGATCGGTGCAATAGATTTTAAGCTACAGTCGTCACCGACTTTGAAAACAAGAAGTGTGGGAAAAGTTTTGTACATAGAAAAATCCACATTTTTTTCTTTTTTTCGCTATATACTTACACAGAATCATCGATATCAGGCCCGTACATTGAACAGCTATCACTAAAGATATCCAAAGCATCCTTCTGCTGTAGTCTTTGTTGAATTCGACCTTCTTTAGTAGCCTTCGCAGCTTGTTCCTCGGCACGATTTATTCGTAATCGATCGGTCGCGCGCGCCCATCCGTGACAACTCGGCCCGCTTTTTATTTGCATCTCCTGCATGATTATCAGCAGAGCAAAACAGCCTTCGTTAAATGTGCATGCTGCTACGTTAGCTGCAATTTCAACAAGAACTGCGGTACCACTCACAGATTTTGGAGAAATTTTGCAGATTAATTGGTTGAGGCTTTCGTTGTTATTTTGCGTAAAGCCGCCGAGACATCGCTGCAGAAAAGCCTCCTTGCTCAAATCCTCGTATATTGGTTTTATGGCACTGAGAACATCACTGGGAAGCGCAGTATAAGTGTGCTTGAATGACTGCAAATTATTTGCCGCTGCAGCTTTCTGAAATTCGCACCAAGAGTCGTCGCCGCTCGGGCATTTATTATGCTGCGGATTCTCGTCAGTTGATGAATAGTTGTCGTATGTTGCCCAAATTGCGTTTTTCATTTTATCCACCGAATTATGGTTGCGACGAATAGCTAAACCATAATATACGGTTAGCTTGTCGATCATTTTAGCAGTAAGTTTTCCTTTGCCAGAAAGACTTTTCCTTTTAACTTTCTTCCCAGCCTTTGTCTCCCTCTCAACTACAGTCGTCTTTACTAGAGCTCGCAAACGTGTACCCATCCGTTTCTGCACATGCCCTATGCATTCTTTTTTATTTATCAAAAAATCCTCACCGTAAGGTTTGGAATTTATGACGCCACTGTACGTTTTCGAATCCCCATCTCCAATGTAGTTTCGAAATATTGCTACAATTAAACATTGCTACAGTAGCTTCGACCTCCATGTTGCCAGATGATCCGACGTGATTAGCCTTGCATTGTCCGCTATTTGTGTGTTCCTCAAGCCACTCTTCATATTGTGCGCCGCCTAACTTGCTCTTCCAAACTTCGCAACCGTGACAAAAACTACTTTTTACAAAAATATCAACTTTTCCAGTGTAGTATCCAATCAACGAAGCAACACCATACAGCGAAGAAAACCCTCGCTTTTTCCATGTACCGTCTCCTGATACCGTTAGTTCGGATATTTCTGCAATGTCATTAGCTTTGCACGTTGCTTCTTTTTCTTCCTTTGCGGCAGAAGCAAAAAAGGCACTTGCTACTTTTTGAATACTTCCACTCATCTTCTTCATGTACGAGTTATAGTTTGATTTCGCCATAAACGAACTGGCTAAATCCATCAGCCCGCAAAATTTATCGCATCCAGCTAAGCCCAAACCTAACGCACGCATCGCAAAAGCAAATCTATAATTTATTTCATAAACACCGGATTCGATTCTTTCACTCGAGGGAACGTAACGAGGCTGTTGGCATTTTTCGCAACTAACTTTTATCTTGAAGCCAAAACCTTCCTTGTTGCAAGACTGGAATGATATTTTTTCTCCACACTCCGCACACTTCACTAATATAGCAAGGGTTGAAAACACTAGAAGAAAATCTACGATTCTGTAATGTTTTTGAAGATCTTCTTCTACACAAGTATTTTCACTTATTTTCCTCATCGAAGCACTTGTAGCCTCAACAGTGTCTTTCTTGCGTTTGTGCGGAGGTACAATTTTTTTGGAATTGTTTAATCGTGAACCACTCCTCTTTCTTTCTGCTCTGCTTATTTACCTCGGCATTTTCGAAAACTCTGATGAAACTCGCTAACGTACGCACACAAATGATCGCTTGAACGTGTAGTACGCGAAGGGCGCAAAGAATGCGGCAGACACGCGAGATTTCCGTTAACACCGTTTATTTAAATAACAAGGCGGCACAAATAATACAAAGCGGCACTTAACAAAGTCCAATAAGCGGTATTGTAAAGATACAAGCGGTATCGTAAAGATACAAGCAGAATCACGATGATACAAGCAGTAACAAGTGATATAAAGCGATAAGCGAAAAATGCGGCAGAACGATGTGCATAGAGCGACAAGCGAACGCGAAGTGCTGAGCATTTAAATAGAATAGAAGAAAGCGGGTAATAGCGGTTATAGAAAAACGCCGGAATTAGCGGGTCGACGACCGGAGTCGACAAGCGCCGCTATTACCTTTGTCAGCCGATCAGCTGGCGCCGGAATCATAACACTCGCGGTGACATTCTGCCGAGAACGTAGGCCCGGTAAGCGCGCGTGTTTACTTCCGAGTTCGTTGCCTCGGATCACACGCGTGTAATAAGAATTACGTTCGATTTAAACACATTTACTCGGCGATGCTTCTGGATGCATTTAAATCGAAACAGTGTCGTTCTAGACTGTTCGGCGGTAAAAGGAATATCTATATGGGCCGTTATAGGTTAGTAGTACAGCGGGGGCTTCTAAGAAGCAGGAAACAACTGCCAGCTAGCCGCGAAACGCTGCTGTCGAGCAGTTATACAAAATCGGTGCGGAGCGACTCAGAGCCTCGGATGGTTAAAAATCCATATCTCCGTTAGTTTTGCTCCAATTGCTCTAAAAATTTGATACAATCTTGAGGTGTTGTGCATTCATAAAAAAAATTAAAACAAAATGGAAAAAAAAAGTTTCAAGACAAGACCCTTGATGTAAAGAAACATGGTGGATCAGATGCTGACTGGACATGTATGTATACCAGTGTACCATGATACTCGGCTACTACATTATATCGTGTACAGAGAGATGCATTAATGGCGCATGGTGGGAATACCCCCTCCAAGTACCTCTCCTTATGGACGGAAAGCACGTCGCATGCTTTTCGTCCATAAGGACAGATAGGTGGTGGAGGTACCCCCGCCATGCGCCATTAATGCGTAAACAGTGATAGACGGCATTACGTGCCGCTGCGCGTTACTATTTGTTGTTGATTTCTCCTCCCATTGCTTCCTCCGTTACATACTACCGAGATTGAAGGGGACGTCCCAAGCCGTCGATAGCTTCTGGCTCTCCGTGAATGGCCGATCGTTGTTAATTAATAACTCGTTAACTAGACCGAATTTATCTAAATATTTTTCGATATTTCTGTTTAGATTGGTCCATTCTATCTGCCGTTTCCCGCTTGGAGTGTTGAAACGGGACACCATGTATATAGTGTTCAAATTTTTAATGAGTCAAATTGGCTCGGTCCATAAATCTAGTGTTACATTATATTTCGTGCGTCGTTCTTCGAGATTACATAGTAGATCTTCAGAGTAAACAAAAAATTTTTTGGCGTACCTTTTATTCTAGAACAGTAGAAGCGAAATCACCTTTGTCGAACGTAGCGAACACTTTTGAATTTTTCGACCAACCGGCCGTCTTTCTAATACTATCTATGGTTACACCTCTTTGGTATGCCGTAGACGTAGCTACGTGACGCGTACTGTGTGCCGAACATCGCGTCGTGTCGATACCACTCTCCTCTAGAGTCCTCTTGATCCATCGACTGATGGTCTGACAAGGGGATATCACGACCTCGGAAATTGACTTCGGGTTAAGAGACTTTGCAGGTTTGTAGTATACCTAAAGGGTGTTCACTCTGCAAAGTAATAGCGCGCACTAATCAGAAGATTTCGAGAAAAGGGGCTCTAAAGTTTTACGTGTAGGACGTATACCGGTCACTTTGAACACCATCCAAGAACAGCGAAATGGCCGAGTTGTAGCGAACTCGCTTGCGGCGCGGACGATCCAGGCTCGATACTGCGTGTGGAAAATTTTTTTTTCTTTCAATTCTTTTAAAAATTATTACAACTTTTAAATAAAGTTAATGACATACAAATATTATGAATTAAATCATACATAATTTTTTTTTATTAATGAAATTTCGGTTAGGGTTTTATTTATATAAAAATTTTTACGATATCGTATTTTTTTGTCAATTTCTCATTTTATATGCAAACACCAAAATGATAACTATCATAAAAACATTGAAAACAAAAAATATTACATGTCGCACAATTTATAAAGGAAGATTGTTTACATAAACAACCTTTTTATAAAAGTTCTACTGGAAAACATACTTTATTTACATTCATGAAAATACATTCTCTTTCATCAGAAAGCTTGGAAGCGTTCCAGGCATACCGGATCATTTCATTAAAAATTGGCGATGATAATTGATGATGCACTATTGATTGTATTTTTATGCAGTCTTCATGGGAATTTATTTCTCTATTATTTTAAATGGGATAAGCGCAATAAAAATACAATTAATAGTGCACCATTAACTGTTAACGCCAATTTTTAATGAAATTATCCGGTATACCTGGAACGCTTCCAAGCTTTCTGATGAAAGAGAAATTTTCATGAATTGCGACGTGGTATTTTGAATACCCGTCACAAACGAGAATCCTCTCCCCTTCGCCGCGGATTAGGAAAAGAACTGTCGCGGACAGAGTCACCGGGTGGACCGCGGAAGAAAATGTGACGCGAGTCGGAGGGCCTCGAGGCTGGTCCTGGGGTAGAAAAATAAATAAATATTAAAGTTAGACCCTCTTTCATGACCGCCACGCCGGAGAGGAGAAGGACGAGGCCGGAGAGAGAGCAACGGCGGCCGGCGGAGCGAGAGAGAGGGCCGTCGAAGGATAAGATCGAGAGAGAGAGAGAGGACACGCACGGCGAGAACGAGCGAGGCAGGAAGATGATCGGCGAAGGAAACGGCCGAAATTCCGAGGCAACGAGGACCACCCGACAGCAAATCATCTGAGTATCCCTTCGCTCAATAACGGATCGAGATGACCCCTGGAATGGTCATCGGTGGCGGTCATCCGGTCGAAATTTGCAAGAAGAATTAATAGCGAAGTCGCGGAAAGCGGCCATGCGTGCGCGCGTCGCCTAGCGAGGTGGTAGAGCGAAGGAGATAGCGAGTAGGCGCTCGGCTATCTTCGGGTGGGCTCGGGGAATTTCGGTAGGCCGGCTCGTAAGGAACCGCGTGCGTGATCCTCGGAAAAATTACTCTGTACGCGACGTTGAATTAAGTAAGAGGTGAGATCATTTGAGCCGATTAAGCGAAATCCTTTGTTCACGCAAGAAGTTCCTTCCGGGTGGCGGATCATTATCGCGAGGTCTAAGTCCGGGGTTATTTGAAGCCTTTAGCGGTAGATAACCGAGTTTATCGGGAGTTGACGATATTTATTGTTAAATAATTAAATAATTAACGTAGAGACATCCTTCGATTTTCTCGTTCGATTCCTTTGTTAACGAGCAGCGGAACCAGCCTCGATCGCCGTCCGGGTGCGCGGTTTATCGTACAGTTATTATATCTCTTTGTTGTAATAATAATTATTAATTGGTTCATTGTTCAAATTATAAGATTGAAACATTAATAAGTTGCAAAGTCCTCGGTAGAATAATCGAGAAGCGAGGCGACCCCGTGCCGGCATCGACCACGTAGCCGGCGGTTAATTCGTCCGGACGTTCCGATAAACACCGCGGACAAAGAGATTCCGATTTTGTCTTGTTTTCGTATAGCTAACGGAAAATTTCCGAGATTCATTTATTTAAATTGAATAAACTTATTTTATTGTCTTTCGTTAAATCGTGCTCCGAAGGAACTTTAAAATGTTCTTTTCCCCCCTCAACCCACTACTCCTTGCGACTGCGTGAACGGTGAACACGTGAGCCCTTTTTCGCGGAGAGGATTCTCGCGAAGTAATAAAGAAAATAATTTGTTGACGCGATTATTTCGCGGGGAGTGCATCCGGCACCTCCCCGGAATTATTTAGGAAATAACGTTGCAGAATGTAAATGAAGTATGTTTTCCAGTAGAACTTTTAAAAAAAAGGTTGTTTATGTAAACAATCTTCCTTTATAAATCGTGCGGCATGTAATAATATTTTCTGTTTTCAATGTTTTTATGATAATTATCATTCTGGTGTTTGCATGTAAAATGAGAAATTGACAAAAAAAGACGATATCGTAAAAATTTTTATATAAATAAAACCCTAAACGAAATTTAATTAATAAAAAAAAATTATGTATAATTTAATTCATAATATTTGTATTTCATTAACTTTATTTAAAAGTTGTAATAACTTTTAAAAGAATTAAAAGAAAAAAAAGAGTTTCCCCCATCGATCGCATTCGATATATTTTCGTTCGTAATATTGTTGTCTTGTCGCATGCATTTCACATCCTTAGTAGCCTGTCATTGTTTCACTGTGCACGAAATAAACAGTTTACCTCCCCTTCCTGCGCTCCCCGTAGCGTACAAATCGCATTTGTTTTAATTGTAACGCAGGCGTCGAAAGCACGTCACGCGCCTGTCGTCGAAAAGGATACTTGCGACGCTATAGGAGAGATATTATTTTTTGCAATATCAACAAATATCATCGAAGTAGCTTGTGATAGTGTTTTTTTGTTTTATAAAAATGATTCGTCGACCGCTAACTGATGGTGCAATACTTGCGCAAATACAACGCAAAGATGAAGAGAGTGAATCAGAACTCAGTGACCAAAGTTCAGAAGCTTTTGACAACCTTCCAGTTCCATAGGAAACTCAATCCGCTAAAGAATTAAGCAGCTCGGATTCAGATGAGGAAGATGTGCCTCTTTCACATATAAGCACATGTTTTACGGGGCGTGATAAGGTAACAAAGTGGCAAAAATCTAATAATAACACAGTGAGACGTCATCGTATGACAGACTCCGTGACTGCAAACTGACTGATGATGTAGAAATTCGAGCACTATTCGGATTACTGTATATCGCAGGTACCCTGCGGATGTCACATGCGAATTTAGAGAATTTATATGCAAGTGATGGCACATACGTTCCTATTTTTCCCACAACGATGTCACTGAAAAGAACACAATTTCTACTAAATTCGTTGCGGTTTGATGATGCAACCACACGAGCAGCTCGTCGTACTCTGGATAAAGCTGCACCAATAAGGAATATTTTGGAAAAGTTTACACAAAACTGCCTTTTACCTTATTCTGTGGGAAAAGACGTTGTTATTGACGAGATGATGGCAAGTTTTCGAGGAAAATGTCCCTTCAGACAGTAAATAAAATCTAAACCCTATAAATACGGTATGAAACTTTATCCGCTTGTAGACGCTGCTACGTTTTATGTCCTCAACATTGAGCTTTATGCCGGCAAGCAGCCAGAAGGTCCGTACCAGTTGAGCAATGCTGCAACAGACGTCGTGAAGAGGCTAATTACACCAATTTCTGGCACAGGACGAAACCTAACGATCGACAACTGGTACACCAGTGTTCCTTTGGTGCGCGATTTAGCCGAAAATCATAAAATTTCTGTTGTGGGTACCATGCGTAAAAACAAGAAAGAAATACCTCCTTGTTTTACAGATAAAAACAGACCTGAATATTCAAGTCAATTTGGATTTTCTGACAGGGCTACGTTAGTGTCGTATGTGCCCAAAAAAAGAAGATCTGTGATACTAATATCATCACCTTATTCTACTGCTAAAATTGATGAAAGTACGGATAAAAAACGCAAGCCCAGCATCATAACTTTTTACAATAAAACGAAAGGCGGTGTCGATGAAGTCGATAAAAAAGTTAAGATGTATTCGACGTCAAGGAAGAATAATAGATGGCCGTTGACACTCTTCTTTCGTCTTGTGGATATTGCTGGAATAAATGCTATGGTAATATTGAGGGCAAATAAAATGGTTATACAGAAAAGACAAAAGTATTTACGTGAATTAGGCATTGAACTGACAAAAGAGATCGTTGAAAGAAGAGCTACGGTGGCGAACTGCCAAGAACACTCAAAAGAAACATAAGAGAGCATTTGAATGTGAGCATTGAAGACACTGGTAATTAACCAAGCAGTAGTTCCAGCACATGCAGAGGAAGTTGCAAAATATGCCCAGCAAAAAAAAGGAGACATTCGAAGACACAATGCGCATCATGGCTGAGAAATATTTACAGGACCCACATTACATTTATTTGCAATGAATGTTATCTTCGCGAAGAAATTGAGTCTGAGGAAAACTAGACCTAAGATGATGATAAATACTTTTATTTGAATTATTTGATCTCACGGAGTCAACTGATTTTGTTATGTTGATTGTATTTTACTATGTAAAGCTAGTTAGAGGTACATAAGAAGATTTTCTATTGCCAAATTGCTTTCTAATCCAACGAAAATATAAGTTATGCTATTTGATTTAACAAGGGGACACTACGGCCTCGGAATTGACTTCGGAATGACAACTTGTTGGTTTGTAGTATACCTTTAAAAAATTCGATTTGCAAATTAAGAGCGCGCACTAGCCATAAACTTTCGAGAAAAATGGCTTTAAAGTTTTACGTGTAGGACGTATACCGGTCACTTTGAAGACCATCCAAGAGCAGCGAAGTGGCCGAGTTGTAGCGAACTCGCTTGCGGCGCGGCGGGTCCGTGTTCGATCCCTGCGTGTGGAAACTTTTTTTTTTTTTCCAATTCTTTAAAATATTATAAAAACTGTGAAATAAAGTTAAACGCTATCAGCGACAGGATGTGGGATAGCGGATGTCGTAGCGACCTGCAGGGAGAAATTAATAAATCTAGCTGTGCGTTGAAAGTAATAGTATCAGATATCAAAAGCGCCTTGAAGATGAGGAACCAAGGTTGTGTTGGCCAAAATGGGACTACAACTATACCAGTCGCTCGATCTTCTTTAATCTTTTTAAAAACTCTTAGGATTACCGCAAATGGCGGAAAAGCATAGAAATGACGCCCCGACCACCTTATAGTGAATGCATCTATGACCATGGCGTCCGGTTCTGGCTGCCACGAATAATAATTTTTACATTTCCTATTTAAGCGTGATGCAAACAGGTCAATGGAAGGACTCCCGAATTTACTGACGATACGATTGAACGCGCTGGCCGCTAACTCCCATTCTGTATCAATGTTTGATATCCTAGAAAGTCTATCCGCGTCCTTGTTCTCCTTAGATGGTATGTAAGATACGTAAATCTAGATGTTTCTACTCTCGCAACAATTCCAAATATTTGCTGCTAGGTTGTTATATTCTCTAAGTTGTACACCTCTCATACGATCGATGTATTCAATTGCGGTCGAATTATCAATTCTCAATAAAATTTCGCAATCTTTATCTTCCGACGCGAAGGTCCTTAGAGCCATTGATACCGCGATACAAAATTCGTGCGTCCCTCAGCCCTTGCAATACGCTCCCCAACCGAATAGCGATGCATCGGACAAAATTTCTTTTCTAAATTGGAATTTTCTAATGGGGCTTACACTGTCTTTTAAACTCTTCTCCCACCATACAAACTCTTGTTGAAGATGACTCAGAATATTCATAGTGTCGTCAAAATTTCCCCCACATGCTCTCAGCGCGTCAAGTTTTTCTTTTTCGAAAATCTTAGTGTGCAACCATCCATATGCCACTGCTGGGCATGCTGCAACCAGCGACCCCAACATTTTCGCAAAATCTCGAATTTTACAACGCGATTTCAATGAGATTCTCTGAACGATATCGATAAGCTTTCTTCTTTTATCGTCAGTCAACTCTAGCTGATACTTTTTAGGCACGACCGCAGGGAGTTCCTTATGCTCTCGATCGAGCAAAAAGTGTAACGGACGATTATCTCCGAAACTATTCGAGATATCCAAAAATCCTTTTGGATCTTTACGTTTCATAACAAGATCTAAATGTATGTATGTGTGTGTGTGTGTGTGTGTGTGTGTGTGTATGTGTGTGTGTGTGTGTATGTGTGTATCCACTCTAGCGTCTAAACGGCTGAACGGATCGAAGTAAAATTTACACGGAAAATCCAGTTACACCCGACGAGGATCCACTAACAATTTCGATTCGATCCGATTTCCGGTTTCAAAATGGCGGGAATTTAAAAAATTAAAAAATTCATAAAAATTATGTTATAAGAGCAAAACAATTAAAACTTTGCACAAATATGTAAGGTAGTGACAACTAATAACATGAATTTTTTCAAAATTTTTCAGCGAAACAGTACAAAATGGCGGACTAGTAAAAATTTGTATCTACTCTAGCGCCTAAACGGCTGAACGGATAAGGCTGAAATTTATACGAAAAATCCAGTTCTTCCAAACATAGATCCACTAACAATTTCGAATTGATTCAACTTCCGGTTTCAAAATGGCGGTCATTTTAAACATTAAAAAATTCATAAAAAATTCTCTATAATAGGCAAACAATTCAAACTTTGCAAAAGTATGTAAAATAGTGAAAACTAATAACGTAATTTTTTTCAAAATTTTTCAGGGAAGCAATACAACCAGAACGAAAAAACATTTTTTTTTTTTATGACCAGAAACGAGTTTTAATGTAATCGGTATTTTTAAACAAATTATCCCGACGGCCAGATAACGATAGTCAAACGGCCGCAATCAGCTATCCTGTACTCTCATAAGAACAGGGATAGGCGAGCGCAGCGAGCCGACTTCCTGTACGAATCATTACCGCGGTCGTGCCTAATACGAAACAGCAAGGCTGTTTCGTTCGGGGGCCCCAGCCCCCCTATAGCTGGTTAGAATTTATTACGAACCCGAGATGCCTACAAACGATCTCTGGCACGCCCTTACTCTTGTCCGAATAATTATGAATCCGAGGTTAGATAACAATTGGTAGGTTTGATAAAAATTGTCTGCACCAATTCCTTCCGTTTCTCCGATCAGTAAAAAATCGTCTAAATATACCGTCGAAACAAAACCCCTCGCTCTCAACCAACCGATGACCGGCTTGCAGATCTTGGTGAAGACATATGGACAAGACGCGAGGCCGAAAGGTAAACACATGAACTGGAAAAGATGACCCTGAAAACGGAATCTTAAATATTTCCTACACCTTGGGTGAATTGATACCAAAAAATAAGCATCCTGCAAATCTATGCTACACATGTAGCTGCCCGGTGTGAGCAAATTCACTGCCGTTCTTATGTTCCTCCTCGTCGCTGCGATCTTTCTTCCTTTTATGCGATTTTCCCATATCTTCGTGCTAAAAACTTGGATTAAAATAGCGAGCGAAAAAATGAAACTGTGACGTGCTTTGCACTAGAAAAAACTATGAGCATTTCCAGCAGAGCGAAGTGAACAGAGGAACGAGTTTTCTTTTTTTTCTCTGAAACTAGTGGCGACATCGTATTTTCCCCCCTCTTCCCGGGGGGAGATTTAATCTTCTCCATCAAACCTAAATAGGGTGGGCAGCCTAGCCACATGACTGCTCGGGGAGGGCGACAGAGTCGCATCCCCAACCGGGAATGCGAAGACCGCCGCCCTCCCATGGTACCCCTACGGTCAGAGGGGCGGCAGTTGGTTTCTGCCGACCCTCTCCCGTTCTTTTTCCATGGTCTCCTTCTGCAGAATTACTTGCTCGCAGAAGGAGACCATGGCCTCCCATGCTTTCTCGCCGCAGGCCATTGCTGCCACAACAGCCGGCAACGAGAGGTCCTGCCCTATGACGTCGCGCAAGCCACGGCGCTCTGCGTCCCAGGCAGCACAGTCCTGTAGAGTGTGCTGCACCTAGGGACACGATATCGAATCCGATACTTTACTCATATCGCTACTTTCGATTCGATACTTGTATTTAAAATATCGATACTTTCATTCGATATTCTGTACTAATATGAGTACTCTGCATCAAGTATCGAACCGATTCAAGCGCCACCTTTGCGCGCGCCGTTTATGAAAATGAAAGTTCATTTGTTTCGCGCGCGCGGCTTTTGTTTAAACGAAAACTTTGTTTTGAGTCGCCTTTTGTCTGCTTACATATTCTTTATTCGTCATTTTCCTAACAACCGTGTTTTTAATTTTCAATAAGCTTTTGTGTTTGCGTGACCGTCGTTTTTGCGGCTTAGTGAGCTGATTTATTTCAGCTGCAATCTATGAGCATGGCACCTCCCCAAAGCGACTTATGGAGATATTTTAAAAAAATAAATAGTGAACAAGCCTCGTGTAAAATATGTTTCAAAACAATCAAAACAAGTGGTAATACATCCAACTTAAAAAAACATTTGAAACAGCATCCAAACAGGTAAGTCGTTAAATTAATTAAGTATGTAAAAAAATAAAACTCTATTTAAATATCGAGAAGCAAGGAATTCCTTCGGTTTGGGTCGTCAATTTAAAGATTTCTGCAATATTATCGATGTTTTCATTCGGGTAAACCACACAAGCCAGTCTTCGCCCGCGATGTCAGAGCGAGACAGTGTGACGAGCGGGAGGCAGGCTCTGTCGCGTTTGAACCTTTTCGATACTTACTCATATCGCTACTTCAGTTTCAATACTTTTACTCATTAGATACTTTTTTTTCGATACCGATACTAAGAAAGTATCGATACTTTTGGTTTCGATATCGTGTCCCTAGCTGCACCGTGTCCTCCGCGGCGTCACAGTGGTGACACCTGGTGGTCGGCTCCTTCTCTATTTGACTCAGGTACTTCCCGAAGCAACCATGCCCGGAAAGCACCTGTGTCAGGCGGTAGGTATGACCGCCATGCCTCCTCGTGAACCATGTGTCGAGGCATGGCCGGATCGCACTAACAGTTCGGTGGCCGGCACTTGGCGTGTCTAGACGATCACACCATTGTCGGACCACCGACTGAAAGGCTCGGCGCCTCGAGGCTCCCAACTCTGCGCCTGTCAGGGGTATCCCCCTCTGGTGGAGGTATTTCTTCTCGCGATACATTATCGCACATGCCTCCGTCAGAATGTCAATTGGAGGAACCCCCGACAGGACGCATGCCGCCTCGTCGGTTGGTCTGGACCGATCTGGACCCACCTTAATGCTTCAACACATATTTACTTTTCCCCCTTATATCTCTTTCCCTCTCTCTCTTTCTCTCTCGGAACCAAAGAAGTCAGCGCGAGCTTCCAGCGTTTGAGAGTGCGTCGAGAGAGAGAGAGAGAGGAAGAGATTTCGTCACTCACCTAGCTACGAGCTTGAGTAGAACGCCTTCGTCCCGCCTTCTTTCGCTGATTTTTGTTATTTAATAACTTGTTAACTAAGCCGAATTTCGAAAAAGTTTATTAGACTTTTCGATTCAAGTACAGGGTGTAAAAAAATGTTTTGTCTTGACTTCCATAATTTGATTCTACACTGTCAAATCGATAGAGATCGACTAAAAAAACTCCTCGCAAAATTGACCTTGACTTCGTAAATCAAGGTCAAATTTTTTTTTACCATATGACGTTCTACTCTTCTTTAGGACCAAAATCGTCAAAGGAACCATATGTCCCAAAGCAACCCTTTCGTCAGAAATGTATGTTGAAATATTACACTTGCAAAATGAATTTTGTGTTGTATAGCTTCATATATTGAACTTAACTAGCGTATATCATGTGTGACAAATTGGTACGCGGATGTAAACAAACTTAGCGTGTGTCCTTCTAATCATTTCCTTAAGTAAATGATTAATGAAGAATGAAAGGTAAACATTTGTGGGCCTTACCTGTAAAATTTTATTAAATGATTATCTTTTACGTCTTGCCTGAAGCCAAAGAATAGATCCATCCTGGTTAATATTTCTCAGTAATTGAGCCTGTATACCCGCTTCAATGTGGCCACCATTATTTTGTAGACGAATTTGTAATCTTGATTTTGTATTTTTTCGAATTCTTTCGTAATTTATTAACCGTGAACGTAAGAAATGAAGGTAATCTGCACGGGTTAACCGATTTGGCAAATATACAGGGTGTCCGGTTCCAGGTGTCCAAGCGGAAAACTACGTGTACACATCGATGATTTGAGTCGAAAAGTCTAATACTATTTTCCGAAATTCGACTTAGTTAAATAGTTATTAATTAACAAATATCGGCCAATTACGGCGAGCAGCGACATGTAGCGTTGTTTATTATGGATTACTCCTCTTTCATCTTCGTCCCTCGCTTAGCTGCAAGCTCGAGCGAGCCGCTTGCCTTCGCTAATCGTCGTAATTGGACGATCTTTGTTAGCTAATACCTCGTTAACTAAGTCGAATTTCGAAAAATGGTATCAGACTTTTCGATTCAAGTCATTCATGTGTACATGTAGTTCTCCGCTTGGACAGCTGGAACCGGACATCCTGTATACGGCCAATAATTTGGTCTCCTAGAATTTCCGCCCACACGTTAATTGAAAAATGTCCTTGGTGAAAATTCTGTATGACAGCGTTAGGATTACGATAACTCCATATTCTTGTGTTTTGTCGGTTATGCAAGGCCTAGTTGGAAAAGTTGCACTCATCTATAAAGAGCACGTCTTCCAGGAAAGATCCATTTTCGCGTATTTTTAACCGACTTCAAAAAGGAGGAGGTTACTCTATTCGACAGTGGGCGATGCTGCTTTTTTTTTTTTTTTTTGTTTGTCCAGCCATAACTCCGCATCGGATTGACCAATCGGGATGAACCTACTTCCGGTTGCAAGGTTTGGGTTTCCCATTGGTCCCGTTTCCCAAATTTTGTCCGAAATATTTATTAATTACAAAGTTATTGCAAAATTAGTGCGTCAGAGTGCGAAACGAGTTCCCAACTTCACCTATCGGAACCAAACCTTTTCGATCTTTTTGCAAATATTACCTACATAACTTCATTTACACATCTTGATCGATTATACACTAAAAAGTATGAAATAAAAAAATTTTTAACAAAAAAAATAGAAACCGACTTCGAAAATAGTACAGATGAAAAGCAATGAACGAGATTAATGTAATTTAGAAAAAAGCGTTAAAAAGAATGAAATAATTTTTTATGTATACCTACAATATTCTATTTCATCATTATCATACTCAGAATATTGCAACTTTTTCGGAGACGACAGAAAATTAATTAACAGTACATTAATAGCCAGAAATTCACGGACATTGATAGATATTTATATATTAGGCACTCACTCCTTTGTTCGTGAAAATGACCGTGTTGGAATATTTTCTGTCGCCGCCGAAAAAGTTGCAATATTCTGAGTATGATAATGATGAAATCGAATATTGTAGGTATACATAGAAAATTATTTCATTCTTTTTAGCGCTTTTTTCTAAATTACATTAATCTCGTTCATTGCTTTTCATCTGTACTATTTTCGAAGTCGGTTTCTATTTTTTTTGTTAAACATTTTTTTCGTAGCATCCATCGACAATATTTCTTTCTAGCGGCATAGTCGCTGACCTGGAGTGCCTGAACTTTTTGAATTCGATATGGCCGAAGACCTTCTTCACGAATAATCCGACGCACTGTCATGTGCGAAATACCAACATTACGGCCGATTCTACGTAAACCCATTTATGGGTAGGAACGTGCAAGTGCAATAACTTGTTCTTCTACTCGCCAATGCACGCGAGGTCGACCTGCTTCCCGATAATTGCCGATGAAATTGCGAACAGATTCTCCGTCTTCAAATCTCTGATCCAATCTTTGAAAATCTCGTCTATCAGGAACGTCAGCTTCCCTACGATATCTCTGGTTGCGTCTAATGCTTCGTCAATTGCACGAAGCATTTTCCAAATATTAAAACGCCTTCGCACCATTTTTGAGCACTAATTGCACTAAATCACACGTTTACTAAGCTTTATAGCAACAACAGAAGAAGCCGAAGGCTGGATACAGACTAAAGGACATTCGTGTAATAGAAGCATAATGAAAACCACAATATAAACTGTTTACCCGAGAGGACAAGATAGTCCGGTGATTGTTGATGCTTCTAACGCTCCAGCAATTTATTTACATCCGCGTAACAATTTGTCACACATTATATACGCTAGTTAAGTTTAATATATGGAGCTATACAACACAAAATTCATTTTGCAAGTGACAATATTTCAACATAAATTTCTGACGAAAGGGTTGCTTTGGGACATATGGTTCCTTTGACGATTTTGGTCCAAAAATTTGACTTTGATTTTCGAGGTCAAGGTCAATTTTGCGGGGAGTTTTTTTAGTAGATCTCCATCGATTTGACAGTGTAGAATCAAACTATGGTAGTCAAGACAAAACATTTTTTTACACATGTACATACTTGTGCACATGTAGTTGGCCGCATAGACACTTGGAACCAGACAACCTGTATATTAAATATTATGCCTGCCTTACACTTTACTGAGTCAACATGTAACAATTTGAGTATGAGATTGTACAGACTACGCTCGGTTCCACACGTCTTGTCTTGCCACGCCACCTCTCGAACAAAAACGATTCCGTGCCCCTTACATGAACGTGTTAATGAGACGATTGACGAACCCAACCACAATATCTACATTCTTGCACTTCTTTCAATTATTTTTTTTGTCTTATCTCTTACATAATGATTTCCCATCGTACATTAGTGAACCAACATAAAACGGAAAGAAAACAGTAGAAAACTGCTATATTACTTTTTACAAATGTTACTTTCGTTCCATCTTTCTTTATCGTTTGCATTAATTTTCTGTCGTTTATTAATAACATAATTAAAGAGAGAAAACAGGACTGACTTGCTAAGAGCGCAGTATCCTGTAATTGATTGTGAGTACTACGCGAATATTGATGACTCATCAATGTGTCTCGAACAATAATTAGATGGTAGCTTTCAAATTTTTGCCAAAGTAATGACAAGACTTTATCTTCACATTTAATGCGGTTATAATATTGTACAGACTTGGAATATGTGTAATTAGACTAGCCGCAAACAAAATACACAGTGCATTTTCAATTATACAATTATTCAATTATTTAGTAAATAAATTGTAACCTATTCTTTCTCTTATGTACTTAGCTGCGTAAGAGATCGATTCGATTACGGGGTGGGTTCGAATCTATGATTACGAATGAGATAGCTCGATGAGGTGGTTGGAATATTTAAATGGAAAATAAATTGAAATTCTTTATCTCATAAGTAACGAGACATATATTTCCCTTTGTTACATAAAGGCTGACGAGTTTAGCCCGTCTACAAAGATCTTTTTGTTTTAGATTTAGGTTATTGAGTTCGGATTACAGAATAATTCTGAAGAGAGGCGTGCGACTTTCCTCTAACCCGGAGAATGCGGAAGCAAAAAAAAAACAATACGTTAAGTAACGTCTCGGCAGATAACTGACGGATGTTAGAATTTTATATATAAAAAAAATAACAATACTTGGTGCGGACACGCTCGCTGAGACGGGACCGCTCGCGAAACGTGATTGTGACTCTGCTCCTTCTACGAGAATTACAATGGTGATACTTTGAAGATATTCGTTACAAAATTTTACGAGAAATACGACAATACGCTGGTTCGTGAAGCAATAAATTAGAGTTGATAGAAATTAATTATCGGTAGCACGTCTTCTGTGTTCGAATAAGAAGAAATCGTACTTCGTGTATCGTGCGTGAGCGTGAATGCCTCAAGCCGAGAAGTCGGCCATATACTGTACATAATAATTCGTACATAATGCGAAAAGAAAACAAACAATAAGTAAGATCGGGAGATACGCCTGCCCAACTAGAGGATTTCGTACATCCGATAGTTTGGCAGTTGATCTCTTTCGATTTTACTGACGCGGATACTTTATCGAAAATGCGACATACGAGGTACCATTACGTTGTTCGTATGCTTCATAAGATAAAGTATTTAAATTATACATGCGCTTGTTAAATGATACTGAAGAAAAGGAAGACGATTGGCCAGAGGATACAATGAGCCAGGCACCAATCCTTGCCTCTCCAATATTACTAGATATTCGAAACGAATTAACACCCAGAACGACTATAGCGTCGAGAATGTCAATTAGAATAAAGCATTTAAGATTAATAGACAGTTAATTGAATGCGCCTCTATCGAAAGAAGGAAAATCGTTCAGAGGTACTGAGAGCTGAGAAACAATTATTTCTTCGATAGATTTACATTAACGTTACTTTATTGAACGATTAGTGTATGAGGCGCGAACTTGCGAATCATACACTTCCTGAAATAAAGTAAAATACGCGTGACTCTGTCGAAAGGTTTCAAAGAAGCTAAGAAATAAAGAATGGAAATACGTTGGTTGTGCCGTGAAGCGGCTTGCTACCACGACTCCTCGGTTTGAGGCACCCACGGAACCCGAAGATCGCAAACTGTTTATTATATGCCTTAGCCGGTTTTGGCTTGCAGTTACCGTGTCGTTTTTCACCGAAGAGGCCCGATTCTAAGAGACTAGCTACTTGTCAAACGTTCCGGAGCAGACTGACGAGAACGCGATCGACGCTCTACTCCCTCGGATCGATATGATCGTTACGCATGCGCTGATTTTCTCGTAGGAGGGGATATCGATCAATCGTGATAGCGCCGTCGTGTGATAATTTCTACAATTTAATATTCGGGTCGATAATGTCGGTTTCTATGCAACCGAACGGTTACAAAATAGACATTTAAATATTTACGCTCCACTCTTTTATTTAGTCATATGAGGGAATTCTTCACAAGCTATCGTTTAGATTGGTTTATTAATTATTTATTCCTTTTTAGTACATTTAAATAAAAGCTTGTTAAGAAAAAAATTTTTTTTTTTCGTATTAATTTTATTTTATCTTTTCTAGTCTTGGAGATACTAAAACCTTTATTTTATTATCTTCGTTAAATTTTTTTTAACTTTACAATAGATGTTCTTAATGTTATAATTAATATATATTGTTTCGGGATAGCTTATGTAGCTACAACTTTAACCCTCCAAAGACAATAGCTTTGCGAGCTATAATTACAGGTTTCAAGCTAAAATTTGATAGCGCCGATCGCTAAATTTAGCTTCGTGAGCTAGCATGGTAGTTTCGACTTTCCCTATGATAGCTTCTGGAGCTAGTATTACGTGTAATCTTTCTATTCATAATAGTAGTTTTGCGAGCTATATAATTAAAGCGAGCGATCTAAAATATGATATCGCTCGTCGCTAAATGTAGTCCGTGAACTAATTAGTGAGCTTCTCGTGGGTTAATTCCTTTTTAGTAGATTTTAATAAAAGCTTCTTTTTAAACTTTTTTTTAAATTTTATCTTCGTTGAATTCTTTTGACTTTAGAATAGATGTTTTTAATTTACAAGGGGACATTACGGCCTCGAAAATTGACTTCGGGATGAGACTTTGCAGGCTTGTAGTATACCTTTAGACTATTCGATTTACAAAGTAAGAGCGCGAACTAGCCATAAACTTTCGAGAAAAATGGCTTTAAAGTTTTACGTGTAGGACGTATACCGGTCACTTTGAACACCATCCAAGAACAGCGAAGTGGCCGAGTTGTAGCGAACTCGCTTGCGGCGCGGGCGGTCCGTATCCGATCCCTGCGTGTGGAAACTTTTTTTTTCAATTCTTTAAAAAATTATAAAAACTATGTAATAAAGTTAATGACATACTAATATGAAGAATTAAATTATACATAATTTTTTCTATTAATGAAATTTCGGGAATATCGTCTTTCTTTTTCAATTTTTAATTTTATATGCAAGATCCTGAATGATAATTGTCATAGAAACATTGAAAACAAAAAATATTATTACATCTCGCACAATTTATGAAGGAAGATTGTTCACATGAACAACCCTTTTTTAAAAGTTCTACCGGAAAACATACTTCATTTACATTCCTGAGAATTTCTCTTTCAGATCAATCAGATTAAATTTTTTACTTGTCTATAAAAATAGACATTACAAAGTTGAACAAGTGGAGTACATTTTGGAGGAATCACTTTAATTGTGCAAGTAGGTGATTTCTCGTCATCCTGAAAGATTTCGTCATATAATTCAGGCTTTGTTTGTCCTCCCCAAGAGTCAATAATTAACAGTAACAGTCATTTCATTAATAGAAAAAATTATGTATGATTAAATTCTTCATATTAGTATGTCATTAACTTTATTTCACAGTTTTTATAATTTTTTAAAGAATTGAAAAAAAAAGTTCCCACACGCAAGGATCGAATACGGACCGCCCGCGCCGCAAGCTAGTTCGCTACAACTCGACCACGTCGCTGTTCTTGGATGGTGTTCAAAGTGACCGGTATACGTCCTACACGTAAAACTTTAAAGCCATTTTTCTCGAAAGTTTACTGCTAGTGCGCGCTCTTACTTTGCAAATCGAATAGGCTAAAGGTATACTACAAACCTGCAAAGTCTCATCCCGAAGTCAATTTCCGAGGCCGTAATGTCTCCTTGTTAGTCTAAAATATCACATTCTTTCCATTTCTGCTAGAGCGTTGTTATTGCACGATGTCTTGCCGCTTAACTCCGAGCAGTCTAATTGCTCAATGCACAGTCCATCTAGTGATCTCACACTGCTAAGAGCGACGTAGGCTTGTCCATGTGCAAAGAGTTTGGATCCTAAATATATGACTGCATGTTCAACTGTGCTGCCCTGCATCTTGTGTATTGTTGGGCCCAAGACAGAACCATTGGTAACATTCTTCGTTAAACAGTTCCATAACTCAACTTTGCTGGAAACTGTATCGATTTCGGTTAAATTACATGAATTCCATCATTGCCAAAGTTTACACGAACTGATGGAATGTCCTTTTTATACATTTAAGCACGTCGAAAATGGGGCCATATGATTTCAGTGATAAATCCAATTGCGCCATTCACGAGTCTTTAAGGCACATCGATATTGGACCGTAGCATAATTTTCGCGCCTACAAATATTTCTAAAGTTTTAGGCAAGCCTCCTGTCTTGTTGACATCAGATGAAATCATTTTGTCCATGTCGATATTATCCATTCGCCTTGTTGCATCTACTATTTTGTCCTGTGCTCTTATTTGGAATATGTTAACTCCTTTGGCGTTGTAATGCTCAAGAACTGCTTGGTTGTGGTTTTGTACCTGCTGATTTGTTGGATAAATTCAAAGAGACTTTTCGATTGAAAATTCACCCGTTGCTTGTGTACTCATTTTTTTTTTTAGCCCGGCAAAGTGCTCGGTTTGAAGTTTACCAATTCTCAATGCATTCAGAATTTCAACGAACGTTGTGCTCCCTTGCTGTCTCATATTTTCTTTCAATTCAACTAATATGAACAATCGCTATAAATGTGTTGCGAACGCTAATCTATCGGGTTGTCGGAACACTTGATTACCTCTTACGGGTGATAGTTGCATCAAGTCACCAAAGAGTAACACATTGATGTCACCGAAGAGCTCTTCACTGTTCTTTAGTTGCTTTAGTCGTGAATCGATCATGCATAGCATTTCGTAAGGAACCATTGAGATTTCATCAATGAACAGAAACTCAATATCTTTCCATTGTTGACGCATCAGTCTTAAGTAATTCCCAGTTAGCATCGGCATTTGAACAATCCTCCCGTCCTTTTGTACTGGTAGTTTGAGGGTGGTATGTAATGTTTAACCGCCAACTAAGCGTGCTGCTACTCCTGTCAATGCGCAAACCTTTACTACGAGTTTACCATAGCATCGATTTACTTGATTTTTGAGCAAATTGAGTAGGAATGTTTTTTCAGTTCCTGCATTTCCAGTTATGAAGAGCCGTAAACGATTATCACTTCCATTTATTTGATTTAAAATGCTTTGAGTGATATATTTAAATACATCTTTTTGGCAAGCATTCATTGCTTGTTGCGCAGTCTTGAACTGATTGTCGTTTATCTGATATTCCGGTATTTCTTCGTCCTCTAAATCGAGTTGGTAATCTGGTTCTTGTTCGAGTATTTCGAATGCATGGATTTGATTGAACGCATTCTCAAGCTGTCCGTCACATTCTCTATAAAGCTCCATATGTACGCTTGTTTGTCCATAAATGCTGCTCTTTCTGTATCAAATTCTTCTAACAAATCGCTTTCTCTACGATATGGCATGTATTGGAGAAGTAAGCTATAGTAATAATTCTCGGGATCAGTTGCTGCCATGAAATAAGGCACACGTACAACCACAGGAATATTTCTGACCACTAATTTACTGTTGTCATTAAGTTTGATCAGTTTTTTTTCTTGTCGGTCGTTCTGTCTCATATTGATCGATGCATTCTTTACTATTATCCTGTTGTTTTGCGTAATATGGCTCAAACAGTATTGCAAACTCAAGCAGGCTCATATTATTGAAATTATAATCTGTGTGCTCGAAAGGTCGTTTCTCGTATCTTTCAAAGATGTTAGCATAGTATCCAATTGCTCGACCTGTTTCATCAAATTTGAACACCTTGTACCTCTGCTCTAGCTTTCGAGTGTTAAGGAATACACACTTTCTTGAGCTATCGCGAAGTTTAAGATGACACAGTCGAAAAGCGCATTCACACGCCGAAACTTGTCGTTCTTTCATTATTCTCATGCATATTTTGAAAAACTTACGAGATATATTCGATTCCTCACGTCGAATTTGTCGTATCGCTTGTGCCATGTTAAAGTTGAGTTCTGTTGGTTCCGACTTTGATATGTACTTAGCGACGTAAAATGTTATAGTTTCATTCGAGCCACACGGTTGAATGTCCATGTTGCCTTGCCAGAGTCTAAGAAGTGTTGGATTATAGTTATTAATCCATCAATCTTCTTTACGTCGCTTTAATAAGCATATTCATCCTCCGTTTCTGAGAAAGTCATCTGATGAATGAGCGACGATGCGGGACTCGGTACGTTCTTGTCTAGGAAAATTAAACCGGCACGTTGTTGCTGTGTGGTTCTTCCTCCATGAGTGAGTATGACGATGGATCTGACTCTTTTTCACCAACTCGTATAGTTCTGAACCTTCTGGCAGCATTAGACAAGTACAAACTTGGTCCAGCAGACGTATTCCCTCCTCTGTGTCAAATGATGGATGATTTTCAATCCATACGACCATGTGAAGTGTAACGTGACAGTAGTAAAACATATTAAAAATAAGAATAGAAATAGAAATAGAAATAGGAATACAGATAGACGGGGAATCGGGAAATTAAGAGGTATCGAGAACGCGAAAGTAGCTAAATTCCGAACAATACATCGCGGGAAGCAAAAGAAATAGGACGAAAGCTAAATTTAGAATTCGAAAACCGATAAACACCTAAGAAACGCATGAAGAAATAAAGACGGGAAGGCCCGAGGTAGCCGAGCGGAGATGGCTCGTGCCGAGGAACGCTCGGCCGGTTCATGGCCAAGCTAGGCGCGCGGCGCGCGGCGAGAGAGACAACGGTGGGGAACCAATTAGGTAATCGAAATCAGATCCCGCGAGATGAGAGGAGGTGGGGGATTCGTGTTATAAGCCCGGTAGCCGAAAATCACGATCTCGAGAATTTTCTCAAAGTCTTAAAAATAATAGTGTTGCGTCGGAATCTCAAATTCGGAGTGAAGCGAAGAAGTATTTTTTTTTAAATCTTTTCACGTCAGAAGTGCGGGTGTGTTTGCAAGAGCGACATAAAGCGAGGTAGCGGGCAAATCCTATTAGTGGCAAAAGAAAGGCATCGATTACAACGTCCCACCAGATAAGTGTTGATATTTCTTGTGTACACCCAAAATCTCGGTAGTATAAGACGTAGATTAAGTGTATGTGTGAGCGGTGTATCTGAACGAGCATGTGCGTGTGTGAGTCGAGCGAAAGCGACGACAACTTCGCCGGCGTGAAAATAAATATAAACAAAACGCGATCAGCTGATCGAAGCCAACAGCTGAGCGACGCGACGAAAAGGCGAGGTTCTTGAAAATAAAAGGAAATTAATAGAGATTTCGCTTGATTTAATTTATCATTTTCCTATTTTCCACTGCCAGTCCTAAAAAGACCGAACGAGTCGAAAAGGTAACGCGAACTTCAAAAGGTAAGGAAGGCGATACGTTACAGAAGGTGTGGACTTCCACGATTCTGGAATTCTATTCGCCACCAGAAATCTTTTAATCGTCCACCAAAAACTTCCCTTTTCCATTTGATAAATTTCATGAGCGCATTGACGCGCACCATGAAGTGACGACTTACGATAACCCGGATATTTTTCTATTAATCGTTGCGTCGCGAACATGTCAAGATTACTTGGATCTTCAATTGTTTTTCCGTATGCAATTGTTACGAGTGTTCGGAGTCGCGACTGGGAGGAGAGTGTCGCGTCTTGGCTTGGGCTCCGAGGCTCTCGCCTAAGAGCCCACCCCTATTCTCCGAATGCTGAGCGTGTGCATCAGCGTTCTCGGAGTTACGCGATAACAGTTCTCACGGTTTTGAGTTCGTCACACTCCCCCCCTTAGAAAAATCCGATGCTCCCGCATCGGATGCGCGATGTCTGATGGTGTGTGGCGAGCGGCAGCTCGCTGCTGTATGGTGTGTGTTGGTGTGTGTGTGGCGAGCGAGAGCTCGCTGCTGCAGGATGTGTGTTGGTGTGTGGCGAGCGGGTGCTCGCTGCTGCATGATGTGTGTTGGTGTGTGGCGAGCGGGTACTCGCTGCTGCATGTTTTGGCTGTCGAGTCGAATTGCATATATAAGTATGTGTAATGAATGGGGGTGAATGTTAGTGGATATGGGTGTTTTGTCTAAGGAAGGAAAGTATTTTTTTTTTTTTTTTTTTTTTTTTCTTTTTTAGTTACCTTACCGTAATTTTGCTTTTCGGTACCTTCGCTTTTGTTTAATGTGTTATTCCCTAGTGTTCCTGTTTATTGTCTCGTGGTCTTGTCTGAAATAGTCTGTTTCTTTATTAGTAACTGGGTTTATAGCTTGATTAAAACGTCGTTTCTGTATGAGGTATAAAAGTATTTATTAAAAGATATAACAGAAAAAATATAAATGATTATATTTACTTTTTATAACTAGAACATATACATGTGTGTTTGTGTGTGATTTTGTGTTATGAAAAAGAAAAGAGACAAGAAAAATGTACGTGTTTGTGTTAATGTGAGTGTTAGTGTTTTATGTGATTTCCGGCTTTGATTCTTTGTGCTTTTGATAGTAGTGTCTGGTCCCTGTTTATTATGCCGCGTATGGTTGCTCGTCTAATTTGTGTTGGTGTTTGGCCGTGTCTGTATGTTTGCGTGATTTTAAGTAATGTTTCGTATTTTATGGCGCTTTTTGCGACTATTGTGTCCTTATCTTTTAATCTGCCTAATTCGAATTCTTTCCTTTCTTCGTAGGCGTGTAATTTTTCTAAATTTTCCAATATCTTGTTTATTTCTCTGTCAAATAGCCTGTCCGCTTTCGTGCGTTGTCCGTTCGGTTTCGTCTGTTTTTGTATTGTGTCTTTGATTTCTAAAATTCCTCCTGGTCCGTACCAGTGTTTGCAGGGGGGTTTCCCGGGTGTTTGGAGGAGCGGTATGTTCCAGTCTGCCAATCTATAGGTGTTCTTATTTGGTGTCGTCATTTTGTCTTTCTCTTTTTTCCCCTTTTTTTTTTTCCTTTTATTTAGTGTTTATCTGCAGGTGAGGATTTGTTATTGGTGTTAGTTTTGTATTAATGTTGTATGTTATTTAAAATTTCTTAAAAATATCTGTAAAAAAATGGTATTCTAGTTTGTGTCTCTGTCTGCGTCCCTATGGTGTGTTTTTCGGTCGGTTCTGTTTTAATTAGTGGAATTTGTGTCTCGGTTTGTGTAGCTATTGTTCTTGAGCTAATGATTTTTGTTTTTGTGTCCATAAATTCTTCGATATACTCTAAATCTTCTAAGGTTATCTCCGTCTGTGTATTTGTTGTCTGTGTTGCTGTCTGTTCGTTCTGTACTATTTTTTTTAGTTCTCTTTTCGCGCAGTGCGGTATATGTTGTACTATTTCGTTATTCGTTTTTACTATTTTACATATGGGAAACAGGTAGTCGTTTCGAGTTTCTAATGTTAGTTTCTTTAATTGTATATAACAATCAATTACATGTCCGTCGAATATGTCTATGTGGATTTCTCCTCCGCATAAAAGGCACTTCATTTTTATTTTTTAGTAGTGTTAGTGGGATTTAGCTAGAATAGAAGTTATTTTATGTGTTATGTGAGTTGTTTATTAATGTTTGAATTCGTTTTTGCGACTTTTTATTAAAATGTATGTGTTTATATATAGAATTATGGTATCGAAACTATGTCTCTGAGTTCAGCATTGGTACGTGGTCTGGGTGTTGGTGTCATTTCTACGTTTTCGTTAGCGTCGTTGTGGTTATGTGTTTTTTGTTTGCTGCGACAACAATTTAGTATGCGAGAGAGTACTTTGAAGCTAAATAATTTTGTGGGTATCGAAAATTTCCAAAGTAACCCTAAGGTGAACAGTACTGGTGTCATTGAGTAGCCAATGTATTTAAATATTGTTTCTAATAAAGACAGTCTATGATTTAGATGTTGCATTCCTGATATTTCTTTAGCTTTTGCGATTACTCTTTTTAAGGATATTTCATTACTAGTTATGTCATTATTAAGGTTATTTTGGTCAACGCTTTGTGTAAGTGTTTCGGTTTCTGTTAGAATTTCTGAAATGTTCAAATGGTTTGGAATTTTAATTTCGTTTAGCATGATTTGTGTTATGTTCAGGGTTAATGCGTGTGAGAGGTTTATTGTGAACGAGGATGTAATTTCTACTGTTGGTGTTAGTGTTGTTGTCTGTGTTCTCGCGTGGCATGTTGGTGAAATTTGTATTACTCCTGTGTTTTGTATAGTGTTAACAAAAGTTTTGTGATCGCTACAAGTGACGTATAAATTTTCTTTTTCTGGGGCTGCATATAACCAGATATTACTGTTTTCAATTTTTGACCAGTAGGTTTGTTTGAGTGTTTTAAGACGAATGTCGCAAATTCCTAAATTTTTGAATTGGGGGTTTACTACCAGTTGTACTTCACATTCCGCATTTTTATTAATGCGTTGTGCTGGATTAGGTTGAGTGCAAATATACCGTGAATTGTCAATTTTACATGATTCCAAATGTGGTATGTTAAAATATGTTTCAACATTTTCTGAAATTGCTGTGTGTTTAACAAAGGGTTGTATGAATGCAAATCGTGTGCCATTTATTCCGTCGTTCTGGTGTACTGGGACTGGTAAGTGTCTATATAGTTTGTATATTGTGTAATCTAATAATGGGAATTTCAGGACATAGATTAACTTGTCGTGTTTGTGAAAGATTACTAGGTTTGCTAGTTGAATTAAATTTGGTATGTGTTTTGTATTGAGTGATATTGGTAATTCCATATTAGGTGTTCTTGTTTGTATTATTTGAGCACTGTGTAAAATTTGTTTCGGATTAAGTATTTGTGGATGGATTTGTCCTATTTTCGCGAAAAGAATTGCGTTTATGAGTATGTTAGTGTCAAATTCTAATTCCATTAGACTTTCGTCGATTTCTGTTACGTAGTGGATAGCCTTCTGGTCTTGTCGTAAAACCGATGTTTTAGTACGGAGTGCGAGGAGTGCGACGTCTATGCCTGCCATTTCTTTTTCTACTGTTTCTGTTAGTGATTTAACTTGTTTACGGGTGATATCGAAGCCTGATCTAATTATATGTGTTTGATTTTCAACTATTTCCGCGAGTTCGGCTGTGTTTTCTGCTGTTGCTTTAATTTGACTATAGATTCTTTCGCCGTCTTCTGTGTCTAATGTTCCAAAAAGTGCTTTTTGAAT
The DNA here is from genome assembly GCA_916049575.1 of Ancistrocerus nigricornis. Lineage (NCBI taxonomy): Eukaryota > Metazoa > Arthropoda > Insecta > Hymenoptera > Vespidae > Ancistrocerus > Ancistrocerus nigricornis. The sequence goes on from OU696665.1 coordinate 16,386,781, forward strand.
TTTCCCTATGAAGTCTAATGGTGCGCGTTTTTTCCTATTATTTATGTCTGTGTCGTGAGGGTATGGTATGAGTTCTTGCAAAATTGCTTCTGTGTTTTGGATGGTCCTTAATCTTGCATCTATTGTCGTCAGCTGTCCTGTGATTAAACAGCCTGTGCCAAGGAGGTGGCAGTAATGTTTTGCTGCGGTTAAGTTTTCCAAAATTTGTAGTCGTCTAGTAGAAAGTCCGTTTGTGTTTACGTGTATGAGAAGTGTCCATGTTACATGGGACGATCTCAGTGTTCCTAATGCCTCAGAGTACAACCCTGGATTCCGTGTTAATGGTGTAATTTGTACACCATCGCCGGTGTCTAGCGCATACGCGCAGCATCTGTAACATGTGTCAATTTTACTTTGTCTATGTGAACTATCTTTGTTTTGTTTTTTGCTATTTTTATTTCTAGATTGTTTTTGTCTAACACTCGTACTATCTTAAACGGTCCTAGGTAGTTACTTTGCAATTTATCCGTTTTTGGTTCGCGAATGAGAAATATGAGTTGGCCTGGTGAAAAATTTATTTGCTTTGCTTTCCTGTCATAATACTGTTTCGTTTTTTCCTTGAACCGTAATTGTTTCTCGACTACTGTCTGTCGTGTGTTTTTTAATTGTCCGACTAAATTAGTGAGATAGTCGTCATATGTTATCAATTTTTCTAATGGAGGGAATTCGGATGGTGTACGTGCTTCTGTGCCGAATATGAGTTCGTATGGGCTGATCCCGGTAGTTTCGTGTATTCCCGTGTTATGTGAAAATGTGGCAAATGGAAGCCATTCATCCCAGTCGTGTTGTTCGTTTATATAGTGTTTCAAATATTCTACTAGTGTATGGTGACTTCTTTCAAGAGCACCGTTTGATTGTGGATGATATGCTGATGTTTTATAATGTTTTATTCCGAAAAGGTTTGTAAATTCCTTAAATATTTCAGACAAAATTTCGACCTTGATCTGATAAAATTGCGCGAGGTGTGCCAAATATACAAATTAAGTTTGTGGCCAGGGCTCTAGCTACTTCCACTGTTGTTTGTTGTTTCAGAGGGATAGCAAGGCTAAATTTACTAAAAAGATCCATGATTGTTAGTATATACTCGTTTCCGTTTTTTGTTTTCCGAAAAGGACCGCATATGTCTATTGCAACTTTATCAAAAGGTTCTGTTGGCGTATCTGTGATTACCATTGGAGCTTTATTTTTTACACGTACTAATTTATTTTTCTGGCAGTCGAAACAGTATTTAATAAAGGCTCTAATATCGATTTTCATTCCTTTCCAATAATACTGCGAGCGTATCCTATCATACGTCTTTTTTATTCCTTTGTGTCCGCCAATTGTTGACTCGTGTGATTCCTTAATTATTTGCTGTCTGTTTTTTAAAGGAGGAACAGTTAAAATTCCTTCACAAAGAGTGATTGATATGTTTGAGTTTAGAGTGTATAGTCGTATGAGTGTTTTAATGTGGGACCATGTTAGTGTGTCGAGAATTTGAGGGTCTTTTGAAATTGTGCAGGACGTAAGTTCGAGTTTCCTTAATATTTTTGTTAGTGTCTCTAGGCATTTCTTTATAGTGTCTAAATTATTTGAATCTGTATGTTTCTTTTTGCAAACCATTCCAAAATAGCATGTCATACCACAACGTGTAATTAATAATTCTCCAATTTGTGGGTTAGTTTCTAGGAGTGATTCCTGATCTATTTTTCCTTTTGCAATAAGTACTTTTGTTACCATTGTGTCTGTTGCACAATCAGCTGAGAGAAAATAAGCTATATTATCTTTTTTTGTCAAAAAGTGTTTTTGTGTAACTGTAATATTATTTTGTAGCGTTATGTCGTCCGTAATTGTCGCGTTTCTTGTTTCTATGTGTGTGTGGGGTTGTGTTATTCTTTTTCTGTGGTACTGTGATGGTTGGTAATATGTATTATCCGATTTGTTTTCTATATCGCTGCCAATATTCGTTTCCGTTGATTTAGCTGGAGTTGTTTCCAATGCAGAGATGGTGTTGGATGCACTTCCTATTTTAAATGGTGGTGATCGAAAGGCTGGTTCGATTTTATCAGTAGTCGTTTCTTTTGATGTACCTGGTTTCTGTTTCCATATAGAATTTTTGCCATTATTGTCGTTGTCTGTCAGTCCATCTGATATTTTATCTTTAAATTTTGAAGGTGGTGATCTGAAGGTTGGTGTGATTGGTGTTTGGTCTGTGCGACTTTGGGATGGTGATCTAAAATTTGGTTGTATGCTTTGTTGCGCTAAATTCTCGTTCTCCAAATTAATTTTTGGTTGAGTCGTTGTTTCGATTTTTGGTGACTGCGAGCTGTGTTCCGGTTGTACAACGTTGCTGTTTACTTCCTTGACGTGTGGATCCTGGAGCGTTGTGTTGCCGTCTGTGAGCGTGTCTATGAGCTGCTGGGCGTGTATCTCCGTAGGATGTGTTTTGTCGTTTGGAAGTGTGTGTGTAGCGTTTTCGTTGTGTGTCTCGGGTACTTCGAAGCTCGGTTCCCTTGTGGCTGTGGCTTGTGGCGAGTTATTTGGTTGTATTTGTTCTTTTTCTAGTGCCTCTTGACTTGAATATTTTTCCGTGTGGGGTTTTGTTTTGCTTTTCCCCCTATGCGTGTCCTTTGTGCATTGCCGTGTTTGTTTTTCTAATTGGTCCTCATTTTCGTCGTCAGAAAATGGTGAATCGTAGTTGTCGTTGTCGATTTCCGTATCGACCTTGGTGTGTGTGCTCTCCTTGTGTCCGTGCCCGGTTCCGTCTCGTGTGTTAAGTGTGTCTGTCGTGTAAGTGTGTGGTTTCTTTTTGTCTGCTGGGTTATCAGATGATTCGCTTATACTTGAATATCTTCGTGTGTTAGGTTGATGAAAATCTTTACTTTTCTTGAGCTCCGGTGATTCCGCAGTTTCGGTTGAACTATTTGAAATTGAACGTTGACGTGTTTTTGGCTAATGAAATTCTTTAATTTTTTTATATTCCAGTGATTCTGCGCTTTCTGTTGAACTGTTTGAGGTTGGATGTTGACGTGTGTTTGGCTGGTGAAATTCTTTAATTTTTTTATATTCCGGTGATTCTGCGCTTTCTGTTGAACTGTTTCTGGGCCTAATTGGCATAATATTCGCTGGATTTCTAGATAGTGCGTCGGCGACACAATTTAATTTTCCTGGTTGGTGAATAATTTCGAAATCATAATCGTTTAGTGTTATTTGCCAACGTTGTAATTGTTGCGGAAGATTTGTTTTATTTTTTAAATATGTTAATGCTCTATTATCTGTTATAAGTGTGAAGCGTCGCCCGTATAGATATGGTCGAAAATGTTCTATTGAATTTATTATTGCCAATAATTCCTTACGCATTGCGTCGTATGATTGTTCGGCTTTGGAGAATGTTTTTGAATAAAATGCAACTGGATGGTTAAATTTTTCGTGTTCTTGACTCAATACTGCGCCCATTGCGTAGTCGGATGCATCGGTTGTGAGTGTAAAGTGTTTTTCGAAATTTGGATAGCGTAAAATAGGTCGTTCGAGAATTTTTGTCTTCAAATAATTAAATGCTTTTTGTGCTTCCTCCGTCCATTTGAATTCAACAGTTTTCTTAAGTAATTTGGTTAACGGTATTGCAATTTTTGCGTAGTTTTTTATGAAACGTCTGTAGTACCCCGCTAGTCCCAGAAATTGACGAATATTTTTCCTACTTGATGGTACCGGATAATCTTTTACAGCGTCGATTATGTCCGAATTCGGTTTTACTCCGTGCTCAGTGATAGTGTGTCCTAAATAAGTTACTTCCTTTCTTAAAAATTGGCATTTATCTGTTTGTAAGGTTAGTCCCGCTTCCGTTAAACGTTTCGCTAGTCGGTGAAATTTGGTTGCGTGTTCCGAAAGGGTGTTTGAATAGATTACAATATCGTCCAAATATACAAATAAATCGCTGCCCTGAAGTCCCGTTAAAACAATATCCATAAGCCTTTGAAAGGTTGCCGGTGCATTTTTTAGTCCGAATGGCATTCGATTGAATTCGTAGTGACCGTTTTGTGTTGAAAAAGCAGTTTTTTGCTTATCCTTTGGGTGCATTTCGATTTGGTGAAACCCAGAAGCCAAATCGAAAATTGAGAAATAATGTGCGTTTCCTAATTGGTCTAAAATATCAACAATATTTGGTAGTGGCTATGCATCCATGATAGTTTTTTCATTCAATTTTCTAAAATCTATTACCATACGCCATTTTTTATTATTCTGCGAGTCACTTTTTTTTGGAACTATCCAGACCGGTGAATTATATGGGGATATTGACGGTTGAATTATTTCTTTTTCTAATAAATTTTGAACTTGATTTTGAATTTCCGTTTTATGTAATTGTGGGTAGCGATATTGTTTTATGTTTATCGGGCTTTCGTCCGTGGTTATGATTTTGTGTTTTATTGTTTCTGTGTGACCTAATTTATCTCCCGGAATGTAAAATAAATGTGGATATTTAGATACCAACTGAAGGACATGATTTTTTTCGTTTTCGTTTAAGTTTTCTAGGTGAAGGAACGGTTTCAGTTTTTGAAATCGATCTTCGTGTTGCTTAACATTTATCGCGTGGATTTCTGCTTCATATTCCGGTGGAATATGTTGCGAATCCTGGTTTTCTGATTGTAGTGTTATTATTTTTTCGATAGGTTGGAGTTCTAAAGTTGGAATTTCGATTTCTACTGCTTGTTGGTTTGTGTTGATGATGTGTAAATATGTTGTGTTATTTGTGTTTTTTACAAGCGCGTTTCCGAAGTAAAGACCCGTGTCTGTTTTAATTTTTTCTATATATCCTTCATGGAGATTCGTAGGTTTTAACCGAATAAGTGCCTGCATTTTTGATCTGGCCGGAATTGAAATTATTTCTCGTGTCGAAAATGGAATTATTTCGTTTTTGAAGATTATACAAGCTTTTGAATATAAAATATCCGATTGTGTTTGTTTGAAGAATGCGTCGCCTAATAATCCATCTTCCTTAATAGGGAAGGAATTTTTTATTGCATGAAATTCTGTCGGTATCCCTTAAAAATTTATAATGACCATGCCTAACGTTTTTGTTTTTCCGTCTGTAATACCCGAAAGTTCGTAAATGATGTTACTGTGAATTTGTGTGTCGTAAGAAATTTTATCGATTTTTATTAAATTTATTTCTGCACCGGTGTCTATAAAAAATGTCGCTCTTTCGCTATTTAAATCTGGTGAATTTATTATTATTGAAGGTGGTTTATAATTTTGATGTGTGGTGTGTGAAATGTTCGTGTGTTTTATTATAGTGTTTCTAACTGTTTCTTGCGCCTTTTTTAGTTGCTTCTCGTCGCGCTCTCTCGAGAAGCGATTTTCAAGTTTTTTAAATCTTCTGTGTTTTTGTCAATGTCTGTAGGGCTGTTATTTCGTAAAGTCGAAACGTTACGTCTTTTAGTCTCGGTCTCGTCGTTATTCGTGCGTCTATCGCGTGAAGTGTTTCCGGTGTCGTATGTCCCGTGCCTGTCGCTTTTGTATCGGTCCTGTGATCTGTTTCTTTCAGCGTCTATGTTATTTCTAGGATATCTATCGCGTGAGTTGTCTCTAAAATTTCCTTGCGAGAATCTATCGTATGAATTGTCTCTGTACCTGTTACGTGAGTCGTCTCGGTAATTTCTCCGTGAAAATCTATCGTTTGAGTCATTTCTATATCTATTACGTGAGTCGTTTTGGTATCTGTCGCGTGAATTATTTCTATATCTGTCGGATAAAAATCTTTCGCGTGAATCGCTTCTGTATCTGTCGCGTGAATTATGGCTGTCGCGTGAATTATACCTGTCGCGTGAATTATACCTGTCGCGTGAATCGTATCTGTCGTATCTGTTGCGTGAATCGTATCTGTCGTATCTGTCGCGTGAATCGTATCTGTCGTATCTGTCGCGTGAATCGTATCTGTCGTATGTATTGTATCTATCGTATGAGTCGTATTTATCGCGTGAAAGTCTGTCGCGTGAAAGTCTGTCGCGTGAATCGTTGCGTGTATCGTATCTGTCGCGTGTATTGTATCTATAGCGGTCGTGTGAATATGTGTCGCGTGGATTTTCTCTGTATGTGTTTCGTTGTTTTAATTGTCTGCAGTCTTCTGTAGCGTGTCCTGGTTGTTTGTAAAAATCGCAATAATTTTGGGATCTCGCAAAGTGTACTCTCGTGGTAGGGTGTTTTTCTGGATTAATGTAATTTTTTCGGACTAATGTCTGTTTATAAATTTCATGTTCGATTTTGTGTGCTCTGTCAATTATGCCGTCAAATGTTTGCGTGTCTGTTGCCATGCAGTGATTATTTATTTCCGGGGAAAGACCTCTAATAAATGCTCTTTTCGCTTTTTCCTCCTCTTCTATTACTCTTAAATCAAGGTACGCTTTGTGTTCGGGTGTGTTATAAACGTCTTTTAGCCTGTCTTTAATTCTATCGAGTGTTTCTTTAATGCGCGCTGCATATTCGATTACTGATTCATTATAGTTTTGCACCATATTATTTAGTTCTATTTCTAAATCGTGCAGGTCCGTAACTTTACAAAATGCTCTTTTTAATTCGTTTAAAAGTTTGGTTAATGTGTTTGGTGAGGCTGCTTCTATTATTAGTGACGCTGCGCCACTTAGTTTAAACGGGACCATGTTCAGAAATTTTTTTTGCTCTTCATCGGATAATGAAGCATTCGCGCGTTTACATGATTTGATAAATGATTGTACCGGTATATTTTTCCCATCGAAAAGGGGTATTGCTTTATACGCGTCGCGGAAAGTAAAAGAAGTGGCCATTTTTACGTTTTTATGGAGTTTAGATGGAATTTTACGCGGTTTTCTGTTTATGTTTAATTTTTTTGTACTACTGATTTTGTGTTTGTTACTTGTAACCGACTTCGCGAAGGAGGAAGTTACTCTATTGGAGTGGGCGATCTTGCTTTTCTTTTTTTTTTTATTATTATTATACCATGCTGATCAAAAGATATGTGTTACGTGATATTTTGTGTGTGCGCCAACGAATTCAAACAATTATATTAATGATATGAAAGGGAAAGTATGGAGTACTTACCGAAGCAGAACTAACGCGAGGATCATGAGATCGAGTGTGTGTGTTTTTTTTTTCTTCCTTCCTTCCTTCCTTCCTTCTTATTTCCTTTTTGTGTTAATGTACTTTTTATTGTGTAATTGTGTGTATTTGTGTACTTGTTGTCGGGTTTTGCGTGTTATGTGGCTCGAAAAACTTCTGACACCACTTGTTACGAGTGTTCGGAGTCGCGACTGGGAGGAGAGTGTCGCGTCTTGGATTGGGCTCCGAGGCTCTCGCCTAAGAGCCCACCCCTATTCTCCGAATGCTGAGCGTGTGCATCAGCATTCTCGGAGTTACGCGATAACAGTTCTCACGGTTTTGAGTTCGTCACACAATTAAAAGAGCTTTTCGCATATCCAATCAATTCAAATCATTGCAACTAAAAGCCACAAAGTATGTTGGGGTTCAAGGCATCTAATTTGTGCTATCAGTTCATTTAGAGCCGTTCGCCAATATGCTGCTGACCCTCTTAAGTTCTTAATGTATAGATGCACATCTTCAACCATTCCATCTTGACCCTCTATCTTTTTCGCGTAAGCTGCAATCGTAGACTTTACTCGGTAATACTCAAACATGGACAATGCCTAGAACAGATAGTCATTGCGTTGGAATCTTGTATCATTGCTTAGTATTCGATATTGAAAGTAATCTAATGAAGTTATTTGCATTGGTCTCGTTTGTTCGTTGAAGCCGTTCCGACTATAAGGGAACAGATAGAACCCAGCAAACTCTTCTGCTTTACGCTCATGAGCTTCGTTTACGATGTTATCTTTTGTTTTGCGTTTAATCTTATTGACGTTGCTCGATACTTCTAATTCTTCCTCAACATCTAGTTGTATGCAATCAATTGGAGCCATTACCGATGTGTCTACATGGATTGCTTGTACGTCTGATGTCGCACGAAGTGATTGACCGAGTGCTTCTTGTGACGGTAGTGGTTCATTTTCTTGCAACGGTTGGTCATCGATAATGTCATTCTTTAGATGTACATCAATGTAATTGAGTGTGAATTAGACGTTACGAGATCTGGTTGCTCGTTTGCAGATTCGAACAAATTTTTCAATAATATCACATTTGATTACACAAGCTCTACCATTAATTACGGGAGCACCTTTTTGGCCACACAAATATGAGTTAGTGAAATAATACTTGTTATCGGAATACATGACTCTTAATGTCTTTGATACAGCTATTAATGCTCCAACTTAATGATCCGCGAATATTCTGTCAATGGCTTCTCTCAATGTAATTTTCAAATTGTTACGATTGATAGAATCTTTTAAACTTCCATAAAAACGAGTTTCCTCCTCATATGCAATAGAAAATGTTTTGCTATACATGATGAAATCTTGCTTGATAATATCGAAATTGCGTACTTCTAAGTACACCTAATTCTGTTTTTACACGGTCTAGAAAAAAAAAAAAAATTGATTCCGTTTTTACACGATTTCATTCGATTAACCCTTAACTATAGTGGTGAAAAATAACAACGCTTCTGTAGTCGTGGGTCCAATGGACCCATGCATTATAAAATGGGGATAAAAACAAAATTATGAATAAAAATCAGGTTTTTTCAATTAGAGCTAATATTTTGATTTAAACGGCATATATATTTATCAAAATCAACCGTCGGAACTCACATTTTTATATCACATTGGCACTTACAAAATCTGTCGTTATTAACTTAATCTTAAGATAGGTGACATACAAAACTATAAAAAGAAATACTTAAACATATACTAGAAAACAAAATAAAACTTTTATCTTACATTTTAAAGTATGTAGTTTTACGACAATAACACATAAAAATAAAAACTTTTTCTTTTTTAAATCTGACACTTGTTCATCACAGGCATGAATAACACACAATATTTGCACAAGTCATGCATATAGGAAGTTTGCACTTACAAGGAAACACCGCAAACCCGAATTCATGGATTTGCATAAAACTCCGTGAGTTTTTAGAGTGATTCAATACAAGAATAACGGTATATTAAATTCGTGCCCAATCGCCCTGCAGGGCGAGAAATTTGACCTTGAAGTTCAAGATGAACTTTCGCATGTACGCGAATGACTCTTAAACTATAAAATTTTTAACAAAAAAAATAGAAACCGACTTCGAAAAAAGTGCTAAAAAGAGTGAAATAATTTTTTATGTATACCGACAATATTCGATTTCATCATTATCATACTCAGAATATTGCAACTTTTTCGGCGGCGCGCCGCCGACACAAAATATTCCAACACCGTCATTTTCGCGAACAAAGGAGTAAGTGCCTAATACATAAATATCCATCAATGTCCGTGAATTTCTGGCTATTAATGTACTGTTAATTAATTTTCTGTCGCCTCCGAAAAAGTTGCAATATTCTGAGTATGATAATGATGAAATCGAATATTGTCGGTATACATAAAAAATTATTTCACTCTTTTTAGCGCTTTTTTCGAAGTCGGTTTCTATTTTTTTTGTTAAAAATTTTTTTATTTCATACTTTTTAGTGTATAATCGATCAAGATGTGGAAATAAAGTTATGTAGGTAATATTTGCAAAAGGATCGAAAAGGTTTGGTTCCGATATGTGAAGTCGTTGAGGAGATATAGAAGAATAAACAAATGATTTTGTAATAACAATTTAAACATAGTAACAATTGAAAATGTGTCGCATAATGTTAGTAAGTGAGCAGTATTTGCGAAAGGATCGAAAAGGTTTGGTTCCGATAGGTGAAGTCGTTGAAGAGATATAGAGGAATAAACAAATAATATTGCAGTAACAATTTAAACATAACAACAATTGAAGATGTGTCGCATAATGTTAGTAAGTGAGCAGTATTTGCGAAAGGATCGAAAAGGTTTGGTTCCGATAGGTGAAGTCGTTGAGGAGATATAGAGGAATAAACAAATTATTTTGCAACAATTAATAAATTCTTTATATAATTAATATCTGCTAATTATTTCTAAGAAGATAGTAATAGTTTCTTTCATTACAATAAATCAATCTCATTCAAAAAGAAATTGCGATAAATCTGAATAAAGCACTAATTTTGCAATAACTTTGTTAATAATAAACATTTCGGAAAAATTTTTTTAAACGGGACCAATGGGAGACCTAAACCTAGCAACTTGAAGTGGTTTCATTTCGATTGGTCAATCCGTCGCTGAGTTATGGCCGGACAAACAAGAATAAAGCAGTAATTTTGCAATAACTTTGTTAATAATAAACATTTCGGAAAAATTTCTTAAATGGGACCAATGGGAGACCTAAACCTAGCAACTTGAAGTGGTTTCATTTCGATTGGTCAATCCGTCGCTGAGTTATGGCCGGACAAACAAGAATAAAGCAGTAATTTTGCAATAACTTTGTTAATAATAAACATTTCGGAAAAATTTCTTAAATGGGACCAATGGGAGACCTAAACCTAGCAACTTGAAGTGGTTTCATTTCGATTGGTCAATCCGTCGCTGAGTTATGGCCGGACAAACAAGAATAAAGCAGTAATTTTGCAATAACTTTGTTAATAATAAACATTTCGGAAAAATTTCTTAAATGGGACCAATGGGAGACCTAAACCTAGCAACTGGAAGTGGTTTCATTTTGATTGGTTAACCGGTTACGGAGTTATGGCCGGACAAACAAAAAAAAAAAAAAAGCAAGATCGCCCACTGTCGAATAGAGTAACCTCCTCCTTTTCGAAGTCGGTTAAAAAGATATAAAGATATTTCAAAATGGAAATTAAATTATTCTGGCCTATAAAATAGCGCAAACAAAAAGCGTAATAATAGCGTAATAATTTGTTTTAAAAAAATATAGCTATTTATGCTACAAGTGGGAAAAGTGGCAAATTATGGTATAGGTTAAATTTCCGAAACGAGCCGATAGTGCGTGCTGTGGAATAGGGGAATGAGTGGGAATTTCGCTAATCACACGAGTTCCCCTGGAACACAGCACAAGCAGAGGCGAGTTTTGGAAATTTAACCTATACCAGATTTGCCACTTTTCCCACGTGTTGCATATAAGATTTTATGCAATCCATGTTTGGAATTTTCAATTTTTGGAGAAACATACTTATATAGGCCATAAACTAAGTCATGAACATAGTTATAGGCCTTAGTTTAAGATAGTTTCTTAAGAACTGGTCAGTTTGTAGTGGTTCCCAAGAAGCGTCGGTAGCCCAGTGGTCTAGATGTAAGACTAATGCGCTGGCAGCCCGAGTTCGAGTCTCGCCAGCGCCAAAATTTTTTGTATTTGTACGTGTCGTAAATTAAAGTATATATCGTGAAATAATATTGCCTTGATTGAAGTGTGCGGGAAAGTGTGACGTAGCGTGCGGGAAAGTGATGACGTAGCGTGCGGGAAAGTGCCAAACTGTGCGGGAAAGTTCTACCCTGTGAGATAATAGCACATTACAGTATACCCATCGGATATTGGTCACTTTGCGCACACTATCCAGCGCTCAAAAATTGAACTTTCCAAGCATGGATTGCATAACAAATTTTTGTGTAAATTTGGTTTACGCTATTTCATAGGCCAGAAAAAATAATTTAATTTCCATTTTGAAATATCTTCATATCTTTTAAAGTTTAAGAGTCATTCGCGTACATGCGAAAGTTCATCTTGAACTTCAAGGTCAAATTTCTCGGCCTACAGGGCGATTAGGCACGAATTTAATATACCGTAATGTTTGTATTGAATCACTAAAAACTCACGGAGTTTCATGCAAATCCATGAATTCGGGTTCGCGGTGTTCCCTTGTTAGTGCATAAGTGGACAATTTTTGCTCTCTTCGCTGGCAGGCAGAATGAACATCTCTTTCGTTTATTTCTGTCGGATTTTATGGTCTCTCCAGAAGTCTCTTCTCCTAGAGAAAGTTTGAGGGTTGCTGCAATGTCCATTCGAAGTTGTGTAGGCAGTCTTTGAGTGTAACATCTCCATTTCATATAAGGTTCGCATAAAGATTTGGCAAGCGCTTTCATAAATATCATACGTGTCATTTTTGCAGCTCTTTCATGACTCTGCTAGATTATGTAAGCATTAAGCAATGCCACAATGTGGGCCACGTTGCTGCCCGATGCACGGCCAAAAAAGATCGGGCCCAAGAGTGCTTTAGGTGCGGCAAGGAGAAGCACCTGGCGCGGGACTGCGCCCAGCCAGCGCGCCGTAAGGTCCTGACCGCTAGTACGGGGAAGGACGACGGGGGACACCGGGAACGAGCACAGGCACAAGTGCTGGGGCGGGATGACGAGTGGTGGGCAAGATGGCCCAAGCACTTCTACAACTTAACCTAAACAGGTGTCGCGCGGCCCAGGACCTGGTCTGCCAGACCGCTGCGGAGAGGAGTGTCCAAGTGCTGGTCCTCAGCGAACCCTACAGGGTCCCTGGGGGCCGCAACTGGTACTCGGATCTGATCGGTCTGTCGGGAGTCTGGGTCCTGGACCGAGGGCTTGGGAGGGTTGAGTTGCTGGAGAGAGGCCACGGATTCGTGGCAGTGGAAGTGGCGAGTATGTGCATCGTCGGATGTTACTTTTCCCCCAACAGTACGCTCCCGGAATTCCGAGAGCGAATGTTGGATCTGGAGGCGAATGATGGCGTCCCTTCGGATGGTGGTGGCCAACCACCAAGGCTGTGCCAACACCTTCCGGAGGGGCGGGACCGGATCCGTCATCGATGTCACCTTCGCGAGCGAAAGTCTGAACCAGCCGGGGACGAGGAGGCGAACCCGGGCGACCAGGGGGTGGGTGCTCGGGAGATTAGACCCCGAGAAGTTCAGGGCTAAACTCGCGGAGGTACGCGGCTACTGGTGGCCGCGCGAGGAGGGGGATATAGACGGCGAGGCGGTCGCGAGGGGGCTGTGTGCAGGGATCGCAGAGGCCTGCGACGCGGCGATGCCCAAGCGCAGACCGGGCAAACCACGGAGGGCAGTCTACTGGTGGGGTCCACAGTTGGCTGCCCTCCGAGAAGAACTCACGAGGGCCCGCAGGAAGGAAGCTCGGACAAGGAGAAGGCACCGACACGATCCGGTGATGATCACCGCGGCGGAAGAGGTAAAAAGGGAGAGCCAAGACGGCCCTTAAAAGGGCCATCAAGGCGACCAAGACCTCGGCCTGGTCGGACCTCATCGGACAGGTCGATGGGGACCCGTGGGGACTCCCGTACAAAATAGTGCGGGGGAAACTGCGCAACCGTGACGCGGGGACAGGTCCCGATGATCTCGCGGATATGCGAAGGATCGCCGAGACGCTGTTTCCGCGTAGGGAGGAGCGCCTTGCCAGGGCTTGGGATGACGTGGGGGAGTGGCCCCCCTTCGATGCGGGCGAGCTGGCCGCGGCTGTCAGGAGGCTTGCTCCGGGTCGTGCCCCGGATCCGGACGGGGTCTCTCATGAGATTATCCGTCTGGTCGCGGAGCACGAGCCAGAGTCGCTTCTGGCTGCGTACAATTCGCTCCTTCGGAGGGGTGTCTTCCTCGCGTGTTGGAAGATCCAGCGCCTCGTACTTATCCCTAAGGACAATGGGAGCGATGCGGGGGAGGCCGCCTCGTACAGGCCCCTCTGCCTTCTGGACGCCGCTGGCAAGCTCCTGGAGCGCCTTCTCCTGCCTCGGCTGGAGGGGGCCGTACCGTACCGTACCTCTTAGTGAGAAGAACGTCGTGGAGTTCACACCTATAATGGCACGTATCACCTATTCAGCCTGGTGATTTTATATTAATTCTACGGTTTATAACTTCGTACTTCAATATGTACAATAATTTTACAAAAAAAGCCCGTTGTTTATCATAATATCATAATTTGATTAAGGATGATGTATTATTGATTAATCGTATTGGTTTTTCGCTCCTTTGAAGAGGGCATATGAACATATGGCCGAAACGTTGGAAGGTGAAATAATCCACTTTTAACTGTAGTACATCCATCTGCATAACTCGTATGTTATTTTACTTTCATTTTTTCAAAATTTAAAAGTTTTTATTAATCACATTTTCTAAACACGACCTGAACGAACGCCAAACAAATATTTTTATCTTTGATTAACATTCTCGGTCGAAACATTAAATTAAAACTCTCTTACACAGAATCATCGATACCAGGCCCGTACATTGAACAGCTATCACTAAAGATATCCAAAGCATCCTTCTGTTCTAGTCTTCGTCGAATTCGACCTTCTTTAGTTCCCTTCGCAGCTTGTTCCTCCACACGATTTATGCGTAATCGAACGGTCGTGCGCGCCCATTCGTGACAACTCGGCCCGCTTTTTATTTGCATCTCCTGCATGATTGTTGGCAAAGCAAAACAATCGTTGAATGTACATGCTGCCACGTTAGCTGCAATTTCAACAAGAACTGCGGTACCACTCACAGATTTTGGAGAAATTTTCCAGATTAATTGATTCAGGCTTTCATTGTTATTTTGGGTAAAACCGCCGAGACATCGCTGCAGAAGAGTTTCCTTGCTCAAATCCTCGTAAATTGGTTTTATAGCACTGAGAACATCACTAGGAAGCGCAGTATAGCTACTGTCGAGCAATTATACAAAATCGGTGCGGAGCGACTCAGAGCCTCGGATGGTTAAAAATCCATATCTCCGTTAATTTTGCTCCAATTGCTCTAAAAATTTGATACGACATACTTAAGGTGTTGTGTATTTATAAAAAAAAATTTAAAAAAAAAATGGAAAACAAAAAGTTTCAAGACAGTACCCCCCTCCCTTAATCCTCATGCAAAATCTGGCCTAGAAAACGACAAACAATGCTATCGATTACATTAGCAAAATATAAAATATACGTATTCTTTTGTTTTGCAATTTGTTTAAAGAAATTAGGTTTATCGGCATATCAAGTTGACAAAGGAAAATGCAATATATATTCTTTTAATGATTTTTTCCGTAGAATCGATTGGGACACTTTGTTTTTAGAAATATGATAGTTGAACCTAATTTGTTGAAACAATTTTAGCAAAAAACAATCAAATCGCCAAACTCTGGTTTCGTTAACGTTTGTCATTTGAATTCGAAGGTTGCTTGTTTTGTTCGTTAGTTAGTGTGTGCGTGTTGTGTTTTTATTTCTGAAACCGATTGAGCATAATGCCGCCTTCCAAAAGTGTAATTTGGCAGTATTTTGATAAACTAAGTGTTAACGAAGTGAGGTGCAAAATCTGTTTCAAAACATTGAAAACTTCAGGAAATACTTCAAACATGAAAAAACATTCAAAAGGTCACCCTACTGCGACACTAACAGCAAGGTATTATTATAACGTATTTCTTTATCTGAAATAAACTATAAAATATAACCTAACCTAAGTAACTAAACAAAACTATATTCATTCCTTGTAACTAGTTACCTATTACATACCTATATAATCTTTATTACCAACTTACTATGTATTTTACAAGAAAGTGAATAGCTTTTGTTTAAATAATGTATACTACATTGTGTCTTTCAGAGGAGATAATGATGAAACTAAACAAGAGGTTACTTCAAACATGAAAATGTTTATAAAAAAAGATGACTCCACTACCACAAGAGCAAGGTAAAATTTTGCTTATTTGAAATGTAACAACCTAACTGAATTAAACAACTCCACTTATTTATTATTGCAGTAAAGTAATTTACTACCGAAATAAACATACCCTATACTGTGGCCACATTTAATAAAGACTGTTTGTAAACAAAATGTGGGTATCTTACCGTTGTTAACTATTTTACTTTAGTACTCTACTTGCTTACTCATAATAATTATTACCAAACCAAAACACTTTCTTTCATGAATCACTCAAATTCACAGTAGATCTCAATATTTTATAAAATTTTCAGTTTTTTTGTTAACAAACATTCAACAGAAGTATATATTATCAACTTATTATGTACTAACTTTACAAGAGAGTGAGCTGGGCGATATAATTTTTTGTTGATATACAATACATACATCTCATCTAAAAATAATTTAGTTGAAATAATGGACATGGTATTTTTCAGAGGAAAAGATGATGAAAGGAGACAAGCATCAATTGATAAACAGACACATGAGTCATAAACAGAACCGCTGATTCAAACACCAAGAGGTCCTAGCATTAGCTGTGCTTCTTTGGATAACCTGACCCCTTCTACATCTACTGCAGAGACAGTCTTCATCTATGACTATAACCTAACAAAAGACACAAGTGGCATGCCTCCAACAAAGAAAAGGCAACTTTCAATTGCAGAAACAATAGAGCGAAAGCATGATTATTCTGATGGAGGAAAGATTTATTCCATACTGTGCAAATGTCTACTTTATTTTATTTGTGTAGACAAGAGACCTTTTGATATTATCAAAGGCCGTGGGTTTAAAAAGTTAATGCACCAAGCTTGTCCATCATTTAAAATTCCAAGTGTGGATACACTAAAAGAACATTTAGATGCCTTTTACTTTATCATGCGTTCGAAAATTAAAGCCACATTTGACAGTATATCACATGTGGCAATAACATGTGACATATGGAGTGACATGATGACTACAACCAGTTATCTAGGGGTTACTGCTCATTATCTGGATCACGGTAAAATAGTCTCGCGTTGCATAGCTACCAGTGCACTCAATGAAAGGCACACTGGCGACTATATTGCAGAAAAATTTAAAGAAATTTTTCTAGGCGCACACATAAGATTAGAGAAAATAACAGCTGTTGTTACTGATAATGGTGCCAATATGGTAGTAGGTATAGCAAAATTACGAAATAAAAATAAGCAATTGTCTTGTTTTGCACATACAATAAATCTTATTGCTGAATCGACATTGACTGTCAATGATTTCAAGTTATTGATTCACAAAGTAAGAGAAATTGTTAAATATTTTAAGTCGAGTGTCATTCAGAGTGATTTATTGCGGAAACAACAAACGGGGATCCCTCTTAAGTTGATCTTAGATGTAAAAACTCGTTGGAATTCTGTTTATTACATGCTCGAAAGGTATATTGAACTGGTTCCTATTGCACACCAAATTTTGATGCTAAACACAAAAGCACCACCTACTCCCTCGGCTTTAGAAATGCGAAATATTAAACTGTTGCTTAATATTTTGAAGCCAATAGAATACGTCACCAAGGAACTGTCCGGTGAAAAGTATGTAACTATTAGCAAAATCATACCGATAGTTAACTGTCTTAAAGCACAGATCAATGGTTTAAGTATGCCTAGTGACTGCAGCACTGACATTAGTGTAGCAGAGACAGTGAAGAACGAGGTAATAAAACAAATACAACATAGATTTTGTTACGTCCTGCGTACGTGACTTTTCTCATTTTCCTCGTCGAAACCTAAGACTAACAATTAGACAATAGACCAGACTGTCTGCCAGTGGTCCCATTGAAAATTTTTCCTTTTTTTCAAGTACCTCCTTCAGAGTGCGCCAGATCGTCGCATATCTGTATACTAGGAGTCAGATTTCTAAACATGCCCTGGCACTCAGTCGTCCTAAAACTAACCCATAAATACCAAATTTACGGCTTCCACTTGAAAACGCATCTTTCCTTCACCCGACACCCACTTCCACCTCCAACTCACTCCACATAGAAGGAATATTGTTTCCTAAATCCACGAATAGGAAAAATCTAAGCTTTTCCGAAACCAATAAGAAACTGTCCACCCCCGAAACTAAACTAACTAACCAATAGGATAACGAACCACCCACTGACTAAATCTTTAAAACAAGCTGCACGCACCCCGACGACACACTCTGTAATTCAGTTTCATCCTGCGATCAGTTAAGTTCGGTAGTCGGCATCGGCGTTCTGATACTCAGTATTCAGAACTTAAAATTTTATATTCATTCTGTATTCTGCTTTCATCCTGCGATCAGTTAAGTTCGGTAGTCGGCATCGGCGTTTTATTCTGTATATCTCTGAAAAGTTCAGAAGTCAGTATTGAGATTTTATTAAACTATATTTACTAAACATTCTGGTTATTTCTTAATAATCAATCCAATCACGTCTGAACGATCGAGTGAGTTCCGGTAACTACGACCAGATACTCCAGTTCCAAAGAAGGAAGAGTATTACACTGCATTAAGGTAAGTACAACTGAATATTTTATTCCTTCCCATCTGCTACTTCCCGCCTTCATTATAAACCCCGGTTAGCAAAATTAGTTGATTATCGTTTCTAACGGTAAGCGTAGTGGTGATTACGGGAAATAACAAAAGGCGACAAGCGCCAATCTGGACGCTGGCGCTCACGTTATTACTTCCAAGAAGTTGCCTGTTGCCTAACCGATGAAACAATAACCAACAAAATCTGGAAATTTAGAACATTTAACCTAACTATCCTTCTTAACGCTACGCATACTCAGCGCTTTTGAGGAAAGTAATCGAGAAGCGACAAGCGCCAATCCGGACGCCGGCGCTCTCGTTACAACACCTCTCAAGTTGCCTACCTGCTGCGACTTCGCCTGCACCGGCGAACTAAGAAGGGTAGTCCATAAAATTTATAGTCTTAAACTAAAATTTAAACTTGTATTTCTTTACTCATCCTGCCATAACTAGTCAACGTTCCTCAGGTCTATCCCAGGTAAAGGTCGAAAGGCCTGACCGAAAAAGACCTTTCTAACTTTATTACGCCACTAGACGCAACAATTTGAACACATTGAAGATAATCATTTAATTGCAATGTCCTGCTTGCTAGACCCCAGGTTCAAAAACATTCACTTTCAAGATGCCACAGCTTGTGCTAATGCAATATCGATGATAAGGCGTTTAGTAGCAGGAAACGTTAATGTCACCAGTTCTAGTGATCCAGATAGTGATTTTTCTGTTGACACAATTTCAGTATATGATTTCTGGAGTCACCACAAGACCTTAGCTCATACTAAACAAAGGGGCAAAAGTAGAGCAGGCTTCTCTTTAAAGTCTACTTTGTTTCATGATGAAAAAGATGAAACAAGCTTATATTTGGCAACACCAGTGTCACCGCTGTCGACTGATTCTTTGGAGCAATGGGGAGATATGAAATCTGTATTCCCTCAGTTGTATAAGCTAGCTAATGAATATCTGGCAGTTCCAGCGACATCAGTTCCCTCCGAACGTTTATTTTCGAAGGCGGGCAGTACATTGTCAAAGACAAGAAATAGATTATCACCGAAACGACTAGATAAATTATTGTTTTTGAGTGATTGCACAGATGAAGAGTGGGAGGTATAAAATTAGATTTCTAAGTTATTCAAATAAAACATTGATTTTTATTAATTTTACGCTTGTTTTAATTGATTTTTGAAACCTATAGAAAAGTATCGATACCTCGTGGTATCGATATTTTTCTTTCGATACTTTCATGAGTACGATACTTTTCTTCCGATACTACTCATGAGTAAAGTATCGATACTTATTATTCGATACCGTGTCCCTGCTTAGGGGTACTGGCCGAGACGGTCTCGGGCGTCTTCCGTGGTCCTGCACGCACGGCTCAATGCTGTGCACTGATCACGGTGGACGTCCAAAACGCGTTCAACTCGGCCGACTGGGACCGACTGATCGAGGCGCTGGAGCGGAGGTGGCGGATTCCAGCATACTTGTTGCGTGTGCTGGACTGCTACCTCCGGGGCAGGACGATCCTTCTTGAGGCCAAGGACGGCGATGACCGGCTCGAGGTGTGGGCTGGGGTGCCTCAGTGCTCCGTCTTGGGTGCGTTCCTTTGGAACGCGATGTTCGACGGGGTCCTGCGGCCAGTGCTACCACCTTAGGGGAAATTCCCCTAAATTTGGGGGATTTTTTTATGTTCAGGGGATTTTTTAGGGGAAAAAATTATTTAGGGGACTTTTTAGGGGAAAAAATTATTTAGGGGATTTTTTGGGAAAAAACTATTTGGGAATATAATGCGTTGTACGCGTGGGGGAAGTACCGAATACTTCTTTGTTTCGCGCCATTAACCCATGTCATTGAGTTTTAAACCGGCTTATTTTTACTTTATTGTGGTTTGAATAGTGACTAAATTATGACTTCTGATAGTCATGGAGCGAAATATAAGCAGAAATATTGTCGCCGTTGGGAAACAGATGCTTTATTGAAAGGTAAGTGTTCTTCTTCAATGGCTTTTTATTAGTACAATCAAAAGGACTAATTATTTAGATCACGAGGCACCTCACCGATTTCAGTGATTTATGAATATGTTATTAGGATCATAATTCCGAGCAAATTTTCTCAATAAAAAAATCATCGTTCAACTTTAATTTCCGAGATATTTATTTAAATATTTTTCATTGTATAGACATACTCCCACAACTTGGGCTGTGTATTCCGGCGTGAAACAAAAACACATCACGGGAGGAACACATTATACGATCGTATTCGTAGGTGAAGCTCTTGTATGTACACTCGGCGGCATATATGGCTCCCCAGTATGAAGTTGAGGATAATTAAATTTTATGAGAATTTCTATAGTATTTCTGTTATTGCTAACTTCATACTGGGTGGCCATATATGCCGCTGATTGTACCTTGGGACACCTTTTTTCAAAAGACTGTAACTTTTGTTTTTGGAAGATACTAGTTGAAGTCGTTAAGCTAAGTCTATAAATTTTCATTTTTTTCAGATTGGATTGCTCCAGATCCTACAGGAGAAAATGGTGTATATTGTAAATATTGTCACGTTACTTTATTACCACATAAGAAGGGGCTTCTATACCATGCTAGGAGCAAGAAACACGAAAATACTGTTTCTTTAAGTAAAATAGCAAAATCTTGTCAACCATTAACTTTTGTGAAATTAGTTCCTAATGAAAAAAAAATTGTCGAGCTGAAGCTAGCCGCTTACATTGTTGAACATTCTTCAACAAA
The DNA here is from genome assembly GCA_916049575.1 of Ancistrocerus nigricornis. NCBI lineage: Eukaryota > Metazoa > Arthropoda > Insecta > Hymenoptera > Vespidae > Ancistrocerus > Ancistrocerus nigricornis. Next base: position 16,407,677 of record OU696665.1, read on the forward strand.
TAATATTGATCACTTGAGTGAATTGCTCCCCAAACTTGATCCCAAGTCTGAAATCTTAAATAATGTACAGCTTCATAGAACGAAATGCAGCATGTTAATTAAAAATGTTTTAGGCCCATGCATGTTTCAGGAACTATTAGAAGAAATTGGAAACTCTCCTTATTCCATAATTGTAGACGAGACTACTGATATAACTACCACAAAAGTATTATATATGATGTTGCGCTTTTTTTCAAAGAAGAAGAATGACATTGTTACAACTTTTTATAAAATTGTCAAAGTTACAGATTGCGATGCAACATCTATTTATAATTTATTCTGTCAAACTTTACAAGAAGATGGGCTTCGCATCGAAATGTTAGTTGGTATTGGCTTAGATGGGACCAATGTTATGGTGGGAAAAAATCATTCCTTTGCCACTCTTTTAAAGCAAAAGTTACCGGATCTGATCGTTGTAAAATGTACAAGTCACTCCTTGCATTTATGTGCGGAAAAGGCGGCAGAAACTCTGCCACGTCAACTCGAGTTTCTGATACGTGAAACGCATAACTGGTTTGCCTACAGTTCCAAACGTCTGGATGCGTATAGAGATCTATACGAAGTTATGAATAATAGTAGGACTCCAAAGAAAATTTCAGGTTTCTGCGGAACTCGTTGGTTGGCGCGATACAATGCCATACGTACAATCCTTGATCAGTGGATAGAATTGAAGCTTCTGTTCTCAATATCAAAGAGAGAGGATAGATGTTACATGGCTGAAAAATTACACGATATAATGGCTTCTGCTATCTTCAAATGCTATCTTACATTTTTAAGTGTACAACTTAAACCTGTAACAAATCTTAATATATTATTTCAAAGTGAAAATGTAGAACCTGTTAAATTACTGGAGGACGTTTATTTATTACTGAGAAGAATCTTACAAAAACTGGTTGTACCAGCACAACTTGAGAAAGTGAATGACAAAGATTTAATAACATTCGACTTCAAAAAATATTTAATGAATACAAGTTCGATTTATCTTGGATATGACACTGAAAACCTATTGCGTGAACTAAACGATAATGAATCACGCGAACTCCGTGAACGTTGCAAAAATTTTATGATCACTTTGTGCTCAGAGGTGCAAAGTAGAACTCCTGAGCACATTCATATATTAAAGTCTGTATCAATGTTGACCCCACAAGTTGCTATCTCGCAAACGAAACCCGATCTGAAAACTTTTTTAAAAATATTCCAAAGACAAGAGGTTTATGGAAATAAAAGTGATGTAGAAAACGAATGGAATAATTTACACCACAGAACGTGGAAAAACATTTCGTCCAGCTCTAGCAGCGCGTCATTCTGGGCAGAGGTAAATGATGATTTGGATGCCGGAGGAAACAAAAGGTTCGCCGCAGTTTCTAAATTTGCTTTAGCCGTTTTAACTATGCCACTATCAAATGCTACAGTGGAAAGAGCTTTCTCCATTTATTCAATTATTAAAAATAAACTTAGAAACCAATTATCTATAGAAATGTTACAACATTTGATGCTAGTAAGGTACTTAAAATTAAATTATAAGTCTTGCGTTTTATTTACCCCAAGTGAAAGAATGTTATTAAAATTCACTAATGAAATGTATGACTACAAAAAAAAAAATATTCTAAACTTGGAATGTGTTACAATGGATGCTTTTCAAGAGTGTTTATGTGAAGAGCATCCAATATAAATAAAGTTTAATAAAAAAAAAACATTAATTTGTGTTTTATTTTGTAAATAAACTTTTAGGGGAAAAAAGTTTGAAAAGTATCAAATTTAGGGGATTTTTACAAGGAGTTAGGGGAAAACCAAAATCATAGGGTGGCAACACTGCCTGCGGCTCTCCATGCCGTACGGAGTAAGCTTAATAGCTTATTGTGACGACATTGCCGTGCTGGTAGTGACCCGCACGGTGCCAGACCTGGGGATCTTGGCAGACAGGGCGGTGGAAGGGGTGGTGACATGGATGGGGGAGCAGAGGCTCACCGTCGCCGGACAGAAGACGGAGGCGGTAGTCTTCTGCCGGAAGAGGCGACCCCCACCCGTCACCTTCAAGGTCGCCGGTGCATCCGTGGTGCCAGGGCAGGCACTGAGGTACCTCGGCGTGAGGATAGACGCCCGGTGGAGCTTCCGCCAACATGCCATCGCGGCAGCAGCGAAGGCATCGGTGGCGGAGGCTGCCATCGGGCGCCTGATGTCCAATCTTGGGAGACCAAAGCCTCCGAGGCGGAAGCTGCACGGGGTGGTGGTGCAGGCCACCCTCTTGTACGAGGCCCCCCTGTGGGCCGGGATCATGCGGCGCATCATGGCCCCGGTACACAGGCGGGTGGCGCTGAGGGTGGTGAGCGCCTACCGCACCGTGTCGGCTGACGCCATCGAGGCCATTGCGGGGATCCCCCCTTTGATCTCCTGGCCAAGGAGCGCCAGGAGGTCTACGAAGGCCAGAGAAGGGTGAGGGGTTTGCACCACGCGGACCTGCAGGAAGACTGCGCGCGGGTGAAAAGAGAGGGCCGCCTCCGCCTCCAGGAAAGGTGGCAGGAGCGATGGGCTACGGGGGCAGGAACCGGTGCGTGGACCCGCCGACTCATCCCTGAGCTGGGCCCCTGGGTCGGCCGGAAGTTCGGTCATATAAACTTCCGACTGACGCAGGCGTTCAGCGGGCACGGATGTTTCGGCGAGTACCTCCACCGGTTCAAGCGGAGGACGACGCCCGAGTGCTGGCTGTGCGAGGAACCGCGAGACAGTGTCAAGCACGCACTGTTCCACTGCGAGACAGTGCAGGAGGAGCGCGACCGGACGGCGGGGCTGCTAGGGGTGGATCTCACTCCTGACAACCTCTTCGCCGTGATGTTGCGGTCCTCCGAAGCTTGGTACTGTGTTGCGGACCTCCTCACGGCCATCATCGGGTGTCGAGAGGAGGACGAAAGGAGGCGAGAGCGGCAGGGAAGGAGGGGCCACGAGCCTCCCCCGCGGACCGCCCGCCGCAGGAGGAGGAGGATGTGGTGAGTGGGTAAGTGAGTGAGCCCGCAGTGCCCGGCGGGAACGGTGTCGGCCTAGGCCGGCCCGAGCCTGCCGTGGCGCTGTGGGGGTATGAGTGTGGTGGCCGCGGCCCGCGGGGCTGGTCGGGGAGGAGCCGATCCTCACCGCGTGGACGCGGCCAGGTGTGAATGAGCACGAACCAGCTGCCCGGACCGACGTCGGCGTGAGCCGGCCTGGGCCGGGTAGTCGGGGAGTGGGTGCGTGGAGTGCGGCCGCGAGGCCAAAAGGGTATAGGGACTGAGTCCTCACGCCAGGATTTTGGGGTGTCCTTCGCCGGGCACGTCTCAGCACAAAGTGCGTCCTGGCGGCCCATACTCCCGTAGAGGCCCCCGCTTCGTGATGTATACCCTAACGGGTGATTCCAGGGGGTAGGGTCCGGGGAAGCGGTCTACTGGCTGGGCCAGAGACCAACGTGGAGGTTTTAGTCGGCAGGAATCCGACACTACCCCGCTTCGGCGGGGTGTCTATGCAAGATTTCCTCCACGTAAAAAAAAAAAAAAAAAGATTATGTAAGCATTCAGTGCGCTCATGTCCAATAATCTATATAGTATAGGCATCGGCCAACGACGTGTTCTGCGACTGCTTAAATATACTGAGCACATTTGGTTAACAGAACCGACGCCGACGCTGCCTTTTGTGCTGTTATAATACATTATGATTTCGGGCTTGTTTGTAAACGGATCCACGATGTTGTCATGATGCATTGAAGACACGAGTACGACGCACTTATTTTGCTTTAGTACATAGCTAACAATTGTTAAATCTTTTGTAAATCTGAACAGTGAAGATCCAATTGGACGATCCTTATGGGGCAAAAATTCTTTAGGAATTTCCTTTTTATTTTTCTTCATCGTCCCGACAACCGTAATGCCTTTAGGTTGCATAGTACTAACAAGTTCCATTGAGGTGTACCAGTTGTCTGTTGTGATGATACGGTTAGAGTTAAAAATTGGCTGGCATAATCGTAGACAAGCTTGTACTGGTATCGGTTGTTTTTTCTCCTCATTTGTCAAAGTGAGCCCATCAGTATTTTTCCCACAGTACAAATACGTATTCAGGACATAGTGTGTTTCAGAGTCTGCAAGACTCTTTGCAATTGCATTTTCAAACCATATTTATTTGTTTTACTGGGGATATACATTTTGAAGCCACAACGTCCGCGAAAACCAACCAGCATCTCGTCAATTGTTCCATTAGCAACAAATGAGTAATTTGCTTGAGAATTCTTATTGAATATATTTATCAATTCTGAAGTAATACATCCTGGATCAGATTTTTTGCGCTCTTCTCTATCTTCAGGATTGTCGAAACGAAGGCATATCAGAAGTACATAGAATCGCAAAGAAGACATGCTTAGCCGGAAAACTTCTCTTCCAGTTCCATCAGTCGCAAACAGTGATATAATAGCTTCATGATTTGACTCGAATACAGCAGAATAGAGCAAAAGACTTAAGAAACAGTCCAATTCTTCTTGAGAGCATTCTCTCAATTCTGTACGCTCCGGAGATTTGTATTTCAATCTCAAATTTGCCAATTTTTTGTTTGTCCAAAACAGTATGTTGTTCTTGATATTATCGTCAAATAGTACATTGAATGCCTCATTTGGATTGAATGGCTCAACAGGTCTTGAGCGAGATGTAGTAGATGGCAATCTGATAATAATATCAGTTATGGCTTCTAACTCGAGTGTTTCTTGCAGGTGGATTTTTAGCCCATTTGAACTGGTTTTTCCCATAGTAATACTTCGTAGAATGAGGGTGTTTATTCACTTTATTTTCATCACAACCTTCGCTGTCAGATATTGCAGTGTCCGTCTCATGTTCACTGTCTATAACAAAATCCTCGTCATTATCTGAGAACTTATTGTCTGAATTTGTTTCAGCATTCTGAGCAGGTAAAGAAAATTCATCGATTTCATTATCATTTCTTTCTAATTCCTCATCCAGCCATTGCTCTGTAGTGTCTTCTTAATTTGTCCGAACACTATTACGATTTTCGATGACGATAAACTAAACAATATACAAAAGCAAATAAATTAACGAAAACATAAAAGTCACGTATCTATAGTCATTTTAGTCATCTATAGTCATTACCTACCTTAGGAGTAATGAGCAAAACACATCCGTCTCACAGTGTGCGCTACGGCGTACCGTCAGAAGGTACTGAGAAGCGGGGTGAGCTGTGTCGCTCGCCACTTTGTTTACCGGAGTTCAAAATATCAACATGGGTCCATTGGACCCACGACTATAGTTAAGAGTTAAGCACGATTTAAAAAAGCTATTTGTTTGAAATTTTTAAGAAAAATATTTTTATTAAACGTATTCTTTTAGAAATGTTTTTTTCTATCTGTTATTTATAAAATAGTTAGGGAATTGCCCTTTCCAATTTATTTACTGTAAAAATGGTATATTGAAAATGTACAAAAGGCCGCGTGTTTCATCGGTTACGGTTTCGTGTCTTCTCTCGGCGATCGTTCGGAAGGGACGAACTTATAAAACGACGATTGGTCCGGCACGTTTTGTCAATGATTTCCCGAATTCGTGACGTTCGTCTTTTCCGCGAACGCTAGCCGTTACTCGCTTTGCGGCGCGTGCCGTCTTTTGTCGACGCTTCAACGACGAAGTTCTACGCGGAAGCTTTCCTTCCACACACACAAATACTTACATTTCATAACAGCTTAAGTACATATTTTAGTCTTTTGTTTAGTTTCAATAAAATTGGACGTGTTCTTATACAGGGTGAGGCCCGAATAATTGCCATCTGGAATATCTCCGAAAGTATGATAGTAATCGAAAAATTTTCGATACAAATGTTGCATGGGACAATTGGGGCTTTAATTTGACGTTAGTGCTTTGTTGCTAGATAGAGTCGCTTCAGAGATTTGAAGGTCAAGTTTGTTTTTTTAGATAGAATGCTATATTTTGGTTGTTATTTTCTTATAGCAGCCATCGAGACGAATCCAATGATGTGCAACATTAAGGTCTTTGAAGGTCAATGAAGGTCAATGAAGGTCATTTAAGGCAAAAAAGGTGAAATGAACTTACATTTACGAAAAGTGTTCAAAATGATTGCCATTGTTATCAATGCAATCCTGCAATCTACTTATCACGGATTGAGTAGAATTTTTCGGCTTCTGTCCCGCCACGCGTGTCCTCCACGAGATGTGTTACATATCCCCATATAAAAAATCCATGACATTAAAGTCTGGCGATCTGGGCGGCCAAACTATGGGGCCATCTCTCTCGATCCCGAACTTCCGCGAATCTATCTCGAGATAGATTTCCTGTCTTTCTCATGTTCGCCGAGCGCCTCCCTTGCCTCGCGCATTCGTGTATGTCCGCGTTCGTAGCGCGATCGGTTCATTTTTCCATATAATTTATCATCTTTGTCTTTTCCTACTCTCTTCTCTTAATCTTTTCGCTGTGCATGGACATATATTCACTATAATGTTTTATCCGCGGTTGACGAACGAAGCGTTACCGCGGTAGGCAGGCAGGCAACGTCCACCGGGATAAAATAAAAATATCTTCGCCCCGCGACACGGAGTTCTCCCGAAGGGTAGCTCACAAAAAAAATAAGATAATGTTGGGCGCCAGGTGAGTATCGCTCACCACTCGCAAAACGCAAAAGGCAGAAAGATACGAAAGACGGACCACCACGCAGAAAGATAGAAAAGATAAAGGTAAAGATATGCCAAAAAGAGAACTCCGCGGGAAGGCGGGAAGCGGGCGGCAGCCGGCTAGCTAGTCCGCTCAGAGGTAGCGGAGAGGCGGGGATTCGTGTCAAACGAACGGTTATACAGAAGTAACAAATTAGATAACACTCAACCAACAACTATATTTCCGGCAAGATTCACATTAAAAAAACAGAAAGATAAAATATAAGCTTGTAATATCGGTACTCGATACGCTTCGTGGATAGATATATAGGTATAAAGAAATTCACATAGTATGAAAGAAAGACGGTTCGACCGAAATAAGTGAACAATACGATGACCAGACGGGTCAAAAAGATAATATACGCGATACCGACGATCTACGTTCCGTTACTTTACCGCACGTACGAGATAATAGAAAAGTTACGCATTAATAAAGAAGAAATCGCAGAGTTCAATTAGGCGGCGACAAGGCTGTCCGGTTTTCGGCCGCGAAGAAACTTAAAGGCGATAGACGGATATCGATATCGATGGAATCGGAGATGTAACGGTAAATCGCTCAAGATGGTCTTGCTACGAGACAAAAGTAAAGGACGTTACGGGATAAAATCTGAGTCGTTATAAACGCACTCGCGCATTAATCTTTATCGGTGGTCGTGAAACCTTACTTCTTAAATTGTATCCAGAAGGTAACAAAATACGGTAACCAAAAAGAATAATCAAATATAACTTATATGCGTTGCCAGAGATCGAGAAATACCGAGCTAATCAAATATAAAATTCGGCGCAATACCAGAGAAACCGACATAAATAATCACGGAAGTAGGTAATCCAATATAAATTATACGCAAGGCAAATAAAATAAATAAATACATAAATCATTACATACAAGAAATCAATCCGAATTCATTCGGGTGACGGAACTTCGAGCTTATGGTGTGCCAAGGTAGGCGAGATAAGTTAAGAGATTCATGGAGAGCGTTCTCGCTCCCGTATAAAGAAATACGTATCGCAATGCACCAAAAGAAGGTACGTTAAACGGTTTTTTTATAATTAAAGAAAAGGAAAAGAAGATATATATCAAAAATAATCGGGTGATTTCAAGGGTGCCGCGAATCCGTTCCCGACAATTCGGCGGAAGGGCGGTCGCGTAGCGTAATTTTAACGGCTTAAGGTACTGCGTAAAGATAAAAGAGATAACAAAATAACGACAATGGTCGTGCAATAATCTTCCTCGGTTTCTACCGTCCAACGGACCACCAGAGACGATAGAAAGCGGGTAAAGAGACGAAAGCGCGGAACGGTCTTGACGGGAAGAGGGCTACGGCCTCTTTTTTACGTCGCACGTCCGACTTACCGAACGTCGTCAAGAAAAGAAGAGAGAAAGGTATCATAAACTCCACCAGGAGAAGCAAAGATAATAAATCGACGGAGGAATCACGCCTGCGGTCGCCCAACGATATCGGCTCGTCGCGTACCGACTAACTAACGTGTCCTTCTCGCCCTTCAAATTAGCCGTATTACGCTACCGAATCAATCCCGATACGCAAAAAAAAAGTCATAACCGTGGAGTAAACTACTCCCGGTATCGATACCCTCAAAAAGATGATAAGACACAAGATAAAGATACCCGGATCATCACGCAACACTACAAAAGAAAACAGAGACTCGACATACCATAGCTCTTAGCTCAAAGAAATTACAATAAAATAGTTACGAGAAACATAGTTCGCCAACCGAAACCTCGTCCTCACCTCAGTTATACTTTGCAGATCGGGCGAACGCTACTTTAAGGACATCTTCCTCCTCTATTTCGGCGGGCTGGAGCGGTGACGAACCTCGCAATAGGCACTACCGATCTTCTAAGTTCTTTATAAATTGACTACTAGACTGTACATTATAATTAAAAAAAAAAGACAAAGCAAAAAAAGAAAAGTGCGCAAAACAGTACAACTTGTCCTAAGGACGGGCGGCTCTCGAGTGTCTCGAGACTCGTCTCTCGCATTCTCGCATCGAAGTCGGCTCTAATTTTATTGGTGAATCTTAAACAATAGCGGCTCATGTCGCCGAATAATCGCTCGCTCGCTGACACGCCTCGCTCGCTGACTCGCGCTGTCGTATCCCGGAGCACAATTGGTGGGGGCGTCGATTTTCAAATTCTTCGAATTTTCGTAGCGGCCGTCCCTCGAAGAGGCTAGAAGCGCCTAGCCGTTGCTACGATCCAACAACGCTTCGGCGGCTCGCTTCGACGCTGCTTCGGTGGTAGCGAGTCTCAGGGGCGGATGACGAACCTCCGAGCCCCTTGATATATACAATTTCCTCGGTAACTTTAGCTCGACGGTTCCGATGACGAGGGAAACTCCCACGAGGCATTCCCGGCGTGGCGATGCGACGACGTATAGTTAAAAATACAAAAAAATACAAAAATATAAGTACAGAAAGATTCTACAAATTTTCTTTTGAGCGGAGGTACGACGGTAACGGAACGCAGATCGTCGGCTCGAGAGCGGCCGTTCCGAATGCTATATTTTCTTCTGCCCTTTTTGTGACGCCCGTCACATCACGAAACCCATACGAAAGCGCAATGTCTTTTTCGATACGCGAATACGCGGACATTGTGATTGCGTATGGCTTAGCGGGCGAGAATAGAGAAATATTTCTTCAGGACTACTCGCGCAATGTAGGCGAGATATGTCGTTCGTCGACCATATTTTATGGACCGACGAATTGACGTTCACGCAGAACGGGATTTTTAATAGCCGAAATTACATTCACTGGGCCAATGAAAATCCGCATTTGGTGCGTCCTCGTGTTTTTAAGCACCGATATAATATTAATGTTTGGGCCGGAGTGATCGGAGATCAAATTGTAAGTAGCCAACAAACTTTTAATCGATAAATTAAGTTATTTTTTTTCGCGGCTATAAAGTATTACTTTTTCAATAACGATTTCCAGATTGGACCAGTTTTTCTCCCTCCTTGCCTCACCGGAGAAATTTATTTAGAATTCTTACGAGACACGTTGCCGGCCGTATTAGAGAACGTACCGCTCAATATGCGCTCGCACATTAATCTTTCAACACGACGGAGCTACCGTGCATTACGCGCGTCAAGTGTGCGAGTATCTGAACAATCATTTCCACGAGAGGTTGATCGGGAGGGATGGCCCCATAGTTTCAAAACCCATCGCCAAACCTTAATGTAATGGATTTTTTTATACGGGGAAATGTAAAATATCTCGTGGAAGACACGCGTGGCGGGACAGAGGCCAAAATGCGTGCGTATATATGATTCAGCGTGAAACGCGTAGTGTTATTACACGGGCTGAGTTGTGCGTGAGAAAAAGAGGGGGACATTTTGAACAATTTGTTAATTAGCGGTTCCTTTTTTTTTATTTATTTATTTTATTTTTTATTTATCAGTGGATTAGACCTATTGGGGATACCACTTTAAAAAAAATGCGCCGCGCTATCGACCGCAAGGTGGTGTGGAACTGATAGCATAAGGTCATTTATTCCGCGAGTGCAAGAGAGAGGGAGAGAGAGAGAGTCCGTGCGAGTCGCCATCGTAAGGTAGCGCCGTGGAGGAAAGGAAGGGAGAGAAAGAGAGAGAGCGGAAGGAAGAGGGAAAGTCCACTCGTTGCTCGAGCGTTAATGCCCCACTGCTTGTCACTTTTTCGTGGAAATCTCCTCCCGACCGCTCCTTTCCCACGTACATATGTAGACGAGCTCGGGCGCCCCGCTCGCTTTTTAAGGACGATCTCGCCTTCTCTGTCGCTCTCCGGACAATGCCGCTCCTTCCATCGAACCTTCTCCGTGTTCTAATCCCCATCTCATGGATTACTCGAAAATCAGCTAGTCTTTACATTTTCCAACGGTTATGTACAACCTCATCGAATCAGCTGATGCGCCAAAATCGATAATAATCTAACACGCTCACATCCAGTTGTTCAATGACTGCAATAAGTCGTTGGTGAGTAACGCTGACTATATCTTGCTGACATATCTGAGCGTCGTGATTTATTATTACATCTTTTTATAGCGAACTATTTATAATTAGCCATTGTAAAGCGTCAAATACTCTGATACGGGATATAGAAAACTCGCGTGTGAAGTTCAAATTCTCCATATGTTCCGTAACTACTACTATTGCCGTATTATCAGTTGATCTCGGTAATATATTCGCTAACTTCAAAAATGTCCTGAGCAAAAAGTATTGCTTGTCCACGGAAACCACCCTAGTAGCACAAAAATATTAGTTAACACTATTCCTATCGGGACCGGTCAAATGACCGTTTTTAAATTTTCAATTGGAATTTCCTACATTCAACGTAAGCGAATCGCCTTTAAACTTTATGACTTTTCCTCATATATATGTATGATACATTTTTCAATATTCACTTATTTTTTTATTGTTTATTTTCTGAGAAAAATTTGTAGTCTGTCTTACCTACCACGACCGGTCATTTGACCGGTGGTACGATTTATACATTTTTGTAATAGTTTCTCTCTGAGACTCAATTCCAAAACTATAAAGTCGTTACAAACGAAAGGTAATGTAGTTGTGGCATGATTTTATCCTATAAGTGCCCTCCCGAAAATGGTTTACGGCACTTCCAAGTGTTTGCAGTTCTCGCTCGACTATCGGGTTAGCGGTGTTTATTTGCTTGATTGATCTGATACGGTCCACTTCCTCGAATTTTCTCACGCAATCTTATCTACTATGACGGAAAAGAAATGAACTCATAACTGAAGGAAATGTATAGACGTCTTCTCACGAATTCAAATCAGTAGAGTCTTGCAACACGAACAGAGTGCATCGAAACGTGAAAGTCACAAAGAGCATACTTGGCAGTCTTTTATTATTATTTTATAATATTTTGTGGGAATTTCGATTCGGACGGTAGGAGTTAAGAAGGAAAATATACTTTTAAAACAAAACACATAAATATATTCTTTAGAAAATAAACAAATGGACTTTACACACAAATAAAACAGAATAAAGACAACGCTCAGTCACTTTGACTGCAACACTTTCAACGCTACAACGCTTCGACGCTTCAACTCGATATACTCTCTATGACGCTTCGACACACTCTGCCCTCGGCACGCATTTACGACGCTTTCCCTTGTCCTTTCCTTTATTCCTAAACCTAAGTCGCGCGCACCACCTTTGTTCGGTAGCACGTTGACCGACTGCTCGACGCTTCCCGAAGGTTCGACAACGCACGGGAAACTCGTGGGCCACAAAGCACGACGTAGCGCATTTTCCAAATTACAATTTTATATCGTATTACGTGTTGTAAGTGCCATTTTCAAAATAGTGAACAAGACTAATAATACGTCGCAGTAAGTTTCACATTTTATCTTTTATTGATTTTTTTATCTATATTGATTTACATTTTTATATTTTAGTTTTTATTTTTTCCGTTGAATATTTGTCCCCAAAATGTCAAGACGTTTGAGGAGTGCGAATGAATTATTAGAGAAAATAAATGATATCGATGCAGAATGTTCTGAAGATGATCAAGAAATTCTGGATATGGAAATCGACAATACGGAAAATTATGATCCACTTGAAACCGACTCGAACACCGATGAGAACGAAGAGAACATTTCGAACGTATGTAGACGACGAAAGAGAAGGAGAGTTTTAGTTAGTTCCGATAGTGAGAATGACGAAGAGGTAAGCGAAATTGCGATGGACGGAACTGTTTGGCAGGAAGTAAAAACAGGGTCTAATCCTGGAAGAGCACCTAGTCATAATATTTTTAGGGAAACATCAGGCCCGACTGAGTATAGTAAACGTAATATTATGAAAGGCGAAGTTAGGACGGCATTTTCTGTGATAATTGATAAAAATATAATCGAACTTATAAGAAAGTGCACAGAGATAGAGGCATTTAGAGTGTTGGGATATAAATGGGAACTGTCTACTGCAAAGTTATATGCATTTTTTGCATTTTTGTATGCACGCGGCGCATATGAGGCTAAGAATATAGATATAGCACTTCTATGGAATAAAAAGTGGGGCCCCCCTTTTTTCTCAAATACTATGAGTAGACATGACTTTACGGAGATTATGAGATTTATTCGATTTGACGACAGAAATCAGCGAAGCCAACGCTTACAAACCGATAAATTCGCTATGATTTCAGAAGTTTGGTACAAGTTTATTGACAACAGTCCAAATTGTTATAAACCAGGGTCATATATTACTATTGACGAACAATTGTTTCCAACGAAAGCAAGGTGTAGATTTACTCAATACATGCTCAATAAACCGGACAAATTTGGTATAAAATTCTGGTTAGCATCCGATGTACGTAGCAAATATATAATAAACGGCTTTCCATATTTGGGAAAAGATGAAAGTAGAGAACCCTCAGTTCCTCTTGGAGAGTTTGTCACTATGAAATTAGCAAAACCGTATGTAGGACGTGGAAGAAATATAACCACGGACAACTTTTTTACAAGCCTACCTTTAGCAACAAAACTTTTAGCAAAAAAAACTACGATTGTTGGGACAATTAGAGCAAATAGAAAAGAGCTACCAAGACTGGCAAAACTGAATAAAGACGACATGGCACTTTTCTCAACCTAACTCTATCGCTCAAATAATTGTATGTTGACAGTTTACAAAGCCAAACCAAGAAAGAAAGTTCTAATTCTTAGTTCAATGCACAATTCCGTACAAGTTGAAGAAAATGACACCCGAACACCGGAGACAATTCAGTTGTATAATAGCACCAAATTTGGCGCAGATGTGACCGACCAAATGGCCAGAAATTATTCGGTAAAATCTAAATCTCGGAGATGGCCTTTGCAAGTATTTTTTAATATCTTGGATTTAGCCGGGATAAATGCATGGGTGTTATATAAAGAAACTACGGGAGGAAAAATTACAAAACAGGAATTTCTATTCCAATTGGCAGAAGAACTTGCCATCGAATACCAACAAGAGCTCGGCAAAGAAAATCAACCTATACCCATCGCAAGTACAAGTACAGGTTCCCGTGAACGGAAAACATGTCAGATAAGGTATTGTAAAGATAATAAGGCGAATAAAATCTGTCTAAAATGTAAAAAGTACGTATGCGGAAAATGTACAGTTGAGAAGCCCATTTGTAAAAAGTGCGACGAAAAAGAATAAAATGTAGTTTATGTACTCTTGAATAAAAGAAAATATATTTTTATACTGGTAAGCTGGCTATTGGTCTGCATTCAATATTGAAAAATATAAGTTGTGAAAGACCGGTCATTTGACCGGCCGCGGTAGGAATAGGTATACGTGAAGTGTCGGTAGGAATAGTGTTAAATATCTTTTTCAAATATTGGAAAAATATTTTTAAAGCCACACTTTTTAATATGAGAAAAATATTAGATTTAAATATTGTATACATATCCAAGAAATGTAAAATAAATGTTTAGAAAATATGAAATAAATATTTAGAGAATATAAATTAGATATTTAAACCAGCCGCAGGGGGGCGGGGGCCCCCCCAACGAAACAGCCTTGCTGTTTCGTATTAGGCACGACCGCGGTAATCATTCGCACAGGAAGTCGGCTCGCTGCGCTCGCCTATCCCTTTTCTTATGAGAGTACAGGATAGCTGATTGCGGCCGTTTAACTGCCGCTATCTGGCCGTCGGGATATTTTTTTTAAAATACCGATTAAATTAAAACTCGTTTCTACTCAAAAAATAAGACCCACCTCAACCCATGAATTTTTAAATGTTTAAAATGACCGCCATTTTAAAACCGGAAGTTAAATCAATTCGAAATTGTTAGTGGATCTATGTTGGGAAGAACTGGATTTTTCGTATAAATTTCAGCTTTATCCGTTCAGCCGTTTAGGCGCTAGAGTCGATACAAATTTTTACTAGTCCGCCATTTTGTACTGTTTCGCTGAAAAATTTTGAAAAAATTCATGTTATTAGTTGTCACTATTTTACATATTTGTGCCAAATTTTAATTGTTTTGCTCTTATAACAGATTTTTTATGAATTTTTAAATTTTTAAAATGGCCGCCATTTTGAAACCGGAAGTCGGATCGAATCGAAATTGTTAGTGGATCCTCGTCGGGTGTAACTGGATTTTCCGTGTAAATTTTACTTTGGTTCGTTCAGTCGTTTAGACGCTAGAGTGGATACACACACACACACACACACACACACACACACACACATTTAGATCTTGTTATGAAACGTAAAGATCCAAAAGGGTTTTTGGATATCTCGAATAGTTTCGGAGGGGGTCGTTAGTGGGATTCGAACTCGGGACATCGGTGGGACTTACTATTACTGAGCAATGCGCTCCCTGCTTGAGCCATGGCAATTTTCTGTCAAAAGTATTACATTTTAAGCTCATAAAGGTTCAAATTATACCAATCAGAAGAGATTTGTATTCAGAAAGGAATACGCCATTAAGCTTGGCGTAAGGCTCGGGACGCGGGGACGGAAGCACGTGCGATCTGACGTCTATTTCGTGCCTTTAGAAATCTCGTTACAAGAAAACAAGTCACAGTATACCTTTCCTAGACTAGTGCTTCAGACTGTTGACATATTTTCGAAAAGTGTAAACATTGCGCCGGTAATTCACGATAGTTTAAGCCCTGTAGTCGTACGAAGCGAACGTCTGCTACGAATTATATTGTATGCATTATTTGTGTTAAACGCAAGTGTGAAAAATTCTAATACTTTTGGCATTCCTTAGTACAAATACTGTGTAAACGGCAACACCGAGTAGCCTACGTTTCTTAATTCGGAGAATGTCGCGACGGTTAGAAATGTAGCGCAGTAGCCGATCGCGTTTTTATTTTCGCGGAATTGTACGTAGCGAATGTGAAGCGACAAATGTGAGAGCGGGCAGCCGATGATCATTTGAACATCTCTATTAAGATTTTGCGTGAGTGTCTCTCATTCATTAATTCTCAGAATTATTGTAATTTATTAGAAAACCATGTTATACCGGCAGTTCAGGATATTGCTGGAGAAGCTTTTCACAATGTTTGGTTCCAGCAAGATGGAGCTCCGGCTCATTTTTCTGGAGCAGCTCGTAATATTCTTAATAATGTTTTTAGCGAACGATGGATTGGTAGAAGAGGCACAATAGAATGGTCATCAAGATCACCAGATCTGACCCCATTAAACTTTTTTTACTGGGGGTATTTGAAATCAAATGTTTATGAGGCTAGGATTGAAAATTTACAAGAATTGCGAGAAAAAATAGTGAACGTTTCTATTCAATCACACCCGACTTTTTAATCATTGTTATCGATACATTTTACGTTCGCTTAGGTTACTGCCAAATTGTGGAAGGACACCAATTTGATCATTTAATAAAATAATTAGTGTGTTTTATTCTTTACGCACATCAGTGTTCACAACCTGATACACGCACATACAAACGTGCACACACAAGCGAACGTGTGTGCCTGTGTGAAAACTTATTTTTTTATTGATGTCGCTGTGGGCCCTCGCTATTGTAAAACCTCAATAGAGATATTTAAATGATCATAACTCTGCGAAAAATAATCGCACAAACCTAGGCGATATTGCGTTGTTTTCGCCTCAAAAAATATTTTCGAATGAGCCGTCACCCGACCTCACATGCCATTTAAAAATTTTGTGCCCCTTCTTCCCTCCCTACCCCGGGGTGCGGAAGTTAATGCTTTGGTGGTTAAATAGTAGATTGATTTGACCCATTGCATCCCTATAAATTTCAATCCTATATCTAAAGCCGTTCAAAAGTTATTTAGGTGTCCCGGAACTTTGGCACACTCTGTATACAGGGTGTCTGGTTCCAGGTGACTAAGCGGCCACCTACACGTGCACAAGTATGGACTTGAACCGAAATGTCTAACAAACTTTTTCGAAATTCGGCTTAGTTATCGAGTTATTAACTAACAAATTCAGCGAAAGAAGGCGGGACGAAGGCGTTCTACTCAAGCTCGTAACCAGGTGAGTGACGAAACAGCAGGAGGAGCAATCCGCAATAACCAATAACGATAATCGGAACGCAACGCTTCAACACGTGTTTACTTTTATCCCTTATCACTCTTTCTCTCTCTCTACCCTCCAGCGTAAGGTAGTGTCGTAGAAAGAGTGAGCGAGTGAGAGGAAGAGAGAGGGAGAGAGAAAGTCGGCGCGGACTTCCAGCGTTTGGGAGTGTCGTAGAGAGAGAGAGAGATTTAGATTTAGATTTAGATTTATTTTTATTTCGTACTGGGGCTCTCTTTTTAATCTTTAAATGCGATTATTTCGAAAAATATTAATTATTTGTTAAAATTTTTTGAACAAAACATATTCTACCTTGAAGGGGACATTCAATGGTGGACCTTTTTTTCTCTGGGTGGAAGCGCCTCCGAGATCTGAAGTTGACCTTTGATTTTTTAAATGGAACCATATATTTTTGTTATGCCAGACATGTAGCCTAGCTCAAGACGAATCCATCGACATGCATTATGTTGACTTTGAAATGTTATTCAAGGTCATTTTTAATTGTTAAATGTTTTCATGTAGTGCTCGTCCGAGAAATGTTTTTTATCTTCTGTATTCAAATTGACGACCTTGGGCATTAAGGCACAAATTGATTCTGTCCCTAAATGATAGCTCCACTTGTTCTAAAGTTTCCCTTGTTATTTGATTACACGCATTTCTTATTCGACCCTTCATATTTTCGGGCGTCGTTGGCACTTCCATATAAACTTTGTCTTTTACATAACCCCACAAATAAAAATCCAACGGTGTTAAATCTGGCGACCTTGATGGAAAGGGTATCGCACTTCCTCTTCCTATCCACCGACCAGGGAACATTTCGTTTAAACTTTGTCGCACGCGGCGATAGTAATGAGGTGGAGCACCGTCATGCTGGAACCACATTCGCACTCTTGTGGCCAGTGGAACGTTTTCTAAAAGAATTGGTAAATGGTTACAAATAAAGTCGTTGTACACTTCTCCAGTTAATGTACCATTAAAGAAATGTGGACCCACTAAATAACCATCAACAATTCCACACCAAACATTTAAAGACCATTGTCGCTGATGTTGAACTGCTCGATGCCAATGAGGATTTTCATCAGACCAATAGTGGGAATTGTGACGATTCACTTGTCCCGTGTTTTTAAAAGTTGCTTCGTCCGAAAACAGCACATAGGAAAAAAAGAAAGGATCACGCATTATTCTACGCTGAGACCATCGGCAAAATCTCAATCTGGCGCCATGATCGGCATCAGTCAACGCTTGATGTAAAGAAATACGGTACGGGTGAAAATGATGTCGTCGAAGTATTCTTGACACCACAGATCTTGATACACCGACACTATTTTCAATGGCCCGGGTGCTATCATGAGGGTTTGCAACTACCGCTGCCAGCGTTAAAACTTCCGACCTTTCGGAATTCTAGCTACGACGATTTCGACGCAAAAATCCTTGCCGAGCCCGAGTTTCACAATTTTATATAGTGCCACTACGAGGATGCCGGCGATCTGGAAATCTTTCCCGATACGATAAGGCAGCTGCACTATAATTCCGCTGACATTCTCCCAAAATCAAGATCATGTCGACAATTTCATTAGGCACATAATCAGCCATCGTAAAATTATTCGAAATCAAAAACGCTTGTAGTGTCTACGTACTCACTGCCTCGAAATAAGTAAAGTTTACTGCTCTAGAAGATATTCTACGTTCGCAAACATGAATAGCAACAATACTAGTACTCGAGGTCATTCTGCTAACAGATATTATGTGTTTGTAAACATTTGTGTCAATAGTGTTACTACCTGATGTCATTTTTTTTTTTTTAATTTAGAAGACGAGAATCATTTCTCGGACGAGCACTATATGAAAACATTTAACAATTAAAAATGACCTTGAATAAAATTTCAAGGTCAACATAATGCATGTCGATGGATTCGTCTTGAGCTAGGCTACATGTCTGTCATAACAAAAATATATGGTTCCATGTAAAAAATCAAAGGTCAACTTCAAATCTCGGAGGCGCCTCCACCCAGAGAAAAAAAAGGTCCACCATTGAATGTCCCCTTCAAGGTAGAATATGTTTTGTTCAAAAAATTTTAACAAATAATTAATATTTTTCGAAATAATCGCATTTAAAGATTAAAAAGACACCCTGTATACACATACAAAATACGCGAACTTGACGATCAAGATAGCCAAGGCACTCTCTCATTCAGTTCTCACATTCATTCAATCCACACTCATTCCATTAAGTATAATGACATGACGACACCTAGAATAAAATACAGAAGAAGCAATATATACATTAGTAGGATGAAGGTGGAGTCAGTCACGCTCGTGTTTGTACACATCACGCACGCTCCCGAGATGCACGTCGGCACGAAGCCAATCACAATCACGCATCGTCTGACTCAACCAATATAAACGTTTCGCCTTCGCGCAGGCGCATTCACTCTCGAGTACACGTGCATACGTAGGACACATTCTCACAATGAGTATGAATGATATGCGCGTCACCGCGCGCCACTTGGGGGGTCCGCTCAGGATCTTAATTTCGCCATTTAACCAATCACGTGCCGCGTCGCCTTACGATGAAATTGCACCACTCAGTAAAGAGTGATGCAACTCACGCTTGAACGAAGCGACAGTGCGCGCTTCGCGAATCTGCAATGGAATTACGTTCCAGAATTTTGAGCCCTGCACCGCGAGTGAATTTGAACGAGTTGCAGTGCGATGAAGAGGTGTGTTAAAAGTTACACGCGGTCGCGAACGCGGAGAAGACCTCACGTCTAAGTCCGATCTTCGCTCGAACAAAGCCCGGAGAGATTCCGGCATGGCGCCTCGATGCACGCTGAGCATGAAGACGCCGAGGAAATACAGCCGCCTTTGACGGACCTTCAGCCATCCGAGACGTTCGAAGTACGGCGTGATGTGGACATCACGTCGCACATCAAAAACGAAGCGGACGCACGCATTCAAGGCCCGTTGCAGCCGGATCTCATCGACGGCTTGCATGTCGACGTGCACCAAGCAGCAGTAATCGAAATGAGGAAATGCAAGGCTTTGGATGAGTCTCGCCTTCAACGGCAGGGGGAGCGTGCGCCGGTTCTTACTAAGCGATGCAAGCATCGCGTAGATTTTCCGACACACGCTCGTGACGTGCTCGTGGCACCCCAGATTGCGCTGAAGATGGACACCGAGCGACTTCATTACCGCCGAGAAAGGAATAGACGTATCCGCCACTCTTATCGGAGGTAGGGAATCTCTATCCATAACATTCAGTGCACGAGAAGATCCTAAGAGCATACATTGTGTCTTCCCAGGGTTCAAGAGGAGGCCGTTTTCCATCGTCCATGTCACCACGCGTCCATGCCACCAATGTCGCGATTGATCTCGCAGATTCCCTCCTCAAGCCCATGAAGGGCAACGTGGAGGTACAACTGGAGATCATCAGCGTACTTGAGGAGCCTGGAGAGGTGAACGATATCATTGAGGTCCCATAGGAAAAGAGAAAATAAAAACGGTCCCAGTACAGAGCCCTGTGGCACCCCGGAGAAAACATGCTCCCAAGAAGAAAGTTTCCCGTCCACCCTTGTCGCTTGATACCTCTCGCAGAGGTATGACCAGAACCACTGCAGAACTGGAGTGGAGAAATTCAATCTCTTGAGTTTCTCCATCAGCTTGCAGTGGTCGACCGTATCGAAGGCCTTTGAAAAGTCGAAGCAGACGAGGATGGTTATTTTACGTTCATTCACTGCCCGTCTGACGTCTTCGGTGAGGGTAAGCAAGGCAGTCTGGGTAGACCGACCCTTGACGAACCCATGTTGGAAGGGGTCCTGAAGTCCACGACTATGAAGAAAGTTTTGAACATCACGCAGGACCACCCTCTCAAGTACCTTAGACAGTTCAGGAAGGAGTGAGATGGGACGCAAGTGAGAAGGTTCAGTGGGAGAAGATATTTTGGGTATGGGTGTGATATAGGAGTGCTTCCAGAGCCGAGGAAAAGTTGAAGTGAGCAGAGAGGCATTAAATATACGGAGAAGTACAGAGATGAGTGAAGGAGTGCAAAGTGATATGAAAGAGGAAGGAAGACCATCTGGAAGAATGGTCATAGAAGAGCGATAGGTTAGGGGAGGAAATAGTGAAGGAGTGACGTGAGAGAAATAAAATTTCTCGTCACTATAAGGAGAAGAGGTAGAGAGAAAGTCAGGTGGAGAAGGAGGAGTTTGCGCATGCGCAGAGAGAAAGAAGGAATTGAGGAGAGAAGGAGTGAGATCAGGAGGAAGTGACTGGGGACGTTTTGGAGTAGGAGTAATGTGGAACCGTCTAAGGTCACGCCAGAGCGTAGCCGGGCAGTGGAGGTTAGAAAAGTGCTGGGGGAGGAACAGCGAGCGTCCCTCCTCAATGATGATCTTAAGACGGTTGCGAAGAGCCTTGTACTGATTTAAAGCTATTTGACTCCTGGTCCTCAGGTAAGAGTGGCGGTATGAATTTCTAAGTTTCATTAATTTCCTCACTTCTGGAATGATCCATGGAGCGGATGGGCGCCTTGCGTTGACAGCTCGCAAAAGCGCCATTCTATCCAAAACATTAAGGAGCTCACCGGAGAAAGTGCTAACCAATCCGTCCACGTCATCCCCAGATAAGCTCAGGACCATGGAGGTTAGGTTATCCAGAGATGAGTGCAATGCGGAGGGATTCACAGCGTGCAAGTTCCGGGAGATAACACTACGCCTACTCCATGAATCACTTGCGTCATAGACAATCGAGATGAGGTCGTGCCCAGAAAGGAACGGCTCATTCGACTGTCCAGAGGACACAACACGTCCTTCGTCTCCAACGAGACAGAGGTCAATTCTGGTGGTGGAAGTCGCAGTACGGTGAGTGACACCATAGTCTACAAGATGTAGGTCGAGCTGAGTAATGAGAGATCGTAGGTAAATGGTATCAGGTGAGTCAGAGTTCATGTTCGTGTTCCAGTCACCAAAGATTAACCTCTTCTCGTATTCGCAGGCATGATCGGCGAAGATAGGCTCGAAGGTGGTGAGGGGTACATGAGGCGGTCGGTATACCACTCCGACGAAAACTCGAGTCGCCGGAGGCATGACTAATTCTACAAAAAGGAATTCCACCTCGACATCGCCCTGAAACACAGAGGAAGAGGTTATAACGCGTGAGCTAAGTGAGTTCCTGACGTAGAGGCAAACCCCTCCGTCAGTTCTACCAATACGATCACTGCGATGCAGGGAGTAACCAGCTATAGTGCAGTGGTCGGCACGATCTCGCGGCTTTAGCCAAGTCTCTGAAACGGCTACTAAGCTAAAGGAGTTCAAAGAGAGATAAGAAGTGAGTTCGCCAAAGTGAGACAGCAGGGAGCCGGCATTCACGTGACAGGCACTTAGCCTAGATGTTTTGGCTGCTGATGTTAGAGCGTAAGATGGAGCGCGGGGCCGCGGTGTGGTCCTTCATAATTTGGTGTCGATCTCTGCCGACTCCCTGATGACAATCACCTGCGAATCTGAGTCTTTCTTAACGAGGATTCTTCCGCCTCTATGCCAAATGTGGGCATAACCGCGAGATCGCGCCGCCTCTCTGACAGCCCTGAGTAGATCCCAGGTAGCACGCGGGAGGAACTCGTTAATAAATATCGGACGTCCCTCGCAGGTAGGATTTATCTCGGTGGCCAGAAGAGAGCACCTTGCACGTCTGTCGGCCAGAAGAGCGTTCCGATGGCCGACCTCCGAGAAGCGCACGAAGATGGTACGGGGGCGCGTGGGAACTCCTGGCATCCTGCGGGCGGCAACAACATCGCTCTCGGTGATATTAAGGCCGAGGATTGATGCCACCTTGATGACGGTGCCCCTCACGTTCTCCTCGGGGGCCTCCGGCACACCAGTGAGGACAGCCTCCGACGCCGTGACACTGACCTCGACTCGCGCGAGGCGCTCATTGATGCGCGCAATACCGACCAGCTTATGGAGGGTCTCCTGTGATGATGGTGATGGTGAGACAGGCGAAATTGGTAGGTTGGGGCCGTGGACGTCGACGCAGATGGCAGAGGCAGTGGCTGCGAAAGCGACCGCGAGATGGCGCCAGGCGATGGGGACTGTGCGAGCTGAGTCGACGGCGAGAACGGTGGCGGCGGTGGTGGGGGTGCGCGCGCAGCCCGAGTGGAAGAGGACGAGGTCCCCTTCACTCCTTTGATAACGATGTTCTCGCTTTCACCCTTGCACGGCACTAGGGCCCCCGTCTGGCCGGTGACATTATGCCTGCACCGCGGATGAAAGGTAAGGTTGCACGGAATACAACGGCGGTATTCCGTGACAACCACCTTCTTACATGAAAAACACCGGACCTGGTTCTGGTCCATCTCGCCGGTGACGGTTGACCGTTTGGGTCTTGCGAGCAGGGCCCTGATTGGTCGCAGATGGAGAGGACAAAGCGTCCACCAATAGGAGGCACGTGTCGGACCAATCAGCTGGTGCTCTTGACAGCGCAAGATGGATGTCGCCGGGAGGATCGACGATCGATCAGGAACGGTCACGAATTTTTGCCACGCGAATAACGGCGTGACGAAGACTTCGCCAAGCGCAGTTTATGTATCGGAATACGCGCACAGGCACCCCGAACACGGAGATATACTTTGATTGTAGCGAACAATACAATAAACGCTCAAAGACACCAATAATTCGCACTGTAACTTCAACCCGTCTAACTCGAGAGATTAGATTAAGTACGTTTATTAGTTTTGCTATACATGATATGTACATTTGATGTACTTGACACTATACTTATGTACATTCTAACACTTATCCTGTTATTATTACTTAATTATATTTCAAGTCTCGTTCTTCGAGATTACATGGTAGTATCGCTACTTTCTGCTAGTTTAAGTCACAAAGTTCAGAATAAACAAATTCGGTAACCCACGGTCTATCCCCATGGCAACCAAAGATTACTCTTCATAACGTTTTTTTTTGTGCTAGCAAGAAGCCACATAATAGCTATTTATGCTACAAGTGGGAAAAGTGGCAAATTATGGTATAGGTTAAATTTCTGAAACGAGCCGATAGTGCGTGCTGTGGAACAGGGGAACGAGTGGGAATTTAGCTAATCACACGAGTTCCCCTGGAACACAGCACAAGCAGAGGCGAGTTTTGGAAATTTGACCTATACCAGATTTGCCACTTTTCCCACGTGTTGCATACAAGATTTTATGCAATCCATGTTTGGAATGTTCAATTTTTGGAGAAACATACTTATATAGGCCATAAACTAAGGCCTAAACATAGTTATAGGCCTTAGTTTAAGATAGTTACTTAAGAACTGGTCAGTTTGTAGTGGTTCCCAAGAAGCGTCGGTAGCCCAGTGGTCTAGATGTAAGACTAATGCGCTGGTTGCCCGAGTTCGAGTCTCGCCAGCGCCAAAATTTTTTATATTTGTACGTGTCGTAAATTAAAGTATATATCGTGAAATAATATTGCCTTGATTGAACTGTGCGGGAAAGTGATGACGTAGCGTGCGGGAAAGTGCCAAACTGTGCGGGAAAGTTCTACCCTGTGAAATAATAGCACATTACAGTATATCCATCGGATATTGGTCACTTTGCGCACACTATCCAGCGCTCAAAAAGTGAACTTTCCAAGCATGGATTGCATAAAAAGTTTTATCCACAAATTTTATTATCAAGGTAAAGAATATTAATTAGTGATTGACCAATTTTCAATCGAAAGAGGACCGTGTTTATTTTTTGATAATGGGAAAGTCTAAGAAATGTAGCCGAGATCGAGACGACGAAGATAGCTTACGATCGAAAGTTTGTAGGTTAGAAAAAATGTTTTCTGATTTTCTAACGAGAAATAATCCTCAACTTACAGTTCAGACAGGTATTTATGTCAATTCAGTAGTTATATAAGACACTTATACAGGAATAAATGTATAAATTATCGGCGTCATGTACTCGATCAGTATGAGTCATGGACGTGCATTTTGGGCTAGAAAAATTTGCACGTAGGAGGCAATGAACTCTAGCGCCGTTCTCTTCCATCGTGATTCTTTCAGATGGAGGTCAGACTAGTATTAATGATAACGACTGTGACGTGGTATTTTGGATACCCGTCGCAAAAGAGAATCCTCTCTCCTTCGCCGCGAATTAGAGATTGGAACGACGCGGACAGAGTCGCCGGGTGGACCGCGGAAAAAATGCAACGCGAGTCGGAGGGCCTCGAGGCTGGTTCTGAGTTAAAATAACGAATAAATAGTAAAGTTAGACCCTCTTTCATGACCGCCACGCCGGAGAGGGGAAGGACGAGGCCGGAGAGAGCAACGGCGGCCGACGGAGCGACGGCAGAACGAGAGAGAGAGAGAGAGAGAGCGAGCCGTCGAAGGATTAAGATAAAGAGAGCGAGAGAGAGAGGACACGCACGGCGAGAACGAGCGAGGCAGAAAGACGATCGGCGTAAGAAACGGCCGAAATTCCAAGGCAACGAGGACCACCCGACAGCGAATCATCGGAGCGAATCCCTTCGCTTAATGACGGATCGAGATGACCGCCGGAATGGTCATCGGTGGCGGTCATCCGGTCGAAATCCGCAAGAAGAATTATTGCGAGCGAAGTCGCGAAAAGCGGCCATGCGTGCGCGCGTCGCCTAGCGAGGCGGTAGAGCGAGAGAGATGGCGAGTAGGCGCTCGGCTATCTTCGGGTGGGCTCGGGGAATTTCGGTAGGTCGGCTCGTAAGGAACCGCGTGCGTGATCCTAGAAAAATTACTCTGTTCGCGACGTCTATCGAGATTATAGGTGAGATAATTAGAGCAACCGAGAGTAATCCTTTGTTCACGCAAGAAGTTCCTTCCGGGTGGCGGATTAGTAAAGTAAGGTTAATTCCGGGGTTATTCGGAGCAGAGAATAGTATACTACCGAGTTATCGGGGATTTATCGATATTATTGTTTAAATTAATTAGTTGAATCAAGTAGAAGCATCCTTCGATTTTTCTCGTTCGATTCCTTTGTTCGCGAGTAGCGGAACCAGCCTCGACCGCCGTCCGGGTGTGCGGTTAATCGTATATCTAATATATCGAAATTGTTGTTAATTTATTTGGTAACTGATTTGTTGGTAAATTGCAAGATTAGCGTGCTATTAAACTATAAATTCCTCGGTGGAATCATCGAGAAGCGAGGCGGCCACGTGCCGGCATCGAGTACGTAGCCGGCGGTTAGTTCGTCCGGGCGTTTGAATAAACAACACGGACAAAGAGATTCCGGTTTTGTCTTGTTTCTTGTAGCCAACGGAAAATTCCGAGGTTCATTTATTCAAATTAAATAAACGTATTTTATTGTTTTTAGTAAATCGCGCTCCGAAGGAACTTTTATTAATTTCTTCCCCCCCTCAACCCACTACTCCCTACGGCTGCGTGAGCGGTATTTCGTGAGCCATTATTGCGGAGAGGATTCTCGCAGAGTTAATAAAGAAAATTAATTTGTTTAAAACGATTATTTCGCGGGGAGTGCATCCGGCACCTCCCCGGAATAAAATTTAGAAATATCGTTGCAAATTTGGCGCCCAAAGTGGGGCTCACGCAAGCCGGAAGGTCGTAGAGAGGAACGGTTGAGGTTTGTGTTGTTGTTCGTCCTGGTGAAGGACTTTTCAAATTTTTGTTACGTGTTGCCTACACCGGTTCGGTTCGGGAAAGTTCGAACATCTTCGGAAGTGATCGCGGGTGTTTGGAAAATCGTGAGTGAGACAAAGGATTTCGGTGACATTCGATTACGGTGACTTTGAGAAACGGAATTGGAACTTCGGTGCGAGCTTCTACCAACCAAGACAGGATGGAAGGAAGGAGGGACAGCCGGCGGAGCTCAAGGTCACACCGGTCAATGGGTGGATGGATCTTCAACGTGTCCGGTGAAGTACTGTCAGATATACTTGCGTCACTGCGGGTTAATGCGAGCGGCTCACTCTTTGTAATGAGAGATAGGATGCATAGGCTAACGCGTAGGGCTGCGGGGGAGGACGGGGTTCCGTGGACGGAGGAGGATGAGGGGGAGTCGGAGGTAGAGAGTTCAGAGGGGGAAGCGGAGGACAGTTCGCGCGAACCGTCTTTCGCTTACGGGGGAGCGCACTCCACGGAGTTGAGGAATCTCGTGGAGGCGCCTTCGACCGAGGCGATAGTCGTGGTCCACCGGGAGGATACGTTAGGGGTAACGGTGGTGACCACGACGACAGCGACGACCTCCGCGACGAGGACAACGGCGGCGAATCCATTTTTGAGGGTATCAGCTGCGCCTTTTATTTCCACTAACCCTTTTATAGCTTCCGCATGGGAACCGACCGCCGCTTTTCCGGTCGCGCATTCATCCCTTCGCGCGTCTCCACCTAGAGGGGACTCCATAGTGGTGGTAGAGGAGCTGGGGGGTAGGGGGACGGGAGATAGGGTAGAAAGAGTCGCGGCCGAAAGCGGGCCGCCCCACCACTCTCAACCAGCGCGGTCGACGACCTCGGCCGCGCGATCAGCTGAGCGCGGCGTAGGAGAGGGGAGAGCTCGGCAGCCGAGCTCGCCCGCACGTAGGCATCCCCACCACCAGAGGCAGGCTTCGGTAGGCTCCGTTGCGACTTCGGCCGCCGTCGGGTGGGAGAAAGAGAGAGAGCGAGTCGACACACGCGTGACGCGTGATAGCGATGCGTGCGTCTATGGGGTGGGAGTACCTAGTAGATTACCCGGCCTTTCAAATCTTCCTTTGCCGCAATCACGCGCGGTTTCCTTTGGCCCGTCGAGAACGGAGTATTTTACACCGGATACTCCGATGAGCGAGAGGGAAAGTAGGACGCAGGTGGTGGAGGACCGGGGATACCGGGAAAGGTCACGGGGAGAAAGAACACCGCGCGTAGAATGGGAAAGATCCCCCGTAACTGCAGCGTCGCGTGCGGAAAATACACGAGATTTCCGAAGAGCGGAGACTATTAGGAATTTGCGCGCGGTCGATCAGATGATCCGCGCGTGGAGGGTGTCATTCGACGGCGAGGACGAGGCGGAGGCAGAGTCTTTTTTAGAAAGGGTAGAGGAGGAAAGTGCGAGAGTGGGAGTGATAGAAGAAGAATTGCTTGCGAATATTTCGATCGTCCTGACAGGCCTCGCCCTCGAATGGTACCGTTTAAGGAGAAGTTCTCTGCGTACGTGGGAGGAGTTTTGCGGGGCGTTTAGACGCAGATTTTCTGGATACGAAGCTCAAGAAAGATTAAGAGAGACGATTCGAACACGAGTTCAGAGACCGGGAGAAAAAGTTAGCCGGTATTTGATTAAAATGGAGGGGCTTCTCGCGAAGGTCGTGCCGCCGGTTCCGATGTCGGAACGGCTTAGCATTGCCTACGCGAATTTAAGACCTGAATATCAGAGGGAAATTGATCCGAGGGAAGTAACTAGTTTCGATTGGCTCTCTGAACTCGGAAGACAGAGAGAGAGAATTTGGGATATGGGACGGCGGTACCGTCCCGGTCCGGAATCGCCCGTAACGCGTCCGAACACGTACGCAGAGAGCGTTAGGCAGCCGCCAAGGGCGCGGACGGCCCGCGTCGCGGAAATATATCCGGTGGAGGAGGATAGGTCGCCGGAGAACCGCGAACCGGTAGCGCGACGAACGGCTAGCGCGTCAAGAGTGGAGGAGCCGCGGAGAGATGCAGCGGTCGCAGCGGCGGTGGCTACGCCGCGGAATTCAGCGGCAAGCAGTAGGAGCACCGCGAGTAGGCCCACGCCGGACCCCGCGAAGCCACCGGTCCGGTGCTGGAATTGCGGGGAATCGGGGCATAGACACGTGAAGTGCAAAAAGCCGCGTCAACGGTTCTGTTTCCGGTGTGGCCGGAAAGATTGCGTGAAGGCGACGTGCCCGAATTGCGAGCGTAGACCGGTGGGAAACGGTCAGGGGGAGTCGACCAACCGGCCGACGGCCGCTCCCCCCTCCCAGTAGAGGCCTTAGAAATACCCGCGAGTAGTGGGAGAGGGAGCGCTCGCGTAGACGATTCTCCGGGGGTAGGTGAGCGGTGCGGAGAGGAAATAGCCGTGGGAGCGGACGTCCATAGGGACTCGACGGAGGAAATAGTGGAGGCGCCTCTCGAAAATAGGGAGAGAGATGCAGCGGTGGTAGCTACCATACATGCAACGGGTGGGAGGATTTTCGTGAATGCCACCGTAAACGGTGTACCGATTTTCGGTCTTTTGGACACCGGTGCATCTCGCTCGTTTATCCGGAGGGCCGGAAACGGGGCGATTTTTGGAGAGATAGCCAGTTTAGAACCGTCGAGTGTGCAGTCCGTACATTATGCCGATGGGAGGAAAGAGACGGTGGAGGGAACGATCGCTACTGCAGTCCGTTTTGGAGGGGTAAAGCGGGAGTTGACCTTGCACGTCGTTCCTCGGCTTATGTCGAATTGCATTTTTGGAATGGACGCGATTCGATCTTTTAAAATTATTATTGACGGGTAGAAGGGGATGTGGTACTCGGCATTAGCCGGAATAGAAGTCCCGTTTCGTCTTCCGTCGGAAGTAACCGGCATTAGTGCATGCGACGGGATCGTAGATATCACTGAGAACGAGAGGGAAACGGTGTTGCGCCTCGTAGATCGGGAATTAGCCGCAGGAGGAACACCGAAAGGGGTAACTGACCTAATTCGACATAAAGTCGACGTGCAAGGTCACACCGCCATAAAACAACGGTATTATCCGGTATCGCCGGCCGTTCAGGAAGCGATGTACGCGGAGGTAGACCGCATGTTAAAGGAAGGGGTGATCGAGCGATCGAATAGCGAATGGTCAAGCCCGGTGGTGATGGTGAAGAAGACGAATGGTTCTTACCGTTTTTGCTGCGACTTCCGCAAGGTCAACGCGGTATCGAAAAAAGACGCGTACCCCTTACCTTTTATGGAGGGGATACTTAGCAAGTTACGTCGAGCTCGGTACATTTCGACCTTGGATCTGAGTCAGGCCTTCCACCAAATCCCGCTCGAAGACGATAGTCGGGAAGTAACCGCGTTTACGGTTCCTGGTCGCGGATTATTTCATTTTAAAAGAATGCCGTATGGATTGACGGGAGCACCGGCCACGTTTCAAAGGTTGCTCGATAAATTGATCGGTACTGAAATGGAGCCACACGCATTTGCATACTTAGACGATATTATAATCGTGACGGAAACGTTCGAAGAACATTTAGAATGGTTGCGACGAGTAATTAGAAAAATTAAAGAAGCCGGACTTGTGATTAACCGGGAGAAATCTGAATTTTGTCGAGAAGAAGTACGATACTTAGGATTTCGAGTAAATTGACACGGGTTACAAGTTGACCCGGACAAGGTCGAACCAATTTTGAATTTCCCAGAGCCGCGTAATATCCGTCAGTTGAGACGTTTTCTCGGTATGGCTTCATGGTACCGACGATTTATCGATGCATACGCGGAAAAAGTTAGTCCGTTGAATCATCTCTTAAAGAAAAACGTAACGTGGAGTTGGAGTAAAGAGCAACGGGAAGCGTTTGAAACGGTAAAACATAGTTTGGCGACAGCACCCGTTCTTTCATGTCCAGATTTTAGTTTACCGTTTGTCCTTCAGACGGACGCGAGTCATTTCGGTATCGGAGCAGTCCTGACTCAATCCAAGGACGAACAGGAGTTCGTCGTGGCGTATGCGAGCCGAACGCTATCAGATCCGGAGACGCGTTATTCGGTGACAGAAAAGGAAGGGTTGGCAGTAGTGTGGGCCGTTAAAAAGTTTCGGCATTATCTCGAGGGGACGCACTTCACCGTCATCACCGACCACGCTAATCTTCGCTATCTCTATAATTTCCGCGATAAAACGGGTAGGATCGGCCGATGGGCGTTGGACCTGCTCGATTACGATTTCGACGTCATTTATCGAAAGGGTGCGTTGCACCACGTACCCGACGCGCTGTCGCGTATGTTCGAGGAGGACGAAGAGTCGGAAATCGTGGAGGTGGCCGCGGCGGTGCCCGATGGCGGGACCGACGCGGACGCGCAGAGCGCGGAGGGCGAAGATAAGGGCGCGGAAGGGGAGGAGGACGGGGGAGACTGTACGTGGTACGACCGTCGCCTCGAAGCGATCGAAAAATATCCAAACCGCTTCCCTGAGTGGAAAATAGAAGACGGGAGGTTATATTTCCGGCGACCGAACGCCCTTAAAAGTACAGCCGTGGCGGATCTGAACGAGTGGAAGTTCGTAGTTCGACCCGAGAAACGCGAGGAGGTACTCCGCGAAGCACACGACGAACCGACGGCGGGGCATCTCGGTATCGAAAAGACGTATCAGCGCGTCGCGGTGAATTATTATTGGCCGGGAATGCACCGGGAAATTCAGGATTATGTGAGGAAGTGCATTACATGTCAGCAATGCAAGGTCGGGCAGGTCGCGCCGGCGGGTTTAATGGGGAAGCGAATCGTCGATCAGCCGTGGACGGTAGTCGCTGCCGATATTATGGGTCCGTTTCCGCGGAGCGCGGCGGGCTACACTTATG
Organism: Ancistrocerus nigricornis; assembly: GCA_916049575.1. Taxonomy (NCBI): domain Eukaryota; kingdom Metazoa; phylum Arthropoda; class Insecta; order Hymenoptera; family Vespidae; genus Ancistrocerus; species Ancistrocerus nigricornis. Next base: position 16,438,882 of record OU696665.1, read on the forward strand.
TACTCGTCTTCCTGGACATTTTTACTCGCTGGATAGAATGCGTACCGTTAAGGAAAGCCACCGGGAAAAGTATTGCCGACGCATTTTTGAAACTTGTAGTTTATCGGTGGGGAACACCGGAAATTCTTTTAACGGACAACGGGACTGAGTTTGTAAATAAATCGGTCGATTCGGTGTTGAGCGAATGTAGGATCGTACACTCGACGGTACCGCCGTATCATCCCCAAGCGAACTCGACAGAAAGTGTTAATCGAATTCTTAAGACCATGATGACGGCGTATATAGGTAAAGATCATCGTGAGTGGGACGTACACCTGGTAGAATTTGCGTTCGCGTACAATACGGCCGTCCATTCGTCGATCGGGGTTAGCCCGGCGTTTTTGAATTATGGGAGGGAAGCTAGGCCTCCGAAAATGCTTCGGGTGGAGGAAGAGGGCGACATAGAGGTCGCATCTCCCGATACAGACGGGTGGGAAGATAGAGTGAGCCGTTTGCATGAATTACAAGAGCTGGTAGGGGAGAGCCTCGAGAAGGCCTTCCAAACGCAAGCCGGCCGATATAACCTGCGGAGGCGTGACGCAAAGTATAGCGTGGGCGACCGCGTATGGAAAAAGAATCGAGTCTTATCCTCAGCGGCACAGAACGTGGCAGCAAAGCTCGCACCGAAGTTCACGGGTCCATACACCGTGACGAAGATCATTTCTTCGGTAGTGGTGGCCTTGACCGATGTCCGAGGGAAGGACGCCGGCAAGCACCACGTAAAAGACTTGAAACCGGTGTGGGAATAGTGGTGGTGGTGTCAAGTAGGGGTGTGTTTGTTAAATGTATGTTCGTGTGTTGTCCGAAAATTTTAGTGGTGACGGTGTCAAGTAAGGGTGTGTCGTCTTCGTGTTCGTCTCTGTGCCGTTCAAGGAAAAATTTAGTGGTGGCGGTGATCAAAAGTAGAACCGTAGGAGTAAAAGTCGTGGTTGTTTTTCTTATGTTATAGAGACTAAAGCGTAATAAAGGAAAATAAAGAAAGAGAGAGAAAAGAAATAAACCAAGGGAATTATGGTGGCTATTAAAGAAATAGAAAAGGGAAGGGAGGAGGAGCTGGCCAAGCGCCAAAAAGAGAGCCGGTTACGGCGGCAGATAGAGAAGGGAGAGGGGCAGGGCCCGAGCAACCCGGCGATCCCCGTCGGCTGGAAGGCGGGGGAGGAAAAAGGGGAGGATGAGATCAGCCCCAGTGAGCTGGCCTATTGGAAGGAGTTGTTAAGGAGGACCCGAGTCTTCCTTACCAGGTATGACTTGCGGGTAGTTCCGGTGGAAAGGCCGGTCGGGATTCTGGAACACCACCTGGCGGCTGCAAGGGGAAGGGCCTTCCCAAAAGAGGAATGCTGGAATTGTTATGAATGGGGGCATGAGATAAGCCGGTGCCCCAAACCGTTGCGGAAAGGAATCTGCGAGGGGTGCGGCCGCCCCGGCTACCGTAGATCAACCTGCCCGACGTGCACTGGCTCGGGAGGCCACTACCCCCCGGGAGGCTGGCGCCGGGCCGGGAAAGGGATGACCACGAAATAACAAAAAAAAAACCAATAAATATTCCTTTTTTTTTGTAGTCACGGTAGTACCGTGTAGATTTAAATAAATATTCTCTTTTTGTAGTCACGGTAGTACCGTGTAAAATTTAAATAAACGGTAATAGGGATCGGGAAAGCTGTGTGTAAATTATTGTTTAATGTTTAGTAACCTCTTCTGTAGACCGGGTAGAGGCCGGGAGCATGGTAACGCCTGGTAAGTTCTCTCTATCTCTTACTAAGCTTCTTTCTTTATGTTCGCTATATTTCTTGCATTGCCACTTAATCTAGTAAATTAATTATCGTTTTTTTTGGATACTAAGATAGAGTTTTTCTAGAGTTAAAAATAATTAATCAAACCAGAATCAGCCACGAAGTTAAGTCCGTCCACGCGGTACCGCGGGCCGGAAAGTCGAAGGATCGCGGGGAGGGTAATGCCGGTCGAGACAGGGAGAAAGGTTACCGTTAGTAAGGCACTCGAATGAAGCGTGGCCGGGGGGCGGCCACCCGAGTGATTAAAGAAAGGACGATCCGCCGTTCCGGGTGGAACGGGAGACCGCGTAAACGCGGGCTAGGGGGGGAGGAGTTGTGACGTGGTATTTTGGATACCCGTCACAAAAGAGAATCCTCTCCCCTTCGCCGCGAATTAGAGATTGGAACGACGCGGACAGAGTCGCCGGGTGGACCGCGGAAAAAATGTAACGCGAGTCGGAGGGCCTCGAGGCTGGTTCTGAGTTAAAATAACGAATAAATAGTAAAGTTAGACCCTCTTTCATGACCGCCACGCCGGAGAGGGGAAGGACGAGGCCGGAGAGAGCAACGGCGGCCGACGAAGCGACGGCAGAACGAGAGAGAGAGAGAGAGAGCGAGCCGTCGAAGGATTAAGATAAAGAGAGCGAGAGAGAGAGGACACGCACGGCGAGAACGAGCGAGGCAGAAAGACGATCGGCGTAAGAAACGGCCGAAATTCCAAGGCAACGAGGACCACCCGACAGCGAATCATCGGAGCATCCCTTCGCTTAATGACGGATCGAGATGACCGCCGGAATGGTCATCGGTGGCGGTCATCCGGTCGAAATCCGCAAGAAGAATTATTGCGAACGAAGTCGCGAAAAGCGGCCATGCGTGCGCGCGTCGCCTAGCGAGGCGGTAGAGCGAGAGAGATGGCGAGTAGGCGCTCGGCTATCTTCGGGTGGGCTCGGGGAATTTCGGTAGGTCGGCTCGTAAGGAACCGCGTGCGTGATCCTAGAAAAATTACTCTGTTCGCGACGTCTATCGAGATTAGAGGTGAGATAATTAGAGCAACCGAGAGTAATCCTTTGTTCACGCAAGAAGTTCCTTCCGGGTGGCGGATCAGTAAAGTAAGGTTAATTCCGGGGTTATTCGGAGCAGAGAATAGTATACTACCGAGTTATCGGGGATTTATCGATATTATTGTTTAAATTAATTAGTTGAATCAAGTAGAAGCATCCTTCGATTTTTCTCGTTCGATTCCTTTGTTCGCGAGTAGCGGAACCAGCCTCGACCGCCGTCCGGGTGTGCGGTTAATCGTATATCTAATATATCGAAATTGTTGTTAATTTATTTGGTAACTGATTTGTTGGTAAATTGCAAGATTAGCGTGCTATTAAACTATAAATTCCTCGGTGGAATCATCGAGAAGCGAGGCGGTCACGTGCCGGCATCGAGTACGTAGCCGGCGGTTAGTTCGTCCGGGCGTTTGAATAAACAACACGGACAAAGAGATTCCGGTTTTGTCTTGTTTCTTGTAGCCAACGGAAAATTCCGAGGTTCATTTATTCAAATTAAATAAACGTATTTTATTGTTTTTAGTAAATCGCGCTCCGAAGGAACTTTTATTAATTTCTTCCCCCCCTCAACCCACTACTCCCTACGGCTGCGTGAGCGGTATTTCGTGAGCCCTTATTGCGGAGAGGATTCTCGCAGAGTTAATAAAGAAAATTAATTTGTTTAAAACGATTATTTCGCGGGGAGTGCATCCGGCACCTCCCCGGAATAAAATTTAGAAATATCGTTGCACGACATAAAAGAAAACAATCCTCCGAACCAGCAGGACACTGTTTCAGACACAATTATTCCCGAAATTGAGGAGGAAAATACTGTTTCTGTTCCGGTGATTGAGGAATTTATTTATTTATTTATTTATTTATTTATTTATTTACGGGTTAAGTAACCCTTTAGCATACAAATACATACATGTGTTAATTAGTCGTACTCGTAAGTGACAGCACGCGATAAGCATTGCATTTGAAGGCAGATAGAGAGCAGAAAAAATCCAAAGTGTCGCAATGTTTGTTTACATTTACAATAAGGCGATTAATAGAATTGAATTCGGCATAAATAGTACGGTGGACCTCTGCTGATAATAAATTACGTTTAGTTCTTAATAATGTAGATGTGCGTAGGCCAAATTTGCATAGCAGCTCTGGGCATACAACGACACCGATGAGCACTTTGTGCGCAAACATCAAGTCGGAAAGTACACGCCTACGTTCTAAAGGCAGAATATTAAGCTCGCTGTACAGGTGTGTGTAGTAATGATCAAAGGGTGCCATTGGATGCCCACTGCGAAGAGAGATAAGACGCATAAAACGATGCTGTACCCTTTCCAATTTAATACTAAGATAGTTGTGATACGGAGACCAGACAACCGAGCAGTATTCTAAGTGAGGCCGCACACAGGCAAAAAATAAGATTTTTAGAGTGTTCGCATGCTTAAAGTATTTAGAAACTCTGTTAATAAAGCCTAGGGCCTTAACCCGGCGTAAGTGAGGTGGAAATTTGAAACACGAGCTATTAGGTGGGTATGACACTCCCATATATTAAATTGGATAATTTGATTAAAAAAATAGCTCAATCTATCATTAAATATTTACTTTTGTTATTTATTTGATTTATTTTATTCAATTTTATGTAAAGAAATCAAGTATTTTATAAACATCCGGGTATGATATACCTGACCTCACTTACGCCGGGTTAAAGGCCTTACTAATGATGCTTGTTATGTGACTCGCAAAAGATAGATCGGAAGAGAAAATAACACCGAGATCTCGAATATTGTTAAGAGTAGATAAAGTAACGTCGTGAAGAGTGTAACTATAAGTTGCAGTATATTTTTTATGCGAGAAGTAAATAACAGAGCATTTCGCCAGATTGAGATGCAACTTATTTGATACACACCACGCCTCAAGATTTCGAAGATCAGTTTGAATGAGTGCTTGACTATGCGGGTTGTCAATAGCATGAAATATCTTTAGGTCGTCAGCAAAAAGTAGAAAAAAGCAATACAGAAAGCATGCGGAGATATCATTAATAAATAATAGGAACAGTAACGGGCCCAGGTGGGAGCCTTGCGGTACTCCGGACCTGACCTGTATAGCTTCGGACAAACAGTTATTGTATCCCACAATTTGAGATCTACCAGTGAGGAAACTAGATATCCATAGCAGAAAATTTCCTGAGATGCCATAAGCATAAAGTTTAGCTAAAAGTAGGGGATGACTAACCGTGTCAAATGCTTTGCGAAAATCAGTATAAATTGCATCTACTTGAAGTCCTTTCTCAATGGCACACGATATGTAATGTTGGTACAGTAGCAAATTGGTGGTCGTAGAGCGACCCAACATGAATCCGTGCTGTTCGGGTATAATGATATTTTTGCAGAGAAAGGAGAGTTTTTTGTAATCATACCGTCGAAAATTTTTGGAAACACGCATTGGATGCTAATAGGCCTATAGTTTATAATGTTAGACGCATCACCACATTTATGGATAGGGCATACAATACACGTTTTCCACCTTACAGGAAAAATGCCAGTTGAGAGAGACTTGTTAAAGATTATCCAAAGAATCCGAGACAAAATAAAAATACACGATTTCGCAAGGCATGGGTGAATACCGTCATTTCCCGGGCCTGTGTTTATATTTAGCTTGTTTATACCGTCGTAGACATCCATAATATCAACACTGAGACCGGAAATATTGAGATCGGAGTTAAAATTAAAGCTATAATCTTCCGGACGGCACGAGTCGTCTACATAGACCGATTCGAAAAAACGGGAAAACGCATTCGCCACGGAGGTATCGTCACTAAGGATAGTGCCATTACTACGCATATGAGACGAGAGGTTTTGGGAACTCCGCATGGATTGATGGAATTTCCAAAAAGACTTAATATTATGTGGTATACTGGTCTCGATGCGATTTACATAATCTGTCCAGCATTTATGCGTGAGGCTTTTACATAAGGATCTTAGTTTACTAAAGGAGAGGTAATTGGAGAGCTGGTTATGTTGTTTGTACCGGAGATGTGCGAGTTTTTAGGCACGACCGCAGGGAGTTCCTTATGCTCTCGATCGAGCAAAAAGTGTAACGGACGATTATCTCCGAAACTATTCGAGATATCCAAAAACCCTTTTGGATCTTTATGTTTCATAACAAGATCTAAATGTCCGTATGTATGTGTGTGTGTGTGTGTGTGTGTGTGTGTGTGTGTATGTGTGTGTGTATGTGTGTATGTATGTATCCACTCTAGCGTCTAAACGGCTGAACGGATCGGAGTAAAATTTACACGAAAAATCCAGTTACACCCGATGAGGATCCACTAACAATTTCGATTCGATCCGACTTCCGGTTTCAAAATGGCGGGCATTTTAAATATTAAAAAATTCATAAAAAATTTGTTATAAGAGCAAAACAATTAAAACTTTGCACAAATATGTAAAATAGTGGCAACTAATAACATGAATTTTTTCAAAATTTTTCAGCGAAATAGTACAAAATGGCGGACTAATTATTATTATTATATACTATTACATTATGCGCGATACTTTCGTAATTTCAAGACATTCGTATATATTCGGATATTTTCGGGATCTCGAAGTGATTGCATACTTTCGAGATCTCTAAACGTTCGTATATACTCGGATATACTCGGATATTTTCGGGGTCCCGAAGTGATTGCATACTTTCGAGATCTCGAAACCTTTCCGATCTTGGCCGATTATTTCCGACTCGACCCGAAATAAAAATAAACCCGTTAACTTTAATATTAATTTTTTTAATTTAATTATTCTATCTCTATTATATTTCTAAAACTTATTCTTATTTTATTTTAAACTTATTCTATTTCTATTCATATATATTTCTATTCTATTCATCTATTTGTTCTATTTTTTCTATTTATTACTCTATTCTATTATCTCTATTCTCTATCTCCATCTATCTCTCTATTTTACCTATTTTCTTTATATTTATTTTTTTCTATTTATTATTATTTTTATATAATTGTTGCCGACCAAGTGTCAGGCTAGCATATTTTGCCGATTCAATATCAGGCTAGCATTTGTTGCCGTCTCAAAGACAGGCTAGCATTTATTGCCGTCTCAAAGACAGGCTAGCATTTGTTGCCGTCTCAAAGACAGGCTAGCATTTTTACCAAATCAAAGTCAGGCTAGCATTCTTGCAGACTGAATTTCAAATTAAGATTCTTAACGATAAAGTATCAGACTAGCATTTGTTGCCGTCTCAAAAACAAGTTAGCATTCTTATTAAATCAAAGTCAGGCTAACATTCTTACTAACTCAAAATCAGGCTAGCATTCTTGCCGATAAAATATCAAACTAACATTTATTGCTATTTCAAAGACAGACTAGAATTCTTATCAAATTAAAGTCAAGCTAATATTCTTGCCGACTCAAATTCACACTAACATTCTTACCGATAAAGTATCAAACTAGCATTTGTTGCTATCTCAAAAATAAACTAATATTCTTACCAATTCAAAATAAGATAAGCATTCTTGTTAACTCAGAATTAAACTAGTATTTTTCCAGACGCAAAATCAAATAACTAGTATTTGTGTCAATCAGAAATATACCATTCTTACCGATCAAAAGTTAAATTAAAATTCTTATTTTATTTCATACTCATACTATCAACTTTTATAAATAAAATGCCTCCATATATTCATAGAATTACTGGAGATGGAAATTGTTTATTTCGCGCAATGAGTGTAGCCATATATAATACAGAAGAATTCCATATAAAAATAAGAAACGAAATTATTAATTATGTATACTCGAATTGGGATTTAGAAAAAGATTTTGCAAGAAGTGTTCATGAAATATTTAGTAAAGAAGATTATTTTCTGAAAATGTCAAAAAATAGAGAATATGGCACAGAATTTGAAATTCGAATTTTTACTGAAATATATAAAAGAACTGCAAATATTTATCGTAAAATTAATAATGTTCCTTCTTTATTAATGACATTTACTAATACAGAAAATTTAATTCCAATAAATTTTTTATTTTCTGGGATGAATAAACAAAATGACAAAGATGGTCATTGGGAATTAATTATAAATGACACAGAAAACATATTTATACATAACAACCTACAACTATCACCCATAATAGATAATATTGATTCACTATCTCAAAATATTTCCTCACTATCTATGAATAATACCCACAATGAAAACGATGACAATATAGAATCAAACTCTTTATTACACCCATTATCTCAATTATCAGTATCCGAAACTGAAGAAATAAACAATAACAATACACTAAATAAAACTGTAAACATTAATAACGAAATAACTACTTTTTCACCTATCCTATCACATTCTTTAAAGAAATCAAGAAAAAAAAAATCTGCAAAACAGAGAAAATTAGAAATGAAAAAATACATAACAGAAAAACGTAAAACAGATTTAACTTATAAAACTACTGAACTTACATTAAACAAAGAAAGAATAAAAACATTAAGAGAAAAAGATACCTATAAAGATAAAGAAATTACACTGAACAAAGAAAGAATACAAACATTAAGAAAGAAAGATACTTTTAAAGATAAAGAAAGTACGTTAAACAAAGAAAGAATGAAAACATTAAGAGAAAAAGATACTTATAAAGATAAAGAAATAACATTGAACAAAGAAAGAATACAAACATTAAGAAAGAAAGATACTTTTAAAGATAAAGAAAATACGTTAAACAAAGAAAGAATGAAAACATTAAGAGAAAAAGATACTTATAAAGATAAAGAAATAACATTGAACAAAGAAAGAATGCAAACATTAAGAAAAAAAGATGCTTATAAAGATAAAGAAAGTACGTTAAACAAAGAAAGAATAAAAACATTAAGAAAGAAAGATACTTTTAAAGATAAAGAAAATACGTTAAACAAAGAAAGAATGAAAACATTAAGAGAAAAAGATACTTATAAAGATAAAGAAATAACATTGAACAAAGAAAGAATGCAAACATTAAGGAAACAAGATGCTTATAAAGATAAAGAAATTATGTTAAACAAAAAAAGAATGAAAACATTAAGAGAGAAAGATACTTATAAAGATATAGAAATAACATTGAACAAAGAAAGAATGCAAACATTAAGAAAAAAAGATGCTTATAAAGATAAAGAAATAACATTGAACAAAGAAAGAATGCAAACATTAAGAAAAGAAGATGCTTATAAAGATAAAGAAATAACATTGAACAAAGAAAGAATGCAAACATTAAGAAAAAAAGATGCTTATAAAGATAAAGAAATAACATTGAACAAAGAAAGAATGCAAACATTAAGAAAAGAAGATGCTTATAAAGATAAAGAAATAACATTGAACAAAGAAAGAATGCAAACATTAAGAAAAAAAGATGCTTATAAAGATAAAGAAATAACATTGAACAAAGAAAGAATGCAAACATTAAGAAAAGAAGATGCTTATAAAGATAAAGAAAGTACGTTAAACAAAGAAAGAATAAAAACATTAAGAAAAAGTGATGATTTTAAAGAAAAAGAAAATAATTCAAATATAGAAAGAATAACAAAAAAACGAAAATTAAATGAATATAAAAATAAAGAACAATCAAAAAACACTATTAAAAAACAAAAAGTAAGAAATGAAATAAGAATTACTCAAATAATAGAACGTATTGAAACTTTACACCGAATACATATATTTAGAAATATAAATTTAATATCTTCTATTGACAATCGCATTTCACAAATATATATGTTATTAAGAGAATCTGAACCTAATACCATTAATTACAATAATGTTATACCAATTGAAAATGATGAATTTGATTTACAGCATAAACCTAATTTATTACATAAAATAGAAAATTACATGAAAACAATATCAGAAGGTCCTATATGGATTTGTTCTTCTTGCGGTGGACTTTGGTTCAAAAAATCAATTACTTTTTATACCGATGACAAATTATTTACAAAAAGAAATATAATAAACAATTGGAATGAAATATGCAAAATAAGAACTGACAACAAAATATTATTATGTGTTACTTGTAAATCATCAATTTTTAATAATAAAATTCCACAATTGGCTTTAATAAATGGATTAGAATTTCAACCAATACCAGAAGAATTAAAAGATTTACTACCCATAGAAGAACGACTTGTTTCATGTCGTCTACCATTCATGCAAATTAGACATTTAGGAATAGATAAACAATTTGGTCTTCGAGGAAATTGTGTTAATGTTCCTATAGATATTAATACAAATGTTTCAATTCTTCCTAGACAAAGGAATAACACTCAAATCATTTATATAAAACTAATGAGAAGAATGAGAGATCAAACACCATATGTATTTCAAGCTGTACGACCAGAAAAAGTTTACGCAGCAGCATGTTATTTAACAAATCAATCCTTATATAAAAAACATAATATCATTTGTTCAGAAGAGTGGTTATATAATGAAAATATAGAACAAAATGAAGAAGACGCGTTAATAGAAAATGAAACAAATATAGAAAATAATACAAATAATACATTGGAAACAGAAGAATGGGATAATTGGGATGAAACTGTAAATGACGAACCACTAAATCCTGGAGGAGAAGAAACTCTTCTACAGGAAGAATTTATTGCTATGAAATTTGCACCAGGAGAAAATAAAAAACCTATATCTCTATTAATGGATGAAAACGTTGAAGAATTATCTTTCCCTACAATTTATTGTGGAAAAGAAAGAAAATTTAATACACGTCTTACCCTAGGCCAAATTGCAAAATCTGAAGCACGAATGTTTGACAGACGATGTGCTATAAATATACCAAAACTAATGTTTTCCCATTGTCGTTTACGATTACATAAATTAATATCCTTCATTCAAATTAGTTTACGCAAAAAATGCCAATCTAAAAATATAACAGTAGAAAACATATTGAATGAAACTTATGTAGATAACTTAATTCAGCAAAATGATGGATTCAGAATTTTACAAAAAGATAGATCCAGTGCTGCATTTTGGGAGCAAAAGAAAAAAGATGTTATAAGTATGATTCGTCAATTAGGAATGCCTACAATATTTTTAACGCTTTCAGCTGCAGAAACAAAATGGTTAGAACTACTTCAAATTTTAAAACATGTAATCGATAAATGTGACATTTCTCTTAATGAATGCGCACATATATCTTGGGCTGAAAAAAGTCGCCTCATTCAATCTGATCCCATAACATGTGCACGTTATTTTGATCACAGGGTTAGAGAATTTTTTAAAGTTCTATTATCGCAAGAAAGTATATTCAATAATAACAATGTACTAGATTATTATTATAGAGTAGAATTTCAACACAGAGGAAGTCCCCATATACATTGTTTGCTATGGTTAAATAATGCACCTATTTTCGATGAAACAAATAATGATTCTATAAAAGAATGTGAAAACTTTATTGATCAACATATAACTTGTCGTCAAGATGAAAACATTCCAAATTTAATAGCTTACCAAATTCATAAACATAACCGTAAATGCAAAATAAAAATACAAGGCAAAGATACATGTCGATTTGGATTTCCAAAATTACCAATGAACAAAACACGGATTCTTTTACCAAATAAAGATGATTTATCGAATGAAACAAAAATATATATTTCCCAAAAATGGAAATTAATTTTAAATACTGTATTTAAGATTGTTTCAAAAACATACCAGAGGAATATAAATACATTTAAAGAATTTTTACAATTTATAGGATGTAACGAAGAAGAATATATTACAATTATTCAATACAATTTAAAACGCCCAACAGTATTTTTAAAACGTAATTTAGACGAATTAAGAATTAATTCATATAATAAATTAATTTTACAACTTATGAAAGCTAATATGGATATACAATATATATTAGATCCTTACGCATGTGTCGGATATATAATTAATTACATAGGAAAAAGTCAACGAGGTTTATCAAAATTAATTAAAGACACGGCAGAAGAAGTACGTAAAGAGAATTATTCAATTCAAAATCAATTAAGAAACATTATCAATGTATTTATAAACAAATCTGAAATATCAGCACAAGAAATTACATATCACATATTAAGTATACCATTATCTGTATCGTCTAGAAATTGTATATATATAAACACTTCACCTCCGGATGAAAGATGTAAAATATTAAAATCCAAAAAAGAACTTGATGAGTTATCCCGTTTAGATCCAAATTCTACAGATATCATGAGCGAAGGATTAATAGAACATTATATAGTTCGACCAAAAGAATTAGAACTTCATTGTTTAGCTGATTTTGCAGCTTATTATGAATATTCTCGTTTCCAGAAAAAAAAAGTAATCAGGGATGACACAAATGATGATGATGATGATGATGATAACGAACATGAAAATGAAAATGAAACAAATGACTTTGATAAACAAAATAAACAGTTGAAATTACTTAACAATAAAGGTTATATATCTCAACGTAATACTGCCAAAGTTATCAGATACCGTAGTTATTCCATTAAACAAGATGCAAACAATTATTACTATTTTCAAATTGGCGAGATGAAAATGAAATTAATGATATAAATATTAGTTTATATAATAAATATATTAATAAATTTAACATGATACAAGTTAATAAAGCCAAATATGTCAAAAATAATTATATAGAAAATGATATTGAACTTGCCTTAGCAGAAAGAAATAATGATGATAATGAATATATACAAGATCAAGAATTTGAAAATGATGACAGAATACCTGATGAATTTCAAATATATGAAACAGAAGAAATCCATGCAGATATAATCAATGAAATAACAAACAATACATCATCCATTAATGTTATGGAACAAATTACATTGCCAAAACAACTACTAGATAATGAATATTATGCTTTAATTCGAATATTAAATGATAAACAATATAGGTATCACCTTAACTTTATATATCAATTAAGAAATATGAAAAATAGTAAATTTTATCATTTCATAAGTGGCGGAGCAGGAGTTGGTAAAAGTAAATTAATTAATGCAATTACTCAAACAACTTTAAGACACTTTAATAGAATTCCTGGAAATGATCCCAATAATACATATATGATTCTTTGTGCCCCGACAGGAAAAGCTGCATTTAATATAGGAGGTACAACTATTCATAGTGTTTTCCATTTACCAGTAAATCAAGATATTTTAATTCCTTTACAACCAAATCAATTAAATACAATTAGAACAAAATTACAAACTCTTAAATTATTAATCATAGATGAAATATCTATGGTTGGATGTAAAATATTCGCTATGATTAATCAACGTTTACAACAAATATTTGATACTACAAATTTATTCGGAGGATTATCTGTCATTGTACTAGGTGATTTTAATCAATTAAGACCGGTTATGGATAATTGGATATTTAAAGCTAATAATCAAGATGATTTATCTGTTCTAAGTGGACCATATTTATGGAATTTATTTGAAATTTATGAATTAAATGAAATTATGCGTCAAAGAGATGACATTTCTTTTGCTCATGCACTAAATCATTTAGCAAATGAAGAATTAACCGATGAAGATGAAGAATTATTTAAATCAAGAGAAATAAATAAATTAATACAACGTAATATAATAAATATTCCTTCCAAAGCAATTCATTTATTACCTACAAATAAAGAAGTAGATGCATTTAATATTTCTTTTCTAGAAAATTTAAACACAGAATGTTGTGACATAGAAGCGATAGATAGTTGTATTGGTGCCATACCCGATGAAAAAAAAATAAACTTATTAACAAATTTTAAAAAATTACCTACAACAAAAACACAAGGTTTACCTTTAAAAATAAAAGCAAAATTAACGGCTAGGTATATGATAACTGTAAATATTGATACGCAAGATGGTTTAACAAATGGTGCAACCGGAAGATTACAATTAATAACATGGGGTACAGATAATAAACAACAAAAAATTGCAGCAAGATTATACTTAGAATTTGAAGATAAAACTATTGGTTTAAAAACTCGCCAAAAATGGAGTAATTATATGCGTAGAATGAAAATAAATTTAGATTGGACTCCTATAGAATACATTACTAAAACAATTCAAACGAGACAAAAAACGATTCATCAAATAATGAGAAAACAATTTCCACTTGTTCCTGCCGAAGGTATAACTATTCATAAATCACAAGGTAGTACTTTTCCATGTATCGTTACACATATTGGTATTAGACGTATAGAACTACGAATGTTATATGTTGCCTTTAGTAGAGTCACTTCGATTGACGGCTTATTTATTCAAGGAAAATATACACGTCCTCGATACAATCCAAATGATCCTGTCAAAATAGAAATGAATCGTTTAAGAGAATCGAAATTACTAAAATTAAATATGAAATTTCCACAAGATTATAAAATCAATGATAACATATTAGTATTATTTCACAACATCAGATCATTAAATAAACATTTAATTGATATTCAAAATGACAGAGGTTTTCTTTCTGCAGATATTATTATTTTAGTAGAAACATGGACATTGCCAACAGATATTTTAGAATGGAATTTATTTGAATGTATTCATCGCAATGATTGTCTCAACATTCGAAAACCATTTAGAAGTGTTGTTTATGCAAAAAAATCTTTAGCACCAAATATAACGCTATTTTATAAAAATTGTTATAAAAATCAAATTGATATTAATGGCATTTTAGTACAAAATACAGCAATAATATTCTTATACATTATACCAAACGCATTAATACGTCAATTAAAATTAATGTTAACTGAAACAATTACAATGGCTAAAAACATACAACCCACAGTTAATAACATTATTATTGTCGGAGATTTTAATATTAATTTATTAAATGACAAAAATCACAAAACAAAGAATTTGACAAATTTTATTAAAGATCTACAATTAATTCTTTCAACTCCAGAAGAAATTTGTTCAACAATATATGACACACAAATAGACTTTTGTTTTTCAACTAAGAAAATAGTAGCAAATTATTATGAAAACGTTATAAGTGATCATAAAGTAATTTGGTTAATAATATAAATAACTTATGAAACTAACCTTTTTTCCGACTCAAAATCAAATTAATAGTCTTGCCGACTCTAAGTCAGGCTAACATTCTTGCCGATTCTAAATCAGGCTAGCATTCTTACCTATTCAAAAACACACAAATAATAAAAAAAAATTTGATGCAAATTCTATAATTAATTCTTTCAATGATAGAAAAAAATTATTCAACAATACATGATACACAAATAGACTTTTATTTTTCAATTAAGAAAGTAATAACAAATTATTATAAAAACGCTATATATGATCATAAAATAATTTATTAATAATATAAGTAACTTACAGGAAAACTTCAAGTTTTTAAGCACTACTACAGAGAACATCTTATTATCAATTCAGTCAAAATCAGGGTAACATTTTTTTCATGGCTTTATCGACATCACTGTTAAATGACAAAGCTTATATTTTCATTTATTACTCTCCGTATCTACAAAAAAATATTCGTTAAACACTATAACCTACAATTAATTTATGAACATAATAACCGATGCTTATACAAATCGAACGACAAATACATGACATTTACAATATGATGAACATGCACATACTTTTTCGTATAAAAAACAAAATTTCTTAAAAAATGTTACTTTTATTAAACAACAAAACTTTTTCTCCACAAAATAAACAATCATCGATATTACCGAATATCGATTAACCTGTAACTCATCCACTATTAGATCCTGTCCATCTATTGGCTTGCTTACTTTATATGATCAATTGTTTTCTTAAAAATATTCATGATCTATTTATTAAAGTACTAACATTTAACACATTCACACTTATGTGTTATATGTTATTATTAAAAAACTGATTTATTCTAACTACCCCATAAAATTACAAGAGTAATAAATACTAAAATTCTTATAGTTGGCCACTTAAAAACCCCGTATAAAAATTTACGGATCAAATAACTTTAAAAAAAAAATTGAAGATACTCAGACCAACGATTTAACCATTTATTAATCTTGTAATTTTATGAAGAAGTTAAAAAACCCAACCTAAATTAACTAAAAATTATTTTACAATCAACCAAAAAACGTCAACGTATATCGAAAAGAGAGAACCAATTTATTACATAAAAGTAAGTGGAGTATATAAAAGCGAGAAATTTCGATCGTTCAAACGGCGCGCCAAAAAGACGACAAACGAAGGAACGTTAATTGCGAAAGAAATCGCGAGGAACGCAACGAACTCGCACGTTCGGGTAGGCTCGGGTTCGTTCGGCTTATTCCGCAATTTTGAATTTTCCAATATCGATCGATAGAAAATCATTTCGTTCTCAGAAGTCGACGATTATTGAGGTAAGTTTCTTTGAAAATCTTTTCTAAATTCTTTCTTGGGAATAACGGAGTCGATTTAAATCATTCTGATTTTCAATATAACAGCTTATTTCGCGACGATTCAAAACGTAAGTCAAAATTTTCTGTAAGTAGCGAATTAATAGCGAAAGTTCGAAACATTAAAATCGGAGTCGCGAGGTGCCATTATCGTTCGATCTTCGGGTGTTTCATTATTCGTGAGCATTATTGTTCCTTGCCTTCCGACTTAATTATATAGATCGGAGTAATATTAAAACGAGTTAAGTATATTTAAGAGCAAATTTATTGTCGAATCTCTGAAAATATTTCGGAGCAGTATTCAGATTGCTTTAGAAGACATTATCCAGGACCGAACCGGTAAATAGTGGCACCCCAACCAGTAAAAAAAAAATTCGAAAATTAATAATTGTAATACGAAATCGACTTCGGAATTCAGTTTTATTAAAATAAATTGTTTTAAATTATTTATGTGAAATTAGTCAGTATTTATTTAACATATGATAATTATATTTTCATGTTAATTTCATCATTCCCGTTGTTAACGAAGAAAAGAAGAAAGTCTTTAGCAAGAATTTGCGAAATTTAAAAATATTATCAAAAAAAACGGAAAATTCAAGTGCTGTAAGTTTCATTTGAAAGTTTTATTATCAAAATTATTTAAATCTATACATATATATATATATATGGTCCTACACATTAATATACATACATAAATCATATGTTTATTTTAGATGAGTCAAAGTAACGACGAAATGGAGTATGGTAAGTATTATTCAATTACAATTATAAAAAAAAGGTATTACTATATGTAATTTGATATTTATAGAAAAAATTTATATTAATTCCAGATAATACAGAAAACTACACAAATAATTGTAGAAATATAAACAATATGCAAAATTCGCAATTAAATAAAATGTTAGCAACGTTATTAGAAGAAAGAGAAATCCAACGGAAACAAATATCAACGCAGCAGGAACAAATTAATAAATTATTACTGCTGCAACAGCAGCAGCAGCAACAACCACAGCTGCAACAACAACAACAGGAGCAACAACAACAGCAGGAGCAACAACAACAGCAGGAGCAACAACAACAGCAACTACAAGGACAACAACAACAACAGCAGCAACATGAACAAAATATGCGTAAGTGTGTTATCTCATTTTTAAACATTATAAAATTAATGATTTTTATTATTATAATTCTTTTCTTTTATTAAACTATTCATTAATACAAAATATTTATTGTTTGTTTAGATCCTCGAAGACAGAAGCACCGTGCCGGGCAGAGAGTTCGAAGATTTTATGAAGACCGTGAGAGACGCCGGCGAAGTCATGGTTTCAATAGTTATTTAATAGACATGTATAGAAAGGCTTCGTACTTTAAACCAAAAAGACAAAAATAATTAAATTTTAACTACATATTAAATAATAATTTATTATTAATAAAATAAATAAATTATAACTTAAATATATTTTAATTTAATGTATACTTTTATAAAAATATATTCTTATAATGGCTTAACTTAATAATAAAAAATCGAATTACCTTTATTTATTTCCCAAAAACACACTTTTATTTTGAAACCCCTTTTTCCTCACGACACAGACTCACGACCACTCAGATCATTTTTAATTTATTTTCATCCATCGTAAAATCGTATTTATTTTAAAACATCTTTCTACTTCCGAAATTAACCTCCTTTCACCCGAATCACTTTTAATTTTCATTCGTTTTCGTAAAAAAACTTTTATTTCGGATCACATTTTTGCTAGCAACGTAGGCCTTCTTCTACCCGGATCACTTTATTTTTTATTCGTTTTATTCAATATAACTTTTATTATAAAAAAGTTTTGTTTCACGCTTTATAAAACTATCATTTCAAAGATTTTAGAAATATGTAATGTTTTTAATAATATTTAAACAATTAATAAAAGGTATTTTATACAAAAAGAATAAAAAATAGAGTGATCTGGATAGGAGAAAGTCTAAATTGTTAGCAAAAATGTGCTCCGAAATAAAAATTCTTTTACGAAAACGAATGAAAATTAAAGTGATTCGGGTGAAAGGAGGTTAATTTCGGAAGTAGAAAGATGTTTTAAAATAAATACGATTTTACGATGGATGAAAATAAATTAAAAATGATCTGAGTGGTCGTGAGTCTGTGTCGTGAAGAAAAAGGGGTTTCAAAATAAAAGTGTGTTTTTGGGAAATAAATAAAGGTAATTCGACTTTTTATTATTAAGTTAAGCCATTATAAGAATATATTTTTATAAAAATATACATTAAATTAAAATATATTTAAGTTATGATTTATTTATTTTATTAATAATAAATTATTATTTAATATGTCGTTAAAATTTAATTATTTTTGTCTTTTTGGTTTAAAGTACGAAGCCTTTCTATACATGTCTATTAAATAACTATTGAAACCATGACTTCGCCGGCGTCTCTCACGGTCTTCATAAAATCTTCGAACTCTCTGCCCGGCACGGTGCTTCTGTCTTCGAGGATCTAAACAAACAATAAATATTTTGTATTAATGAATAGTTTAATAAAAGAAAAGAATTATAATAATAAAAATCATTAATTTTATAATGTTTAAAAATGAGATAACACACTTACGCATATTTTGTTCATGTTGCTGCTGTTGTTGTTGTTGTCCTTGTAGTTGCTGTTGTTGTTGTTGTCCTTGTAGTTGCTGTTGTTGCTGTTGCAGCTGATGCTGCTGCTGCTGCTGTTGTTGTTGCTCCTGCTGTTGTTGTTGCAGCTGTGGTTGTTGCTGCTGCTGCTGTTGCAGCAGTAATAATTTATTAATTTGTTCCTGCTGCGCTGATATTTGTTTCCGTTGGATTTCTCTTTCTTCTAATAACGTTGCTAACATTTTATTTAATTGCGAATTTTGCATATTGTTTATATTTCTACAATTATTTGTGTAGTTTTCTGTATTATCTGGAATTAATATAAATTTTTTCTATAAATATCAAATTACATATAGTAATACCTTTTTTTTATAATTGTAATTGAATAATACTTACCATACTCCATTTCGTCGTTACTTTGACTCATCTAAAATAAACATATGATTTATGTATGTATATTAATGTGTAGGACCATATATATATATATATATATATATGTATAGATTTAAATAATTTTGATAATAAAACTTTCAAATGAAACTTACAGCACTTGAATTTTCCGTTTTTTTTGATAATATTTTTAAATTTCGCAAATTCTTGCTAAAGACTTTCTTCTTTTCTTCGTTAACAACGGGAATGATGAAATTAACATGAAAATATAATTATCATATGTTAAATAAATACTGACTAATTTCACATAAATAATTTAAAACAATTTATTTTAATAAAACTGAATTCCGAAGTCGATTTCGTATTACAATTATTAATTTTCGAATTTTTTTTTTACTGGTTGGGGTGCCACTATTTACCGGTTCGGTCCTGGATAATGTCTTCTAAAGCAATCTGAATACTGCTCCGAAATATTTTCAGAGATTCGACAATAAATTTGCTCTTAAATATACTTAACTCGTTTTAATATTACTCCGATCTATATAATTAAGTCGGAAGGCAAGGAACAATAATGCTCACGAATAATGAAACACCCGAAGATCGAACGATAATGGCACCTCGCGACTCCGATTTTAATGTTTCGAACTTTCGCTATTAATTCGCTACTTACAGAAAATTTTGACTTACGTTTTGAATCGTCGCGAAATAAACTGTTATATTGAAAATCAGAATGATTTAAATCGACTCCGTTATTCCCAAGAAAGAATTTAGAAAAGATTTTCAAAGAAACTTACCTCAATAATCGTCGACGTCTGAGAACGAAATGATTTTCTATCGATCGATATTGGAAAATTCAAAATTGCGGAATAAGCCGAACGAACCCGAGCCTACCCGAACGTGCGAGTTTGTTGCGCTCCTCGCGATTTCTTTCGCAATTAACGTTCCTTCGCTTGTCGTCTTTTTGGCGCGCCGTTTGAACGATCGAAATTTCTCGCTTTTATATACTCCACTTACTTTTATGTAATAAATTGGTTCTCTCTTTTCGATATACGCTGACGCTTTTCTTATGTTGTTTTTATAATTCGTCATCGATTTTTTATTGCTCATAGTTATCTGTTACTAAATATTTTTACGAAATTTGTCGACTAAACGTTACGCTGATATGTCAATCTCGTAATTCATCAGCGTCTCATACATATTTGTTTCTTTTCTTTCTTTGGAGAATAATAAAAATTAATTAATACAAATCGTTAATTATTTATTAGAGTTTTAGAATCGTTCGATTTCACTTTTTAACTGGTCTATTTGATCTCTATTTTAATATTCCAAAAGGATTTCTTTATTAGTTTAATAAAGGAAAGAAAAAAGTTTTTTGGGATCTGTTCGCAAAATTTCACGTAATAGTATATTGATAATCGTACTGTTTAAAAATATTGGTTCATCAATCTTTTTATGTTTTTTTTAAGTACGACTGCAGGGAGTTCTTTATTTTATAAATATTTTTGACATTTTTTTATATTTTTTGAATTCGTTTATATAGTGTATAGTTTAAATGAAAACAGCATAGAAAAAGCATCAGTGTATATCGAAAAGAGAGAACGAATTTATGATATAGAAATAAGTGGAATATATAAAAGCGAGAAATTTCGATCGTTCAAACGGCGCGCCAAAAAGACGACAAGCGAATGAACGTTAATTGCGAAAGACATCGCGAGGAGCGCAACGAACTCGCACGTTCGGGTAGGCTCGGGTTCGTTCGGCTTATTCCGCAATTTTGAATTTTCCAATATCGATCGATAGAAAATCATTTCGTTCTCAGACGTCGACGATTATTGAGGTAAGTTTCTTTGAAAATCTTTTCTAAATTCTTTCTTGGGAATAACGGAGTCGATTTAAATCATTCTGATTTTCAATATAACAGCTTATTTCGCGACGATTCAAAACGTAAGTCAAAATTTTCTGTAAGTAGCGAATTAATAGCGAAAGTTTGAAACATTAAAATCGGAGTCGCGAGGTGCCATTATCGTTCGATCTTCGGGTGTTTCATTATTCGTGAGCATTATTGTTCCTTGCCTTCCGACTTAATTATATAGATCGGAGTAATATTAAAACGAGTTAAGTATATTTAAGAGCAAATTTATTGTCGAATCTCTGAAAATATTTCGGAGCAGTATTCTGATTGCTTTAGAAGACATTATCCAGGACCGAACCGGTAAATAGTGGCACCCCAACCAGTAAAAAAAAATTCGAAAATTAATAATTGTAATACGAAATCGACTTCGGAATTCAGTTTTATTAAAATAAATTGTTTTAAATTATTTATGTGAAATTAGTCAGTATTTATTTAACATATGACAATTATATTTTCATGTTAATTTCATCATTCCCGTTGTTAACGAAGAAAAGAAGAAAGTCTTTAGCAAGAATTTGCGAAATTTAAAAATATTATCAAAAAAAACGGAAAATTCAAGTGCTGTAAGTTTCATTTGAAAGTTTTATTATCAAAATTATTTAAATCTATACATATATATATATATATGGTCCTACACATTAATATACATACATAAATCATATGTTTATTTTAGATGAGTCAAAGTAACGACGAAATGGAGTATGGTAAGTATTATTCAATTACAATTATAAAAAAAAGGTATTACTATATGTAATTTGATATTTATAGAAAAAATTTATATTAATTCCAGATAATACAGAAAACTACACAAATAATTGTATAAATATAAACAATATGCAAAATTCGCAATTAAATAAAATGTTAGCAACGTTATTAGAAGAAAGAGAAATCCAACGGAAACAAATATCAGCGCAGCAGGAACAAATTAATAAATTATTACTGCTGCAACAGCAGCAGCAGCAACAACCACAGCTGCAACAACAACAGCAGGAGCAACAACAACAGCAGGAGCAACAACAACAGCAACTACAAGGACAACAACAACAACAGCAGCAACATGAACAAAATATGCGTAAGTGTGTTATCTCATTTTTAAACATTATAAAATTAATGATTTTTATTATTATAATTCTTTTCTTTTATTAAACTATTCATTAATACAAAATATTTATTGTTTGTTTAGATCCTCGAAGACAGAAGCACCGTGCCGGGCAGAGAGTTCGAAGATTTTATGAAGACCGTGAGAGACGCCGGCGAAGTCATGGTTTCAATAGTTATTTAATAGACATGTATAGAAAGGCTTCGTACTTTAAACCAAAAAGACAAAAATAATTAAATTTTAACGACATATTAAATAATAATTTATTATTAATAAAATAAATAAATCATAACTTAAATATATTTTAATTTAATGTATATTTTTATAAAAATATATTCTTATAATGGCTTAACTTAATAATAAAAAGTCGAATTACCTTTATTTATTTCCCAAAAACACACTTTTATTTTGAAACCCCTTTTTCTTCACGACACAGACTCACGACCACTCAGATCATTTTTAATTTATTTTCATCCATCGTAAAATCGTATTTATTTTAAAACATCTTTCTACTTCCGAAATTAACCTCCTTTCACCCGAATCACTTTAATTTTCATTCGTTTTCGTAAAAGAATTTTTATTTCGAATCACATTTTTGCTAGCAACGTAGGCCTTCTTCTACCCGGATCACTTTATTTTTTATTCGTTTTATTCAATATAACTTTTATTATAAAAAAGTTTTGTTTCACGCTTTATAAAACTATCATTTCAAAGATTTTAGGAATATGTAATGTTTTTAATAATATTTAAACAATTAATAAAAGGTATTTTATACAAAAAGAATAAAAAATAGAGTGATCTGGATAGGAGAAAGTCTAAATTGTTAGCAAAAATGTGATTCGAAATAAAAATTCTTTTACGAAAACGAATGAAAATTAAAAGTGATTCGGGTGAAAGGAGGTTAATTTCGGAAGTAGAAA
This sequence comes from Ancistrocerus nigricornis, assembly GCA_916049575.1. Lineage (NCBI taxonomy): Eukaryota > Metazoa > Arthropoda > Insecta > Hymenoptera > Vespidae > Ancistrocerus > Ancistrocerus nigricornis. The sequence continues at coordinate 16,462,090 of OU696665.1, forward strand.
GATGTTTTAAAATAAATACGATTTTACGATGGATGAAAATAAATTAAAAATGATCTGAGTGGTCGTGAGTCTGTGTCGTGAAGAAAAAGGGGTTTCAAAATAAAAGTGTGTTTTTGGGAAATAAATAAAGGTAATTCGACTTTTTATTATTAAGTTAAGCCATTATAAGAATATATTTTTATAAAAATATACATTAAATTAAAATATATTTAAGTTATGATTTATTTATTTTATTAATAATAAATTATTATTTAATATGTCGTTAAAATTTAATTATTTTTGTCTTTTTGGTTTAAAGTACGAAGCCTTTCTATACATGTCTATTAAATAACTATTGAAACCATGACTTCGCCGGCGTCTCTCACGGTCTTCATAAAATCTCCGAACTCTCTGCCCGGCACGGTGCTTCTGTCTTCGAGGATCTAAACAAACAATAAATATTTTGTATTAATGAATAGTTTAATAAAAGAAAAGAATTATAATAATAAAAATCATTAATTTTATAATGTTTAAAAATGAGATAACACACTTACGCATATTTTGTTCATGTTGCTGCTGTTGTTGTTGTTGTCCTTGTAGTTGCTGTTGTTGTTGCTCCTGCTGTTGTTGTTGCTCCTGCTGTTGTTGTTGCAGCTGTGGTTGTTGCTGCTGCTGCTGTTGCAGCAGTAATAATTTATTAATTTGTTCCTGCTGCGCTGATATTTGTTTCCGTTGGATTTCTCTTTCTTCTAATAACGTTGCTAACATTTTATTTAATTGCGAATTTTGCATATTGTTTATATTTATACAATTATTTGTGTAGTTTTCTGTATTATCTGGAATTAATATAAATTTTTTCTATAAATATCAAATTACATATAGTAATACCTTTTTTTTATAATTGTAATTGAATAATACTTACCATACTCCATTTCGTCGTTACTTTGACTCATCTAAAATAAACATATGATTTATGTATGTATATTAATGTGTAGGACCATATATATATATATATGTATAGATTTAAATAATTTTGATAATAAAACTTTCAAATGAAACTTACAGCACTTGAATTTTCCGTTTTTTTTGATAATATTTTTAAATTTCGCAAATTCTTGCTAAAGACTTTCTTCTTTTCTTCGTTAACAACGGGAATGATGAAATTAACATGAAAATATAATTATCATATGTTAAATAAATACTGACTAATTTCACATAAATAATTTAAAACAATTTATTTTAATAAAACTGAATTCCGAAGTCGATTTCGTATTACAATTATTAATTTTCGAATTTTTTTTTACTGGTTGGGGTGCCACTATTTACCGGTTCGGTCCTGGATAATGTCTTCTAAAGCAATCTGAATACTGCTCCGAAATATTTTCAGAGATTCGACAATAAATTTGCTCTTAAATATACTTAACTCGTTTTAATATTACTCCGATCTATATAATTAAGTCGGAAGGCAAGGAACAATAATGCTCACGAATAATGAAACACCCGAAGATCGAACGATAATGGCGCCTCGCGACTCCGATTTTAATGTTTCAAACTTTCGCTATTAATTCGCTACTTACAGAAAATTTTGACTTACGTTTTGAATCGTCGCGAAATAAGCTGTTATATTGAAAATCAGAATGATTTAAATCGACTCCGTTATTCCCAAGAAAAAATTTAGAAAAGATTTTCAAAGAAACTTACCTCAATAATCGTCGACGTCTGAGAACGAAATGATTTTCTATCGATCGATATTGGAAAATTCAAAATTGCGGAATAAGTCGAACGAACCCGAGCCTACCCGAACGTGCGAGTTCGTTGCGCTCCTCGCGGTGTTTTTCGCAATTAACGTTCGTTCGCTTGTCGTCTTTTTGGCGCGCCGTTTGAACGATCGAAATTCCTCGTTTTTATATACTCCACTTATTTCTATGTAATAAATTGGTTCTTTTTTTTCGATAATTACTGACGCTTTTCTTATGCTGTTTAATTTAAACTATACACTATATAAATTGACTTAAATAAAATATATAAAAAAAAAATCAAAAATATATATATATAAAAAAAATAGGAACATTAAAAGATTAATTAATCCATATTTTTATTAAACAGTACGTTTATAAATATACTATGACTATTAAATTTCCTAAACACGTCTCAAACAAATTTTCGTTTAAAAATAAGATGATAAACTTACGCATATTTTGTTTGGGTAAGTGTACATGAGCGTGTACGCTTGTGAATGTTTGTGTTTGTGTGTGTGTATGTGTGCGTTTTTGCGTGCGCATGTATGTATGTGTTTTAGCGACTAAACAGATGAACGAATAAAACTAAAATTTATACGAAATATCCAATTATACCTAAAATAAATCCACTAACATTTTCGATTTGATCCGACTACCGACATGGCGAATATTTAAAATATTTAAAAATTCATAAAAAATCTATCATGAAAGAGAAACAATTAAAACGTTACAAAAGTATATGAAATAGTAACAACTAAAAGTATAAATTTTTCCAAAATTTTTCAGCGAAATAAAACAACATGACGAACATTTGTATCCATTCTGACACCTAAAAGACTGAACGGATAAGGTTGGAATTTATACAAAAACTTTAGTTATGTTGTAATAATCTATACTCATTATATAAGGCATGTAATATATCACCTATTTAAAAAAAAGTTTTTTAACTTTTTAGGCACGACCGCAGGGAGCTCCTTATTTTAATATCTATTGATATTCAAATGTTAACCTTTAAAAAAACAAAAATTTTCATTGCAAATTGACCTCTTTCATATCGTGTAATTCATATATAAATTGAATGTATAACCTAAGAAAATGAATTTTACAGAAAACGAAAGAAAAATAAAAGTGGTCCGGGTGAGGATGTGTCTATGTCGCGAGGAGAAAGGGGTGTTTAAATAAAAAGTATTTCGCAGAAAAAATAAAAATAAAAAATAAAAGTGGTTCGGGTGGGGATGTGTCTATGTCGCGAGGCGAAAGGGGTGTTTAAATAAAAAGTATTTCGCAGAAAAAATAAAAATAAAAAATAAAAGTGGTTCGGGTGGGGATGTGTCTAGGTCGCGAGCAGAAAGGGGTGTTTTAATAAAAGAAATTTTACAGAAAATAAAAGTGGTTCGGGTGGGGATGTGTCTATGTCGCGAGGAGAAAAGAGTGTTTAAATAAAAAGTATTTCGAAAAAAAAAAAAAATAAAAAATAAAAGTGGTTCGGGTGGGGATGTGTCTATGTCGCGAGGAGAAAGGGGTGTTTAAATAAAAAGTATTTCGCAGAAAAAATAAATATAAAAAATAAAAGTGGTTCGGGTGGGGATGTGTCTAGGTCGCGAACAGAAAAGGGGTGTTTTAATAAAAGAAATTTTACAGAAAATAAAAGTGGTTCGGGTGGGGATGTGTCTATATCGCGAGGAGAAAGGGGTGTTTAAATAAAAAGTATTTCGCAGAAAAAAAAAAATAAAAAATAAAAGTGGTTTGGGTGGGGATGTGTCTATGTCGCGAGAAGAAAGGGGTGTTTAAATAAAAAGTATTTCGTAGAAAAAATAAAAATAAAAAATAAAAGTGGTTCGGGTGGGGATGTGTCTAGGTCGCGAGCAGAAAGGGGTGTTTTAATAAAAGAAATTTTACAGAAAATAAAAGTGGTTCGGGTGGGGATGTGTCTATGTCGCGAGGAGAAAGGGGTGTTTAAATAAAAAGTATTTCGAAAAAAAAAAAAAATAAAAAATAAAAGTGGTTCGGGTGGGGATGTGTCTATGTCGCGAGGAGAAAGGGGTGTTTAAATAAAAAGTATTTCGCAGAAAAAATAAATATAAAAAATAAAAGTGGTTCGGGTGGTGATGTGTCTAGGTCGCGAGCAGAAAGGGGTGTTTTAATAAAAGTAATTTTACAGAAAATAAAAGTGGTTCGGGTGGGGATGTGTCTAGGTCGCGAGCAGAAAAGGGGTGTTTTAATAAAAGAAATTTTACAGAAAATAAAAGTGGTTCGGGTGGGGATGTGTCTATGTCGCGAGGAGAAAGGGGTGTTTAAATAAAAAGTATTTCGCAGAAAAAAAAAAAATAAAAAATAAAAGTGATTCGGGTGGGGATGTGTCTATGTCGCGAGAAGAAAGGGGTGTTTAAATAAAAAGTATTTCGTAGAAAAAATAAAAATAAAAAATAAAAGTGGTTCGGGTGGGGATGTGTCTAGGTCGCGAGCAGAAAAGGGGTGTTTTAATAAAAGTAATTTTACAGAAAACAAAAAAATAAAAAATAAAAGTGGTTCGGGTGGGTATGTGTCTAGGTCGCGAGCAGAAAAGGGTGTTTTAATAAAAGAAATTTTACAGAAAACAAAAAAATAAAAAATAAAAGTGGTTCGGGTGGGGATGTGTCTAGGTCGCGAGCAGAAAAGGGGTGTTTCAATAAAAAGTATTTCGCAGAAAAAAAAAAAAAAAAAATAAAAGTGGTTCGGGTGGGGATGTGTCTATGTCGCGAGGAGAAAGGGGTGTTTAAATAAAAAGTATTTCGTAGAAAAAATAAAAATAAAAAATAAAAGTGGTTCGGGTGGGGATGTGTCTAGGTCGCGAGCAGAAAGGGGTGTTTTAATAAAAGAAATTTTACAGAAAATAAAAGTGGTTCGGGTGGGGATGTGTCTATGTCGCGAGGAGAAAAGAGTGTTTAAATAAAAAGTATTTCGAAAAAAAAAAAAAATAAAAAATAAAAGTGGTTCGGGTGGGGATGTGTCTATGTCGCGAGGAGAAAGGGGTGTTTAAATAAAAAGTATTTCGCAGAAAAAATAAATATAAAAAATAAAAGTGGTTCGGGTGGGGATGTGTCTAGGTCGCGAACAGAAAAGGGGTGTTTTAATAAAAGAAATTTTACAGAAAATAAAAGTGGTTCGGGTGGGGATGTGTCTATATCGCGAGGAGAAAGGGGTGTTTAAATAAAAAGTATTTCGCAGAAAAAAAAAATAAAAAATAAAAGTGGTTTGGGTGGGGATGTGTCTATGTCGCGAGAAGAAAGGGGTGTTTAAATAAAAAGTATTTCGTAGAAAAAATAAAAATAAAAAATAAAAGTGGTTCGGGTGGGGATGTGTCTAGGTCGCGAGCAGAAAGGGGTGTTTTAATAAAAGAAATTTTACAGAAAATAAAAGTGGTTCGGGTGGGGATGTGTCTATGTCGCGAGGAGAAAGGGGTGTTTAAATAAAAAGTATTTCGAAAAAAAAAAAAAATAAAAAATAAAAGTGGTTCGGGTGGGGATGTGTCTATGTCGCGAGGAGAAAGGGGTGTTTAAATAAAAAGTATTTCGCAGAAAAAATAAATATAAAAAATAAAAGTGGTTCGGGTGGGGATGTGTCTATGTCGCGAGGCGAAAGGGGTGTTTAAATAAAAAGTATTTCGCAGAAAAAATAAAAAAAAAAATAAAAGTGGTTCGGGTGGGGATGTGTCTATGTCGCGAGGAGAAAGGGGTGTTTAAATAAAAAGTATTTCGAAAAAAAAAAAAAATAAAAAATAAAAGTGGTTCGGGTGGGGATGTGTCTATGTCGCGAGGAGAAAGGGGTGTTTAAATAAAAAGTATTTCGCAGAAAAAATAAATATAAAAAATAAAAGTGGTTCGGGTGGTGATGTGTCTAGGTCGCGAGCAGAAAGGGGTGTTTTAATAAAAGTAATTTTACAGAAAATAAAAGTGGTTCGGGTGGGGATGTGTCTAGGTCGCGAGCAGAAAAGGGGTGTTTTAATAAAAGAAATTTTACAGAAAATAAAAGTGGTTCGGGTGGGGATGTGTCTATGTCGCGAGGAGAAAGGGGTGTTTAAATAAAAAGTATTTCGCAGAAAAAAAAAAAATAAAAAATAAAAGTGATTCGGGTGGGGATGTGTCTATGTCGCGAGAAGAAAGGGGTGTTTAAATAAAAAGTATTTCGTAGAAAAAATAAAAATAAAAAATAAAAGTGGTTCGGGTGGGGATGTGTCTAGGTCGCGAGCAGAAAAGGGGTGTTTTAATAAAAGTAATTTTACAGAAAACAAAAAAATAAAAAATAAAAGTGGTTCGGGTGGGTATGTGTCTAGGTCGCGAGCAGAAAAGGGTGTTTTAATAAAAGAAATTTTACAGAAAACAAAAAAATAAAAAATAAAAGTGGTTCGGGTGGGGATGTGTCTAGGTCGCGAGCAGAAAAGGGGTGTTTCAATAAAAAGTATTTCGCAGAAAAAAAAAAAAAAAAAATAAAAGTGGTTCGGGTGGGGATGTGTCTATGTCGCGAGGAGAAAGGGGTGTTTAAATAAAAAGTATTTCGTAGAAAAAATAAAAATAAAAAATAAAAGTGGTTCGGGTGGGGATGTGTCTAGGTCGCGAGCAGAAAGGGGTGTTTTAATAAAAGAAATTTTACAGAAAATAAAAGTGGTTCGGGTGGGGATGTGTCTATGTCGCGAGGAGAAAGGGGTGTTTAAATAAAAAGTATTTCGAAAAAAAAAAAAAATAAAAAATAAAAGTGGTTCGGGTGGGGATGTGTCTATGTCGCGAGGAGAAAGGGGTGTTTAAATAAAAAGTATTTCGCAGAAAAAATAAATATAAAAAATAAAAGTGGTTCGGGTGGTGATGTGTCTAGGTCGCGAGCAGAAAGGGGTGTTTTAATAAAAGTAATTTTACAGAAAATAAAAGTGGTTCGGGTGGGGATGTGTCTAGGTCGCGAGCAGAAAAGGGGTGTTTTAATAAAAGAAATTTTACAGAAAATAAAAGTGGTTCGGGTGGGGATGTGTCTATGTCGCGAGGAGAAAGGGGTGTTTAAATAAAAAGTATTTCGCAGAAAAAAAAAAAATAAAAAATAAAAGTGATTCGGGTGGGGATGTGTCTATGTCGCGAGAAGAAAGGGGTGTTTAAATAAAAAGTATTTCGTAGAAAAAATAAAAATAAAAAATAAAAGTGGTTCGGGTGGGGATGTGTCTAGGTCGCGAGCAGAAAAGGGGTGTTTTAATAAAAGTAATTTTACAGAAAACAAAAAAATAAAAAATAAAAGTGGTTCGGGTGGGTATGTGTCTAGGTCGCGAGCAGAAAAGGGTGTTTTAATAAAAGAAATTTTACAGAAAACAAAAAAATAAAAAATAAAAGTGGTTCGGGTGGGGATGTGTCTAGGTCGCGAGCAGAAAAGGGGTGTTTCAATAAAAAGTATTTCGCAGAAAAAAAAAAAAAAAAAATAAAAGTGGTTCGGGTGGGGATGTGTCTATGTCGCGAGGAGAAAGGGGTGTTTAAATAAAAAGTATTTCGTAGAAAAAATAAAAATAAAAAATAAAAGTGGTTCGGGTGGGGGTGGGTCTATGTCGCGAGCAGAAAGGTGGTTTAAACAAAAGGTATTTTACACTAAATAAATTAAAAATAAAGGTGATCCGGTTGGGGCTGGGTCTATGTCGCGAGCACAAAGGTGTTTTAAAACTAGGTTGAGGTGGGTCTTATTTTTAGGCACGACCGCAGGGAGTTCCTTATTTGAGTAGAAATAAGAAAAAAAAAAAAGGGATAGGCGAGCGCAGCGAGCCGACTTCTTGTGCGAATCATTGTCGCGGTCGTGCCTAGTACGAAACAGCAAGGCTGTTTCGTTGGGGTGGCCCCAGCCGCCCATTTGCTGGTTTAGATCTGATAAGATGAATTAACTTATTAGAAAACCAGGACGGATAGGCCGAAATGCGCTTAATACTAGATGGTACATGCAGATCCACGCAATTATTTAGATGCGAATATAATAAGTCGACCGCAGAATCGACAGACAAATCCGCAAGACAATTATCCCAGACGACGGAACCGAGATATTCATTGATAGCCGAATAATTTGCATTACGAAAGTCCTTAAAAGTGATGTCAGTCCGGGACGGTGAAACAAGTTTGGTGAAAAAAGGCAGGTAAAACTGAATAGGCGGGTGGTGCGCATCAGGCGAAATAAGAGCGTCGATAGCTGGTTCAGTTTGACGGCATTGGAACGAGGAAAACACTAAGTCTAAAATTCTACCATAAGAGTTTTCAATGTTATTGTACTGTAGAAGATTGTGGTAATTGAGACATTCGTGCATGACGCCAGCTTGTTTGCGCATCGGGCATGTAGGTAAACAATGATAAGACAGGTTACCGACGGAGTCGATTTGCCAGACGGTATGAGATATATTGTAATCGCCGGTAAGTAGCAGGTCGGTGCCCGGAGGGAATAACAACAACACCTCTTCAATTGCTTTGCAGTGTTCCTCGTATAAATTTAGGTCACTAGCGGGAGGTATACAGGGTGTCCCACTTCAGGTTACGCACCGGTGATCTACATGTGCACAGGTATGGACTGAGTCGAAAAGTCTAATAAACTTTTTCGAAATTCGGCTTAGTTAACGAGTTATTAATTAACAGAAATCAGCGAAAGAAGGCGGGACGAAGGCGGTCTACTCAAGCTCGTAACTAGGTGAGTGACGAAATAGCAGGAGGAGCAATCCACAATAACCAATAACGATAATCGGAACGAAATGCTTCAACACGTGTTTACTTTTCTCCCTTATCTCTCTCTCTCTCTCTCTCTCTCTCTCTCTCCACGACGCTCCCAAACGCTGGAGGCTCGCGCTGACTTTCTCTGTCTCTCTTTCTCTCACTCGCTCACTCTTTCTACGATACTACCTTACGTTGGAGGCTCGCGGTGCGAGTTAGAGAGATAAGGGAGAAAAGTAAACATGTGTTGAATCCTTTCGTTCCGATTAGCGTTATTGGTTATTGTGAATTGCTCCTCCTACTGTTTCGTCGCTCACCTAGCTACGAGCTTGAGTAGACCGCCTTCGTTCCGCCTTCTTTCGCTGATTTCTGTTATTTAATAACTCGTTAACTAAGCCGAATTTCGAAAAAGTTTATTAGACTTTTCGACTCAGTCCATACCTGTGCACATGTAGATCACCGGTGCGTAACCTAAAGTGGGACACCCTGTATTTATTATGCTCGTTAAAGGTTAGTTGATCGTCTAATATAACTCCTAGGTATTTGTGGCTACTTACTTGCGTTAAAGTCTGCTCAGCTATCACAACATCAATTTGTGTGTTCCCATTCCATCTCTTCGGTTTTACTAGCATACTTTTACATTTATTTATATTTATTTTTAATTTGTTCCAACAAATCCAATTATATACTACTTTAAGTTGCTCGTTTAATTTCCTTTGTACTTCCCGTACACTAAAACCGTTTATAAATATTATAATGTCATCAGCGAACAACTTAAACTTACATTTTCTAATTATTTTTCCTATACCGTTTATATATATCAGGTACAGAAGCGGACCTAGTACTGTTCCTTGTGGCACACCAAATTCAACCTCTAAGATTTGAGAATAAGTATTTCCAAATTTAACTTTTTGTTTCCTTCCTGATATGTAGTCAGTTAACCATAGTAACACATTCCCTTCTATCCCTAGTCCTTTACATTTTTCAATTAGTAGTGTTTTGTTTATTGTTTCAAAAGCTCTTTTAAAGTCTAAGAACACAATTCCAATTACTTTACCTTGGTCAATATCCAATTTCCATTCTGAAATTACTGTTTGCAATGCATACTCGCATGAATAAGATTTCCTAAAACCTGCTTGGTGTTCAGATAGTAAATGGTTTGTTTCTAAGTATTCGTATAACTGCTCCTTTACTACTAACTCAAGTAGTTTTCCATATGTTGGAAGTGTGTTAATTGGTCTGAAGTCATCACATTTATTGGATCCTTTTACCTTCGGAATCGGTACAATCGTCGCAGTTTTCCAGTTACTTGGAAAAACCCTTTCCTTTAACGAGGTATTTATGACCTGTAAGAAATCGATACTTAGTTCTTGGATCCCTATTTTCAGTATTTTGGTGCTTATACCTTCTTCAGTGCCTCTTTGATTACCTAGTTTCTTAGCTATTTGTTGTAATTGTCTATAATCAATTTCCTTAAAGCGAGAGAATTTACTCGAAGGTAAATTTACTATTCCTATGGTACTATACTCTATATACATTTCTGGATCTTCTGCTATTACTTCTATGTCCTTAATAATATCCTTTACACTGTCGATAAAATATACGTTAAATTTATTTGCTATGTTCCTTTCGTTTACATATTCATTATCTTTAAATCTAATATTTTTAACACTGCTACCTGTTTTATTGCTTCTTAGAAAGTCATCCTTGAGGATTTTCCATACCTTAGCTGGTTCCTTTTTATTTTCTATTATGTTTTTCTGTATACAGGGTGTCCGCTTCCTATATGTCAAGAGCTAAATCACGTGTAGCCAGGAATAAATAGAGCCGAAAGGAGTCATAAAAGGTAACATAAGGTAGGTAAATTAACGAGTTATTAATTATAAGAGATTGGCAAATCACGACGCGCGGAAGCGGTAGGCGGAGAGCCGCGGCCATGCTAATCTAGCGGTGCGAGGCGAGTGGCGAACGGGTGGGGCGCCCGAGCTCGTCTACATACGTGGGGCACGAGCTCGGCCGCCCCACCCGCTCGCCACTCGTCTCGCGCCGCTCGTGATTTGCCAATCTCTTATAATTAATAACTCGTTAATTTACCTATCTTATGTTACCTTTTATGACTCCTTTCGGCTCTATTTATTTCTGGCTACACGTGATTTAGCTCTTGACATATAGGAAGCGGACACCCTGTATACTCCTCCTTTGCTCTTCTTATCATCTTCACAATTTGATTTTTTTAATTCTAAAATTTATAAAATCTATATGTTCACGGGTAGTAATTGCCTTTACGTATAGTTTATTACGCTCTTTGATTTCCTTAAGAATTACCTTATTGAACCATTTATTGTTTAACCATTCAATGCGTACTTTTCTCGTTTTTATTGGTGCTACCTTATTCACTATTTTTTATATTTCATCTATTATCCTGTTAGCCTTCTTTTCAAATTCCGTCTTTACATTTAAGTTTGAACTCTCCTCTTCAGCTCTTATTTCTTGCATTAACCTACGTACATCCGATTCTTGCACGTTACTGAGATCTCTATATGTTATTTCTATTTCCTTTTCCGAGTTTAATTCAATACTGTTACATATACTTATTAACGCATGGTCTGTTACTTGTGGAGTGTATATTACTTCCGCTTTTAATTCCTTATTGGAGAAAGCCAGGTCTATTATTCCACTTACCATATTTACATTCAACCATTAGCATCCACATATTGCCCGGAATTATTTTACATTTTAACACTTTATATTCAATATTATTATCCAGATACATAATTACTCCTCCCGTTCTTGTAGACTCAGAATTACATCTAATACAGTTAAATCCACTTATCTTTATTTCTTCATCATATACTGCCTCAGTAATGTGAGTTTCTGTAAGACATTATTTTCGGTTTAAAGTTTTTAATAATTACTCCAACAATCTCGTTTATATGTCTACGAAACCCCTGTGTGTTTAGTAATAAAATTTGATACCTGCTTTTCCTTTGTTGCTATGCACTCATATATGTCATTTTCTTTTGTTCAATATTAACGATTTTAGTAAAACATGGGCATTTTTTGTCATTTGCTGTATGTTTCGCATCTGTCTCATCATTATTATATTTAATAATTCTATTTATACAATTTACACATGTAGAGTCTTCACTGACACATACTTTTTCATCATGATTATCACTACACTTCCTGCATACCGTCTCTTTTTTGCATTCTTTTCTCATGTGTCCATATCCCCAACAGTTGAAGCATTGAATAATTCTTATACTTTCTGTAACATTACAGCGCCTATAACCTATGTTTAATTTGCCTCGACTCATGATTTCCTTAAAGCAATTGTTGTTAACCTGTATTATTATATTCATTGTATTAGTCCTCTCATATTTATATTTATGAATAATAGTTATGTCAGTTTCATATTTGCCTCTGTCCAGCTGATTTTGACTTATAATTGCGTTAACTAGTTCTTCATCACTCTTTGATCCATCTTTAATATCCACTCCAGTGATTTTGGCTCTTGGTATTCTTACTTTAGGTACTTCTATTTTATACTTATCTCCTAATCCGTTGTTTACCGCTTCTTTGAATTTCTCACAGTCTTCATTATTTCTACATCCAATAATTACCGCTCCATTAGAGGTCTTTTTCACTTTGGTTACGCCTACTCCTAATTCAGCTACTTTAATCTTATTCTTAATATCTTGTACTGTAATACTATTTTCTTGCTTTTTTGACGGTTTCACTATAATTATGGATTCATTTTTATCTGTCTTTACTTTACTCGCATATGTTAGGATCTTACCTTCTTTCAGCTCTTTGTTTTCTTCTTTAATTTGTCTTATCTCTTCTCTCAGTTTTACTAACTCTTCTTTTATCTTCTTCATTTCAGTGGCTACTTCCTTCTGTAGTATTTCTTTTATACAATCTTCACTTATTTGTTTTGATATTAAAGTCCTAAGCATTATATCAATTTTATTGTTCGAATTTTCATGATTATTACTATTGTTGTCTATCTCTTGGATGGTACATACCTGTTGCGTTTCCGTTACCGCTTCCTCGTCTATACAGCATATTAGCTGGTTACTTTCTTGGTCTAAGACCCTTCTAGCAATAGCACATCCTTTATGATATGCGTTTTTACATATTGTAACGTTACAAGCAAAGAGACAATTAAAGTAATAAAAAGAAAGTAAAGTAAAGTAGAAATAGAAACCATAGAAACATAGAGAGCACAAAGGGAAGAGACATGACGATCCGCGGAGACAAAGAAAACAGTCGAAATCTAAAATTAAACGGGAAGGACAAAGGGACGCACCTGAGCGAAAGTAGGTCGCGATAGCCTAGGAAACGGGAGACGAGATGAGGCAAGGGGAGAGCCGCGGAGGATAGGAATTCGCATAAAAACGATTAGCAAGTTCAAAGCTAACACCGAGGCCAAGCGCGGTCAGCAACGCGCGCCGCTAGACAAATAGAGGGGACCCAATTAAAGGGACCGAAATCAGAGCACGAAGGTGGGGAGAAAGCATATACAGGGTGTCTGGTTTCAGGTGTCGGAGCGGGAAACTACATATGCACAAGTATGACTTGAGTCGAAAAGTCTAATGAACTTTTTAAAAATTCGGCTTAGTTAGCGAGTTATTAATTAACAAAAATTGCGGAAGAAGGCGGTACTCTGGAGCTCGTAACTAGGTGATAGACGAAGCAGTAGGAGGAGTGATCCACAATAACGAATAGCAATCGTCGGAAGGTAACGCTTGATCAACGTGTTTACTTATCTCCCTTCTCTCTCACTCTCTCTGTTTCTCTCTCTACGACACTCCCTCCCGCAGAAGGCTGGCGCTGACTCTCTGGCTCTCTTTCTCTGGCTCTCTCACTCTTTCTACGACACTACCTTACGTCACGCGCTGGAGGCTCGCGCTGACTCTCTCTGTTTCTCTTTCTATCGCTCGCTCCCTCTTTCTACGACACTACCTTACGTCGCGCGCCGGAGGCTCGCGCTTACTCTCTCTGTCTCTCTTTCTATCGCTCGCTCACTCTTTCTACAATACTACCTTACGATGGAGGGTCGCGCTAACGTTCTTCATCCTTTCGTTCCTTTTCCTCTCTCTCTCTCTCTCTCTTTCGCTCTGTCTTTTTCACTTCTTATCATATGATTTGCTATAAGCGTTAAATGCTAAATATGCTAAATATGAATAAATGATATGCTATTAGTTCCACACCACCTTGCGGTCAATAGCTTGGCGCTTTTTTTTTTAAAGTGGTATCCCCATTAGGTCTAATCCACTCTCATAAATTAATGCAAGAACTGCTCGATATGGCGTCCGCCCTTCTCGATACAAAGTTCTGCTCGAGCAACGAAGTTTTCGGTTGCTCGTGAAATTGCCTCCGGCGTAATATTTGCAAACGCGGCCATAATCGCGTCACGCATTGCCTCTTGGCCTCCATGACGGTGGTCTTCAACAAAGTGCTTTATGGTCCCCCACAAAAAAAAATCTAAAACATTTAGATCGGGCGACCTTGCTGGCCAATTAATGGGGCCACCCCGACCGATCCATTTATCCGGAAACGTGATTGTTAGGTGCTCGCGTACGCGCCTCGTAAAATGCGCGGGTGCCCCGTCGTGCATGAATATCATACTTTGCCGTTTTGGTAACGGCACATTCTCTAATAGTAGTGGCAGATCCTCTCGTAGAAACGTTAAATAATTCTCTCCATTTAACCTTCTTGGTAGGAAAAATGGACCAATCTAAAAATTATCAAACAAATAGGAAAAATATTATTTAAAGCCGTGAAAGAAAATATTTAAATGTACTAATTGAAAGAAAATTGATTGCTTACAATTGTATCATCTAGGATACCAGCCCATACATTATGGGACCACCTATATTGAAATGCGCCTTCCCGTACGGCGCGTGGATTTTCCTCGGCCCAATGAACGAAATTTTTCGAGTTGAAAATTCCGTTCGGCGTAAATGACGATTCGTCCGTCCATAATATTTTTCTATGGAAATTTCCATGTTGCCTATACTGTGCCAGAAAGCCTGTAGAATTTTTCGCCAGTTGTTAATATTTTAAAATATGCTGTAATAAAACATTTAACTAACTTTGATTATTAACTTTCATAATATAAATACCTCGACAAAAATTAACCCGTGCTTCTTCGTCTCCGGGCAAAAGTTGGTGCACACGTTGATAGTGAAAAGGGTGCATACCATTTGCACGGAGAACATCGTGCACAGCGCATCGTGTGACACCAAGAATCTTTAATTTAAATGTTTAAACATCATATCTTATTTTCTTAAATATTAGGAATAAAGAATATTTTCAAATGACTGTATGTTTTTAACAATAATAACAAAAAACTTACTCGAGAAGCATGTCGAAGGCTGTAACCGGGATTGCGCTCGAAAACATTTATTATGTTTTCTTCGTCCCTTAAGTGCATCCGCCGTGGCCTATTATTTATGGCCGTCATGGAGGCCAAGAGGCAATGCGTGACGCGATTATGGCCGCGTTTGCAAATATTACGCCGGAGGCAATTTCACGAGCAACCGAAAACTTCGTTGCTCGAGCAGAACTTTGTATCGAGAAGGGCGGACGCCATATCGAGCAGTTCTTGCATTAATTTATGAGAGTGGATTAGACCTAATGGGGATACCACTTTAAAAAAAATGCGCCAAGCTATTGACCGCAAGGTGGTGTGGAACTAATAGCATATCATTTATTCATATTTAGCATATTTAGCATTTAACGCTTATAGCAAATCATATGATAAGAAGTGAAAAAGACAGAGCGAGAGAGAGAGAGAGAGAGAGAGAGGAAAAGGAACGAAAGGATGAAGAACGTTAGCGCGACCCTCCATCGTAAGGTAGTATTGTAGAAAGAGTGAGCGAGCGATAGAAAGAGAGACAGAGAGAGTAAGCGCGAGCCTCCGGCGCGCGACGTAAGGTAGTGTCGTAGAAAGAGGGAGCGAGCGATAGAAAGAGAAACAGAGAGAGTCAGCGCGAGCCTCCAGCGCGTGACGTAAGGTAGTGTCGTAGAAAGAGTGAGAGAGCCAGAGAAAGAGAGCCAGAGAGTCAGCGCCAGCCTCCTGCGGGAGGGAGTGTCGTAGAGAGAGAAACAGAGAGAGTGAGAGAGAAGGGAGATAAGTAAACACGTTGATCAAGCGTTACCTTCCGACGATTGCTATTCGTTATTGTGGATCACTCCTCCTGCTGTTTCGTCACTCACCTAGTTACGAGCTTGAGTAGACCGCCTTCGTTCCGCCTTCTTTCGTTGATTTTTGTTAATTAATAACTCGATAACTAAGCCGAATTTCGAAAAAGTTTATTAGACTTTTCGGTTCAAGTCCATACTTGTGCACATGTAGGTGGCCGCTTAGTCACCTGGAACCAGACACCCTGTATAATATATACATCACTTTTGTCCACTTTCCCAAATTTCCCACTAGCTGCAGTGGTGCTAGCGTTGACAGCAGGTGGAAATCTAGCCAGCGCTGGAATGTTTGACATGTCGATATGCTTAACCTATCACATTTTTAATTTTTTTTTACAAAGAATCAAATTTTGGGTACCATCTATGAATTTACCTCGATTTTCTTGATTATCGATTATTTCTAATTTCTTTTTAATTTCTATAATATATTTATTGGTGTTAACTGAGAAGCTGCTGCTGAACAAGGCTTGGAGTACGCTGAGCGAGTCAGAGAATATTGCAAATACATGAAATTGGTTCATCGTTACGACATCCAGAGCCTCAGACATTGCTATGCTTTCCGCTGTATAAATAGAGAAATCATTGCGAATACTGTAAGTCTCATAGTGATCCAAATCTATACAGGCTAAAGCAAATCTTGTGGAAAGTCCCACTTTAGTTTTGGTACCATCGGAGAAAATATTAATGTACTTATTATATTATAATATGAGACATTTAACACAAATTCATTTTCAGAGAGTATTATATGAGCATATTTTTTAACTTTATTAAGGCGTAATACGAACAATCTATCTTTGTTGCTAATTATCCTATCACATTCTATTTATTTATTGTACCTGTCGGTACTATCACCACCTTGTCTATGGAAACGTAGAGGATGTGTACGGTTAGAAGAGATAATTAAGGAAGGCAGTTGACATAAAATCTGGCTTCCATTCTAGTCGAGGTAAGTCTAGTAGTCTAGTCGAGTAACGTCTAGCAGTCCAGTCGAGTAAAGTCTAGTAGTCCAGTCGAGTAAAGTCTTGTAACCATTCTAGTTGACATGAAGTATGACTACAACTCCTACCGATGTAAAGTCTGGCTATCATTCTAGTCGAGGTAAAGTCTTGGTACAATTTTAGTTAACGTACAGTCTGGCTACTATTAAATAATGATATTAATATTTTTTCAGATGGTTCCAAAACTAAAGCGGAACCTTCCACCAGAGTTGCTTCAGCCTGTATAGATTTGGATTATTATGAGATTTACAGTATTCGCAATGATTTCTCTATTTACACAGCGGAAAGTATAGCAATATCTAAGTCTCTGGATGTCGTAATAATGAACCCTTTTCATGTATTTCCAATATTCTCTGACTCGCTCAGCGTACTCCAAGCCTTGTCCAGAAGCAGCATTGTTTTAGTTATACAAGATAATTTAGGAGAGTTCTACCAGTTGAAGTATTGCAGTTTACCAATTTCATCATTATATTATAATTTGAGATATACCCTTAGATATTGTGTCTAAGGAAACATAGGGGATATGTATAATTAGAAGAGATAGATTAAGGAAGGCAGTACATTTCTACCTGATCGGTGTTAAAAAAATATAGAATGGACATAAAGTACACCTTAGAAAGAATTAAATGGACCATGAGTACATGTTAACTCTCTCTCTCTCTCTCTCTCTCTACACCCCCCCCCCCTGTCTCTTCTCTCCACTTCCTTAATCTATTTTAATTGATAACGCTTTTTTTTATTTTTTTTTTATTTTATGAGTACATATTTATAGTAAAATGTTGGGCCTCTCTTCCCCTTCCCCCTCCCCCGCGTTCGTTCGACCCTTGTGGTCCATAGGGGCCACGGTAGCGCGTATTTCCGCGGGCCGCCCGCCATCTTGCTCGTGAAAGCCCGCGTCCCGCCTTTTTAATTTCTTTTCCATTTTCTGAAACAAAGAATATTATTTTTATTTCATTTTTCACAATATTAAATATATCGATAATTGAATTGGTAACTTTAAAAAATCATTACGTTCATGTACCGATATATAGTGAGTGTTAGTAATAGTCGTACACCCTTTCAAGCAGAATAACTTTATTATAATTGAATCATCTGATTGGAGTTTTTGCAAGAATATAGGATTAGTTGAATACATATCACTGATTTGCAAACTTTTCTGCAATCTATGAAACAGTTGATACAATTTCCTTTTCTATTTTATTGTACTTTTGAAGATACCGATTTTTTCAAAACAATCAAAATAGAATATGTAGTAAACTAATCATTCTATATTCTTGCAAATACATCAATCGTTTGGTTCAATTATAAAAAAGTTATGCTTTATAAGGTGTATAAAATTACTGACACTCACTGTATGTAAGAAGAGCGTGTGTATACGCTTTCAGAAATGCATTAGGAAGTCAGAAGCAAAGAATACAAGAAAGAAAACAGTAATAAATTAACTTGTTCTTTTTCTGAAGTTAATATATGTTGAAAAGCTTACCGACGAGTTCCGGTTCTTTAGGCGTTGTCGACGGCAACGGCGGGTCCGTTGGTGGCGGCGTAGATGGTAGTGGCGGCCATGCCGCTGTTGCCGTCGACGTGCTGGCTTCTTGGCCCTTACCAATTCGCAACTCCTCGAGCCGCAATTGCGTGAAATACGCTTTGTATTCACGCAATTGCTGCTCAAGGATTGCGATTTTTTCTGTCCCTCTGATACTGCAACAATACAATAGAAAATGTTAAAAAAGAACATACGTAATGAAAAATAAATTTATCACATTTTTTTACTCACTTTTAGGGTTTTGGTTCTCGCTTTCGTCCATCTGTAATAAAATAGTAACACAAATAATGACATAAAATAATTGCATGGATGTTGTAACGTTATTTCCTAAAATTCCGGGGAGGTACCGGATGCACTCCCCGCGAAATAACCGTCTTAACGAATTAATATTTATAATCCGCGAGAATCCTCTCCGCGATACAGGGCTCACGAAATTACCGCTCACGCAGTCGCAAGGAGTAGTGGGTTGAGGGGGGAAAAGAAATGTATAAAGTTCCTTCGGAGTAATTTTTACCAAAAGACAAAAAGAGAAATTTATTCAAATAAAACACACTAAGATCGGTAATTTTTCGATAACTTTAAGGAGTATTACAAAATCGAACTCCCTTTGTTCCCGGTGTTTACTAGCGCGTCCGGACGAACTAACCGCCGGTTACGTGCTCGCTGACGGCACGTGGCCGCCTCGCTTCTCGAATTTTCCACCGTGGAATTTACGGCTTTAGACTGAATTTAATCTATTATTTTCTCTAATTTACAACTAATAATTAAATTAACAACAAGCCAATGAACTTACTAAACGATTACCCGCGAACCCGGACGGTAATCGAAGCTGGTTTCGTCGCTAATAAATTAATACGACGAACGAGAAAGTCGAAGGACTTGTTCCCCTAAGAATTTAATTATTCAATTATAAAAAACCACAATTTCCCCCTTCAATTTTACTATTTACCGCTACGCGGTTCTCAATAATCCCCGGAATTATGACCTCGCGATCTGAACCGCCACCCGGAAGGAACTTTCTCTAGACAAAGAATCTTTCACTTTCTCGGCTTAATATCTCACCTCTAATCACTTCTAATGTCGCGAACAGAGTAATTTTTCGAGGATAACGCATGCGGCTCCTTACGAGCTGGCCTACCGAAATTTCCCGAGCCCACCCGAAGATAGCCGAGCGCCTATTTGCTATCTCCCTCGCTCTACCGCCTCGCTCGGCGACGCACGCTCGCATGGCCGCTTCACGCGGTTTCGCTAATTAATTTTTCTTTTCGGCGAGTTTCTTCGTCTCCTCCCGAATTCCGGTCGGATGACCGCCACCGGTGACCATTCCAGCGGTCATTCCAATCCGCTGCAGAGCGAAGGGATGCGTCAATGTTTCGCTCCCGAGTGGCTCTCGTTGCTTCGGACTTTCGGTCTTTTCTTCGCCGATCGTTTCTCTCTCTCACTCGTTCTCGCCGTGCGTGTCCTCTCTCTCTTTCTCGCTGTTTCTCATCGGACGGCTCTCTCTCGCTCCGCCGTCGTTCCGTCGGCCGCCGTTGTTCTCTCTCCGGCCTCGTCCTTCCCCTCTCCGGCGTGGCGGCCATGAAAGAGGGTCCAATTTCAGTATTTATTCATATTTTTACCCCAGAACCAGCCTCGAGGCCCTCCGACTCGCGTTACATTTTCTGGCGCGGTTCACCCGGTGACTCTGTCCGCGACGGTTCTTTTCCTATTTCGCGGCGCACAGTGGGCAAAAACGCGAATTCGGCGCTCGAAAATCGAAAAATAATTTTTTGTTTTCAGGACATCCCAAAGGGCGTAAATCTGTAAAACAAAATTTTTTACCCCTCCTTCACGACCTACAGGAGGCCGGTAAAGTTGGAGGAAAAATTCAGAACGTGATATTGCCTCTTTTCACACGTTTTCCCTAATATTCAAATGCAATTTACAAAAAAACTACTAGAGATAGCTGAGTTTGGTTTCAAGTAGATAAAAGCTTATATCATCTTGGATTTAAATCGATTTTAAAACATGTAATTGCTATTATGTTTTGAAAATTATAGCTCTTTCAAGTGAACACAAGATTTTCGCCTAAATTTGAACTTTAAATAGGCGTATCTCAGGCGGATCTTGTTAGATCTTCACATGGAATATACTGTGATAAACTATGATTTGTTGTCTTTACAACGCCACCGAAATCATCTGCGACAACTTGCGGCAAGTGTAGTTTTTTTGTATTTTTATCATCCAAGTACTCTTACCAAAGCCCCCTGACGAGGCAATTATACACGACTTTTCGGAATTTCCCCGTTTTATATCATTCAGTCGTATTATTTTTTTCATATTTAGATAGTTATCATTAAACTGAGTAAGAAATACCCGCACTATGTCTTTTTGGAAATTGACTAACGGACAAAAGTGCCGTTTTGGCGCTCTAAGATAATAACTTTTAAACCGTTAAAGATAATTGAATGAAATTTAATAGGCAACAAGGAAACATTTGTAGTCTCAAACTGGAACAAAAATCAATTTGAATGTACAGGTGTTCATTAATCTCACAGGTGTAAAGCTTTTTTTTTAAGTGGAGAAAAACCTTGCATAGACCTCCAGTTCCTGCTCTCGCTGGAACCGGGGAGTGTGAGATTCTTACTCACTAAAACTCTCTACGTTGATCCGCAGCCCACATGTCTAAACTATAATGAAAGAAATATACACATACAAATATCTATACATAATCAGAATGTACCTATTGCAATAAATCCGTTACTTCCGGTAGATAGCCCTGTTGAAGTTTCTGAACTTCCGCTGTGAAATTTTTGTTTTTTTGTCTGTTTTAACGTTGAAATACCTTTCGATTTCTGCCACTTCTCACCCAAAGTTTCATAAAATATTTTTGAAAATTCATCAACTTTACACTTATCACTGCCAAGTTTTCTTCACCTAAACTATGTAACTTATAATTATCCTTCACTGCACTTAAGAAACGTTCCACATCTTTTTCTTTAAAAAGCACTTTTGTATAGGTATGTGTATAGGTATGTGTATATACTTTTCATTTAGTTCAGTTTAGACATGTGGACTGCGGATCAACGTGGAGAGTTTTAGTGAGTAAGAATCTCACACTCCCCGGTTCCAGCGAGAGCAGGTACTGGGAGCCTATGCAAGGTTTCTCTCCACGTATAAAAAAAAAAAAAAAAAAAAAGCTTTACATTTGTGAAATTAATGAACACCCTGTATATTCAAATCGATCTTTGTCCCAGGTTAAAGCTACAAATGTTTCCTCTTTACTCATTAAATTTCATTCAATTATCTCTAACGGTTTAAAAGTTATTATTTTCGAGCGCCAAAACGGCACTTTTGCCCACTGTGCGGCGAAGGGGAGAGGATTCTCGTTTGTGACGGGTATTCAAAATACCACGTTACAGCGTAAGACACTAAAATAATCTTTCGCGATGTAATTTAATCAACAACTAAATATTTATTAATATTACATATAACACGATCGTACGTGCAGTTGTTGATGCGGAAGAACAATAATAATAGACGGTTCACGTAATAGGTACGTTAAATTCGTGACGCTCACGGCAAAGACTCTCTCTCGACCAGGGCCTATATACTCCTCTCTTGGAAGACCGATCCCAAGATCGCTCTACCAGAGAAAGTCTGCAGTGTATCGTAATGTAAAAAGCTGGTTATACAAGAAAATTTAAACAATAGGAATTTATAGTAAAAATTATAGTCTTTATTCAGCATCTATTTAAAGTAATATGAAAAAGTTAAAGTTATATTACTTATTACGATCTAAATGATTAATTTGTAGTTGACCTTTAAAGCAAAGATCTAGGTGGCACTTTACGACTCTTGTTTTCCATTAAAAGCTGTAGTTTTCCAATCCTTTACTGTGATTAAGTTTGGGATGCTATTTCAACGTGTAACGGTTCAGGGGTTATATACGAAATACAAATACATTCTTATGCGCGAACAATTCAATCAGACTCTTTATTACAATAAAAGAAGAGCACGCTTCTCACCCGGATTAAGTTTGAATAATTTGGTGAGCGTAGGTGGAGAGATCTCGCTGTCGCTGGACGGCGTGGGCAGCTTCTAACTTCGTCTTTCGTGGTATTATATCTCGATGATCTCCTCGGATATCCGACGTCATTCTTTCTCTTTCTCTCTCTAGCTTTATCTCGATGATCCGGCTTCGTTCGTTATCGGGAAGGAAGGGAAGGGCCAAATCGTCGCGGCTTTCCTCGAACCGCTCTTTCCCCTTCCATGAACATTGCGTCTCCCCACCTCGACGCTCTAATTAGAGTTATCGGCAGGACCTCTGTCCTACCGATCGAGTGCCGTTACAAACGAATGACTTCTTAATCTGAAAAGAACAACTGCGATTAACACCTATTCTTACATATGGGTAACTTTACCTAGAGGTTGGACAAACCCGGCCTAAGTACGCGCGTACAACGCTGCAACGCACGTGGAAATGTGGCAACGCACGTTATAGCTTTTCTTTGTTTCAAATGTACGTGGACATACGAGTACATACACGTTAGATAGTGCGTTCAGTGGTGAATTGGCATCTATCCATATTGTTCGAAGTACTCTCGCTTTCTGACGAAAATTAAACCTACGTACAAAATAACGTTCGCGTGTCCAGTATACGTACGTGCGTACAAAACGACGTCCGTTACAACGTGCGTACTATCAACGCTCGTGTAGCCGCAGCCTTAGTATTCTCGCTACAACGGAACGATTAGACGCTTGTTTGTTACGTATTACAAATATTCAAGTCAGCCCCCGTTTTAATATGTCTAAACATTATTATTGTCTCAAAAAGCATTGGGAATTACAAAAAGAATAGTTTATCCAGCAAGAAAAACACGATAATAACGTCAGCGTCGTGTCAATTGTTGATGAAGATTCCGAAGAAGGTGACATTGAGAGTGATGTTTATCTTGGTCAAAATGAGTCATTTCTTGAAGCCAATGTCGGAACATTAGAAAAAAGTAAATCTTCTCTAAATAGTGGAAATGATGCTGGAAATATTACAGCAGAAAATAATCAGATTGATAGCGAAACAAGTGCATGTTGGTCTTCTGACAATATTGTGAGACTAGAAAATAAATTAAAGCATTGGTGTTTAAATAATTTGGACACATTGTATTTGAATGTAGAGAGTGATTTGTAGTTGGTACTTCGAAGTAAATGGCATACAAATCTTCCGAAAACTGCGCAGACTTTATTGGGTACTACTCACCGTCGTACTTTACACCAGATGCGAAGTGGTAAAAATACCGTTGGAGAATTTATCTATTTAGGAATAAAAAATGGTCTTGACAAGGTCATATCGAATGAATATACTGACGGTAAAATCGCTGTATTCGTTCACGTAGACGGTATGTCGCTCTTTAGAAATTCCCCGATGCAAATATGGCCGACATCTATAAAGGTTTTTCACAAAAATTACATCGTCAAACCATTTGCCGTGTCGATATTTTGTGGTGATTCTAAGCCATATAATATCGACGAATACTTGGAGAATTTTATGGAGGAAGCAAAACGGTGTAAAAATAAATGACCGACTATATGTTTTCAAGATCCTCGGAATAATTGCAGATAGTCCTGCCAGGGCATTCTTGAAGTGCTGCAAATATCCTGGTGGGTTTTATGCGTGTGAAAGGTGCACCACAAAATAGTTCTCAGAAAACAAATATTAATCGCAAGAAAGGAGATAAGAAAACGAGCAAGAGAGTGTATCCGCAAATGGATTGCGAACTTCGAACGAAGAAGTCTTTCGAAGACAAGGAACAATTACAACACCACCACCGTGGTGACAAAAAAGTCAAATCACCACTACTTTTGATCTCAAATTTTGATCCCGTGAGGTCTGTCGTTCTCGATCCGATGCACCTTTTGTATGATGGTGTAATGAAATCTTTGATCGAGAAATGGATATCGAGAGGTAAAGCTACACGATTTAGGATTACTAATATGAAGAGACTTCATGAACGTATGGTTTTATTGATACCGGATATACCATGTGAATTTCAGCGAAAAAAATTTGGTCTGGAGTATATCGCACAGTGGAAAGCCACCCAGTATCGATTTTTTCTCCATTATTGTGGACCTATAGTCTTAAAAAATATTTTGCCAGAAAGCCTATTTAAACATTTTATGCTATTGTTTGTGGCATGTCGTATACTGAACAGTGACGATCTTTTTGTAACCGCTCGAGATTTTGCTAGGGAGTTATTGAGAAAGTTCTTCGATTTGCTTCCATCGTTTTATGGGACAGATTCACAACTGTTGAACATTCATAATTTTATTCACGCCGCTGATGACGTAGAAAAATTTGGTCTTCTTCTAAGTGATTTTGCTGCGTTTTGGGGAGAAAGTTTCATTGGCAGGTTTAAGACTCTTGTTAAATCTAGGAGAAAACCCTTGACGCAAATCGTAAATCGTTTGGAGGAACTTGAACCTAGTGACAGACTTAAAATGAAAAAAAAACGATATATGCAGATATTGCAGATGTAAAATTAACAATAAAAAAACAAATATTTTCACCGATCAAGGAGAAGAGCTCTCGTACGTAGATAGCGTAAAAATAAAAGAAGCTACATTCAAGGATAAACATCCAGACAATATTGCGCAATTGAACGATGGAACAATTTTTCAAATCAAAGGAATATTTGCCATATGTAATCGCAGGAGGAAGGAAAATTTCAAATTGAACGATTTGTATTTATCGGGTTACGAAGCGGAAAAGCCGGACAAAGTATTTTGTTATCCAACTGCATCATCAGACTTGAGAATTTTTGGTATTCAAAATTTTTTAAACCGTGAAAATTTCATTTCCGCAAATCAGGTAAAGCAAAAATGTGTTCTTCTTCGCGACCATAACCAGTGTTACGAGATTCCCTTGCAACATATGTGAATGTTTTGAAAACATTTTGACCTCGCATGAGGTCATTTCTTGACATCATTTATTTCAACCTCTCTCTAAATATATACAGGGTGTCCCGTTCCAGTACTCCAAGCGGGAAACGGTAGATAGAATGGACCAATCTAAGCAGAAATATCGAAAAATATTTAAATAAATTCGGTCTAGTTAACGAGTTATTAATTAACAACGATCGACCATTCACGGAGAGCCAGAAACTATCGACGGCTTGGGACGTCCCTTTCAATTTCGGTAGTATGTAACGGAGGAAGCAATGGGAGGAGTAATCAACAAATAATAACGCGCAGCGGCACGTAATGCCGTCTATCACCGTTTACTGTGAGTACCTTTTTTTCTTTTTCTTACCCAATAGCATCATATCATTTATTTCACGCGTGCGAGGGAGAAATAGTGAAAGAAAGTCAGCGCGAGCCCCCTGCGTACGGAGGTGCCGCACGGCGAGAAAGAAACAGAGAGAAAGAGCTACTCACAGTAAATAGTGACAGGCGGATCGACGCGCGCTACAGCTCTTTCGCTCTCTTTCTCTCTTTCTTTCACTATTTCTATTGGGTAAGAAAAAGAAAAAGAGGTACTAACAGTAAACAGTGATAGACGGCATTACGTGCCGTTGCGTGTTATTATTTGTTGTTGATTACTCCTCCCATTGCTTCCTTCGTTACATACTACCGAAATTGAAAGGGACGTCCCAAGCCGTCGATAGTTTCTGGCTCTCCGTGAATGGTCGATCGTTGTTAATTAATAACTCGTTAACTAGACCGAATTTATTTAAATATTTTTCGATATTTCTGCTCAGATGAGTCCATTCTATCTGTCGTTTCCCTCTTGGAGTGCTGGAACGGGACACCCTGTATATTACGTAGTTAATAATTAAACACATTTTATTGCATGCAAAACCAATTCCTCGAGTAGGACGTCCCGCTTGATAAAATATATTTCATTACCAAAAAACATTAAAAAAAGCGGAAGAAATGAAAGAGAAATACAGAGTGTGTCAAAAGTTACGGGACACCTAAATAACTTTTGAACGGCTTTAGATATAGGATTGAAATTTATAGGGATGCAATGGGTCAAATCAATCTACTATTTAACCACCAAAGCATCAACTTCTGCACCCCGGGGGAAGGGGGGGAAGAAGGGGCACAAAATTTTTAAATGGAATGTGGGGTCGAGTGACGGCTCATTCGAAAGGACTTGTTGAGGCGAAAACAACGCAATATCGCCGAGGTTTGTGCGATTATTTTTCGCAGAGTTATGATCTTTTGAACATCCTTATTAAGATTTTGCGTGAGTGTCCCTCATTCATTAATTCTCAGAATTATTGTAATTTATTAGAAAACCAAGTTATACCAGCTGTTCAGGATATTGCTGGAGAAGCTTTTCACAATGTTTGGTTCCAGCAAGATGGAGCTCCGGCTCATTTTTCTGGAGCAGCTCGTAATATTCTTAACCCTTTAACGGCCATGCCTATTTCTGGATGGCTCAAAATTATTTCTTGTGGTTGTACGGCTAAAAAAGGTTTGAGAATGAATGTCCAACCATCATTTTAACGATAAGGGCCTGAGAAGTAGTATTTTCGCAATGTAGCAAATTTGCTACATTGGCGGTTTGGGGATAAAAATTATGACATAATTTAGATCTATGAAAAAGCTAAAATAAACGTTTATTTATCGTATCGGATTACAATATGTCTAAACATTTTTCACAAATCCACTAGTTTCCGTGGAAAACGTAAAAACAATTATTTTTTGAATTTTGGCACAGGTGCACGTTGCATTTAGAGCATTTGATTTTAGTAAAACCTGACTTGCAATGTTTGCATCGCTGCTTTTTCTCGTCGAAAACAGCCCAGTGCCCTAAACCATCAGTCCGGACTAATTCTTGTGGTCTAGCGCTTCGCGGAGTGTGGATTTTTTTAATTGCTGTTTCACGACTTGGAGGACGACCACGTTTCTGTTTGCCACACTTCATCAATCCGTCCGCGATCGAATATCGAAATTCTTTTAGTGTCTTAGTTCTTTCGTTTTTGTCCATTTCTCTTCGATATAGAAGCCATGCATTAACAATGCACATATCGAGGAGATAATAAAAGACGGGTATATACCAGCGCCTACTTTTGCATCGAGATCGATACAACGAAACTAAACAATTATTTTTGTCCACGCCACCCATATTTTTATTGTATTCGGCAACAATATTCGGGCACTTGATTCGCACTTTTCTTCTGGACTTCTTACTCCACCGTAAGAGGGTTTTTTCTGGGTGAATTCCGTATATCGTACTGCCCAAGATTACGCATTTATTGTCCGCGTATTTGACGACGATGAGATCGCCGTTAGACGTCCGAAAATCGTAACTACCACGCCCCTCTTTCATCAACTCTTTATCTGACTTCAAGGGGCAATGGTGGATACGGTTTGACCGCATAGTGCCGACCACGGATACATTCATACTGGCTTGTAAGGTCGTGAACAATTCTAAGCCACTAAAGTAGTTGTCGCAATAAACGATACAATCGTTCGGATTGTCTAAAGATTTTAGCAACGCGATAACTACAGATGCGCCGACACCCATGTTCTTTTCTTTCTCCGTCAACTCCATGCTAGTACCATCGAGTAACTCGAACGTATTTTTTCCTTGGTAAAGTATGAATGCGTGAATCATACCATCGACTCCAGCAAGGACAAACATCTTATACCCCCATTTGATGGGTTTGTTTGCAATATATTGCCGCAAATTACCCGCTCGCGTACCTTTGTATGGTATCATCGTTTCGTCGACAGAATATTGTTTGTCGTCAGCTTTGTAAGCTGTGCAGCATTCGAAAACAAAATCTAAAATGGGTCTAACTTTGAAGAAGCGATCATTTCTCGCCTCATCGCAATGCTCATTATTAGTAAAATGTATCCATCTACGTAAAGATCGAAATCGATTTCTTGTCATGGTGTCGGCGATTACGTCAACGCGCATCGTGTGACTCCAATAATCGTCAATTGCGGGCAAACTGATCAACCCCATAAGTACATTAATGCCAAGAAAACTTGTCATTTCAATATTATTTACGTCGATAGATTTTCCCGTTCTCTGACATGAATACAAATTCGTTTGATCTACAATATGTCGAACGCAACGCATCGGAAAGAAACTAAAGAAATACTCAAGCAGCTCTTGTCCCGTTTGCGTACCATCGCGGTTGTCCGGGTTGTGGATCCTTGGTAACAAATCGCACGTTTCCCATTGGATACTTGAGCGCTTTGTTGCCGACGTCGGTTTTTTCTTTGTTGATTGCCGTCCAGTTTTCGGTTTTTTCGGCTGACTTGGACCAGGTTGCGGATCGTCGATAAACTCTTCGAAGATCATATCAGCGTCAGAGTCATCGTTTACAATCCAGTCCTCGCCGTCTTCGAACTGATCATCATCTGCGAGAATACCTCTCGGATTGTATGCCAAATCTTGCTCATCGTCGTCGTCGGAATCGGAGATATCCGAAATATTGGGATTTGGTGGCACAATAGGCCGTAACCTATATTTTTTATTTCTCGTTTCCATTTTGGCCTAACAACAAAGCTTTAAGAATAAAATATAAAAAATAAAAACGTGAACCCAAAAATTTGGCATTTTATACAGGGTGTCTCACGTAAGCTACAACCGCGGAAATACACGTGTCCACATGGATAATTGGAAGCGAAAAGTGAAATAAAAAGTAATAAAATTTGTCCTCGTTAACGAGTTATTAAATAAAATAGATCAGCGAATCAGGAAGCACGGAAGCGCTAGGCGGTGAGCTGCGGCCATGCTAGTCTGAAGATAAGAAGCGATAATTTCGACGGGCGGAGCGTTCTAGCACGTATACAGGCGTGAGAAGCTAGTCGTCAGGAGGAGATTTCTAGGAAAAAGTGTCGACTTTCGCTCTTCCTCTCTCACTCTTTCTCTCTCTACCTTTCTTTCACGACGCTACCTTACGCACAACAAAAATCTAATCTAATCTCTCTCTCTCGCTCCCTCCTACCCTAACACGGCGCTACCTCACGCTGCCTGCACGCGCTGACTCTCTCTCTCTCTCTCTCTCTCGCCCTTTCTTTCGTTGACTTTCTCTCTCTCTCTCTTTCTCCCAATCTTTCGTCCACGACGCTTCCTTACACTATCGCTTCTTATCTTCAGACTAGCATGGCCACAACTCACCGCCTACCGCTTCCGTGCTTCCTGATTCGCTGATCTATTTTATTTAATAACTCGTTAACGAGGACAAATTTTATTACTTTTTATTTCACTTTTCGCTTCCAATTATCCATGTGGACACGTGAATTTCCGCGGTTGTAGCTTACGTGAGACACCCTGTATACTCAAATGGCCAGTGTAGCAAATTTGCTACTACCATTTTCACACTCTCGGTTCGAACTTTCATTCTGATTCAATCAAATGTCTTCAAAGCCTAGTTCGTCCAGTCAAGCTTCCTTTACACAATTCTATCAAAAAATATTTCAAAAATGTACATTTACTTACCTTTTTAGTCAACAAACAAACAGCAGATGTAAGAGTTGTAAATTTTCACGACAATATTATTGCCATAGTAACGTAATTCATATGTTTACGTTTGAATTTCAAGCTATCCCGGCGTTTGTAGCTCCATCTAGCGTAGATTAACAAAACTATGAAGTAGCCTGTCGGCTATATCGTTCTTACGCTTTTACTGAAGGGGTTAAAGTGAATGTAGAAAATTTTCTACAATGGCAGTTAAAGGGTTAATAATGTTTTTAGCGAACGATGGATTGGTAGAAGAGGCACAATAGAATGGCCACCAAGATCACCAGATCTGACCCCATTAGAATTTTTTACTGCGAGTATTTGAAATCAAAAGTTTATGAGACTAGGATTGAAAATTTACAAGAACTGCAAGAAAAAATAGTGAACGTTTCTAATTCAATCACACCCGACTTTTTAACCATTGTTATCGATAGATTTTACGTTCGCTTAGGTTATTGCCAAATTGTGGAAGGATGCCAATTTGAACATTTAATAAAATAATTAGTGTGTTTTATTCTTTACATACATCAGTGTTCACAACCTGATACACGCACATACAAACGTGCACACACACAGGAACGTGTGTGCCTGCGTGAAAACTAATCTTTCTACTGATGTCGCTGTGGGCTCTCGCTATTGTAAAACCTCAATAGAGATGTTCAAATGATCATAACTCTGCGAAAAATAATCGCACAAACCTCGGCGATATTGCGTTGTTTTCGCCTCAAAAAGTCCTTTCGAATGAGCCGTCACTCGACCCCACATACCATTTAAAAATTTTGTGCCCCTTCTTACCCCCCTTCCCCCGGGGTGCGGAAGTTGATGCTTTAGTGGTTAAATAGTAGATTGATTTGACCCATTGCATCCCTATAAATTTCAATCCTATATCCAAAGCCGTTCAAAAGTTAATTAGGTGTCCCGGAACTTTTGGCACGCTCTGTATGTGCAGGTCAGAGTGAGTGAGTGAGAGAGAAATAGGGAGAGAGACAAAGTGCGTATTGTTGGCTTAACATAAGACGCTCGAAGTCGTCAAGATGGCGTTCACCCAAGCGTTGCTAGCTTGAGATGGGATAAAAACAAAGCCTTTGAAACAGTCGTTGTGCAGAGCCTAGGAACATTAGTTGCGGCCATTCGTCATAGAGCTGTCTACGTAACCTGTGATAGTCGTGAAATCACTCAATCCGCGATTGATAGCAAATACCGGTACGCAATTGTGTGGTTTGAAACCGAAAAAATGACTGATATATAATAATATCTTCGTAATACATTTATTTACGGTTTCATGTTCCTTATACCTAAATTGTCGGTGAAGTACATGTGCTTGCATTTTGGTAATGCTTTGGTTAGAATGTCCGCCAGCATTTCGTCCGTTGATATATGTTCTATCGTTATAAGACCTTTTTCATTATTTTCGCGGATGAAATGGTGGCGTACAGCCCTAGCCAACTCTGCCCCCACTTCGGGTCATATATTGTCGCCGTCCGCTATGTGGCGCTGCAGTAGATTACGGCCACTGTCTTATGGACTAGTCGAAATGACCACAAAAGTTTTGACCGCTATGACTTCTTCTCCTTCCCGCTTTTCCCCTTCTCGTCTCTTCAGCCGTAATCGACGAAAGCGCACCTAGCGGATTTGGTAGTTTCGGCGACAAAATCGGACCACCTTTTAAGTACATGTGGGATAGGGAATCGGATAGGGCTGGTGGCGTACATCGATATGTTTAGTCCTTTGGCTAGCAACCGCATTTTTCGCCAACGCTGTCGCTCCTCTGTTATCACAGTACAGCTGAATGGGTTCGTTTACAGGATCGTAGTTTTCTATTTCTTTAGATAATTGTTGTAGCTATAAGGCCTCTTGACACTCTGATGCCATCGCAATGTATTCGGCCTCTGTGGAGGATAACGCTACAGTTCGCTGTTTTTTGCTTATCCACGAAATAGGCCCGCCTTGTTTCATAAATACGTGTCCCGTTATAGAGTTCCTACTTTGCGTTTCATTAGCCCAATCGGCATCGTTGTATCCTATTATCTAAAGTTTTTATCTTTGTTAAATTTGATTTTCACATTAATTGTGCCCTTTAAATATCCGAAGATTCTTTTTACGGCGTGGCGCTCCAATGCGCTCTTCCCGCGTTTTCATTAAATCTACTAACGGTTCCTACTGCGTACGCTATATCGGGTCTCGTTATTTGACTCACGTAAAGTAAGCTACCTACTGCCTCTTGGTACAGTATCGCTTTCATTTCTTCCGTTTCTTGCTTAGTTTTTAGACATAAGTCGATCGTTAATTTAACGTTTAGGTCCATTGGTACGCTAATTGGATTACAATTACACATCTTAAATTTATCTAAGATCTCACGTATATAATCTGATTGGTCTATCCATAATTTTCTGCTTTTTCTTTCTCTAGCAATATGCATTCCTACGCAGTCTTTCACTTGCCCTAAGACTTTCATTTCGAAGTTACTTTTCAACATTCGTTTTACATGTGATTCTGCGTTTTCATTGTCGGATTTAATCAATAAATCATCTACGTATGTTACTACTATAATTGTGCTTAACTTATCTATTCTATAATACATACAAGGATCGGCTTTGGATCTGATTAACTGAGCACCCGTTAGGACCTCATGAAGTTTCTTATTCCATACTCTACCACTCTGCTTAAGTCCATATTGTAACGAAACACTTCCCTTATCTGTTCGAAACGTGTTACCTTTCAACACGTTCGGTCCTATTACAGACTAGCAGTGGGAAAGACAAGGAAAATTTTAAATGACAAACACTTGAATCCAAAGGATTTTCTTTATTTTTGATTTCACTCTCGTGACGTAATGCTATGGGTCGATGGCCTCGCTCAGCTGATCGCTTCTTATGTACTTATTGCTATGTTTCGACGCGCTCGTCGACGCTGATCGCTCTATACGCACGCACACAACAATCACGCTCTCAATCACACTCTTAAAGTACGGCTTAGGATATAGGAATTCGAGGTATAAGAAAAATATACTGGGGCACGCTTACTTCGGGAGACGTGGTGACGTAAATTTGTGTAAATAGGTCGACGTTGTTGTCGCTCGCTCTCTTACTGCCGCTGTACGCTCTCTCTCTTACTCCCTCTAGTCGCTCGGCTTGAGGTCTGGTGATGCCTTATTTAATTGGGCCCCCCCTTTTGGTTTTAGTGGGTCACTGGCCGTTCGTTGCCCTCCTTGATTTTCGCGAAATTTCGACGTTGTTCGTGCGTCCGCGAGATCCCTTTTTCTTCTACTTAGATCGTTTCTCCGCGTGTTCCCGTCCTTTTCTCGCTCGCGAGAAATTACGTTGGTCTTTTATCTCGTTTTCCTACATCTAATTCTCTTATTTTATTCTTATTGTTCATTTTAATTATTTCTATCTTAGTCTATTACGTTACAATATATGGCTTTTTTTAACTTCCAAACTCTTTTATCGTTTGGTGAGTTCATGAGGTTCTGCGGTGGCTTTACATAGACAGGGTGGGGTAATAACTATGTCCACTTTGAATATTGCCGTTATTTGTAGTAATATGAGAAAATCTTTTATACAAAACTTACATGGCATAGAGGGGCGCATATTGTGACGCAAAAATTTTTTGCGTGGGTGGAGGCATAGAGGAGACTTCAAGGTCATCTCTATTTTTTTAAATGGAATACTATGTTTTTTTTATCGCGATCTAATAGCTAGTGTTAGGACGACTTTAGCGAGCTATCATTGAAGGTCATGCAAGGTCATGCAATTCCATTTAAAAAAATAGAGATGACTTTGAAATCTCCTCTATACCTTCACCCACGCAACAAAATTTTTGCGTCACAATATGCGCCACTTTATGCCGTGTAAGTTTTGTAAACAAGATATTCTCAGATTACTACAAATAAATTACTACAAATAACGGCAATATTCAAAGTGGACATAGTTATTGCCCCACCCTGTATATTGTAAGCTTTCTCGTGCATCGGGAGGAAAAGATAAAATAATGTCCGTGGCACTCAATATTTTTGGGCGATTGCACTTTACTTTTCAACTAAAGAAGAATTATTATAAAGTATAATAAAACAGGAACATTTTATCTACGGCACGATAGCGACCGTTCGTTACGCCGGTAGCTTTCACACTCTGTCCGCACACGTACTTACACGCCTCACAGCGCCGTCTACTAACCGAAAAGTAAGACGGGTCATTCAAAGTACATATATCTTACAATATCTTCTTCTAATTTTCCGTTTAGGTAGGCGCTTTTTACGTCCATATTGTAACGTAACGCCTTCCTAACTTTTTTGTTGCACGTTACCTCTTCGTCTGATTCGGTCTTTTTAGAACTGGCAGTGGAAAAGGAGGAAAATTGATAAAATATTGACGAAATCCGTTTAATTTGCGTTTATTTCTAAAGATCTGCTTTCTCGTCGTATAGCCGCTCGGCCGTCGCTATCGAACAGCTGATCGTCTCGTATTTATGTTTTTTATTTAGTTACCTTCGATGCGCTCGTCAAAGACGCACCCGCTTACGCACACTTACCTACGCTTGCTTCGGTCTCACTCACTCGTTCTCACTCGCGTTCACTCTCTTTCATACTGTTACGTCCTGCGTACGTGACTTTTCTCATTTTCCTCGTCGAAACCTAAGACTAACAATTAGACAATAGACCAGACTGTCTTCCAGTGGTCCCATTGAAAATTTTTCCTTTTTTTCAAGTACCTCCTTCAGAGTGCGCCAGATCGTCGCATATCTGTATACTAGGAGTCAGATTTCTAAACATGCCCTGGCACTCAGTCGTCCTAAAACTAACCCATAAATACCAAATTTACGGCTTCCACTTGAAAACGCATCTTTCCTTCACCCGACACCCACTTCTACCTCCAGCTCACTCCACATACAAGGAACATTGTTTCCTAAATCCACGAATAGGAAAATCTAAGCTTTTCCAAAACCAATAAGAAACTCTCCACCCCCGAAACTAAACTAACTAACCAATAGGATAACGAACCACCCACTGACTAAATCTTTAAAACAAGCAGCACGCACCCCGACGACACATTCTTGATTCTGCTTTTATCCTGCAATCAGTTAAGTTCGGTAGTCGGCATCGGCGTTCTGATACTTAGTTTCAGAACTTAAAATATAGTAAAATTTTATACACACTCTGTATTCTGCATTTATCCTGCGATCAGTAAAGTTCGGTAGTCGGCATTCGGCATTTGTAATCTTGTTGATTTTAATTAACTAATAAATCTCAAATATAAAAAGTAAGTGAATTGTTATCGACAACCAACACTCCACTCCATCACTTAAAGAAAGGTAAGCACAACTGAATATTTTATTCCTTCCCATCTGCTACTTCCCGCCTTCATTATAAACCCCGGTTAACAAAATTAGTTGATTATCGTTTCTAACGGTAAGCGTAGTGGTGCTTACGGGAAATAACGAAAGGCGACAAGCGCCAATCTGGACGCTGGCGCTCACGTTATTACTTCCAAGAAGCTGCCTGTTGCCTAACCGATGAAACAATAACCAACAAAATCTGGAAATTTAAAACATTTAACTATAAACTATCCTTCTTAACGCTACGCATACTCAGCGCTGTTGAGGAAAGTAATCGAGAAGCGTCAAGCGCCAATCCGGACGCCGGCGCTCTCGTTACAACACCTCTCAAGTTGCCTATCTGCTGCGACTTCGCCTGCACCGGCGAACTAAGAGGGGTAGTCAATAAAATTTATAGTCTTAAACTAAAATTAAACTCCCTGGTAGATGCCAATTGGTATAAGGAAAAGAGGGAAACGCGGTGGACGAAAGGTCCGAGAGAGACAGCTACGAGCTCGTCTCAGAGAGGAGAACGAACGGCGTGGTTTATTGGAAGCTCCTACCACCCAAACCGCACATCTACCACATAAGAGTTATAAGAGCAAAACAATTAAAATTTTGCACAAATGTGTTGTTACGTGCCGGATCCACTGGGCTCAGGACGCGTAACGGATTCGTCCTCCGAAGAAACTCCTTTTGAGATGGTGGTGTTAAGGAGATGGTTTGTTGTTAGAAAAATGAAAGGGAAAGGAAAGTGCGTTTCGTCTTGGGTCCGACTGCAGACTCATCAGTGGGGCTGATGCAGGCGGACCATACCCCAGACGCTATGGTCAGGTATCTTAGAAGTTCTATATATTGTTATAGGGTGAGATTTCAGTGCTTACGAGAATTAGGAAAGAGGATAGGACATCTAGCGGAGTACTTTGGAGTCGTCTGTGGGTTACGGGACGTAACATATGTAAAATAGTGACAACTAATAACATGAATTTTTTCAAAATTTTTCAGCAAAACTACAAAATGGCGGACTAATAAAAATTGTATCGACTCTAGCGCCTAAACGGCTGAACGGATACAGCTGAAGTTTATACGAAAAATCCAGTTCTTCCCAACATAGATCCACTAACAATTTCGAATTGATTCAACTTCCGGTTTCAAAATGGCGGTCATTTTAAACATTAAAAAATTCATGGGTTGAGGTGGGTCTTATTTTTTTAGCAGAAACGAGTTTTAATGTAATCGGTATTTTAAAAAAAATATCCCGACGGCCAGATAGCGGCAGTCAAACGGCCGAAATCAGCTATCTTGTACTCTCATAAGAAAAGGGATAGGCGAGCGCAGCGAGCCGACTTCCTGTGCGAAAAATCATTGCCGCGGTCGTGCCTAATACGAAACAGCAAGGCTGTTTCGTTCGGGGGGCCCGCGCCCCCTTACAGCTGGTTATTAACGGTTCGTATTAGTCCTGCATGGCGCGTGTCCAGTGTGCATTATCCACACTTTTTAATGCTTCTTGTAAAGTTTCGGGCGCTTGTTCTCAATTTTCAGTCAGTAAATAGAAAACATACCCATGTTTTGGAAGCCCATGGAAGCCTTGTGACAGGTTTCCAAGGTCCGGTCGATCTCCTTGGAGCAACTTGTTCCTCGTCGTTCTCGACTTCCTCTTGACTTGGAGGCATTTCATTTACCGACTGGTCATCCTGAGCTTCCAGGTAGTCATCTGCATCATCATCTGTGTCGGGGTCTTCGTTTACCTTTGCCTTTTCCTTAGTGTTTATAACTTAATCTGAAACTTCGCAGTCATTACTTAATTCTATTACAGGATTCGATACTTGGTTAGTCTTTTCGCGCTTTTCGAAGAAAATCACGTCCCTGCTTTTGGTTAGTGCGTAATTTTGTGAATCTACCAACCTATATGCTTTGCTTTGTTCACAATACCCGACAAATATGAGCTCCTTGGACTTGGGGTCCCATTTACCACGCTTCTGTTTTGGTATTAACACTAATGCCTTACTGTCGAAAACTCTTAAATGTTTAAGGTTAGGTTTTTTACCGCTCCACTCTTCTTCAGATGTTTTAGATAATATTTTGGTTGGTGAACGATTAATTAAATAAACCGCTGTCGCTGCCGCTTCTACCCAAAATTTCTTTGGCAATCTTGAGTCTTTTAACATGGTCCTAGCCTTTTCTACTATCGTCCTGTTTGCCCTCTTAGCCACGCCATTTTGCTCCGGATTGTAAGGCACGGTCGTTTCGTGCTTTATACCTGACTTTTCTAAGAATTGCTGTAACTCAAAATTTATATACTCTGTGCCATTGTCTGAACGCAACATTTTTATATTCTCCCCCGTTTGCTTTTCTACAAACGATTTGAATTTAATGAAAATTTTAGAGACCTCATTTTTGGAGTTAAGGAAATAAATGAACATTTTTCTTGTACAATCATATATAAATGTCAGAAAATATCGCGCACTCCCTATTGACTTTTCAGACATGGGACCACATACATCTGTATGAATTTATTGTAAAATCATCTTACTTCGTTTACCGCTCGTTTTGAA
Organism: Ancistrocerus nigricornis; assembly: GCA_916049575.1. Taxonomy (NCBI): domain Eukaryota; kingdom Metazoa; phylum Arthropoda; class Insecta; order Hymenoptera; family Vespidae; genus Ancistrocerus; species Ancistrocerus nigricornis. The sequence continues at coordinate 16,499,582 of OU696665.1, forward strand.
TGGTTGACGACTCTGTTTGCCCTTTACGCATGCTTCGCAAGGTTTCTTACTCATTACATCGTTTTCTAATCCTATCGCTATTTTTTCTTTAAGTAACATCATCCCGTTCCTATTCAAATGCCACACTCTTCGGTGCCACAGTTGATCGTCGTTGCTCGTCGTTGTGAAGTAAGTTCTTTCTTCTAACATATCAATTTTATAAATCCCTTGATCCAACGATGCTGACGCGATGAACTGGTTCGTTTTGTCGTTGATGATACATCTCTCTTCATGAAATGTAACTTTGTACCTTTTTGTACTATTTTACTTAATGAACGGTTATTTGTAACCAACTGAGGTACATAGAGAACATCTTCTACTTTAATTTTTTTTTGTGACTTCTAGCTGGATATTTGTATCCAGACATTTCCCTTTGCTTCGGCTAGTGCCACTTACAAGGGGACCGCACGATTTGGGAAATGAAGTTCGGGACGAGACTTCGTGTGGCTATAGTAATGCTTTACAAGGAGAGGGCACGGGTTGGGAAATTGACTTCGGGATGGGACTTTGTAGGATCAAAGTACCCCATAAGGGTCATCGATTGTTAAAGTAATAGAGCGCACTAGCCAGCCAATTCCGAGAAAAAAGCACTCAAAGTTTTCAGCACAGTGTATATGATAGAAATTGCACTTTAGTATTCAACGGTTCGGCAGCAGAAGCGGTAGCGAGCTCGTCTACAAACCAGGCGTCTGGGGTTCGATTCCCCGTGGAGTTTTTTTTTTTTAATTTTATATAACAAGTGATTACTTTTGAATATTATTAATTAAAATATTATTGCTATATATATTTTTTCATTAAAAGCTCATTAAAACAACATTTTAACGATGAATTTTATTTACATTTATCTTGCGAACCGTAAGTTTTGGTGGGTGAGTAGGATTAAATATTTATGCCGTCTCATCGCGTTAGAGCATTTGTGCCTTTTTGTATCACGCGTGTACGGAAGTAACACGTCAAGTGACATTTCGCCGCGAAAATAGGCCCGGCTCACAAATTTGTCTACAGCAGAGTTCGATGCCTCTGCTATCGAACTCCGGTAGCGATATAAAACAGGTGCCAATGAACTTCCGTACACGCGTCGCATCGCAAATTTCCAACTTACGTAATTTTCTCTTCCCAAAAGCTTTTCTATTTGGTATGAGTTGCCACTATTTATTATATTGCAGACATTTGCTCTCGCATCACTGTTTCCAGCGGCCGGTGTACGTGGTCGATGAGTGATTTCTCGAATTTCGCTTTTATTGCGAAAATACTATTTGATACTTATTTAGTTTAATAAATCACTTTTTCAAAATTTACTTCGCGTACTTTTACTCTATCGATGACTGGGCCGATAACCTGTTGGAATGGATAATTGAGGCAGGTCGAATTAATTTCTTACACCACGTGTGCTCACTACGCCGCGCCGGTTCGTACAAGAGAAAGTGAGGAACAAAAGACCGACGTTACGATGTATTGTTAATACGATCAACACAAATAACATTAAAAATGTAAAATGGGCCGTCGCTGTAGTTAATGTAAAAAACAATCTCGCTTTTTTCTGTAACATAAAGATATTAAATCAATGATGCGTCGCATCTTTATTAATAACTTTTTATTGTAAGATATATGTACTTTGAATGACCCGCCTTACTTTTCGGTTAGTAAACGGCGCTGTGAGGCGTGTAAGTACTCGTGCGGACAGAGTGTGAAAACTACCGGCGTAACGAACGGTCGCTATCGTGCCGTAGATAAAATGTTCCTGTTTTATTATACTTTATAATAATCCTTCGTTAGTTGAAAAGTAAAGTGCAATCGCCTAAAAATATTGAGTGCCACGGACATTATTTTATCCTTTCCTCCCGATGCACGAAAAAGCTTACAGTTAAAATATCAGAAGTGGGATAAAGAGGCCACGTGCTTAGAGGTTAGAAAGCCACGTGTTGGAATTTTTGGTACCGTTACGTTATGTTTGGATTTTTATGGTATTTATGCTTTATGATTTTATGAATTTATGATGATGCGTATACGACGCTTTTAGTGAAGATTTTAGCGAAGATTTTACAAGGGGACCGCACGATTTGGGAAATGAAATTCAGGACAAGACTTCGTGTGGTTGTAGTAATGCCTTAAAGTGTTACTATGTTCAACGGAGAAAACGCACTGGCCAGCCAGTTTTGAGAAAAAAACGCTTCAAAGATTTCCCGTACGTTTACATACGAAAAAGATTTACTCTTCGTCAAGCGCTGCAGCGGTCGAGGCGGTAGCGGGTCAGCCTAATAACCCAGAGTTTCCGTGTTCGAGTCTCGGTACGTGCACTTTTACTTTTTCTTTTGTTTCTTATTTGTACATTTTATTAAATCTTATTTACTTATTTTTTTTTACCTGTACTTTTTCACGTATTTTTTTTGTAAAAAAACCTGTTCTTGTAAGCAATCTTCATTCATTCGATGCGCAAATTGCTCCAATATATTTTGTTTCCAATGTTTTTACGATGACTACCAATCAGGTTTCTGTACTTCTACATCTTTTTACTCGACTTCAAAAAAGGAGGAGGAGGTTACTCAATTCGACAGTGATCTCTTTTTTTTTTTTTTTTAATAAACATCTACACTACTCTTTTACACGACTTGATTATTATTCTTCCCTATAGACAATATTTAACACGTGATACGATTTAAATATTACAAGCGAAAAGTAAAATTTTCACATCATTGCATGTTATTTTATAACAAAAAAACAGGGTTGAACAAGTCGCCCCTGATAGTACACGGGTATATTACTCCTAAGATCCGTTTGAAGCTTTTACCTAGTCACATTTTTACCGTGAAACTTGCTGTTGTTCCTAACTCCACAATGAGTTATGATCTTTTATTAGGTCGTGAGTTTATATTTCAGCCAGGTTTGACGATCAGCTTTAGCAGGGATAGTTCGCTGAATATGATCTACGATGAACCGATCGCCTATATTTTGAATATAGAAGTTACCGAGTGCAATAAGGGATTAGATATTGTTACAGATGATTTGGATTCATCGCTTCCGTACGAAACCAAAGATAAGTTGTTGACTTTGGTTGATTCTTTTATTCATCCTAAGGATGGCACAGGTAAACTTGACTATGAATTTAATATTGAGCTCACGAAAGATAGTAAACCGTTTTATTTTACTCCTAGGCGCTTATCTTGGCACGAGCGAAACGAAGTGAAGAAAATTATAAATGATTTATTGGAAAGAGGAATAATTAGACCAAGCAATTCCGCTTTTAGTAGTCCAATAGTGCTGATTAAACGAAAAGATAACAGCTACCGCCTATGCGTCGATTATCGCGCTTTGAACAAGATTACGATTAAGGATAGTTACCCCCTCCCATTGATAGAGGATCAAATTAATCGCTTAGCAAGTAGTTCCTATTACACTACTCTCGACTTACGAGATGGATTTCACCAAGTTACGGTAGCTAAGGACTCGATTAAATTCACTTCGTTCGTGACGCCAGATGGCCAGTATGAATACGTAAAAATGCCGTTTGGGTTGGCCAATTCGTCAGCGGCCTTCCAAAGATTCGTTAACTTAGTTTTTAGGCCTTTACTTGACGCGGGACAAGTCCTTTTGTATTTAGATGACGTACTAATTGCGACTAGTACTCTGGAGGAAAATTTAGATGTTCTAAAAGAAGTTTTGTGTTTGTTATCAAAGTATGATTTAAAGCTTAATTTCCGTAAATGTCACTTCCTTAAGAGAAGTATCGAGTATCTAGGATACACTATTTCAGAAAAGGGGATCGCCCCGAATATGTCTAACGTCGAGGCAATCCAGAATTTTGCGCTACCTACTACCGCTAAACAAGTACAGCGCTTTCTCGGGTTAACAAGCTATTTCCGTAAATTTGTACCGGATTTTGCGTTAATAGCTAGGCCACTTTACCATCTTATTAAGAAATATGTACCTTTTAAACTCGGTGAAACGGAAGTAAAGGCATTTGAGACTCTTCGTGATCACTTAACCAATACTCCAGTATTAGCTTTTTATAATCCGATAGCGAAAACCGAATTGCATACCGATGCCAGTTCTTATGGGTATGGTGCTATTCTACTCCAACAGCAGAAAGACCTTCAAATGCATCCCGTTATGTACTTTAGTCGTCGAACCACTGAAGTGGAAAGTCGGTATCATAGCTATGAACTTGAAACTATGGCTATCATATACGCTTTAGAAAGATTCCGAGTGTACCTGCAAGGGCTAAGTTTCACTATCGTTACCGACTGCAATGCTGTTAAATTAGCTCTTAGTAAGAAAGATATTAATCCGCGTATCAGTCGTTGGGCTATGATCCTACAGAACTATACCTATGAAATTGTGCATCGTGCATCGGACCGAATGCGTTATGTAGACGCTTTGAGTAGGAATACATTAGTTATAGAACCGCTATCGTTTGAACATGTCCTAGTCTATAAGCAATTACAAGATTCTGTGATAAAAAAAATTCATAAAGACTTAGAAGTTACCGAAAGCGATAAATTTGAATTAAGAAATGGCGTTGTATATAAAAAGTACGGTGGAGCTCTTTTATTTTATGTACCGGACTCAATGACGCATAAGGACATACGAATGTGCTATGACGACGTGGGCCATGTTGGTTTGGAAAAGGCGATAAGTTTGATTACTAAAAGTTACTGGTTCCCAGATATGCGTATACAGGTGAAAGATCACATAGGGAATTATTTTAAGTGTTTGACGTACTCTGTTCCCGGGGGCAAACCAGAAAGTGAGTTGCACATTTATGAGAAGGGCGTTCGGCCTTTCCAAACTATACATGTCGACCATTATGGCCCATTAGAAAAAACGAAACGAGGTTTCAAACATATTTTTATAGTTATTGACGCTTTTACAAAGTTTGTTGTTATGTATCCTGTTAAGTCAACTGCGGTTAACAACGTTATTCTTGCGTTAACACAATATTTTCGTCATTTCGGTTGTTGTAAGCGTATTGTTTCCGATAGAGGTAGCTCCCTGACGTCTATCGAATTATCGAACTATTTATCTGTTAGAAATTGAACATGTTACAGTAGCCACTGCGACTCCTCGAAGTTACGGCCAGGTCGAGCGCGTTAATCGTTTTTTGCGTTCGATATTGTCTAAGCTAAGCAGCGATGAGCCTTGGGATCGGTGTTGCTAACTTGGGGTAATTTACTCTAGATTTAGAGTAAAATTAATACAACAGGGTAATTTTCAAGGTATGAATTTTCTTAGGGTATTTTTTAGTATTAATAATTTAGTTGGGGTATTTCTGGGGGTAAGAAGGGTTTATTGAATTTTTGAATGAAACATTAGGTTTAAATATGCCCAATGATAGAAAACACAGTACTACAAAATATAAAACGATAATCGATGCGGTTTTTACAAGATATTTAGATAAATTCCAATCAAACATTTTTGTTTCTTACTTTAGTTACCATAAACCTATTGTATCCTTTCTAGAATATAATGAAATGATTGATAGTGCAAATAGATTAAGTATTGTTAAAATAAATGATAATAATATTGTATACAGTGAAAATAATGTTTAAAAATTAAGTTAATTGTAAATTCATGTAAATACAAATACTATGTCCAAATAAGATATAAATGTATATAAATCATCATGTCAATTAAATTGTATTTATAATTTGTACTGGGCTAGTGCAGCACGTCATGTGTTTTGATTATTAAATAAACCGTATGAAATCTTATATAATTGTTGCTCGGAGTGCCGACAGATGTGAAAATCAGACTAATGTTAATGACAGTAATCGATACATTTTTTAATTTCTATTTTTAGAACTACAATTAATTTGAATATTCAGAAATAGTTTTAAATTTTCACATCTGACTGCTGTTAATTGACTGCTAATTAAATGACTGCTTTTAATTTTTTTTTTCAAGAATATTTGTAGGAAATCTAGATTTTCTGTTTTCCATAATTGGCGATATTGACCATGAGTTTTAAAGAATTTAAAACATTGGCATGATGAAAACACTGGCACATTAAAACATTGTTTGTGTAAAATGGCGTCTAGTTCTGGTGTTATGCATTCAAGAGTAAAAAAATATGCACAAAAATACTGCAAAGAATGGGAGAATGACCCAAATTTAAACGGTATGTCCAGTTTTTCTAAATCATACTAGAATCGCAGGTAGCTAAGGGAATTTCTTTGAAATTTTCATATTACTGATAGAAGTTTGCTAGTGAAACAGAAAATGACGAAAAACTTTAAACTAGATTTTGTTAAAGTTCACTCATCTGTATTGTAACGTGGCGTTTTAGGAACGCCCGTTACAAAGGCGCCAGCGCGCCTGGAGACAGGCAACCCGCGTGCGCTAGGGCGAGCGAGCGAGGCGAGGACCGGCGGATCGCGTGGGCCACTTCAAACCTCCGAGTCCGCGAAGCTTAGACGGCCGAAAAAGAGGTCCAGCGATGTCCGAGTGGCGACCTTGGGGGCGTCCGCCGAGTGGAGGTGCTGGCCGAGGTGGCCCGCCAACCAGGGTTGCACCCGAGCCCTCCACCGGGGATTAGCCGTGTGTCAGGATCGTGGCGTGTCTCAGGATGAGAGCGCCCCGGCTCACATCGCGCGCGTCTCGTGCCGCGTAGGACGAGCGCGTGGCAACGCGTGGAGCCGGCACTCGGACCAATCAGCGGGGAAAAATCGCTGGACAAAGCCCCGAAGATCTGGCGACACCGCGGAAAGGAGCTCGGGAGGGGAGAAGGGCCACACGATCCGGAAGGAAGCCGGAAGCGAGTAGTCTTCGGCAGGAATCGAGTGCGACAGGTCGTAGAAGTGAAAAAGTAATTTCGAGTGTACCGTGAGAGAGGAGAGCGAGAGAGAGCCAGGAGAGAAGAGACGCGAGAGGCCCGGGAAGGACCGGAACGGGAAAGGAGGTAGCGAGTATGTAAGTTTCGAAAAGCTATTTTGTATACGCCGTGGATCGGCGAGGGTACCTTTCGCACCCACCTTAAACTTTTTCCCAGCTTAATCTAACGAGACGAAAGGTATTCCCGACCGATCCATCGGACGTCGCTAATTCCTCCGAGTATGGATGTTGCGTGGAAATTGAAATCGCCGTCCATAAAGAACCACTCCTCCTCGTAATCGGATGTCTTGTCGCGTCGCACTCGGACTTGAACGCGCATAAAAACTCGCATTTACGCCTCACTCGAACTCGCTCGCTATCTGAAGAAAAGTATCGCTATTCTCGTATAAGAAAAAGGAAATCAGAGGAAAGCTCCCCGTAAGAACGTGGTTGTAATAGTCACGTTGGATTAGATTGTAATAGTCGGTCGAAAGAAATGGCTTTCTATGGAAAATTACGCCGAGGAGTAGTGCTGTCTTTGTCGGAGAGGCTACGCGTGACAAAGCGAAGCCCCGATGACCGCTACGCGCCCACCGTCAACAAAGACGCGCGTGAGGCGAACCGGCGAAAAGAAAGAGAAAGGCGAGGCACGCGTGAAAAAGCACGCGTAGCCGCCTAATTACCGGCGAAAAGATCAAAGATTGAGTATAGAGCGAATGTTTTCCTCTTTCTCTGGGTTCAGAATTTCACACGAGGAAAGACCTTAATAAATATCTCCTTTATTATTCGTAACCCACGATAAGCGTATCCGCTGAATTTGTATTTACCAGATCTCTATATAAACGCTACGAAGATAATTATTCGTCGAAGATAATACCGACGAATATTCTCTATATACTGTAACGTTTCGCCTCTCTTACCTTTTTAATGCTCACGTTACGTTACCGAACGGTTCGGTCCTTTTGGGACTGGCAGAGGAAAGTGGGAAATTTAATAAATAATGCACGCGAAATTTCGGTAAAATTGCGTTTATTTAAAGTCTTTTATTCTTCGTTGCTCGCTCGGAGGTCCCGAGCAGCTGATCGCGCCGTGTTTACGTTTTTTCTACGTGTCTACGTCTTCGCCGATCTCGCCTGACTCACACACGCAGTCACACGCCTACCCACGTTCTCACACACGTATGCTCGCTCGGTTCTACTAAGACGCTCACTTGCACACACACACCCAGACGCTTGCTCACACGGACATTCGCTCTTACACACACTCTTAATCTACTGCCTATGACTAATGGTATTATGAGGTAATAGAAATGAAAAGATACACATTACTTTAGGTAACGTTGTATGGTATAGCTTCGCACGCCGTAGCACTGTATCTGTGTTCGTGGCTTCCCCTCTCACCCTCCGTTTGTCACGATCCTTGCGTCGCCGCTTCTCGACACTCGCGAAAGCACTTTTTCAACCCGTGATTTTAAGAGCGTTTCACGTACTTTAAATTTCTGATTATGCACAAAACTGTAACTTCTACGAACTGCGATCTTTAAGAGAAAACTCGGAATGCACTACTTTTCGTTGCGTGGGCTTTCTATTTAAATGCTTGTCCCCACCGCTCTTACTTGCGCGCGATCGAATTTCTATTGTTTATTAGGATCCCCTCTCTTAATTATTACGTGCGGTTATTGTCCTCGCCGCTGGCCCTGAACTCGTTGGCCATCAAATTCCTATCTCGTCGAATTCCGATCTATTTCGCGTATCTTCCTACCTTGTCTTTCTTCAACGTTTTTTCTATGTTTTCGCGTTCGCGTGCCGATCTCGCGGTGCGTTTACCTTTATAACTTCTATTTTTAGACTATTCGCGCATTTCTTCGTTCGTGCGATTATACTTGCTATGTGGTTTTACTTATTATTTATTGTATTTTAATCATCGATTCAGCTATACCGTATCAACGTCCCCCAAAATAAAAATTTGTTCTTTACCTTAAAAAAAACTTTTTATTTTTTTTTTTTTTTGTCTTTTTGGTCATAGCTCGATACCGAGCTCCCGCTCTATCGTCTCCCGCTCCTCTCTCCATGCCTCGAAGTGGAGCCTCGCAACGCTCCCCAGGTTGCACATGGTTCCCCTTCGGCGATATCCTACCTCGGTGGGAATCGGGATCAGGGTTGGCAGCTCGTCTCCTCTCGGCCTCATATCGAGGATGATCCGCTGCGCGTTGACCTCCTGCTCGATGAACCATCGTTCGTGGATGCTCCACCCTCTTCGCCCGCTTGGCCGTAGTCCTCTTAAGGCGATGATAATGGCGAGGGCCCTTATGCCCACGTAGACGCTCGGCATGAGGTATATGTGTTCCCTCCGCCGACACACCACCTGACAGGTATCCACGAGGAACACCCATATTCTTTCATGCGCCTCGCATTGCACTTGGCCCCGTTCCAATCTCCCGTGGTACCGCACTATGCACGGGGTTCCCTCACGGATAATATCTTGCGGGATGGGGACCAGGCGGCCTCTTCCTTCTAACGTCCTTCTCAGCCCTTCCTGGAGGAAGCGGTATGCCCCTTCGTCCTCTCTCCTTCGGACGGCGATCCTCCGCGGGGTGAGGGCGCGGATTGCCCGCCCCGTCTGCAGCCTCCACAAGTCCCGCCGGTCGTGGAGTACGGGAGTACTCCTCGGGGTCACACATACGGGGTATGGTGCCCATAGCAGCCCGGATCTCCCCGTCCGTTCTCGCGCCTCGCAAAACCGAATCACGTTCATGCTGGATTTTTAGATTAGTCGCGTGTCGTAGCTAATTACTGACTGTGCCTTTTTCGGTACTTTTTACCTCCCTCTCCTGCTCTCGGTGACTTTGTTAGGCTCGTTAGAAGTCATACCTTCTCATCGTTGTCACGTAGCTGTTGTTTTTTGCATCTTTTCCTTCCTTGTCTATTTCTCGCAGATCTATCTCCTTCTCTGTCCCTCTCCTTATGGCTTCGGCGTTCGCTTTCTTTGTCGCTTCTTTCTCGTCGCTCTCTTTCTTTCCTAACTCTTTTCCATCGCTCTCTTTCTTTCCCATTTCTTTCCGATGATATAGTTTCATCTTGTTCGCGTGGAATCGCCCCCGCTCCTTCCCCGTCGTCGGCTCTCTTATGACAAAGGTAGCGGCTCCGATTTTATTTTCGAGCACGTACGGTCCTTCGTACAGTGCTAGAAATTTCGCGATTTTTTTATTCGCCGGATCGGACACGTTACACGCCTTTACTAATACCCAGTCTCCGACTTTAAAATCCGTTAATTTATGTGTTCTATTAAATCTTTCTGCGCGCTTCTTTCCTTTTCTACGAATTCTTTCTCTCGCGAGCATTAATTTTTCTTCCCACGGTGACTCCTTATTTTCCGCGTGTCCCGGTATCCAAGCCGTCCATGCTCTTTGTGGTTTTTCTCCTTTGTGGAGTTCCACTGGTGTTAATTCGGTCGTCTCGTGGTGGACTTCGTTGATGCACTTCTCCACGATGGGTATCCACTCCTTCCAATTCGTGTGTTTCTCTCCCACGAACGTTCGAAAGAATCGTCCGAGTTCTCTATTGACTCGTTCTACGATGTTTCCCTGCGGATGCCTGATGGATGAGAACACCGGTTGCACGTTCTCCTGTTACAATTTCGCTAGCCATTTTTTCGATGTAAACTGCGTCCCGTGATCGAATTGAATGCGTTTTGGTTTCCCATGGTTCGGGATATAATGGCCAAAAATACTCCTTATGGTGGCTTCCGCGTCCGCTTTTCGTAACGGATACAATGCAACGTATTTGCTGAATGCATCGATGGTTACGAGAATATGCTTAAACCCTCCTTTCGTCGCTGGTAGCGGTCCGTAAAAGTCGATGGACAGCAATTCTCGTGGTCCTTCCATTACGATGTTTTGCATCGCTGCGTAACTTTCTTGGTTGGTGACTTTGCTCCTTTGACATATATCGCAGGTTCGAATCGTTCTCGCGATCTTCTTAAGTAGCTTCGGAATGAATAAGTCCTCGGCGATTATCTTATAACATTTGTATGTTCCGATGTGTCCGTATACCCGGTGGCAATCCTCGATGAGAGTTTCTTCAATTTCCTCTGGTATTACGATTTTCCATACATTTTGTCCGCATTGCTTGTATAGCAGATTTTGGAAGAGACTGTACTTATCGTTTTGCGCGTTCGGTAGTTTTTCTAGCGCCGTTCGTATATCGTTCAAACGTTCGTCCGCTTTCTGTTTATTTTCAATGTCCGCGAAATAGTCTGTCAAAGTCGTCGATGGTTTCTCTGCGATGATGTGCGCTATTATTACTTCTCCATCTCTGGTGTCACCTTCGCCACGTGGAATTTTGCTGAGCGCGTCCGCGACTTTGTTTTCTCTGCCTGGACAATGCTCTATTTCCATATCATATTCTTGTATGATGATCGCCCAACGCATAAGCCTTGCGCTTGTGAACCGACACGTTTTCAGAAACGTTAACCCTTTATGATCCGTTCGAATGATGACCTTTGTCCCGATTAGATATGAGCGAAATTTTTGCAGCGCCCATACTATCGCGAGAAGCTCCTTTTCCGTCGTGTAGTATCTTTTTTCCGCTCCCTTCAATGTCCGGCTCGCAAACGCGACGACTCCCATCCGCCCTTGTTCGTCCTTTTGCGCGAGCTCTGCTCCGAGCGCGAATTCACTCGCGTCCGTGTGTAAGTAATACGGTTTCCGTGGATCCGGATGTTTTAAGATGACGGTTTCTAAGAAGAGATTTTTCACCCTTTCGAACGCCTTCGTCCTTTCTTCACTCCACTCGAATTTGCTGTCCTTCTTGATCATCCCTAGTAGCGGTACGATCTCGTGTGCATGCCTTTGCGTGAACTTTGTGTAAAAATTTATTAATCCTAAAAAACCTCGCAGTTGTTTAATGTTCTTCGGTCTCGGGTAATTTCGTATCGCCTCCGTGTTTTCGATCTGTGGTTGTATTCCTTCTGTTGTTAGAACGTGACCTAAGAAGTTTACTTCCTTTTGGAAGAATTTCGACTTCTTTAAGTTGAGAGTAACGTTCATTACTCTCAATCTTTCGAATAATCTCCGCAGGTGCGTTATGTGTTCCTCTGTGCTTGCTGACATGCATAGGAGGTCGTCGACGAAATTCAGAACATTGTCCCCCAGACCCTTTAATACGTGCGCTAATCCTCTTATTAGGCTCGCACTGCTGGTTTTTAATCCGAACGGCGTTACGCGGAATTCATAACATTGTCCGTTATGGAGAAACGCTGTATATTTTCTTGATTCCGGTGTGAGCGGTACTTGCCAGAAACTACTGACCATATCTAAACTGGACATTATTTTAGCTTTGCCGCATTGCTGGAATATCGTTTCCGGCGGCACGGGACACTCGTGATCCGGTAATAGAATTTTATTTAATTGTCGCTCGTCGAGACATAGTCGTATCCGTCCGTCCTTCTTTATGACCGTTACGAGCGGATTTATGTACGGGCTATTTGATCGTTGGATAATCCCTTGCTCCAACATCTTCTCGATTTCTTGGCTGACCCGTTCCCGATACGCCATAGGAATCGGGTATGACCGATGAATGTACGCCGTTTTGTCGCTCACCTCCAACTTATGTGAGTAAACCTCGATTCTCCCTGGTTGGTCGCTGAACACATCCTTGAACTGCCATAACAAACTTCGAAAATTTTCCTTCTCCTCAGTGGTAAGCCCCTTACACTCCTCCGCCTTAACCCTTATCTCCTCCGCCTTCCTCCGCATCTCCTCTTCTTTCGAGTTCGGCTCTGGGGAGCCACGCTTTGGGCTCGTCCCCCCGAACTCCTCCACCACTTCTATTCTCCTTTCTCCTTTAGACTCCTCCACGCCTTCTACGCTAACTTCGTCTTCCTTTTCCCCGTCGCTTATTCTTACCACTCCTTTCCTCATTTCGATATGGCCGTTCAAGTGTGACAGACTGTCCATTAGGGTGGAGCGAAAGTACTAGCAAGATTTTATTTTGTTTGGAAATATTTGTCCTATATTCTAAAAAGCTGTCTTTATATTATATTGAAGATCTTGTAAAAGTAGAATCCTCTAAAATAATCGCTTGGGGTGACTACAATCCCTTAAAATATGCGTAATAGATACAATGGTATTTGCGTGAAAATTTATGTAAAAAATATTAAAAATGCAACTCTTTGTTTATTTTACAATAAAAAAATTCAGAATTCACTACCTGGAGGTGACTGCATAACGAGTTCCAGCCCCACACCTATCTTTACGCCGTCTACAGTATAATCAATTTTCTGTTTTAAAACACTTCAAAAAATGAGATTTTGTTTCAAACTGTGGTAACACTTTTCTGGATTCAATTCTTGCTCTTATAAACCCTTCTCTAGCTTCTGCTCCACAAACCGATGTTGACGCTTCGGTTACGAGCTTAATACATCTCTCTACCGCCTGCGTGTAGCATGGAAATTTTCTTATTTCTATTTCATCTGGGACATTTGTAATCATATTTCCTAGATCCTCATCGGAAATGTTTACTATTAAAGGAGGTTCCGTAAAGCTATTAGACCAATCGATAAGGTCGGTATAACAAGAAGCGTCAAAATTGAATTCTGGAACCTTAAATTCTCTTATTCCTTCTTCAACAGTTTTCTCCGACCTGCATTTTAAAATTCGCCTCAACGCTAGTTCACGTATGTGATGACGATTGTCTGTTAACATGCATAGTAGAATATTCTCCGCATGACCAAAGTACCCGTTTCTCTGAATGACAGGATCCACAATTTTTTTTAGCTCACGAGGTAGATAACGAGATCTCTTGATAATATTAAATAAATGTTTGGAACCTTCCGTGCAAAAAGGTTTAGATTTTATTTCGAACCAGCTCACAGCATATACTTTAACCACATAATCTGCTAATGTTTGGAGATTTGTGGATGGTTTCGATGTAGCAACGTAAAGTCTAAGGATTCTATTAGCAGTTGTCAACCATCGTGAATGTGCCATCTTGCCAGGTTCTCGCAGGGCTAATGACGTTGATATATTTCCTGTTGAAATTCCCGTACATATTTCAAACAGGTATTTTTGTTCGGTACTTAGATCTTTAAGATCAAGTTCCGGAAGTACCACTGGTATAGGTTGAAAAGCCACGACTGGTAATTTTTCACAGGTCTCAAGGGATTTTCCTATAATTCCAGAAAATCGTTTGGGGTCATTTGTTTTGCCATCTAAATATTGCATTAAATGACGAAGCGGAAGTTCGTTACTATGCAGCAAACATATACACCATTGCAGAGGTTTTCCGACAGCTAGTTCCAATTGCCTTACAACTCCATTCTTAAGTCCAGTATTGACAACCGTTCCATCACATCCAATTGCCAATATTTTGTGTAAATTTTCACCATATAATTTTGTTAGGTATTTCAAAACATTCATTGCAATAGTTTTTGCACTTCCACCATTCGAAGTAACATGTCCTAGATACTTAGAGCCAGGTTCACAGACTAAAACTATATGTTCTTCAGTTATAATTTTTCTATAATAATTTGAACCTTTTTTTTCTAGAAATAATGTTTTGTCTTTGCGTCCATCAAAATAAATTCCTTCCGCTATTACTTTTTTGTCATTGACTGGATTCAGCTCAGCTCGTCTTTTTTTTCGCTCTCTTCTAATCTTGCTTCGATCGATTATATTTGAAGGGTCATCCTGAGTTATAACTCCTAAATCTTGGAGAACAGCACTTACTAAAAGCGACGCCGATCTATCAGAAACCCCAGTTCTGTCGCATGCTTGAGCTAAATTTGGTAATGTTATTCTAGCATTCTTTACTGAGGCCATTCTAGAGGTTGAAGGAGCCAGGAGAAGTGCATCATCTGGTGCAGCCAATTCTTCATGATTTGTGTCAGATTTTAAAATGGGATATAAAGAAATATTACTATTATCGCTGTTACTATCACTCCAAATTAAATTATCGGTATAATTTGAACATTGTTGCTTTATATCACTTTTAACCTGTTTTACTTCATTCATATATTTCTCTAGTCGTTCTGTCTCCTTTAGTCTTCGTCCTATGGTTTTTTGTATTTTAATTGTAGTTTGAATATCAATACCACCTATCATCATTTTACGCAAAGTTCTCTGATCTAATAGAAAATCTCGTTCACGTTCGGGAATTTTGTTTTTGCACTTGCATATCCGGAAATCTTTGCATTTGCAAGAGGATATATCAAAAAGCCTTTTTTCAGCTGATTCTCTAAACAACTTAATTTTTTGGAGGCACACTTTATTACGTTCGGATTTTACATTCTTTTTTAAAGATTTATACTTCATATGATATATCTTTATCATATGCAAGATTTGCTGATCTGAAACCACGGGGATAGAAGCCTTCTGCCAAATTTCCTTTAATTTTAGTAACACATTTTTTGATACGTCACTTACGCTTGGATCTTGACCATTGTTTGTTTCTTTTAAAAATGTTTGGGTCCACAAATAATACCTCATAACATCAAAATAGGTTGGTAGCACATTTTGTTTTAATTCCATCGGCGTCCCAAATATAGGAAAATCGACGTTTCGACGCGTTTTCGGCATTTTTGTAAATATTCTATAATAAAAACCTTATAATTCACTTGTACGACTAGTACCGCGCAACTCACTATTACAAAAGTACCGATTCACTTTTACAGACGAAACGCACGATTACGATTCACTGTTATAAACGTACCACACGAGGTTAACGTCGTAATAACCTAAAAACATGCGCACCCGACGCGGGAGTATAATTATAACACGTGACGACTGCGATCGGCAATTTATAAAATTGACAAGCATGTAGCCACCTCAAGATGACTTCACAAAAATTTCAGATTTTAATAGCTTTCTAAGAACATTAAAAGGCATCTTTTGCACCTACAGGGTTTTTCATTTTTACAACAAAAAAAAATCGCTCCACACTACTGTCCATCCCCAGGATGCACGGTCTCACCAAGTTCGGTATCACTAAAAACGTTAATTCGGTCTCGATGCTCCCAATTCTCGTCTTTGCCATCAGTTGCTTTTTAATTATTGCTGATTTCCTTCCCGTCGCGCCCACCACTCTCATCGTTCTCGTCGGGAGCGTGGGACATTTTCCCCACCTGTCTTTATTTTCTTCGTATTTTTCCTCGGCGATACACGTTACTTCGCTTCCCGTATCTACAAGCGCTTTAACTTCTCTTCCTTCTATGTTTATGTTGATGATAGGGCATTGCCCTCTCGTGTTCGCCTGCATACCTCTCTCTCCTTCTCCTTTTTCTTCTCGCGTGACGAGGTTTATCTCCGTTACGCATTCTTTTTTCCGCACACTATTTTCTTTCGTTGTTTCGCTTGCCGTTTCCGTCTTAGTTTTCCGTGTCGTACTATCGCATGTGTGCGTGGGCCTTATGTGCGGTACGACACCTCGGCGTTTCCCCATTCCGAAGTCGGGATAATGTGTGCGTCTGCCGAGCTTGTTTTCGTGTTTTGGTCCGTTGAACTTGTTCCGCCGACCATCGCATTCACTTGCGGCGGTCTCGCTGGCCATCCTCGCTCCCCGTCCCGTCTTATATTCGACGTATTATTCCCTCCTCGATTCATTACTGGAGTCGAGTGGCTCGTTGGTGGTGCTGCGAAGGTTTGTCCTCCAAATCTCCGTGGAGGTGTACTCATCGCTTGAGCCGGCGGTCCCCGTTGCGCGTTCACGGGTCGCTTCAGGTCATGTCTTTCCAAGATCCTGATTAACCCTTCCACGTTTGTGACTCCTTTCAGGATGATTTCATCCCTGATCTCTGGTGTGAAGTGCGCCGCTAATGCCTCCACGACTTCCTCCTCGCCGATTCGCGGAGTGAGGTCGTATGCACTTGCACACAGTCGCGAGGCATATTCGACTCTCGTCGTGTTCGCTCGTTCTTCGTAAAATCCGTTGTTAAGATGTCTCCGGATTCTCACCTGCTGTTCCCGGCTCCAGAAACGCTCCGTGAACTTTTGGGCAAATTCTTCGAAGGTTCGTATTCGTCCCTCCACGATGTTCCACCAGTCCCTGGCCGTGCGTGTTAAACTTTGTTCTACCACGAATTTAAATTCGTGATCAAGTATCCGCGCGGCTTGGCAATAGTTTTCGATCTCTCGAAGGTATTTCATTGACCGTTCTCGTCCGGACCCGTCAAAGTTTGGCGGTGTCCTACGTAGGGCCATTTTCCGTATGTTGGAGTGCGCTCCGGCGTTTGTATCCCTCGTCGTTTCCGGACGCGTCTCCCGTGTGCTTCGTATCTCTTCGATACTTCTTCTTAGCGTTTCCATCTCCCTGCGATAGTCGTCCACCGTGTTCCTTGTTTCTCGAAAACTCCTTGCCACCTCGTCGACGATGTTTTCGTTCTCGGTGACCCTTCTGCCGAGTTCTTCTATGGCCCTTTTTACGGGGCCGAGGACGATGCGCACGGTCTCAGTGTGCCCTTCTAACGTCTGCGAGATATTCCTGGCCATTGCGTCGGACCACTCGTCGAATTTCTCTTCCATCTTCTTCTCCAAGTCTCTCACCTTTCGGTCGATCTTTAAGTTGATCCTTTCACATTGGCGTCCCATTTCTTTGATCGCTTCCAATACTTCCGCCATTGACACGGCACTTTGCTGCGGATCCCTGTCGTCCTCTTCCGTTGCCGTCTCCTCGATGATGATTTCCTCTTGACGCGTCGATGGTCGTCGATTCATTTCTTCTGCCCCTGCGTGGGCGAGCTCCTCCGCGAGCGTAACACTTCGTCGGGTACTTGCCGCCGGTGGTACCGAGAACGTGAATTCATGGTGGTCGCCTGTCGCGAGCGTGCCCACCCCCGTATCTGACACCGTGCTGCACGATTCTTTTTCCGCCATGGTTGTTTTTAACGTTTTCTCGCACTTTTCGCAACTGCCAGCCTGTTGTACCGCCGAGTCGCCTAAGCGACACAGTAGTATCATATTCAAGGCCGCCTTTCCGAAGAGGCGACCCAAAAGTAATGTGTAAGCATTGCATCACCCGAGTGCCTGGACATTGCGAGTCCCGAGCCTAAGATGCAATTCAGCGATTCTCCCTTCTTAGCGCCGAACGCTAAGGAGTGGCCCGCACAGAAATAAGGAAACGGATAGATAGATCATCGAGAGCGATCAAAGAGTTAGGAGGGTTACTTGTGCCTTACCAATAACCAGTTATTTAATAAAAGTCATACTTATACTCAAGAAGAACCTGATCTATACCTCAAACACCACCTTCCTTCAGCTTCCAAAGATAACCGGTAGCCGGCTTACAAGCGCGGATTACCACATTGGTGGCAGCGAGTGGGATCGTTTCGCAAAAAATTTTGCAAATACGTGGCAGTTATCGCCAGAAGAAGCAAAGGCCAAGGTGAAGGACGGTGTAAACTACACCGAGACGGAGGAAGCAGACCAGGCAATCTAACACCAGGCGGCAGCCAAGGTTCATACGAGGAAGTAGACGACTGGACGAGCGACAAGGAGGAGACGAGCCTTATCGACAGCTCAGCTTACAGCACGAGCTAGTTCACCGAGCTTATCTGCGAACGGCGCGGAGAACGAGATATAGGGCAGTCAACTCCCAGCGAACAGGTGACAGCAACGGCAGCAGCCCAGCAGAATGTGGCGAACACCTCTACTGTGAGTAACATCCACACCTAGCTCAGCACGCAAGACAAACGTAAAAATAGCGACCGCATGTCCGACCAGGACAGACCCGCAGAATCATATTTCCTACCGTACAAACATCATTTTAGTCGATCATTCGAATCGTTTTTTGAAACAAAAGTAGAAATTATCACCGAAGAAAGCGAGTATAAACGAAGGAAACTATCCGCGACAGCTGTAAAACATCTCTGTACCGATAGCGAGCTAAGCGAATCAGACCACGGCGCGTCGGGACTACAGTCACCGACCAGCGACCGAATAGAAATCAGACGGGAATACCCAATAGAATCGCTAGATTTTTCACTGTTAGAAGAGCGGGACGACGACATGGCAGGAAGATTAGAATTTAAAGAACTAATTAGGTGCGTAAAAACTTTCGATGGGCGATCCACCAACAAACTAGTAGAATTCCTAAAATCGTGCGATTACGCATATTCGATGGCCAAAGAAGCCGACAAAATAGCATTATTCGAGTACATAAAAAACGTCAAACTCGAAGGAAAAGCGGAGCAGGAATTGCGATACAAACAAATTGAGACGTACGAAGAGTTAAAAGCGGCGTTAGAAGCAGTATTTTTAGAAAAACGTTCAATATCCTCGGTACAGGTCGAACTACATAAAAGCCGACAGAAACCGGGAGAAAGCGCGCAGGCGTTCGGAAAACGCATAGAAGATCTGTTAATGATACTAATAAGATTAACCGTGGCACCGCAATCGAATACAATCGCGAAAAGCGCAATAACGGAAACTCTCAAGCAGCAGGCCCTAGTCGTGTTCGAAAACGGATTGTATGGCCGCGCAGCGACGATCGTCCAATCGAAAGGTTATAAAACCTTGGAAGACGCGATTATAGGAGCCTCAGAGGCAGAAATAAAGTACGGAAAGAGTCAAGGTTACGAATACGCTCAATCGTCCCAAAATGAGGACCCATTACAAAGGAGACCCCCACCGCGATGTGGAAATTGCAACCGAATAGGGCACACAACTAACAATTGCTATGCGCAAACTAGAATAAACCCGCGGAATACCCCAAACCGTACAGGAGGCACTGCCCCCGGCAGGGACCAAATCGTGTGTCTGACCTGTGGACGGCCCGGGCACATGGCGCGAAATTGTCGTACTAGACCAGAAAATAGACTAACTAAGAGACCAAACGAAAGACCGTCGACATCACAAACGACGACGACAACCAACCGAAACGCGCAACAAACGCAACCTAACACAAGTAACGCCAGTAACGTAGCTAATGACGAAGTAGGAAGATACAAAATAAATAGCGTAATGACAGCAACAGAATGCAAAAATCACTGTAAAATTATCTCAAAAGATTTAATAAGCGGACGCGCCACTGTGCTAGTAGACTCAGGAGCACAAGTGACACTCTTAAAAATCGGGTTAGTGCACAATAAAACAAAAGCCAGCCCGACAAAGATAGAATTAACAGGAATAGGGTTAACAGTGCAAAAGCCCCTGTGTCAGATAACTTTAAACGTACAAGTAGGAGAACAGACGATAAAGCATCGGTGCTATTTAGTCAGGGACGATTTTCCAATAGAGGCTGACGGATTGATAGGCGTCGATTTCATGCAAGCACACCGTGTAAAGATAGAACCACCCAGTCACATATCGCTTTATGGAGTAAAAATACCGCTAGAAAAAATAGGAACAAAGGTAATAGCACCGCGAACAGAAAAAATTATAACAGTACGAACAACCTCAGAAGGGGAAGGATTAGTAGAAAGAAGAGATTTAGGAGCGGGAATATACATAACAAAGTGTTTAACCAAAGCCGAAAACGGTGAATGCGTAGTTAACGTAACGAATACGACCGACGACGAAGTCGAGCTCACCGGCATATCAGTAGAAGTTAAAGACCCCGTGATTCTCTTTAAAGAACACGCGAATAATACAGTCAGCGCGAAAATAAATACGCTACAAAGAAGCAGCGGAGCCGAAAGAATGGAAAAACTTAGAACTAGCATTAGAACAGAGCATCTAAACCAGGAGGAAAAACAAAAAATATGGGACATTTGCGAGAAATATAACGATTTATTTTACCTAGAAGGAGATATATTAGAAAGTACTAACGCGACCGAGCATTGCATAAATGTAGAATCAGGAACGGCACCCATAAATGTGGCGCCATATAGGTTACCACAAAAACAAAAAGAAGAAGTAAGTAAGCAAGTAAAGGAAATGCTCGAAGCAGGGATAATCAGTAAGAGCAAGAGCTCATGGAACGCACCATTACTGGTAGTACCCAAAAAACCGGGCAGCGACGGACAAGCAAAAATGCGCGTCGTAATAGATTTTAGGAAACTAAACAACGTAACGATAGGAGATTCTTTCCCACTACCAAATATAGCAGATATATTCGATCAATTAGGCGGTGCAAAATACTTTGCAACGTTAGATCTAGCGTCAGGTTACCACCAGATAAAAATGCGAGAAGAAGATAAATGCAAGACAGCATTCTCTACACCGTTCGGACATTACGAATATAACCGTATGCCGTTCGGATTAAAAAACGCGCCCGCGACTTTTCAAAGACTAATGAATTCAGTATTATCAGGGCTACAAGGAATTCAATGCTTCGTATACTTGGACGACGTGGTGATTCACGCGGCAAGCCTAGAAGAACACAATAAACGACTAAAAGCAATATTTGAGCAATTAAGAAAACATAAATTGCGTTTGCAACCAACAAAGTGCGAATTCCTCAGAAAAGAAACCGTATTCCTAGGGCATATCATCACACCACAAGGAATTAAACCGGATCCCATGAAAACAAAAGCGTTGACGGATTTCCCCAAACCAAATAACGCTAAAAACATTCAGACATTTCTAGGATTAGCTAGTTACTACCGGCGATTCATAGAGAATTTTTCAAAAACAGCGAAACCATTAACGCAATTATTAAAAAAGGGAACAACATTCCAGTGGACCGATCTAGAACAGGAAGCATTTGAACTATTAAAACATAAACTAACATCTACACCTTTACTCCAATACCCAGATTTCTCAAAACCTTTTGTGCTAACCACGGACGCGTCAGATAAGGCGCTAGGAGCTATTCTATCCCAAGGAGAGATAGGAAAAGATTTACCGATAGCATACGCGAGTAGAATACTCAATAAAGCAGAAATAAATTATAGCACGACTGAAAAAGAATTATTAGCAATAGTCTGGGGAGTAAAACATTTTAGACCATATTTGTACGGAACGAAATTCACGATAGTAACAGACCATAAACCGCTGACGTGGCTATTTAATGTAAAAGATCCCGGATCACGCCTCATGCGATGGCGTATTATGCTAGAAGAATACAATTACCAAATCACGTACAAAGAAGGAAAGAGTAACAGCAATGCTGACGCGCTAAGCCGCGTATACGTTACAAACGCGATACCCGACACCGAAAATAAGGAACATAGAGAATTTTCCGCCGATGAAAAGAAACAAATCTTATACGAATATCACGACTCCCCCCTAGGAGGCCATCAAGGAGTCGATAGAACATATAATAGAATTAAATTAAAATACAATTGGATAGGACTTCGAAAGGATATAGAGAATTATATATCAAAATGCGCGAAATGTCAACAAAATAAATTAGGCACGCGAACAAAAATGCCAATGGTAATTACGGATACGCCTACCCAACCTTTCGAAAAATGTAGCCTAGATATAGTAGGACCATTACCAGTTTCTAATAGAGGCAATCAGTATATACTCACATTTCAAGATAATTTAACAAAATATAGCAAAGCCATCCCTATACCAAATCAGGAAGCCAATACGGTGGCGAAAAAATTTGCTAAAAAAATAGTTTGCGAATACGGAATACCGCAAACAATATTAACAGATCAAGGAACTAACTTTGTATCTGAAGTTTTTAAAGGAGTATGCAAAGTATTAAATATAAAAAAGATACAAACAACAGCCTACCACCCACAATCCAACGGTGCGCTGGAACGAAGTCACAAGACGTTGGCAGATTATCTAAAAAATTACGTAGGAAAAGATCAAGCGGATTGGGACGAATGGTTACCATACGCGATGTTCACATATAATACAACCCCACATACGGCGACTACCTATACCCCGTATGAATTAGTCTTCGGAAGATTAGCCGAAATGCCTACCTCTATCAAGCGCGAACCGCAACCTTTATATAACTACGATAACTATGCTAATGAATTACGCGAAAGAATCCGGACGGCTAACACGTTCGCGAAAGAGAATTTAACACGCGCGAAAGAACACGCAAAAGAATATTACGATAAAACGTCGCGACCGAGAACTTTTGACGAAGGAGATAAGGTACTATTATATGACGACGCAACGAGACGAGGACGGTCAAAGAAATTAGATAATTACTGGATCGGACCATATACAATAATAGAACAGAAATCCGCGGAAAATTACATTATAAAAAAAGGAAAGAAAACAATAACGGTACACGCGAACCGGTTGAAACACTTTAACGAATAGAAACTTAAAAACTAAAGAAAGGAAAAAAGGAAAAGGCCAAGTAAAAAGGGAGAACACAAACAGAACGCACAAAAACACTAAAACCAAATTTATTTAGTAATACACAAAGAAAAAAAAAAAAAGAAAAAAACCCCCAAAATAAGCAACTATCAGACACTAGCGGGGCCGGAGAACAGCAAAATAATCCTAATTCCAATCCTCCACCTCCGGGTAAGGCACATCGCCAAATAGATACTCCAGTCCGATAGTGGGATCTCTCTCCCACATTAAAAGCAGGCGATCAGCCAGCAAAAGGCGGGACTCGACCCTTTCCCGCCGCACCTCCGCCATAGCGGCGCGGTTAACAAAACCCTCCATACGGTCCACATCGATAAACTAAAAACCAAAAATACAATCAAACATAAGTAAAAAAAAAAAAAAAAAAAAAAAAATATATATATAATAAATACTCGTTACTTACCACGCAAGAATGCGTGAAGGAAACACGGAAAGAACCGTGACCAGGGAGAAAAAAGTAGGAGAACGGTTCCATAGTAATCACCGTGTCAGAGCGCTCGTAGGAATGAGCTCCAGGGCGAGAAAGAGCCCTGAAGAAAGCGCATCCTCCGAAAAGCTGACGCGAAAGAAAAATACATAAAAACAACACATACACGGCGAACTAATACACTAACTCATCTTACAGAATACTTGCGGCAGCAAGAGCAGCGAGCCCTTATCTAACGGGCAACATAGAGAACTCCGTAGAAATCCGAAACTTCGAGAACCAACCGGGAATATATTTTGAAAACGTGGGAAACTTACATCTCTACAAAGACACGTGGAAATTAGTGTTAAAAATCGATATGATACCTTATTATCTTCGCGAAGAAAAATTAGCATCATATTGCAATAAGTTGACGCAAATTTGTTTGGCGCACCAGGCATGGCACGCAACAATTTGCCGACCATTTATAAATACAATCACGCCGAAATTACGATCGATTACAGGGAAATTAAATTCCATACGAGCGACATTAGGAGTAGAACAGAGACCAAAACGCGGTCTCATCAACGGTTTAGGAACAGCAGGAAAATATTTATTCGGATTAATGGATGCTAACGACGAGGAACGTATAAATGTACACCTCGAAAAATTAGAGAAAAGCGAAACAAGAGTTTGGCATGCATTATCGCAGCAAATACAAATAATTAATTCCAGTATAAAAATATTTAACGATAGCTTTGGTAACGTTGAGCAACGAGAAAAACTTTTAGCAAAAGCGATAGCACAAGTAGAACAAATGTTAAATACACGTCAACACACACAAGACGTTAGGGAACAGATGGACGAACAATTTACATTAATCACATTAATGATAGATAACTTACTAGAAGACGTACAAGACTTGACGCATTACGTAACAGACATATGCAAAGGACTAATAAACACCAACGTATTATCATTCGCGCAAATAATTCAATACTTGCAAGAAGCATTACCACACCTGCCAGTAGGTTTAAATTTTCCAATCCCCCTAGACATACAATCGGGATATCTTTTAGATCGGGTAACAGAAGTCAAAGCATATAGTCGGCAACGTTCGATAATTACTATAATCATAATACCCCTCATAGGGACACAAATATTTCAAATTAAAAGAGTACACCCGATACCAGCGCGTATGAACAACAGTACATACGCTATAATCGAGACAAGCGAGCATTATGCGATAGTCGACGAAATCCGACGCGAATATGTATCGCTAAGCGAAACAGATATACAAGCATGTAAGACAACCAAAACCCAGTTTCTGTGCTCATCAAGACATCCAATTTACAAAATTTATCCACACGGACCGTGCGAAGTACGCATGTACAATAAAATCAATAAACAACCAGAAAAGTGCAAAACAAGGCTCCTCAAATTAGAAAGGACCTTATTACTAGAATTAGAAGCACCAGAAACATGGATTTTCGTTGCCCCAAAAGCAGAACCGTTAGCAATAACCTGCAACGGGAAAGGCACCATACATAAAATCTTAAAAGATTCAGGTATATTAGATATAAAAGGTAAATGCATAATTTCGACATCAGAAGTAACAATAGAAACAGTACAAGAATTCAAAGAAAAGAGACAGCTAGATTATTTACCAGCATATAATTTAACACTTAACCTTACTCAAGAGGTAGCCGAAAAAATTACACGAAACCAAGTAGCAGAAATAGACCTCCAACCGATAATTAGAAATCCAGAAGAACTAAAATTAGCGAGCACGCGGCTAACAGCGTTACAAAAAGAAGTAGATACGAATCTTTATAATAATGATTACCACACATTCGCGTATCCCCCAGCCGTATCAATAGGAATTACAATTCTAGTAGTAGTAGCGATTTACACCATATACTATAAGCGAAAACAGCGTAAAAACCGCCAGTTAACAATAGAAGTAGAAACTAACGAGAATAGACAACCGCCAAAAAGAAAACACATCAAAAAACAAAGAGCTAACATAGTAAATAAAAGCGAACAAAAGCGGAAAGTATCTATATAAACAGAAACGATTATATTAAAACATGTCATCGGGAAAAAAAAAAAAAAAAAAAAAAAAAAATAAAGAAATAAATGAAGAATATATGTATAAATAAAATAAATACCAAAAAACGAATAAAGCGTAAGAAAAGAATATATATATATATATAAGTAAACGATTATATTACACATATGTTATCGGGAATAATTAAAAAATTGTACTTTATAAATGCACAAGTATACCCATAGGTAATCAAGCGTAAGAATGGTGGCCATTCCTTTTTCCCGCGGGGGAGGGGTGTTGTACCCGCGAGTCGCCTAAGCGACACAGTAGTATCATATTCAAGGCCGCCTTTCCGAAGAGGCGACCCAAAAGTAATGTGTAAGCATTGCATCACCCGAGTGCCTGGACATTGCGAGTCCCGAGCCTAAGATGCAATTCAGCGATTCTCCCTTCTTAGCGCCGAACGCTAAGGAGTGGCCCGCACAGAAATAAGGAAACGGATAGATAGATCATCGAGAGCGATCAAAGAGTTAGGAGGGTTACTTGTGCCTCACCAATAACCAGTTATTTAATAAAAGTCATACTTATACTCAAGAAGAACCTGATCTATACCTCAAACACCACCTTCCTTCAGCTTCCAAAGATAACCGGTAGCCGGCTTACAAGCGCGGATTACCACACAGCCCCACGTTGGGCGCCAAATGTAACGTTTCGCCTCTCTTACCTTTTTAATGCTCACGTTACGTTACCGAACGGTTCGGTCCTTTTGGGACTGGCAGAGGAAAGTGGGAAATTTAATAAATAATGCACGCGAAATTTCGGTAAAATTGCGTTTATTTAAAGTCTTTTATTCTTCGTTGCTCGCTCGGAGGTCCCGAGCAGCTGATCGCGCCGTGTTTACGTTTTTTCTACGTGTCTACGTCTTCGCCGATCTCGCCTGACTCACACACGCAGTCACACGCCTACCCACGTTCTCACACACGTATGCTCGCTCGGTTCTACTAAGACGCTCACTTGCACACACACACCCAGACGCTTGCTCACACGGACATTCGCTCTTACACACACTCTTAATCTACTGCCTATGACTAATGGTATTATGAGGTAATAGAAATGAAAAGATACACATTACTTTAGGTAACGTTGTATGGTATAGCTTCGCACGCCGTAGCACTGTATCTGTGTTCGTGGCTTCCCCTCTCACCCTCCGTTTGTCACGATCCTTGCGTCGCCGCTTCTCGACACTCGCGAAAGCACTTTTTCAACCCGTGATTTTAAGAGCGTTTCACGTACTTTAAATTTCTGATTATGCACAAAACTGTAACTTCTACGAACTGCGATCTTTAAGAGAAAACTCGGAATGCACTACTTTTCGTTGCGTGGGCTTTCTATTTAAATGCTTGTCCCCACCGCTCTTACTTGCGCGCGATCGAATTTCTATTGTTTATTAGGATCCCCTCTCTTAATTATTACGTGCGGTTATTGTCCTCGCCGCTGGCCCTGAACTCGTTGGCCATCAAATTCCTATCTCGTCGAATTCCGATCTATTTCGCGTATCTTCCTACCTTGTCTTTCTTCAACGTTTTTTCTATGTTTTCGCGTTCGCGTGCCGATCTCGCGGTGCGTTTACCTTTATAACTTCTATTTTTAGACTATTCGCGCATTCCTTCGTTCGTGCGATTATACTTGCTATGTGGTTTTACTTATTATTTATTGTATTTTAATCATCGATTCAGCTATACCGTATCAATACGTACCGGCTGTCTCTGTTCCTCGACACGTGTTCACGCGTGAAATAAGAAAGGAAGAGGAAAGAATATCTCCCCTCAAGTATACGAAATGTTATATTGTCGGCTCCGTACAATTTTAGTTTGATGAATCTCCATCTAATAGACTTGGAATGTAAGCGTTATTCGTTCTTCTAAGGAAAAATCTAAGATCACGCGTAGGAGCTGCGCCTTTCGGTTAAGCGAAGTCGCACGCGTAATCGAAAACCTATGCAGAAAAAGCGTAAACACCAGCGTCGAAGAGCGAGCATACCCTAAGTAATGGTTATCGCTTTCTTTGGAAATCATTCGGATTTTCATAGGCGTATGCTCGTCTTATTTCTATTATTTTATATATCACGACTAACGAATTTTATTATTGTATCAGCTAAGGAATATTCTAACGATTTTAACATAATGACCCAATCCTGTACCGAATATTTTATGTGAGCGAAAGGACTTAGTTTTTCTTAACCATGGGCGTAACTATTAGTTAGATTATCGTTGCTGGTATAGTATTTTATTTTATCTCAACGACGTCTTTATATTATTTATTTCACGGTTCCTTGGTTATGACCAAATATACGATTCTATTTTACCTTATTTCTTTCAGTTTTATTAACCGACTTCGAAAAGGAGGAGGTTACTCTATTCGACAGTGGGCGATCTTGCTTTTTTTTTTTTTTTTTTTTTTTTTTCTTTTTTTTTTTTTGTTTGTCCGGCCATAGCTCCGCAACCGGTTGACCAATCGAAATGAAACCAATTCTAGTTGCTAGGTTTGGGTCTCCCATTGGTCCCGTTTAAAAAATTTTTCCGAAATGTTTATTATTAACTAAGTTATTGCAAAATTAGTGCTTTATTTTTGTTTGTCCGGCCATAACTCAGTGACGGATTGACCAATCGAAATAAAACCACTTCCAGTTGCTAGGTTTAGGTCTCCCATTGGTCCCGTTTAAAAAATTTTTCCGAAATGTTTATTATTAACAAAGTTATTGCAACATTAGTGCTTTATTCAGATTTATCGCAATATCTTTTTTCAATGGGATTGATTTATTGTAATGAAAGAAACTATTACTATCTTATAGAAATAATTAGCAGATATTAATTATATAAACAATTTATTAATTGTTGCAAAATAATTTGTTTATCCCTCTATATCTCCTCAACGACTTCACTTATCGGAACCAAACCTTTTCGATCCTTTCGCAATTATTCCTTACTTACTAGCATTATGCGACACATTTTCAATTGTTGCTATATTTAAATTGTTATTGCAAATTCATTTGTTTATGCCTCTATATCTCCTCAACGACTTCACCCATCGGAACCAAACCTTTTCGATCCTCTCGCAAATATGTATTACCCACTCTCTAACATTATGCGACACATCTTCAATTGTTGTTATGTTTAAATTGTTATTGCAAAATTATTTGTTTATTCCTCTATATCTCTTCAACGACTTCACCTATCGCAACCAAACCTTTTCGATCCTTTCGCAAATACTGCTCACTTACTAACATTATGTGACACATTCTCAATTGTTACTATGTTTAAATTGTTATTGCAAAATCATTTGTTTATTCCTCTATATCTCCTCAACGACTTCACATATCGGAACCAAATCTTTTCGATCCTTTCGCAAATACTGCTCACTTACTAACATTATGCGACACATTCTCAATTGTTACTATGTTTAAATTGTTATTACAAAATCATTTGTTTATTCTTCTATATCTCCTCAACGACTTCACATATCGGAACCAAACCTTTTCGATCCTTTTGCAAATATTACCTACATAACTTTATTTCCACATCTTGATCGATTATACACTAAAAAGTATAAAATAAAAAAATTTAAGTAAGAAAAAGGTAAGAAAATATTTATAGGTAAGAAAAAGAAAGAGAGGTACTCACAGTAAACAGTGATAGACGGCATTACGTGCCGCTGCGCGTTACTATTTGTTGCTGATTACACCTCCCATTGCTTCCTCCGTTACATACTACCGAGATTGAAGGGGACGTCCCAAGCCGTCGATAGCTTCTGGCTCTCCGTGAATAGCCGATCGTTGTTAATTAATAACTCGTTAACTAGACCGAATTTATGTAAATATTTTTCGATATTTCTGTTTAGATTGGTCCATTCTGTCTGCCGTTTCCCGCTTGGAGTGCTGAAACGGGACACCCTGTATAGCTGAGCATAGTGCGATTAAAAACATAGATCATTTAGGCGAAGTCTTACCAAATCTTGATCCGAAATCGGAAGTGCTGGGAACTTTAAAACCAGCTATAGGGTGGCTGGGGCCCCCCCAACGAAACAGCCTTGCTGTTTCGTATTACGCACGACCGCGGTAATGATTCGCATAGGAAAAAGTAATGATTCGCGGTAATGATTCGCTTTTTGGTTGTCACTGTTTTACATACTTTTGCAAAGTTTGAATTGTTTCCCTATTATAGCAGATTTTTTATGAATTTTTTGATGTTTAAAATGACCGCCATTTTGAAACCGGAAATTGAATCAATTTGAAATTGTTAGTGGGTCTATGTTGGGAAGAACTGGAGTTTTCGTATAAATTTCAACTTTCTCCGTTCAGCCGTTTAGGCGCCAGAGTCGATACAAATTTTTATTAGTCCGCCATTTTGTACTGTTTCGCTGAAAAATTTTGAAAAAATTCATGTTATTAGTTGTCACTACCTTACATATTTGTGCAAAGTTTTAATTGTTTTGCTCTTATAACAGAATTTTTATGAATTTTTTAATTTTTAAAATGGCCGCCATTTTGAAACCGGAAGTCGGATCGAATCGAAATTGTTAGTGGATCCTCGTCGGGTGTAACCGGATTTTTCGTGTAAATTTTACTTCGATTCGTTCAGCCGTTTAGACGCTAGAGTAGATACACACACACACACACACACATACATACGGACATTTAGATCTTGTTATGAAACATAAAGATCCAAAAGGGTTTTTGGATATCTCGAATAGTTTCGGAGATAATCGTCTGTTACACTTTTTGCTCGATTGAGAGCATAAGGAACTCCCTGCGGTCGTGCCTAAATACATCGAACCAAATGCAGCATGCTAATAAAAAACGTTCTTAGTCCAGTAATGATGCAAGAAATGATATCAGATGTTGGCGATTCTGCATATTCACTTATTATAGATGAAACTACAGATATAACAACGGATAAAATTTTGTGTATAATGATCCGATATTTTTCAACAATAAAGCAGGATATAATTACATTTTACAGATTTATAATAGCTATGTATGCTACAAGTGGGAAAAGTGGCAAATTATGGTATAGGTTAAATTTCCGAAACGAGCCGATAGTGCGTGCTGTGGAACAGGGGAACGAGTGGGAATTTCGCTAATCACACGAGTTCCCCTGGAACACAGCACAAGCAGAGGCGAGTTTTGGAAATTTGACCTATACCACATTTGCCACTTTTCCCACGTGTTGCATACAAGATTTTATGCAATCCATGTTTGGAATGTTCAATTTTTGGAGAAACATACTTATATAGGCCATAAACTAAGGCCTAAACATAGTTATAGGCCTTAGTTTAAGATAGTTTCTTGAGAACTGGTTAGTTTGTAGTGGTTCACAAGAAGCGTCGGTAGCCCAGTGGTCTAGATGTAAGACTAATGCGCTGGCGGCCCAAGTTCGAGTCTCGCCAGCGCCAAAATTTTTTGTATTTCTACGTGTCGTAAATTAAAGTATATATCGTGAAATAATATTGCCTTGATTGAACTGTGCGGGAAAGTGTGACGTAGCGTGCGGGAAAGTGATGACGTAGCGTGCGGGAAAGTGCCAAACTGTGCGGGAAAGTTCTACCCTGTGAGATAATAGCACATTACAGTATACCCATCGGATATTGGTCACTTTGCGCACATTATCCAGCGCTCAAAAAGTGAACTTTCCAAGCATGGATTGCATAAAAATATTTAAATGTGATGCAGCAACCATCTATGGAACTATAAAAAATACATTACTAGAAGACTCCTTGCGTTTTGAAATGCTAGTAGGAATTGGGTTAGACGGTACTAATGTAATGGTTGGAGAGCATCACTCTGTTGCAGCACTGCTGTAAAGAAATTTACCGGACATTATTGTTGTTAACTGTACCTGTCATTCGTTGCATTTATGTGCAGAGAAAGCATCAGAAAGTATGCCACGCCAATTAGAATTTTTAATTCGAGAAAGCCATAATTGGTTCTCGTATAGTTCAAAGCGCCTTGAAACCTATAGGGACTTATATGAAATTATGAACGAAAGTCGAGCACCCAAAAAATTACCAGGATTTTGCGGAACACGCTGGCTAGCTCGTTTTAATGCGATACGTACGTTGCTCGAGCAATGGGAGGAATTAAAGCTTCTTTTCATGATGGCTAAGAATGAAGATAAATGTTTCATGGCGGAAAAACTTTATGACATCATGAAATGCCGAGCGTACCATGCATATTTCATATTCTTAGATGTTCACCTACGCCAAGTTACTAAAGTTAATAGTCTATTTCCAAGTGATAATGTAGATCCAGCAAAACTGTTAGAAGACTTGTTTTTACTATTCAAAAATATCCTACAAATTACTGTCATACCTCGGAAGCTCGCAACTGTTACGAATAGAGAATATGTATCATTTGATTTTCAGAAACATTTAATGCATGTATCAGCAATTCATTTTGGCTACACAGTTGAAGAGGCATTATCGAAACTAGACAAAAATGACAAAGCAGATGTACGTGAGAGATGCAAACACTTTCTTGTTATTTTGTGTTCCGAATTACAAAAAAGGTTGCCAAAAAAGATTGAATTCCTTAAATCTATGGCTAAATTGTCTCCAGAAATAGCCACTTCTCAAATAAAACCTACACTAGTTGATATACTACAAGAAGTTCAAAGGGTTGAAGTATGTATATGGATGTAAAGAAGACGCGGAAATCGAATGGAATAATTTGCAAAACAAGACGCGTTGTATTGATTTTTGGGCTGAGGTTTAGCGGGACTTAGATGCTGGTGGTAATAAAAGATACCCCAACATTTCAAAATTAGCATTGTCTCTTTTATCAGCTCCTTTATATTGAGGTTTTAGGAAAGATATTATATTAGTGTTAATCTTTGAATTGGTTATATTTCGTTTTACATGAAAGAACACTTATTTGTACGCGTGGTACTTGACGAACGATAAAAGACGAACAAGAAGACGGAAGTAGTAGACGGAACAGAAGCGCGCGGCGAGAAAGGAAAACGATACTTGATTATCGATCATGGTCGATAATCACACGCCATCTAGCTGCGGGGAAATACTTAAGT
The DNA here is from genome assembly GCA_916049575.1 of Ancistrocerus nigricornis. Taxonomy (NCBI): domain Eukaryota; kingdom Metazoa; phylum Arthropoda; class Insecta; order Hymenoptera; family Vespidae; genus Ancistrocerus; species Ancistrocerus nigricornis. The sequence goes on from OU696665.1 coordinate 16,532,188, forward strand.
TATCGACTGTAGTTTTCCTAATTGTCGCTAACCTTGTTTCAATCAATAAATAAATAAAGATGGATGATGTTTAAATAATATATTCGATGACGTGAGTTCTTAATATTAAAGGAAGTGAGATAGGATATGAGATGAAATCGGCCAGACTGGTTATTTGAATAAACGTAAGCGTTGGTTATACTGTAAATCAACTAAATCACTTTATTCAGAAGGAATGAAATGAGTTTACGTTAAAGAATATCGGCAGTAAAAAACCCCAGTTCAAAGTGGGGAAAAAGCCATGATATTCTATCAAAGAAGCAAAAGGAAAGAAACAAGAATACATGAATTATTGTTAACATTGATGTTCAAATGTATGCTGGAGATTGTTGTAAAACCTTGAATGATCATTCACCTAAGTTATATCGATAATCGATCGCGAGAGAGCTCTCTTACCAATATTCCGGGGACCGACTCTTTCTCGGAAGCGCTTCGGCTAGTCGGCGTGGTTCTCCTCCAAGGTGGGGGCCTGGCCAAGCCGCCCACCGACTGCACGGCCGGTCACGGATCGCATCAATGTAACCCACTGGTTACGCGATCGGCATCGCACAAATGTAATCCACATGATTACGCGATGAGCATCGCATCAATGTAACCCGCTGGTTACGCGATGTGTGTCGCATCCATGTAGCCCACTGGCTACGCGACATGTCGCTCCAAAGTAACCCGCACTGATTACGCGACTTGCCTCAAAGGCAACAAATTGGCTCGAGAGCCCCAACAATCCGAACCGTGCAGCACAAAATTGACAATAATGTCTCAACTAGACCACCTACGACAGCCGATAGACGCTCGATCGCGAACCCGATCAAGATTCAAACCGAAGACCGTACCGATTTGACCCTCGCAAGGGATCGCCCTAATTTCTATGACCGCGTCGGTCCCCATCTCGCACGCAAGTGTCCTACTGACTCCGAATTCCCCCTCCCTTCGTCCTACTCAAGCCGCCCGCGTCTCTCCGTAGCAACGACCGTAAGGGTCTTCGGTCCCTTTCGTAGGGCACCCGATTTCAACCGAAGAAATTTCTAGCAAACGCGCAAACGGCGCGAACACACCGCCCGCCTTCGTCCGCCGGACGAATCCTTTCATACCGATTTCAAGTTATTAAGTCGCTCGGCTCTAAATGGGGCTGATCTTGCTCCAGAGCTAGTGGGCAGAGACGCGCGATGTGACGTCGTAGGGTGGAGGTCGCGGTCTTCACAGTAACTACTCTTACTAATCCATCCGGTCCTGAATGCGTTTCGATTACGCGCCCTAGAGGCCATTTCGAGGGAGGATACCGATCGTCCCGTACAATAACTAATTGCCCGATCGCGAAATTCTCCGTTGGTCCTCGCCATTTCGCGCGCTCCTGGAGATGTTGGAGGTACTCCTTTGACCATCGGTCCCAAAAATCGTTACGAATCTTTTGCAGTACGTGAAACCGCTCTAACCGATTCTCTGCCACGTCCGGAGGTGCTTCATCCGGAATTAATCCCGACACGTCGCCAATTAGAAAATGCGCGGGCGTTAATGCCTGGAGATCCTCGATATCGGCACTTAAGGGACAAAGGGGGCGCGAATTCAAACACGCTTCGATCTCTACTAGGGTAGTCGACAATTCTTCGAAAGTTAGCGTTTTATCTCCGATTACACGCTTCAAATGGTGTTTAACCGATTTTACACCGGACTCCCATAACCCTCCATAATGAGGCGAATTCGGTGGAATAAACGTCCACGTAGTCCCGTCATTAGAGAGAGACGCGGCGGCACTCTTATAAAATTCCGAGGCGGCCTTGAACATTGACTGTAGTTCCTTGTCCGCGGCTTGAAAGTTCGTAGCGTTATCGCTGTACAAATTCCGACACAGTCCACGACGCCCTGCGAAGCGCTTGTACGCGGCCAGAAAGGTTCGCGTCGTCAGATCGCTCACGGCCTCAAGATGTATCGCACGCGTCGCGAAGCAGACGAAAAGCGCAATGTAGCCTTTATACGATTTGTAACCGCGGCCCTTCGTGGTACGAATGTGAATAGGCCCGGCGTAATCTACTCCAGCCGCTGAAAATGGTCGCGCTGGTTTCACACGCGTTGCCGGGAGATTTCCCATCATCTGATGTGCCAAACGTGGCTTAATCCTCTGACACGTTACGCATTGTCGAATTTCCGTCTTTACTAACCGATTTCGACCTAAAATCCACGCGTGCTGCATGAGTGTGCTCAGAGTGAGCGTAGGTCCCCCATGCAGACAAGCTCGATGCGCGTAACGTACAAACAATCTACTAAGAGGCGAACGACGAGGCAAGATCGGCGGATGTTTCCGATCATGAGGCAAGTTCGAATTTGCCAGGCGTCCTCCAACGCGCAACACACCGTCTGTCCTATCCAACATTGGGTTTAAACCGAGTAACGGGTTACGTTTCGGTAAACTCTTTCCCGCCTGCAACACCTTGATCTCCGCGTCGAATGCGTGAGCTTGTGCCACTTTAATTATCGCGATACGCGCACCGTTCAATTCAACCGCCGTTAAAAACTCGGGCAATTCACCGAGATTGTCCTTACGCCTTCGTAGGCGAATCAATGGACGCAAACAATAAGCCACGACACGAGTTAACCGAGTCAAAGAAGAGAATCTATCCAAAAGCTCCGGCTCACTCGGAGCCGTCGCGTGCAAGATCTGCGGGGCGGCTACCGCCTTGGGCCAGTGCTCTTCGTGAGCCGCCAACCACGCGGGCCCGCTAAACCACAGATCTGCATGAATCAAATCAATCGGTTTGCAACCACGTGTTGCCAAATCTGCAGGATTCTCTTTAGTGGGTACATGTGCCCACGAGGCACTCGGCAACTCGGTCTGGATAAACGAAACACGATTTGCAACAAAGGTTTTCCAATGGCACGGATGCTTCTGAAGCCACGTCAATACGATTTGACTGTCAGTCCACGCAAAAACAGGTAAGTTTTGCAAGAAGTCGAGATTCCGTACCTGCCGAATGAGTTTGACAAGAAGTACCGCGCCACACAATTCCAGATTGGGAATGCTTACGGTCTTCACGGGAGCGACCTTACTTTTCGCGGCTAAGAGTGAGACGCGAAAACGCCCATCTCCTTCCTTGATCCGAATATAGACGGCCGCAGCGAACGCGCGAGATGAAGCATCCGAAAACCCATGGATTTGCGAATCTACTGAGCCCGTGGCTCCCAACCACCGGTTAATAGATAAGGCAGGCAAAGCCGAAAGCGAATTACAATACTCGAGCCACCTTTGGTGGACTTCTGCCGGCAAACTATCGTCCCATCCAGACTTTAATATCCAAAGATCCTGCATTAAAATCTTTGCAGTTACCGTAATCGGCGCGAGCCAACCAAGCGGATCAAACAACCGCGCGATGTTCGAAAGAACCGACCGTTTTGTCGACGCTCCAGCCAAGCTTTCGAAGTCTAACGTTTTGAATCGAAATTCGTCTTCACGTGGATTCCACTGAAATCCTAGCGTTTTGACGAACGCGTCGAGGCCTATTGGCTTCGATTCGTCCACCTCGCATTGCGGCGTGCGAGGGGGAAGCAAGTCCGGGTGGTTCGCAGACCACTTATCAAGTTCAATCCCAGTCGAACGCAAAATCTCAACAAGTTCCTGACGGGTATGCATGGCCAAGGCGAGCTCGTCAGCTCCGGCGAATGTATCATCCACATATGTCCTCGCGACTAGACATTCAGCCCCGAGGGGAAAACGCGATTTTTCATCCTCAGCTAGCTGAAGGAGTGTACGTATCGCGAGATACGGAGCGCAGGCCGTTCCATAAGTTACGGTCGTTAACCGGTACTCCACTGGAGCCTCCGATGAGCTAGGAGCCCATACGATTCTTTGTAAATCCCGATCACCGGGCGCAACACTAATCTGCCGAAACATCTTAACAATGTCCGCCGTGAACACATAGCGATACCGTCGCCAATTCAATAAAATCAACGGTAAGTCACGTTGAAGCGCGGGTCCCGACATAAGAAAATCGTTCAGACAGTGACCTGCGCGAGTCTTACGCGAAGCATCGAAAACCACACGAATCTTCCGATTAGTTGGACCTGATTGTACGACCGCGTGGTGCGGTAAATACCATGCCCGTGGGTTGCCTAATTCAGACGCAGGTACGCGCTCCATATGACCGAGTTTTTCATACGTGGCCATAAACTCCCGATATTCATCCGCAAGTTTCTGATCGCGAGCAAACCGACGATAAGTATGACATAGCGAGCCCATGGCCATCCTATGCGTCTCCGACGCGACCGCGGGCGGCTCCGATTTCAACGGTAACCGCACGACGAAGCGGCCCTCCGAATTACGAGTGTGCGACTCTCTAAACAACGTTTCGCACGCTTCATCCACCGGGTCAAACGACGCAATTACCGCAGGTAACTCCTCGAGAGTCCAAAATCGTTGCAATGACTCGGTTAGTTCCGCGTCCGTCGCGCAATGTAACGTACGTAGCGGCATTCGCGAGGGTGTCTCCGCCCGCCGTGGGACACCTGCTTGCACCGGTCCGGAGATTACCCATCCGAGAGCCGTATTTTGCGCGATCAAAGACGAGTGAGGGAACCGTCGGAACCCTGAACGTGCCAATCGGCCGTAAATATCCGATCCTAAGATCATATCCACCGAGTCGGACACGTGAAATTGCGGGTCTGCTAAAATCAAGTCCGCAAACATTCCGAGATCTAGGTCCATTGCACAACGAGCTGGAAGCTGCGAGGTGAGCTTCTGGAGGATCAGAGCCTCAATATCTACTTGAAACGACGGATTAATCAAAGATTGCAGTGTAAGCTGCGTGACACCACGCGCAGTGCCCATGGATTTCGTCCCAAGTCCCATCAGAGGAACGTCGACGCGACGTCGTTGCAGATTTAAGAGTTTCGCAACCGAATCCGACACGAACGAAGCCTCCGAGCCTTGATCTAATAAAGCACGGATACGAGTATGCGCACCGTTCGGTCCTACAAGCGTTAACTGAGCCGTCGCTAAGATAACCGTATGTCTTCGAGACGTAATATTAGCGGTGTGCACGTTAACTCCCGATGCGCCGATCGGTTTCTCATCGCGAGGTCTACTCTGAGCAGTCGCGCTTCTTTCGTTCGATGAATATTTGCCAGCCTGTCCAAAATGAAGCATCGGGTGGTGTTTCCCTTTGCGGGTTGTGCACCGACGCGTCGATTTGCACTCCGAAGCCCTATGCTGTCCGAAACATTGAAAACAAAGCTGCAAGCGGCGCAACTCGCCATGACGCTCAAGGGGGTTTAACGATTGAAATCTAGCGCAATTATTAAGGAAATGCATCCCAGCACATAAAAGACATTTCGGTGCTGCCTTAACGAGATATCGAGAAGAAGATGCATGAAACACCTTCCGCGAGCCAGGTACCGTTTTCGGCGGTGCAACCGTTCCTTTTCCCGTTCTACTAGTCTCGGGCGCGAGCATGCTAAGCGCCTGTGCACGCTTTTCTAAAAATTCCGAGAAATCTACGAATTTCGGAAAGCGATCCAGAGGATTCGCGTCTAAAGAGGCAGGATCCGTATTCAAAACGATGCGACGGTCCTTCGCGCTCAACTCGGTCTCCCACGCCCTTCGCGACTCGGGATCTAACCGCTTCTTTAAGGTGTGAACGAGCCACACGTCCCAATGAGCAACCGGCATTTTCAAATTCTTCAACGCGCGAATAATGCGTTGAGCTTCTTCCGCGAACGCACGTAATTCTACAGCGGATTCTCTTTTAAGATACGGCAAGTCCGCGAGTGCCGTCAGGTGATTATCTACGACCAATCTCGGGTTGTGGAAACGTGCTCTTAAAGCCTGCCAAGTAGCGGCATAATTCGCGTCCGTCGTAGTTACATCTTTTACTAAACCGGCCGCGGTGCCTCTCAGGCAAGATTTCAAATATTGTAACTTCGTCGCGTCAGCTAACCGTGGTGCGTTATGCACGAGCGTTGTAAATAGATCACAAAAGTTCTCCCAATCCTCATATTTACCCGAAAACGTCGGCAAGTCTAACTTTGGAAGCTTAGCTGGCCGCAATTCGACATCCGACGAAGAATTACCACGCAATGGTCCAGGCGATATGATAGGCTGTTCCGTCCTTTCCAAGTCCGATTGAATGCCAAAAAGTAAATCAAGCGTCTCCTCCAGCAACGCCTGAAGACGGTCGAATACGTTGTCCGCGATGTAGGCGTCTCGCTCAGGACCCTCGCGAACTACAATCTCCGTATGCGTCGAGCGCGCTTCTCTCCCAATCTGAGTAAGCGACTTGATACGCGATGCAACCATGTTACGATTGAACGTATCACGATCTCTTCCTCTCAATCGAGTATTCGCCGATTGAATCTCTGCCAATCGCGAATTTTGCAAAGTCGTAAGCCTTCTCAAAGCGATAGGTGGCATCTTGACCTTACCGAATTACTCACAACGAATAATTAGAAAAATCTAGAACTCGCGACCTTTACCAAAGAACGATGCTAGGATGAGCAAGTCAAAGTCACCGAACTGATCAGTACGAGATATCCCGAAGGAGTGAAGGAGCGTCCTTTTTACCTCGACCAGGAAAGCTCATGTTTTTACCGAAATTACGGTGGAGTGGGGGTCGTCAACCGCTGACCGGTACGCGTGGGTACGCGATCGTCCGCCCGCCAAAATGCCAGAAAATATATAAATTACACAAAGCTCGAATTCTGGCCGTTAACAATCAGATTCTGAATTTTACTTAGTCGTTAAGAAATTAAAGCGTCAATTTCAAATAATAAGTCTCATATTTTAATAATTGTTTACCGTTAAATTCCCGTGACGCGATTACTTCGCGTTATTCTGGGTTAATTAATTACGAATTCTTGGCAGTGCGATAACTAGACTGCCTAACAAAGTCTATGTAAATTTTAATGGTACGAATACGCTAACGTATCAAGAAAATTCAATTTCTTAATTATCGAAAAATGCAACGTGGCTAGCACCCTTGCAATCGCCGCGTTCTACGAACCGCCCGTAAGGCCCAAAAGTGAAAGTGGCCGCGACCGTTGTCGCCACACGTGCGCGCCACATGAGGACGCACGCCAAAACCAAGGTTGCCACGTCCTAGAATTTTCCTTTTTTTTCGAAGCGTTCTTTTCCGCGGAAAATTCCCTTATCCGAAGTCTAAGTCGACCGGCAACGCTGTACTCTGCCTAGCGAAGGCATGAACAAAGGGCGCTCTATGTAATATGACGCCAACCAACCGTCCCTATGACTAACCGTGCTATGCAATCTCCAGCTTTTTACTCTTTCCAAACAACTAAGAAAACAAATTTTCAAATAAATCCAGTCTTAGCCAATCATCTCATTCCTCACCCGGGGCACCAAAGAATGTTTCAATCAATAAATAAATAAAGATGGATGATGTTTAAATAATATATTCGATGACGTGAGTTCTTAATATTAAAGGAAGTGAGATAGGATATGAGATGGAATCGGCCAGACTGGTTATTTGAATAAACGTAAGCGTTGGTTATACTGTAAATCAACTAAATCACTTTATTCAGAAGGAATGAAATGAGTTTACGTTAAAGAATATCGGCAGTAAAAAACCCCAGTTCAAAGTGGGGAAAAAGCCATGATATTCTATCAAAGAAGCAAAAGGAAAGAAACAAGAATACATGAATTATTGTTAACATTGATGTTCAAATGTATGCTGGAGATTGTTGTAAAACCTTGAATGATCATTCACCTAAGTTATATCGATAATCGATCGCGAGAGAGCTCTCTTACCAATATTCCGGGGACCGACTCTTTCTCGGAAGCGCTTCGGCTAGTCGGCGTGGTTCTCCTCCAAGGTGGGGGCCTGGCCAAGCCGCCCACCGACTGCACGGCCGGTCACGGATCGCATCAATGTAACCCACTGGTTACGCGATCGGCATCGCACAAATGTAATCCACATGATTACGCGATGAGCATCGCATCAATGTAACCCACTGGTTACGCGATGTGTGTCGCATCCATGTAGCCCACTGGCTACGCGACATGTCGCTCCAAAGTAACCCGCACTGATTACGCGACTTGCCTCAAAGGCAACAAATTGGCTCGAGAGCCCCAACAATCCGAACCGTGCAGCACAAAATTGACAATAATGTCTCAACTAGACCACCTACGACAGCCGATAAACGCTCGATCGCGAACCCGATCAAGATTCAAACCGAAGACCGTACCGATTTGACCCTCGCAAGGGATCGCCCTAATTTCTATGACCGCGTCGGTCCCCATCTCGCACGCAAGTGTCCTACTGACTCCGAATTCCCCCTCCCTTCGTCCTACTCAAGCCGCCCGCGTCTCTCCGTAGCAACGACCGTAAGGGTCTTCGGTCCCTTTCGTAGGGCACCCGATTTCAACCGAAGAAATTTCTAGCAAACGCGCAAACGGCGCGAACAAACCTCAACACTCTCCCTAAAACTCCATATGTCGACTAATGCTCACTCACACGCTTACACATGAGTTCCTTTTTACATATTAGTCCTAACATGGATTTCATGCTTTCAAACTTTGGCTTACACATCGCCTTTGTCAAAACATCAGCGGCCTGTTTCTCACTCGGTACATACTTTACATTAAGTAAACCTTTTACATACAAATCTCGAATAAAATGATATTTGATATCAATATGCTTACTCCATTGGTGAAACTCCGGGTTTCGTACAAGTTTTATAGCACTCATGTTGTCGATATACATAACATTCATTTTGGTCTCTACACCGATTTCATTTAACAAACGTGTCAGCCACACCGTTTCTTTGGCCGCAGCCGCCGCACTTACATACTCCGCTTCGGTAGTAGACTGAGCAACGCACTGCTGTTTTTTACTTTGCCAAGCTACTGCTGCATTTCCGAGTTTACACAGTACACCACTTGTCGATTTTCGCGTCACTTTATCACCCGCGAAATCCGCGTCGCTAAAGACTTCTAGCTCGCCGTCTTTCTTATATAATAGTCCTAGGTTTTTGGAGCCCTTCACGTATCGTAGTATACGTTTGACTAAATTCCAATGCGACGCCGTTGGTCTTTCCAAAGATCTTGAAGCCATGTTGAGCGCAAACGCTATATCTGGTCTCGTCACTACTTGCAGATACATTAGGTTTCCAACCGCCTCTCTGTATGGAACACGAAGATCTTCGTCAGCTGAGTCACTTGCTTCCCATCCGGTCTCGATCGGAGTAGAAATCGGCTTTGCGTCTTCCATTTTATATCTTTCCAGTATCTTTTGTACATACTTTTCCTGGTTTATAAAAATTGACCCATCTTGCAGACGACATATTTCGATGCCTAGAAAACTTTTAACGTCCTTCGTTATCGTCATTTTGAATGTCCCCTTTAAGCGTTGAAGTAATTCGTCAGCATCCTTTCCTGTCGATGAAGCTATTAGTCCGTCATCTACCCATAGAGCTAATAACAATTTTTTGTCATTTTGCTTCCGATAGTACAAACAGGGATCCATATTACTCTCCCTTAAACCACAAGTAATTAAAAAATCCTTGATATGCTCAGTCCAGCATCTTGGCGCTTGTTTGAGCCCGTACAGACTTCTCAGGAGCTTGCACACTCGTTCAGTTCCATCTTCGAATCCTTGAGGTTGATTCATATATATTTCCTCATGAAGAACACCATATAAAAACGCTGTTTTTATATCGAATTGTCGTAAATGCATCTCCTCTCGTGCCGCTGTGCTAAGTATGACTCTCAGAGTCTCCATACGTACAACTGGACTGAATGTCTCGTTGTAGTCCATTCCTGCCCGTTGCGAGCAACCTTTGACGACTAATCGCGCTTTAAATCGATCTTCTTCGTCTTCTGAGCCTGGCTTTCGCCGATAAATCCATTGGTTCTTAATGATCTTTTTAACCGACTTCGAAAAGGAGGAGGTTACTCTATTCGACAGTGGGCGATCTTGCTTTTTTTTTTTTTGTTTTTTTTTTTTTTTTTTTTTTTTGTTTGTCCGGCCATAACTCCGTAACCGGTTGACCAATCAAAATGAAACCACTTCAAGTTGCTAGGTTTAGGTCTCCCATTGGTCCCGTTTAAAAAATTTTTCCGAAATGTTTATTATTAACAAAGTTATTGCAAAATTAGTGCTTTATTCTTGTTTGTCCGGCCATAACTCAGTGACGGATTGACCAATCAAAATGAAACCACTTCAAGTTGCTAGGTTTAGGTCTCCCATTGGTCCCGTTTAAAAAATTTTTCCGAAATGTTTATTATTAACAAAGTTATTGCAAAATTAGTGCTTTATTCTTGTTTGTCCGGCCATAACTCAGTGACGGATTGACCAATCAAAATGAAACCACTTCAAGTTGCTAGGTTTAGGTCTCCCATTGGTCCCGTTTAAAAAATTTTTCCGAAATGTTTATTATTAACAAAGTTATTGCAAAATTAGTGCTTTATTCTTGTTTGTCCGGCCATAACTCAGTGACGGATTGACCAATCAAAATGAAACCACTTCAAGTTGCTAGGTTTAGGTCTCCCATTGGTCCCATTTAAGAAATTTTTCCGAAATGTTTATTATTAACAAAGTTATTGCAAAATTAGTGCTTTATTCAGATTTATCGCAATTTCTTTTTGAATGGGATTGATTTATTGTAATGAAAGAAACTATTACTATCTTCTTAGAAATAATTAGCAGATATTAATTATATAAAAAATTTATTAATTGTTGCAAAATAATTTGTTTATTCCTCTATATCTCCTCAACGACTTCACTTATCGGAACCAAACCTTTTCGATCCTTTCGCAAATACTGCTCACTTACTAACATTATGCGACACATCTTCAATTGTTGTTATGTTTAAATTGTTACTGCAAAATTATTTGTTTATTCCTCTATATCTCTTCAACGACTTCACCTATCGGAACCAAACCTTTTCGATCCTTTCGCAAATACTGCTCACTTACTAACATTATGCGACACATTCTCAATTGTTACTATGTTTAAATTGTTATTACAAAATCATTTGTTTATTCTTCTATATCTCCTCAACGACTTCACATATCGGAACCAAACCTTTTCGATCCTTTTGCAAATATTACCTACATAACTTTATTTCCACATCTTGATCGATTGTACACTAAAAAGTATGAAATAAAATAATTTTTAACAAAAAAAATAGAAACCGACTTCGAAAAAAGCGCTAAAAAGAGTGAAATAATTTTTTATGTATACCGACAATATTCGATTTCATCATTATCATACTCAGAATATTGCAACTTTTTCGGAGGCGACAGAAAATTAATTAACAGTACATTAATAGCCAGAAATTTACGGACATTGATGGATATTTATGTATTAGGCACTTACTCCTTTGTTCGTGAAAATGACCGTGTTGGAATATTTTGTGTCGCCGCCGAAAAAGTTGCAATATTCTGAGTATGATAATGATGAAATCGAATATTGTCGGTATACATAAAAAATTATTTCACTCTTTTTAGCGCTTTTTTCGAAGTCGGTTTCTATTTTTTTTGTTAAAAATTATTTTATTATTTTCCGGTTTCTCCACGAGAATCCACGTATCATTATCTTCCAATGACTCCATTTCCTCGTTCACGGCCGCCTTCCAGTGTTCAGCATCATCCGAAGTTAGAGCTTCCTTGTAGCTTGAAGGCACAGATTCAGCCAAAAATGACACCGGACATCCATAGAAGCTTGGTTGCTCTAGTTTTGTCCTGTCCCTGAGCTGTCTGCCATCGCTTTCCTCCGATTCTTTTGAAGTAATTTCCTCTTCTGGATTACACGATGTTGCTCCGAATTGAGGTTGACCTGTCTCTTCATTTTGTGTTTGTCTTGTTTCAATTGTTGTTGACGTGCTTGACAATCTTTCTTCCTTGAATAGAATATCTCAATTCCTGACTACGTCGTGAAGTTCCGGAGTCCACACACGGTATCCCAGTCCATCGTCGAGATAGCCAACAAGATATCCTTTGTAAGCCTTTTTGTCAAGCTCTTTCCGTTTTTCCTTTGGAATGTGCACGAAACATTCCGTCCCAAACACCCTCAGATGACTGATGCTTACCTTCTTACCGAACCACAGTTCATACGGCGTTTTGCCACCTACCTTAGACGGACCTGTCCTATTTAAAATATATACCGCAGAATTTACGGCTTCTGCCCACAAGCTTTGAGGTAAATGTGTTTTCGAGTACATCATTGATCGCGCCGATTCGACAATTGTACGATTTTCACGTTCAGCGCTCCCGTTTTGCTCAGGAATATACGGAACCGTAGTCGTGTGCTTAATACCGAGTTTCGCGAGAAAAGATTGAACATCCTTGTTTATACAGGGTGTATCCGACCAACATGTCGTGAGCTATATCACGTTGTAGCCAGGAATAAATAGAGCCGAAAGAAGTCATAAAAGTTAACATAAGGTAGGTTAGTTAACGAGTTATTAATTATCAAAGATTGGGCGAAAAAGCGGTAGGCGGCGAGCCGCGGCCATGCTATTCTGATGACGAGACGCTAGAAGAAAGAGAGAAAGGAAGGGAGAGTGAGAGAGTCCGCGTGAGTCGCCAACGTAAGGTAGCGCCGTGGAGGAAAGGAAGAGAGAGAAAGAACGAAAGAGGAAGGAAGAGCGAAAGTAAACAATTCGATGCTCGACCGTCTCGCCCGCCGCTCCCCGCGCCGCTCGCCATCAGATTAGCATGGCCGCGGCTCACCGCCTACCGCTTTTTCGCCCAATCTTTGATAATTAATAACTCGTTAACTAACCTACCTTATGTTAACTTTTATGACTTCTTTCGGCTCTATTTATTCCTGGCTACAACGTGATATAGCTCACGACATGTTGGTCGGATACACCCTGTATATTCCGTACCGTTGTCTGTGCGCAATTCCTTAATATTTTCACTGCATTGTGTTCTAGTTTCATTACAGAATTGTTCAAGCTTATTTTTAACTTCCGATTTTTCGCGAATAAAGTAGACCGCTCGATATCCGCTAAAATCATCTTTAAAAATTACATAATACCTATGTTTGCCAACTGAATCTACACTCATTGGCCCGCACACGTCCGGATGTATTAATTCTCTCGGTTTTGTTGCTCGATCTTTTCTCTCACTGAAACTTGACCTATGGTGTTTACCATAAGCACACCTGTCGCAAAACTCGTTGTCTATCGTAACATCGATCCCGATCTCGTTCAAAAAACTCTTAATGTGACGCTTATTTTGATGTCCTAAACGCTCATGCCATAATTGCAACGTATTCATTTTACTCGCGATACATATTGTTTTCGGAGATAGAACGCGCATGTTTAACCTGTACGGTCTTCCGACTTCTTCTCCAGTTGCAACTATCTTTCCGTTTCTCGAAAATTCGCACCGACGTCCACGATCGCTTATATTGAAGTCTGCACCTCTTTTTGCTGCCTCCTTTACTGAGAACAGGTTGTGTCTAATGTTCGGCACCAGTAACACATCATACATCGTACCTGGAATTCACTTGCCGTTGACACACGTTTCGATTTCAATGTCACCCTGTCCAATCGCTTGTAATTCTTCTCCGTTCCCGACACGAACTTTCGTAGGCACCGAAAACTCCCGTAATTCACAAAAATAGTCTCGTCGATTGGTCATATGATCTGACGCACCAGAATCAATTAGCCAATATTCCTGACTTCTTCCTTGATTCGTATCGCCAACGAACGCTTGTCGTTCTGATTTATCGAATGATTTGTCTAACGGTTTGTCGGAATTCTTCTTAGCTTCTTTCATTTTTGGACAATTCCTTTTTAAGTGTTCCTGTGACCCACACTTAAAACAACTTAGTCGCTTCTTGTTTTTGACAGAATTTGACTTCTTCGATGTATCCTGTTTTACCTTTAAATTCGACATTAGTGCCACCGTCGATTCTTCCGGTTCATTTTCTTTCTTTTGTTGTCGAAGTTCCTCTGTCATGAGTCTCGTGGTGAGATTTTGTAATGTCCGCTTCACAGTTTCCGTCGAGTCCCAGGCACTATGAAAGTGGCTGTAGGATGGCGGTAGTGTCGACAAGATTCTCGTAATCAACATGGACGATGGTATTTCCCCGCCAAGAGCCTTCATCTTATTCGCTAGCTGTTCCAGTTGTGAAATATGCTTTGCGATATTTCCAGATGAATCCCATCGAAATTCGAAGAATTGTTTCTGCGCTAACGATAAACTTTCTTCCGATTTCATGTCGAATACACTGTGTAGCTTATCTCACATTTCCAGCGCCGTCTCACAATTCATTAAAAATTGTAACGGATTTGCTTCGACCGTTGTGACGATAATTTTCTTCGCGGCCTTATTCGCTGTATTCCATACTTTTAATTTTGCATCATAGTCTGAACTTCCTTCTATCGGCCTTGTTAGTTTACCTTCACAGATTTCCAGAAGATTATCACTGTCTAGAAGAGTGCGTACGACGAATTGCCACTGCTTCCAATTTCCTGCGTCACGCAGCTTCTCCACCTTTACTTTTCCGATATCCATTATGTTATCGATCCGCTTTCGATGCACTCGGTCTTCTTGCTAATATACTAATATATTTTTACCACAAGGATCCACCATTCGATAAACTTCGTAAAGATGTCGTCGTTCCTTGTCCCGTTCGTCGCACGTGTTTAACCTTAATTCTTTTCAAACACGGAAATAACTTTTCACCTTATCGCACTAACATTCATACTGGGCCCATAACCTATTGAGGTTTTAGGAAAGATATTATATTAGTGTTAATCTTTGAATTGGTTATATTTCGTTTTACATGAAAGAACACTTATTTGTACGCGTGGTACTTGACGAACGATAAAAGACGAACAAGAAGACGGAAGTAGTAGACGGAACAGAAGCGCGCGGCGAGAAAGGAAAACGATACTTGATTATCGATCACGGTCGATAATCACACGCCATCTAGCTGCGGGGAAATACTTAAGTTATCGACTGTAGTTTTCCTAATTGTCGCTAACCTCAACACTCTCCCTAAAACTCCATATGTCGACTAATGCTCACTCACACGCTTACACATGAGTTCCTTTTTAGGCACGACCGCAGGGAGTTCCTTATGCTCTCGATCGAGCAAAAAGTGTAACGGACGATTATCTCCGAAACTATTCGAGATATCCAAAAACCCTTTTGGATCTTTATGTTTCATAACAAGATCTAAATGTCCGTATGTGTGTGTGTGTGTGTGTGTGTATGTGGGTGTGTGTGTGTGTGTGTATCCACTCAAGCGTCTAAACGGCTAAACGAATCGAAGTAAAATTCACACGAAAAATCCAGTTACACCCGACGAGGATCCACTAACAATTTCGATTCGATCCGACTTCTGGTTTCAAAATGACGGGCATTTTAAAAATTTAAAAATTCACAAAAAATCTGTTATAAAAGCAAAACAATTAAAACTTTGCACAAATATGTAAAATAGTGGCAACTAATAACATGAATTTTTTCAAAATTTTTCAGCAAAATAGTACACAATGGCGAACTAATTATTATTATTATATTTATATACTATTACATTATGCGCGATACTTTCGTGATTTCAAGACGTTCGTATATACTCGGATATTTTCGGAATCCCGAAATTATAGCATACTTTCGAGATTTCAAAACGTTCGTATATACTCGGATATACTCGGATATTTTCGGGGTCCCGAAGTGATTGCATACTTTCGAGATCTCGAAACCTTCCCGATCTTGGCCGATTATTTCCGACTCGACCCGAAATAAAATAAGCCCATTAACCTATCTATTAATTTTTTTAATTTAATTATTATTCTATTTCTATTATATTTTTAAAACTTATTCTTATTTTATTTTAAACTTATTCTATTTCTATTCATCTATTTTCTTCTATTTTTCTATTTTCTATTTATTACTTTATTACTTTATTCTATTATCTCTATTCTCTATCTCCATCTATCTCTCTATTTTTCTTATTTTCTTTATACTTATTTTTTTCTATTTATTATTATTTATTCTAATTATATAATTGTTGCCGACCAAGTGTCAGGCTAGCATATTTTGCCGATTCAATATCAGGCTAGCATTTGTTGCCGTTTCAAAGACAGGCTAGTATTTGTTGCCGTCTCAAAGACAGGCTAGCATTTTTACCAAATCAAAGTCAGGCTAGCATTGTTGCCGACTGAATTTCAGATTAATATTCTTAACAATAAAGTATTAGATTAGTACTTGTTGCCGTCTCAAAGACAGGCTAGCATTTTTACCAAATCAAAGTCAGGCTAGCATTGCTGCCGACTGAATTTCAGATTAACATTCTTAACGATAAAGTATCAGACTAGCATTTGTTGCCGTCTCAAAAACAAGTTAGCATTCTTAATAAATCAAAGTCAAACTAACATTTTTACTAACTCAAAAAAATCAGGCTAGCATTCTTGCCGATAAAATATCAAACTAACATTTATTGCTGTCTCAAAGACAGACTAGAATTCTTATCCAATTAAAGTCAGGCTAATATTCTTGCCGACTCAAATTCAAACTAGCATTCCTATCAACTCAAAGTTAAACTAGCATTTTTCCAGACGCAAAATCAAATAATTAGTATTTGTGTCAATCAGAAATATACCATTCTTACCAATCAAAAATTAAATTAAAATTCTTATTTTATTTCATACTCATACTATCAACTTTTATAATTAAAATGCCTCCATATATTCATAGAATTACTGGAGATGGAAATTGTTTATTTCGCGCAATGAGTGTAGCCATATATAATACAGAAGAATTTCATATAAAAATAAGAAACGAAATTATTAATTATGTATACTCAAATTGGGATTTAGAAAAAGATTTTGCAAGAAGTGTTCATGAAATATTTAGTAAAGAAGATTATTTTCTAAAAATGTCAAAAAATAGAGAATATGGCACAGAATTTGAAATTCGAATTTTTACTGAAATATATAAAAGAACTGCAAATATTTATCGTAAAATTAATAATATTCCTTCTTTACTAATGACATTTACTAATACAGAAAATTTAATTCCAATTAACTTTTTATTTTCTGGGATGAATAAACAAAATGACAAAGATGGTCATTGGGAATTAATTATAAATGACACAGAAAACATATTTATACATAACACAATACAACTATCACCTATAATAGATAATATTGATTCACTATCTCAAAATATTTCCTCACTATCTATGAATAATACACATAATGAAAACAATAACAATATAGAATCAAACTCTTTATTACAACCATTATCTCAATTATCAGTATCCGAAACCGAAGAAATAAACAATAACAATACACTAAATAAAACTGTAAACATTAATAACGAAATAACTACTTTTCCACCTATCCTATCACATTCTTTAAAGAAATCAAGAAAAAAAAAATCTGCAAAACAGAGAAAATTAGAAATGAAAAAATACATAACAGAAAAACGATATAATATGTCAGATTCTATGAAAGAAACAATAAAATTAACAAATAAAATACATATGCAAGAAAAACGTAAAACAGATTTAACTTATAAAACTACTGAAATTACATTAAACAAAGAAAGAATGAAAATATTAAGAAAAAAAGATATCTATAAAGATAAAGAAATTACACTGAACAAAGAAAGAATACAAACATTAAGAAAAAAAGATGCCTATAAAAATAAAGAAATTACGTTAAATAAAGAAAGAATGAAAACATTAAGAGAAAACGATGCTTATAAAGATAAAGAAATTACACTGAACAAAGAAAGAATACAAACATTAAGAAAAAAAGATGCCTATAAAAATAAAGAAATTACGTTAAATAAAGAAAGAATGAAAACATTAAGAGAAAACGATGCTTATAAAGATAAAGAAATTACATTAAACAAAGAAAGAATAAAAACATTAAGAAAGAAAGATACTTTTAAAGATAAAGAAATAATATTGAACAAAGAAAGAATGCAAACATTAAGGAAACAAGATGCTTATAAAGATAAAGAAATTATGTTAAACAAAAAAAGAATGAAAACATTAAGAGAAAAAGATGTTTATAAAGATAAAGAAATAACATTGAACAAAGAAAGAATGCAAACATTAAGAAAACAAGATGCTTATAAAGATAAAGAAATTATGTTAAACAAAGAAAGAATGAAAACATTAAGAGAAAAAGATACTTATAAAGATAAAGAAATAACATTGAACAAAGAAAGAATGCAAACATTAAGGAAACAAGATACTTATAAAGATAAAGAAATTATGTTAAACAAAAAAAGAATGAAAACATTAAGAGAAAAAGATACTTATAAAGATAAAGAAATAACATTGAACAAAGAAAGAATGCAAACATTAAGAAAAAAAGATACTTATAAAGATTAAGAAAGTACGTTAAACAAAGAAAGAATAAAAACATTAAGAAAAAGTGATGATTATAAAGAAAAAGAAAATAATTCAAATATAGAAAGAATAACAAAAAAACGAAAATTAAATCAATATAAAAATAAAGAACAATCAAAAAACACTATTAAAAAGCAAAAAGTAAGAAATGAAATAAGAATTACTCAAATAATAGAACGTATTGAAACTTTACACCGCATACATATATTTAGAAATATAAATTTAATATCTTCTATTGACAATCGCATTTCACAAATATATATGTTATTAAGAGAATCTGAACCTAATACCATTAATTACAATAATGTTATACCAATTGAAAATGATGAATTTGATTTACAGAATAAACCTAATTTATTACATAAAATAGAAAATTACATGAAAACAATATCAGAAGGTCCTATATGGATTTGTTCTTCTTGCGGTGGACTTTGGTTCAAAAAATCAATTACTTTTTATACCGATGACAAATTATTTACAAAAAGAAATATAATAAACAATTGGAATGAAATATGCAAAATAAGAACTGACAACAAAATATTATTATGTGTTACTTGTAAATCATCAATTTTTAATAATAAAATTCCACAATTGGCTTTAATAAATGGATTAGAATTTCAACCAATACCAGAAGAATTAAAAGATTTACTACCCATAGAAGAACGACTTGTTTCATGTCGTCTACCATTCATGCAAATTAGACATTTAGGAATAGATAAACAATTTGGTCTTCGAGGAAATTGTGTTAATGTTTCTATAGATATTAATACAAACGTTTCAATTCTTCCTAGACAAAGGAATAACACTCAAATCATTTATATAAAACTAATGAGAAGAATGAGAGATCAAACACCATATGTATTTCAAGCTGTACGACCAGAAAAAGTTTACACAGCAGCATGTTATTTAACAAATCAATCCTTATATAAAAAACATAATATCATTTGTTCAGAAGATTGGTTATATAATGAAAATATAGAACAAAATGAAGAAGAAACGTTAATAGAAAATGAAACAAATATAGAAAATAATACATTGGAAACAGAAGAATGGGATAATTGGAATGAAACTGTAAATGACGAACCACTAAATCCTGGAGGAGAAGAAACTCTTCTACAGGAAGAATTTATTGCTATGAAATTTGCACCAGGAGAAAATAAAAAACCTATATCTCTATTAATGGATGAAAACGTTGAAGAATTATCTTTCCCTACAATTTATTGTGGAAAAGAAAGAAAATTTAATACACATCTTACCCTAGGCCAAATTGCAAAATCTGAAGCACGAATGTTTGACAGACGATGTGCTATAAATATACCAAAACTAATGTTTTCCCATTGCCGTTTACGATTACATAAATTAATATCCTTCATTCAAATTAGTTTACGCAAAAAATGCCAATCTAGAAATATAACAGTAGAAAACATATTGAATGAAACTTATGTAGATAACTTAATTCAGCAAAATGATGGATTCAGAATTTTACAAAAAGATAGATCCAGTGCTGCATTTTGGGAGCAAAAGAAAAAAGATGTTATAAGTATGATTCGTCAATTAGGAATGCCTACAATATTTTTAACACTTTCAGCTGCAGAAACAAAATGGTTAGAACTACTTCAAATTTTAAAACATGTAATCGATAAATGTGACATTTCTCTTAATGAATGCGCACATATATCTTGGGCTGAAAAAAGTCGCCTCAATCCTTCAATCTGATCCCATAACATGTGCACGTTATTTTGATCACAGGGTTAGAGAATTTTTTAAAGTTCTATTATCTCAAGAAAGTATATTCAATAATAACAATGTACTAGATTATTATTATAGAGTAGAATTCCAACACAGAGGAAGTCCCCATATACATTGTTTACTATGGTTAAATAATGCACCTATTTTCGATGAAACAAATAATAATTCTATAAAAGAATGTGAAAACTTTATTGATCAACATATAACTTGTCGTCAAGATGAAAACATTCCAAATTTAATAGCTTACCAAATTCATAAACATAACCGAAAATGTAAAATAAAAATACAAGGAAAAGATACATGTCGTGTGACGTGGTCACAAGAACCACCCAAAAATTTCAACTCAAGGGAAAGAAGACACGTGAATGCCCCTCGGAGCGTCCAGAAAGTATAAATATGTGATATTAATTAAGTATTTCCTATTTTACGAGCAACGCCTGGGTCGAGGCAACCCGGAATACCCGATGAACATCGTAACGGTGACGTAGCGTGACACCGCCAATCGGCATCGACGCCGCTCAACGCTCACCTCGGTAATTGGCTGCCAACGATAAGTGAGCCGACTCCGGAAGGACCTCCTGCGACGCTTCCGCATAGTACGGAAGGAAGAAGTAATCGGCGTCGCAACCTCCCCACCCGTTCGCCAGGTCCGTCGCTAAGGATGCGACTAGAAAGGCGTTAAAAATCCAAAGAACAACGAGAATCGGAAAGAACTAGTCAACCAGCACACGTACGAACGGGAAATATCTGTGGAGGAGGAGAAGAAGCATGGAGTGTTCAACGGTATCTGTGATAATCAAGTGAGCGTAGTATATCGGAGCGAGCGTAAGAATTGGTGCGAGCGAAATTTCGGCGGCGAATAATACCCGCAATTAATGCGTACCTGCGGCGGGTCACGTGATAGACTGGCACGAGCCTCGATCGTGCGTGCGGCACGCGTGCTCGCTCTCTCGTGGTTCGATCGTCGACCTGATCGGTCACGTTTCATTAGTATCGTTTAACCTAGAACTTGTTCTTGAGTGTTGTATTATCGAGTATTGTCTGGTATAAGTTAGTCAGCTTCTCTTCCCTAAATTCTCGCGGGTGATATACACGAGCAAAGAAGAAGGAAGCGTTCCGGAGCGATCTGTCCGAGGAAGGTTAGCCGCCCGTGGCGGAAGGACCTTGTCTGCAAACCGAATAGACAAAGAAAGAGTCTTCGAGTACGGTAAGCGACGACAAAGTCGGGTGTTTTTCTGAAGCACGCTTTTATTGACTGGTGATGGGACCGTGGAGGATTTTGAGTAAAGTGTATTAAGTATTGTCTTCTCCGTATTAGTACCGCCGGCGCGTGGCCACGGCACACACGGTAGAAGAAATCGTTGAGTAAAGAATAGTTGGTCGATTTTGCGATATCGAGTCCTCCTCGGGTTTTTCCCATTTATTAATTGTAGAGACTTTGACCTTGCCTGCGTGGATCGCCTCTCAATACGACGACCTCGTCACGTATCGACCACTTGAGCTTTTAATTAATGTAATATCTTTTGTAAATTTCTTTTTCTTTCTATGTAAAGCGTGTATCTGAGGAATATTCCGTTATAGAAATATTCTCTTTTCGTACATTCCCAACGCTCGTTTCTTGCGTTCATACGACGTAGTCTTAGTCTTTGTGTATGCGCGCGACCTCCGCCAAGGGCGAGGCGTCTTATTCTCTGTTTATTGAAGGCGCGTATTAGTTGAGAACTTTTGTATTACGTGTTATATTTTCTGTAATATTTCGAATCTGTATATACGAACAATTTTTCCCATTTCGAATAATTGTCTCAGACGTTATCTGCCAAGAGATATCTTGTTTGATTGCTGGTGAGTCGAGCGGCGTAACCTCACGCCCCTTGTATGATCGCGTTAAGCGACGGGAGTTATATCGTTGTAACCGCTCGGACCTACCATCTACCTCTTCGCAACACGCTCTTAAAAATTTAAAATAAACTCTCTTTGTTCGTTAACTGAAATATTTGGGGTGCTCTCTCTCTAACTTGAATGTTCGTATTGTCTACCTAAGAACCCCCGCCTCTCCGTAACTCTTATAAGAGACTGTCTAGCCGGTGGTCTTATGCCGGTTCATCCGATCAGGCCTATTCCCGCATAACTTTCCTCCACCTTCCTGGTCGTACGAGTGGTGGCCGTAAGTCACCTGGCGCCCAAATAAAATCCATTCCCTTTCCGACCATCCGAAAATAGTGACCAGAAGGATTGTCTGACCGGGTGCCGAAGAGGTGCGTGCCTTGGGGGACACTATCGTCCTGAGGAGGATAGTTTGTCCAAGTTCCCCCTCGTGCAACGTCACAAAATTGGCGTCCAACGTGGGGCTCGAAGGAGAAAGAAAACGAGATTTTTTTTTTGTCTATTATCTGTGAAAGAGAGAACGAGCCTGGTTTCTCCTATTATCTGAAAGAACGAGAGAGAGCGAATTTTCTCCTATTATCTGAAAAAAAAAAGGAGCGAGAGCGTATTGTCTGCGATTATCTGCGGAAAAGAGAGAGAGCTTTTCCTTTTCGCGTTTGGACGATCTGAGAAGGAGTGATTATTTGTTGAATACCGAAATGGGAAAAGTTCGTTAAATTCGTCGTACATTTTTCTTTGTTGTAACGGTCGTACGAACGTACATTTTTTTGTAATAGCGGTAAGTCCTAAGTCTTGTATAGGGAAGGACGCCGCGAGTAAATAGCATAGGCTTCGAACAAGGAAGCGAGCGTGAGCGTGGAAATAGTGCGTTTTTTTTTCTTGTCTTTCTTCTCTTGTCTATTTTTCGCGGTGCTTTTGTCAAGCGACGTAGCCAGTTTGGTCGTTCCTTGAGTAAAAGGCAACTCATTAAAATCCGCAAAAATTTTGGCGTATCGTACTACTGAATACCCGCGACGAGGAATTTTCTTGATTTGTTCGATTTTGCGTGTTGTGCCGGACTCCCCTATACAGAGTCACGGTTGTTAAGATAGTTCACTATTTATTTAATTTATTTGATCGATAATTTGGCTGGTGAGACGTCGCGTATTGAGAGTCTCACGAGTTTGTGTGCGTGAGCGTGCTTGTCTGTGTGTGTTAATTTAATAAGCCAGAGTACTGGTATCTTTGTAATCCTCCGAGTGTACCACTCTATTAGAGAATATTAGAAAAATTCAGTGAGGGCCGGCTATGCTGGGGGACCTTCGGGCGACCGAAGTTTTGGAAACAAGTTCCTCCTTCTGACCGAAGCAAAAATTTTTTTTTGCACCAGCTTTGGAATAGGGTTTGCTGAGTGGTCCACGGGATTGATTGTTCCGCGATTTTGTAAATGGTTCTTGGAGCCTCGAAGAAGGCCGATTTTTTTTCTCTTGTACCTTGGATTTACTCCCTTGGGGGAGAATTGTTTTTTTCTGAGTCCTTTCTTTTTATCTATATATATATACATACAGATCTAACCGCTATATTTGCCCGGGGATTCCCGGAACGGAACGGTCCGATTGTTTGGCCCTTACACTTGCTTGGGATAACCGGACCGGGGAGAAGGGAGAAGTTCCACCGAGATCATTAACGGGTGTATATAATTAGACAGATACTTGAGTAGGATGGCTTCGCAGTCGTTATCTGAGTGGGTTCGTTCGCTATCTGAAAGTGAGCTTCATGCGGAGCTTCGTAAGAGACATTTGTCCTCGGAGGGCATTCTGCATACGTGCCGGATGCGCTTGCTGAAGGAGTTGAGGGCTAGCGAAACCGAGTCACCTTCGAATCGTAGTGATCCGACGGGGATTGAATTTCTAACACCGAGTAACGCTCCGACCCTCGTTGCTCAACCGATCGGTCCGTCTGACACACAAACCCGCCCGTCGGCCCAGTTGGAGGATCCGCCACCCCAGTCTAGTTCATCGGCATTGGCGTCTCGGTTAGACATCTATAATACCTTGAAGCAGGGTACCCACCGACCCCCTTCACCAGAAGCACGGGTCTCCCAAGAAGAGCTTGCCGCGTTGCATCGAGAAGCGGTACTTTTATCTAGTATGGTGGAATTAGATGAGGCGGGTAACCGAGGAGACGACGACGCCGAAATGAGAGAGTTCGAAGAGTGGCGAGAATGGCGGAGAAATAGGGACCGCTTGAGAAGCGCGGCGGATAGGAGGATTCGAGTCGCAACCCCTCGTAGGGATCCAGTAGAGGTGGCGCGTCCCAGTCGAACGTCGGCCGCCGGAGCATACGAGGTTATGCGACGGTGGGGTCTTAGATTTTCCGGTCGACCAGAAGAAGATAGTGAAGCTTTCTTGGCACGAATATCTGAGGGTCAGTTGTTCGTTAGGTTACGCGATCAAGATATCCTTGCATGTCTTCCTT
This sequence comes from Ancistrocerus nigricornis, assembly GCA_916049575.1. Taxonomy (NCBI): domain Eukaryota; kingdom Metazoa; phylum Arthropoda; class Insecta; order Hymenoptera; family Vespidae; genus Ancistrocerus; species Ancistrocerus nigricornis. Next base: position 16,556,646 of record OU696665.1, read on the forward strand.
TCTTTCTGTCAGGGATCGCGCTGTATTGGTTCCGGACCCGTAGACAGGAATTTCAAACTTGGGAGCAATTTGTACGAGCTTTTAGGAATCGCTTCCAGGAGGCGGACTTCCAGTACGCCTTGAGAGAGGAATTAACCCGCCGAACTCAGGGAGAGCATGAGTCGGTGGTAGATTATCTGACATGCGTAAGGGCGATGTCTGAGCGAGTACTTCCACCATTAAACGCGTCCGAGCTAGTGAGGTTAGCGCATAGGAATATGCTACCACGGCTCCAGGTTACTATTCACCTTTCTTCAATCGTAAACTTAGACCATCTCGAGGAAGTAGCTTCTCGTGTCGAGCGTAGTTATCAGCTGACGAAAACGTTCCGACCCCCTCCGTTGCCTGAACGATCCCTGTTACCTGATTTGGCGTACCATGCACCGAAGCCACCCCGAAGGACAACCCATCTCTCCACCATGGATGAGCACTGGCTAGGCCCAGTAGTGCCGGCCGAGTCTCCTGACCCGCCTGCCGTAGTCAGACCATCTCCGGCACCTCTACTAGCTGTGACAGACCAAGAACGTTCGTCTCAGATAGTGGGTAATCCCGCTCCCGTACCCGTGCCTCGTGATGTCAGCCCGAAATGCTTTAATTGCTCACAACCCGGCCATATGGCTCGCGACTGTCCGCGTCCATTACGCCGGCGATGCTATAGGTGCGGGAAAAATGGATATACGGTTAGGACTTGCCCGACTTGCACGGGAAAAGGCGAAGGGAGTCGTTAAAACGCGCGGCAGCGCCTCCCCAGATCCGAAACGCGCCTCAACCAGCTCTGAGTTCTCCAGTGAAAATGACTGCTCGCCCTCTGGGCCACGAGAATGACGGTCTATTGCTTTTTATCACCATAACCGTGCACGGTCACCCAGTCAAGGCGTTAGTTGATACAGGTGCCAGCCGTACTTTCATTGGGTCGCGTGTTATTTCGTTAGCTCAAGCCTTAAAATTGCCAGTTATTAAGACGTTACCTGCGCAAGTATCCCTGGCCACCGGATCAGTTGAGGAGGTTGATGAAGAAATAACATTACCTGTCGATCTACACGGCCATTTCAAGTGCCTCACGGTCCGACTTCTACCTTCGTTAGCGTTCGATTGTCTGTTAGGTCTCGACTTCCTACGTTCCTTCGGAATGCACATCGATTTTGAGGAGCTTAGGTGGAGCTTGAAAACTAATCCTTTCCGTACCTACCCCTTTGAAGAGGAGGACACTTCCAACGTAAATTCCCTGTGCTGTGTGGGAATCAAGGAGCTCAGCGTAAAACAACGAGAGCAGTTGGATAGTTTTCTGAGGACGGAATTAACTGAATCTTCCGATAACCCGGGACTAACCACTCTGATCGAACACTGTATTGATGTCGGGAATAGCCCACCGATTAAGCAGAGGTATAGAATCGTGTCTCCCAAGATCCACGAGGCAATCACTGCCGAAGTCGACAGAATGTTGAAAGAGGGAATTATCGAACCATCCGCTAGTGAATGGTCAACCCCCATTGTAATGATCCGAAAACCGAACGGTGCGTATAGGTTCTGCCTGGATTTCCGCAAGTTAAACAGCGTATCGAAGAAGGATGCTTATCCCCTTCCCTATATGAGCGCGATCCTGGATAAGTTACGTCGAGCGAAATATATCTCTACGATCGATCTGAAGCAAGCCTACTTTCAAATTCCTTTAGCCGAGGATAGTAAGGAATTGACGGCGTTCACGGTACCTGGCCGTGGTCTGTTCCACTTTCGTCGTATGCCGTATGGATTGACCGGCGCTCCCGCTACCTTCCAAAGGCTTTTAGATCGGTTGATTGGTCCTGAGATGGAGCCGTACGCGTTCGCTTATCTGGACGATATCATCGTCGTGACTGAGACCTTCGAAGAACATCTGGCTTGGCTACGACGCGTAATCCGGAAAATTACCTCTGCCGGATTAATCATTAACCCGGACAAATGTGAATTTTGTCGCCCGTCGGTACGTTACCTGGGATTCATAGTAAACCATAATGGACTGCAAGTCGACTCGGACAAAGTGCGACCGATTTTAGACTATCCACCTCCACAGAATTTGAAACAATTACGTCGTTTCCTGGGAATGTCCTCGTGGTATCGACGATTTATTCCAGACTTCGCTTCCTTGATTGCTCCTTTGACGCTGTTATTGAAGAAGGGTCGGAAGTGGCAGTGGGATGTTGATCAAGAACGGGCCTTCGACGCCGTTCGATCTCACTTAATGCAGGCACCGACGCTGGCTTGTCCGGATTTCTCTTTGCCTTTCACCCTCCAGACCGACGCCAGTTCCGTAGGGCTAGGCGCCGTACTCACCCAAAGTCGAGATGGCATAGAACATGTAGTAGCCTATGCGAGTCGCACGCTTACCGATTCGGAGCGAAAGTACAGTGTCACCGAGAAGGAATGTTTGGCGGTTATCTGGGCCGTAGAAAAGTTCCGCTCGTACTTGGAAGGCTACAAGTTCACGGTGATCACGGACCACAGTAGCTTGGGGTGGCTGAATAATTTGAAAGACCCGACGGGGAGACTCGCTAGATGGTCCCTACGCCTTTTGGAGTACGACTTTGAGATCGTCCATCGAAAAGGGAGTTTACACCAAGTCCCCGATGCGTTGTCAAGGTTGATGGAGACGTCCGCATCCGTGGTGCCACTAACGGTAGCGGGGGAGACAGCGAAAGGAAGTCCCACCAAGTTACTTGAACCGGGCCCGGCTCAACACGATCCGTGGTACGTTTCGAAATTCCGGGCGGTATCTGAAAAACCCGATTCGTTCCCGGAGTGGAAGATACAAGACGGAAATCTCTACATCCATCGGAAGGATCCTCGGCTAGTGGACATCTTGCCTGCAGTAGAAGAGTGGAAACTCGTCATACCTGAGTATCTGCGCGAGCAGATCTTCGCGGAGAATCACGACGCCCCCCAAGCGGGACATCTCGGAGTGGAAAAGACGTACAAACGCATTGCGTCACGCTACTTTTGGCCTGGTCTTTTCCGAGAAGTGGTGCGTTATGTTCGAGGGTGTACTGTCTGTCAAAAGACGAAGGTTTCGCAACAGCCTCCTTCCGGTTTAATGCGTCCACGTAAACTACGCGAACCTTGGGATACCGTGGCTGCCGACGTGATAGGTCCGCTACCACGAAGTAAAGGGGGAAATTGTTATCTGCTGGTGTTTCAAGACCTACTCTCGAAATGGATTGAGTGTCGCGCGCTCCGCGCCGCCACCGGCGCCTCCGTCAGCAAAGCCTTGCGGGAATTAATTATTAATAGATGGGGAGCTCCGCGTGTCCTGTTAACTGACAATGGCACCGAGTTTGTAAATCGTACGTTAAAAGACGTGGCCACAGAATGCGGGATTCGCTTGAACACCACACCAGTCTATCATCCCCAGGCCAACCCCGTTGAGCGAGTCAATCGGGTTCTGAAAACTATGATATCTGCGTTCCTGAGAGAAAAACATTCGGAATGGGACCGATACGTAGGAGAGTTCCAGTTCGCATATAACACCGCTCATCATTCTTCCCTTGGGTGCAGCCCTGCCATGTTAAACTTCGGTAGGGAACCGCTTCCCCAGCGAGCCCTTTTCAAAGGCATTCCCGAATCTGCCCCGGGAGATACAGAAGAGTCGCCTAGCTGGTTGGAGAGAATGCAACGCATGTCACGATTACAGACCAGGGTTAAAGAACAGCTTCAAAAAGCGCAACAACGGCAAACCCATTCGTACAATCTCCGTCGTAGAAACGTTCAATTTAGCGTAGGTGACCTGGTGTTAACTCGAAGCCATCCGCTCTCATCCGCGGCTAAGAAATTTGCCTCGAAGCTGGCACCTAAGTTCGAGGGTCCCTATAGGATAACCAAAGTACTGTCGTCCACCGTGTACGAGGTGGAAGGGCCTCCCGGTAGGGGAAATGCTAAGCTACACGTTAATGATCTCAAGAAGTACTATACCAGTGAAGACCCACCCCGATAAAACCCGTTTCGAGACTGTATCTGTCAGATCTGTGGTTGTAAAACTATTTTTTTTGTTTTCTTTTCTTCTCTATCTAGTAGCACGGGCTAAAGGAAGTTATCTGAGGCGCGACTTTAGGTGACGTGCTCATCTCTCTATCAACGGAATAGTATCTGCGAAGCGTGTTATCTGTCGTCAAACTGGAGCCCAACAGGGACGCCTTCGGGCACCTAATTGATGAGATCTTTCATCTGCCTGGATTCTTAGCATCCTTCTCCCAGGCAAAACGGTCTAGTTGGGCCGAAGCGTGCCGGTCAGGCATGGATCCGATTAAAGTAGATATGTCCACGCAGACAGACGAAACCTACCTCCTGATGGACGTCCGTGAGCCTGATGAGTCGCAAGAGTACGTAAGCTGCACCGAGGAGGGTCCCGAAAATAAGGAAGATCTCTTGGACTCGAATGCCGACGCTGTCTCCGACATGTCAGTGTCCGAGTTGGAAGACCCATTATCTGATATCAGTAGTGCCGAAATATCTACGAACTCCGACCCGGAGGAAGACCCGTTCACCCGCGACCATACGGTCATGTACCCCGTGTATGCGGACGAGGAAGCCGTGGTATGGGTCGACCACAAAAACCCACCTGAGTCTTGGGGTTCGTGTAAACCTGACGAACCGTCCGGTGAGGGGATTATCTGCGAGGAGGTACCAAAACCGACGATTTTTAACCAGCTAACTCTCAAAGCCAGTGATTTAGAGATGTTTCACCCACGCTACCGCCATGTGGCCTCCATGACTATATGGGATTCTATCCCCACCTTTGATGACACAAGAGGTTATATGACCCGGCGCGGCCCCCCACCTCCCGTTGAGCCGAAACCCTCCGCATTTCCACGTGCAACGTCCGTCTCCACGCTGGCCTCGGAATACGACTACCCAGCGCCAAAATCCTCGCGCTTATTGGAATCCATCCCCGAGGCTCCCATATGGTGCTTCAACTGCCAACGGCACGGCCACCATTACCACCGATGTCCTGAGCCGCGCGGCCGATTTTGCTACGGGTGCGGTGCGCCGGACGTCACAATGCGCGAATGCGCGCAATGTTCGGAGGTGTGGTTATCTCGACACCCATATTATCGCCAGACACCGTAAAGGAGTTACCTGTCTATCTCTGGGGGAGAAGGAGGAATAAGAGCCACGTCACACGACTGAGCCAGAACTGTTATCTGCAGTCTACGTCATGTAATATAGACCACTAGGTAAAACCCTTCGGAAGAGGGAGAAGAGGTTATCTGAGGAAAAAGTATTGAGTATGGTTAATCGGCTCCTACATCGTTATTTCCAAGGGAGGGCCTATAAAGCCCCTCGCGAGTCTCCAAGAAACCATCGCACACGTAGAGACCGTATCTGTTTGAATGACGGTCGGTTATCTGTAAGAATGGTCTGTATCGTATGGTGTATGTCTGAACCCGTTTAGTACTGTAACGTATACGTCGTATTAGTATGGTCAGCGTTTTAGTACTTTATTTTTTTTTCTCTCTGCGCCCGCCGAGAGAGGCAATTCACGTTGGAAGGTCGATAGAACAATTTGACCATTAGTAGTATCTACCACCACGACGAAGTCGTCTCTTACGAGAAGACTTCTTTTCAGGGGGGGGGGGGGTGGTTGTGACGTGGTCACAAGAACCACCCAAAAATTTCAACTCAAGGGAAAGAAGACACGTGAATGCCCCTCGGAGCGTCCAGAAAGTATAAATATGTGATATTAATTAAGTATTTCCTATTTTACGAGCAACGCCTGGGTCGAGGCAACCCGGAATACCCGATGAACATCGTAACGGTGACGTAGCGTGACACCGCCAATCGGCATCGACGCCGCTCAACGCTCACCTCGGTAATTGGCTGCCAACGATAAGTGAGCCGACTCCGGAAGGACCTCCTGCGACGCTTCCGCATAGTACGGAAGGAAGAAGTAATCGGCGTCGCAACCTCCCCACCCGTTCGCCAGGTCCGTCGCTAAGGATGCGACTAGAAAGGCGTTAAAAATCCAAAGAACAACGAGAATCGGAAAGAACTAGTCAACCAGCACACGTACGAACGGGAAATATCTGTGGAGGAGGAGAAGAAGCATGGAGTGTTCAACGGTATCTGTGATAATCAAGTGAGCGTAGTATATCGGAGCGAGCGTAAGAATTGGTGCGAGCAAAGAAGAAGGAAGCGTTCCGGAGCGATCTGTCCGAGGAAGGTTAGCCGCCCGTGGCGGAAGGACCTTGTCTGCAAACCGAATAGACAAAGAAAGAGTCTTCGAGTACGGTAAGCGACGACAAAGTCGGGTGTTTTTCTGAAGCACGCTTTTATTGACTGGTGATGGGACCGTGGAGGATTTTGAGTAAAGTGTATTAAGTATTGTCTTCTCCGTATTAGTACCGCCGGCGCGTGGCCACGGCACACACGGTAGAAGAAATCGTTGAGTAAAGAATAGTTGGTCGATTTTGCGATATCGAGTCCTCCTCGGGTTTTTCCCATTTATTAATTGTAGAGACTTTGACCTTGCCGGCGTGGATCGCCTCTCAATACGACGACCTCGTCACGTATCGACCACTTGAGCTTTTAATTAATGTAATATCTTTTGTAAATTTCTTTTTCTTTCTATGTAAAGCGTGTATCTGAGGAATATTCCGTTATAGAAATATTCTCTTTTCGTACATTCCCAACGCTCGTTTCTTGCGTTCATACGACGTAGTCTTAGTCTTTGTGTATGCGCGCGACCTCCGCCAAGGGCGAGGCGTCTTATTCTCTGTTTATTGAAGGCGCGTATTAGTTGAGAACTTTTGTATTACGTGTTATATTTTCTGTAATATTTCGAATCTGTATATACGAACAATTTTTCCCATTTCGAATAATTGTCTCAGACGTTATCTGCCAAGAGATATCTTGTTTGATTGCTGGTGAGTCGAGCGGCGTAACCTCACGCCCCTTGTATGATCGCGTTAAGCGACGGGAGTTATATCGTTGTAACCGCTCGGACCTACCATCTACCTCTTCGCAACACGCTCTTAAAAATTTAAAATAAACTCTCTTTGTTCGTTAACTGAAATATTTGGGGTGCTCTCTCTCTAACTTGAATGTTCGTATTGTCTACCTAAGAACCCCCGCCTCTCCGTAACTCTTATAAGAGACTGTCTAGCCGGTGGTCTTATGCCGGTTCATCCGATCAGGCCTATTCCCGCATAACTTTCCTCCACCTTCCTGGTCGTACGAGTGGTGGCCGTAAGTCACCTGGCGCCCAAATAAAATCCATTCCCTTTCCGACCATCCGAAAATAGTGACCAGAAGGATTGTCTGACCGGGTGCCGAAGCGGTGCGTCCCTTGGGGGACACTATCGTCCTGAGGAGGATAGTTTGTCCAAGTTCCCCCTCGTGCAACGTCACAGTCGATATGGATTTCCAAAATTACCAATGAACAAAACACGAATTCTTCTACCAAATAAAGATGATTTATCAAATGACACAAAAATATATATTTCCCAAAAATGGAAATTAATTTTAAATACTGTATTTATGATTGTTTCAAAAACATATCAAAGGAATATAAATACATTCGAAGAATTTTTACAATTTATAGAATGTAACGAAGAAGAATATATTAAAATTATTCAATATAATTTAAAACGCCCAACAGTCTTTTTAAAACGTAATTTAAACGAATTAAGAATTAACTCATATAATAAATTAATTTTACAACTTATGAAAGCTAATATAGATATACAATATATATTAGATCCTTACGCATGTGTCGGATATATAATTAATTACATAGGAAAAAGTCAACGAGGTTTGTCAAAATTAATTAAAGACACAGCAGAACAAGTACGTAAAGAGAATTATTCGATTCAAAATCAATTAAGAAACATTATCAATGTATTTATAAACAAATCTGAAATATCAGCACAAGAAATTACATATCACATATTAAGTATACCATTATCTGTATCGTCTAGAAATTGTATATATATAAACACTTCACCTCCGGATGAAAGATGTAAAATATTAAAATCCAAAAAAGAACTTGATGAGTTATCCCGTTTAGATCCAAATTCTACAGATATCATGAGCGAAGGATTAATAGAACATTATATAGTTCGACCAAAAGAATTAGAACTTCATTGTTTAGCTGATTTTGCAGCTTATTATGAATATTCTCGTTTCCAGAAAAAAAAAGTAATCAGGGATGACACAAATGATGATGATGATGATAACGAACATGAAAATGAAAATGAAACAAATGACTTTGATAAACAAAATAAACAGTTGAAATTACTTAACAATAAAGGTTATATATCTCAACGTAATACTGCCAAAGTTATCAGATACCGTAGTTATTCCATTAAACAAGATGCAAACAATTATTACTATTTTCAAATTGGCGAGATGAAAATGAAATTAATGATATAAATATTAGTTTATATAATAAATATATTAATAAATTTAACATGATACAAGTTAATAAAGCCAAATATGTCAAAAATAATTATATAGAAAATGATATTGAACTTGCCTTAGCAGAAAGAAATAATGATGATAATGAATATATACAAGATCAAGAATTTGAAAATGATGACAGAATACCTGATGAATTTCAAATATATGAAACAGAAGAAATCCATGCAGATATAATCAATGAAATAACAAACAATACATCATCCATTAATGTTATGGAACAAATTACATTGCCAAAGCAACTACTAGATAATGAATATTATGCTTTAATTCGAATATTAAATGATAAACAATATAGGTATCACCTTAACTTTATATACCAATTAAGAAATATGAAAAATAGTAAATTTTATCATTTTATAAGTGGCGGAGCAGGAGTTGGTAAAAGTAAATTAATTAATGCAATTACTCAAACAACTTTAAGACACTTTAATAGAATTCCTGGAAATGATCCCAATAATACATATATGATTCTTTGTGCCCCGACAAGAAAAGCTGCATTTAATATAGGAGGTACAACTATTCATAGTGTTTTCCATTTACCAGTAAATCAGGATATTTTAATTCCTTTACAACCAAATCAATTAAATACAATTAGAACAAAATTACAAACTCTTAAATTATTAATCATAGATGAAATATCTATGGTTGGATGTAAAATATTCGCTATGATTAATCAACGTTTACAACAAATATTTGATACTACAAATTTATTCGGAGGATTATCTGTCATTGTACTAGGTGATTTTAATCAATTAAGACCGGTTATGGATAATTGGATATTTAAAGCTAATAATCAAGATGATTTATCTGTTCTAAGTGGACCATATTTATGGAATTTATTTGAAATTTATGAATTAAATGAAATTATGCGTCAAAGAGATGACATTTCTTTTGCACATGCACTAAATCATTTAGCAAATGAAGAATTAACCGATGAAGATGAAGAATTATTTAAATCAAGAGAAATAAATAAATTAATACAACGTAATATAATAAATATTCCTCCCAAAGCAATTCATTTATTACCTACAAATAAAGAAGTAGATGCATTTAATATTTCTTTTCTAGAAAATTTAAACACAGAATGTTGTGACATAGAAGCGATAGATAGTTGTATTGGTGCCATACCCGATGAAAAAAAAATAAACTTATTAACAAATTTTAAAAAATTACCTACAACAAAAACACAAGATTTACCTTTAAAAATAAAAGCATAATTAACGGCTAGGTATATGATAACTGTAAATATTGATACGCAAGATGGTTTAACAAATGGTGCAACCGGAAGATTACAATTAATAACATGGGGTACAGATAATAAACAACAAAAAATTGCAGCAAGATTATACTTAGAATTTGAAGATAAAACTATTGGTTTAAAAACTCGCCAAAAATGGAGTAATTATATGCGTAGAATGAAAATAAATTTAGATTGGACTCCTATAGAATACATTACTAAAACCATTCAAACGAAACAAAAAACGATTCATCAAATAATGAGAAAACAATTTCCACTTGTTCCTGCCGAAGGTATAACTATTCATAAATCACAAGGTAGTACTTTTCCATGTATTGTTACACATATTGGTATTAGACGTATAGAACTACGAATGTTATATGTTGCCTTTAGTAGAGTCACTTCGATTGACGGCTTATTTATTCAAGGAAAATATACGCGTCCTCGATACAATCCAAATGATCCTGTCAAAATAGAAATGAATCGTTTAAGAGAATCGAAATTACTAAAATTAAATATGAAATTTCCACAAGATTATAAAACCAATGATAACATATTAGTATTATTTCACAACATCAGATCATTAAATAAACATTTAATTGATATTCAAAATGACAGAGGTTTTCTTTCTGCAGATATTATTATTTTAGTAGAAACATGGACATTGCCAACAGATATTCTAGAATGGAATTTATTTGAATGTATTCATCGCAATGATTGTCTCAACATTCGAAAACCATTTGGAAGTGCTGTTTATGCAAAAAAATCTTTAGCACCAAATATAACGCTATTTTATAAAAATTGTTATAAAAATCAAATTGATATTAATGGTATTTTAGTACAAAATACGGCAATAATATTCTTATACATTATACCAAACGCATTAATACGTCAATTAAAATTAATGTTAACTGAAACAATTACAATGGCTAAAAACATACAACCCACAGTTAATAACATTATTATTGTCGGGGATTTTAATATTAATTTATTAGATGACAAAAATCACAAAACAAAGAATTTGACAAATTTTATTAAAGATCTACAATTAATTCTTTCAACTCCAGAAGAAATTTGTTCAACAATATATGACACACAAATAGACTTTTGTTTTTCAACTAAGAAAATAGTAGCAAATTATTATGAAAACGTTATAAGTGATCATAAAGTAATTTGGTTAATAATATAAATAACTTATGAAACTAACCTTTTTTCCGACTCAAAATCAAATTAATAGTCTTGCCGACTCTAAGTCAGGCTAACATTCTTGCCGATTCTAAATCAGGCTAGCATTCTTACCTATTCAAAAACACACAAATAATAAACAAAAATTTGATGCAAATTCTATAATTAATTCTTTCAATGATAGAAAAAAATTATTCAACAATACATGATACACAAATAGACTTTTATTTTTCAATTAAAAAAGTAATAACAAATTACTATAAAAACGCTATATATGATCATAAAATAATTTATTAATAATATAAGTAACTTACAGGAAAACTTCAAGTTTTTAAGCACTACTGCAGAGAACATCTTATTATCAATTCACTCAAAATCAGGCTAACATTTTTTTCATGGCTTTATCGACATCACTGTTAAATGACAGAGCTTATATTTTTATTTATTACTCTCCGTATCTACAAAAAAATATTCGTAAAACACTATAACCTACAATTAATTTATGAGCATAATAACCGATACTTATACAAATCGAACGACAAACACATGACATTTACAATATGATGAACATGCACATACTTTTTCGTATAAAAAACAAAATTTCTTAAGAAATGTTACTTTTATCAAACAACAAAACTTTTTCTCCACAAAATAAACAATCATCGATATTACCGAATATCGATTAACCTGTAACTCGTCCACTATTGGATCCTGTCCATCTTCTTCTTCTATCTTTTGGCTTTGACCCGAGTCCGGTCTTAAGCCATAACCAGGTACTCACAGCTTTGCTAGGTTGGCAAAACTGTGAAAGAAAAAATAAAAACTTTAGGGATTTTCGGCTCTATACCTAACATAGTCATAGGAAAAGGAGGCCAAGTTAAACTTTGAATGGAGTAGATTTGAGGGAATCGAAAAGGAGAACCGATAGTTTGGAGTTCGGATTTCTGAGGAATAAATTAGTGTGGAAAGGAGGCGAGTGTCCAAGTTTTCTTAGATTGTCACATAGTTTTTTACGCGAATTGTTGAAAAGAGGGCACTTCCAAAGAACGTGGTCAATGTCCGATGGGAGACCACAGCTGCACAGGTCAGATGTGGTTAGGTTTTTTCTATGGAGACTGGCTGGAAGAGAATAGTGGTTGGACCTTAGTCTATTGAGTTGAACTATAAGAGAGCGTTGGGCAATGAATTTATAGAACCACGGTTTGCTATTTTCTTTAAAGAAGTTATTAAAGTAATGGGAGCCTTTGCGTTGACCACTCCGTTTTAGTGCGGTGTTAAAGCGATTACGGGTTATTTCCGCGGCGTATATGCCAAGATCATTTGGCGGGAGAGGAGCTTGTAGAAATCTGCCTGTTCTTTGGGCTTCTTTAGCAAGCGAGTCCGCGATATCGTTACCCGTAATCCCTTTGTGGCCGGGGATCCATTCCAAACAGACGCTCAGTTGAGCTAAGTGAGAGGAGTATAAATATTGTTTGATTTCGAGAATCAGGTGGTTGTGTTTAGGATTAGATGCGGTGGAGGTAAGGGCTGTAATTACACTCTGTGAGTCGGAGAAAATGACCGATTTTTTAATTTTTAGAGAGAAAATGAGACGGACTGCGAATAAAATGGCCAAGGCTTCGAGAGAAAAGACAGATGCAAAGGAGTGAGTTTTGAATTTAAACCTTCTGTTTAGTGTTGGAGAGTAAATAGCGATGCCACCATAATTGAAGTTACTGGTTTTGGAGCCATCTGTATACAATAAGGTATGTTCATTAAAATAATCATTGAATAATTGAAGAAACTTTGGCTGAGCATTGCTGTATTGATTAATTACAACTCCAGTTTTGGTGGAGGCTTCAGGCATAAAATAAACTGATTGTAGAGAGAAGTTATATGGAAGAGGGACAGCAGATTTGAAAATGTGTTTGGATTTAAAAGAAATGATGGAGAATGCTGAAAGCAGGGGAAGACTGGCCGATAGGTTATAGCGATTATGTCTATGGAGAAGAAAGTTTAGGTCCTGTAAGAGGTCTGTAAGAGGGTGGTGGGAAGAGCTTGAGACTCTACAGATATATTTTCCAGCAAGAATTTGAGATCTAATTTTGAGGGAAGTTTCCCCGGATTCTGCAAAAAGAATGTTGATTGGAGTAGATTCACGATAACCTAGGGCCAGTCTGATGGCTCTGTATTGAATTTTGTTCAATTTGTAATAAACTTGGTGATTATTAATAGCCATGTTGAAGGAGTTGTAGTCCAGAATACTGCGAGTAAGGGCCTTGTAGATATTTAAAAGAACTTGAGGATGCCCGCCCCACCAAGTGGCTCTCAGGCACTTGAGGATACTAAGTGAGCGAGTAGTTTTGGCAGTTACATGGTTGACGTGATGTAGCCACAAGAGTTTTTCATCCAGGATCATGCCGAGGTACTTCACAAAGGGAGAGGGCCTGATTGCTGAGCCCAAGATATTGATGAGAGGTATGTTACCAATTTTTTTCCTCCTTGTGAAGATGATCAATTTAGTTTTCTCTGGAGAGATTTCAAGGCCCTTATTTTGCAGGTGAGAAGTCAGATTATTAATACTGATTTGTAATGAGTGGATGCAGTCAGCGATATTTTTGCCAGCAGAGTAAATTGTGGTGTCATCGGCAAACTGAGTTAAAGAGGAGTTTCGATCAATATGTTCATGAAATTTTCTGGTGTAAATGTTATATAGCGGAGGACTTAAGATGCAGCCCTGAGGGATCCCCAGGGAGGAGTCATAAGGACCTAAAGAACGGTTTTTTATTTTAAATACCAATTTGCGCTCTGCAATTATGTTGTAGATGAAAGCTCTGATGTTGGTTGGGATCCCTAGATCTACTAAGTCCCGGTCCAAGATCAGAGGGTGAACATTATCGAAGGCTGATTTGATATCCAAAAAGAGGCAAGCTACTATTTGATTTGAAGCGAAGGCACTATAGATTTTGGAGGTGAGAATAGAGATGCAATCAGAGCAAGATCTGTTTTTACGGAAGCCATATTGGCAATTTGGCAGTAATCTGTTGCTTTCAAGATAGAATACCAGTCTATTATAGAGCATTTTTTCAGTGAGTTTAAGGAAACAGGAGGCAAGGGAGATGGGACGGAATTTGTGTGGGGAGTCTTTAGGAAGGAGGAAGACCAGGAATTTTTTCCAGTCATCTGGGATTGAATTGGAATGAATTAGATCATTGATGATGTTCAGAAGAATATGGAGAAAGTTGTCTGGTAGGCATTGGATAAGCTCATTACTGAAGCCATCAAGGCCAGGAGCAGTTTTCTTCTTAATAGAACTAATAGCTCTTTTAAGTTCTGAGAAAGTTAAAGGATTGGCCAGGAAAGAATTAGGAGGTGTGGTGTGCTGATGGATTGCCTTGAACGGAATGACGCAAGATGGAGGGCACATATTTTCTATGAACTTGTAAATATGGTTTAAGACCTGAAGATTTTCTGGTTGAAGATTGCTACGTGGAATGAATCTAGATTTAAATTTTCTGACAGTCTCCCAGATTTTATTAGGTGGAGTATTTCTGGTTAGTGTTTCAGTGAACTCAATGAATTTTTTACGTTTGATTTTCTTTAATTCTTTTTTGGTAACGGCGTTAATTCTTTTGTATTCTATAAATTTATCTAAGCTGGAGCAGTTTAGAAAGGATTTTAAAGCAGATTTACGATTGGAAATCAACTGGCTGCAATGATCATCCCACCACACGGCAGGGGGAGGAACAGGCTTTTTACGTATGGAGGGATTGGGATTACGAGGTTCGGTGGAGGAATCGATGATGGAGTTTAATTGGGAGATAAGGTTGTCGTAGGCGATCGTGGGGTCGTGACTGGAGAGGTAGGAGTTATTATTTGGATCTAGGTTGTTTAAACGGGTGAGAAAGTTAGTGTACTTAAGGTGTTTTAGGTTAATCCTGCGAGGGGGAGGCTGACAGTATGGTGGAGTTTGTGCGTAGATAGTTGTTATTACTGGGATATGGTCGCTGGACAAAGAGTCGTCATAGGAGAACCAATTGTATGAAGTGAGAAGGGAGGAGGATATGAGAGAAATGTCTATGACAGAGTGGTTAGTGGTATTAATAAATGTTTTAGAGCCGTTGTTAATTATATTTAAGTCAGAGTTGGTAATTGCAGAGAGCAAGAGGTCACCGTTATGGCAGTTATAATAGGAGCCCCAGGCGATTTGGTGGCAATTGAAGTCCCCTCCAATGAAGATTGAAGGAAAACCAGAGAGGCTGTTGAAAAGGGAGTTCCATTCTCTTTCATGGATGAAAATGTTTGGAGGCCGGTAAATTGCCCCCACTAGCAGTTCAAACGAGTGAAGATGGATAGAGACAAAAAGAAATTCGAGGTCTTTGTTAATAATAGGAGTGATATTTTCAATATTGAAGTTGAAATTCTTTTTTATGGCTATACAAATACCGCCTCCCTCATGAGTGAGGCGGTCGTTACGGATTAAGTTAAAATTTTTTAAGACAAATTTGATGTTTGGTTTTAACCAAGTTTCTATGAGAATGAGTATGTCAAATTCTTGACATATGATGGAAAGTTGGTCTTTTTTATTGCGTAAACTATGACAATTCCATTGGAAAATTTTTAATGTGCTAGAATCCATTATTTGAGATTGGGGGCCACTGGCGTTTGATGTGAAGTGGAGGCAATTCCAGCTAAAGAGCCGCATGAGACAGAGTTAGCAGATGGAGAATTTAGAGATTCGGTGGTAGAGTCGTGGCTGGGTTTTGATTTTGACAAGAGGTCATTAAGTTGAGAGGCAAGTAAATGAAAAGAGTTCATCATATCTGATAACTGAAGGATGGTACTTTCGATTGACTGAGAGTTTTGTTTGTAGGAGTGATTAAGGACATTGGCACCGAATGGTAAGCCTCTGCCATTGGGGGAGATCAAACATTCGCGAAGCTGAGAGTTAAGAAGATTGCTGTGGTTAGCCGAGCTGTCAATAGATTTGCGAGAGGGTATCGCGGGTTGGTGGACTGAATTAGAGTGTTTGGCCGATTGAGCTACGGACGAGTAAGAATGTTTTGATGAAGAGTGAAGAGAGGTGAGGTCAGGAGTAGGGGCCTCTGATAGCTGAGGGAATTCGGAGAATCTGAATTGAGGTTTGTTACGTTTTGCCTCTCTATATTTTGACATTTCTTCCATGAAAGAGGAGTTATTTTTAATGGCCAGAGTGTGAATTTGTTTCTGAATAGTTCTGGATGGACAATCCTTCGAAATGGCTTCATGAGGACCATTACAATTGATGCATTTGGGAGACTCCTTAAATTCAGGACAGTCAATTGTTTTAGAGTGCCCTGATTTGCCGCAGTGGGCACATCTGGCAGCACTTTTGCAGATTTTACTGACATGGCCAAATCTAAGACAATTGAAGCACATACGGATCTGAGGAATATAATCTTCAACATGATATTTGACTTTATAAATGGCAATACACGAAGGACGAGTTTGACCACTGAAAGTTAATAGCAAAGTTTGGGTAGGTAACTGAGAAATATCACCGTTATCGTTTTTAACTTTTCTGGAGAATCTTTTAACTTCAATGACCTTAGATATTGATTCAGCATTCTCCACTATTTCAGCCTCATCAATATCTAGAGGAACACCCTTTATAATGCTCATGCGGGTGGCGCATTGCTTAGGTATAAAAGCATTGAGTTTTTTGGCAGCGATTATAGGATCCTCAATCAATTTATTGGCCTTAAGGGCACTGTTTAAGGTAACTGTAATCTTAGCCCTACCGGACTGTTTGATTTCAGTTATATCTTTAGGGTAAGAGTGAATAAGCCACTTACCTACAGAGATGTCATGGAGACGGTTAATATTAGAGGTCAAATCGGGTTGGATAATGACTTGGAAAGGACCTGAATGAGTTTTTTCATATTTGTAGGTTTTCCGCGGAGCGTCTGCTTGGATATGTGGATCCGGAGAATCTTGGATTTTTTTCTTCGCGGAGGCAGAGTTGAAGGAGGTATCTGGCCCGAGCGGTCTTTTCTTATTTACCTTCGCGGAGGAGTTTTCCACCTCACACAAAGGGGACGTGTCCATTTGGTCATGCCCTGCAATGGATACTACTGGGTTCCCTTTGTCCGGAGGGACAAAGGAATCGACGTGGTTCGGCATGGTTAAAGGCCTCCCGCCACGAGGCGGGGGGTATAATAAGGAAAGCCAAAAGATCGAAAAGTGGAAATATTATGTATTAGAGTAATTGGAAAAGAAAAGAAAGAAAAAATGGACACTCGCTGAAAGCGAGGGGGTGGCAATGAATCAGAAGGGTAAGAAAGTTAACGAGGATAGCGAAGTTAGAAGAGAGAATGTAAAATGATAGTGATATAAAATAAAGATAATTAAAATATACAACCCTGAATAATGATGTCCACTATCCTTTGCATACGTTCGTATTAGTAGAAACTTAGAGATAAAATCGAAGTCAGAGACTTCGTCTTTGTTCTTGTTTGAATAAGAACAAAAGCCCGCGAGCACGATAGCTAAACCTTAGGCACGTCCTCACACGTCGACGATCAGCGCGCAAGTCCCATCCTGTCCATCTATTGGCTTGCTTACTTTATATGATCAATTGTTTTCTTAAAAATATTCATGATCTATTTATTAAAGTACTAACATTCAACACATTCAAACTTATGTGTTATATGTTATTATTAAAAAACTGATTAATTCTAACTACCCCATAAAATTACAAGAGTAATAAATATTAAAATTCTTATAGTTGGCCACTTAAAAACCCCGTATAAAAAAAAGTGAAGAAACTCAGACCAACGATTTAACTATTTATTAATCTTGTAATTTTACGAAGAAGTTAAAAAACCCAACCTAAATTAACTAAAAATTATTTTACAATCAACCAATTAATCGATCGATCGATCACAATCGACTTATTAAGCATTTTTTTTTTCTTTTTTTCTATTTATTTATTTATTTCATTTATTTTTTATTTATTAAAGCACCATTTGTTCGGTGTATATAATAGATAAAATTCTCAAAAAAACATGCAAATGAAAAATGTGTCAAACCAAACAAAAAATATAAATAAAATAGAAACATGATTAAACAATACAATTATCAATATACTATGACGTGAAATTTCCCAAACATGTCCCAAAAAACTTTTCTTTCTCTTCTTCTTCATATCGATAAAGAAATCATCCTAAAATGTTAAAATAGAGATCAAATAAACCAATTAAAAAAGATAAATCGAACGATTCAAAAACCCTGATAAATAATTAACGATCTGTATTAATTAATTTTGATTATTCTCCAAAGAAAAAAAATGACAAATACGAATGAGACCGTGATAAATTACAGAATTGACATATCAGCATAACGTTTACTTCAAGTCAACAGATTTCGTAAACGTATTCAGTAACAGACGACTATAAGCAACAAAAATCAACGACGAATTATAGAAACAACATAAGAAAAGCGTCAACGTATATCGAAAAGAAAGAACGAATTTATGACATAGAAATAAGTAGAGTATATAAAAGCAAGAAATTTCGATCGTTCAAACGGCGCGCCAAAAAGACGACAAGCGAACGAACGTTAATTGCGAAAGACATCGCGAGGAGCGCAACGAACTCGCACGTTCGGGTAGGCTCGGGTTCGTTCGGCTTATTCCGCAATTTTGAATTTTCCAATATCGATCGATAGAAAATCATTTCATTCTCAGACGTCGACGATTATTGAGGTAAGTTTCTTTGAAAATCTTTTCTAAATTCTTTCTTGGGAGTAATGGAGTCGATTTGAATCATTCTGATTCTCAATATAAGAGCTTATTTCGCGACGATTCAAAACGTAAGTCAAAATTTTTTGTAATTAGCGAATTAATAGCGAAAATTCGAAAGATTAAAATCGGAGTCGCGAGGTGCCATTATCGTTCGATCTTCGGGTGTTTCATCGTTCGTGAGCATTATTGTTCCTTGCCTTCCGACTTAATTATATAGATCGGAGTAATATTAAAACGAGTTAAGTAAATTTAGGAGTAAATTTATTAGATTTTTGTCAAATCTTTGAAAATATTTCGGAGCAGTATTCAGATTGCTTTAGAAGACATTATCCAGGACCGAACCGGTAAATAGTGGCGCCCCAACCAGTAAAAAAAAAAAATTCGCAAATTAATAATTATAATACCAAATCGACTCCCGAATTCAGTTTTATTAAAATAAATTGTTTTAAATTATTTATGTGAAAATCGACTACCGAATTCAGTTTTATTAAAATAAATTGTTTTAAATTATTTATGTGAAATTATTCAGTATTTATTTATTTAACATATGATAATTATATTTTCATGTTAATTTCATCATTCCCGTTGTTAACGAAGAAAAGAAGAAAGTCGTTATCAAGAATTTGGGAAAAAAATATTATCAAGAACGGAAAATTCAACAGCTGTAAGTTTCATTTGAAAGTTTTATTATCAAAATTATTTAAATCTATACATATATATATATGGTCATACACATTTATATACATATATAAATCATTTGTTTATTTTAGATGAGTCAAAGTAACGACGAAATGGAATATGGTAAATATTATTCAAATATAATTATAAAAAGGTACCACTATATGTAATTTGATATTATTATAGAAAACATTTTTATTAATTCCAGATAATGCAGAAAACAAAACGGATAATTTAATAAATATAAATAACATACAAAATTTGAAATTAAATCAAATGCTAGCAACGCTATTAGAAGAGAGGGAAGTTCAAAAGAAACAAATTTTATCACAGCAGCAGCAAAATAATAAATTATTACTGCTACAACAGCAGCAACAACCACAGCTGCAACAACAGCAGCAACAACCACAGCTGCAACAACAGCAAGAGCAACAGCAGCAGCAGCAGCAGCTGCAACAGCAACAACAGCAGCAACATCAGCTGCAAGAACAACAAGAACAGCAACAACATGAACAAAATATGCGTAAGTGTATTATCTTATTTTTACATATTATAAAATTAATGATTTTTATTATTATAATTCTTTTTTTTATTAAACTATTCATTAATACAAAATATTTATTGTTTGTTTAGATCCTCGAAGACGGAAACATCGTGCCGGGCAGAGAGTTCGAAGATTTTATGAAGACCGTGAGAGACGCCGACGAAGTCATGGCTTTAATAGTTATTTAATAGATATGTACAGAAGGGCTTCGTATGTGAAACCAAGAAGACAAAAATAATGAAATTTTAACAACATATTAAATAATAAGTTATCGAAAATGTAATTTTATTATTAATAAAATAAATAAATCATGAATTAAATATATTTTAATTTAATGTATACTTTCATAAAAATATATTCTTATAATGGCTTAACTTAATAATAAAAAGTCGAATTACCTTTATTTATTTCCCAAAAACACACTTTTATTTTGAAACCCCTTTTTCCACACGACACAGACTCACGACCACCCAGATCATTTTTAGGCACGACCGCAGGGAGTTCCTTATGCTCTCGATCGAGCAAAAAGTGTAACGGACGATTATCTCCGAAACTATTCGAGATATCCAAAAATCCTTTTGGATCTTTACGTTTCATAACAAGATCTAAATGTATGTATGTGTGTGTGTGTGTGTGTGTGTGTGTGTGTGTGTGTGTGTGTGTGTGTGTGTGTGTATGTGTGTGTGTGTGTGTGTATGTGTGTATCCACTCTAGCGTCTAAACGGCTGAACGGATCGAAGTAAAATTTACACGGAAAATCCAGTTACACCCGACGAGGATCCACTAACAATTTCGATTCGATCCGATTTCCGGTTTCAAAATGGCGGGCATTTTAAAAATTAAAAAATTCATAAAAATTATGTTATAAGAGCAAAACAATTTAAACTTTGCACAAATATGTAAGGTAGTGACAACTAATAACATGAATTTTTTCAAAATTTTTCAGCGAAACAGTACAAAATGGCGGACTAGTAAAAATTTGTATCTACTCTAGCGCCTAAACGGCTGAACGGATAAGGCTGAAATTTATACGAAAAATCCAGTTCTTCCAAACATAGATCCACTAACAATTTCGAATTGATTCAACTTCCGGTTTCAAAATGGCGGTCATTTTAATCATTAAAAAATTCATAAAAAATTCTCTATAATAGGCAAACAATTCAAACTTTGCAAAAGTATGTAAAATAGTGATAACTAATAACGTAATTTTTTTCAAAATTTTTCAGGGAAGCAATACAACCAGAACGAAAAAACATTTTTTTTTTTTATGACCAGAAACGAGTTTTAATGTAATCGGTAGTTATAAAAAAATTATCTCGACGGCCAGATAGCGATAGTCAAACGGCCGCAATCAGCTATCCTGTACTCTCATAAGAACAGGGATAGGCGAGCGCAGCGAGCCGACTTCCTGTACGAATCATTACCGCGGTCGTGCCTAATACGAAACAGCAAGGCTGTTTCGTTCGGGGGCCCCAGCCCCCCTATAGCTGGTTATTAATTTATTTTCATCTATCGTAAAATCGTATTTATTTTAAAACATCTTTCTACTTCCAAAATTAACCTCCTTTCACCCGAATCACTTTTAATTTTCATTCGTTTTCGTAAAAGAACTTTTATTTTGGAACACATTTTTGCTAACAATGTAAACCTTCTCCTATCTGGATCACTTTATTTTTTATTCGTTTTATTCAATATAACTTTTATTATAAAAAAGTTTTTTTCACGCTTCATAAAACTATCATTTCAAAGATTTTAGGAATATGTAATGTTTTTAATAATATTTAAACAATTAATAAAAGGTATTTTATACAAAATGAATAAAAAAATAAGGGTGATCCGGGTGGGGTTGGGTCTATGTCGCGAGCAGAAAGGTGGTTTAAAAAAAAGGTATTTAAAACAAAATGAATAAAAAAATAAAGGTGATCCGGGTGGGGGTGGGTCTATATTGCGAGCAGAAAGGTGGTTTAAAAAAAAAGGTATTTAAAACAAAATGAATGAAAAAATAAAAGTGATTCGGGTGGGGGTGGGTCTATGTCGCGAGCAGAAAAGTGGTTTAAACAAAAGGTATTTTACACTAAATAAATTAAAAATAAAGGTGATCCGGTTGTGGCTGGGTCTATGTCCCGAGCAGAAAGGTGGTTTAAAAAACAAAAAAAATTAAAACAAAATGAATAAAAAAATTAAGGTGATCCGGGTGTTGGTGGGTCTATATCGCGAGCAGAAAGGTGGTTTAAAGAAAAAGGTATTTAAAACAAAATGAATGAAAAAATAAAAGTGATTCGGGTGGGGGTGGGTCTATGTCGCTAGCAGAAAGGTGGTTTAAAAAAAAAGGTATTTAAAACAAAATGAATAAAAAAATAAAAGTGATCCGGGTGGGGTTGGGTCTATGTCGCGAGCAAAAAGGTGGTTTAAAAAAAAGGTAATTAAAACAAAATGAATAAAAAAATAAAGGTGATCCGGGTGGGGGTGGGTCTATATTGCGAGCAGAAAGGTGGTTTAAAAAAAAAGGTATCTAAAACAAAATGAATGAAAAAATAAAAGTGATTCGGGTGGGGGTGGGTCTATGTCGCTAGCAGAAAGGTGGTTTAAAAAAAAAAGTATTTAAAACAAAATGAATAAAAAAATAAAGGTGATTCGGGTGGGGATGTGTCTATATTGCGAGCAGAAAGGTGGTTTAAAAAAAAAGGTATTTAAAACAAAATGAATGAAAAAATAAAAGTGATTCGGGTGGGGGTGGGTCTATGTCGCTAGCAGAAAGGTAGTTTAAAGAAAAAGGTATTTAAAACAAAATGAATAAAAAAATAAAAGTGTTTCGGGTGGGGGTGGGTCTATGTCGCGAGCAGAAAAGTGGTTTAAACAAAAGGTATTTTACACTAAATAAATTAAAAATAAAGGTGATCCGGTTGTGGCTGGGTCTATGTCCCGAGCAGAAAGTTGGTTTAAAAAAAAAAAAAATTAAAACAAAATGAATAAAAAAATAAAGGTGATCCGGGTGTGGGTGGGTCTATGTCGCGAGCAAAAAGGTGGTTTAAAAAAAAAGGTATTTAAAACAAAATGAATAAAAAAATAAAGGTGATCCGGGTGGGTTTGGGTCTATGTCGCGAGCAGAAAGGTGGTTTAAAAAAAAAGTTAATTAAAACAAAATGAATAAAAAAATAAAGGTGATCCGGGTGGGGTGGGTCTATATTGCGAGCAGAAAGATGGTTTAAAAATTAAGGTATTTAAAACAAAATGAATTAAAAAATAAAGGTGATCCGGGTGGGGTTGGGTCTATGTCGCGAGCAGAAAGGTGGTTTAAAAAAAAGGTAATTAAAACAAAATGAATAAAAAAAAAAGGTATTTAAAACAAAATGAATAAAAAAATAAAAGTGATTCGGGTGGGGGTGGGTCTATGTCGCGAGCAGAAAAGTGGTTTAAACAAAAGGTATTTTACACTAAATAAATTAAAAATAAAGGTGATCCGGTTGTGGCTGAGTCTATGTCCCGAGCAGAAAGGTGGTTTAAAAAAAAAAAAATTTAAAACAAAATGAATAAAAAAATAAAGGTGATCCGGGTGGGGGTGGGTCTATATCGCGAGCAGAAAGGTGGTTTAAAGAAAAAGGTATTTAAAACAAAATGAATGAAAAAATAAAAGTGATTCGGGTGGGGGTGGGTCTATGTCGCTAGCAGAAAGGTAGTTTAAAGAAAAAGGTATTTAAAACAAAATGCATAAAAAAATAAAAGTGATTCGGGTGGGGGTGGGTCTATGTCGCGAGCAGAAAAGTGGTTTAAACAAAAGGTATTTTACACTAAATAAATTAAAAATAAAGGTGATCCGGTTGTGGCTGGGTCTATGTCCCGAGCAGAAAGGTGGTTTAAAAAACAAAAAAAATTAAAACAAAATGAATAAAAAAATTAAGGTGATCCGGGTGGTGGTGGGTCTATATCGCTAGCAGAAAGGTGGTTTAAAGAAAAAGGTATTTAAAACAAAATGAATGAAAAAATAAAAGTGATTCGGGTGGGGGTGGGTCTATGTCGCTAGCAGAAAGGTGGTTTAAAAAAAAAGGTATTTAAAACAAAATGAATAAAAAAATAAAAGTGATCCGGGTGGGGTTGGGTCTATGTCGCGAGCAAAAAGGTGGTTTAAAAAAAAGGTAATTAAAACAAAATGAATAAAAAAATAAAGGTGATCCGGGTGGGGGTGGGTCTATATTGCGAGCAGAAAGGTGGTTTAAAAAAAAAGGTATCTAAAACAAAATGAATGAAAAAATAAAAGTGATTCGGGTGGGGGTGGGTCTATGTCGCTAGCAGAAAGGTAGTTTAAAGAAAAAGGTATTTAAAACAAAATGAATAAAAAAATAAAAGTGTTTCGGGTGGGGGTGGGTCTATGTCGCGAGCAGAAAAGTGGTTTAAACAAAAGGTATTTTACACTAAATAAATTAAAAATAAAGGTGATTCGGTTGTGGCTGGGTCTATGTCCCGAGCAGAAAGTTGGTTTAAAAAAAAAAAAAATTAAAACAAAATGAATAAAAAAATAAAGGTGATCCGGGTGTTGGTGGGTCTATGTCGCGAGCAGAAAGGTGGTTTAAAAAAAAAGGTATTTAAAACAAAATGAATAAAAAAATAAAGGTGATCCGGGTGGGTTTGGGTCTATGTCGCGAGCAGAAAGGTGGTTTAAAAAAAAAGTTAATTAAAACAAAATGAATAAAAAAATAAAGGTGATCCGGGTGGGGGTGGGTCTATATTGCGAGCAGAAAGATGGTTTAAAAATTAAGGTATTTAAAACAAAATGAATTAAAAAATAAAGGTGATCCGGGTGGGGTTGGGTCTATGTCGCGAGCAGAAAGGTGGTTTAAAAAAAAGGTAATTAAAACAAAATGAATAAAAAAAAAAGGTATTTAAAACAAAATGAATAAAAAAATAAAAGTGATTCGGGTGGGGGTGGGTCTATGTCGCGAGCAGAAAAGTGGTTTAAACAAAAGGTATTTTACACTAAATAAATTAAAAATAAAGGTGATCCGGTTGTGGCTGAGTCTATGTCCCGAGCAGAAAGGTGGTTTAAAAAAAAAAAAGTTAAAACAAAATGAATAAAAAAATAAAGGTGATCCGGGTGGGGGTGGGTCTATATCGCGAGCAGAAAGGTGGTTTAAAGAAAAAGGTATTTAAAACAAAATGAATGAAAAAATAAAAGTGATTCGGGTGGGGGTGGGTCTATGTCGCTAGCAGAAAGGTAGTTTAAAGAAAAAGGTATTTAAAACAAAATGCATAAAAAAATAAAAGTGATTCGGGTGGGGGTGGGTCTATGTCGCGAGCAGAAAAGTGGTTTAAACAAAAGGTATTTTACACTAAATAAATTAAAAATAAAGGTGATCCGGTTGTGGCTGGGTCTATGTCCCGAGCAGAAAGGTGGTTTAAAAAACAAAAAAAATTGAAACAAAATGAATAAAAAAATTAAGGTGATCCGGGTGGTGGTGGGTCTATATCGCGAGCAGAAAGGTGGTTTAAAGAAAAAGGTATTTAAAACAAAATGAATGAAAAAATAAAAGTGATTCGGGTGGGGGTGGGTCTATGTCGCTAGCAGAAAGGTGGTTTAAAAAAAAAGGTATTTAAAACAAAATGAATAAAAAAATAAAAGTGATCCGGGTGGGGTTGGGTCTATGTTGCGAGCAAAAAGGTGGTTTAAAAAAAAGGTAATTAAAACAAAATGAATAAAAAAATAAAGGTGATCCGGGTGGGGGTGGGTCTATATTGCGAGTAGAAAGGTGGTTTAAAAAAAAAGGTATTTAAAACAAAATGAATGAAAAAATAAAAGTGATTCGGGTGGGGGTGGGTCTATGTCGCTAGCAGAAAGGTGGTTTAAAAAAAAAAGTATTTAAAACAAAATGAATAAAAAAATAAAGGTGATCCGGGTGGGGGTGGGTCTATGTCGCGAGCAGAAAGGTGGTTTAAAAAAAAAGGTATTTAAAACAAAATGAATAAAAAAAAAGGTATTTAAAACAAAATGAATAAAAAAATAAAAGTGATTCGGGTGGGGGTGGGTCTATGTCGCGAGCAGAAAAGTGGTTTAAACAAAAGGTATTTTACACTAAATAAATTAAAAATAAAGGTGATCCGGTTGTGGCTGAGTCTATGTCCCGAGCAGAAAGGTGGTTTAAAAAAAAAAAAATTTAAAACAAAATGAATAAAAAAATAAAGGTGATCCGGGTGGGGGTGGGTCTATATCGCGAGCAGAAAGGTCGTTTAAAAAAAAAGGTATCTAAAACAAAATGAATGAAAAAATAAAAGTGATTCGGGTGGGGGTGGGTCTATGTCGCTAGCAGAAAGGTGGTTTAAAAAAAAAAGTATTAAAAACAAAATGAATAAAAAAATAAAGGTGATCCGGGTGGGTTTGGGTCTATGTCGCGAGCAGAAAGGTGGTTTAAAAAAAAGGTAATTAAAACAAAATGAATAAAAAAAAAAGGTATTTAAAACAAAATGAATAAAAAAATAAAAGTGATTCGGGTGGGGGTGGGTCTATGTCGCGAGCAGAAAAGTGGTTTAAACAAAAGGTATTTTACACTAAATAAATTAAAAATAAAGGTGATCCGGTTGTGGCTGAGTCTATGTCCCGAGCAGAAAGGTGGTTTAAAAAAAAAAAAATTTAAAACAAAATGAATAAAAAAATAAAGGTGATCCGGGTGGGGGTGGGTCTATGTCGCGAGCAGAAAGGTGTTTTAAAAAAAAAGGTATTTAAAACAAAATGAATAAAAAAAAAAGGTGATCCGGGTGGGGGTGGGTCTATGTCGCGAGCAGAAAGGTGGTTTAAAAAAAAGGTAATTAAAACGAAATGAATAAAAAAATAAAGGTGATCCGGGTGGGGGTGGGTCTATATTGCGAGCAGAAAGGTGGTTTAAAAAAAAAGTATTTAAAACAAAATGAATAAAAAAATAAAGGTGATCCGGGTTGGGGTGGGTCTATGTCGCGAACAGAAAGGTGGTTTAAAAAAAAGGTAATTAAAACAAAATGAATAAAAAAATAAAGGTGATCCGGGTGGGGGTGGGTCTATGTCGCGAGCAGAAAGGTGGTTTAAAAAAAAAGGTAATTAAAACAAAATGAATAAAAAAATAAAGGTGATCCGGGTGGGGGTGGGTCTATATTGCGAGCAGAAAGGTGGTTTAAAAAAAAAGTATTTAAAACAAAATGAATAAAAAAATAAAGGTGATCCGGGTTGGGGTGGGTCTATATTGCGAGCAGAAAGGTGGTTGAAAAAAAAGGTAATTAAAACAAAATGAATAAAAAAATAAAGGTGATCCGGGTGGAATTGGGTCTATGTCGCGAACAGAAAGGTGGTTTAAAAAAAAGGTAATTAAAACAAAATGAATAAAAAAATAAAGGTGATCCGGGTGGGGGTGGGTCTATGTCGCGAGCAGAAAAGTGGTTTAAAAAACAAAAAAAATTAAAACAAAATGAATAAAAAAATAAAGGTGGTCCGGGTGGGGGTGGGTCTATGTCCCGAGCAGAAAGGTGGTTTAAAAAAAAAAAAATTTAAAACAAAATGAATAAAAAAATAAAGGTGATTCGGGTGGGGGTGGGTCTATGTCGCGAGCAGAAAGGTGGTTTAAAAAAAAAGGTATTTAAAACAAAATGAATAAAAAAAAAAAGGTAATTAAAACAAAATGAATAAAAAAATAAAGGTGATCCGGGTGGAATTGGGTCTATGTCGCGAACAGAAAGGTGGTTTAAAAAAAAGGTAATTAAAACAAAATGAATAAAAAAATAAAGGTGATCCGGGTGGGGGTGGGTCTATGTCGCGAGCAGAAAAGTGGTTTAAAAAACAAAAAAAATTAAAACAAAATGAATAAAAAAATAAAGGTGATCCGGGTAGGGTTGGGTCTATGTCGCGAACAGAAAGGTGGTTTAAACAAAAGGTATTTTACACTAAATAAATTAAAAATAAAGGTGATCCGGTTGTGGCTGGGTCTATGTCCCGAGCAGAAAGTTGGTTTAAAAAAAAAAAAAATTAAAACAAAATGAATAAAAAAATAAAGGTGATCCGGGTGGGAGTGGGTCTATATCGCGAGCAGAAAGGTGTTTTAAAAAAAAAGGTATTTAAAACGAAATGAATAAAAAAATAAAGGTGATCCGGGTGGGTTTGGGTCTATGGCGCGAGCAGAAAGGTGGTTTAAAAAAAAGGTAATTAAAACAAAATGAATAAAAAAATAAAGGTGATCCGGGTGGGGTTGGGTCTATGTCGCGAACAGAAAGGTGGTTTAAAAAAAAGGTATTTAAAACGAAATGAATAAAAAAATAAAGGTGATCCGGGTGGGTTTGGGTCTATGGCGCGAGCAGAAAGGTGGTTTAAAAAAAAAAAAATTTAAAACAAAATGAATAAAAAAATAAAGGTGATCCGGGTGGGGGTGGGTCTATATCGCGAGCAGAAAGGTGGTTTAAAGAAAAAGGTATTTAAAACAAAATGAATGAAAAAATAAAAGTGATTCGGGTGGGGGTGGGTCTATGTCGCGAGCAGAAAAGTGGTTTAAAAAAAAAAGTATTTAAAACAAAATGAATAAAAAAATAAAGGTGATCCGGGTGGGGGTGGGTCTATGTCCCGAGCAGAAAGGTGGTTTAAAAAAAAAAAAATTTAAAACAAAATGAATAAAAAAATAAAGGTGATCCGGGTGGGGGTGGGTCTATATCGCGAGCAGAAAGGTGGTTTAAAGAAAAAGGTATTTACAACAAAATCAATGAAAAAATAAAAGTGATTCGGGTGGGGGTGGGTCTATGTCGCGAGCAGAAAAGTGGTTTAAAAAAAAAAGTATTTAAAACAAAATGAATGAAAAAATAAAAGTGATTCGGGTGGGGGTGGGTCTATGTCGCGAGCAGAAAGGTGGTTTAAAAAAAAAGGTATTTAAAACAAAATGAATAAAAAAAAAAAGGTATTTAAAACAAAATGAATAAAAAAATAAAAGTGATTCGGGTGGGGGTGGGTCTATGTCGCGAGCAGAAAAGTGGTTTAAACAAAAGGTATTTTACACTAAATAAATTAAAAATAAAGGTGATCCGGTTGTGGCTGGGTCTATGTCCCGAGCAGAAAGTTGGTTTAAAAAAAAAAAAATTTAAAACAAAATGAATAAAAAAATAAAGGTGATCCGGGTGGGGGTGGGTCTATATCGCGAGCAGAAAGGTGGTTTAAAGAAAAAGGTATTTAAAACAAAATGAATGAAAAAATAAAAGTGATTCGGGTGGGGGTGGGTCTATGTCGCGAGCAGAAAAGTGGTTTAAAAAAAAAAGTATTTAAAACAAAATGAATAAAAAAATAAAGGTGATCCGGGTGGGGGTGGGTCTATGTCCCGAGCAGAAAGGTGGTTTAAAAAAAAAAAAATTTAAAACAAAATGAATAAAAAAATAAAGGTGATCCGGGTGGGGGTGGGTCTATATCGCGAGCAGAAAGGTGGTTTAAAGAAAAAGGTATTTAAAACAAAATCAATGAAAAAATAAAAGTGATTCGGGTGGGGGTGGGTCTATGTCGCGAGCAGAAAAGTGGTTTAAAAAAAAAAGTATTTAAAACAAAATGAATGAAAAAATAAAAGTGATTCGGGTGGGGGTGGGTCTATGTCGCGAGCAGAAAGGTGGTTTAAAAAAAAAGGTATTTAAAACAAAATGAATAAAAAAATAAAAGTGATTCGGGTGGGGGTGGGTCTATGTCGCGAGCAGAAAAGTGGTTTAAACAAAAGGTATTTTACACTAAATAAATTAAAAATAAAGGTGATCCGGTTGTGGCTGGGTCTATGTCCCGAGCAGAAAGTTGGTTTAAAAAAAAAAAAATTAAAACAAAATGAATAAAAAAATAAAGGTGATCCGGGTGGGAGTGGGTCTATATCGCGAGCAGAAAGGTGGTTTAAAAAAAAAGGTATTTAAAACGAAATGAATAAAAAAATAAAGGTGATCCGGGTGGGTTTGGGTCTATGGCGCGAGCAGAAAGGTGGTTTAAAAAAAAGGTAATTAAAACAAAATGAATAAAAAAATAAAGGTGATCCGGGTGGGGGTGGGTCTATATTGCGAGCAGAAAGGTGGTTTAAAAAAAATGGTATTTAAAACAAAATGAATGAAAAAATAAAGGTGATCCGGGTGGGGTTGGGTCTATGTCGCGAACAGAAAGGTGGTTTAAAAAAAAGGTAATTAAAACAAAATGAATAAAAAAATAAAGGTGATCCGGGTGGGGGTGGGTCTATGTCGCGAGCAGAAAAGTGGTTTAAAAAACAAAAAAAATTAAAACAAAATGAATAAAAAAATAAAGGTGATCCGGGTGGGGGTGGGTCTATGTCGCGAGCAGAAAAGTGGTTTAAAAAACAAAAAAAATTAAAACAAAATGAATAAAAAAATTAAGGTGATCCGGGTGGGGGTGGGTCTATGTCGCGAGCAGAAAGGTGGTTTAAAGAAAAAGGTATTTAAAACAAAATGAATGAAAAAATAAAAGTGATTCAGGTGGGGGTAGGTCTATGTCCCGAGCAGAAAGTTGGTTTAAAGAAAAAGGTATTTAAAACAAAATGAATGAAAAAATAAAAGTGATTCAGGTGGGGGTGGGTCTATGTCGCGAGCAGAAAGGTGGTTTAAAAAAAAAGGTATTTAAAAAAAAATGAATAAATAAAAAAAGGTATTTAAAACAAAATGAATAAAAAAATAAAAGTGATTCGGGTGGGGGTGGGTCTATGTCGCGAGCAGAAAAGTGGTTTAAACAAAAGGTATTTTACACTAAATAAATTAAAAATAAAGGTGATCCGATTGTGGCTGGGTCTATGTCCCGAGCAGAAAGTTGGTTTAAAAAAAAAGGTATTTAAAACGAAATGAATAAAAAAATAAAGGTGATCCGGGTGGGGTTGGGTCTATGTCGCGAACAGAAAGGTGGTTTAAAAAAAAGGTATTTAAAACGAAATGAATAAAAAAATAAAGGTGATCCGGGTGGGTTTGGGTCTATGGCGCGAGCAGAAAGGTGGTTTAAAAAAAAAAAAATTTAAAACAAAATGAATAAAAAAATAAAGGTGATCCGGGTGGGGGTGGGTCTATATCGCGAGCAGAAAGGTGGTTTAAAGAAAAAGGTATTTAAAACAAAATGAATGAAAAAATAAAAGTGATTCGGGTGGGGGTGGGTCTATGTCGCGAGCAGAAAAGTGGTTTAAAAAAAAAAGTATTTAAAACAAAATGAATAAAAAAATAAAGGTGATCCGGGTGGGGGTGGGTCTATGTCCCGAGCAGAAAGGTGGTTTAAAAAAAAAAAAATTTAAAACAAAATGAATAAAAAAATAAAGGTGATCCGGGTGGGGGTGGGTCTATATCGCGAGCAGAAAGGTGGTTTAAAGAAAAAGGTATTTACAACAAAATCAATGAAAAAATAAAAGTGATTCGGGTGGGGGTGGGTCTATGTCGCGAGCAGAAAAGTGGTTTAAAAAAAAAAGTATTTAAAACAAAATGAATGAAAAAATAAAAGTGATTCGGGTGGGGGTGGGTCTATGTCGCGAGCAGAAAGGTGGTTTAAAAAAAAAGGTATTTAAAACAAAATGAATAAAAAAAAAAAGGTATTTAAAACAAAATGAATAAAAAAATAAAAGTGATTCGGGTGGGGGTGGGTCTATGTCGCGAGCAGAAAAGTGGTTTAAACAAAAGGTATTTTACACTAAATAAATTAAAAATAAAGGTGATCCGGTTGTGGCTGGGTCTATGTCCCGAGCAGAAAGTTGGTTTAAAAAAAAAAAAATTTAAAACAAAATGAATAAAAAAATAAAGGTGATCCGGGTGGGGGTGGGTCTATATCGCGAGCAGAAAGGTGGTTTAAAGAAAAAGGTATTTAAAACAAAATGAATGAAAAAATAAAAGTGATTCGGGTGGGGGTGGGTCTATGTCGCGAGCAGAAAAGTGGTTTAAAAAAAAAAGTATTTAAAACAAAATGAATAAAAAAATAAAGGTGATCCGGGTGGGGGTGGGTCTATGTCCCGAGCAGAAAGGTGGTTTAAAAAAAAAAAAATTTAAAACAAAATGAATAAAAAAATAAAGGTGATCCGGGTGGGGGTGGGTCTATATCGCGAGCAGAAAGGTGGTTTAAAGAAAAAGGTATTTAAAACAAAATCAATGAAAAAATAAAAGTGATTCGGGTGGGGGTGGGTCTATGTCGCGAGCAGAAAAGTGGTTTAAAAAAAAAAGTATTTAAAACAAAATGAATGAAAAAATAAAAGTGATTCGGGTGGGGGTGGGTCTATGTCGCGAGCAGAAAGGTGGTTTAAAAAAAAAGGTATTTAAAACAAAATGAATAAAAAAATAAAAGTGATTCGGGTGGGGGTGGGTCTATGTCGCGAGCAGAAAAGTGGTTTAAACAAAAGGTATTTTACACTAAATAAATTAAAAATAAAGGTGATCCGGTTGTGGCTGGGTCTATGTCCCGAGCAGAAAGTTGGTTTAAAAAAAAAAAAATTAAAACAAAATGAATAAAAAAATAAAGGTGATCCGGGTGGGAGTGGGTCTATATCGCGAGCAGAAAGGTGGTTTAAAAAAAAAGGTATTTAAAACGAAATGAATAAAAAAATAAAGGTGATCCGGGTGGGTTTGGGTCTATGGCGCGAGCAGAAAGGTGGTTTAAAAAAAAGGTAATTAAAACAAAATGAATAAAAAAATAAAGGTGATCCGGGTGGGGGTGGGTCTATATTGCGAGCAGAAAGGTGGTTTAAAAAAAATGGTATTTAAAACAAAATGAATGAAAAAATAAAGGTGATCCGGGTGGGGTTGGGTCTATGTCGCGAACAGAAAGGTGGTTTAAAAAAAAGGTAATTAAAACAAAATGAATAAAAAAATAAAGGTGATCCGGGTGGGGGTGGGTCTATGTCGCGAGCAGAAAAGTGGTTTAAAAAACAAAAAAAATTAAAACAAAATGAATAAAAAAATAAAGGTGATCCGGGTGGGGGTGGGTCTATGTCGCGAGCAGAAAAGTGGTTTAAAAAACAAAAAAAATTAAAACAAAATGAATAAAAAAATTAAGGTGATCCGGGTGGGGGTGGGTCTATGTCGCGAGCAGAAAGGTGGTTTAAAGAAAAAGGTATTTAAAACAAAATGAATGAAAAAATAAAAGTGATTCAGGTGGGGGTAGGTCTATGTCCCGAGCAGAAAGTTGGTTTAAAGAAAAAGGTATTTAAAACAAAATGAATGAAAAAATAAAAGTGATTCAGGTGGGGGTGGGTCTATGTCGCGAGCAGAAAGGTGGTTTAAAAAAAAAGGTATTTAAAAAAAAATGAATAAATAAAAAAAGGTATTTAAAACAAAATGAATAAAAAAATAAAAGTGATTCGGGTGGGGGTGGGTCTATGTCGCGAGCAGAAAAGTGGTTTAAACAAAAGGTATTTTACACTAAATAAATTAAAAATAAAGGTGATCCGATTGTGGCTGGGTCTATGTCCCGAGCAGAAAGTTGGTTTAAAAAAAAAAAAATTAAAACAAAATGAATAAAAAAATAAAGGTGATCCGGGTGGGAGTGGGTCTATATCGCGAGCAGAAAGGTGGTTTAAAAAAAAAGGTATTTAAAACGAAATGAATAAAAAAATAAAGGTGATCCGGGTGGGTTTGGGTCTATGGCGCGAGCAGAAAGGTGGTTTAAAAAAAAGGTAATTAAAACAAAATGAATAAAAAAATAAAGGTGATCCGGGTGGGGGTGGGTCTATATTGCGAGCAGAAAGGTGGTTTAAAAAAAAAGGTATTTAAAACAAAATGAATAAAAAAATAAAGGTGATCCGGGTGGGGCTGGGTCTATGTCGCGAGCAGAAAAGTGGTTTAAAAAACAAAAAAAATTAAAACAAAATGAATAAAAAAATAAAGGTGATCCGGGTGGGGGTGGGTCTATGTCGCGAGCAGAAAAGTGGTTTAAAAAACAAAAAAAATTAAAACAAAATGAATAAAAAAATAAAGGTGATCCGGGTGGGAGTGGGTCTATATCGCGAGCAGAAAGGTGGTTTAAAAAAAAAGGTATTTAAAACGAAATGAATAAAAAAATAAAGGTGATCCGGGTGGGTTTGGGTCTATGGCGCGAGCAGAAAGGTGGTTTAAAAAAAAGGTAATTAAAACAAAATGAATAAAAAAATAAAGGTGATCCGGGTGGGGGTGGGTCTATATTGCGAGCAGAAAGGTGGTTTAAAAAAAAAGGTATTTAAAACAAAATGAATGAAAAAATAAAGGTGATCCGGGTGGGGTTGGGTCTATGTCGCGAACAGAAAGGTGGTTTAAAAAAAAGGTAATTAAAACAAAATGAATGAAAAAATAAAGGTGATCCGGGTGGGGTTGGGTCTATGTCGCGAACAGAAAGGTGGTTTAAAAAAAAGGTAATTAAAACAAAATGAATAAAAAAATAAAGGTGATCCGGGTGGGGGTGGGTCTATGTCGCGAGCAGAAAAGTGGTTTAAACAAAAGGTATTTTACACTAAATAAATTAAAAATAAAGGTGATCCGGGTGGGGTTGGGTCTATGTCGCGAACAGAAAGGTGGTTTAAAAAAAAGGTATTTAAAACAAAATGAATAAAAAAATAAAGGTGATCCGGGTGGGAGTGGGTCTATATCGCGAGCAGAAAGGTGGTTTAAAAAAAAAGGTATTTAAAACGAAATGAATAAAAAAATAAAGGTGATCCGGGTGGGTTTGGGTCTATGGCGCGAGCAGAAAGGTGGTTTAAAAAAAAGGTAATTAAAACAAAATGAATAAAAAAATAAAGGTGATCCGGGTGGGGGTGGGTCTATATTGCGAGCAGAAAGGTGGTTTAAAAAAAATGGTATTTAAAACAAAATGAATGAAAAAATAAAGGTGATCCGGGTGGGGTTGGGTCTATGTCGCGAGCAGAAAGGTGGTTTAAAAAAAAGGTAATTAAAACAAAATGAATAAAAAAATAAAGGTGATCCGGGTGGGGGTGGGTCTATGTCGCGAGCAGAAAAGTGGTTTAAAAAACAAAAAAAATTAAAACAAAATGAATAAAAAAATAAAGGTGATCCGGGTGGGGGTGGGTCTATGTCGCGAGCAGAAAAGTGGTTTAAAAAACAAAAAAAATTAAAACAAAATGAATAAAAAAATTAAGGTGATCCGGGTGGGGGTGGGTCTATGTCGCGAGCAGAAAGGTGGTTTAAAGAAAAAGGTATTTAAAACAAAATGAATGAAAAAATAAAAGTGATTCAGGTGGGGGTAGGTCTATGTCCCGAGCAGAAAGTTGGTTTAAAGAAAAAGGTATTTAAAACAAAATGAATGAAAAAATAAAAGTGATTCAGGTGGGGGTGGGTCTATGTCGCGAGCAGAAAGGTGGTTTAAAAAAAAAGGTATTTAAAAAAAAATGAATAAATAAAAAAAGGTATTTAAAACAAAATGAATAAAAAAATAAAAGTGATTCGGGTGGGGGTGGGTCTATGTCGCGAGCAGAAAAGTGGTTTAAACAAAAGGTATTTTACACTAAATAAATTAAAAATAAAGGTGATCCGATTGTGGCTGGGTCTATGTCCCGAGCAGAAAGTTGGTTTAAAAAAAAAAAAATTAAAACAAAATGAATAAAAAAATAAAGGTGATCCGGGTGGGAGTGGGTCTATATCGCGAGCAGAAAGGTGGTTTAAAAAAAAAGGTATTTAAAACGAAATGAATAAAAAAATAAAGGTGATCCGGGTGGGTTTGGGTCTATGGCGCGAGCAGAAAGGTGGTTTAAAAAAAAGGTAATTAAAACAAAATGAATAAAAAAATAAAGGTGATCCGGGTGGGGGTGGGTCTATATTGCGAGCAGAAAGGTGGTTTAAAAAAAAAGGTATTTAAAACAAAATGAATAAAAAAATAAAGGTGATCCGGGTGGGGCTGGGTCTATGTCGCGAGCAGAAAAGTGGTTTAAAAAACAAAAAAAATTAAAACAAAATGAATAAAAAAATAAAGGTGATCCGGGTGGGGGTGGGTCTATGTCGCGAGCAGAAAAGTGGTTTAAAAAACAAAAAAAATTAAAACAAAATGAATAAAAAAATAAAGGTGATCCGGGTGGGAGTGGGTCTATATCGCGAGCAGAAAGGTGGTTTAAAAAAAAAGGTATTTAAAACGAAATGAATAAAAAAATAAAGGTGATCCGGGTGGGTTTGGGTCTATGGCGCGAGCAGAAAGGTGGTTTAAAAAAAAGGTAATTAAAACAAAATGAATAAAAAAATAAAGGTGATCCGGGTGGGGGTGGGTCTATATTGCGAGCAGAAAGGTGGTTTAAAAAAAAAGGTATTTAAAACAAAATGAATGAAAAAATAAAGGTGATCCGGGTGGGGTTGGGTCTATGTCGCGAACAGAAAGGTGGTTTAAAAAAAAGGTAATTAAAACAAAATGAATGAAAAAATAAAGGTGATCCGGGTGGGGTTGGGTCTATGTCGCGAACAGAAAGGTGGTTTAAAAAAAAGGTAATTAAAACAAAATGAATAAAAAAATAAAGGTGATCCGGGTGGGGGTGGGTCTATGTCGCGAGCAGAAAAGTGGTTTAAAAAACAAAAAAAATTAAAACAAAATGAATAAAAAAATAAAGGTGATCCGGGTGGGGGTGGGTCTATGTCCCGAGCAGAAAGGTGGTTTAAAAAAAAAAAAATTTAAAACAAAATGAATAAAAAAATAAAGGTGATCCGGGTGGGGGTGGGTCTATATCGCGAGCAGACAGGTGGTTTAAAGAAAAAGGTATTTAAAACAAAATGAATGAAAAAATAAAAGTGATTCGGGTGGGGGTGGGTCTATGTCGCGAGCAGAAAAGTGGTTTAAAAAAAAAAGTATTTAAAACAAAATGAATGAAAAAATAAAAGTGATTCGGGTGGGGGTGGGTCTATGTCGCGAGCAGAAAGGTGGTTTAAAAAAAAAGGTATTTAAAAAAAAATGAATAAATAAAAAAAGGTATTTAAAACAAAATGAATAAAAAAATAAAAGTGATTCGGGTGGGGGTGGGTCTATGTCGCGAGCAGAAAAGTGGTTTAAACAAAAGGTATTTTACACTAAATAAATTAAAAATAAAGGTGATCCGGTTGTGGCTGGGTCTATGTCCCGAGCAGAAAGTTGGTTTAAAAAAAAAAAAAATTAAAACAAAATGAATAAAAAAATAAAGGTGATCCGGGTGGGAGTGGGTCTATATCGCGAGCAGAAAGGTGGTTTAAAAAAAAAGGTATTTAAAACGAAATGAATAAAAAAATAAAGGTGATCCGGGTGGGTTTGGGTCTATGGCGCGAGCAGAAAGGTGGTTTAAAAAAAAGGTAATTAAAACAAAATGAATAAAAAAATAAAGGTGATCCGGGTGGGGGTGGGTCTAGATTGCGAGCAGAAAGGTGGTTTAAAAAAAAAGGTATTTAAAACAAAATGAATGAAAAAATAAAGGTGATCCGGGTGGGGTTGGGTCTATGTCGCGAACAGAAAGGTGGTTTAAAAAAAAGGTAATTAAAACAAAATGAATGAAAAAATAAAAGTGATTCAGGTGGGGGTGGGTCTATGTCGCGAGCAGAAAAGTGGTTTAAACAAAAGGTATTTTACACTAAATAAATTAAAAATAAAGGTGATCCGATTGTGGCTGGGTCTATGTCCCGAGCAGAAAGTTGGTTTAAAGAAAAAGGTATTTAAAACAAAATGAATGAAAAAATAAAAGTGATCCGGGTGGGGGTGGGTCTATGTCGCGAGCAGAAAAGTGGTTTAAAAAACAAAAAAAATTAAAACAAAATGAATAAAAAAATTAAGGTGATCCGGGTGGGGGTGGGTCTATGTCGCGAGCAGAAAGGTGGTTTAAAGAAAAAGGTATTTAAAACAAAATGAATGAAAAAATAAAAGTGATTCAGGTGGGGGTAGGTCTATGTCGCTAGCAGAAAGGTAGTTTAAAGAAAAAGGTATTTAAAACAAAATGAATAAAAAAATAAAGGTGATCCGGGTGGGTTTGGGTCTATGGCGCGAGCAGAAAGGTGGTTTAAAAAAAAGGTAATTAAAACAAAATGAATAAAAAAATAAAGGTGATCCGGGTGGGGTTGGGTCTATGTCGCGAACAGAAAGGTGGTTTAAACAAAAGGTATTTTACACTAAATAAATTAAAAATAAAGGTGATCCGGTTGTGGCTGGGTCTATGTCCCGAGCAGAGAGTTGGTTTAAAAAAAAAAAAAATTAAAACAAAATGAATAAAAAAATAAAGGTGATCCGGGTGGGAGTGGGTCTATATCGCGAGCAGAAAGGTGTTTTAAAAAAAAAGGTATTTAAAACGAAATGAATAAAAAAATAAAGGTGATCCGGGTGGGTTTGGGTCTATGGCGCGAGCAGAAAGGTGGTTTAAAAAAAAGGTAATTAAAACAAAATGAATAAAAAAATAAAGGTGATCCGGGTGGGGTTGGGTCTATGTCGCGAACAGAAAGGTGGTTTAAAAAAAAGGTAATTAAAACAAAATGAATAAAAAAATAAAGGTGATCCGGGTGGGGGTGGGTCTATGTCGCGAGCAGAAAGGTAGTTTAAAGAAAAAGGTATTTAAAACAAAATGAATAAAAAAATAAAAGTGATTCGGGTGGAGGTGGGTCTATGTCGCGAGCAGAAAAGTGGTTTAAACAAAAGGTATTTTACACTAAATAAATTAAAAATAAAGGTGATCCGGTTGTGGCTGGGTCTATGTCGCGAGCAGAAAGGTGGTTTAAAAAAAAGGTAATTAAAACAAAATGAATGAAAAAATAAAGGTGATCCGGGTGGGGTTGGGTCTATGTCGCGAACAGAAAGGTGGTTTAAAAAAAAGGTAATTAAAACAAAATGAATAAAAAAATAAAGGTGATCCGGGTGGGGTTGGGTCTATGTCGCGAACAGAAAGGTGGTTTAAACAAAAGGTATTTTACACTAAATAAATTAAAAATAAAGGTGATCCGGTTGTGGCTGGGTCTATGTCCCGAGCAGAGAGTTGGTTTAAAAAAAAAAAAAATTAAAACAAAATGAATAAAAAAATAAAGGTGATCCGGGTGGGGGTGGGTCTATATCGCGAGCAGAAAGGTGTTTTAAAAAAAAAGGTATTTAAAACGAAATGAATAAAAAAATAAAGGTGATCCGGGTGGGTTTGGGTCTATGGCGCGAGCAGAAAGGTGGTTTAAAAAAAAGGTAATTAAAACAAAATGAATAAAAAAATAAAGGTGATCCGGGTGGGGTTGGGTCTATGTCGCGAACAGAAAGGTGGTTTAAAAAAAAGGTAATTAAAACAAAATGAATAAAAAAATAAAGGTGATCCGGGTGGGGGTGGGTCTATGTCGCGAGCAGAAAAGTGGTTTAAAAAACAAAAAAAATTAAAACAAAATGAATAAAAAAATAAAGGTGATCCGGGTGGGTTTGGGTCTATGGCGCGAGCAGAAAGGTGGTTTAAAAAAAAGGTAATTAAAACAAAATGAATAAAAAAATAAAGGTGATCCGGGTGGGGGTGGGTCTATATTGCGAGCAGAAAGGTGGTTTAAAAAAAAAGGTATTTAAAACAAAATGAATGAAAAAATAAAGGTGATCCGGGTGGGGTTGGGTCTATGTCGCGAACAGAAAGGTGGTTTAAAAAAAAGGTAATTAAAACAAAATGAATAAAAAAATAAAGGTGATCCGGGTGGGGGTGGGTCTATGTCGCGAGCAGAAAGGTGGTTTAAAGAAAAAGGTATTTAAAACAAAATGAATGAAAAAATAAAAGTGATTCAGGTGGGGGTAGGTCTATGTCGCTAGCAGAAAGGTAGTTTAAAGAAAAAGGTATTTAAAACAAAATGAATAAAAAAATAAAGGTGATCCGGGTGGGTTTGGGTCTATGGCGCGAGCAGAAAGGTGGTTTAAAAAAAAGGTAATTAAAACAAAATGAATAAAAAAATAAAGGTGATCCGGGTGGGGTTGGGTCTATGTCGCGAACAGAAAGGTGGTTTAAACAAAAGGTATTTTACACTAAATAAATTAAAAATAAAGGTGATCCGGTTGTGGCTGGGTCTATGTCCCGAGCAGAGAGTTGGTTTAAAAAAAAAAAAAATTAAAACAAAATGAATAAAAAAATAAAGGTGATCCGGGTGGGAGTGGGTCTATATCGCGAGCAGAAAGGTGTTTTAAAAAAAAAGGTATTTAAAACGAAATGAATAAAAAAATAAAGGTGATCCGGGTGGGTTTGGGTCTATGGCGCGAGCAGAAAGGTGGTTTAAAAAAAAGGTAATTAAAACAAAATGAATAAAAAAATAAAGGTGATCCGGGTGGGGTTGGGTCTATGTCGCGAACAGAAAGGTGGTTTAAAAAAAAGGTAATTAAAACAAAATGAATAAAAAAATAAAGGTGATCCGGGTGGGGGTGGGTCTATGTCGCGAGCAGAAAGGTAGTTTAAAGAAAAAGGTATTTAAAACAAAATGAATAAAAAAATAAAAGTGATTCGGGTGGAGGTGGGTCTATGTCGCGAGCAGAAAAGTGGTTTAAACAAAAGGTATTTTACACTAAATAAATTAAAAATAAAGGTGATCCGGTTGTGGCTGGGTCTATGTCGCGAGCAGAAAGGTGGTTTAAAAAAAAGGTAATTAAAACAAAATGAATGAAAAAATAAAGGTGATCCGGGTGGGGTTGGGTCTATGTCGCGAACAGAAAGGTGGTTTAAAAAAAAGGTAATTAAAACAAAATGAATAAAAAAATAAAGGTGATCCGGGTGGGGTTGGGTCTATGTCGCGAACAGAAAGGTGGTTTAAACAAAAGGTATTTTACACTAAATAAATTAAAAATAAAGGTGATCCGGTTGTGGCTGGGTCTATGTCCCGAGCAGAGAGTTGGTTTAAAAAAAAAAAAAATTAAAACAAAATGAATAAAAAAATAAAGGTGATCCGGGTGGGAGTGGGTCTATATCGCGAGCAGAAAGGTGTTTTAAAAAAAAAGGTATTTAAAACGAAATGAATAAAAAAATAAAGGTGATCCGGGTGGGTTTGGGTCTATGGCGCGAGCAGAAAGGTGGTTTAAAAAAAAGGTAATTAAAACAAAATGAATAAAAAAATAAAGGTGATCCGGGTGGGGTTGGGTCTATGTCGCGAACAGAAAGGTGGTTTAAAAAAAAGGTAATTAAAACAAAATGAATAAAAAAATAAAGGTGATCCGGGTGGGGGTGGGTCTATGTCGCGAGCAGAAAAGTGGTTTAAAAAACAAAAAAAATTAAAACAAAATGAATAAAAAAATAAAGGTGATCCGGGTGGGTTTGGGTCTATGGCGCGAGCAGAAAGGTGGTTTAAAAAAAAGGTAATTAAAACAAAATGAATAAAAAAATAAAGGTGATCCGGGTGGGGGTGGGTCTATATTGCGAGCAGAAAGGTGGTTTAAAAAAAAAGGTATTTAAAACAAAATGAATGAAAAAATAAAGGTGATCCGGGTGGGGTTGGGTCTATGTCGCGAACAGAAAGTTGGTTTAAAGAAAAAGGTATTTAAAACAAAATGAATGAAAAAATAAAAGTGATCCGGGTGGGGGTGGGTCTATGTCGCGAGCAGAAAAGTGGTTTAAAAAACAAAAAAAATTAAAACAAAATGAATAAAAAAATTAAGGTGATCCGGGTGGGGGTGGGTCTATGTCGCGAGCAGAAAGGTGGTTTAAAGAAAAAGGTATTTAAAACAAAATGAATGAAAAAATAAAAGTGATCCGGGTGGGTTTGGGTCTATGGCGCGAGCAGAAAGGTGGTTTAAAAAAAAGGTAATTAAAACAAAATGAATAAAAAAATAAAGGTGATCCGGGTGGGGTTGGGTCTATGTCGCGAACAGAAAGGTGGTTTAAACAAAAGGTATTTTACACTAAATAAATTAAAAATAAAGGTGATCCGGTTGTGGCTGGGTCTATGTCCCGAGCAGAGAGTTGGTTTAAAAAAAAAAAAAATTAAAACAAAATGAATAAAAAAATAAAGGTGATCCGGGTGGGAGTGGGTCTATATCGCGAGCAGAAAGGTGTTTTAAAAAAAAAGGTATTTAAAACGAAATGAATAAAAAAATAAAGGTGATCCGGGTGGGTTTGGGTCTATGGCGCGAGCAGAAAGGTGGTTTAAAAAAAAGGTAATTAAAACAAAATGAATAAAAAAATAAAGGTGATCCGGGTGGGGTTGGGTCTATGTCGCGAACAGAAAGGTGGTTTAAAAAAAAGGTAATTAAAACAAAATGAATAAAAAAATAAAGGTGATCCGGGTGGGGGTGGGTCTATGTCGCGAGCAGAAAGGTAGTTTAAAGAAAAAGGTATTTAAAACAAAATGAATAAAAAAATAAAAGTGATTCGGGTGGAGGTGGGTCTATGTCGCGAGCAGAAAAGTGGTTTAAACAAAAGGTATTTTACACTAAATAAATTAAAAATAAAGGTGATCCGGTTGTGGCTGGGTCTATGTCGCGAGCAGAAAGGTGGTTTAAAAAAAAGGTAATTAAAACAAAATGAATGAAAAAATAAAGGTGATCCGGGTGGGGTTGGGTCTATGTCGCGAACAGAAAGGTGGTTTAAAAAAAAGGTAATTAAAACAAAATGAATAAAAAAATAAAGGTGATCCGGGTGGGGTTGGGTCTATGTCGCGAACAGAAAGGTGGTTTAAACAAAAGGTATTTTACACTAAATAAATTAAAAATAAAGGTGATCCGGTTGTGGCTGGGTCTATGTCCCGAGCAGAGAGTTGGTTTAAAAAAAAAAAAAATTAAAACAAAATGAATAAAAAAATAAAGGTGATCCGGGTGGGAGTGGGTCTATATCGCGAGCAGAAAGGTGTTTTAAAAAAAAAGGTATTTAAAACGAA
Organism: Ancistrocerus nigricornis; assembly: GCA_916049575.1. Lineage (NCBI taxonomy): Eukaryota > Metazoa > Arthropoda > Insecta > Hymenoptera > Vespidae > Ancistrocerus > Ancistrocerus nigricornis. Next base: position 16,599,246 of record OU696665.1, read on the forward strand.
ATGAATAAAAAAATAAAGGTGATCCGGGTGGGTTTGGGTCTATGGCGCGAGCAGAAAGGTGGTTTAAAAAAAAGGTAATTAAAACAAAATGAATAAAAAAATAAAGGTGATCCGGGTGGGGTTGGGTCTATGTCGCGAACAGAAAGGTGGTTTAAAAAAAAGGTAATTAAAACAAAATGAATAAAAAAATAAAGGTGATCCGGGTGGGGGTGGGTCTATGTCGCGAGCAGAAAAGTGGTTTAAAAAACAAAAAAAATTAAAACAAAATGAATAAAAAAATAAAGGTGATCCGGGTGGGTTTGGGTCTATGGCGCGAGCAGAAAGGTGGTTTAAAAAAAAGGTAATTAAAACAAAATGAATAAAAAAATAAAGGTGATCCGGGTGGGGGTGGGTCTATATTGCGAGCAGAAAGGTGGTTTAAAAAAAAAGGTATTTAAAACAAAATGAATGAAAAATAAAGGTGATCCGGGTGGGGTTGGGTCTATGTCGCGAACAGAAAGGTGGTTTAAAAAAAAGGTAATTAAAACAAAATGAATAAAAAAATAAAGGTGATCCGGGTGGGGGTGGGTCTATGTCGCGAGCAGAAAAGTGGTTTAAAAAACAAAAAAAATTAAAACAAAATGAATAAAAAAATAAAGGTGATCCGGGTGGGGGTGGGTCTATGTCCCGAGCAGAAAGGTGGTTTAAAAAAAAAAAAATTTAAAACAAAATGAATAAAAAAATAAAGGTGATCCGGGTGGGGGTGGGTCTATATCGCGAGCAGACAGGTGGTTTAAAGAAAAAGGTATTTAAAACAAAATGAATGAAAAAATAAAAGTGATTCGGGTGGGGGTGGGTCTATGTCGCGAGCAGAAAAGTGGTTTAAAAAAAAAAGTATTTAAAACAAAATGAATGAAAAAATAAAAGTGATTCGGGTGGGGGTGGGTCTATGTCGCGAGCAGAAAGGTGGTTTAAAAAACAAAAAAAATTAAAACAAAATGAATAAAAAAATAAAGGTGATCCGGGTGGGGGTGGGTCTATGTCGCGAGCAGAAAAGTGGTTTAAAAAACAAAAAAAATTAAAACAAAATGAATAAAAAAATAAAGGTGATCCGGGTGGGGGTGGGTCTATGTCGCGAGCAGAAAAGTGGTTTAAAAAACAAAAAAAATTAAAACAAAATGAATAAAAAAATTAAGGTGATCCGGGTGGGGGTGGGTCTATGTCGCGAGCAGAAAGGTGGTTTAAAGAAAAAGGTATTTAAAACAAAATGAATGAAAAAATAAAAGTGATCCGGGTGGGTTTGGGTCTATGTCGCGAGCAGAAAAGTGGTTTAAAAAACAAAAAAAATTAAAACAAAATGAATAAAAAAATTAAGGTGATCCGGGTGGGGGTGGGTCTATGTCGCGAGCAGAAAGGTGGTTTAAAGAAAAAGGTATTTAAAACAAAATGAATGAAAAAATAAAAGTGATCCGGGTGGGTTTGGGTCTATGGCGCGAGCAGAAAGGTGGTTTAAAAAAAAGGTAATTAAAACAAAATGAATAAAAAAATAAAGGTGATCCGGGTGGGGTTGGGTCTATGTCGCGAACAGAAAGGTGGTTTAAACAAAAGGTATTTTACACTAAATAAATTAAAAATAAAGGTGATCCGGTTGTGGCTGGGTCTATGTCCCGAGCAGAGAGTTGGTTTAAAAAAAAAAAAAATTAAAACAAAATGAATAAAAAAATAAAGGTGATCCGGGTGGGAGTGGGTCTATATCGCGAGCAGAAAGGTGTTTTAAAAAAAAAGGTATTTAAAACGAAATGAATAAAAAAATAAAGGTGATCCGGGTGGGTTTGGGTCTATGGCGCGAGCAGAAAGGTGGTTTAAAAAAAAGGTAATTAAAACAAAATGAATAAAAAAATAAAGGTGATCCGGGTGGGGTTGGGTCTATGTCGCGAACAGAAAGGTGGTTTAAAAAAAAGGTAATTAAAACAAAATGAATAAAAAAATAAAGGTGATCCGGGTGGGGGTGGGTCTATGTCGCGAGCAGAAAGGTAGTTTAAAGAAAAAGGTATTTAAAACAAAATGAATAAAAAAATAAAAGTGATTCGGGTGGAGGTGGGTCTATGTCGCGAGCAGAAAAGTGGTTTAAACAAAAGGTATTTTACACTAAATAAATTAAAAATAAAGGTGATCCGGTTGTGGCTGGGTCTATGTCGCGAGCAGAAAGGTGGTTTAAAAAAAAGGTAATTAAAACAAAATGAATGAAAAAATAAAGGTGATCCGGGTGGGGTTGGGTCTATGTCGCGAACAGAAAGGTGGTTTAAAAAAAAGGTAATTAAAACAAAATGAATAAAAAAATAAAGGTGATCCGGGTGGGGTTGGGTCTATGTCGCGAACAGAAAGGTGGTTTAAACAAAAGGTATTTTACACTAAATAAATTAAAAATAAAGGTGATCCGGTTGTGGCTGGGTCTATGTCCCGAGCAGAGAGTTGGTTTAAAAAAAAAAAAAATTAAAACAAAATGAATAAAAAAATAAAGGTGATCCGGGTGGGAGTGGGTCTATATCGCGAGCAGAAAGGTGTTTTAAAAAAAAAGGTATTTAAAACGAAATGAATAAAAAAATAAAGGTGATCCGGGTGGGTTTGGGTCTATGGCGCGAGCAGAAAGGTGGTTTAAAAAAAAGGTAATTAAAACAAAATGAATAAAAAAATAAAGGTGATCCGGGTGGGGTTGGGTCTATGTCGCGAACAGAAAGGTGGTTTAAAAAAAAGGTAATTAAAACAAAATGAATAAAAAAATAAAGGTGATCCGGGTGGGGGTGGGTCTATGTCGCGAGCAGAAAAGTGGTTTAAAAAACAAAAAAAATTAAAACAAAATGAATAAAAAAATAAAGGTGATCCGGGTGGGTTTGGGTCTATGGCGCGAGCAGAAAGGTGGTTTAAAAAAAAGGTAATTAAAACAAAATGAATAAAAAAATAAAGGTGATCCGGGTGGGGGTGGGTCTATATTGCGAGCAGAAAGGTGGTTTAAAAAAAAAGGTATTTAAAACAAAATGAATGAAAAAATAAAGGTGATCCGGGTGGGGTTGGGTCTATGTCGCGAACAGAAAGGTGGTTTAAAAAAAAGGTAATTAAAACAAAATGAATAAAAAAATAAAGGTGATCCGGGTGGGGGTGGGTCTATGTCGCGAGCAGAAAAGTGGTTTAAAAAACAAAAAAAATTAAAACAAAATGAATAAAAAAATAAAGGTGATCCGGGTGGGGGTGGGTCTATGTCCCGAGCAGAAAGGTGGTTTAAAAAAAAAAAAATTTAAAACAAAATGAATAAAAAAATAAAGGTGATCCGGGTGGGGGTGGGTCTATATCGCGAGCAGACAGGTGGTTTAAAGAAAAAGGTATTTAAAACAAAATGAATGAAAAAATAAAAGTGATTCGGGTGGGGGTGGGTCTATGTCGCGAGCAGAAAAGTGGTTTAAAAAAAAAAGTATTTAAAACAAAATGAATGAAAAAATAAAAGTGATTCGGGTGGGGATGGGTCTATGTCGCGAGCAGAAAGGTGGTTTAAAAAACAAAAAAAATTAAAACAAAATGAATAAAAAAATAAAGGTGATCCGGGTGGGGGTGGGTCTATGTCGCGAGCAGAAAAGTGGTTTAAAAAACAAAAAAAATTAAAACAAAATGAATAAAAAAATAAAGGTGATCCGGGTGGGGGTGGGTCTATGTCGCGAGCAGAAAAGTGGTTTAAAAAACAAAAAAAATTAAAACAAAATGAATAAAAAAATAAAAGTGATTCAGGTGGGGGTAGGTCTATGTCCCGAGCAGAAAGTTGGTTTAAAGAAAAAGGTATTTAAAACAAAATGAATGAAAAAATAAAAGTGATTCAGGTGGGGGTGGGTCTATGTCGCGAGCAGAAAAGTGGTTTAAACAAAAGGTATTTTACACTAAATAAATTAAAAATAAAGGTGATCCGATTGTGGCTGGGTCTATGTCCCGAGCAGAAAGTTGGTTTAAAGAAAAAGGTATTTAAAACAAAATGAATGAAAAAATAAAAGTGATTCAGGTGGGGGTAGGTCTATGTCGCTAGCAGAAAGGTAGTTTAAAGAAAAAGGTATTTAAAACAAAATGAATAAAAAAATAAAGGTGATCCGGGTGGGTTTGGGTCTATGGCGCGAGCAGAAAAGTGGTTTAAAAAACAAAAAAAATTAAAACAAAATGAATAAAAAAATTAAGGTGATCCGGGTGGGGGTGGGTCTATGTCGCGAGCAGAAAGGTGGTTTAAAGAAAAAGGTATTTAAAACAAAATGAATGAAAAAATAAAAGTGATTCAGGTGGGGGTAGGTCTATGTCGCTAGCAGAAAGGTAGTTTAAAGAAAAAGGTATTTAAAACAAAATGAATAAAAAAATAAAGGTGATCCGGGTGGGTTTGGGTCTATGGCGCGAGCAGAAAGGTGGTTTAAAAAAAAGGTAATTAAAACAAAATGAATAAAAAAATAAAGGTGATCCGGGTGGGGTTGGGTCTATGTCGCGAACAGAAAGGTGGTTTAAACAAAAGGTATTTTACACTAAATAAATTAAAAATAAAGGTGATCCGGTTGTGGCTGGGTCTATGTCCCGAGCAGAAAGTTGGTTTAAAAAAAAAAAAAATTAAAACAAAATGAATAAAAAAATAAAGGTGATCCGGGTGGGAGTGGGTCTATATCGCGAGCAGAAAGGTGTTTTAAAAAAAAAGGTATTTAAAACGAAATGAATAAAAAAATAAAGGTGATCCGGGTGGGTTTGGGTCTATGGCGCGAGCAGAAAGGTGGTTTAAAAAAAAGGTAATTAAAACAAAATGAATAGAAAAATAAAGGTGATCCGGGTGGGGTTGGGTCTATGTCGCGAACAGAAAGGTGGTTTAAAAAAAAGGTAATTAAAACAAAATGAATAAAAAAATAAAGGTGATCCGGGTGGGGGTGGGTCTATGTCGCGAGCAGAAAAGTGGTTTAAAAAACAAAAAAAATTAAAACAAAATGAATAAAAAAATAAAGGTGATCCGGGTGGGGGTGGGTCTATGTCCCGAGCAGAAAGGTGGTTTAAAAAACAAAAAAAATTAAAACAAAATGAATAAAAAAATAAAGGTGATCCGGGTGGGGGTGGGTCTATATTGCGAGCAGAAAGGTGGTTTAAAAAAAAAGGTATTTAAAACGAAATGAATAAAAAAATAAAGGTGATCCGGGTGGGTTTGGGTCTATGGCGCGAGCAGAAAGGTGGTTTAAAAAAAAGGTAATTAAAACAAAATGAATAAAAAAATAAAGGTGATCCGGGTGGGGTTGGGTCTATGTCGCGAACAGAAAGGTGGTTTAAAAAAAAGGTAATTAAAACAAAATGAATAAAAAAATAAAGGTGATCCGGGTGGGGGTGGGTCTATGTCGCGAGCAGAAAAGTGGTTTAAAAAACAAAAAAAATTAAAACAAAATGAATAAAAAAATAAAGGTGATCCGGGTGGGGGTGGGTCTATATTGCGAGCAGAAAGGTGGTTTAAAAAAAAAGGTATTTAAAACAAAATGAATGAAAAAATAAAGGTGATCCGGGTGGGGTTGGGTCTATGTCGCGAACAGAAAGGTGGTTTAAAAAAAAGGTAATTAAAACAAAATGAATAAAAAAATAAAGGTGATCCGGGTGGGGCTGGGTCTATGTCGCGAGCAGAAAAGTGGTTTAAAAAACAAAAAAAATTAAAACAAAATGTATAAAAAAATAAAGGTGATCCGGGTGGGGGTGGGTCTATGTCGCGAGCAGAAAAGTGGTTTAAAAAACAAAAAAAATTAAAACAAAATGAATAAAAAAATTAAGGTGATCCGGGTGGGAGTGGGTCTATATCGCGAGCAGAAAGGTGGTTTAAAAAAAAAGGTATTTAAAACGAAATGAATAAAAAAATAAAGGTGATCCGGGTGGGTTTGGGTCTATGGCGCGAGCAGAAAGGTGGTTTAAAAAAAAGGTAATTAAAACAAAATGAATAAAAAAATAAAGGTGATCCGGGTGGGGGTGGGTCTATATTGCGAGCAGAAAGGTGGTTTAAAAAAAAAGGTATTTAAAACAAAATGAATGAAAAAATAAAGGTGATCCGGGTGGGGTTGGGTCTATGTCGCGAACAGAAAGGTGGTTTAAAAAAAAGGTAATTAAAACAAAATGAATAAAAAAATAAAGGTGATCCGGGTGGGGGTGGGTCTATGTCGCGAGCAGAAAAGTGGTTTAAAAAACAAAAAAAATTAAAACAAAATGAATAAAAAAATAAAGGTGATCCGGGTGGGGGTGGGTCTATGTCCCGAGCAGAAAGGTGGTTTAAAAAAAAAAAAATTTAAAACAAAATGAATAAAAAAATAAAGGTGATCCAGGTGGGGGTGGGTCTATATCACGAGCAGACAGGTGGTTTAAAGAAAAAGGTATTTAAAACAAAATGAATGAAAAAATAAAAGTGATTCGGGTGGGGGTGGGTCTATGTCGCGAGCAGAAAAGTGGTTTAAAAAAAAAAGTATTTAAAACAAAATGAATGAAAAAATAAAAGTGATTCGGGTGGGGGTGGGTCTATGGCGCGAGCAGAAAGGTGGTTTAAAAAAAAGGTAATTAAAACAAAATGAATAAAAAAATAAAGGTGATCCGGGTGGGGTTGGGTCTATGTCGCGAACAGAAAGGTGGTTTAAACAAAAGGTATTTTACACTAAATGAATAAAAAAATAAAGGTGATCCGGGTGGGAGTGGGTCTATATCGCGAGCAGAAAGGTGTTTTAAAAAAAAAGGTATTTAAAACGAAATGAATAAAAAAATAAAGGTGATCCGGGTGGGTTTGGGTCTATGGCGCGAGCAGAAAGGTGGTTTAAAAAAAAGGTAATTAAAACAAAATGAATAAAAAAATAAAGGTGATCCGGGTGGGGTTGGGTCTATGTCGCGAACAGAAAGGTGGTTTAAAAAAAAGGTAATTAAAACAAAATGAATAAAAAAATAAAGGTGATCCGGGTGGGGGTGGGTCTATGTCGCGAGCAGAAAAGTGGTTTAAAAAACAAAAAAAATTAAAACAAAATGAATAAAAAAATAAAGGTGATCCGGGTGGGTTTGGGTCTATGGCGCGAGCAGAAAGGTGGTTTAAAAAAAAGGTAATTAAAACAAAATGAATAAAAAAATAAAGGTGATCCGGGTGGGGGTGGGTCTATATTGCGAGCAGAAAGGTGGTTTAAAAAAAAAGGTATTTAAAACAAAATTAATGAAAAAATAAAGGTGATCCGGGTGGGGTTGGGTCTATGTCGCGAACAGAAAGGTGGTTTAAAAAAAAGGTAATTAAAACAAAATGAATAAAAAAATAAAGGTGATCCGGGTGGGGGTGGGTCTATGTCGCGAGCAGAAAAGTGGTTTAAAAAACAAAAAAAATTAAAACAAAATGAATAAAAAAATAAAGGTGATCCGGGTGGGGGTGGGTCTATGTCCCGAGCAGAAAGGTGGTTTAAAAAAAAAAAAATTTAAAACAAAATGAATAAAAAAATAAAGGTGATCCGGGTGGGGGTGGGTCTATATCGCGAGCAGACAGGTGGTTTAAAGAAAAAGGTATTTAAAACAAAATGAATGAAAAAATAAAAGTGATTCGGGTGGGGGTGGGTCTATGTCGCGAGCAGAAAAGTGGTTTAAAAAAAAAAGTATTTAAAACAAAATGAATGAAAAAATAAAAGTGATTCGGGTGGGGGTGGGTCTATGTCGCGAGCAGAAAGGTGGTTTAAAAAAAAGGTAATTAAAACAAAATGAATAAAAAAATAAAGGTGATCCGGGTGGGGTTGGGTCTATGTCGCGAACAGAAAGGTGGTTTAAACAAAAGGTATTTTACACTAAATGAATAAAAAAATAAAGGTGATCCGGGTGGGAGTGGGTCTATATCGCGAGCAGAAAGGTGTTTTAAAAAAAAAGGTATTTAAAACGAAATGAATAAAAAAATAAAGGTGATCCGGGTGGGTTTGGGTCTATGGCGCGAGCAGAAAGGTGGTTTAAAAAAAAGGTAATTAAAACAAAATGAATAAAAAAATAAAGGTGATCCGGGTGGGGTTGGGTCTATGTCGCGAACAGAAAGGTGGTTTAAAAAAAAGGTAATTAAAACAAAATGAATAAAAAAATAAAGGTGATCCGGGTGGGGGTGGGTCTATGTCGCGAGCAGAAAAGTGGTTTAAAAAACAAAAAAAATTAAAACAAAATGAATAAAAAAATAAAGGTGATCCGGGTGGGTTTGGGTCTATGTCGCGAGCAGAAAGGTGGTTTAAAAAAAAGGTAATTAAAACAAAATGAATAAAAAAATAAAGGTGATCCGGGTGGGGGTGGGTCTATATTGCGAGCAGAAAGGTGGTTTAAAAAAAAAGGTATTTAAAACAAAATGAATGAAAAAATAAAGGTGATCCGGGTGGGGTTGGGTCTATGTCGCGAACAGAAAGGTGGTTTAAAAAAAAGGTAATTAAAACAAAATGAATAAAAAAATAAAGGTGATCCGGGTGGGGGTGGGTCTATGTCGCGAGCAGAAAAGTGGTTTAAAAAACAAAAAAAATTAAAACAAAATGAATAAAAAAATAAAGGTGATTCGGGTGGGGGTGGGTCTATGTCCCGAGCAGAAAGGTGGTTTAAAAAAAAAAAAATTTTAAACAAAATGAATAAAAAAATAAAGGTGATCCGGGTGGGGGTGGGTCTATATCGCGAGCAGAAAGGTGGTTTAAAAAAAAGGTAATTAAAACAAAATGAATAAAAAAATAAAGGTGATCCGGGTGGGGGTGGGTCTATATTGCGAGCAGAAAGGTGGTTTAAAAAAAAAGGTATTTAAAACAAAATGAATGAAAAAATAAAGGTGATCCGGGTGGGGTTGGGTCTATGTCGCGAGCAGAAAAGTGGTTTAAAGAAAAAGGTATTTAAAACAAAATGAATAAAAAAATAAAGGTGATCCGGGTGGGGGTGGGTCTATATTGCGAGCAGAAAGGTGGTTTAAAAAAAAAGGTATTTAAAACAAAATGAATGAAAAAATAAAGGTGATCCGGGTGGGGGTGGGTCTATGTCGCGAGCAGAAAAGTGGTTTAAAAAACAAAAAAAATTAAAACAAAATGAATAAAAAAATAAAGGTGATCCGGGTGGGGGTGGGTCTATGTCGCGAGCAGAAAAGTGGTTTAAAAAACAAAAAAAATTAAAACAAAATGAATAAAAAAATAAAAGTGATTCAGGTGGGGGTAGGTCTATGTCCCGAGCAGAAAGTTGGTTTAAAGAAAAAGGTATTTAAAACAAAATGAATGAAAAAATAAAAGTGATTCAGGTGGGGGTGGGTCTATGTCGCGAGCAGAAAAGTGGTTTAAACAAAAGGTATTTTACACTAAATAAATTAAAAATAAAGGTGATCCGATTGTGGCTGGGTCTATGTCCCGAGCAGAAAGTTGGTTTAAAGAAAAAGGTATTTAAAACAAAATGAATGAAAAAATAAAAGTGATTCAGGTGGGGGTAGGTCTATGTCGCTAGCAGAAAGGTAGTTTAAAGAAAAAGGTATTTAAAACAAAATGAATAAAAAAATAAAGGTGATCCGGGTGGGTTTGGGTCTATGTCGCGAGCAGAAAAGTGGTTTAAAAAACAAAAAAAATTAAAACAAAATGAATAAAAAAATAAAGGTGATCGGGGTGGGGGTGGGTCTATGTCGCGAGCAGAAAGGTGGTTTAAAGAAAAAGGTATTTAAAACAAAATGAATGAAAAAATAAAAGTGATTCAGGTGGGGGTAGGTCTATGTCGCTAGCAGAAAGGTAGTTTAAAGAAAAAGGTATTTAAAACAAAATGAATAAAAAAATAAAGGTGATCCGGGTGGGGTTGGGTCTATGTCGCGAGCAGAAAGGTGGTTTAAAAAAAAGGTAATTAAAACAAAATGAATAAAAAAATAAAGGTGATCCGGGTGGGGTTGGGTCTATGTCGCGAACAGAAAGGTGGTTTAAACAAAAGGTAATTAAAACAAAATAAATTAAAAATAAAGGTGATCCGGTTGTGGCTGGGTCTATGTCCCGAGCAGAAAGTTGGTTTAAAAAAAAAAAAAATTAAAACAAAATGAATAAAAAAATAAAGGTGATCCGGGTGGGGGTGGGTCTATATCGCGAGCAGAAAGGTGTTTTAAAAAAAAAGGTATTTAAAACTAAATGAATAAAAAAATAAAGGTGATCCGGGTGGGTTTGGGTCTATGGCGCGAGCAGAAAGGTGGTTTAAAAAAAAGGTAATTAAAACAAAATGAATAAAAAAATAAAGGTGATCCGGGTGGGGTTGGGTCTATGTCGCGAACAGAAAGGTGGTTTAAAAAAAAGGTAATTAAAACAAAATGAATAAAAAAATAAAGGTGATCCGGGTGGGGGTGGGTCTATATCGCGAGCAGAAAGGTGTTTTAAAAAAAAAGGTATTTAAAACGAAATGAATAAAAAAATAAAGGTGATCCGGGTGGGTTTGGGTCTATGGCGCGAGCAGAAAGGTGGTTTAAAAAAAAGGTAATTAAAACAAAATGAATAAAAAAATAAAGGTGATCCGGGTGGGGTTGGGTCTATGTCGCGAACAGAAAGGTGGTTTAAAAAAAAGGTAATTAAAACAAAATGAATAAAAAAATAAAGGTGATCCGGGTGGGGGTGGGTCTATGTCGCGAGCAGAAAGGTGGTTTAAAAAACAAAAAAAATTAAAACAAAATGAATAAAAAAATAAAGGTGATCCGGGTGGGGGTGGGTCTATATTGCGAGCAGAAAGGTGGTTTAAAAAAAAAGGTATTTAAAACAAAATGAATGAAAAAATTAAAGGTGATCCGGGTGGGGTTGGGTCTATGTCGCGAACAGAAAGGTGGTTTAAAAAAAAGGTAATTAAAACAAAATGAATAAAAAAATAAAGGTGATCCGGGTGGGGCTGGGTCTATGTCGCGAGCAGAAAAGTGGTTTAAAAAACAAAAAAAATTAAAACAAAATGAATAAAAAAATAAAGGTGATCCGGGTGGGGGTGGGTCTATGTCGCGAGCAGAAAAGTGGTTTAAAAAACAAAAAAAATTAAAACAAAATGAATAAAAAAATTAAGGTGATCCGGGTGGGAGTGGGTCTATATCGCGAGCAGAAAGGTGGTTTAAAAAAAAAGGTATTTAAAACGAAATGAATAAAAAAATAAAGGTGATCCGGGTGGGTTTGGGTCTATGGCGCGAGCAGAAAGGTGGTTTAAAAAAAAGGTAATTAAAACAAAATGAATAAAAAAATAAAGGTGATCCGGGTGGGGGTGGGTCTATGTCGCGAGCAGAAAGGTGGTTTAAAAAAAAGGTAATTAAAAAAAAATGAATAAAAAAATAAAGGTGATCCGGGTGGGGGTGGGTCTATGTCGCGAGCAGAAAGGTGGTTTAAACAAAAGGTATTTTACACTAAATAAATTAAAAATAAAGGTGATCCGGTTGTGGCTGGGTCTATGTCCCGAGCAGAAAGTTGGTTTAAAAAAAAAAAAAATTAAAACAAAATGAATAAAAAAATAAAGGTGATCCGGGTGGGGTTGGGTCTATGTCGCGAGCAGAAAGGTGGTTTAAAAAAAAGGTAATTAAAACAAAATGAATAAAAAAAAAAGGTATTTAAAACAAAATGAATAAAAAAATAAAGGTGATCCGGGTGGGGGTGGGTCTATATTGCGAGCAGAAAGGTGGTTTAAAAAAAAAGGTATTTAAAACAAAATGAATGAAAAAATAAAAGTGATTCAGGTGGGGGTAGGTCTATGTCGCTAGCAGAAAGGTAGTTTAAAGAAAAAGGTATTTAAAACAAAATGAATAAAAAAATAAAGGTGATCCGGGTGGGTTTGGGTCTATGGCGCGAGCAGAAAAGTGGTTTAAAAAACAAAAAAAATTAAAACAAAATGAATAAAAAAATTAAGGTGATCCGGGTGGGGGTGGGTCTATGTCGCGAGCAGAAAGGTGGTTTAAAGAAAAAGGTATTTAAAACAAAATGAATGAAAAAATAAAAGTGATTCAGGTGGGGGTAGGTCTATGTCGCTAGCAGAAAGGTAGTTTAAAAAAAAAGGTATTTAAAACAAAATGAATAAAAAAATAAAGGTGATCCGGGTGGGTTTGGGTCTATGGCGCGAGCAGAAAGGTGGTTTAAAAAAAAGGTAATTAAAACAAAATGAATAAAAAAATAAAGGTGATCCGGGTGGGGTTGGGTCTATGTCGCGAGCAGAAAGGTGGTTTAAACAAAAGGTATTTTACACTAAATAAATTAAAAATAAAGGTGATCCGGTTGTGGCTGGGTCTATGTCCCGAGCAGAAAGTTGGTTTAAAAAAAAAAAAAATTAAAACAAAATGAATAAAAAAATAAAGGTGATCCGGGTGGGGGTGGGTCTATGTCGCGAGCAGAAAGGTGTTTTAAAAAAAAAGGTATTTAAAACGAAATGAATAAAAAAATAAAGGTGATCCGGGTGGGTTTGGGTCTATGGCGCGAGCAGAAAGGTGGTTTAAAAAAAAGGTAATTAAAACAAAATGAATAAAAAAATAAAGGTGATCCGGGTGGGGTTGGGTCTATGTCGCGAACAGAAAGGTGGTTTAAAAAAAAGGTAATTAAAACAAAATGAATAAAAAAATAAAGGTGATCCGGGTGGGGGTGGGTCTATATCGCGAGCAGAAAGGTGTTTTAAAAAAAAAGGTATTTAAAACGAAATGAATAAAAAAATAAAGGTGATCCGGGTGGGTTTGGGTCTATGGCGCGAGCAGAAAGGTGGTTTAAAAAAAAGGTAATTAAAACAAAATGAATAAAAAAATAAAGGTGATCCGGGTGGGGTTGGGTCTATGTCGCGAGCAGAAAGGTGGTTTAAAAAAAAGGTAATTAAAACAAAATGAATAAAAAAATAAAGGTGATCCGGGTGGGGGTGGGTCTATGTCGCGAGCAGAAAAGTGGTTTAAAAAACAAAAAAAATTAAAACAAAATGAATAAAAAAATAAAGGTGATCCGGGTGGGGGTGGGTCTATATTGCGAGCAGAAAGGTGGTTTAAAAAAAAAGGTATTTAAAACAAAATGAATGAAAAAATTAAAGGTGATCCGGGTGGGGTTGGGTCTATGTCGCGAACAGAAAGGTGGTTTAAAAAAAAGGTAATTAAAACAAAATGAATAAAAAAATAAAGGTGATCCGGGTGGGGCTGGGTCTATGTCGCGAGCAGAAAAGTGGTTTAAAAAACAAAAAAAATTAAAACAAAATGAATAAAAAAATAAAGGTGATCCGGGTGGGGGTGGGTCTATGTCGCGAGCAGAAAAGTGGTTTAAAAAACAAAAAAAATTAAAACAAAATGAATAAAAAAATTAAGGTGATCCGGGTGGGGGTGGGTCTATATCGCGAGCAGAAAGGTGGTTTAAAAAAAAAGGTATTTAAAACGAAATGAATAAAAAAATAAAGGTGATCCGGGTGGGTTTGGGTCTATGGCGCGAGCAGAAAGGTGGTTTAAAAAAAAGGTAATTAAAACAAAATGAATAAAAAAATAAAGGTGATCCGGGTGGGGGTGGGTCTATGTCGCGAGCAGAAAAGTGGTTTAAAAAAAAGGTAATTAAAAAAAAATGAATAAAAAAATAAAGGTTATCGGGGTGGGGGTGGGTCTATGTCGCGAGCAGAAAGGTGGTTTAAACAAAAGGTATTTTACACTAAATAAATTAAAAATAAAGGTGATCCGGTTGTGGCTGGGTCTATGTCCCGAGCAGAAAGTTGGTTTAAAAAAAAAAAAAATTAAAACAAAATGAATAAAAAAATAAAGGTGATCCGGGTGGGGGTGGGTCTATGTCGCGAGCAGAAAGGTGGTTTAAAAAAAAGGTAATTAAAACAAAATGAATAAAAAAAAAAGGTATTTAAAACAAAATGAATAAAAAAATAAAGGTGATCCGGGTGGGGGTGGGTCTATATTGCGAGCAGAAAGGTGGTTTAAAAAAAAAGGTATTTAAAACAAAATGAATGAAAAAATAAAGGTGATCCGGGTGGGGTTGGGTCTATGTCGCGAACAGAAAGGTGGTTTAAAAAAAAGGTAATTAAAACAAAATGAATAAAAAAATAAAGGTGATCCGGGTGGGGGTGGGTCTATGTCGCGAGCAGAAAAGTGGTTTAAAAAACAAAAAAAATTAAAACAAAATGAATAAAAAAATAAAGGTGATCCGGGTGGGGGTGGGTCTATGTCCCGAGCAGAAAGGTGGTTTAAACAAAAGGTATTTTACACTAAATAAATTAAAAATAAAGGTGATCCGGTTGTGGCTGGGTCTATGTCCCGAGCAGAAAGTTGGTTTAAAAAAAAAAAAAATTAAAACAAAATGAATAAAAAAATAAAGGTGATCCGGGTGGGGGTGGGTCTATGTCGCGAGCAGAAAGGTGGTTTAAAAAAAAGGTAATTAAAACAAAATGAATAAAAAAAAAAGGTATTTAAAACAAAATGAATAAAAAAATAAAAGTGATTCGGGTGGGGGTGGGTCTATGTCGCGAGCAGAAAAGTGGTTTAAAAAAAAAGGTATTTAAAACAAAATGAATAAAAAAATAAAGGTGATCCGGGTGGGGTTGGGTCTATGTCGCGAACAGAAAGGTGGTTTAAAAAAAAGGTAATTAAAACAAAATGAATAAAAAAATAAAGGTGATCCGGGTGGGGGTGGGTCTATGTCGCGAGCAGAAAAGTGGTTTAAACAAAAGGTATTTTACACTAAATAAATTAAAAATAAAGGTGATCCGGTTGTGGCTGGGTCTATGTCCCGAGCAGAAAGTTGGTTTAAAGAAAAAGGTATTTAAAACAAAATGAATGAAAAAATAAAAGTGATTCAGGTGGGGGTGGGTCTATGTCGCTAGCAGAAAGGTGGTTTAAAAAAAAAAGTATTTAAAACAAAATGAATAAAAAAATAAAGGTGATCCGGGTGGGGGTGGGTCTATGTCGCGAGCAGAAAGGTGTTTTAAAAAAAAAGGTATTTAAAACAAAATGAATAAAAAAAAAAGGTATTTAAAACAAAATGAATAAAAAAATAAAAGTTATTCGGGTGGGGGTGGGTCTATGTCGCGAGCAGAAAAGTGGTTTAAACAAAAGGTATTTTACACTAAATAAATTAAAAATAAAGGTGATCCGGTTGTGGCTGGGTCTATGTCCCGAGCAGAAAGTTGGTTTAAAGAAAAAGGTATTTAAAACAAAATGAATGAAAAAATAAAAGTGATTCAGGTGGGGGTGGGTCTATGTCGCGAGCAGAAAAGTGGTTTAAACAAAAGGTATTTTACACTAAATAAATTAAAAATAAAGGTGATCCGGTTGTGGCTGAGTCTATGTCGCGAGCAGAAAGGTGGTTTAAAAAAAAGGTAATTAAAACAAAATGAATAAAAAAATAAAGGTGATCCGGGTGGGGGTGGGTCTATATTGCGAGCAGAAAGGTGCTTTAAAAAAAAAAGTATTTAAAACAAAATGAATAAAAAAATAAAGGTGATCCGGGTGGGGGTGGGTCTATGTCGCGAGCAGAAAGGTGGTTTAAAAAAAAAAAAATTTAAAACAAAATGAATAAAAAAATAAAGGTGATCCGGGTGGGGGTGGGTCTATATTGCGAGCAGAAAGGTGGTTTAAAAAAAAAGGTATTTAAAACAAAATGAATGAAAAAATAAAGGTGATCCGGGTGGGGTTGGGTCTATGTCCCGAGCAGAAAGGTGGTTTAAAAAAAAAAAAATTTAAAACAAAATGAATAAAAAAATAAAGGTGATCCGGGTGGGGGTGGGTCTATATTGCGAGCAGAAAGGTGGTTTAAAAAAAAAGGTATTTAAAACAAAATGAATAAAAAAATTAAAGGTGATCCGGGTGGGGTTGGGTCTATGTCGCGAACAGAAAGGTGGTTTAAAAAAAAGGTAATTAAAACAAAATGAATAAAAAAATAAAGGTGATCCGGGTGGGGCTGGGTCTATGTCGCGAGCAGAAAAGTGGTTTAAAAAACAAAAAAAATTAAAACAAAATGAATAAAAAAATAAAGGTGATCCGGGTGGGGGTGGGTCTATGTCGCGAGCAGAAAAGTGGTTTAAAAAACAAAAAAAATTAAAACAAAATGAATAAAAAAATTAAGGTGATCCGGGTGGGAGTGGGTCTATGTCGCGAGCAGAAAGGTGGTTTAAAAAAAAGGTAATTAAAACAAAATGAATAAAAAAATAAAGGTGATCCGGGTGGGGGTGGGTCTATATCGCGAGCAGAAAGGTGTTTTAAAAAAAAAGGTATTTAAAACGAAATGAATAAAAAAATAAAGGTGATCCGGGTGGGTTTGGGTCTATGGCGCGAGCAGAAAGGTGGTTTAAAAAAAAGGTAATTAAAACAAAATGAATAAAAAAATAAAGGTGATCCGGGTGGGGTTGGGTCTATGTCGCGAACAGAAAGGTGGTTTAAAAAAAAGGTAATTAAAACAAAATGAATAAAAAAATAAAGGTGATCCGGGTGGGGGTGGGTCTATGTCGCGAGCAGAAAAGTGGTTTAAAAAACAAAAAAAATTAAAACAAAATGAATAAAAAAATAAAGGTGATCCGGGTGGGGGTGGGTCTATGTCCCGAGCAGAAAGGTGTTTTAAAAAAAAAGGTATTTAAAACGAAATGAATAAAAAAATAAAGGTGATCCGGGTGGGTTTGGGTCTATGGCGCGAGCAGAAAGGTGGTTTAAAAAAAAGGTAATTAAAACAAAATGAATAAAAAAATAAAGGTGATCCGGGTGGGTTTGGGTCTATGGCGCGAGCAGAAAGGTGGTTTAAAAAAAAGGTAATTAAAACAAAATGAATAAAAAAATAAAGGTGATCCGGGTGGGGGTGGGTCTATATTGCGAGCAGAAAGGTGGTTTAAAAAAAAAGGTATTTAAAACAAAATGAATGAAAAAATAAAGGTGATCCGGGTGGGGTTGGGTCTATGTCGCGAACAGAAAGGTGGTTTAAAAAAAAGGTAATTAAAACAAAATGAATAAAAAAATAAAGGTGATCCGGGTGGGGGTGGGTCTATGTCGCGAGCAGAAAAGTGGTTTAAAAAACAAAAAAAATTAAAACAAAATGAATAAAAAAATAAAGGTGATCCGGGTGGGGGTGGGTCTATGTCCCGAGCAGAAAGGTGGTTTAAAAAAAAAAAAATTTTAAACAAAATGAATAAAAAAATAAAGGTGATCCGGGTGGGGGTGGGTCTATATCGCGAGCAGACAGGTGGTTTAAAAAAAAGGTAATTAAAACAAAATGAATAAAAAAATAAAGGTGATCCGGGT
Organism: Ancistrocerus nigricornis; assembly: GCA_916049575.1. Classification (NCBI taxonomy): domain Eukaryota; kingdom Metazoa; phylum Arthropoda; class Insecta; order Hymenoptera; family Vespidae; genus Ancistrocerus; species Ancistrocerus nigricornis. Next base: position 16,616,434 of record OU696665.1, read on the forward strand.
GGGGGTGGGTCTATATTGCGAGCAGAAAGGTGGTTTAAAAAAAAAGGTATTTAAAACAAAATGAATGAAAAAATAAAGGTGATCCGGGTGGGGTTGGGTCTATGTCGCGAGCAGAAAAGTGGTTTAAAGAAAAAGGTATTTAAAACAAAATGAATAAAAAAATAAAGGTGATCCGGGTGGGGGTGGGTCTATATTGCGAGCAGAAAGGTGGTTTAAAAAAAAAGGTATTTAAAACAAAATGAATGAAAAAATAAAGGTGATCCGGGTGGGGGTGGGTCTATGTCGCGAGCAGAAAAGTGGTTTAAAAAACAAAAAAAATTAAAACAAAATGAATAAAAAAATAAAGGTGATCCGGGTGGGGGTGGGTCTATGTCGCGAGCAGAAAAGTGGTTTAAAAAACAAAAAAAATTAAAACAAAATGAATAAAAAAATAAAAGTGATTCAGGTGGGGGTAGGTCTATGTCCCGAGCAGAAAGTTGGTTTAAAGAAAAAGGTATTTAAAACAAAATGAATGAAAAAATAAAAGTGATTCAGGTGGGGGTGGGTCTATGTCGCGAGCAGAAAAGTGGTTTAAACAAAAGGTATTTTACACTAAATAAATTAAAAATAAAGGTGATCCGATTGTGGCTGGGTCTATGTCCCGAGCAGAAAGTTGGTTTAAAGAAAAAGGTATTTAAAACAAAATGAATGAAAAAATAAAAGTGATTCAGGTGGGGGTAGGTCTATGTCGCTAGCAGAAAGGTAGTTTAAAGAAAAAGGTATTTAAAACAAAATGAATAAAAAAATAAAGGTGATCCGGGTGGGTTTGGGTCTATGGCGCGAGCAGAAAAGTGGTTTAAAAAACAAAAAAAATTAAAACAAAATGAATAAAAAAATTAAGGTGATCCGGGTGGGGGTGGGTCTATGTCGCGAGCAGAAAGGTGGTTTAAAGAAAAAGGTATTTAAAACAAAATGAATGAAAAAATAAAAGTGATTCAGGTGGGGGTAGGTCTATGTCGCTAGCAGAAAGGTAGTTTAAAGAAAAAGGTATTTAAAACAAAATGAATAAAAAAATAAAGGTGATCCGGGTGGGTTTGGGTCTATGGCGCGAGCAGAAAGGTGGTTTAAAAAAAAGGTAATTAAAACAAAATGAATAAAAAAATAAAGGTGATCCGGGTGGGGTTGGGTCTATGTCGCGAACAGAAAGGTGGTTTAAACAAAAGGTATTTTACACTAAATAAATTAAAAATAAAGGTGATCCGGTTGTGGCTGGGTCTATGTCCCGAGCAGAAAGTTGGTTTAAAAAAAAAAAAAATTAAAACAAAATGAATAAAAAAATAAAGGTGATCCGGGTGGGAGTGGGTCTATATCGCGAGCAGAAAGGTGGTTTAAAAAAAAAGGTATTTAAAACGAAATGAATAAAAAAATAAAGGTGATCCGGGTGGGTTTGGGTCTATGGCGCGAGCAGAAAGGTGGTTTAAAAAAAAGGTAATTAAAACAAAATGAATAAAAAAATAAAGGTGATCCGGTTGTGGCTGGGTCTATGTCGCGAACAGAAAGGTGGTTTAAAAAAAAGGTAATTAAAACAAAATGAATAAAAAAATAAAGGTGATCCGGGTGGGGGTGGGTCTATATCGCGAGCAGAAAGGTGTTTTAAAAAAAAAGGTATTTAAAACGAAATGAATAAAAAAATAAAGGTGATCCGGGTGGGTTTGGGTCTATGGCGCGAGCAGAAAGGTGGTTTAAAAAAAAGGTAATTAAAACAAAATGAATAAAAAAATAAAGGTGATCCGGGTGGGGTTGGGTCTATGTCGCGAACAGAAAGGTGGTTTAAAAAAAAGGTAATTAAAACAAAATGAATAAAAAAATAAAGGTGATCCGGGTGGGGGTGGGTCTATGTCGCGAGCAGAAAAGTGGTTTAAAAAACAAAAAAAATTAAAACAAAATGAATAAAAAAATAAAGGTGATCCGGGTGGGGGTGGGTCTATATTGCGAGCAGAAAGGTGGTTTAAAAAAAAAGGTATTTAAAACAAAATGAATGAAAAAATTAAAGGTGATCCGGGTGGGGTTGGGTCTATGTCGCGAACAGAAAGGTGGTTTAAAAAAAAGGTAATTAAAACAAAATGAATAAAAAAATAAAGGTGATCCGGGTGGGGCTGGGTCTATGTCGCGAGCAGAAAAGTGGTTTAAAAAACAAAAAAAATTAAAACAAAATGAATAAAAAAATAAAGGTGATCCGGGTGGGGGTGGGTCTATGTCGCGAGCAGAAAAGTGGTTTAAAAAACAAAAAAAATTAAAACAAAATGAATAAAAAAATTAAGGTGATCCGGGTGGGAGTGGGTCTATATCGCGAGCAGAAAGGTGGTTTAAAAAAAAAGGTATTTAAAACGAAATGAATAAAAAAATAAAGGTGATCCGGGTGGGTTTGGGTCTATGGCGCGAGCAGAAAGGTGGTTTAAAAAAAAGGTAATTAAAACAAAATGAATAAAAAAATAAAGGTGATCCGGGTGGGGGTGGGTCTATGTCGCGAGCAGAAAAGTGGTTTAAAAAAAAGGTAATTAAAAAAAAATGAATAAAAAAATAAAGGTGATCCGGGTGGGGGTGGGTCTATGTCGCGAGCAGAAAGGTGGTTTAAACAAAAGGTATTTTACACTAAATAAATTAAAAATAAAGGTGATCCGGTTGTGGCTGGGTCTATGTCCCGAGCAGAAAGTTGGTTTAAAAAAAAAAAAAATTAAAACAAAATGAATAAAAAAATAAAGGTGATCCGGGTGGGGTTGGGTCTATGTCGCGAGCAGAAAGGTGGTTTAAAAAAAAGGTAATTAAAACAAAATGAATAAAAAAAAAAGGTATTTAAAACAAAATGAATAAAAAAATAAAGGTGATCCGGGTGGGGGTGGGTCTATATTGCGAGCAGAAAGGTGGTTTAAAAAAAAAGGTATTTAAAACAAAATGAATGAAAAAATAAAAGTGATTCAGGTGGGGGTAGGTCTATGTCGCTAGCAGAAAGGTAGTTTAAAGAAAAAGGTATTTAAAACAAAATGAATAAAAAAATAAAGGTGATCCGGGTGGGTTTGGGTCTATGGCGCGAGCAGAAAAGTGGTTTAAAAAACAAAAAAAATTAAAACAAAATGAATAAAAAAATTAAGGTGATCCGGGTGGGGGTGGGTCTATGTCGCGAGCAGAAAGGTGGTTTAAAGAAAAAGGTATTTAAAACAAAATGAATGAAAAAATAAAAGTGATTCAGGTGGGGGTAGGTCTATGTCGCTAGCAGAAAGGTGGTTTAAAAAAAAAGGTATTTAAAACAAAATGAATAAAAAAATAAAGGTGATCCGGGTGGGTTTGGGTCTATGGCGCGAGCAGAAAGGTGGTTTAAAAAAAAGGTAATTAAAACAAAATGAATAAAAAAATAAAGGTGATCCGGGTGGGGTTGGGTCTATGTCGCGAACAGAAAGGTGGTTTAAACAAAAGGTATTTTACACTAAATAAATTAAAAATAAAGGTGATCCGGTTGTGGCTGGGTCTATGTCCCGAGCAGAAAGTTGGTTTAAAAAAAAAAAAAATTAAAACAAAATGAATAAAAAAATAAAGGTGATCCGGGTGGGAGTGGGTCTATATCGCGAGCAGAAAGGTGTTTTAAAAAAAAAGGTATTTAAAACGAAATGAATAAAAAAATAAAGGTGATCCGGGTGGGTTTGGGTCTATGGCGCGAGCAGAAAGGTGGTTTAAAAAAAAGGTAATTAAAACAAAATGAATAAAAAAATAAAGGTGATCCGGGTGGGGTTGGGTCTATGTCGCGAACAGAAAGGTGGTTTAAAAAAAAGGTAATTAAAACAAAATGAATAAAAAAATAAAGGTGATCCGGGTGGGGGTGGGTCTATATCGCGAGCAGAAAGGTGTTTTAAAAAAAAAGGTATTTAAAACGAAATGAATAAAAAAATAAAGGTGATCCGGGTGGGTTTGGGTCTATGGCGCGAGCAGAAAGGTGGTTTAAAAAAAAGGTAATTAAAACAAAATGAATAAAAAAATAAAGGTGATCCGGGTGGGGTTGGGTCTATGTCGCGAACAGAAAGGTGGTTTAAAAAAAAGGTAATTAAAACAAAATGAATAAAAAAATAAAGGTGATCCGGGTGGGGGTGGGTCTATGTCGCGAGCAGAAAAGTGGTTTAAAAAACAAAAAAAATTAAAACAAAATGAATAAAAAAATAAAGGTGATCCGGGTGGGGGTGGGTCTATATTGCGAGCAGAAAGGTGGTTTAAAAAAAAAGGTATTTAAAACAAAATGAATGAAAAAATTAAAGGTGATCCGGGTGGGGTTGGGTCTATGTCGCGAACAGAAAGGTGGTTTAAAAAAAAGGTAATTAAAACAAAATGAATAAAAAAATAAAGGTGATCCGGGTGGGGCTGGGTCTATGTCGCGAGCAGAAAAGTGGTTTAAAAAACAAAAAAAATTAAAACAAAATGAATAAAAAAATAAAGGTGATCCGGGTGGGGGTGGGTCTATGTCGCGAGCAGAAAAGTGGTTTAAAAAACAAAAAAAATTAAAACAAAATGAATAAAAAAATTAAGGTGATCCGGGTGGGAGTGGGTCTATATCGCGAGCAGAAAGGTGGTTTAAAAAAAAAGGTATTTAAAACGAAATGAATAAAAAAATAAAGGTGATCCGGGTGGGTTTGGGTCTATGGCGCGAGCAGAAAGGTGGTTTAAAAAAAAGGTAATTAAAACAAAATGAATAAAAAAATAAAGGTGATCCGGGTGGGGGTGGGTCTATGTCGCGAGCAGAAAAGTGGTTTAAAAAAAAGGTAATTAAAAAAAAATGAATAAAAAAATAAAGGTGATCCGGGTGGGGGTGGGTCTATGTCGCGAGCAGAAAGGTGGTTTAAACAAAAGGTATTTTACACTAAATAAATTAAAAATAAAGGTGATCCGGTTGTGGCTGGGTCTATGTCCCGAGCAGAAAGTTGGTTTAAAAAAAAAAAAAAATTAAAACAAAATGAATAAAAAAATAAAGGTGATCCGGGTGGGGTTGGGTCTATGTCGCGAGCAGAAAGGTGGTTTAAAAAAAAGGTAATTAAAACAAAATGAATAAAAAAAAAAGGTATTTAAAACAAAATGAATAAAAAAATAAAGGTGATCCGGGTGGGGGTGGGTCTATATTGCGAGCAGAAAGGTGGTTTAAAAAAAAAGGTATTTAAAACAAAATGAATGAAAAAATAAAGGTGATCCGGGTGGGGTTGGGTCTATGTCGCGAACAGAAAGGTGGTTTAAAAAAAAGGTAATTAAAACAAAATGAATAAAAAAATAAAGGTGATCCGGGTGGGGGTGGGTCTATGTCGCGAGCAGAAAAGTGGTTTAAAAAACAAAAAAAATTAAAACAAAATGAATAAAAAAATAAAGGTGATCCGGGTGGGGGTGGGTCTATGTCGCGAGCAGAAAGGTGGTTTAAACAAAAGGTATTTTACACTAAATAAATTAAAAATAAAGGTGATCCGGTTGTGGCTGGGTCTATGTCCCGAGCAGAAAGTTGGTTTAAAAAAAAAAAAAATTAAAACAAAATGAATAAAAAAATAAAGGTGATCCGGGTGGGGTTGGGTCTATGTCGCGAGCAGAAAGGTGGTTTAAAAAAAAGGTAATTAAAACAAAATGAATAAAAAAAAAAGGTATTTAAAACAAAATGAATAAAAAAATAAAAGTGATTCGGGTGGGGGTGGGTCTATGTCGCGAGCAGAAAAGTGGTTTAAAAAAAAAGGTATTTAAAACAAAATGAATGAAAAAATAAAGGTGATCCGGGTGGGGTTGGGTCTATGTCGCGAACAGAAAGGTGGTTTAAAAAAAAGGTAATTAAAACAAAATGAATAAAAAAATAAAGGTGATCCGGGTGGGGGTGGGTCTATGTCGCGAGCAGAAAAGTGGTTTAAACAAAAGGTATTTTACACTAAATAAATTAAAAATAAAGGTGATCCGGTTGTGGCTGGGTCTATGTCCCGAGCAGAAAGTTGGTTTAAAGAAAAAGGTATTTAAAACAAAATGAATGAAAAAATAAAAGTGATTCAGGTGGGGGTGGGTCTATGTCGCGAGCAGAAAGGTGGTTTAAAAAAAAAAGTATTTAAAACAAAATGAATAAAAAAATAAAGGTGATCCGGGTGGGGGTGGGTCTATGTCGCGAGCAGAAAGGTGTTTTAAAAAAAAAGGTATTTAAAACAAAATGAATAAAAAAAAAAGGTATTTAAAACAAAATGAATAAAAAAATAAAAGTTATTCGGGTGGGGGTGGGTCTATGTCGCGAGCAGAAAAGTGGTTTAAACAAAAGGTATTTTACACTAAATAAATTAAAAATAAAGGTGATCCGGTTGTGGCTGGGTCTATGTCCCGAGCAGAAAGTTGGTTTAAAGAAAAAGGTATTTAAAACAAAATGAATGAAAAAATAAAAGTGATTCAGGTGGGGGTGGGTCTATGTCGCGAGCAGAAAAGTGGTTTAAACAAAAGGTATTTTACACTAAATAAATTAAAAATAAAGGTGATCCGGTTGTGGCTGAGTCTATGTCGCGAGCAGAAAGGTGGTTTAAAAAAAAGGTAATTAAAACAAAATGAATAAAAAAATAAAGGTGATCCGGGTGGGGGTGGGTCTATATTGCGAGCAGAAAGGTGCTTTAAAAAAAAAAGTATTTAAAACAAAATGAATAAAAAAATAAAGGTGATCCGGGTGGGGGTGGGTCTATGTCGCGAGCAGAAAGGTGGTTTAAAAAAAAAAAAATTTAAAACAAAATGAATAAAAAAATAAAGGTGATCCGGGTGGGGGTGGGTCTATATTGCGAGCAGAAAGGTGGTTTAAAAAAAAAGGTATTTAAAACAAAATGAATGAAAAAATAAAGGTGATCCGGGTGGGGTTGGGTCTATGTCCCGAGCAGAAAGGTGGTTTAAAAAAAAAAAAATTTAAAACAAAATGAATAAAAAAATAAAGGTGATCCGGGTGGGGGTGGGTCTATATTGCGAGCAGAAAGGTGGTTTAAAAAAAAAGGTATTTAAAACAAAATGAATAAAAAAATTAAAGGTGATCCGGGTGGGGTTGGGTCTATGTCGCGAACAGAAAGGTGGTTTAAAAAAAAGGTAATTAAAACAAAATGAATAAAAAAATAAAGGTGATCCGGGTGGGGCTGGGTCTATGTCGCGAGCAGAAAAGTGGTTTAAAAAACAAAAAAAATTAAAACAAAATGAATAAAAAAATAAAGGTGATCCGGGTGGGGGTGGGTCTATGTCGCGAGCAGAAAAGTGGTTTAAAAAACAAAAAAAATTAAAACAAAATGAATAAAAAAATTAAGGTGATCCGGGTGGGAGTGGGTCTATGTCGCGAGCAGAAAGGTGGTTTAAAAAAAAGGTAATTAAAACAAAATGAATAAAAAAATAAAGGTGATCCGGGTGGGGGTGGGTCTATATCGCGAGCAGAAAGGTGTTTTAAAAAAAAAGGTATTTAAAACGAAATGAATAAAAAAATAAAGGTGATCCGGGTGGGTTTGGGTCTATGGCGCGAGCAGAAAGGTGGTTTAAAAAAAAGGTAATTAAAACAAAATGAATAAAAAAATAAAGGTGATCCGGGTGGGGTTGGGTCTATGTCGCGAACAGAAAGGTGGTTTAAAAAAAAGGTAATTAAAACAAAATGAATAAAAAAATAAAGGTGATCCGGGTGGGGGTGGGTCTATGTCGCGAGCAGAAAAGTGGTTTAAAAAACAAAAAAAATTAAAACAAAATGAATAAAAAAATAAAGGTGATCCGGGTGGGGGTGGGTCTATATTGCGAGCAGAAAGGTGGTTTAAAAAAAAAGGTATTTAAAACAAAATGAATGAAAAAATTAAAGGTGATCCGGGTGGGGTTGGGTCTATGTCGCGAACAGAAAGGTGGTTTAAAAAAAAGGTAATTAAAACAAAATGAATAAAAAAATAAAGGTGATCCGGGTGGGGCTGGGTCTATGTCGCGAGCAGAAAAGTGGTTTAAAAAACAAAAAAAATTAAAACAAAATGAATAAAAAAATAAAGGTGATCCGGGTGGGGGTGGGTCTATGTCGCGAGCAGAAAAGTGGTTTAAAAAACAAAAAAAATTAAAACAAAATGAATAAAAAAATTAAGGTGATCCGGGTGGGAGTGGGTCTATATCGCGAGCAGAAAGGTGGTTTAAAAAAAAAGGTATTTAAAACGAAATGAATAAAAAAATAAAGGTGATCCGGGTGGGTTTGGGTCTATGGCGCGAGCAGAAAGGTGGTTTAAAAAAAAGGTAATTAAAACAAAATGAATAAAAAAATAAAGGTGATCCGGGTGGGGGTGGGTCTATGTCGCGAGCAGAAAAGTGGTTTAAAAAAAAGGTAATTAAAAAAAAATGAATAAAAAAATAAAGGTGATCCGGGTGGGGGTGGGTCTATGTCGCGAGCAGAAAGGTGGTTTAAACAAAAGGTATTTTACACTAAATAAATTAAAAATAAAGGTGATCCGGTTGTGGCTGGGTCTATGTCCCGAGCAGAAAGTTGGTTTAAAAAAAAAAAAAATTAAAACAAAATGAATAAAAAAATAAAGGTGATCCGGGTGGGGGTGGGTCTATGTCGCGAGCAGAAAGGTGGTTTAAAAAAAAGGTAATTAAAACAAAATGAATAAAAAAAAAAGGTATTTAAAACAAAATGAATAAAAAAATAAAGGTGATCCGGGTGGGGGTGGGTCTATATTGCGAGCAGAAAGGTGGTTTAAAAAAAAAGGTATTTAAAACAAAATGAATGAAAAAATAAAGGTGATCCGGGTGGGGTTGGGTCTATGTCGCGAACAGAAAGGTGGTTTAAAAAAAAGGTAATTAAAACAAAATGAATAAAAAAATAAAGGTGATCCGGGTGGGGGTGGGTCTATGTCGCGAGCAGAAAAGTGGTTTAAAAAACAAAAAAAATTAAAACAAAATGAATAAAAAAATAAAGGTGATCCGGGTGGGGGTGGGTCTATGTCGCGAGCAGAAAGGTGGTTTAAACAAAAGGTATTTTACACTAAATAAATTAAAAATAAAGGTGATCCGGTTGTGGCTGGGTCTATGTCCCGAGCAGAAAGTTGGTTTAAAAAAAAAAAAAATTAAAACAAAATGAATAAAAAAATAAAGGTGATCCGGGTGGGGTTGGGTCTATGTCGCGAGCAGAAAGGTGGTTTAAAAAAAAGGTAATTAAAACAAAATGAATAAAAAAAAAAGGTATTTAAAACAAAATGAATAAAAAAATAAAAGTGATTCGGGTGGGGGTGGGTCTATGTCGCGAGCAGAAAAGTGGTTTAAAAAAAAAGGTATTTAAAACAAAATGAATGAAAAAATAAAGGTGATCCGGGTGGGGTTGGGTCTATGTCGCGAACAGAAAGGTGGTTTAAAAAAAAGGTAATTAAAACAAAATGAATAAAAAAATAAAGGTGATCCGGGTGGGGGTGGGTCTATGTCGCGAGCAGAAAAGTGGTTTAAACAAAAGGTATTTTACACTAAATAAATTAAAAATAAAGGTGATCCGGTTGTGGCTGGGTCTATGTCCCGAGCAGAAAGTTGGTTTAAAGAAAAAGGTATTTAAAACAAAATGAATGAAAAAATAAAAGTGATTCAGGTGGGGGTGGGTCTATGTCGCTAGCAGAAAGGTGGTTTAAAAAAAAAAGTATTTAAAACAAAATGAATAAAAAAATAAAGGTGATCCGGGTGGGGGTGGGTCTATGTCGCGAGCAGAAAGGTGTTTTAAAAAAAAAGGTATTTAAAACAAAATGAATAAAAAAAAAAGGTATTTAAAACAAAATGAATAAAAAAATAAAAGTTATTCGGGTGGGGGTGGGTCTATGTCGCGAGCAGAAAAGTGGTTTAAACAAAAGGTATTTTACACTAAATAAATTAAAAATAAAGGTGATCCGGTTGTGGCTGGGTCTATGTCCCGAGCAGAAAGTTGGTTTAAAGAAAAAGGTATTTAAAACAAAATGAATGAAAAAATAAAAGTGATTCAGGTGGGGGTGGGTCTATGTCGCGAGCAGAAAAGTGGTTTAAACAAAAGGTATTTTACACTAAATAAATTAAAAATAAAGGTGATCCGGTTGTGGCTGAGTCTATGTCGCGAGCAGAAAGGTGGTTTAAAAAAAAGGTAATTAAAACAAAATGAATAAAAAAATAAAGGTGATCCGGGTGGGGGTGGGTCTATATTGCGAGCAGAAAGGTGCTTTAAAAAAAAAAGTATTTAAAACAAAATGAATAAAAAAATAAAGGTGATCCGGGTGGGGGTGGGTCTATGTCGCGAGCAGAAAGGTGGTTTAAAAAAAAAAAAATTTAAAACAAAATGAATAAAAAAATAAAGGTGATCCGGGTGGGGGTGGGTCTATATTGCGAGCAGAAAGGTGGTTTAAAAAAAAAGGTATTTAAAACAAAATGAATGAAAAAATAAAGGTGATCCGGGTGGGGTTGGGTCTATGTCCCGAGCAGAAAGGTGGTTTAAAAAAAAAAAAATTTAAAACAAAATGAATAAAAAAATAAAGGTGATCCGGGTGGGGGTGGGTCTATATTGCGAGCAGAAAGGTGGTTTAAAAAAAAAGGTATTTAAAACAAAATGAATGAAAAAATAAAGGTGATCCGGGTGGGTTTGGGTCTATGGCGCGAGCAGAAAGGTGGTTTAAAAAAAAGGTAATTAAAACAAAATGAATAAAAAAAAAAGGTATTTAAAACAAAATGAATAAAAAAATAAAGGTGATCCGGGTGGGTTTGGGTCTATGGCGCGAGCAGAAAGGTGGTTTAAAAAAAAGGTAATTAAAACAAAATGAATAAAAAAATAAAGGTGATCCGGGTGGGGTTGGGTCTATGTCGCGAACAGAAAGGTGGTTTAAAAAAAAGGTAATTAAAACAAAATGAATAAAAAAATAAAGGTGATCCGGGTGGGGGTGGGTCTATGTCGCGAGCAGAAAAGTGGTTTAAAAAACAAAAAAAATTAAAACAAAATGAATAAAAAAATAAAGGTGATCCGGGTGGGGGTGGGTCTATATTGCGAGCAGAAAGGTGGTTTAAAAAAAAAGGTATTTAAAACAAAATGAATGAAAAAATAAAGGTGATCCGGGTGGGGTTGGGTCTATGTCGCGAACAGAAAGGTGGTTTAAAAAAAAGGTAATTAAAACAAAATGAATAAAAAAATAAAGGTGATCCGGGTGGGGCTGGGTCTATGTCGCGAGCAGAAAAGTGGTTTAAAAAACAAAAAAAATTAAAACAAAATGAATAAAAAAATTAAGGTGATCCGGGTGGGAGTGGGTCTATATCGCGAGCAGAAAGGTGGTTTTAAAAAAAAAGGTATTTAAAACGAAATGAATAAAAAAATAAAGGTGATCCGGGTGGGTTTGGGTCTATGGCGCGAGCAGAAAGGTGGTTTAAAAAAAAGGTAATTAAAACAAAATGAATAAAAAAATAAAGGTGATCCGGGTGGGGGTGGGTCTATATTGCGAGCAGAAAGGTGGTTTAAAAAAAAAGGTATTTAAAACAAAATGAATGAAAAAATAAAGGTGATCCGGGTGGGGTTGGGTCTATGTCGCGAGCAGAAAGGTGGTTTAAAAAAAAGGTAATTAAAACAAAATGAATAAAAAAATAAAGGTGATCCGGGTGGGGTTGGGTCTATGTCGCGAACAGAAAGGTGGTTTAAAAAAAAGGTAATTAAAACAAAATGAATAAAAAAATAAAGGTGATCCGGGTGGGGGTGGGTCTATATCGCGAGCAGAAAGGTGTTTTAAAAAAAAAGGTATTTAAAACGAAATGAATAAAAAAATAAAGGTGATCCGGGTGGGTTTGGGTCTATGGCGCGAGCAGAAAGGTGGTTTAAAAAAAAGGTAATTAAAACAAAATGAATAAAAAAATAAAGGTGATCCGGGTGGGGTTGGGTCTATGTCGCGAACAGAAAGGTGGTTTAAAAAAAAGGTAATTAAAACAAAATGAATAAAAAAATAAAGGTGATCCGGGTGGGGGTGGGTCTATGTCGCGAGCAGAAAAGTGGTTTAAAAAACAAAAAAAATTAAAACAAAATGAATAAAAAAATAAAGGTGATCCGGGTGGGGGTGGGTCTATATTGCGAGCAGAAAGGTGGTTTAAAAAAAAAGGTATTTAAAACAAAATGAATGAAAAAATTAAAGGTGATCCGGGTGGGGTTGGGTCTATGTCGCGAACAGAAAGGTGGTTTAAAAAAAAGGTAATTAAAACAAAATGAATAAAAAAATAAAGGTGATCCGGGTGGGGCTGGGTCTATGTCGCGAGCAGAAAAGTGGTTTAAAAAACAAAAAAAATTAAAACAAAATGAATAAAAAAATAAAGGTGATCCGGGTGGGGGTGGGTCTATGTCGCGAGCAGAAAAGTGGTTTAAAAAACAAAAAAAATTAAAACAAAATGAATAAAAAAATAAAGGTGATCCGGGTGGGAGTGGGTCTATATCGCGAGCAGAAAGGTGGTTTAAAAAAAAAGGTATTTAAAACGAAATGAATAAAAAAATAAAGGTGATCCGGGTGGGTTTGGGTCTATGGCGCGAGCAGAAAGGTGGTTTAAAAAAAAGGTAATTAAAACAAAATGAATAAAAAAATAAAGGTGATCCGGGTGGGGGTGGGTCTATGTCGCGAGCAGAAAAGTGGTTTAAAAAAAAGGTAATTAAAAAAAAATGAATAAAAAAATAAAGGTGATCCGGGTGGGGGTGGGTCTATGTCGCGAGCAGAAAGGTGGTTTAAACAAAAGGTATTTTACACTAAATAAATTAAAAATAAAGGTGATCCGGTTGTGGCTGGGTCTATGTCCCGAGCAGAAAGTTGGTTTAAAAAAAAAAAAAATTAAAACAAAATGAATAAAAAAATAAAGGTGATCCGGGTGGGGTTGGGTCTATGTCGCGAGCAGAAAGGTGGTTTAAAAAAAAGGTAATTAAAACAAAATGAATAAAAAAAAAAGGTATTTAAAACAAAATGAATAAAAAAATAAAGGTGATCCGGGTGGGGGTGGGTCTATATTGCGAGCAGAAAGGTGGTTTAAAAAAAAAGGTATTTAAAACAAAATGAATGAAAAAATAAAGGTGATCCGGGTGGGGTTGGGTCTATGTCGCGAACAGAAAGGTGGTTTAAAAAAAAGGTAATTAAAACAAAATGAATAAAAAAATAAAGGTGATCCGGGTGGGGGTGGGTCTATGTCGCGAGCAGAAAAGTGGTTTAAAAAACAAAAAAAATTAAAACAAAATGAATAAAAAAATAAAGGTGATCCGGGTGGGGGTGGGTCTATGTCCCGAGCAGAAAGGTGGTTTAAACAAAAGGTATTTTACACTAAATAAATTAAAAATAAAGGTGATCCGGTTGTGGCTGGGTCTATGTCCCGAGCAGAAAGTTGGTTTAAAAAAAAAAAAAATTAAAACAAAATGAATAAAAAAATAAAGGTGATCCGGGTGGGGTTGGGTCTATGTCGCGAGCAGAAAGGTGGTTTAAAAAAAAGGTAATTAAAACAAAATGAATAAAAAAAAAAGGTATTTAAAACAAAATGAATAAAAAAATAAAAGTGATTCGGGTGGGGGTGGGTCTATGTCGCGAGCAGAAAAGTGGTTTAAAAAAAAAGGTATTTAAAACAAAATGAATGAAAAAATAAAGGTGATCCGGGTGGGGTTGGGTCTATGTCGCGAACAGAAAGGTGGTTTAAAAAAAAGGTAATTAAAACAAAATGAATAAAAAAATAAAGGTGATCCGGGTGGGGGTGGGTCTATGTCGCGAGCAGAAAAGTGGTTTAAACAAAAGGTATTTTACACTAAATAAATTAAAAATAAAGGTGATCCGGTTGTGGCTGGGTCTATGTCCCGAGCAGAAAGTTGGTTTAAAGAAAAAGGTATTTAAAACAAAATGAATGAAAAAATAAAAGTGATTCAGGTGGGGGTGGGTCTATGTCGCTAGCAGAAAGGTGGTTTAAAAAAAAAAGTATTTAAAACAAAATGAATAAAAAAATAAAGGTGATCCGGGTGGGGGTGGGTCTATGTCGCGAGCAGAAAGGTGTTTTAAAAAAAAAGGTATTTAAAACAAAATGAATAAAAAAAAAAGGTATTTAAAACAAAATGAATAAAAAAATAAAAGTTATTCGGGTGGGGGTGGGTCTATGTCGCGAGCAGAAAAGTGGTTTAAACAAAAGGTATTTTACACTAAATAAATTAAAAATAAAGGTGATCCGGTTGTGGCTGGGTCTATGTCCCGAGCAGAAAGTTGGTTTAAAGAAAAAGGTATTTAAAACAAAATGAATGAAAAAATAAAAGTGATTCAGGTGGGGGTGGGTCTATGTCGCGAGCAGAAAAGTGGTTTAAACAAAAGGTATTTTACACTAAATAAATTAAAAATAAAGGTGATCCGGTTGTGGCTGAGTCTATGTCGCGAGCAGAAAGGTGGTTTAAAAAAAAGGTAATTAAAACAAAATGAATAAAAAAATAAAGGTGATCCGGGTGGGGGTGGGTCTATATTGCGAGCAGAAAGGTGCTTTAAAAAAAAAAGTATTTAAAACAAAATGAATAAAAAAATAAAGGTGATCCGGGTGGGGGTGGGTCTATGTCGCGAGCAGAAAGGTGGTTTAAAAAAAAAAAAATTTAAAACAAAATGAATAAAAAAATAAAGGTGATCCGGGTGGGGGTGGGTCTATATTGCGAGCAGAAAGGTGGTTTAAAAAAAAAGGTATTTAAAACAAAATGAATGAAAAAATAAAGGTGATCCGGGTGGGGTTGGGTCTATGTCCCGAGCAGAAAGGTGGTTTAAAAAAAAAAAAATTTAAAACAAAATGAATAAAAAAATAAAGGTGATCCGGGTGGGGGTGGGTCTATATTGCGAGCAGAAAGGTGGTTTAAAAAAAAAGGTATTTAAAACAAAATGAATGAAAAAATAAAGGTGATCCGGGTGGGTTTGGGTCTATGGCGCGAGCAGAAAGGTGGTTTAAAAAAAAGGTAATTAAAACAAAATGAATAAAAAAATAAAGGTGATCCGGGTGGGGTTGGGTCTATGTCGCGAACAGAAAGGTGGTTTAAAAAAAAGGTAATTAAAACAAAATGAATAAAAAAATAAAGGTGATCCGGGTGGGGGTGGGTCTATGTCGCGAGCAGAAAAGTGGTTTAAAAAACAAAAAAAATTAAAACAAAATGAATAAAAAAATAAAGGTGATCCGGGTGGGGGTGGGTCTATATTGCGAGCAGAAAGGTGGTTTAAAAAAAAAGGTATTTAAAACAAAATGAATGAAAAAATAAAGGTGATCCGGGTGGGGTTGGGTCTATGTCGCGAACAGAAAGGTGGTTTAAAAAAAAGGTAATTAAAACAAAATGAATAAAAAAATAAAGGTGATCCGGGTGGGGCTGGGTCTATGTCGCGAGCAGAAAAGTGGTTTAAAAAACAAAAAAAATTAAAACAAAATGAATAAAAAAATAAAGGTGATCCGGGTGGGGGTGGGTCTATGTCGCGAGCAGAAAAGTGGTTTAAAAAACAAAAAAAATTAAAACAAAATGAATAAAAAAATTAAGGTGATCCGGGTGGGAGTGGGTCTATATCGCGAGCAGAAAGGTGGTTTAAAAAAAAAGGTATTTAAAACGAAATGAATAAAAAAATAAAGGTGATCCGGGTGGGTTTGGGTCTATGGCGCGAGCAGAAAGGTGGTTTAAAAAAAAGGTAATTAAAACAAAATGAATAAAAAAATAAAGGTGATCCGGGTGGGGGTGGGTCTATATTGCGAGCAGAAAGGTGGTTTAAAAAAAAAGGTATTTAAAACAAAATGAATGAAAAAATAAAGGTGATCCGGGTGGGGTTGGGTCTATGTCGCGAACAGAAAGGTGGTTTAAAAAAAAGGTAATTAAAACAAAATGAATAAAAAAATAAAGGTGATCCGGGTGGGGGTGGGTCTATGTCGCGAGCAGAAAGGTGGTTTAAAAAACAAAAAAAATTAAAACAAAATGAATAAAAAAATAAAGGTGATCCGGGTGGGGGTGGGTCTATGTCCCGAGCAGAAAGGTGGTTTAAAAAAAAAAAAATTTAAAACAAAATGAATAAAAAAATAAAGGTGATCCGGGTGGGGGTGGGTCTATATCGCGAGCAGACAGGTGGTTTAAAGAAAAAGGTATTTAAAACAAAATGAATGAAAAAATAAAAGTGATTCGGGTGGGGGTGGGTCTATGTCGCGAGCAGAAAAGTGGTTTAAAAAAAAAAGTATTTAAAACAAAATGAATGAAAAAATAAAAGTGATTCGGGTGGGGGTGGGTCTATGTCGCGAGCAGAAAGGTGGTTTAAAAAAAAGGTAATTAAAACAAAATGAATAAAAAAATAAAGGTGATCCGGGTGGGGTTGGGTCTATGTCGCGAACAGAAAGGTGGTTTAAACAAAAGGTATTTTACACTAAATGAATAAAAAAATAAAGGTGATCCGGGTGGGAGTGGGTCTATATCGCGAGCAGAAAGGTGTTTTAAAAAAAAAGGTATTTAAAACGAAATGAATAAAAAAATAAAGGTGATCCGGGTGGGTTTGGGTCTATGGCGCGAGCAGAAAGGTGGTTTAAAAAAAAGGTAATTAAAACAAAATGAATAAAAAAATAAAGGTGATCCGGGTGGGGTTGGGTCTATGTCGCGAGCAGAAAGGTGGTTTAAAAAAAAGGTAATTAAAACAAAATGAATAAAAAAATAAAGGTGATCCGGGTGGGGGTGGGTCTATGTCGCGAGCAGAAAAGTGGTTTAAAAAACAAAAAAAATTAAAACAAAATGAATAAAAAAATAAAGGTGATCCGGGTGGGTTTGGGTCTATGTCGCGAGCAGAAAGGTGGTTTAAAAAAAAGGTAATTAAAACAAAATGAATAAAAAAATAAAGGTGATCCGGGTGGGGGTGGGTCTATATTGCGAGCAGAAAGGTGGTTTAAAAAAAAAGGTATTTAAAACAAAATGAATGAAAAAATAAAGGTGATCCGGGTGGGGTTGGGTCTATGTCGCGAACAGAAAGGTGGTTTAAAAAAAAGGTAATTAAAACAAAATGAATAAAAAAATAAAGGTGATCCGGGTGGGGGTGGGTCTATGTCGCGAGCAGAAAAGTGGTTTAAAAAACAAAAAAAATTAAAACAAAATGAATAAAAAAATAAAGGTGATCCGGGTGGGGGTGGGTCTATGTCCCGAGCAGAAAGGTGGTTTAAAAAAAAAAAAATTTAAAACAAAATGAATAAAAAAATAAAGGTGATCCGGGTGGGGGTGGGTCTATATCGCGAGCAGACAGGTGGTTTAAAGAAAAAGGTATTTAAAACAAAATGAATGAAAAAATAAAAGTGATTCGGGTGGGGGTGGGTCTATGTCGCGAGCAGAAAAGTGGTTTAAAAAAAAAAGTATTTAAAACAAAATGAATGAAAAAATAAAAGTGATTCGGGTGGGGGTGGGTCTATGGCGCGAGCAGAAAGGTGGTTTAAAAAAAAGGTAATTAAAACAAAATGAATAAAAAAATAAAGGTGATCCGGGTGGGGTTGGGTCTATGTCGCGAACAGAAAGGTGGTTTAAACAAAAGGTATTTTACACTAAATGAATAAAAAAATAAAGGTGATCCGGGTGGGAGTGGGTCTATATCGCGAGCAGAAAGGTGTTTTAAAAAAAAAGGTATTTAAAACGAAATGAATAAAAAAATAAAGTTGATCCGGGTGGGTTTGGGTCTATGGCGCGAGCAGAAAGGTGGTTTAAAAAAAAGGTAATTAAAACAAAATGAATAAAAAAATAAAGGTGATCCGGGTGGGGTTGGGTCTATGTCGCGAACAGAAAGGTGGTTTAAAAAAAAGGTAATTAAAACAAAATGAATAAAAAAATAAAGGTGATCCGGGTGGGGGTGGGTCTATGTCGCGAGCAGAAAAGTGGTTTAAAAAACAAAAAAAATTAAAACAAAATGAATAAAAAAATAAAGGTGATCCGGGTGGGTTTGGGTCTATGGCGCGAGCAGAAAGGTGGTTTAAAAAAAAGGTAATTAAAACAAAATGAATAAAAAAATAAAGGTGATCCGGGTGGGGGTGGGTCTATATTGCGAGCAGAAAGGTGGTTTAAAAAAAAAGGTATTTAAAACAAAATGAATGAAAAAATAAAGGTGATCCGGGTGGGGTTGGGTCTATGTCGCGAACAGAAAGGTGGTTTAAAAAAAAGGTAATTAAAACAAAATGAATAAAAAAATAAAGGTGATCCGGGTGGGGGTGGGTCTATGTCGCGAGCAGAAAAGTGGTTTAAAAAACAAAAAAAATTAAAACAAAATGAATAAAAAAATAAAGGTGATCCGGGTGGGGGTGGGTCTATGTCCCGAGCAGAAAGGTGGTTTAAAAAAAAAAAAATTTAAAACAAAATGAATAAAAAAATAAAGGTGATCCGGGTGGGGGTGGGTCTATATCGCGAGCAGAAAGGTGGTTTAAAAAAAAGGTAATTAAAACAAAATGAATAAAAAAATAAAGGTGATCCGGGTGGGGGTGGGTCTATATTGCGAGCAGAAAGGTGGTTTAAAAAAAAAGGTATTTAAAACAAAATGAATGAAAAAATAAAGGTGATCCGGGTGGGGTTGGGTCTATGTCGCGAGCAGAAAAGTGGTTTAAAGAAAAAGGTATTTAAAACAAAATGAATAAAAAAATAAAGGTGATCCGGGTGGGGGTGGGTCTATATTGCGAGCAGAAAGGTGGTTTAAAAAAAAAGGTATTTAAAACAAAATGAATGAAAAAATAAAGGTGATCCGGGTGGGGGTGGGTCTATGTCGCGAGCAGAAAAGTGGTTTAAAAAACAAAAAAAATTAAAACAAAATGAATAAAAAAATAAAGGTGATCCGGGTGGGGGTGGGTCTATGTCGCGAGCAGAAAAGTGGTTTAAAAAACAAAAAAAATTAAAACAAAATGAATAAAAAAATAAAAGTGATTCAGGTGGGGGTAGGTCTATGTCCCGAGCAGAAAGTTGGTTTAAAGAAAAAGGTATTTAAAACAAAATGAATGAAAAAATAAAAGTGATTCAGGTGGGGGTGGGTCTATGTCGCGAGCAGAAAAGTGGTTTAAACAAAAGGTATTTTACACTAAATAAATTAAAAATAAAGGTGATCCGATTGTGGCTGGGTCTATGTCCCGAGCAGAAAGTTGGTTTAAAGAAAAAGGTATTTAAAACAAAATAAATGAAAAAATAAAAGTGATTCAGGTGGGGGTAGGTCTATGTCGCTAGCAGAAAGGTAGTTTAAAGAAAAAGGTATTTAAAACAAAATGAATAAAAAAATAAAGGTGATCCGGGTGGGTTTGGGTCTATGGCGCGAGCAGAAAGGTGGTTTAAAAAAAAGGTAATTAAAACAAAATGAATAAAAAAATAAAGGTGATTCAGGTGGGGGTAGGTCTATGTCGCTAGCAGAAAGGTAGTTTAAAGAAAAAGGTATTTAAAACAAAATGAATAAAAAAATAAAGGTGATCCGGGTGGGGGTGGGTCTATGTCGCGAGCAGAAAGGTGGTTTAAAGAAAAAGGTATTTAAAACAAAATGAATGAAAAAATAAAAGTGATTCAGGTGGGGGTAGGTCTATGTCGCTAGCAGAAAGGTAGTTTAAAGAAAAAGGTATTTAAAACAAAATGAATAAAAAAATAAAGGTGATCCGGGTGGGTTTGGGTCTATGGCGCGAGCAGAAAGGTCGTTTAAAAAAAAGGTAATTAAAACAAAATGAATAAAAAAATAAAGGTGATCCGGGTGGGGTTGGGTCTATGTCGCGAACAGAAAGGTGGTTTAAACAAAAGGTATTTTACACTAAATAAATTAAAAATAAAGGTGATCCGGTTGTGGCTGGGTCTATGTCCCGAGCAGAAAGTTGGTTTAAAAAAAAAAAAAATTAAAACAAAATGAATAAAAAAATAAAGGTGATCCGGGTGGGAGTGGGTCTATATCGCGAGCAGAAAGGTGTTTTAAAAAAAAAGGTATTTAAAACGAAATGAATAAAAAAATAAAGGTGATCCGGGTGGGTTTGGGTCTATGGCGCGAGCAGAAAGGTGGTTTAAAAAAAAGGTAATTAAAACAAAATGAATAAAAAAATAAAGGTGATCCGGGTGGGGTTGGGTCTATGTCGCGAACAGAAAGGTGGTTTAAAAAAAAGGTAATTAAAACAAAATGAATAAAAAAATAAAGGTGATCCGGGTGGGGGTGGGTCTATATCGCGAGCAGAAAGGTGTTTTAAAAAAAAAGGTATTTAAAACGAAATGAATAAAAAAATAAAGGTGATCCGGGTGGGTTTGGGTCTATGGCGCGAGCAGAAAGGTGGTTTAAAAAAAAGGTAATTAAAACAAAATGAATAAAAAAATAAAGGTGATCCGGGTGGGGTTGGGTCTATGTCGCGAACAGAAAGGTGGTTTAAAAAAAAGGTAATTAAAACAAAATGAATAAAAAAATAAAGGTGATCCGGGTGGGGGTGGGTCTATGTCGCGAGCAGAAAAGTGGTTTAAAAAACAAAAAAAATTAAAACAAAATGAATAAAAAAATAAAGGTGATCCGGGTGGGGGTGGGTCTATATTGCGAGCAGAAAGGTGGTTTAAAAAAAAAGGTATTTAAAACAAAATGAATGAAAAAATTAAAGGTGATCCGGGTGGGGTTGGGTCTATGTCGCGAACAGAAAGGTGGTTTAAAAAAAAGGTAATTAAAACAAAATGAATAAAAAAATAAAGGTGATCCGGGTGGGGCTGGGTCTATGTCGCGAGCAGAAAAGTGGTTTAAAAAACAAAAAAAATTAAAACAAAATGAATAAAAAAATAAAGGTGATCCGGGTGGGGGTGGGTCTATGTCGCGAGCAGAAAAGTGGTTTAAAAAACAAAAAAAATTAAAACAAAATGAATAAAAAAATTAAGGTGATCCGGGTGGGAGTGGGTCTATATCGCGAGCAGAAAGGTGGTTTAAAAAAAAAGGTATTTAAAACGAAATGAATAAAAAAATAAAGGTGATCCGGGTGGGTTTGGGTCTATGGCGCGAGCAGAAAGGTGGTTTAAAAAAAAGGTAATTAAAACAAAATGAATAAAAAAATAAAGGTGATCCGGGTGGGGGTGGGTCTATGTCGCGAGCAGAAAAGTGGTTTAAAAAACAAAAAAAATTAAAACAAAATGAATAAAAAAATAAAGGTGATCCGGGTGGGGGTGGGTCTATGTCGCGAGCAGAAAAGTGGTTTAAAAAACAAAAAAAATTAAAACAAAATGAATAAAAAAATTAAGGTGATCCGGGTGGGGGTGGGTCTATGTCGCGAGCAGAAAGGTGGTTTAAAGAAAAAGGTATTTAAAACAAAATGAATGAAAAAAGAAAAGTGATTCAGGTGGGGGTGGGTCTATGTCGCTAGCAGAAAGGTGGTTTAAAAAAAAAGGTATTTAAAACAAAATGAATGAAAAAATAAAAGTGATTCGGGTGGGGGTGGGTCTATGTCGCGAGCAGAAAAGTGGTTTAAAAAACAAAAAAAATTAAAACAAAATGAATAAAAAAATAAAGGTGATCCGGGTGGGGGTGGGTCTATGTCGCGAGCAGAAAGGTGGTTTAAAAAAAAGGTAATTAAAACAAAATGAATAAAAAAATAAAGGTGATCCGGGTGGGGCTGGGTCTATGTCGCGAGCAGAAAAGTGGTTTAAAAAACAAAAAAAATTAAAACAAAATGAATAAAAAAATAAAGGTGATCCGGGTGGGGGTGGGTCTATGTCGCGAGCAGAAAGGTGGTTTAAAGAAAAAGGTATTTAAAACAAAATGAATGAAAAAAGAAAAGTGATTCAGGTGGGGGTGGGTCTATGTCGCTAGCAGAAAGGTGGTTTAAAAAAAAAGGTATTTAAAACAAAATGAATGAAAAAATAAAAGTGATTCGGGTGGGGGTGGGTCTATGTCGCTAGCAGAAAGGTAGTTTAAAGAAAAAGGTATTTAAAACAAAATGAATAAAAAAATAAAAGTGATTCGGGTGGGGGTGGGTCCATGTCGCTAGGAGAAAGGTGGTTTAAAAAAAAGGTAATTAAAACAAAATGAATAAAAAAATAAAGGTGATCCGGGTGGGGGTGGGTCTATGTCGCGAGCAGAAAAGTGGTTTAAAAAACAAAAAAAATTAAAACAAAATGAATAAAAAAATAAAGGTGATCCGGGTGGGGGTGGGTCTATGTCGCGAGCAGAAAGGTGGTTTAAAGAAAAAGGTATTTAAAACAAAATGAATGAAAAAATAAAAGTGATTCGGGTGGGGGTGGGTCTATGTCGCTAGCAGAAAGGTGGTTTAAAAAAAAGTATTTAAAACAAAATGAATAAAAAAATAAAGGTGATCCGGGTTGGGGTGGGTCTATGTCGCGAGCAGAAAGGTCGTTTAAAAAAAAAGGTATCTAAAACAAAATGAATGAAAAAATAAAAGTGATTCGGGTGGGGGTGGGTCTATGTCGCTAGCAGAAAGGTGGTTTAAAAAAAAAAGTATTTAAAACAAAATGAATAAAAAAATAAAGGTGATCCGGGTGGGGGTGGGTCTATGTCGCGAGCAGAAAGGTGGTTTAAAAAAAAAGGTATTTAAAACAAAATGAATAAAAAAATAAAAGTGATTCGGGTGGGGGTGGGTCTATGTCGCGAGCAGAAAAGTGGTTTAAACAAAAGGTATTTTACACTAAATAAATTAAAAATAAAGGTGATCCGGTTGTGGCTGAGTCTATGTCCCGAGCAGAAAGGTGGTTTAAAAAAAAAAAATTTAAAACAAAATGAATGAAAAAATAAAAGTGATTCGGGTGGGGGTGGGTCTATGTCGCGAGCAGAAAAGTGGTTTAAAAAAAAAAGTATTTAAAACAAAATGAATAAAAAAATAAAGGTGATCCGGGTTGGGGTGGGTCTATGTCGCGAGCAGAAAGGTCGTTTAAAAAAAAAGGTATCTAAAACAAAATGAATGAAAAAATAAAAGTGATTCGGGTGGGGGTGGGTCTATGTCGCTAGCAGAAAGGTGGTTTAAAAAAAAAAGTATTTAAAACAAAATGAATAAAAAAATAAAGGTGATCCGGGTGGGTTTGGGTCTATGTCGCGAGCAGAAAGGTCGTTTAAAAAAAAAGGTATCTAAAACAAAATGAATGAAAAAATAAAAGTGATTCGGGTGGGGGTGGGTCTATGTCGCTAGCAGAAAGGTGGTTTAAAAAAAAAGGTATTTAAAACAAAATGAATAAAAAAATAAAGGTGATCCGGGTGTGGGTGGGTCTATGTCGCGAGCAGAAAGGTGGTTTAAAAAAAAAGGTATTTAAAACAAAATGAATGAAAAAATAAAAGTGATTCGGGTGGGGGTGGGTCTATGTCGCGAGCAGAAAAGTGGTTTAAAAAAAAAAGTATTTAAAACAAAATGAATGAAAAAATAAAGGTGATCCGGGTGGGGTTGGGTCTATGTCGCGAACAGAAAGGTGGTTTAAAAAAAAGGTAATTAAAACAAAATGAATAAAAAAATAAAGGTGATCCGGGTTGGGGTGGGTCTATGTCGCGAGCAGAAAGGTCGTTTAAAAAAAAAGGTATCTAAAACAAAATGAATGAAAAAATAAAAGTGATTCGGGTGGGGGTGGGTCTATGTCGCTAGCAGAAAGGTGGTTTAAAAAAAAAAGTATTTAAAACAAAATGAATAAAAAAATAAAAGTGATTCGGGTGGGGGTGGGTCTATGTCGCTTGCAGAAAGGTAGTTTAAAGAAAAAGGTATTTAAAACAAAATGAATGAAAAAATAAAAGTGATTCGGGTGGGGGTGGGTCTATGTCGCTTGCAGAAAGGTAGTTTAAAGAAAAAGGTATTTAAAACAAAATGAATAAAAAAATAAAAGTGATTCGGGTGGGGGTGGGTCTATGTCGCTAGCAGAAAGGTGGTTTAAAAAAAAAGGTATTTAAAACAAAATGAATGAAAAAATAAAAGTGATTCGGGTGGGGGTGGGTCTATGTCGCGAGCAGAAAGGTCGTTTAAAAAAAAAGGTATCTAAAACAAAATGAATGAAAAAATAAAAGTGATTCGGGTGGGGGTGGGTCTATGTCGCTAGCAGAAAGGTGGTTTAAAAAAAAAAGTATTTAAAACAAAATGAATAAAAAAATAAAGGTGATTCGGGTGGGGGTGGGTCTATGTCGCGAGCAGAAAAGTGGTTTAAACAAAAGGTATTTTACACTAAATAAATTAAAAATAAAGGTGATCCGGTTGTGGCTGAGTCTATGTCCCGAGCAGAAAGGTGGTTTAAAAAAAAAAAATTTAAAACAAAATGAATAAAAAAATAAAGGTGATCCGGGTGGGGGTGGGTCTATATCGCTAGCAGAAAGGTGGTTTAAAAAACAAAAAAAATTAAAACAAAATGAATAAAAAAATAAAAGTGATCCGGGTGTGGGTGGGTCTATGTCGCTTGCAGAAAGGTAGTTTAAAGAAAAAGGTATTTAAAACAAAATGAATAAAAAAATAAAAGTGATTCGGGTGGGGGTGGGTCTATGTCGCTAGCAGAAAGGTGGTTTAAAAAAAAAGGTATTTAAAACAAAATGAATGAAAAAATAAAAGTGATTCGGGTGGGGGTGGGTCTATGTCGCGAGCAGAAAAGTGGTTTAAAAAAAAAAGTATTTAAAACAAAATGACTAAAAAAATAAAGGTGATCCGGGTTGGTGTGGGTCTATGTCGCGAGCAGAAAGGTGGTTTAAAAAAAAAAGTATTTAAAACAAAATGAATAAAAAAAAAAGGTTTTTAAGACAAAATGAATAAAAAAATAAAAGTCATTCGGGTGGGGGTGGGTCTATGTCGCGAGCAGAAAAGTGGTTTAAACAAAAGGTATTTTACACTAAATAAATTAAAAATAAAGGTGATCCGGTTGTGGCTGAGTCTATGTCGCGAGCAGAAAGGTGGTTTAAAAAAAAGGTAATTAAAACAAAATGAATAAAAAAATAAAGGTGATCCGGGTGGGGGTGGGTCTATATTGCGAGCAGAAAGGTGGTTTAAAAAAAAAGGTATCTAAAACAAAATGAATGAAAAAATAAAAGTGATTCGGGTGGGGGTGGGTCTATGTCGCTAGCAGAAAGGTGGTTTAAAAAAAAAAGTATTAAAAACAAAATGAATAAAAAAATAAAGGTGATCCGGGTGGGTTTGGGTCTATGTCGCGAGCAGAAAGGTGGTTTAAAAAAAAGGTAATTAAAACAAAATGAATAAAAAAATAAAGGTGATCCGGGTGGGGGTGGGTCTATATTGCGAGCAGAAAGGTGGTTTAAAAAAAAAGGTATTTAAAACAAAATGAATAAAAAAATAAAGGTGATCCGGGTGTGGGTGGGTCTATGTCGCGAGCAGAAAGGTGGTTTAAAAAAAAAGGTATTTAAAACAAAATGAATGAAAAAATAAAAGTGATTCGGGTGGGGGTGGGTCTATGTCGCTAGCAGAAAGGTGGTTTAAAAAAAAAGGTATTTAAAACAAAATGAATGAAAAAATAAAGGTGATTGGGGGGGGGGTGGGTCTATGTCGCTAGCAGAAAGGTGGTTTAAAAAAAAAGGTATTTAAAACAAAATGAATGAAAAAATAAAAGTGATTCGGGTGGGGGTGGGTCTATGTCGCTAGCAGAAAGGTAGTTTAAAGAAAAAGGTATTTAAAACAAAATGAATAAAAAAATAAAAGTGATCCGGGTGGGGTTGTGTCTATGTCGCGAGCAGAAAGGTGGTTTAAAAAAAAGGTAATTAAAACAAAATGAATAAAAAAATAAAGGTGATCCGGGTGTGGGTGGGTCTATGTCGCTAGCAGAAAGGTAGTTTAAAGAAAAAGGTATTTAAAACAAAATTAATAAAAAAATAAAAGTGATTCGGGTGGGGGTGGGTCTATGTCGCGAGCAGAAAAGTGGTTTAAACAAAAGGTATTTTACACTAAATAAATTAAAAATAAAGGTGATCCGGTTGTGGCTGAGTCTATGTCCCGAGCAGAAAGGTGGTTTAAAAAAAAAAAATTTAAAACAAAATGAATAAAAAAATAAAGGTGATCCGGGTGGGGGTGGGTCTATATCGCTAGCAGAAAGGTAGTTTAAAGAAAAAGGTATCTAAAACAAAATGAATGAAAAAATAAAAGTGATTCGGGTGGGGGTGGGTCTATGTCGCTAGCAGAAAGGTGGTTAAAAAAAAAAAGTATTAAAAACAAAATGAATAAAAAAATAAAGGTGATCCGGGTGGGTTTGGGTCTATGTCGCGAGCAGAAAGGTGGTTTAAAAAAAAGGTAATTAAAACAAAATGAATAAAAAAATAAAGGTGATCCGGGTGGGGGTGGGTCTATATTGCGAGCAGAAAGGTGGTTTAAAAAAAAAGGTATTTAAAACAAAATGAATGAAAAAATAAAGGTGATCCGGGTGGGGGTGGGTCTATGTCGCGAGCAGAAAGGTGGTTTAAAAAAAAAGGTAATTAAAACAAAATGAATGTAAAAATAAAAGTGATTCGGGTGGGGGTGGGTCTATGTCGCTAGCAGAAAGGTGGTTTAAAAAAAAAGGTATTTAAAACAAAATGAATGAAAAAATAAAAGTGATTCGGGTGGGGGTGGGTCTATGTCGCTAGCAGAAAGGTGGTTTAAAAAAAAAGGTATTTAAAACAAAATGAATAAAAAAATAAAAGTGATTCGGGTGGGGGTGGGTCTATGTCGCGAGCAGAAAAGTGGTTTAAACAAAAGGTATTTTACACTAAATAAATTAAAAATAAAGGTGATCCGGGTGGGGGTGGGTCTATGTCGCGAGCAGAAAGGTGGTTTAAAAAAAAAGGTATTTAAAACAAAATGAATAAAAAAAAAGGTATTTAAAACAAAATGAATAAAAAAATAAAAGTTATTCGGGTGGGGGTGGGTCTATGTCGCGAGCAGAAATGTGGTTTAAACAAAAGGTATTTTACACTAAATAAATTAAAAATAAAGGTGATCCGGTTGTGGCTGAGTCTATGTCCCGAGCAGAAAGGTGGTTTAAAAAAAAAAAAATTTAAAACAAAATGAATAAAAAAATAAAGGTGATCCGGGTGGGGGTGGGTCTATATCGCGAGCAGAAAGGTCGTTTAAAAAAAAAGGTATCTAAAACAAAATGAATGAAAAAATAAAAGTGATTCGGGTGGGGGTGGGTCTATGTCGCTAGCAGAAAGGTGGTTTAAAAAAAAAAGTATTAAAAACAAAATGAATAAAAAAATAAAGGTGATCCGGGTGGGTTTGGGTCTATGTCGCGAGCAGAAAGGTGGTTTAAAAAAAAAGGTATTTAAAACAAAATGAATGAAAAAATAAAAGTGATTCGGGTGGGGGTGGGTCTATGTCGCGAGCAGAAAAGTGGTTTAAAAAAAAAAGTATTTAAAACAAAATGAATAAAAAAATAAAGGTGATCCGGGTTGGTGTGGGTCTATGTCGCGAGCAGAAAGGTGGTTTAAAAAAAAAAGTATTTAAAACAAAATGAATAAAAAAAAAAGGTTTTTAAGACAAAATGAATAAAAAAATAAAAGTCATTCGGGTGGGGGTGGGTCTATGTCGCGAGCAGAAAAGTGGTTTAAACAAAAGGTATTTTACACTAAATAAATTAAAAATAAAGGTGATCCGGTTGTGGCTGAGTCTATGTCGCGAGCAGAAAGGTGGTTTAAAAAAAAGGTAATTAAAACAAAATGAATAAAAAAATAAAGGTGATCCGGGTGGGGGTGGGTCTATATTGCGAGCAGAAAGGTGGTTTAAAAAAAAAGGTATCTAAAACAAAATGAATGAAAAAATAAAAGTGAT
Source organism: Ancistrocerus nigricornis (assembly GCA_916049575.1). Lineage (NCBI taxonomy): Eukaryota > Metazoa > Arthropoda > Insecta > Hymenoptera > Vespidae > Ancistrocerus > Ancistrocerus nigricornis. The sequence goes on from OU696665.1 coordinate 16,644,088, forward strand.
TCGGGTGGGGGTGGGTCTATGTCGCTAGCAGAAAGGTGGTTTAAAAAAAAAAGTATTAAAAACAAAATGAATAAAAAAATAAAGGTGATCCGGGTGGGTTTGGGTCTATGTCGCGAGCAGAAAGGTGGTTTAAAAAAAAGGTAATTAAAACAAAATGAATAAAAAAATAAAGGTGATCCGGGTGGGGGTGGGTCTATATTGCGAGCAGAAAGGTGGTTTAAAAAAAAAGGTATTTAAAACAAAATGAATAAAAAAATAAAGGTGATCCGGGTGTGGGTGGGTCTATGTCGCGAGCAGAAAGGTGGTTTAAAAAAAAAGGTATTTAAAACAAAATGAATAAAAAAATAAAAGTGATTCGGGTGGGGGTGGGTCTATGTCGCTAGCAGAAAGGTGGTTTAAAAAAAAAGGTATTTAAAACAAAATGAATGAAAAAATAAAAGTGATTCGGGTGGGGGTGGGTCTATGTCGCGAGCAGAAAGGTGGTTTAAAAAAAAAGGTATTTAAAACAAAATGAATTAAAAAATAAAAGTGATCCGGGTGGGGGTGGGTCTATGTCGCTAGCAGAAAGGTAGTTTAAAGAAAAAGGTATTTAAAACAAAATGAATAAAAAAATAAAAGTGATCCGGGTGGGGTTGTGTCTATGTCGCGAGCAGAAAGGTGGTTTAAAAAAAAGGTAATTAAAACAAAATGAATAAAAAAATAAAGGTGATCCGGGTGTGGGTGGGTCTATGTCGCTAGCAGAAAGGTAGTTTAAAGAAAAAGGTATTTAAAACAAAATGAATAAAAAAATAAAAGTGATTCGGGTGGGGGTGGGTCTATGTCGCGAGCAGAAAAGTGGTTTAAACAAAAGGTATTTTACACTAAATAAATTAAAAATAAAGGTGATCCGGTTGTGGCTGAGTCTATGTCCCGAGCAGAAAGGTGGTTTAAAAAAAAAAAATTTAAAACAAAATGAATAAAAAAATAAAGGTGATCCGGGTGGGGGTGGGTCTATATCGCTAGCAGAAAGGTAGTTTAAAGAAAAAGGTATTTAAAACAAAATGAATGAAAAAATAAAAGTGATTCGGGTGGGGGTGGGTCTATGTCGCTAGCAGAAAGGTGGTTAAAAAAAAAAAGTATTAAAAACAAAATGAATAAAAAAATAAAGGTGATCCGGGTGGGTTTGGGTCTATGTCGCGAGCAGAAAGGTGGTTTAAAAAAAAGGTAATTAAAACAAAATGAATAAAAAAATAAAGGTGATCCGGGTGGGGGTGGGTCTATATTGCGAGCAGAAAGGTGGTTTAAAAAAAAAGGTATTTAAAACAAAATGAATGAAAAAATAAAGGTGATCCGGGTGGGGTTGGGTCTATGTCGCGAGCAGAAAGGTGGTTTAAAAAAAAGGTAATTAAAACAAAATGAATGTAAAAATAAAAGTGATTCGGGTGGGGGTGGGTCTATGTCGCTAGCAGAAAGGTGGTTTAAAAAAAAAGGTATTTAAAACAAAATGAATGAAAAAATAAAAGTGATTCGGGTGGGGGTGGGTCTATGTCGCTAGCAGAAAGGTGGTTTAAAAAAAAAGGTATTTAAAACAAAATGAATAAAAAAATAAAAGTGATTCGGGTGGGGGTGGGTCTATGTCGCGAGCAGAAAAGTGGTTTAAACAAAAGGTATTTTACACTAAATAAATTAAAAATAAAGGTGATCCGGGTGGGGGTGGGTCTATGTCGCGAGCAGAAAGGTGGTTTAAAAAAAAAGGTATTTAAAACAAAATGAATAAAAAAAAAGGTATTTAAAACAAAATGAATAAAAAAATAAAAGTTATTCGGGTGGGGGTGGGTCTATGTCGCGAGCAGAAATGTGGTTTAAACAAAAGGTATTTTACACTAAATAAATTAAAAATAAAGGTGATCCGGTTGTGGCTGAGTCTATGTCCCGAGCAGAAAGGTGGTTAAAAAAAAAAAGGTAATTAAAACAAAATGAATAAAAAAATAAAGGTGATCCGGGTGGGGGTGGGTCTATATTGCGAGCAGAAAGGTGGTTTAAAAAAAAAGGTATTTAAAACAAAATGAATGAAAAAATAAAGGTGATCCGGGTGGGGTTGGGTCTATGTCGCGAGCAGAAAGGTGGTTTAAAAAAAAGGTAATTAAAACAAAATGAATGTAAAAATAAAAGTGATTCGGGTGGGGGTGGGTCTATGTCGCTAGCAGAAAGGTGGTTTAAAAAAAAAGGTATTTAAAACAAAATGAATGAAAAAATAAAAGTGATTCGGGTGGGGGTGGGTCTATGTCGCTAGCAGAAAGGTGGTTTAAAAAAAAAGGTATTTAAAACAAAATGAATAAAAAAATAAAAGTGATTCGGGTGGGGGTGGGTCTATGTCGCGAGCAGAAAAGTGGTTTAAACAAAAGGTATTTTACACTAAATAAATTAAAAATAAAGGTGATCCGGGTGGGGGTGGGTCTATGTCGCGAGCAGAAAGGTGGTTTAAAAAAAAAGGTATTTAAAACAAAATGAATAAAAAAAAAGGTATTTAAAACAAAATGAATAAAAAAATAAAAGTTATTCGGGTGGGGGTGGGTCTATGTCGCGAGCAGAAATGTGGTTTAAACAAAAGGTATTTTACACTAAATAAATTAAAAATAAAGGTGATCCGGTTGTGGCTGAGTCTATGTCCCGAGCAGAAAGGTGGTTTAAAAAAAAAAAAATTTAAAAAAAAATGAATAAAAAAATAAAGGTGATCCGGGTGGGGGTGGGTCTATATCGCGAGCAGAAAGGTCGTTTAAAAAAAAAGGTATCTAAAACAAAATGAATGAAAAAATAAAAGTGATTCGGGTGGGGGTGGGTCTATGTCGCTAGCAGAAAGGTGGTTTAAAAAAAAAAGTATTAAAAACAAAATGAATAAAAAAATAAAGGTGATCCGGGTGGGTTTGGGTCTATGTCGCGAGCAGAAAGGTGGTTTAAAAAAAAGGTAATTAAAACAAAATGAATAAAAAAAAAAAGGTGATCCGGGTGGGGGTGGGTCTATATTGCGAGCAGAAAGGTGGTTTAAAAAAAAAGGTATTTAAAACAAAATGAATGAAAAAATAAAGGTGATCCGGGTGGGGGTGGGTCTATGTCGCGAGCAGAAAGGTGGTTTAAAAAAAAGGTAATTAAAACAAAATGAATGTAAAAATAAAAGTGATTCGGGTGGGGGTGGGTCTATGTCGCTAGCAGAAAGGTGGTTTAAAAAAAAAGGTATTTAAAACAAAATGAATGAAAAAATAAAAGTGATTCGGGTGGGGGTGGGTCTATGTCGCTAGCAGAAAGGTGGTTTAAAAAAAAAGGTATTTAAAACAAAATGAATAAAAAAATAAAAGTGATTCGGGTGGGGGTGGGTCTATGTCGCGAGCAGAAGAGTGGTTTAAACAAAAGGTATTTTACACTAAATAAATTAAAAATAAAGGTGATCCGGGTGGGGGTGGGTCTATGTCGCGAGCAGAAAGGTGGTTTAAAAAAAAAGGTATTTAAAACAAAATGAATAAAAAAAAAAGGTATTTAAAACAAAATGAATAAAAAAATAAAAGTTATTCGGGTGGGGGTGGGTCTATGTCGCGAGCAGAAAAGTGGTTTAAACAAAAGGTATTTTACACTAAATAAATTAAAAATAAAGGTGATCCGGTTGTGGCTGGGTCTATGTCCCGAGCAGAAAGTTGGTTTAAAAAAAAAAAAAATTAAAACAAAATGAATAAAAAAATAAAGGTGATCCGGGTGGGAGTGGGTCTATATCGCGAGCAGAAAGGTGGTTTAAAAAAAAAGGTATTTAAAACGAAATGAATAAAAAAATAAAGGTGATCCGGGTGGGTTTGGGTCTATGGCGCGAGCAGAAAGGTGGTTTAAAAAAAAGGTAATTAAAACAAAATGAATAAAAAAATAAAGGTGATCCGGGTGGGGGTGGGTCTATATCGCTAGCAGAAAGGTGGTTTAAAAAACAAAAAAAATTAAAACAAAATGAATAAAAAAATAAAAGTGATCCGGGTGTGGGTGGGTCTATGTCGCTTGCAGAAAGGTAGTTTAAAGAAAAAGGTATTTAAAACAAAATGAATAAAAAAATAAAAGTGATTCGGGTGGGGGTGGGTCTATGTCGCTAGCAGAAAGGTGATTTAAAAAAAAAGGTATTTTACACTAAATAAATTAAAAATAAAGGTGATCCGGTTGTGGCTGAGTCTATGTCGCGAGCAGAAAGGTGGTTTAAAAAAAAGGTAATTAAAACAAAATGAATAAAAAAATAAAGGTGATCCGGGTGGGGGTGGGTCTATATCGCGAGCAGAAAGGTCGTTTAAAAAAAAAGGTATCTAAAACAAAATGAATAAAAAAAAAAGGTATTTAAGACAAAATGAATAAAAAAATAAAAGTCATTCGGGTGGGGGTGGGTCTATGTCGCGAGCAGAAAAGTGGTTTAAACAAAAGGTATTTTACACTAAATAAATTAAAAATAAAGGTGATCCGGTTGTGGCTGAGTCTATGTCGCGAGCAGAAAGGTGGTTTAAAAAAAAGGTAATTAAAACAAAATGAATAAAAAAATAAAGGTGATCCGGGTGGGGGTGGGTCTATATTGCGAGCAGAAAGGTGGTTTAAACAAAAGGTATTTTACATTAAATAAATTAAAAATAAAGGTGATCCGGTTGTGGCTGAGTCTATGTCCCGAGCAGAAAGGTGGTTTAAAAAAAAAAAATTTAAAACAAAATGAATAAAAAAATAAAGGTGATCCGGGTGGGGGTGGGTCTATATCGCTAGCAGAAAGGTGGTTTAAAAAACAAAAAAAATTAAAACAAAATGAATAAAAAAATAAAGGTGATCCGGGTGTGGGTGGGTCTATGTCGCGAGCAGAAAGGTCGTTTAAAAAAAAAGGTATCTAAAACAAAATGAATGAAAAAATAAAAGTGATTCGGGTGGGGGTGGGTCTATGTCGCTAGCAGAAAGGTGGTTTAAAAAAAAAAGTATTTAAAACAAAATGAATAAAAAAATAAAGGTGATCCGGGTGGGGGTGGGTCTATGTCGCGAGCAGAAAGGTGGTTTAAAAAAAAAGGTATTTAAAACAAAATGAATAAAAAAATAAAAGTGATTCGGGTGGGGGTGGGTCTATGTCGCGAGCAGAAAAGTGGTTTAAACAAAAGGTATTTTACACTAAATAAATTAAAAATAAAGGTGATCCGGTTGTGGCTGAGTCTATGTCCCGAGCAGAAAGGTGGTTTAAAAAAAAAAAATTTAAAACAAAATGAATAAAAAAATAAAGGTGATCCGGGTGGGGGTGGGTCTATATCGCTAGCAGAAAGGTGGTTTAAAAAACAAAAAAAATTAAAACAAAATGAATAAAAAAATAAAGGTGATCCGGGTGTGGGTGGGTCTATGTCGCTTGCAGAAAGGTAGTTTAAAGAAAAAGGTATTTAAAACAAAATGAATAAAAAAATAAAAGTGATTCGGGTGGAGGTGGGTCTATGTCGCGAGCAGAAAAGTGGTTTAAACAAAAGGTATTTTACACTAAATAAATTAAAAATAAAGGTGATCCGGTTGTGGCTGGGTCTATGTCGCGAGCAGAAAGGTGGTTTAAAAAAAAGGTAATTAAAACAAAATGAATAAAAAAATAATGGTGATCGGGGGGGGGGTGGGTCTATGTCGCGAGCAGAAAGGTGGTTTAAAGAAAAAGGTATTTAAAACAAAATAAATGAAAAAATAAAAGTGATTTAGGTGGAGGTGGGTCTATGTCGCTAGCAGAAAGGTGGTTTAAAAAAAAAGGTATTTAAAACAAAATGAATGAAAAAATAAAAGTGATTCGGGTGGGGGTGGGTCTATGTCGCTAGCAGAAAGGTGGTTTAAAAAAAAAGGTATTTAAAACAAAATGAATGAAAAAATAAAAGTGATTCGGGTGGGGGTGGGTCTATGTCGCTAGCAGAAAGGTAGTTTAAAGAAAAAGGTATTTAAAACAAAATGAATAAAAAAATAAAAGTGATCCGGGTGGGGTTGGGTCTATGTCGCGAGCAGAAAGGTGGTTTAAAAAAAAGGTAATTAAAACAAAATGAATAAAAAAATAAAGGTGATCCGGGTGTGGGTGGGTCTATGTCGCTAGCAGAAAGGTAGTTTAAAGAAAAAGGTATTTAAAACAAAATGAATAAAAAAATAAAAGTGATTCGGGTGGGGGTGGGTCTATGTCGCGAGCAGAAAAGTGGTTTAAACAAAAGGTATTTTACACTAAATAAATTAAAAATAAAGGTGATCCGGTTGTGGCTGAGTCTATGTCCCGAGCAGAAAGGTGGTTTAAAAAAAAAAAAATTTAAAACAAAATGAATAAAAAAATAAAGGTGATCCGGGTGGGGGTGGGTCTATATCGCGAGCAGAAAGGTCGTTTAAAAAAAAAGGTATCTAAAACAAAATGAATGAAAAAATAAAAGTGATTCGGGTGGGGGTGGGTCTATGTCGCTAGCAGAAAGGTGGTTTAAAAAAAAAAGTATTAAAAACAAAATGAATAAAAAAATAAAGGTGATCCGGGTGGGTTTGGGTCTATGTCGCGAGCAGAAAGGTGGTTTAAAAAAAAGGTAATTAAAACAAAATGAATAAAAAAATAAAGGTGATCCGGGTGGGGGTGGGTCTATATTGCGAGCAGAAAGGTGGTTTAAAAAAAAAGGTATTTAAAACAAAATGAATGAAAAAATAAAGGTGATCCGGGTGGGGTTGGGTCTATGTCGCGAGCAGAAAGGTGGTTTAAAAGAAAGGTAATTAAAACAAAATGAATGTAAAAATAAAAGTGATTCGGGTGGGGGTGGGTCTATGTCGCTAGCAGAAAGGTGGTTTAAAAAAAAAGGTATTTAAAACAAAATGAATGAAAAAATAAAAGTGATTCGGGTGGGGGTGGGTCTATGTCGCTAGCAGAAAGGTGGTTTAAAAAAAAAGGTATTTAAAACAAAATGAATAAAAAAATAAAAGTGATTCGGGTGGGGGTGGGTCTATGTCGCGAGCAGAAAAGTGGTTTAAACAAAAGGTATTTTACACTAAATAAATTAAAAATAAAGGTGATCCGGGTGGGGGTGGGTCTATGTCGCGAGCAGAAAGGTGGTTTAAAAAAAAAGGTATTTAAAACAAAATGAATAAAAAAAAAAGGTATTTAAAACAAAATGAATAAAAAAATAAAAGTTATTCGGGTGGGGGTGGGTCTATGTCGCGAGCAGAAAAGTGGTTTAAACAAAAGGTATTTTACACTAAATAAATTAAAAATAAAGGTGATCCGGTTGTGGCTGGGTCTATGTCTCGAGCAGAAAGTTGGTTTAAAAAAAAAAAAAATTAAAACAAAATGAATAAAAAAATAAAGGTGATCCGGGTGGGAGTGGGTCTATATCGCGAGCAGAAAGGTGGTTTAAAAAAAAAGGTATTTAAAACGAAATGAATAAAAAAATAAAGGTGATCCGGGTGGGTTTGGGTCTATGGCGCGTGCAGAAAGGTGGTTTAAAAAAAAGGTAATTAAAACAAAATGAATAAAAAAATAAAGGTGATCCGGGTGGGGGTGGGTCTATATCGCTAGCAGAAAGGTGGTTTAAAAAACAAAAAAAATTAAAACAAAATGAATAAAAAAATAAAAGTGATCCGGGTGTGGGTGGGTCTATGTCGCTTGCAGAAAGGTAGTTTAAAGAAAAAGGTATTTAAAACAAAATGAATAAAAAAATAAAAGTGATTCGGGTGGGGGTGGGTCTATATCGCGAGCAGAAAGGTCGTTTAAAAAAAAAGGTATCTAAAACAAAATGAATAAAAAAAAAAGGTATTTAAGACAAAATGAATAAAAAAATAAAAGTCATTCGGGTGGGGGTGGGTCTATGTCGCGAGCAGAAAAGTGATTTAAACAAAAGGTATTTTACACTAAATAAATTAAAAATAAAGGTGATCCGGTTGTGGCTGAGTCTATGTCGCGAGCAGAAAGGTGGTTTAAAAAAAAGGTATTTAAAACAAAATGAATGAAAAAATAAAGGTGATCCGGGTGGGGTTGGGTCTATGTCGCGAGCAGAAAGGTGGTTTAAAAGAAAGGTAATTAAAACAAAATGAATGTAAAAATAAAAGTGATTCGGGTGGGGGTGGGTCTATATTGCGAGCAGAAAGGTGGTTTAAACAAAAGGTATTTTACACTAAATAAATTAAAAATAAAGGTGATCCGGTTGTGGCTGAGTCTATGTCCCGAGCAGAAAGGTGGTTTAAAAAAAAAAAATTTAAAACAAAATGAATAAAAAAATAAAGGTGATCCGGGTGGGGGTGGGTCTATATCGCTAGCAGAAAGGTGGTTTAAAAAACAAAAAAAATTAAAACAAAATGAATAAAAAAATAAAGGTGATCCGGGTGTGGGTGGGTCTATGTCGCGAGCAGAAAGGTCGTTTAAAAAAAAAGGTATCTAAAACAAAATGAATGAAAAAATAAAAGTGATTCGGGTGGGGGTGGGTCTATGTCGCTAGCAGAAAGGTGGTTTAAAAAAAAAAGTATTTAAAACAAAATGAATAAAAAAATAAAGGTGATCCGGGTGGGGGTGGGTCTATGTCGCGAGCAGAAAGGTGGTTTAAAAAAAAAGGTATTTAAAACAAAATGAATAAAAAAATAAAAGTGATTCGGGTGGGGGTGGGTCTATGTCGCGAGCAGAAAAGTGGTTTAAACAAAAGGTATTTTACACTAAATAAATTAAAAATAAAGGTGATCCGGTTGTGGCTGAGTCTATGTCCCGAGCAGAAAGGTGGTTTAAAAAAAAAAAATTTAAAACAAAATGAATAAAAAAATAAAGGTGATCCGGGTGGGGGTGGGTCTATATCGCTAGCAGAAAGGTGGTTTAAAAAACAAAAAAAATTAAAACAAAATGAATAAAAAAATAAAGGTGATCCGGGTGTGGGTGGGTCTATGTCGCTTGCAGAAAGGTAGTTTAAAGAAAAAGGTATTTAAAACAAAATGAATAAAAAAATAAAAGTGATTCGGGTGGAGGTGGGTCTATGTCGCGAGCAGAAAAGTGGTTTAAACAAAAGGTATTTTACACTAAATAAATTAAAAATAAAGGTGATCCGGTTGTGGCTGGGTCTATGTCGCGAGCAGAAAGGTGGTTTAAAAAAAAGGTAATTAAAACAAAATGAATAAAAAAATAAAGGTTATCCGGGTGGGGGTGGGTCTATGTCGCGAGCAGAAAGGTGGTTTAAAGAAAAAGGTATTTAAAACAAAATAAATGAAAAAATAAAAGTGATTTAGGTGGAGGTGGGTCTATGTCGCTAGCAGAAAGGTGGTTTAAAAAAAAAGGTATTTAAAACAAAATGAATGAAAAAATAAAAGTGATTCGGGTGGGGGTGGGTCTATGTCGCTAGCAGAAAGGTAGTTTAAAAAAAAAGGTATTTAAAACAAAATGAATGAAAAAATAAAAGTGATTCGGGTGGGGGTGGGTCTATGTCGCTAGCAGAAAGGTAGTTTAAAGAAAAAGGTATTTAAAACAAAATGAATAAAAAAATAAAAGTGATCCGGGTGGGGTTGTGTCTATGTCGCGAGCAGAAAGGTAGTTTAAAGAAAAAGGTATTTAAAACAAAATGAATAAAAAAATAAAAGTGATTCGGGTGGAGGTGGGTCTATGTCGCGAGCAGAAAAGTGGTTTAAACAAAAGGTATTTTACACTAAATAAATTAAAAATAAAGGTGATCCGGTTGTGGCTGGGTCTATGTCGCGAGCAGAAAGGTGGTTTAAAAAAAAGGTAATTAAAACAAAATGAATAAAAAAATAAAGGTTATCCGGGTGGGGGTGGGTCTATGTCGCGAGCAGAAAGGTGGTTTAAAGAAAAAGGTATTTAAAACAAAATAAATGAAAAAATAAAAGTGATTTAGGTGGAGGTGGGTCTATGTCGCTAGCAGAAAGGTGGTTTAAAAAAAAAGGTATTTAAAACAAAATGAATGAAAAAATAAAAGTGATTCGGGTGGGGGTGGGTCTATGTCGCTAGCAGAAAGGTAGTTTAAAGAAAAAGGTATTTAAAACAAAATGAATAAAAAAATAAAAGTGATCCGGGTGGGGTTGTGTCTATGTCGCGAGCAGAAAGGTGGTTTAAAAAAAAGGTAATTAAAACAAAATGAATAAAAAAATAAAGGTGATCCGGGTGTGGGTGGGTCTATGTCGCTAGCAGAAAAGTAGTTTAAAGAAAAAGGTATTTAAAACAAAATGAATAAAAAAATAAAAGTGATTCGGGTGGGGGTGGGTCTATGTCGCGAGCAGAAAAGTGGTTTAAACAAAAGGTATTTTACACTAAATAAATTAAAAATAAAGGTGATCCGGTTGTGGCTGAGTCTATGTCCCGAGCAGAAAGGTGGTTTAAAAAAAAAAAAATTTAAAACAAAATGAATAAAAAAATAAAGGTGATCCGGGTGGGGGTGGGTCTATATCGCGAGCAGAAAGGTCGTTTAAAAAAAAAGGTATCTAAAACAAAATGAATGAAAAAATAAAAGTGATTCGGGTGGGGGTGGGTCTATGTCGCTAGCAGAAAGGTGGTTTAAAAAAAAAAGTATTAAAAACAAAATGAATAAAAAAATAAAGGTGATCCGGGTGGGTTTGGGTCTATGTCGCGAGCAGAAAGGTGGTTTAAAAAAAAGGTAATTAAAACAAAATGAATAAAAAAATAAAGGTGATCCGGGTGGGGGTGGGTCTATATTGCGAGCAGAAAGGTGGTTTAAAAAAAAAGGTATTTAAAACAAAATGAATGAAAAAATAAAGGTGATCCGGGTGGGGTTGGGTCTATGTCGCGAGCAGAAAGGTGGTTTAAAAGAAAGGTAATTAAAACAAAATGAATGTAAAAATAAAAGTGATTCGGGTGGGGGTGGGTCTATGTCGCTAGCAGAAAGGTGGTTTAAAAAAAAAGGTATTTAAAACAAAATGAATGAAAAAATAAAAGTGATTCGGGTGGGGGTGGGTCTATGTCGCTAGCAGAAAGGTGGTTTAAAAAAAAAGGTATTTAAAACAAAATGAATAAAAAAATAAAAGTGATTCGGGTGGGGGTGGGTCTATGTCGCGAGCAGAAAAGTGGTTTAAACAAAAGGTATTTTACACTAAATAAATTAAAAATAAAGGTGATCCGGGTGGGGGTGGGTCTATGTCGCGAGCAGAAAGGTGGTTTAAAAAAAAAGGTATTTAAAACAAAATGAATAAAAAAAAAAGGTATTTAAAACAAAATGAATAAAAAAATAAAAGTTATTCGGGTGGGGGTGGGTCTATGTCGCGAGCAGAAAAGTGGTTTAAACAAAAGGTATTTTACACTAAATAAATTAAAAATAAAGGTGATCCGGTTGTGGCTGGGTCTATGTCCCGAGCAGAAAGTTGGTTTAAAAAAAAAAAAAATTAAAACAAAATGAATAAAAAAATAAAGGTGATCCGGGTGGGAGTGGGTCTATATCGCGAGCAGAAAGGTGGTTTAAAAAAAAAGGTATTTAAAACGAAATGAATAAAAAAATAAAGGTGATCCGGGTGGGTTTGGGTCTATGGCGCGTGCAGAAAGGTGGTTTAAAAAAAAGGTAATTAAAACAAAATGAATAAAAAAATAAAGGTGATCCGGGTGGGGGTGGGTCTATATCGCTAGCAGAAAGGTGGTTTAAAAAACAAAAAAAATTAAAACAAAATGAATAAAAAAATAAAAGTGATCCGGGTGTGGGTGGGTCTATGTCGCTTGCAGAAAGGTAGTTTAAAGAAAAAGGTATTTAAAACAAAATGAATAAAAAAATAAAAGTGATTCGGGTGGGGGTGGGTCTATGTCGCTAGCAGAAAGGTGGTTTAAAAAAAAAGGTATTTTACACTAAATAAATTAAAAATAAAGGTGATCCGGTTGTGGCTGAGTCTATGTCGCGAGCAGAAAGGTGGTTTAAAAAAAAGGTAATTAAAACAAAATGAATAAAAAAATAAAGGTGATCCGGGTGGGGGTGGGTCTATATCGCGAGCAGAAAGGTCGTTTAAAAAAAAAGGTATCTAAAACAAAATGAATAAAAAAAAAAGGTATTTAAGACAAAATGAATAAAAAAATAAAAGTCATTCGGGTGGGGGTGGGTCTATGTCGCTAGCAGAAAGGTGGTTTAAAAAAAAAGGTATTTAAAACAAAATGAATGAAAAAATAAAAGTGATTCGGGTGGGGGTGGGTCTATGTCGCTAGCAGAAAGGTGGTTTAAAAAAAAAGGTATTTAAAACAAAATGAATAAAAAAATAAAAGTGATTCGGGTGGGGGTGGGTCTATGTCGCGAGCAGAAAAGTGGTTTAAACAAAAGGTATTTTACACTAAATAAATTAAAAATAAAGGTGATCCGGGTGGGGGTGGGTCTATGTCGCGAGCAGAAAGGTGGTTTAAAAAAAAAGGTATTTAAAACAAAATGAATAAAAAAAAAAGGTATTTAAAACAAAATGAATAAAAAAATAAAAGTTATTCGGGTGGGGGTGGGTCTATGTCGCGAGCAGAAAAGTGGTTTAAACAAAAGGTATTTTACACTAAATAAATTAAAAATAAAGGTGATCCGGTTGTGGCTGGGTCTATGTCCCGAGCAGAAAGTTGGTTTAAAAAAAAAAAAAATTAAAACAAAATGAATAAAAAAATAAAGGTGATCCGGGTGGGAGTGGGTCTATATCGCGAGCAGAAAGGTGGTTTAAAAAAAAAGGTATTTAAAACGAAATGAATAAAAAAATAAAGGTGATCCGGGTGGGTTTGGGTCTATGGCGCGTGCAGAAAGGTGGTTTAAAAAAAAGGTAATTAAAACAAAATGAATAAAAAAATAAAGGTGATCCGGGTGGGGGTGGGTCTATATCGCTAGCAGAAAGGTGGTTTAAAAAACAAAAAAAATTAAAACAAAATGAATAAAAAAATAAAAGTGATCCGGGTGTGGGTGGGTCTATGTCGCTTGCAGAAAGGTAGTTTAAAAAAAAAGGTATTTAAAACAAAATGAATAAAAAAATAAAGGTGATTCGGGTGGGGGTGGGTCTATGTCGCTAGCAGAAAGGTGGTTTAAAAAAAAAGGTATTTTACACTAAATAAATTAAAAATAAAGGTGATCCGGTTGTGGCTGAGTCTATGTCGCGAGCAGAAAGGTGGTTTAAAAAAAAGGTAATTAAAACAAAATGAATAAAAAAATAAAGGTGATCCGGGTGGGGGTGGGTCTATATCGCGAGCAGAAAGGTCGTTTAAAAAAAAAGGTATCTAAAACAAAATGAATAAAAAAAAAAGGTATTTAAGACAAAATGAATAAAAAAATAAAAGTCATTCGGGTGGGGGTGGGTCTATGTCGCGAGCAGAAAAGTGGTTTAAACAAAAGGTATTTTACACTAAATAAATTAAAAATAAAGGTGATCCGGTTGTGGCTGAGTCTATGTCGCGAGCAGAAAGGTGGTTTAAAAAAAAGGTAATTAAAACAAAATGAATAAAAAAATAAAGGTGATCCGGGTGGGGGTGGGTCTATATTGCGAGCAGAAAGGTGGTTTAAACAAAAGGTATTTTACACTAAATAAATTAAAAATAAAGGTGATCCGGTTGTGGCTGAGTCTATGTCCCGAGCAGAAAGGTGGTTTAAAAAAAAAAAATTTAAAACAAAATGAATAAAAAAATAAAGGTGATCCGGGTGGGGGTGGGTCTATATCGCTAGCAGAAAGGTGGTTTAAAAAACAAAAAAAATTAAAACAAAATGAATAAAAAAATAAAGGTGATCCGGGTGTGGGTGGGTCTATGTCGCTTGCAGAAAGGTAGTTTAAAGAAAAAGGTATTTAAAACAAAATGAATAAAAAAATAAAAGTGATTCGGGTGGAGGTGGGTCTATGTCGCGAGCAGAAAAGTGGTTTAAACAAAAGGTATTTTACACTAAATAAATTAAAAATAAAGGTGATCCGGTTGTGGCCGGGTCTATGTCGCGAGCAGAAAGGTGGTTTAAAAAAAAGGTAATTAAAACAAAATGAATAAAAAAATAAAGGTTATCCGGGTGGGGGTGGGTCTATGTCGCGAGCAGAAAGGTGGTTTAAAGAAAAAGGTATTTAAAACAAAATGAATGAAAAAATAAAAGTGATTTAGGTGGAGGTGGGTCTATGTCGCTAGCAGAAAGGTGGTTTAAAAAAAAAGGTATTTAAAACAAAATGAATAAAAAAATAAAAGTGATTCGGGTGGGGGTGGGTCTATGTCGCTAGCAGAAAGGTGGTTTAAAAAAAAAGGTATTTAAAACAAAATGAATGAAAAAATAAAAGTGATTCGGGTGGGGGTGGGTCTATGTCGCTAGCAGAAAGGTAGTTTAAAGAAAAAGGTATTTAAAACAAAATGAATAAAAAAATAAAAGTGATCCGGGTGGGGTTGGGTCTATGTCGCGAGCAGAAAGGTGGTTTAAAAAAAAGGTAATTAAAACAAAATGAATAAAAAAATAAAGGTGATCCGGGTGTGGGTGGGTCTATGTCGCTAGCAGAAAGGTAGTTTAAAGAAAAAGGTATTTAAAACAAAATGAATAAAAAAATAAAGGTGATTCGGGTGGGGGTGGGTCTATGTCGCGAGCAGAAAAGTGGTTTAAACAAAAGGTATTTTACACTAAATAAATTAAAAATAAAGGTGATCCGGTTGTGGCTGAGTCTATGTCCCGAGCAGAAAGGTGGTTTAAAAAAAAAAAATTTAAAACAAAATGAATAAAAAAATAAAGGTGATCCGGGTGGGGGTGGGTCTATATCGCTAGCAGAAAGGTAGTTTAAAGAAAAAGGTATCTAAAACAAAATGAATGAAAAAATAAAAGTGATTCGGGTGGGGGTGGGTCTATGTCGCTAGCAGAAAGGTGGTTTAAAAAAAAAGGTATTTAAAACAAAATGAATAAAAAAAAAAGGTATTTAAAACAAAATGAATAAAAAAATAAAAGTTATTCGGATGGGGGTGGGTCTATGTCGCGAGCAGAAAAGTGGTTTAAACAAAAGGTATTTTACACTAAATAAATTAAAAATAAAGGTTATCCGGTTGTGGCTGGGTCTATGTCCCGAGCAGAAAGTTGGTTTAAAAAAAAAAAAAATTAAAACAAAATGAATAAAAAAATAAAGGTGATCCGGGTGGGAGTGGGTCTATATCGCGAGCAGAAAGGTGGTTTAAAAAAAAAGGTATTTAAAACGAAATGAATAAAAAAATAAAGGTGATCCGGGTGGGGTTGGGTCTATGTCGCGAGCAGAAAGGTGGTTTAAAAAAAAGGTAATTAAAACAAAATGAATGTAAAAATAAAAGTGATTCGGGTGGGGGTGGGTCTATGTCGCTAGCAGAAAGGTGGTTTAAAAAAAAAGGTATTTAAAACAAAATGAATGAAAAAATAAAAGTGATTCGGGTGGGGGTGGGTCTATGTCGCTAGCAGAAAGGTGGTTTAAAAAAAAAGGTATTTAAAACAAAATGAATAAAAAAATAAAAGTGATTCGGGTGGGGGTGGGTCTATGTCGCGAGCAGAAAAGTGGTTTAAACAAAAGGTATTTTACACTAAAAAAATTAAAAATAAAGGTGATCCGGGTGGGGGTGGGTCTATGTCGCTAGCAGAAAGGTGGTTTAAAAAAAAAAGTATTAAAAACAAAATGAATAAAAAAATAAAGGTGATCCGGGTGGGTTTGGGTCTATGTCGCGAGCAGAAAGGTGGTTTAAAAAAAAGGTAATTAAAACAAAATGAATAAAAAAATAAAGGTGATCCGGGTGGGGGTGGGTCTATATTGCGAGCAGAAAGGTGGTTTAAAAAAAAAGGTATTTAAAACAAAATGAATGAAAAAATAAAGGTGATCCGGGTGGGGTTGGGTCTATGTCGCGAGCAGAAAGGTGGTTTAAAAGAAAGGTAATTAAAACAAAATGAATGTAAAAATAAAGGTGATTCGGGTGGGGGTGGGTCTATGTCGCTAGCAGAAAGGTGGTTTAAAAAAAAAGGTATTTAAAACAAAATGAATGAAAAAATAAAAGTGATTCGGGTGGGGGTGGGTCTATGTCGCTAGCAGAAAGGTGGTTTAAAAAAAAAGGTATTTAAAACAAAATGAATAAAAAAATAAAAGTGATTCGGGTGGGGGTGGGTCTATGTCGCGAGCAGAAAAGTGGTTTAAACAAAAGGTATTTTACACTAAATAAATTAAAAATAAAGGTGATCCGGGTGGGGGTGGGTCTATGTCGCGAGCAGAAAGGTGGTTTAAAAAAAAAGGTATTTAAAACAAAATGAATAAAAAAAAAAGGTATTTAAAACAAAATGAATAAAAAAATAAATGTTATTCGGGTGGGGGTGGGTCTATGTCGCGAGCAGAAAAGTGGTTTAAACAAAAGGTATTTTACACTAAATAAATTAAAAATAAAGGTGATCCGGTTGTGGCTGGGTCTATGTCCCGAGCAGAAAGTTGGTTTAAAAAAAAAAAAAATTAAAACAAAATGAATAAAAAAATAAAGGTGTTCCGGGTGGGGGTGGGTCTATATCGCGAGCAGAAAGGTGGTTTAAAAAAAAAGGTATTTAAAACGAAATGAATAAAAAAATAAAGGTGATCCGGGTGGGTTTGGGTCTATGGCGCGTGCAGAAAGGTGGTTTAAAAAAAAGGTAATTAAAACAAAATGAATAAAAAAATAAAGGTGATCCGGGTGGGGGTGGGTCTATATCGCTAGCAGAAAGGTGGTTTAAAAAACAAAAAAAATTAAAACAAAATGAATAAAAAAATAAAAGTGATCCGGGTGTGGGTGGGTCTATGTCGCTTGCAGAAAGGTAGTTTAAAGAAAAAGGTATTTAAAACAAAATGAATAAAAAAATAAAGGTGATCCGGGTGGGGGTGGGTCTATGTCGCTAGCAGAAAGGTGGTTTAAAAAAAAAGGTATTTTACACTAAATAAATTAAAAATAAAGGTGATCCGGTTGTGGCTGAGTCTATGTCGCGAGCAGAAAGGTGGTTTAAAAAAAAGGTAATTAAAACAAAATGAATAAAAAAATAAAGGTGATCCGGGTGGGGGTGGGTCTATATAGCTAGCAGAAAGGTCGTTTAAAAAAAAAGGTATCTAAAACAAAATGAATAAAAAAAAAAGGTATTTAAGACAAAATGAATAAAAAAATAAAAGTCATTCGGGTGGGGGTGGGTCTATGTCGCGAGCAGAAAAGTGGTTTAAACAAAAGGTATTTTACACTAAATAAATTAAAAATAAAGGTGATCCGGTTGTGGCTGAGTCTATGTCGCGAGCAGAAAGGTGGTTTAAAAAAAAGGTAATTAAAACAAAATGAATAAAAAAATAAAGGTGATCCGGGTGGGGGTGGGTCTATATTGCGAGCAGAAAGGTGGTTTAAACAAAAGGTATTTTACACTAAATAAATTAAAAATAAAGGTGATCCGGTTGTGGCTGAGTCTATGTCGCGAGCAGAAAGGTGGTTTAAAAAAAAAAAATTTAAAACAAAATGAATAAAAAAATAAAGGTGATCCGGGTGGGGGTGGGTCTATATCGCTAGCAGAAAGGTGGTTTAAAAAACAAAAAAAATTAAAACAAAATGAATAAAAAAATAAAGGTGATCCGGGTGTGGGTGGGTCTATGTCGCTTGCAGAAAGGTAGTTTAAAGAAAAAGGTATTTAAAACAAAATGAATAAAAAAATAAAAGTGATTCGGGTGGAGGTGGGTCTATGTCGCGAGCAGAAAAGTGGTTTAAACAAAAGGTATTTTACACTAAATAAATTAAAAATAAAGGTGATCCGGTTGTGGCCGGGTCTATGTCGCGAGCAGAAAGGTGGTTTAAAAAAAAGGTAATTAAAACAAAATGAATAAAAAAATAAAGGTTATCCGGGTGGGGGTGGGTCTATGTCGCGAGCAGAAAGGTGGTTTAAAGAAAAAGGTATTTAAAACAAAATGAATGAAAAAATAAAAGTGATTTAGGTGGAGGTGGGTCTATGTCGCTAGCAGAAAGGTGGTTTAAAAAAAAAGGTATTTAAAACAAAATGAATAAAAAAATAAAAGTGATTCGGGTGGGGGTGGGTCTATGTCGCTAGCAGAAAGGTGGTTTAAAAAAAAAGGTATTTAAAACAAAATGAATGAAAAAATAAAAGTGATTCGGGTGGGGGTGGGTCTATGTCGCTAGCAGAAAGGTAGTTTAAAGAAAAAGGTATTTAAAACAAAATGAATAAAAAAATAAAAGTGATCCGGGTGGGGTTGTGTCTATGTCGCGAGCAGAAAGGTGGTTTAAAAAAAAGGTAATTAAAACAAAATGAATAAAAAAATAAAGGTGATCCGGGTGTGGGTGGGTCTATGTCGCTAGCAGAAAGGTAGTTTAAAGAAAAAGGTATTTAAAACAAAATGAATAAAAAAATAAAAGTGATTCGGGTGGGGGTGGGTCTATGTCGCGAGCAGAAAAGTGGTTTAAACAAAAGGTATTTTACACTAAATAAATTAAAAATAAAGGTGATCCGGTTGTGGCTGAGTCTATGTCCCGAGCAGAAAGGTGGTTTAAAAAAAAAAAATTTAAAACAAAATGAATAAAAAAATAAAGGTGATCCGGGTGGGGGTGGGTCTATATCGCTAGCAGAAAGGTAGTTTAAAGAAAAAGGTATCTAAAACAAAATGAATGAAAAAATAAAAGTGATTCGGGTGGGGGTGGGTCTATGTCGCTAGCAGAAAGGTGGTTTAAAAAAAAAGGTATTTAAAACAAAATGAATAAAAAAAAAAGGTATTTAAAACAAAATGAATAAAAAAATAAAAGTTATTCGGATGGGGGTGGGTCTATGTCGCGAGCAGAAAAGTGGTTTAAACAAAAGGTATTTTACACTAAATAAATTAAAAATAAAGGTTATCCGGTTGTGGCTGGGTCTATGTCCCGAGCAGAAAGTTGGTTTAAAAAAAAAAAAAATTAAAACAAAATGAATAAAAAAATAAAGGTGATCCGGGTGGGAGTGGGTCTATATCGCGAGCAGAAAGGTGGTTTAAAAAAAAAGGTATTTAAAACGAAATGAATAAAAAAATAAAGGTGATCCGGGTGGGGTTGGGTCTATGTCGCGAGCAGAAAGGTGGTTTAAAAAAAAGGTAATTAAAACAAAATGAATGTAAAAATAAAAGTGATTCGGGTGGGGGTGGGTCTATGTCGCTAGCAGAAAGGTGGTTTAAAAAAAAAGGTATTTAAAACAAAATGAATGAAAAAATAAAAGTGATTCGGGTGGGGGTGGGTCTATGTCGCTAGCAGAAAGGTGGTTTAAAAAAAAAGGTATTTAAAACAAAATGAATAAAAAAATAAAAGTGATTCGGGTGGGGGTGGGTCTATGTCGCGAGCAGAAAAGTGGTTTAAACAAAAGGTATTTTACACTAAAAAAATTAAAAATAAAGGTGATCCGGGTGGGGGTGGGTCTATGTCGCGAGCAGAAAGGTGGTTTAAAAAAAAAGGTTTTTAAAACAAAATGAATAAAAAAAAAAGGTATTTAAAACAAAATGAATAAAAAAATAAAAGTGATTCGGGTGGGGGTGGGTCTATGTCGCTAGCAGAAAGGTGGTTTAAAAAAAAAGGTATTTAAAACAAAATGAATAAAAAAATAAAAGTGATTCGGGTGGGGGTGGGTCTATGTCGCGAGCAGAAAAGTGGTTTAAACAAAAGGTATTTTACACTAAAAAAATTAAAAATAAAGGTGATCCGGGTGGGGGTGGGTCTATGTCGCGAGCAGAAAGGTGGTTTAAAAAAAAAGGTTTTTAAAACAAAATGAATAAAAAAAAAAGGTATTTAAAACAAAATGAATAAAAAAATAAAAGTGATTCGGGTGGGGGTGGGTCTATGTCGCTAGCAGAAAGGTGGTTTAAAAAAAAAGGTATTTAAAACAAAATGAATAAAAAAATAAAGGTGATCCGGGTGTGGGTGGGTCTATGTCGCGAGCAGAAAGGTGGTTTAAAAAAAAAAAATTTAAAACAAAATGAATAAAAAAATAAAGGTGATCCGGGTGGGGGTGGGTCTATATCGCTAGCAGAAAGGTGGTTTAAAAAACAAAAAAAATTAAAACAAAATGAATAAAAAAATAAAGGTGATCCGGGTGTGGGTGGGTCTATGTCGCTTGCAGAAAGGTAGTTTAAAGAAAAAGGTATTTAAAACAAAATGAATAAAAAAATAAAAGTGATTCGGGTGGAGGTGGGTCTATGTCGCGAGCAGAAAAGTGGTTTAAACAAAAGGTATTTTACACTAAATAAATTAAAAATAAAGGTGATCCGGTTGTGGCTGGGTCTATGTCGCGAGCAGAAAGGTGGTTTAAAAAAAAGGTAATTAAAACAAAATGAATAAAAAAATAAAGGTGATCCGGGTGGGGGTGGGTCTATATCGCTAGCAGAAAGGTAGTTTAAAGAAAAAGGTATCTAAAACAAAATGAATGAAAAAATAAAAGTGATTCGGGTGGGGGTGGGTCTATGTCGCTAGCAGAAAGGTGGTTTAAAAAAAAAGGTATTTAAAACAAAATGAATAAAAAAAAAAGGTATTTAAAACAAAATGAATAAAAAAATAAAAGTTATTCGGATGGGGGTGGGTCTATGTCGCGAGCAGAAAAGTGGTTTAAACAAAAGGTATTTTACACTAAATAAATTAAAAATAAAGGTGATCCGGTTGTGGCTGGGTCTATGTCCCGAGCAGAAAGTTGGTTTAAAAAAAAAAAAAATTAAAACAAAATGAATAAAAAAATAAAGGTGATCCGGGTGGGGGTGGGTCTATATCGCGAGCAGAAAGGTGGTTTAAAAAAAAAGGTATTTAAAACAAAATGAATAAAAAAATAAAGGTGATCCGGGTGGGGTTGGGTCTATGTCGCGAGCAGAAAGGTGGTTTAAAAAAAAGGTAATTAAAACAAAATGAATGTAAAAATAAAAGTGATTCGGGTGGGGGTGGGTCTATGTCGCTAGCAGAAAGGTGGTTTAAAAAAAAAGGTATTTAAAACAAAATGAATGAAAAAATAAAAGTGATTCGGGTGGGGGTGGGTCTATGTCGCTAGCAGAAAGGTGGTTTAAAAAAAAAGGTATTTAAAACAAAATGAATAAAAAAATAAAAGTGATTCGGGTGGGGGTGGGTCTATGTCGCGAGCAGAAAAGTGGTTTAAACAAAAGGTATTTTACACTAAAAAAATTAAAAATAAAGGTGATCCGGGTGGGGGTGGGTCTATGTCGCGAGCAGAAAGGTGGTTTAAAAAAAAAGGTATTTAAAACAAAATGAATAAAAAAAAAAGGTATTTAAAACAAAATGAATAAAAAAATAAAAGTGATTCGGGTGGGGGTGGGTCTATGTCGCTAGCAGAAAGGTGGTTTAAAAAAAAAGGTATTTAAAACAAAATGAATAAAAAAATAAAGGTGATCCGGGTGGGGGTGGGTCTATGTCGCGAGCAGAAAGGTGGTTTAAAAAAAAAAAATTTAAAACAAAATGAATAAAAAAATAAAGGTGATCCGGGTGGGGGTGGGTCTATATCGCTAGCAGAAAGGTGGTTTAAAAAACAAAAAAAATTAAAACAAAATGAATAAAAAAATAAAGGTGATCCGGGTGTGGGTGGGTCTATGTCGCTTGCAGAAAGGTAGTTTAAAGAAAAAGGTATTTAAAACAAAATGAATAAAAAAATAAAAGTGATTCGGGTGGAGGTGGGTCTATGTCGCGAGCAGAAAAGTGGTTTAAACAAAAGGTATTTTACACTAAATAAATTAAAAATAAAGGTGATCCGGTTGTGGCTGGGTCTATGTCGCGAGCAGAAAGGTGGTTTAAAAAAAAGGTAATTAAAACAAAATGAATAAAAAAATAAAGGTTATCCGGGTGGGGGTGGGTCTATGTCGCTAGCAGAAAGGTGGTTTAAAGAAAAAGGTATTTAAAACAAAATGAATGAAAAAATAAAAGTGATTTAGGTGGAGGTGGGTCTATGTCGCTAGCAGAAAGGTGGTTTAAAAAAAAAGGTATTTAAAACAAAATGAATAAAAAAATAAAAGTGATTCGGGTGGGGGTGGGTCTATGTCGCTAGCAGAAAGGTGGTTTAAAAAAAAAGGTATTTAAAACAAAATGAATGAAAAAATAAAAGTGATTCGGGTGGGGGTGGGTCTATGTCGCTAGCAGAAAGGTAGTTTAAAGAAAAAGGTATTTAAAACAAAATGAATAAAAAAATAAAAGTGATCCGGGTGGGGTTGTGTCTATGTCGCGAGCAGAAAGGTGGTTTAAAAAAAAGGTAATTAAAACAAAATGAATAAAAAAATAAAGGTGATCCGGGTGTGGGTGGGTCTATGTCGCTAGCAGAAAGGTAGTTTAAAGAAAAAGGTATTTAAAACAAAATTAATAAAAAAATAAATGTGATTCGGGTGGGGGTGGGTCTATGTCGCGAGCAGAAAAGTGGTTTAAACAAAAGGTATTTTACACTAAATAAATTAAAAATAAAGGTGATCCGGTTGTGGCTGAGTCTATGTCCCGAGCAGAAAGGTGGTTTAAAAAAAAAAAATTTAAAACAAAATGAATAAAAAAATAAAGGTGATCCGGGTGGGGGTGGGTCTATATCGCTAGCAGAAAGGTAGTTTAAAGAAAAAGGTATCTAAAACAAAATGAATGAAAAAATAAAAGTGATTCGGGTGGGGGTGGGTCTATGTCGCTAGCAGAAAGGTGGTTTAAAAAAAAAGGTATTTAAAACAAAATGAATAAAAAAAAAAAGGTATTTAAAACAAAATGAATAAAAAAATAAAAGTTATTCGGATGGGGGTGGGTCTATGTCGCGAGCAGAAAAGTGGTTTAAACAAAAGGTATTTTACACTAAATAAATTAAAAATAAAGGTGATCCGGTTGTGGCTGGGTCTATGTCCCGAGCAGAAAGTTGGTTTAAAAAAAAAAAAAATTAAAACAAAATGAATAAAAAAATAAAGGTGATCCGGGTGGGAGTGGGTCTATATCGCGAGCAGAAAGGTGGTTTAAAAAAAAAGGTATTTAAAACGAAATGAATAAAAAAATAAAGGTGATCCGGGTGGGGTTGGGTCTATGTCGCGAGCAGAAAGGTGGTTTAAAAAAAAGGTAATTAAAACAAAATGAATGTAAAAATAAAAGTGATTCGGGTGGGGGTGGGTCTATGTCGCTAGCAGAAAGGTGGTTTAAAAAAAAAGGTATTTAAAACAAAATGAATGAAAAAATAAAAGTGATTCGGGTGGGGGTGGGTCTATGTCGCTAGCAGAAAGGTGGTTTAAAAAAAAAGGTATTTAAAACAAAATGAATAAAAAAATAAAAGTGATTCGGGTGGGGGTGGGTCTATGTCGCGAGCAGAAAAGTGGTTTAAACAAAAGGTATTTTACACTAAAAAAATTAAAAATAAAGGTGATCCGGGTGGGGGTGGGTCTATGTCGCGAGCAGAAAGGTGGTTTAAAAAAAAAGGTTTTTAAAACAAAATGAATAAAAAAAAAAGGTATTTAAAACAAAATGAATAAAAAAATAAAAGTGATTCGGGTGGGGGTGGGTCTATGTCGCTAGCAGAAAGGTGGTTTAAAAAAAAAAGGTATTTAAAACAAAATGAATGAAAAAATAAAAGTGATTCGGGTGGGGGTGGGTCTATGTCGCGAGCAGAAAGGTCGTTTAAAAAAAAAGGTATCTAAAACAAAATGAATGAAAAAATAAAAGTGATTCGGGTGGGGGTGGGTCTATGTCGCTAGCAGAAAGGTGGTTTAAAAAAAAAGGTATTTAAAACAAAATGAATGAAAAAATAAAAGTGATTCGGGTGGGGGTGGGTCTATGTCGCTAGCAGAAAGGTGGTTTAAAAAAAAAGGTATTTAAAACAAAATGAATAAAAAAAAAAGGTATTTAAAACAAAATGAATAAAAAAATAAAAGTTATTCGGATGGGGGTGGGTCTATGTCGCGAGCAGAAAAGTGGTTTAAACAAAAGGTATTTTACACTAAATAAATTAAAAATAAAGGTGATCCGGTTGTGGCTGGGTCTATGTCCCGAGCAGAAAGTTGGTTTAAAAAAAAAAAAAATTAAAACAAAATGAATAAAAAAATAAAGGTGATCCGGGTGGGAGTGGGTCTATATCGCGAGCAGAAAGGTGGTTTAAAAAAAAAGGTATTTAAAACGAAATGAATAAAAAAATAAAGGTGATCCGGGTGGGGTTGGGTCTATGTCGCGAGCAGAAAGGTGGTTTAAAAAAAAGGTAATTAAAACAAAATGAATGTAAAAATAAAAGTGATTCGGGTGGGGGTGGGTCTATGTCGCTAGCAGAAAGGTGGTTTAAAAAAAAAGGTATTTAAAACAAAATGAATGAAAAAATAAAAGTGATTCGGGTGGGGGTGGGTCTATGTCGCTAGCAGAAAGGTGGTTTAAAAAAAAAGGTATTTAAAACAAAATGAATAAAAAAATAAAAGTGATTCGGGTGGGGGTGGGTCTATGTCGCGAGCAGAAAAGTGGTTTAAACAAAAGGTATTTTACACTAAAAAAATTAAAAATAAAGGTGATCCGGGTGGGGGTGGGTCTATGTCGCGAGCAGAAAGGTGGTTTAAAAAAAAAGGTTTTTAAAACAAAATGAATAAAAAAAAAAGGTATTTAAAACAAAATGAATAAAAAAATAAAAGTGATTCGGGTGGGGGTGGGTCTATGTCGCTAGCAGAAAGGTGGTTTAAAAAAAAAGGTATTTAAAACAAAATGAATGAAAAAATAAAAGTGATTCGGGTGGGGGTGGGTCTATGTCGCGAGCAGAAAGGTCGTTTAAAAAAAAAGGTATCTAAAACAAAATGAATGAAAAAATAAAAGTGATTCGGGTGGGGGTGGGTCTATGTCGCTAGCAGAAAGGTGGTTTAAAAAAAAAGGTATTTAAAACAAAATGAATGAAAAAATAAAAGTGATTCGGGTGGGGGTGGGTCTATGTCGCTAGCAGAAAGGTAGTTTAAAGAGAAAGGTATTTAAAACAAAATGAATAAAAAAATAAAAGTGATCCGGGTGGGGTTGTGTCTATGTCGCGAGCAGAAAGGTGGTTTAAAAAAAAGGTAATTAAAACAAAATGAATAAAAAAATAAAGGTGATCCGGGTGTGGGTGGGTCTATGTCGCTAGCAGAAAGGTAGTTTAAAGAAAAAGGTATTTAAAACAAAATGAATAAAAAAATAAAAGTGATTCGGGTGGGGGTGGGTCTATGTCGCGAGCAGAAAAGTGGTTTAAACAAAAGGTATTTTACACTAAAGAAATTAAAAATAAAGGTGATCCGGTTGTGGCTGAGTGTATGTCCCGAGCAGAAAGGTGGTTTAAAAAAAAAAAATTTAAAACAAAATGAATAAAAAAATAAAGGTGATCCGGGTGGGGGTGGGTCTATATCGCTAGCAGAAAGGTAGATTAAAGAAAAAGGTATCTAAAACAAAATGAATGAAAAAATAAAAGTGATTCGGGTGGGGGTGGGTCTATGTCGCTAGCAGAAAGGTGGTTTAAAAAAAAAGGTATTTAAAACAAAATGAATAAAAAAAAAAGGTATTTAAAACAAAATGAATAAAAAAATAAAAGTTATTCGGATGGGGGTGGGTCTATGTCGCGAGCAGAAAAGTGGTTTAAACAAAAGGTATTTTACACTAAATAAATTAAAAATAAAGGTGATCCGGTTGTGGCTGGGTCTATGTCCCGAGCAGAAAGTTGGTTTAAAAAAAAAAAAAATTAAAACAAAATGAATAAAAAAATAAAGGTGATCCGGGTGGGAGTGGGTCTATATCGCGAGCAGAAAGGTGGTTTAAAAAAAAAGGTATTTAAAACGAAATGAATAAAAAAATAAAGGTGATCCGGGTGGGGTTGGGTCTATGTCGCGAGCAGAAAGGTGGTTTAAAAAAAAGGTAATTAAAACAAAATGAATGAAAAAATAAACGTGATTCGGGTGGGGGTGGGTCTATGTCGCTAGCAGAAAGGTGGTTTAAAAAAAAAGGTATTTAAAACAAAATGAATGAAAAAATAAAAGTGATTCGGGTGGGGGTGGGTCTATGTCGCTAGCAGAAAGGTGGTTTAAAAAAAAAGGTATTTAAAACAAAATGAATAAAAAAATAAAAGTGATTCGGGTGGGGGTGGGTCTATGTCGCGAGCAGAAAAGTGGTTTAAACAAAAGGTATTTTACACTAAAAAAATTAAAAATAAAGGTGATCCGGGTGGGGGTGGGTCTATATCGCGAGCAGAAAGGTCGTTTAAAAAAAAAGGTATCTAAAACAAAATGAATAAAAAAAAAAGGTATTTAAAACAAAATGAATAAAAAAATAAAAGTGATCCGGGTGGGGGTGGGTCTATGTCGCTAGCAGAAAGGTGGTTTAAAAAAAAAGGTATTTAAAACAAAATGAATAAAAAAATAAAGGTGATCCGGGTGGGGGTGGGTCTATGTCGCGAGCAGAAAGGTGGTTTAAAAAAAAAAAATTTAAAACAAAATGAATAAAAAAATAAAGGTGATCCGGGTGGGGGTGGGTCTATATCGCTAGCAGAAAGGTGGTTTAAAAAACAAAAAAAATTAAAACAAAATGAATAAAAAAATAAAGGTGATCCGGGTGTGGGTGGGTCTATGTCGCTTGCAGAAAGGTAGTTTAAAGAAAAAGGTATTTAAAACAAAATGAATAAAAAAATAAAAGTGATTCGGGTGGAGGTGGGTCTATGTCGCGAGCAGAAAAGTGGTTTAAACAAAAGGTATTTTACACTAAATAAATTAAAAATAAAGGTGATCCGGTTGTGGCTGGGTCTATGTCGCGAGCAGAAAGGTGGTTTAAAAAAAAGGTAATTAAAACAAAATGAATAAAAAAATAAAGGTGATCCGGGTGGGGGTGGGTCTATATCGCTAGCAGAAAGGTAGTTTAAAGAAAAAGGTATCTAAAACAAAATGAATGAAAAAATAAAAGTGATTCGGGTGGGGGTGGGTCTATGTCGCTAGCAGAAAGGTGGTTTAAAAAAAAAGGTATTTAAAACAAAATGAATAAAAAAAAAAGGTATTTAAAACAAAATGAATAAAAAAATAAAAGTTATTCGGATGGGGGTGGGTCTATGTCGCGAGCAGAAAAGTGGTTTAAACAAAAGGTATTTTACACTAAATAAATTAAAAATAAAGGTGATCCGGTTGTGGCTGGGTCTATGTCCCGAGCAGAAAGTTGGTTTAAAAAAAAAAAAAATTAAAACAAAATGAATAAAAAAATAAAGGTGATCCGGGTGGGAGTGGGTCTATATCGCGAGCAGAAAGGTGGTTTAAAAAAAAAGGTATTTAAAACGAAATGAATAAAAAAATAAAGGTGATCCGGGTGGGGTTGGGTCTATGTCGCGAGCAGAAAGGTGGTTTAAAAAAAAGGTAATTAAAACAAAATGAATGTAAAAATAAAAGTGATTCGGGTGGGGGTGGGTCTATGTCGCTAGCAGAAAGGTGGTTTAAAAAAAAAGGTATTTAAAACAAAATGAATGAAAAAATAAAAGTGATTCGGGTGGGGGTGGGTCTATGTCGCTAGCAGAAAGGTGGTTTAAAAAAAAAGGTATTTAAAACAAAATGAATAAAAAAATAAAAGTGATTCGGGTGGGGGTGGGTCTATGTCGCGAGCAGAAAAGTGGTTTAAACAAAAGGTATTTTACACTAAAAAAATTAAAAATAAAGGTGATCCGGGTGGGGGTGGGTCTATGTCGCGAGCAGAAAGGTGGTTTAAAAAAAAAGGTATCTAAAACAAAATGAATAAAAAAAAAAGGTATTTAAAACAAAATGAATAAAAAAATAAAAGTGATTCGGGTGG
The DNA here is from genome assembly GCA_916049575.1 of Ancistrocerus nigricornis. Taxonomy (NCBI): domain Eukaryota; kingdom Metazoa; phylum Arthropoda; class Insecta; order Hymenoptera; family Vespidae; genus Ancistrocerus; species Ancistrocerus nigricornis. Next base: position 16,671,710 of record OU696665.1, read on the forward strand.
GGGTGGGTCTATGTCGCTAGCAGAAAGGTGGTTTAAAAAAAAAGGTATTTAAAACAAAATGAATAAAAAAATAAAGGTGATCCGGGTGTGGGTGGGTCTATGTCGCGAGCAGAAAGGTGGTTTAAAAAAAAAAAATTTAAAACAAAATGAATAAAAAAATAAAGGTGATCCGGGTGGGGGTGGGTCTATATCGCTAGCAGAAAGGTGGTTTAAAAAACAAAAAAAATTAAAACAAAATGAATAAAAAAATAAAGGTGATCCGGGTGTGGGTGGGTCTATGTCGCTTGCAGAAAGGTAGTTTAAAGAAAAAGGTATTTAAAACAAAATGAATAAAAAAATAAAAGTGATTCGGGTGGAGGTGGGTCTATGTCGCGAGCAGAAAAGTGGTTTAAACAAAAGGTATTTTACACTAAATAAATTAAAAATAAAGGTGATCCGGTTGTGGCTGGGTCTATGTCGCGAGCAGAAAGGTGGTTTAAAAAAAAGGTAATTAAAACAAAATGAATAAAAAAATAAAGGTTATCCGGGTGGGGGTGGGTCTATGTCGCGAGCAGAAAGGTGGTTTAAAGAAAAAGGTATTTAAAACAAAATGAATGAAAAAATAAAAGTGATTTAGGTGGAGGTGGGTCTATGTCGCTAGCAGAAAGGTGGTTTAAAAAAAAAGGTATTTAAAACAAAATTAATAAAAAAATAAATGTTTTTGGGGTGGGGGTGGGTCTATGTCGCTAGCAGAAAGGTGGTTTAAAAAAAAAGGTATTTAAAACAAAATGAATGAAAAAATAAAAGTGATTCGGGTGGGGGTGGGTCTATGTCGCTAGCAGAAAGGTAGTTTAAAAAAAAAGGTATTTAAAACAAAATGAATAAAAAAATAAAAGTGATCCGGGTGGGGTTGTGTCTATGTCGCGAGCAGAAAGGTGGTTTAAAAAAAAGGTAATTAAAACAAAATGAATAAAAAAATAAAGGTGATCCGGGTGTGGGTGGGTCTATGTCGCGAGCAGAAAGGTAGTTTAAAGAAAAAGGTATTTAAAACAAAATGAATAAAAAAATAAAAGTGATTCGGGTGGGGGTGGGTCTATGTCGCGAGCAGAAAAGTGGTTTAAACAAAAGGTATTTTACACTAAATAAATTAAAAATAAAGGTGATCCGGTTGTGGCTGAGTCTATGTCCCGAGCAGAAAGGTGGTTTAAAAAAAAAAAATTTAAAACAAAATGAATAAAAAAATAAAGGTGATCCGGGTGGGGGTGGGTCTATATCGCTAGCAGAAAGGTAGTTTAAAGAAAAAGGTATCTAAAACAAAATGAATGAAAAAATAAAAGTGATTCGGGTGGGGGTGGGTCTATGTCGCTAGCAGAAAGGTGGTTTAAAAAAAAAGGTATTTAAAACAAAATGAATAAAAAAAAAAGGTATTTAAAACAAAATGAATAAAAAAATAAAAGTTATTCGGATGGGGGTGGGTCTATGTCGCGAGCAGAAAAGTGGTTTAAACAAAAGGTATTTTACACTAAATAAATTAAAAATAAAGGTGATCCGGTTGTGGCTGGGTCTATGTCCCGAGCAGAAAGTTGGTTTAAAAAAAAAAAAAATTAAAACAAAATGAATAAAAAAATAAAGGTGATCCGGGTGGGAGTGGGTCTATATCGCGAGCAGAAAGGTGGTTTAAAAAAAAAGGTATTTAAAACGAAATGAATAAAAAAATAAAGGTGATCCGGGTGGGGTTGGGTCTATGTCGCGAGCAGAAAGGTGGTTTAAAAAAAAGGTAATTAAAACAAAATGAATGTAAAAATAAAAGTGATTCGGGTGGGGGTGGGTCTATGTCGCTAGCAGAAAGGTGGTTTAAAAAAAAAGGTATTTAAAACAAAATGAATGAAAAAATAAAAGTGATTCGGGTGGGGGTGGGTCTATGTCGCTAGCAGAAAGGTGGTTTAAAAAAAAAGGTATTTAAAACAAAATGAATAAAAAAATAAAAGTGATTCGGGTGGGGGTGGGTCTATGTCGCGAGCAGAAAAGTGGTTTAAACAAAAGGTATTTTACACTAAAAAAATTAAAAATAAAGGTGATCCGGGTGGGGGTGGGTCTATGTCGCGAGCAGAAAGGTGGTTTAAAAAAAAAGGTATTTAAAACAAAATGAATAAAAAAAAAAGGTATTTAAAACAAAATGAATAAAAAAATAAAAGTGATTCGGGTGGGGGTGGGTCTATGTCGCTAGCAGAAAGGTGGTTTAAAAAAAAAGGTATTTAAAACAAAATGAATGAAAAAATAAAAGTGATTCGGGTGGGGGTGGGTCTATGTCGCGAGCAGAAAGGTCGTTTAAAAAAAAAGGTATCTAAAACAAAATGAATGAAAAAATAAAAGTGATTCGGGTGGGGGTGGGTCTATGTCGCTTGCAGAAAGGTAGTTTAAAGAAAAAGGTATTTAAAACAAAATGAATAAAAAAATAAAAGTGATTCGGGTGGGGGTGGGTCTATGTCGCTAGCAGAAAGGTGGTTTAAAAAAAAAGGTATTTAAAACAAAATGAATGAAAAAATAAAAGTGATTCGGGTGGGGGTGGGTCTATGTCGCTAGCAGAAAGGTGGTTTAAAAAAAAAGGTATTTAAAACAAAATGAATAAAAAAATAAAAGTGATTCGGGTGGGGGTGGGTCTATGTCGCGAGCAGAAAGGTAGTTTAAAGAAAAAGGTATTTAAAACAAAATGAATAAAAAAATAAAAGTGATTCGGGTGGGGGTGGGTCTATGTCGCGAGCAGAAAAGTGGTTTAAACAAAAGGTATTTTACACTAAATAAATTAAAAATAAAGGTGATCCGGTTGTGGCTGAGTCTATGTCCCGAGCAGAAAGGTGGTTTAAAAAAAAAAAATTTAAAACAAAATGAATAAAAAAATAAAGGTGATCCGGGTGGGGGTGGGTCTATATCGCTAGCAGAAAGGTAGTTTAAAGAAAAAGGTATCTAAAACAAAATGAATGAAAAAATAAAAGTGATTCGGGTGGGGGTGGGTCTATGTCGCTAGCAGAAAGGTGGTTTAAAAAAAAAGGTATTTAAAACAAAATGAATAAAAAAAAAAGGTATTTAAAACAAAATGAATAAAAAAATAAAAGTTATTCGGATGGGGGTGGGTCTATGTCGCGAGCAGAAAAGTGGTTTAAACAAAAGGTATTTTACACTAAATAAATTAAAAATAAAGGTGATCCGGTTGTGGCTGGGTCTATGTCCCGAGCAGAAAGTTGGTTTAAAAAAAAAAAAAATTAAAACAAAATGAATAAAAAAATAAAGGTGATCCGGGTGGGAGTGGGTCTATATCGCGAGCAGAAAGGTGGTTTAAAAAAAAAGGTATTTAAAACGAAATGAATAAAAAAATAAAGGTGATCCGGGTGGGGTTGGGTCTATGTCGCGAGCAGAAAGGTGGTTTAAAAAAAAGGTAATTAAAACAAAATGAATGTAAAAATAAAAGTGATTCGGGTGGGGGTGGGTCTATGTCGCTAGCAGAAAGGTGGTTTAAAAAAAAAGGTATTTAAAACAAAATGAATGAAAAAATAAAAGTGATTCGGGTGGGGGTGGGTCTATGTCGCTAGCAGAAAGGTGGTTTAAAAAAAAAGGTATTTAAAACAAAATGAATAAAAAAATAAAAGTGATTCGGGTGGGGGTGGGTCTATGTCGCGAGCAGAAAAGTGGTTTAAACAAAAGGTATTTTACACTAAAAAAATTAAAAATAAAGGTGATCCGGGTGGGGGTGGGTCTATGTCGCGAGCAGAAAGGTGGTTTAAAAAAAAAGGTTTTTAAAACAAAATGAATAAAAAAAAAAGGTATTTAAAACAAAATGAATAAAAAAATAAAAGTGATTCGGGTGGGGGTGGGTCTATGTCGCTAGCAGAAAGGTGGTTTAAAAAAAAAGGTATTTAAAACAAAATGAATGAAAAAATAAAAGTGATTCGGGTGGGGGTGGGTCTATGTCGCGAGCAGAAAGGTCGTTTAAAAAAAAAGGTATCTAAAACAAAATGAATGAAAAAATAAAAGTGATTCGGGTGGGGGTGGGTCTATGTCGCGAGCAGAAAGGTAGTTTAAAGAAAAAGGTATTTAAAACAAAATGAATAAAAAAATAAAAGTGATTCGGGTGGGGGTGGGTCTATGTCGCGAGCAGAAAAGTGGTTTAAACAAAAGGTATTTTACACTAAATAAATTAAAAATAAAGGTGATCCGGTTGTGGCTGAGTCTATGTCCCGAGCAGAAAGGTGGTTTAAAAAAAAAAAATTTAAAACAAAATGAATAAAAAAATAAAGGTGATCCGGGTGGGGGTGGGTCTATATCGCTAGCAGAAAGGTAGTTTAAAGAAAAAGGTATCTAAAACAAAATGAATGAAAAAATAAATGTGTTTGGGGGGGGGGTGGGTCTATGTCGCTAGCAGAAAGGTGGTTTAAAAAAAAAGGTATTTAAAACAAAATGAATAAAAAAAAAAGGTATTTAAAACAAAATGAATAAAAAAATAAAAGTTATTCGGATGGGGGTGGGTCTATGTCGCGAGCAGAAAAGTGGTTTAAACAAAAGGTATTTTACACTAAATAAATTAAAAATAAAGGTGATCCGGTTGTGGCTGGGTCTATGTCCCGAGCAGAAAGTTGGTTTAAAAAAAAAAAAAATTAAAACAAAATGAATAAAAAAATAAAGGTGATCCGGGTGGGAGTGGGTCTATATCGCGAGCAGAAAGGTGGTTTAAAAAAAAAGGTATTTAAAACGAAATGAATAAAAAAATAAAGGTGATCCGGGTGGGGTTGGGTCTATGTCGCGAGCAGAAAGGTGGTTTAAAAAAAAGGTAATTAAAACAAAATGAATGTAAAAATAAAAGTGATTCGGGTGGGGGTGGGTCTATGTCGCTAGCAGAAAGGTGGTTTAAAAAAAAAGGTATTTAAAACAAAATGAATGAAAAAATAAAAGTGATTCGGGTGGGGGTGGGTCTATGTCGCTAGCAGAAAGGTGGTTTAAAAAAAAAGGTATTTAAAACAAAATGAATAAAAAAATAAAAGTGATTCGGGTGGGGGTGGGTCTATGTCGCGAGCAGAAAAGTGGTTTAAACAAAAGGTATTTTACACTAAAAAAATTAAAAATAAAGGTGATCCGGGTGGGGGTGGGTCTATGTCGCGAGCAGAAAGGTGGTTTAAAAAAAAAGGTTTTTAAAACAAAATGAATAAAAAAAAAAGGTATTTAAAACAAAATGAATAAAAAAATAAAAGTGATTCGGGTGGGGGTGGGTCTATGTCGCTAGCAGAAAGGTGGTTTAAAAAAAAAGGTATTTAAAACAAAATGAATGAAAAAATAAAAGTGATTCGGGTGGGGGTGGGTCTATGTCGCGAGCAGAAAGGTCGTTTAAAAAAAAAGGTATCTAAAACAAAATGAATGAAAAAATAAAAGTGATTCGGGTGGGGGTGGGTCTATGTCGCTTGCAGAAAGGTAGTTTAAAGAAAAAGGTATTTAAAACAAAATGAATAAAAAAATAAAAGTGATTCGGGTGGGGGTGGGTCTATGTCGCTAGCAGAAAAGTGGTTTAAACAAAAGGTATTTTACACTAAATAAATTAAAAATAAAGGTGATCCGGTTGTGGCTGGGTCTATGTCCCGAGCAGAAAGTTGGTTTAAAAAAAAAAAAAATTAAAACAAAATGAATAAAAAAATAAAGGTGATCCGGGTGGGAGTGGGTCTATATCGCGAGCAGAAAGGTGGTTAAAAAAAAAAGGTATTTAAAACAAAATGAATAAAAAAAAAAGGTATTTAAAACAAAATGAATAAAAAAATAAAAGTGATTCGGGTGGGGGTGGGTCTATGTCGCGAGCAGAAAGGTGGTTTAAAAAAAAAGGTTTTTAAAACAAAATGAATAAAAAAAAAAGGTATTTAAAACAAAATGAATAAAAAAATAAAAGTGATTCGGGTGGGGGTGGGTCTATGTCGCTAGCAGAAAGGTGGTTTAAAAAAAAAGGTATTTAAAACAAAATGAATGAAAAAATAAAAGTGATTCGGGTGGGGGTGGGTCTATGTCGCGAGCAGAAAGGTCGTTTAAAAAAAAAGGTATCTAAAACAAAATGAATGAAAAAATAAAAGTGATTCGGGTGGGGGTGGGTCTATGTCGCTTGCAGAAAGGTAGTTTAAAGAAAAAGGTATTTAAAACAAAATGAATAAAAAAATAAAAGTGATTCGGGTGGGGGTGGGTCTATGTCGCTAGCAGAAAGGTGGTTTAAAAAAAAAGGTATTTAAAACAAAATGAATGAAAAAATAAAGGTGATTCGGGTGGGGGTGGGTCTATGTCGCGAGCAGAAAGGTCGTTTAAAAAAAAAGGTATCTAAAACAAAATGAATGAAAAAATAAAAGTGATTCGGGTGGGGGTGGGTCTATGTCGCTAGCAGAAAGGTGGTTTAAAAAAAAAAGTATTTAAAACAAAATGAATAAAAAAATAAAGATGATCCGGGTGGGGGTGGGTCTATGTCGCGAGCAGAAAGGTGGTTTAAAAAAAAAGGTATTTAAAACAAAATGAATAAAAAAATAAAAGTGATTCGGGTGGGGGTGGGTCTATGTCGCGAGCAGAAAAGTGGTTTAAACAAAAGGTATTTTACACTAAATAAATTAAAAATAAAGGTGATCCGGTTGTGGCTGAGTCTATGTCCCGAGCAGAAAGGTGGTTTAAAAAAAAAAAATTTAAAACAAAATGAATAAAAAAATAAAGGTGATCCGGGTGGGGGTGGGTCTATATCGCTAGCAGAAAGGTGGTTTAAAAAACAAAAAAAATTAAAACAAAATGAATAAAAAAATAAAAGTGATCCGGGTGTGGGTGGGTCTATGTCGCTTGCAGAAAGGTAGTTTAAAGAAAAAGGTATTTAAAACAAAATGAATAAAAAAATAAAAGTGATTCGGGTGGGGGTGGGTCTATGTCGCTAGCAGAAAGGTGGTTTAAAAAAAAAGGTATTTAAAACAAAATGAATGAAAAAATAAAAGTGATTCGGGTGGGGGTGGGTCTATGTCGCTAGCAGAAAGGTGGTTTAAAAAAAAGGTATTTAAAACAAAATGAATGAAAAAATAAAGGTGATCCGGGTGGGGGTGGGTCTATGTCGCGAGCAGAAAAGTGGTTTAAAAAACAAAAAAAATTAAAACAAAATGAATAAAAAAATAAAGGTGATCCGGGTGGGGGTGGGTCTATGTCCCGAGCAGAAAGGTGGTTTAAAAAAAAAAAAATTTTAAACAAAATGAATAAAAAAATAAAGGTGATCCGGGTGGGGGTGGGTCTATATCGCGAGCAGACAGGTGGTTTAAAAAAAAGGTAATTAAAACAAAATGAATAAAAAAATAAAGGTGATCCGGGTTGGTGTGGGTCTATGTCGCGAGCAGAAAGGTGGTTTAAAAAAAAAAGTATTTAAAACAAAATGAATAAAAAAAAAAGGTATTTAAGACAAAATGAATAAAAAAATAAAAGTCATTCGGGTGGGGGTGGGTCTATGTCGCGAGCAGAAAAGTGGTTTAAACAAAAGGTATTTTACACTAAATAAATTAAAAATAAAGGTGATCCGGTTGTGGCTGAGTCTATGTCCCGAGCAGAAAGTTGGTTTAAAAAAAAAAAAAATTAAAACAAAATGAATAAAAAAATAAAGGTGATCCGGGTGGGAGTGGGTCTATATCGCGAGCAGAAAGGTGGTTAAAAAAAAAAGGTATTTAAAACGAAATGAATAAAAAAATAAAGGTGATCCGGGTGGGGTTGGGTCTATGTCGCGAGCAGAAAGGTGGTTTAAAAAAAAGGTAATTAAAACAAAATGAATGTAAAAATAAAAGTGATTCGGGTGGGGGTGGGTCTATGTCGCTAGCAGATAGGTGGTTTAAAAAAAAAGGTATTTAAAACAAAATGAATGAAAAAATAAAAGTGATTCGGGTGGGGGTGGGTCTATGTCGCTAGCAGAAAGGTGGTTTAAAAAAAAGGTATTTAAAACAAAATGAATGAAAAAATAAAGGTGATCCGGGTGGGGGTGGGTCTATGTCGCTAGCAGAAAGGTGGTTTAAAAAAAAAGGTATTTAAAACAAAATGAATAAAAAAATAAAAGTGATTCGGGTGGGGGTGGGTCTATGTCGCGAGCAGAAAAGTGGTTTAAACAAAAGGTATTTTACACTAAAAAAATTAAAAATAAAGGTGATCCGGGTGGGGGTGGGTCTATGTCGCGAGCAGAAAGGTGGTTTAAAAAAAAAGGTTTTTAAAACAAAATGAATAAAAAAAAAAGGTATTTAAAACAAAATGAATAAAAAAATAAAAGTGATTCGGGTGGGGGTGGGTCTATGTCGCTAGCAGAAAGGTGGTTTAAAAAAAAAGGTATTTAAAACAAAATGAATGAAAAAATAAAAGTGATTCGGGTGGGGGTGGGTCTATGTCGCGAGCAGAAAGGTCGTTTAAAAAAAAAGGTATCTAAAACAAAATGAATGAAAAAATAAAAGTGATTCGGGTGGGGGTGGGTCTATGTCGCTTGCAGAAAGGTAGTTTAAAGAAAAAGGTATTTAAAACAAAATGAATAAAAAAATAAAAGTGATTCGGGTGGGGGTGGGTCTATGTCGCTAGCAGAAAAGTGGTTTAAACAAAAGGTATTTTACACTAAATAAATTAAAAATAAAGGTGATCCGGTTGTGGCTGGGTCTATGTCCCGAGCAGAAAGTTGGTTTAAAAAAAAAAAAAATTAAAACAAAATGAATAAAAAAATAAAGGTGATCCGGGTGGGAGTGGGTCTATATCGCGAGCAGAAAGGTGGTTAAAAAAAAAAGGTATTTAAAACAAAATGAATAAAAAAAAAAGGTATTTAAAACAAAATGAATAAAAAAATAAAAGTGATTCGGGTGGGGGTGGGTCTATGTCGCGAGCAGAAAGGTGGTTTAAAAAAAAAGGTTTTTAAAACAAAATGAATAAAAAAAAAAGGTATTTAAAACAAAATGAATAAAAAAATAAAAGTGATTCGGGTGGGGGTGGGTCTATGTCGCTAGCAGAAAGGTGGTTTAAAAAAAAAGGTATTTAAAACAAAATGAATGAAAAAATAAAAGTGATTCGGGTGGGGGTGGGTCTATGTCGCGAGCAGAAAGGTCGTTTAAAAAAAAAGGTATCTAAAACAAAATGAATGAAAAAATAAAAGTGATTCGGGTGGGGGTGGGTCTATGTCGCTTGCAGAAAGGTAGTTTAAAGAAAAAGGTATTTAAAACAAAATGAATAAAAAAATAAAAGTGATTCGGGTGGGGGTGGGTCTATGTCGCTAGCAGAAAGGTGGTTTAAAAAAAAAGGTATTTAAAACAAAATGAATGAAAAAATAAAAGTGATTCGGGTGGGGGTGGGTCTATGTCGCGAGCAGAAAGGTCGTTTAAAAAAAAAGGTATCTAAAACAAAATGAATGAAAAAATAAAAGTGATTCGGGTGGGGGTGGGTCTATGTCGCTAGCAGAAAGGTGGTTTAAAAAAAAAAGTATTTAAAACAAAATGAATAAAAAAATAAAGATGATCCGGGTGGGGGTGGGTCTATGTCGCGAGCAGAAAGGTGGTTTAAAAAAAAAGGTATTTAAAACAAAATGAATGAAAAAATAAAAGTGATCCGGGTGTGGGTGGGTCTATGTCGCTTGCAGAAAGGTAGTTTAAAGAAAAAGGTATTTAAAACAAAATGAATAAAAAAATAAAAGTGATTCGGGTGGGGGTGGGTCTATGTCGCTAGCAGAAAGGTGGTTTAAAAAAAAAGGTATTTAAAACAAAATGAATGAAAAAATAAAAGTGATTCGGGTGGGGGTGGGTCTATGTCGCTAGCAGAAAGGTGGTTTAAAAAAAAGGTATTTAAAACAAAATGAATGAAAAAATAAAGGTGATCCGGGTGGGGGTGGGTCTATGTCGCGAGCAGAAAAGTGGTTTAAAAAACAAAAAAAATTAAAACAAAATGAATAAAAAAATAAAGGTGATCCGGGTGGGGGTGGGTCTATGTCCCGAGCAGAAAGGTGGTTTAAAAAAAAAAAAATTTTAAACAAAATGAATAAAAAAATAAAGGTGATCCGGGTGGGGGTGGGTCTATATCGCGAGCAGACAGGTGGTTTAAAAAAAAGGTAATTAAAACAAAATGAATAAAAAAATAAAGGTGATCCGGGTTGGTGTGGGTCTATGTCGCGAGCAGAAAGGTGGTTTAAAAAAAAAAGTATTTAAAACAAAATGAATAAAAAAAAAAGGTATTTAAGACAAAATGAATAAAAAAATAAAAGTCATTCGGGTGGGGGTGGGTCTATGTCGCGAGCAGAAAAGTGGTTTAAACAAAAGGTATTTTACACTAAATAAATTAAAAATAAAGGTGATCCGGTTGTGGCTGAGTCTATGTCCCGAGCAGAAAGTTGGTTTAAAAAAAAAAAAAATTAAAACAAAATGAATAAAAAAATAAAGGTGATCCGGGTGGGAGTGGGTCTATATCGCGAGCAGAAAGGTGGTTAAAAAAAAAAGGTATTTAAAACGAAATGAATAAAAAAATAAAGGTGATCCGGGTGGGGTTGGGTCTATGTCGCGAGCAGAAAGGTGGTTTAAAAAAAAGGTAATTAAAACAAAATGAATGTAAAAATAAAAGTGATTCGGGTGGGGGTGGGTCTATGTCGCTAGCAGATAGGTGGTTTAAAAAAAAAGGTATTTAAAACAAAATGAATGAAAAAATAAAAGTGATTCGGGTGGGGGTGGGTCTATGTCGCTAGCAGAAAGGTGGTTTAAAAAAAAAGGTATTTAAAACAAAATGAATAAAAAAATAAAAGTGATTCGGGTGGGGGTGGGTCTATGTCGCGAGCAGAAAAGTGGTTTAAACAAAAGGTATTTTACACTAAAAAAATTAAAAATAAAGGTGATCCGGGTGGGGGTGGGTCTATGTCGCGAGCAGAAAGGTGGTTTAAAAAAAAAGGTTTTTAAAACAAAATGAATAAAAAAAAAAGGTATTTAAAACAAAATGAATAAAAAAATAAAAGTGATTCGGGTGGGGGTGGGTCTATGTCGCTAGCAGAAAGGTGGTTTAAAAAAAAAGGTATTTAAAACAAAATGAATGAAAAAATAAAAGTGATTCGGGTGGGGGTGGGTCTATGTCGCGAGCAGAAAGGTCGTTTAAAAAAAAAGGTATCTAAAACAAAATGAATGAAAAAATAAAAGTGATTCGGGTGGGGGTGGGTCTATGTCGCTTGCAGAAAGGTAGTTTAAAGAAAAAGGTATTTAAAACAAAATGAATAAAAAAATAAAAGTGATTCGGGTGGGGGTGGGTCTATGTCGCTAGCAGAAAGGTGGTTTAAAAAAAAAGGTATTTAAAACAAAATGAATGAAAAAATAAAAGTGATTCGGGTGGGGGTGGGTCTATGTCGCGAGCAGAAAGGTCGTTTAAAAAAAAAGGTATCTAAAACAAAATGAATGAAAAAATAAAAGTGATTCGGGTGGGGGTGGGTCTATGTCGCTAGCAGAAAGGTGGTTTAAAAAAAAAAGTATTTAAAACAAAATGAATAAAAAAATAAAGGTGATCCGGGTGGGGGTGGGTCTATGTCGCGAGCAGAAAGGTGGTTTAAAAAAAAAGGTATTTAAAACAAAATGAATAAAAAAATAAAAGTGATTCGGGTGGGGGTGGGTCTATGTCGCGAGCAGAAAAGTGGTTTAAACAAAAGGTATTTTACACTAAATAAATTAAAAATAAAGGTGATCCGGTTGTGGCTGAGTCTATGTCCCGAGCAGAAAGGTGGTTTAAAAAAAAAAAATTTAAAACAAAATGAATAAAAAAATAAAGGTGATCCGGGTGGGGGTGGGTCTATATCGCTAGCAGAAAGGTGGTTTAAAAAACAAAAAAAATTAAAACAAAATGAATAAAAAAATAAAAGTGATCCGGGTTGGTGTGGGTCTATGTCGCGAGCAGAAAGGTGGTTTAAAAAAAAAAGTATTTAAAACAAAATGAATAAAAAAAAAAGGTATTTAAGACAAAATGAATAAAAAAATAAAAGTCATTCGGGTGGGGGTGGGTCTATGTCGCGAGCAGAAAAGTGGTTTAAACAAAAGGTATTTTACACTAAATAAATTAAAAATAAAGGTGATCCGGTTGTGGCTGAGTCTATGTCGCGAGCAGAAAGGTGGTTTAAAAAAAAGGTAATTAAAACAAAATGAATAAAAAAATAAAGGTGATCCGGGTGGGGGTGGGTCTATATTGCGAGCAGAAAGGTGGTTTAAAAAAAAAGGTATCTAAAACAAAATGAATGAAAAAATAAAAGTGATTCGGGTGGGGGTGGGTCTATGTCGCTAGCAGAAAGGTGGTTTAAAAAAAAAAGTATTAAAAACAAAATGAATAAAAAAATAAAGGTGATCCGGGTGGGTTTGGGTCTATGTCGCGAGCAGAAAGGTGGTTTAAAAAAAAGGTAATTAAAACAAAATGAATAAAAAAATAAAGGTGATCCGGGTGGGGGTGGGTCTATATTGCGAGCAGAAAGGTGGTTTAAAAAAAAAGGTATTTAAAACAAAATGAATGAAAAAATAAAGGTGATCCGGGTGGGGTTGGGTCTATGTCGCGAGCAGAAAGGTGGTTTAAAAGAAAGGTAATTAAAACAAAATGAATGTAAAAATAAACGTGATTGGGGTGGGGGTGGGTCTATGTCGCTAGCAGAAAGGTGGTTTAAAAAAAAAGGTATTTAAAACAAAATGAATAAAAAAATAAAAGTGATTCGGGTGGGGGTGGGTCTATGTCGCTAGCAGAAAGGTGGTTTAAAAAAAAAGGTATTTAAAACAAAATTAATAAAAAAATAAATGTGATTGGGGGGGGGGTGGGTCTATGTCGCGAGCAGAAAAGTGGTTTAAACAAAAGGTATTTTACACTAAATAAATTAAAAATAAAGGTGATCCGGGTGGGGGTGGGTCTATGTCGCGAGCAGAAAGGTGGTTTAAAAAAAAAGGTATTTAAAACAAAATGAATAAAAAAAAAAGGTATTTAAAACAAAATGAATAAAAAAATAAAAGTTATTCGGGTGGGGGTGGGTCTATGTCGCGAGCAGAAAAGTGGTTTAAACAAAAGGTATTTTACACTAAATAAATTAAAAATAAAGGTGATCCGGTTGTGGCTGGGTCTATGTCCCGAGCAGAAAGTTGGTTTAAAAAAAAAAAAAATTAAAACAAAATGAATAAAAAAATAAAGGTGATCCGGGTGGGAGTGGGTCTATGTCGCGAGCAGAAAGGTGGTTTAAAAAAAAAGGTATTTAAAACGAAATGAATAAAAAAATAAAGGTGATCCGGGTGGGTTTGGGTCTATGGCGCGTGCAGAAAGGTGGTTTAAAAAAAAGGTAATTAAAACAAAATGAATAAAAAAATAAAGGTGATCCGGGTGGGGGTGGGTCTATATCGCTAGCAGAAAGGTGGTTTAAAAAACAAAAAAAATTAAAACAAAATGAATAAAAAAATAAAAGTGATCCGGGTGTGGGTGGGTCTATGTCGCTTGCAGAAAGGTAGTTTAAAGAAAAAGGTATTTAAAACAAAATGAATAAAAAAATAAAAGTGATTCGGGTGGGGGTGGGTCTATGTCGCTAGCAGAAAGGTGGTTTAAAAAAAAAGGTATTTTACACTAAATAAATTAAAAATAAAGGTGATCCGGTTGTGGCTGAGTCTATGTCGCGAGCAGAAAGGTGGTTTAAAAAAAAGGTAATTAAAACAAAATGAATAAAAAAATAAAGGTGATCCGGGTGGGGGTGGGTCTATATCGCGAGCAGAAAGGTCGTTTAAAAAAAAAGGTATCTAAAACAAAATGAATAAAAAAAAAAGGTATTTAAGACAAAATGAATAAAAAAATAAAAGTCATTCGGGTGGGGGTGGGTCTATGTCGCGAGCAGAAAAGTGGTTTAAACAAAAGGTATTTTACACTAAATAAATTAAAAATAAAGGTGATCCGGTTGTGGCTGAGTCTATGTCGCGAGCAGAAAGGTGGTTTAAAAAAAAGGTAATTAAAACAAAATGAATAAAAAAATAAAGGTGATCCGGGTGGGGGTGGGTCTATATTGCGAGCAGAAAGGTGGTTTAAACAAAAGGTATCTAAAACAAAATGAATGAAAAAATAAAAGTGATTCGGGTGGGGGTGGGTCTATGTCGCTTGCAGAAAGGTAGTTTAAAGAAAAAGGTATTTAAAACAAAATGAATAAAAAAATAAAAGTGATTCGGGTGGGGGTGGGTCTATGTCGCTAGCAGAAAGGTGGTTTAAAAAAAAAGGTATTTAAAACAAAATGAATGAAAAAATAAAAGTGATTCGGGTGGGGGTGGGTCTATGTCGCGAGCAGAAAGGTCGTTTAAAAAAAAAGGTATCTAAAACAAAATGAATGAAAAAATAAAAGTGATTCGGGTGGGGGTGGGTCTATGTCGCTAGCAGAAAGGTGGTTTAAAAAAAAAAGTATTTAAAACAAAATGAATAAAAAAATAAAGGTGATCCGGGTGGGGGTGGGTCTATGTCGCGAGCAGAAAGGTGGTTTAAAAAAAAAGGTATTTAAAACAAAATGAATAAAAAAATAAAAGTGATTCGGGTGGGGGTGGGTCTATGTCGCTAGCAGAAAGGTGGTTTAAAAAAAAAGGTATTTAAAACAAAATGAATGAAAAAATAAAAGTGATTCGGGTGGGGGTGGGTCTATGTCGCTAGCAGAAAGGTGGTTTAAAAAAAAAGGTATTTAAAACAAAATGAATAAAAAAATAAAAGTGATTCGGGTGGGGGTGGGTCTATGTCGCGAGCAGAAAAGTGGTTTAAACAAAAGGTATTTTACACTAAATAAATTAAAAATAAAGGTGATCCGGGTGGGGGTGGGTCTATGTCGCGAGCAGAAAGGTGGTTTAAAAAAAAAGGTATTTAAAACAAAATGAATAAAAAAAAAAGGTATTTAAAACAAAATGAATAAAAAAATAAAAGTTATTCGGGTGGGGGTGGGTCTATGTCGCGAGCAGAAAAGTGGTTTAAACAAAAGGTATTTTACACTAAATAAATTAAAAATAAAGGTGATCCGGTTGTGGCTGGGTCTATGTCCCGAGCAGAAAGTTGGTTTAAAAAAAAAAAAAATTAAAACAAAATGAATAAAAAAATAAAGGTGATCCGGGTGGGAGTGGGTCTATATCGCGAGCAGAAAGGTGGTTTAAAAAAAAAGGTATTTAAAACGAAATGAATAAAAAAATAAAGGTGATCCGGGTGGGTTTTGGTCTATGGCGCGTGCAGAAAGGTGGTTTAAAAAAAAGGTAATTAAAACAAAATGAATAAAAAAATAAAGGTGATCCGGGTGGGGGTGGGTCTATATCGCTAGCAGAAAGGTGGTTTAAAAAACAAAAAAAATTAAAACAAAATGAATAAAAAAATAAAAGTGATCCGGGTGTGGGTGGGTCTATGTCGCTTGCAGAAAGGTAGTTTAAAGAAAAAGGTATTTAAAACAAAATGAATAAAAAAATAAAGGTGTTTGGGGTGGGGGTGGGTCTATGTCGCTAGCAGAAAGGTGGTTTAAAAAAAAAGGTATTTTACACTAAATAAATTAAAAATAAAGGTGATCCGGTTGTGGCTGAGTCTATGTCGCGAGCAGAAAGGTGGTTTAAAAAAAAGGTAATTAAAACAAAATGAATAAAAAAATAAAGGTGATCCGGGTGGGGGTGGGTCTATATCGCGAGCAGAAAGGTCGTTTAAAAAAAAAGGTATCTAAAACAAAATGAATAAAAAAAAAAGGTATTTAAGACAAAATGAATAAAAAAATAAAAGTCATTCGGGTGGGGGTGGGTCTATGTCGCGAGCAGAAAAGTGGTTTAAACAAAAGGTATTTTACACTAAATAAATTAAAAATAAAGGTGATCCGGTTGTGGCTGAGTCTATGTCGCGAGCAGAAAGGTGGTTTAAAAAAAAGGTATTTAAAACAAAATGAATAAAAAAATAAAGGTGATCCGGGTGGGGGTGGGTCTATATTGCGAGCAGAAAGGTGGTTTAAACAAAAGGTATTTTACACTAAATAAATTAAAAATAAAGGTGATCCGGTTGTGGCTGAGTCTATGTCCCGAGCAGAAAGGTGGTTTAAAAAAAAAAAATTTAAAACAAAATGAATAAAAAAATAAAGGTGATCCGGGTGGGGGTGGGTCTATATCGCTAGCAGAAAGGTGGTTTAAAAAACAAAAAAAATTAAAACAAAATGAATAAAAAAATAAAGGTGATCCGGGTGTGGGTGGGTCTATGTCGCGAGCAGAAAGGTGGTTTAAAAAAAAAAAATTTAAAACAAAATGAATAAAAAAATAAAGGTGATCCGGGTGGGGGTGGGTCTATATCGCTAGCAGAAAGGTGGTTTAAAAAACAAAAAAAATTAAAACAAAATGAATAAAAAAATAAAGGTGATCCGGGTGTGGGTGGGTCTATGTCGCTTGCAGAAAGGTAGTTTAAAGAAAAAGGTATTTAAAACAAAATGAATAAAAAAATAAAAGTGATTCGGGTGGAGGTGGGTCTATGTCGCGAGCAGAAAAGTGGTTTAAACAAAAGGTATTTTACACTAAATAAATTAAAAATAAAGGTGATCCGGTTGTGGCTGGGTCTATGTCGCGAGCAGAAAGGTGGTTTAAAAAAAAGGTAATTAAAACAAAATGAATAAAAAAATAAAGGTTATCCGGGTGGGGGTGGGTCTATGTCGCGAGCAGAAAGGTGGTTTAAAGAAAAAGGTATTTAAAACAAAATGAATGAAAAAATAAAAGTGATTTAGGTGGAGGTGGGTCTATGTCGCTAGCAGAAAGGTGGTTTAAAAAAAAAGGTATTTAAAACAAAATGAATGAAAAAATAAAAGTGATTCGGGTGGGGGTGGGTCTATGTCGCTAGCAGAAAGGTGGTTTAAAAAAAAGGTATTTAAAACAAAATGAATGAAAAAATAAAAGTGATTCGGGTGGGGGTGGGTCTATGTCGCTAGCAGAAAGGTAGTTTAAAGAAAAAGGTATTTAAAACAAAATGAATAAAAAAATAAAAGTGATCCGGGTGGGGTTGTGTCTATGTCGCGAGCAGAAAGGTGGTTTAAAAAAAAGGTAATTAAAACAAAATGAATAAAAAAATAAAGGTGATCCGGGTGTGGGTGGGTCTATGTCGCTAGCAGAAAGGTAGTTTAAAGAAAAAGGTATTTAAAACAAAATGAATAAAAAAATAAAGGTGATCCGGGTGGGGTTGGGTCTATGTCGCGAGCAGAAAGGTGGTTTAAAAAAAAGGTATTTAAAACAAAATGAATAAAAAAAAAAGGTATTTAAAACAAAATGAATAAAAAAATAAAAGTTATTCGGATGGGGGTGGGTCTATGTCGCGAGCAGAAAAGTGGTTTAAACAAAAGGTATTTTACACTAAATAAATTAAAAATAAAGGTGATCCGGTTGTGGCTGGGTCTATGTCCCGAGCAGAAAGTTGGTTTAAAAAAAAAAAAAATTAAAACAAAATGAATAAAAAAATAAAGGTGATCCGGGTGGGAGTGGGTCTATATCGCGAGCAGAAAGGTGGTTTAAAAAAAAAGGTATTTAAAACGAAATGAATAAAAAAATAAAGGTGATCCGGGTGGGGTTGGGTCTATGTCGCGAGCAGAAAGGTGGTTTAAAAAAAAGGTAATTAAAACAAAATGAATGTAAAAATAAAAGTGATTCGGGTGGGGGTGGGTCTATGTCGCTAGCAGAAAGGTGGTTTAAAAAAAAAGGTATTTAAAACAAAATGAATGAAAAAATAAAAGTGATTCGGGTGGGGGTGGGTCTATGTCGCTAGCAGAAAGGTGGTTTAAAAAAAAAGGTATTTAAAACAAAATGAATAAAAAAATAAAAGTGATTCGGGTGGGGGTGGGTCTATGTCGCGAGCAGAAAAGTGGTTTAAACAAAAGGTATTTTACACTAAAAAAATTAAAAATAAAGGTGATCCGGGTGGGGGTGGGTCTATGTCGCGAGCAGAAAGGTGGTTTAAAAAAAAAGGTTTTTAAAACAAAATGAATAAAAAAAAAAGGTATTTAAAACAAAATGAATAAAAAAATAAAAGTGATTCGGGTGGGGGTGGGTCTATGTCGCTAGCAGAAAGGTGGTTTAAAAAAAAAGGTATTTAAAACAAAATGAATGAAAAAATAAAAGTGATTCGGGTGGGGGTGGGTCTATGTCGCGAGCAGAAAGGTCGTTTAAAAAAAAAGGTATCTAAAACAAAATGAATGAAAAAATAAAAGTGATTCGGGTGGGGGTGGGTCTATGTCGCTTGCAGAAAGGTAGTTTAAAGAAAAAGGTATTTAAAACAAAATGAATAAAAAAATAAAAGTGATTCGGGTGGGGGCGGGTCTATGTCGCTAGCAGAAAGGTGGTTTAAAAAAAAAGGTATTTAAAACAAAATGAATGAAAAAATAAAAGTGATTCGGGTGGGGGTGGGTCTATGTCGCGAGCAGAAAGGTCGTTTAAAAAAAAAGGTATCTAAAACAAAATGAATGAAAAAATAAAAGTGATTCGGGTGGGGGTGGGTCTATGTCGCTAGCAGAAAGGTGGTTTAAAAAAAAAAGTATTTAAAACAAAATGAATAAAAAAATAAAGGTGATCCGGGTGGGGGTGGGTCTATGTCGCGAGCAGAAAGGTGGTTTAAAAAAAAAGGTATTTAAAACAAAATGAATAAAAAAATAAAAGTGATTCGGGTGGGGGTGGGTCTATGTCGCTAGCAGAAAGGTGGTTTAAAAAAAAAGGTATTTAAAACAAAATGAATGAAAAAATAAAAGTGATTCGGGTGGGGGTGGGTCTATGTCGCGAGCAGAAAGGTCGTTTAAAAAAAAAGGTATCTAAAACAAAATGAATGAAAAAATAAAAGTGATTCGGGTGGGGGTGGGTCTATGTCGCTAGCAGAAAGGTGGTTTAAAAAAAAAAGTATTTAAAACAAAATGAATAAAAAAATAAAGGTGATCCGGGTGGGGGTGGGTCTATGTCGCGAGCAGAAAGGTGGTTTAAAAAAAAAAGGTATTTAAAACAAAATGAATAAAAAAATAAAAGTGATTCGGGTGGGGGTGGGTCTATGTCGCGAGCAGAAAAGTGGTTTAAACAAAAGGTATTTTACACTAAATAAATTAAAAATAAAGGTGATCCGGTTGTGGCTGAGTCTATGTCCCGAGCAGAAAGGTGGTTTAAAAAAAAAAAATTTAAAACAAAATGAATAAAAAAATAAAGGTGATCCGGGTGGGGGTGGGTCTATATCGCTAGCAGAAAGGTGGTTTAAAAAACAAAAAAAATTAAAACAAAATGAATAAAAAAATAAAAGTGATCCGGGTGTGGGTGGGTCTATGTCGCTTGCAGAAAGGTAGTTTAAAGAAAAAGGTATTTAAAACAAAATGAATAAAAAAATAAAAGTGATTCGGGTGGGGGTGGGTCTATGTCGCTAGCAGAAAGGTGGTTTAAAAAAAAAGGTATTTAAAACAAAATGAATAAAAAAATAAAAGTGATTCGGGTGGGGGTGGGTCTATGTCGCGAGCAGAAAAGTGGTTTAAAAAAAAAAGTATTTAAAACAAAATGAATAAAAAAATAAAGGTGATCCGGGTTGGTGTGGGTCTATGTCGCGAGCAGAAAGGTGGTTTAAAAAAAAAAGTATTTAAAACAAAATGAATAAAAAAAAAAGGTATTTAAGACAAAATGAATAAAAAAATAAAAGTCATTCGGGTGGGGGTGGGTCTATGTCGCGAGCAGAAAAGTGGTTTAAACAAAAGGTATTTTACACTAAATAAATTAAAAATAAAGGTGATCCGGTTGTGGCTGAGTCTATGTCGCGAGCAGAAAGGTGGTTTAAAAAAAAGGTAATTAAAACAAAATGAATAAAAAAATAAAGGTGATCCGGGTGGGGGTGGGTCTATATTGCGAGCAGAAAGGTGGTTTAAAAAAAAAGGTATCTAAAACAAAATGAATGAAAAAATAAAAGTGATTCGGGTGGGGGTGGGTCTATGTCGCTAGCAGAAAGGTGGTTTAAAAAAAAAAGTATTAAAAACAAAATGAATAAAAAAATAAAGGTGATCCGGGTGGGTTTGGGTCTATGTCGCGAGCAGAAAGGTGGTTTAAAAAAAAGGTAATTAAAACAAAATGAATAAAAAAATAAAGGTGATCCGGGTGGGGGTGGGTCTATATTGCGAGCAGAAAGGTGGTTTAAAAAAAAAGGTATTTAAAACAAAATGAATAAAAAAATAAAGGTGATCCGGGTGTGGGTGGGTCTATGTCGCGAGCAGAAAGGTGGTTTAAAAAAAAAGGTATTTAAAACAAAATGAATGAAAAAATAAAAGTGATTCGGGTGGGGGTGGGTCTATGTCGCTAGCAGAAAGGTGGTTTAAAAAAAAAGGTATTTAAAACAAAATGAATGAAAAAATAAAAGTGATTCGGGTGGGGGTGGGTCTATGTCGCTAGCAGAAAGGTGGTTTAAAAAAAAAGGTATTTAAAACAAAATGAATGAAAAAATAAAAGTGATTCGGGTGGGGGTGGGTCTATGTCGCTAGCAGAAAGGTAGTTTAAAGAAAAAGGTATTTAAAACAAAATGAATAAAAAAATAAAAGTGATCCGGGTGGGGTTGTGTCTATGTCGCGAGCAGAAAGGTGGTTTAAAAAAAAGGTAATTAAAACAAAATGAATAAAAAAATAAAAGTGATCCGGGTGTGGGTGGGTCTATGTCGCTTGCAGAAAGGTAGTTTAAAGAAAAAGGTATTTAAAACAAAATGAATAAAAAAATAAAAGTGATTCGGGTGGGGGTGGGTCTATGTCGCTAGCAGAAAGGTGGTTTAAAAAAAAAGGTATTTAAAACAAAATGAATGAAAAAATAAAAGTGATTCGGGTGGGGGTGGGTCTATGTCGCGAGCAGAAAAGTGGTTTAAAAAAAAAAGTATTTAAAACAAAATGAATAAAAAAATAAAGGTGATCCGGGTTGGTGTGGGTCTATGTCGCGAGCAGAAAGGTGGTTTAAAAAAAAAAGTATTTAAAACAAAATGAATAAAAAAAAAAGGTATTTAAGACAAAATGAATAAAAAAATAAAAGTCATTCGGGTGGGGGTGGGTCTATGTCGCGAGCAGAAAAGTGGTTTAAACAAAAGGTATTTTACACTAAATAAATTAAAAATAAAGGTGATCCGGTTGTGGCTGAGTCTATGTCGCGAGCAGAAAGGTGGTTTAAAAAAAAGGTAATTAAAACAAAATGAATAAAAAAATAAAGGTGATCCGGGTGGGGGTGGGTCTATATTGCGAGCAGAAAGGTGGTTTAAAAAAAAAGGTATCTAAAACAAAATGAATGAAAAAATAAAAGTGATCCGGGTGGGGGTGGGTCTATGTCGCTAGCAGAAAGGTGGTTTAAAAAAAAAAGTATTAAAAACAAAATGAATAAAAAAATAAAGGTGATCCGGGTGGGTTTGGGTCTATGTCGCGAGCAGAAAGGTGGTTTAAAAAAAAGGTAATTAAAACAAAATGAATAAAAAAATAAAGGTGATCCGGGTGGGGGTGGGTCTATATTGCGAGCAGAAAGGTGGTTTAAAAAAAAAGGTATTTAAAACAAAATGAATAAAAAAATAAAGGTGATCCGGGTGTGGGTGGGTCTATGTCGCGAGCAGAAAGGTGGTTTAAAAAAAAAGGTATTTAAAACAAAATGAATGAAAAAATAAAAGTGATTCGGGTGGGGGTGGGTCTATGTCGCTAGCAGAAAGGTGGTTTAAAAAAAAAGGTATTTAAAACAAAATGAATGAAAAAATAAAAGTGATTCGGGTGGGGGTGGGTCTATGTCGCTAGCAGAAAGGTGGTTTAAAAAAAAAGGTATTTAAAACAAAATGAATGAAAAAATAAAAGTGATTCGGGTGGGGGTGGGTCTATGTCGCTAGCAGAAAGGTAGTTTAAAGAAAAAGGTATTTAAAACAAAATGAATAAAAAAATAAAAGTGATCCGGGTGGGGTTGGGTCTATGTCGCGAGCAGAAAGGTGGTTTAAAAAAAAGGTAATTAAAACAAAATGAATAAAAAAATAAAGGTGATCCGGGTGTGGGTGGGTCTATGTCGCTAGCAGAAAGGTAGTTTAAAGAAAAAGGTATTTAAAACAAAATGAATAAAAAAATAAAAGTGATAAGGGTGGGGGTGGGTCTATGTCGCGAGCAGAAAAGTGGTTTAAACAAAAGGTATTTTACACTAAATAAATTAAAAATAAAGGTGATCCGGTTGTGGCTGAGTCTATGTCCCGAGCAGAAAGGTGGTTTAAAAAAAAAAAATTTAAAACAAAATGAATAAAAAAATAAAGGTGATCCGGGTGGGGGTGGGTCTATATCGCTAGCAGAAAGGTAGTTTAAAGAAAAAGGTATCTAAAACAAAATGAATGAAAAAATAAAAGTGATTCGGGTGGGGGTGGGTCTATGTCGCTAGCAGAAAGGTGGTTTAAAAAAAAAAGTATTAAAAACAAAATGAATAAAAAAATAAAGGTGATCCGGGTGGGTTTGGGTCTATGTCGCGAGCAGAAAGGTGGTTTAAAAAAAAGGTAATTAAAACAAAATGAATAAAAAAATAAAGGTGATCCGGGTGGGGGTGGGTCTATATTGCGAGCAGAAAGGTGGTTTAAAAAAAAAGGTATTTAAAACAAAATGAATGAAAAAATAAAGGTGATCCGGGTGGGGTTGGGTCTATGTCGCGAGCAGAAAGGTGGTTTAAAAAAAAGGTAATTAAAACAAAATGAATGTAAAAATAAAAGTGATTCGGGTGGGGGTGGGTCTATGTCGCTAGCAGAAAGGTGGTTTAAAAAAAAAGGTATTTAAAACAAAATGAATGAAAAAATAAAAGTGATTCGGGTGGGGGTGGGTCTATGTCGCTAGCAGAAAGGTGGTTTAAAAAAAAAGGTATTTAAAACAAAATGAATAAAAAAATAAAAGTGATTCGGGTGGGGGTGGGTCTATGTCGCGAGCAGAAAAGTGGTTTAAACAAAAGGTATTTTACACTAAATAAATTAAAAATAAAGGTGATCCGGGTGGGGGTGGGTCTATGTCGCGAGCAGAAAGGTGGTTTAAAAAAAAAGGTATTTAAAACAAAATGAATAAAAAAAAAGGTATTTAAAACAAAATGAATAAAAAAATAAAAGTTATTCGGGTGGGGGTGGGTCTATGTCGCGAGCAGAAATGTGGTTTAAACAAAAGGTATTTTACACTAAATAAATTAAAAATAAAGGTGATCCGGTTGTGGCTGAGTCTATGTCCCGAGCAGAAAGGTGGTTTAAAAAAAAAAAAATTTAAAACAAAATGAATGAAAAAATAAAGGTGATCCGGGTGGGGTTGGGTCTATGTCGCGAGCAGAAAGGTGGTTTAAAAAAAAGGTAATTAAAACAAAATGAATGTAAAAATAAAAGTGATTCGGGTGGGGGTGGGTCTATGTCGCTAGCAGAAAGGTGGTTTAAAAAAAAAGGTATTTAAAACAAAATGAATGAAAAAATAAAAGTGATTCGGGTGGGGGTGGGTCTATGTCGCTAGCAGAAAGGTGGTTTAAAAAAAAAGGTATTTAAAACAAAATGAATAAAAAAATAAAAGTGATTCGGGTGGGGGTGGGTCTATGTCGCGAGCAGAAAAGTGGTTTAAACAAAAGGTATTTTACACTAAATAAATTAAAAATAAAGGTGATCCGGGTGGGGGTGGGTCTATGTCGCGAGCAGAAAGGTGGTTTAAAAAAAAAGGTATTTAAAACAAAATGAATAAAAAAAAAGGTATTTAAAACAAAATGAATAAAAAAATAAAAGTTATTCGGGTGGGGGTGGGTCTATGTCGCGAGCAGAAATGTGGTTTAAACAAAAGGTATTTTACACTAAATAAATTAAAAATAAAGGTGATCCGGTTGTGGCTGAGTCTATGTCCCGAGCAGAAAGGTGGTTTAAAAAAAAAAAAATTTAAAACAAAATGAATAAAAAAATAAAGGTGATCCGGGTGGGGGTGGGTCTATATCGCGAGCAGAAAGGTCGTTTAAAAAAAAAGGTATCTAAAACAAAATGAATGAAAAAATAAAAGTGATTCGGGTGGGGGTGGGTCTATGTCGCTAGCAGAAAGGTGGTTTAAAAAAAAAAGTATTAAAAACAAAATGAATAAAAAAATAAAGGTGATCCGGGTGGGTTTGGGTCTATGTCGCGAGCAGAAAGGTGGTTTAAAAAAAAGGTAATTAAAACAAAATGAATAAAAAAATAAAGGTGATCCGGGTGGGGGTGGGTCTATATTGCGAGCAGAAAGGTGGTTTAAAAAAAAAGGTATTTAAAACAAAATGAATGAAAAAATAAAGGTGATCCGGGTGGGGTTGGGTCTATGTCGCGAGCAGAAAGGTGGTTTAAAAAAAAGGTAATTAAAACAAAATGAATGTAAAAATAAAAGTGATTCGGGTGGGGGTGGGTCTATGTCGCTAGCAGAAAGGTGGTTTAAAAAAAAAGGTATTTAAAACAAAATGAATGAAAAAATAAAAGTGATTCGGGTGGGGGTGGGTCTATGTCGCTAGCAGAAAGGTGGTTTAAAAAAAAAGGTATTTAAAACAAAATGAATAAAAAAATAAAAGTGATTCGGGTGGGGGTGGGTCTATGTCGCGAGCAGAAAGGTGGTTTAAAAAAAAAGGTATTTAAAACAAAATGAATAAAAAAAAAAGGTATTTAAAACAAAATGAATAAAAAAATAAAAGTTATTCGGGTGGGGGTGGGTCTATGTCGCGAGCAGAAAAGTGGTTTAAACAAAAGGTATTTTACACTAAATAAATTAAAAATAAAGGTGATCCGGTTGTGGCTGGGTCTATGTCCCGAGCAGAAAGTTGGTTTAAAAAAAAAAAAAATTAAAACAAAATGAATAAAAAAATAAAGGTGATCCGGGTGGGAGTGGGTCTATATCGCGAGCAGAAAGGTGGTTTAAAAAAAAAGGTATTTAAAACGAAATGAATAAAAAAATAAAGGTGATCCGGGTGGGTTTGGGTCTATGGCGCGAGCAGAAAGGTGGTCTAAAAAAAAGGTAATTAAAACAAAATGAATAAAAAAATAAAGGTGATCCGGGTGGGGGTGGGTCTATATCGCTAGCAGAAAGGTGGTTTAAAAAACAAAAAAAATTAAAACAAAATGAATAAAAAAATAAAAGTGATCCGGGTGTGGGTGGGTCTATGTCGCTTGCAGAAAGGTAGTTTAAAGAAAAAGGTATTTAAAACAAAATGAATAAAAAAATAAAGGTGATCCGGGTGGGGGTGGGTCTATATCGCGAGCAGAAAGGTCGTTTAAAAAAAAAGGTATCTAAAACAAAATGAATAAAAAAAAAAGGTATTTAAGACAAAATGAATAAAAAAATAAAAGTGATTCGGGTGGGGGTGGGTCTATGTCGCTAGCAGAAAGGTGGTTTAAAAAAAAAGGTATTTTACACTAAATAAATTAAAAATAAAGGTGATCCGGTTGTGGCTGAGTCTATGTCGCGAGCAGAAAGGTGGTTTAAAAAAAAGGTAATTAAAACAAAATGAATAAAAAAATAAAGGTGATCCGGGTGGGGGTGGGTCTATATCGCGAGCAGAAAGGTCGTTTAAAAAAAAAGGTATCTAAAACAAAATGAATAAAAAAAAAAGGTATTTAAGACAAAATGAATAAAAAAATAAAAGTCATTCGGGTGGGGGTGGGTCTATGTCGCGAGCAGAAAAGTGGTTTAAACAAAAGGTATTTTACACTAAATAAATTAAAAATAAAGGTGATCCGGTTGTGGCTGAGTCTATGTCGCGAGCAGAAAGGTGGTTTAAAAAAAAGGTAATTAAAACAAAATGAATAAAAAAATAAAGGTGATCCGGGTGGGGGTGGGTCTATATTGCGAGCAGAAAGGTGGTTTAAAAAAAAAGGTATCTAAAACAAAATGAATGAAAAAATAAAAGTGATTCGGGTGGGGGTGGGTCTATGTCGCTAGCAGAAAGGTGGTTTAAAAAAAAAAGTATTAAAAACAAAATGAATAAAAAAATAAAGGTGATCCGGGTGGGTTTGGGTCTATGTCGCGAGCAGAAAGGTGGTTTAAAAAAAAGGTAATTAAAACAAAATGAATAAAAAAATAAAGGTGATCCGGGTGGGGGTGGGTCTATATTGCGAGCAGAAAGGTGGTTTAAAAAAAAAGGTATTTAAAACAAAATGAATAAAAAAATAAAGGTGATCCGGGTGTGGGTGGGTCTATGTCGCGAGCAGAAAGGTGGTTTAAAAAAAAGGTATTTAAAACAAAATGAATGAAAAAATAAAAGTGATTCGGGTGGGGGTGGGTCTATGTCGCTAGCAGAAAGGTGGTTTAAAAAAAAAGGTATTTAAAACAAAATGAATGAAAAAATAAAAGTGATTCGGGTGGGGGTGGGTCTATGTCGCTAGCAGAAAGGTGGTTTAAAAAAAAAGGTATTTAAAACAAAATGAATGAAAAAATAAAAGTGATTCGGGTGGGGGTGGGTCTATGTCGCTAGCAGAAAGGTGGTTTAAAAAAAAGGTAATTAAAACAAAATGAATGAAAAAATAAAAGTGATTCGGGTGGGGGTGGGTCTATGTCGCTAGCAGAAAGGTGGTTTAAAAAAAAAGGTATTTAAAACAAAATGAATAAAAAAATAAAAGTGATTCGGGTGGGGGTGGGTCTATGTCGCGAGCAGAAAAGTGGTTTAAACAAAAGGTATTTTACACTAAATAAATTAAAAATAAAGGTGATCCGGGTGGGGGTGGGTCTATGTCGCGAGCAGAAAGGTGGTTTAAAAAAAAAGGTATTTAAAACAAAATGAATAAAAAAAAAGGTATTTAAAACAAAATGAATAAAAAAATAAATGTTATTGGGGTGGGGGTGGGTCTATGTCGCGAGCAGAAATGTGGTTTAAACAAAAGGTATTTTACACTAAATAAATTAAAAATAAAGGTGATCCGGTTGTGGCTGAGTCTATGTCCCGAGCAGAAAGGTGGTTTAAAAAAAAAAAAATTTAAAACAAAATGAATAAAAAAATAAAGGTGATCCGGGTGGGGGTGGGTCTATATCGCGAGCAGAAAGGTCGTTTAAAAAAAAAGGTATCTAAAACAAAATGAATGAAAAAATAAAAGTGATTCGGGTGGGGGTGGGTCTATGTCGCTAGCAGAAAGGTGGTTTAAAAAAAAAAGTATTAAAAACAAAATGAATAAAAAAATAAAGGTGATCCGGGTGGGTTTGGGTCTATGTCGCGAGCAGAAAGGTGGTTTAAAAAAAAGGTAATTAAAACAAAATGAATAAAAAAATAAAGGTGATCCGGGTGGGGGTGGGTCTATATTGCGAGCAGAAAGGTGGTTTAAAAAAAAAGGTATTTAAAACAAAATGAATGAAAAAATAAAGGTGATCCGGGTGGGGTTGGGTCTATGTCGCGAGCAGAAAGGTGGTTTAAAAAAAAGGTAATTAAAACAAAATGAATGTAAAAATAAAAGTGATTCGGGTGGGGGTGGGTCTATGTCGCTAGCAGAAAGGTGGTTTAAAAAAAAAGGTATTTAAAACAAAATGAATGAAAAAATAAAAGTGATTCGGGTGGGGGTGGGTCTATGTCGCTAGCAGAAAGGTGGTTTAAAAAAAAAGGTATTTAAAACAAAATGAATAAAAAAATAAAAGTGATTCGGGTGGGGGTGGGTCTATGTCGCGAGCAGAAGAGTGGTTTAAACAAAAGGTATTTTACACTAAATAAATTAAAAATAAAGGTGATCCGGGTGGGGGTGGGTCTATGTCGCGAGCAGAAAGGTGGTTTAAAAAAAAAGGTATTTAAAACAAAATGAATAAAAAAAAAAGGTATTTAAAACAAAATGAATAAAAAAATAAAAGTTATTCGGGTGGGGGTGGGTCTATGTCGCGAGCAGAAAAGTGGTTTAAACAAAAGGTATTTTACACTAAATAAATTAAAAATAAAGGTGATCCGGTTGTGGCTGGGTCTATGTCCCGAGCAGAAAGTTGGTTTAAAAAAAAAAAAATTAAAACAAAATGAATAAAAAAATAAAAGTGATTCGGGTGGGGGTGGGTCTATGTCGCTAGCAGAAAGGTGGTTTAAAAAAAAAGGTATTTTACACTAAATAAATTAAAAATAAAGGTGATCCGGTTGTGGCTGAGTCTATGTCGCGAGCAGAAAGGTGGTTTAAAAAAAAGGTAATTAAAACAAAATGAATAAAAAAATAAAGGTGATCCGGGTGGGGGTGGGTCTATATCGCGAGCAGAAAGGTCGTTTAAAAAAAAAGGTATCTAAAACAAAATGAATAAAAAAAAAAGGTATTTAAGACAAAATGAATAAAAAAATAAAAGTCATTCGGGTGGGGGTGGGTCTATGTCGCGAGCAGAAAAGTGGTTTAAACAAAAGGTATTTTACACTAAATAAATTAAAAATAAAGGTGATCCGGTTGTGGCTGAGTCTATGTCGCTAGCAGAAAGGTGGTTTAAAAAAAAAGGTATTTAAAACAAAATGAATGAAAAAATAAAAGTGATTCGGGTGGGGGTGGGTCTATGTCGCTAGCAGAAAGGTGGTTTAAAAAAAAGGTAATTAAAACAAAATGAATGAAAAAATAAAAGTGATTCGGGTGGGGGTGGGTCTATGTCGCTAGCAGAAAGGTGGTTTAAAAAAAAAGGTATTTAAAACAAAATGAATAAAAAAATAAAAGTGATTCGGGTGGGGTGGGTCTATGTCGCGAGCAGAAAAGTGGTTTAAACAAAAGGTATTTTACACTAAATAAATTAAAAATAAAGGTGATCCGGGTGGGGGTGGGTCTATGTCGCGAGCAGAAAGGTGGTTTAAAAAAAAAGGTATTTAAAACAAAATGAATAAAAAAAAAGGTATTTAAAACAAAATGAATAAAAAAATAAAAGTTTTTGGGGTGGGGGTGGGTCTATGTCGCGAGCAGAAATGTGGTTTAAACAAAAGGTATTTTACACTAAATAAATTAAAAATAAAGGTGATCCGGTTGTGGCTGAGTCTATGTCCCGAGCAGAAAGGTGGTTTAAAAAAAAAAAAATTTAAAACAAAATGAATAAAAAAATAAAGGTGATCCGGGTGGGGGTGGGTCTATATCGCGAGCAGAAAGGTCGTTTAAAAAAAAAGGTATCTAAAACAAAATGAATGAAAAAATAAAAGTGATTCGGGTGGGGGTGGGTCTATGTCGCTAGCAGAAAGGTGGTTTAAAAAAAAAAGTATTAAAAACAAAATGAATAAAAAAATAAAGGTGATCCGGGTGGGTTTGGGTCTATGTCGCGAGCAGAAAGGTGGTTTAAAAAAAAGGTAATTAAAACAAAATGAATAAAAAAATAAAGGTGATCCGGGTGGGGGTGGGTCTATATTGCGAGCAGAAAGGTGGTTTAAAAAAAAAGGTATTTAAAACAAAATGAATGAAAAAATAAAGGTGATCCGGGTGGGGTTGGGTCTATGTCGCGAGCAGAAAGGTGGTTTAAAAAAAAGGTAATTAAAACAAAATGAATGTAAAAATAAAAGTGATTCGGGTGGGGGTGGGTCTATGTCGCTAGCAGAAAGGTGGTTTAAAAAAAAAGGTATTTAAAACAAAATGAATGAAAAAATAAAAGTGATTCGGGTGGGGGTGGGTCTATGTCGCTAGCAGAAAGGTGGTTTAAAAAAAAAGGTATTTAAAACAAAATGAATAAAAAAATAAAAGTGATTCGGGTGGGGGTGGGTCTATGTCGCGAGCAGAAGAGTGGTTTAAACAAAAGGTATTTTACACTAAATAAATTAAAAATAAAGGTGATCCGGGTGGGGGTGGGTCTATGTCGCGAGCAGAAAGGTGGTTTAAAAAAAAAGGTATTTAAAACAAAATGAATAAAAAAAAAAGGTATTTAAAACAAAATGAATAAAAAAATAAAAGTTATTCGGGTGGGGGTGGGTCTATGTCGCGAGCAGAAAAGTGGTTTAAACAAAAGGTATTTTACACTAAATAAATTAAAAATAAAGGTGATCCGGTTGTGGCTGGGTCTATGTCCCGAGCAGAAAGTTGGTTTAAAAAAAAAAAAAATTAAAACAAAATGAATAAAAAAATAAAGGTGATCCGGGTGGGAGTGGGTCTATATCGCGAGCAGAAAGGTGGTTTAAAAAAAAAGGTATTTAAAACGAAATGAATAAAAAAATAAAGGTGATCCGGGTGGGTTTGGGTCTATGGCGCGAGCAGAAAGGTGGTTTAAAAAAAAGGTAATTAAAACAAAATGAATAAAAAAATAAAGGTGATCCGGGTGGGGGTGGGTCTATATCGCTAGCAGAAAGGTGGTTTAAAAAACAAAAAAAATTAAAACAAAATGAATAAAAAAATAAAAGTGATCCGGGTGTGGGTGGGTCTATGTCGCTTGCAGAAAGGTAGTTTAAAGAAAAAAGTTATTTAAAACAAAATGAATAAAAAAATAAAAGTGATTCGGGTGGGGGTGGGTCTATGTCGCTAGCAGAAAGGTGGTTTAAAAAAAAAGGTATTTTACACTAAATAAATTAAAAATAAAGGTGATCCGGTTGTGGCTGAGTCTATGTCGCGAGCAGAAAGGTGGTTTAAAAAAAAGGTAATTAAAACAAAATGAATAAAAAAATAAAGGTGATCCGGGTGGGGGTGGGTCTATATCGCGAGCAGAAAGGTCGTTTAAAAAAAAAGGTATCTAAAACAAAATGAATAAAAAAAAAAGGTATTTAAGACAAAATGAATAAAAAAATAAAAGTCATTCGGGTGGGGGTGGGTCTATGTCGCGAGCAGAAAAGTGGTTTAAACAAAAGGTATTTTACACTAAATAAATTAAAAATAAAGGTGATCCGGTTGTGGCTGAGTCTATGTCGCGAGCAGAAAGGTGGTTTAAAAAAAAGGTAATTAAAACAAAATGAATAAAAAAATAAAGGTGATCCGGGTGGGGGTGGGTCTATATTGCGAGCAGAAAGGTGGTTTAAACAAAAGGTATTTTACACTAAATAAATTAAAAATAAAGGTGATCCGGTTGTGGTTGAGTCTATGTCCCGAGCAGAAAGGTGGTTTAAAAAAAAAAAATTTAAAACAAAATGAATAAAAAAATAAAGGTGATCCGGGTGGGGGTGGGTCTATATCGCTAGCAGAAAGGTGGTTTAAAAAACAAAAAAAATTAAAACAAAATGAATAAAAAAATAAAGGTGATCCGGGTGTGGGTGGGTCTATGTCGCGAGCAGAAAGGTCGTTTAAAAAAAAAGGTATCTAAAACAAAATGAATGAAAAAATAAAAGTGATTCGGGTGGGGGTGGGTCTATGTCGCTAGCAGAAAGGTGGTTTAAAAAAAAAAGTATTTAAAACAAAATGAATAAAAAAATAAAGGTGATCCGGGTGAGGGTGGGTCTATGTCGCGAGCAGAAAGGTGGTTTAAAAAAAAAGGTATTTAAAACAAAATGAATAAAAAAATAAAAGTGATTCGGGTGGGGGTGGGTCTATGTCGCGAGCAGAAAAGTGGTTTAAACAAAAGGTATTTTACACTAAATAAATTAAAAATAAAGGTGATCCGGTTGTGGCTGGGTCTATGTCGCGAGCAGAAAGGTGGTTTAAAAAAAAGGTAATTAAAACAAAATGAATAAAAAAATAAAGGTTATCCGGGTGGGGGTGGGTCTATGTCGCGAGCAGAAAGGTGGTTTAAAGAAAAAGGTATTTAAAACAAAATAAATGAAAAAATAAAAGTGATTTAGGTGGAGGTGGGTCTATGTCGCTAGCAGAAAGGTGGTTTAAAAAAAAAGGTATTTAAAACAAAATGAATGAAAAAATAAAAGTGATTCGGGTGGGGGTGGGTCTATGTCGCTAGCAGAAAGGTGGTTTAAAAAAAAAGGTATTTAAAACAAAATGAATGAAAAAATAAAAGTGATTCGGGTGGGGGTGGGTCTATGTCGCTAGCAGAAAGGTAGTTTAAAGAAAAAGGTATTTAAAACAAAATGAATAAAAAAATAAAAGTGATCCGGGTGGGGTTGTGTCTATGTCGCGAGCAGAAAGGTGGTTTAAAAAAAAGGTAATTAAAACAAAATGAATAAAAAAATAAAGGTGATCCGGGTGTGGGTGGGTCTATGTCGCTAGCAGAAAGGTAGTTTAAAGAAAAAGGTATTTAAAACAAAATGAATAAAAAAATAAAAGTGATTCGGGTGGGGGTGGGTCTATGTCGCGAGCAGAAAAGTGGTTTAAACAAAAGGTATTTTACACTAAATAAATTAAAAATAAAGGTGATCCGGTTGTGGCTGAGTCTATGTCCCGAGCAGAAAGGTGGTTTAAAAAAAAAAAAATTTAAAACAAAATGAATAAAAAAATAAAGGTGATCCGGGTGGGGGTGGGTCTATATCGCGAGCAGAAAGGTCGTTTAAAAAAAAAGGTATCTAAAACAAAATGAATGAAAAAATAAAAGTGATTCGGGTGGGGGTGGGTCTATGTCGCTAGCAGAAAGGTGGTTTAAAAAAAAAAGTATTAAAAACAAAATGAATAAAAAAATAAAGGTGATCCGGGTGGGTTTGGGTCTATGGCGCGAGCAGAAAGGTGGTTTAAAAAAAAGGTAATTAAAACAAAATGAATAAAAAAATAAAAGTTATTCGGGTGGGGGTGGGTCTATGTCGCGAGCAGAAAAGTGGTTTAAACAAAAGGTATTTTACACTAAATAAATTAAAAATAAAGGTGATCCGGTTGTGGCTGGGTCTATGTCCCGAGCAGAAAGTTGGTTTAAAAAAAAAAAAATTAAAACAAAATGAATAAAAAAATAAAGGTGATCCGGGTGGGAGTGGGTCTATATCGCGAGCAGAAAGGTGGTTTAAAAAAAAAGGTATTTAAAACGAAATGAATAAAAAAATAAAGGTGATCCGGGTGGGTTTGGGTCTATGGCGCGAGCAGAAAGGTGGTTTAAAAAAAAGGTAATTAAAACAAAATGAATAAAAAAATAAAGGTGATCCGGGTGGGGGTGGGTCTATATCGCTAGCAGAAAGGTGGTTTAAAAAACAAAAAAAATTAAAACAAAATGAATAAAAAAATAAAAGTGATCCGGGTGTGGGTGGGTCTATGTCGCTTGCAGAAAGGTAGTTTAAAGAAAAAGGTATTTAAAACAAAATGAATAAAAAAATAAAAGTGATTCGGGTGGGGGTGGGTCTATGTCGCTAGCAGAAAGGTGGTTTAAAAAAAAAGGTATTTTACACTAAATAAATTAAAAATAAAGGTGATCCGGTTGTGGCTGAGTCTATGTCGCGAGCAGAAAGGTGGTTTAAAAAAAAGGTAATTAAAACAAAATGAATAAAAAAATAAAGGTGATCCGGGTGGGGGTGGGTCTATATCGCGAGCAGAAAGGTCGTTTAAAAAAAAAGGTATCTAAAACAAAATGAATAAAAAAAAAAGGTATTTAAGACAAAATGAATAAAAAAATAAAAGTCATTCGGGTGGGGGTGGGTCTATGTCGCGAGCAGAAAAGTGGTTTAAACAAAAGGTATTTTACACTAAATAAATTAAAAATAAAGGTGATCCGGTTGTGGCTGAGTCTATGTCGCGAGCAGAAAGGTGGTTTAAAAAAAAGGTAATTAAAGCAAAATGAATAAAAAAATAAAGGTGATCCGGGTGGGGGTGGGTCTATATTGCGAGCAGAAAGGTGGTTTAAACAAAAGGTATTTTACACTAAATAAATTAAAAATAAAGGTGATCCGGTTGTGGCTGAGTCTATGTCCCGAGCAGAAAGGTGGTTTAAAAAAAAAAAATTTAAAACAAAATGAATAAAAAAATAAAGGTGATCCGGGTGGGGGTGGGTCTATAGCGCTAGCAGAAAGGTGGTTTAAAAAACAAAAAAAATTAAAACAAAATGAATAAAAAAATAAAGGTGATCCGGGTGTGGGTGGGTCTATGTCGCGAGCAGAAAGGTGGTTTAAAAAACAAAAAAAATTAAAACAAAATGAATAAAAAAATAAAGGTGATCCGGGTGTGGGTGGGTCTATGTCGCGAGCAGAAAGGTGGTTTAAAAAAAAAAAATTTTAAACAAAATGAATAAAAAAATAAAGGTGATCCGGGTGGGGGTGGGTCTATATCGCTAGCAGAAAGGTGGTTTAAAAAACAAAAAAAATTAAAACAAAATGAATAAAAAAATAAAGGTGATCCGGGTGTGGGTGGGTCTATGTCGCTTGCAGAAAGGTAGTTTAAAGAAAAAGGTATTTAAAACAAAATGAATAAAAAAATAAAAGTGATTCGGGTGGAGGTGGGTCTATGTCGCGAGCAGAAAAGTGGTTTAAACAAAAGGTATTTTACACTAAATAAATTAAAAATAAAGGTGATCCGGTTGTGGCTGAGTCTATGTCGCGAGCAGAAAGGTGGTTTAAAAAAAAGGTAATTAAAACAAAATGAATAAAAAAATAAAGGTGATCCGGGTGGGGGTGGGTCTATATCGCGAGCAGAAAGGTCGTTTAAAAAAAAAGGTATCTAAAACAAAATGAATAAAAAAAAAAGGTATTTAAGACAAAATGAATAAAAAAATAAAAGTCATTCAGGTGGGGGTGGGTCTATGTCGCGAGCAGAAAAGTGGTTTAAACAAAAGGTATTTTACACTAAATAAATTAAAAATAAAGGTGATCCGGTTGTGGCTGAGTCTATGTCGCGAGCAGAAAGGTGGTTTAAAAAAAAGGTAATTAAAACAAAATGAATAAAAAAATAAAGGTGATCCGGGTGGGGGTGGGTCTATATTGCGAGCAGAAAGGTGGTTTAAACAAAAGGTATTTTACACTAAATAAATTAAAAATAAAGGTGATCCGGTTGTGGCTGAGTCTATGTCCCGAGCAGAAAGGTGGTTTAAAAAAAAAAAATTTAAAACAAAATGAATAAAAAAATAAAGGTGATCCGGGTGGGGGTGGGTCCATATCGCTAGCAGAAAGGTGGTTTAAAAAACAAAAAAAATTAAAACAAAATGAATAAAAAAATAAAGGTGATCCGGGTGTGGGTGGGTCTATGTCGCGAGCAGAAAGGTGGTTTAAAAAAAAAAAATTTTAAACAAAATGAATAAAAAAATAAAGGTGATCCGGGTGGGGGTGGGTCTATATCGCTAGCAGAAAGGTGGTTTAAAAAACAAAAAAAATTAAAACAAAATGAATAAAAAAATAAAGGTGATCCGGGTGTGGGTGGGTCTATGTCGCTTGCAGAAAGGTAGTTTAAAGAAAAAGGTATTTAAAACAAAATGAATAAAAAAATAAAAGTGATTCGGGTGGGGGTGGGTCTATGTCGCTAGCAGAAAGGTGGTTTAAAAAAAAAAGTATTTAAAACAAAATGAATAAAAAAATAAAGGTGATCCGGGTGAGGGTGGGTCTATGTCGCGAGCAGAAAGGTGGTTTAAAAAAAAAGGTATTTAAAACAAAATGAATAAAAAAATAAAAGTGATTCGGGTGGGGGTGGGTCTATGTCGCGAGCAGAAAAGTGGTTTAAACAAAAGGTATTTTACACTAAATAAATTAAAAATAAAGGTGATCCGGTTGTGGCTGAGTCTATGTCCCGAGCAGAAAGGTGGTTTAAAAAAAAAAAATTTAAAACAAAATGAATAAAAAAATAAAGGTGATCCGGGTGGGGGTGGGTCTATAGCGCTAGCAGAAAGGTGGTTTAAAAAACAAAAAAAATTAAAACAAAATGAATAAAAAAATAAAGGTGATCCGGGTGTGGGTGGGTCTATGTCGCGAGCAGAAAGGTGGTTTAAAAAAAAAAAATTTTAAACAAAATGAATAAAAAAATAAAGGTGATCCGGGTGGGGGTGGGTCTATATCGCTAGCAGAAAGGTGGTTTAAAAAACAAAAAAAATTAAAACAAAATGAATAAAAAAATAAAGGTGATCCGGGTGTGGGTGGGTCTATGTCGCTTGCAGAAAGGTAGTTTAAAGAAAAAGGTATTTAAAACAAAATGAATAAAAAAATAAAAGTGATTCGGGTGGAGGTGGGTCTATGTCGCGAGCAGAAAAGTGGTTTAAACAAAAGGTATTTTACACTAAATAAATTAAAAATAAAGGTGATCCGGTTGTGGCTGAGTCTATGTCGCGAGCAGAAAGGTGGTTTAAAAAAAAGGTAATTAAAACAAAATGAATAAAAAAATAAAGGTGATCCGGGTGGGGGTGGGTCTATATCGCGAGCAGAAAGGTCGTTTAAAAAAAAAGGTATCTAAAACAAAATGAATAAAAAAAAAAGGTATTTAAGACAAAATGAATAAAAAAATAAAAGTCATTCAGGTGGGGGTGGGTCTATGTCGCGAGCAGAAAAGTGGTTTAAACAAAAGGTATTTTACACTAAATAAATTAAAAATAAAGGTGATCCGGTTGTGGCTGAGTCTATGTCGCGAGCAGAAAGGTGGTTTAAAAAAAAGGTAATTAAAACAAAATGAATAAAAAAATAAAGGTGATCCGGGTGGGGGTGGGTCTATATTGCGAGCAGAAAGGTGGTTTAAACAAAAGGTATTTTACACTAAATAAATTAAAAATAAAGGTGATCCGGTTGTGGCTGAGTCTATGTCCCGAGCAGAAAGGTGGTTTAAAAAAAAAAAATTTAAAACAAAATGAATAAAAAAATAAAGGTGATCCGGGTGGGGGTGGGTCTATATCGCTAGCAGAAAGGTGGTTTAAAAAACAAAAAAAATTAAAACAAAATGAATAAAAAAATAAAGGTGATCCGGGTGTGGGTGGGTCTATGTCGCGAGCAGAAAGGTGGTTTAAAAAAAAAAAATTTTAAACAAAATGAATAAAAAAATAAAGGTGATCCGGGTGGGGGTGGGTCTATATCGCTAGCAGAAAGGTGGTTTAAAAAACAAAAAAAATTAGAACAAAATGAATAAAAAAATAAAGGTGATCCGGGTGTGGGTGGGTCTATGTCGCTTGCAGAAAGGTAGTTTAAAGAAAAAGGTATTTAAAACAAAATGAATAAAAAAATAAAAGTGATTCGGGTGGGGGTGGGTCTATGTCGCTAGCAGAAAGGTGGTTTAAAAAAAAAAGTATTTAAAACAAAATGAATAAAAAAATAAAGGTGATCCGGGTGAGGGTGGGTCTATGTCGCGAGCAGAAAGGTGGTTTAAAAAAAAAGGTATTTAAAACAAAATGAATAAAAAAATAAAAGTGATTCGGGTGGGGGTGGGTCTATGTCGCGAGCAGAAAAGTGGTTTAAACAAAAGGTATTTTACACTAAATAAATTAAAAATAAAGGTGATCCGGTTGTGGCTGGGTCTATGTCGCGAGCAGAAAGGTGGTTTAAAAAAAAGGTAATTAAAACAAAATGAATAAAAAAATAAAGGTTATCCGGGTGGGGGTGGGTCTATGTCGCGAGCAGAAAGGTGGTTTAAAGAAAAAGGTATTTAAAACAAAATAAATGAAAAAATAAAAGTGATTTAGGTGGAGGTGGGTCTATGTCGCTAGCAGAAAGGTGGTTTAAAAAAAAAGGTATTTAAAACAAAATGAATGAAAAAATAAAAGTGATTCGGGTGGGGGTGGGTCTATGTCGCTAGCAGAAAGGTGGTTTAAAAAAAAAGGTATTTAAAACAAAATGAATGAAAAAATAAAAGTGATTCGGGTGGGGGTGGGTCTATGTCGCTAGCAGAAAGGTAGTTTAAAGAAAAAGGTATTTAAAACAAAATGAATAAAAAAATAAAAGTGATCCGGGTGGGGTTGTGTCTATGTCGCGAGCAGAAAGGTGGTTTAAACAAAAGGTAATTAAAACAAAATGAATAAAAAAATAAAGGTGATCCGGGTGTGGGTGGGTCTATGTCGCTAGCAGAAAGGTAGTTTAAAGAAAAAGGTATTTAAAACAAAATGAATAAAAAAATAAAAGTGATTCGGGTGGGGGTGGGTCTATGTCGCGAGCAGAAAAGTGGTTTAAACAAAAGGTATTTTACACTAAATAAATTAAAAATAAAGGTGATCCGGTTGTGGCTGAGTCTATGTCCCGAGCAGAAAGGTGGTTTAAAAAAAAAAAAATTTAAAACAAAATGAATAAAAAAATAAAGGTGATCCGGGTGGGGGTGGGTCTATATCGCGAGCAGAAAGGTCGTTTAAAAAAAAAGGTATCTAAAACAAAATGAATGAAAAAATAAAAGTGATTCGGGTGGGGGTGGGTCTATGTCGCTAGCAGAAAGGTGGTTTAAAAAAAAAAGTATTAAAAACAAAATGAATAAAAAAATAAAGGTGATCCGGGTGGGTTTGGGTCTATGGCGCGAGCAGAAAGGTGGTTTAAAAAAAAGGTAATTAAAACAAAATGAATAAAAAAATAAAAGTTATTCGGGTGGGGGTGGGTCTATGTCGCGAGCAGAAAAGTGGTTTAAACAAAAGGTATTTTAAACTAAATAAATTAAAAATAAAGGTGATCCGGTTGTGGCTGGGTCTATGTCCCGAGCAGAAAGTTGGTTTAAAAAAAAAAAAAATTAAAACAAAATGAATAAAAAAATAAAGGTGATCCGGGTGGGAGTGGGTCTATATCGCGAGCAGAAAGGTGGTTTAAAAAAAAAGGTATTTAAAACGAAATGAATAAAAAAATAAAGGTGATCCGGGTGGGTTTGGGTCTATGGCGCGAGCAGAAAGGTGGTTTAAAAAAAAGGTAATTAAAACAAAATGAATAAAAAAATAAAGGTGATCCGGGTGGGGGTGGGTCTATATCGCTAGCAGAAAGGTGGTTTAAAAAACAAAAAAAATTAAAACAAAATGAATAAAAAAATAAAAGTGATCCGGGTGTGGGTGGGTCTATGTCGCTTGCAGAAAGGTAGTTTAAAGAAAAAGGTATTTAAAACAAAATGAATAAAAAAATAAAAGTGATTCGGGTGGGGGTGGGTCTATGTCGCTAGCAGAAAGGTGGTTTAAAAAAAAAGGTATTTTACACTAAATAAATTAAAAATAAAGGTGATCCGGTTGTGGCTGAGTCTATGTCGCGAGCAGAAAGGTGGTTTAAAAAAAAGGTAATTAAAACAAAATGAATAAAAAAATAAAGGTGATCCGGGTGGGGGTGGGTCTATATCGCGAGCAGAAAGGTCGTTTAAAAAAAAAGGTATCTAAAACAAAATGAATAAAAAAAAAAGGTATTTAAGACAAAATGAATAAAAAAATAAAAGTCATTCGGGTGGGGGTGGGTCTATGTCGCGAGCAGAAAAGTGGTTTAAACAAAAGGTATTTTACACTAAATAAATTAAAAATAAAGGTGATCCGGTTGTGGCTGAGTCTATGTCGCGAGCAGAAAGGTGGTTTAAAAAAAAGGTAATTAAAGCAAAATGAATAAAAAAATAAAGGTGATCCGGGTGGGGGTGGGTCTATATTGCGAGCAGAAAGGTGGTTTAAACAAAAGGTATTTTACACTAAATAAATTAAAAATAAAGGTGATCCGGTTGTGGCTGAGTCTATGTCCCGAGCAGAAAGGTGGTTTAAAAAAAAAAAATTTAAAACAAAATGAATAAAAAAATAAAGGTGATCCGGGTGGGGGTGGGTCTATAGCGCTAGCAGAAAGGTGGTTTAAAAAACAAAAAAAAATTAAAACAAAATGAATAAAAAAATAAAGGTGATCCGGGTGTGGGTGGGTCTATGTCGCGAGCAGAAAGGTGGTTTAAAAAAAAAAAATTTTAAACAAAATCAATAAAAAAATAAAGGTGATCCGGGTGGGGGTGGGTCTATATCGCTAGCAGAAAGGTGGTTTAAAAAACAAAAAAAATTAAAACAAAATGAATAAAAAAATAAAGGTG
Source organism: Ancistrocerus nigricornis (assembly GCA_916049575.1). Lineage (NCBI taxonomy): Eukaryota > Metazoa > Arthropoda > Insecta > Hymenoptera > Vespidae > Ancistrocerus > Ancistrocerus nigricornis. The sequence goes on from OU696665.1 coordinate 16,711,295, forward strand.
ATCCGGGTGTGGGTGGGTCTATGTCGCTTGCAGAAAGGTAGTTTAAAGAAAAAGGTATTTAAAACAAAATGAATAAAAAAATAAAAGTGATTCGGGTGGAGGTGGGTCTATGTCGCGAGCAGAAAAGTGGTTTAAACAAAAGGTATTTTACACTAAATAAATTAAAAATAAAGGTGATCCGGTTGTGGCTGAGTCTATGTCGCGAGCAGAAAGGTGGTTTAAAAAAAAGGTAATTAAAACAAAATGAATAAAAAAATAAAGGTGATCCGGGTGGGGGTGGGTCTATATCGCGAGCAGAAAGGTCGTTTAAAAAAAAAGGTATCTAAAACAAAATGAATAAAAAAAAAAGGTATTTAAGACAAAATGAATAAAAAAATAAAAGTCATTCAGGTGGGGGTGGGTCTATGTCGCGAGCAGAAAAGTGGTTTAAACAAAAGGTATTTTACACTAAATAAATTAAAAATAAAGGTGATCCGGTTGTGGCTGAGTCTATGTCGCGAGCAGAAAGGTGGTTTAAAAAAAAGGTAATTAAAACAAAATGAATAAAAAAATAAAGGTGATCCGGGTGGGGGTGGGTCTATATTGCGAGCAGAAAGGTGGTTTAAACAAAAGGTATTTTACACTAAATAAATTAAAAATAAAGGTGATCCGGTTGTGGCTGAGTCTATGTCCCGAGCAGAAAGGTGGTTTAAAAAAAAAAAATTTAAAACAAAATGAATAAAAAAATAAAGGTGATCCGGGTGGGGGTGGGTCTATATCGCTAGCAGAAAGGTGGTTTAAAAAACAAAAAAAATTAAAACAAAATGAATAAAAAAATAAAGGTGATCCGGGTGTGGGTGGGTCTATGTCGCGAGCAGAAAGGTGGTTTAAAAAAAAAAAATTTTAAACAAAATGAATAAAAAAATAAAGGTGATCCGGGTGGGGGTGGGTCTATATCGCTAGCAGAAAGGTGGTTTAAAAAACAAAAAAAATTAAAACAAAATGAATAAAAAAATAAAGGTGATCCGGGTGTGGGTGGGTCTATGTCGCTTGCAGAAAGGTAGTTTAAAGAAAAAGGTATTTAAAACAAAATGAATAAAAAAATAAAAGTGATTCGGGTGGAGGTGGGTCTATGTCGCGAGCAGAAAAGTGGTTTAAACAAAAGGTATTTTACACTAAATAAATTAAAAATAAAGGTGATCCGGTTGTGGCTGGGTCTATGTCGCGAGCAGAAAGGTGGTTTAAAAAAAAGGTAATTAAAACAAAATGAATAAAAAAATAAAGGTTATCCGGGTGGGGGTGGGTCTATGTCGCGAGCAGAAAGGTGGTTTAAAGAAAAAGGTATTTAAAACAAAATGAATGAAAAAATAAAAGTGATTTAGGTGGAGGTGGGTCTATGTCGCTAGCAGAAAGGTGGTTTAAAAAAAAAGGTATTTAAAAAAAAATGAATGAAAAAATAAATGTGATTCGGGTGGGGGTGGGTCTATGTCGCTAGCAGAAAGGTGGTTTAAAAAAAAAGGTATTTAAAACAAAATGAATGAAAAAATAAAAGTGATTCGGGTGGGGGTGGGTCTATGTCGCTAGCAGAAAGGTAGTTTAAAGAAAAAGGTATTTAAAACAAAATGAATAAAAAAATAAAAGTGATCCGGGTGGGGTTGTGTCTATGTCGCGAGCAGAAAGGTGGTTTAAAAAAAAGGTAATTAAAACAAAATGAATAAAAAAATAAAGGTGATCCGGGTGTGGGTGGGTCTATGTCGCTAGCAGAAAGGTAGTTTAAAGAAAAAGGTATTTAAAACAAAATGAATAAAAAAATAAAAGTGATTCGGGTGGGGGTGGGTCTATGTCGCGAGCAGAAAAGTGGTTTAAACAAAAGGTATTTTACACTAAATAAATTAAAAATAAAGGTGATCCGGTTGTGGCTGAGTCTATGTCCCGAGCAGAAAGGTGGTTTAAAAAAAAAAAATTTAAAACAAAATGAATAAAAAAATAAAGGTGATCCGGGTGGGGGTGGGTCTATATCGCTAGCAGAAAGGTAGTTTAAAGAAAAAGGTATCTAAAACAAAATGAATGAAAAAATAAAAGTGATTCGGGTGGGGGTGGGTCTATGTCGCTAGCAGAAAGGTGGTTTAAAAAAAAAGGTATTTAAAACAAAATGAATAAAAAAAAAAGGTATTTAAAACAAAATGAATAAAAAAATAAAAGTTATTCGGGTGGGGGTGGGTCTATGTCGCGAGCAGAAAAGTGGTTTAAACAAAAGGTATTTTACACTAAATAAATTAAAAATAAAGGTGATCCGGTTGTGGCTGGGTCTATGTCCCGAGCAGAAAGTTGGTTTAAAAAAAAAAAAAATTAAAACAAAATGAATAAAAAAATAAAGGTGATCCGGGTGGGAGTGGGTCTATATCGCGAGCAGAAAGGTGGTTTAAAAAAAAAGGTATTTAAAACGAAATGAATAAAAAAATAAAGGTGATCCGGGTGGGGTTGGGTCTATGTCGCGAGCAGAAAGGTGGTTTAAAAAAAAGGTAATTAAAACAAAATGAATGTAAAAATAAAAGTGATTCGGGTGGGGGTGGGTCTATGTCGCTAGCAGAAAGGTGGTTTAAAAAAAAAGGTATTTAAAACAAAATGAATGAAAAAATAAAAGTGATTCGGGTGGGGGTGGGTCTATGTCGCTAGCAGAAAGGTGGTTTAAAAAAGAAGGTATTTAAAACAAAATGAATGAAAAAATAAAAGTGATTCGGGTGGGGGTGGGTCTATGTCGCGAGCAGAAAGGTCGTTTAAAAAAAAAGGTATCTAAAACAAAATGAATGAAAAAATAAAAGTGATTCGGGTGGGGGTGGGTCTATGTCGCTTGCAGAAAGGTAGTTTAAAGAAAAAGGTATTTAAAACAAAATGAATAAAAAAATAAAAGTGATTCGGGTGGGGGTGGGTCTATGTCGCTAGCAGAAAGGTGGTTTAAAAAAAAAGGTATTTAAAACAAAATGAATGAAAAAATAAAAGTGATTCGGGTGGGGGTGGGTCTATGTCGCGAGCAGAAAGGTCGTTTAAAAAAAAAGGTATCTAAAACAAAATGAATGAAAAAATAAAAGTGATTCGGGTGGGGGTGGGTCTATGTCGCTAGCAGAAAGGTGGTTTAAAAAAAAAAGTATTTAAAACAAAATGAATAAAAAAATAAAGGTGATCCGGGTGGGGGTGGGTCTATGTCGCGAGCAGAAAGGTGGTTTAAAAAAAAAGGTATCTAAAACAAAATGAATGAAAAAATAAAAGTGATTCGGGTGGGGGTGGGTCTATGTCGCTAGCAGAAAGGTGGTTTAAAAAAAAAAGTATTAAAAACAAAATGAATAAAAAAATAAAGGTGATCCGGGTGGGTTTGGGTCTATGTCGCGAGCAGAAAGGTGGTTTAAAAAAAAGGTAATTAAAACAAAATGAATAAAAAAATAAAGGTGATCCGGGTGGGGGTGGGTCTATATTGCGAGCAGAAAGGTGGTTTAAAAAAAAAGGTATTTAAAACAAAATGAATAAAAAAATAAAGGTGATCCGGGTGTGGGTGGGTCTATGTCGCGAGCAGAAAGGTGGTTTAAAAAAAAAGGTATTTAAAACAAAATGAATGAAAAAATAAAAGTGATTCGGGTGGGGGTGGGTCTATGTCGCTAGCAGAAAGGTGGTTTAAAAAAAAAGGTATTTAAAACAAAATGAATGAAAAAATAAAAGTGATTCGGGTGGGGGTGGGTCTATGTCGCTAGCAGAAAGGTGGTTTAAAAAAAAAGGTATTTAAAACAAAATGAATGAAAAAATAAAAGTGATTCGGGTGGGGGTGGGTCTATGTCGCTAGCAGAAAGGTAGTTTAAAGAAAAAGGTATTTAAAACAAAATGAATAAAAAAATAAAAGTGATCCGGGTGGGGTTGTGTCTATGTCGCGAGCAGAAAGGTGGTTTAAAAAAAAGGTAATTAAAACAAAATGAATAAAAAAATAAAAGTGATTCGGGTGGGGGTGGGTCTATGTCGCTAGCAGAAAGGTAGTTTAAAGAAAAAGGTATTTAAAACAAAATGAATAAAAAAATAAAAGTGATCCGGGTGGGGTTGTGTCTATGTCGCGAGCAGAAAGGTGGTTTAAAAAAAAGGTAATTAAAACAAAATGAATAAAAAAATAAAGGTGATCCGGGTGTGGGTGGGTCTATGTCGCTAGCAGAAAGGTAGTTTAAAGAAAAAGGTATTTAAAACAAAATGAATAAAAAAATAAAAGTGATTCGGGTGGGGGTGGGTCTATGTCGCGAGCAGAAAAGTGGTTTAAACAAAAGGTATTTTACACTAAATAAATTAAAAATAAAGGTGATCCGGTTGTGGCTGAGTCTATGTCCCGAGCAGAAAGGTGGTTTAAAAAAAAAAAATTTAAAACAAAATGAATAAAAAAATAAAGGTGATCCGGGTGGGGGTGGGTCTATATCGCTAGCAGAAAAGTGGTTTAAAAAACAAAAAAAATTAAAACAAAATGAATAAAAAAATAAAAGTGATCCGGGTGTGGGTGGGTCTATGTCGCTTGCAGAAAGGTAGTTTAAAGAAAAAGGTATTTAAAACAAAATGAATAAAAAAATAAAAGTGATTCGGGTGGGGGTGGGTCTATGTCGCTAGCAGAAAGGTGGTTTAAAAAAAAAGGTATTTAAAACAAAATGAATGAAAAAATAAAAGTGATTCGGGTGGGGGTGGGTCTATGTCGCGAGCAGAAAAGTGGTTTAAAAAAAAAAGTATTTAAAACAAAATGAATAAAAAAATAAAGGTGATCCGGGTTGGTGTGGGTCTATGTCGCGAGCAGAAAGGTGGTTTAAAAAAAAAAGTATTTAAAACAAAATGAATAAAAAAAAAAGGTATTTAAGACAAAATGAATAAAAAAATAAAAGTCATTCGGGTGGGGGTGGGTCTATGTCGCGAGCAGAAAAGTGGTTTAAACAAAAGGTATTTTACACTAAATAAATTAAAAATAAAGGTGATCCGGTTGTGGCTGAGTCTATGTCGCGAGCAGAAAGGTGGTTTAAAAAAAAGGTAATTAAAACAAAATGAATAAAAAAATAAAGGTGATCCGGGTGGGGGTGGGTCTATATTGCGAGCAGAAAGGTGGTTTAAAAAAAAAGGTATCTAAAACAAAATGAATGAAAAAATAAAAGTGATTCGGGTGGGGGTGGGTCTATGTCGCTAGCAGAAAGGTGGTTTAAAAAAAAAAGTATTAAAAACAAAATGAATAAAAAAATAAAGGTGATCCGGGTGGGTTTGGGTCTATGTCGCCAGCAGAAAGGTGGTTTAAAAAAAAGGTAATTAAAACAAAATGAATAAAAAAATAAAGGTGATCCGGGTGGGGGTGGGTCTATATTGCGAGCAGAAAGGTGGTTTAAAAAAAAAGGTATTTAAAACAAAATGAATAAAAAAATAAAGGTGATCCGGGTGTGGGTGGGTCTATGTCGCGAGCAGAAAGGTGGTTTAAAAAAAAAGGTATTTAAAACAAAATGAATGAAAAAATAAAAGTGATTCGGGTGGGGGTGGGTCTATGTCGCTAGCAGAAAGGTGGTTTAAAAAAAAAGGTATTTAAAACAAAATGAATGAGAAAATAAAAGTGATTCGGGTGGGGGTGGGTCTATGTTGCTAGCAGAAAGGTAGTTTAAAGAAAAAGGTATTTAAAACAAAATGAATAAAAAAATAAAAGTGATCCGGGTGGGGTTGTGTCTATGTCGCGAGCAGAAAGGTGGTTTAAAAAAAAGGTAATTAAAACAAAATGAATAAAAAAATAAAGGTGATCCGGGTGTGGGTGGGTCTATGTCGCTAGCAGAAAGGTAGTTTAAAGAAAAAGGTATTTAAAACAAAATGAATAAAAAAATAAAAGTGATTCGGGTGGGGGTGGGTCTATGTCGCGAGCAGAAAAGTGGTTTAAACAAAAGGTATTTTACACTAAATAAATTAAAAATAAAGGTGATCCGGTTGTGGCTGAGTCTATGTCCCGAGCAGAAAGGTGGTTTAAAAAAAAAAAATTTTAAACAAAATGAATAAAAAAATAAAGGTGATCCGGGTGGGGGTGGGTCTATATCGCTAGCAGAAAGGTAGTTTAAAGAAAAAGGTATCTAAAACAAAATGAATGAAAAAATAAAAGTGATTCGGGTGGGGGTGGGTCTATGTCGCTAGCAGAAAGGTGGTTTAAAAAAAAAAGTATTAAAAACAAAATGAATAAAAAAATAAAGGTGATCCGGGTGGGTTTGGGTCTATGTCGCGAGCAGAAAGGTGGTTTAAAAAAAAGGTAATTAAAACAAAATGAATAAAAAAATAAAGGTGATCCGGGTGGGGGTGGGTCTATATTGCGAGCAGAAAGGTGGTTTAAAAAAAAAGGTATTTAAAACAAAATGAATGAAAAAATAAAGGTGATCCGGGTGGGGTTGGGTCTATGTCGCGAGCAGAAAGGTGGTTTAAAAAAAAGGTAATTAAAACAAAATGAATGTAAAAATAAAAGTGATTCGGGTGGGGGTGGGTCTATGTCGCTAGCAGAAAGGTGGTTTAAAAAAAAAGGTATTTAAAACAAAATGAATGAAAAAATAAAAGTGATTCGGGTGGGGGTGGGTCTATGTCGCTAGCAGAAAGGTGGTTTAAAAAAAAAGGTATTTAAAACAAAATGAATAAAAAAATAAAAGTGATTCGGGTGGGGGTGGGTCTATGTCGCGAGCAGAAAAGTGGTTTAAACAAAAGGTATTTTACACTAAATAAATTAAAAATAAAGGTGATCCGGGTGGGGGTGGGTCTATGTCGCGAGCAGAAAGGTGGTTTAAAAAAAAAGGTATTTAAAACAAAATGAATAAAAAAATAAAAGTTATTCGGGTGGGGGTGGGTCTATGTCGCGAGCAGAAATGTGGTTTAAACAAAAGGTATTTTACACTAAATAAATTAAAAATAAAGGTGATCCGGTTGTGGCTGAGTCTATGTCCCGAGCAGAAAGGTGGTTTAAAAAAAAAAAAATTTAAAACAAAATGAATAAAAAAATAAAGGTGATCCGGGTGGGGGTGGGTCTATATCGCGAGCAGAAAGGTCGTTTAAAAAAAAAGGTATCTAAAACAAAATGAATGAAAAAATAAAAGTGATTCGGGTGGGGGTGGGTCTATGTCGCTAGCAGAAAGGTGGTTTAAAAAAAAAAGTATTAAAAACAAAATGAATAAAAAAATAAAGGTGATCCGGGTGGGTTTGGGTCTATGTCGCGAGCAGAAAGGTGGTTTAAAAAAAAGGTAATTAAAACAAAATGAATAAAAAAATAAAGGTGATCCGGGTGGGGGTGGGTCTATATTGCGAGCAGAAAGGTGGTTTAAAAAAAAAGGTATTTAAAACAAAATGAATGAAAAAATAAAGGTGATCCGGGTGGGGTTGGGTCTATGTCGCGAGCAGAAAGGTGGTTTAAAAAAAAGGTAATTAAAACAAAATGAATGTAAAAATAAAAGTGATTCGGGTGGGGGTGGGTCTATGTCGCTAGCAGAAAGGTGGTTTAAAAAAAAAGGTATTTAAAACAAAATGAATGAAAAAATAAAAGTGATTCGGGTGGGGGTGGGTCTATGACGCTAGCAGAAAGGTGGTTTAAAAAAAAAGGTATTTAAAACAAAATGAATAAAAAAATAAAAGTGATTCGGGTGGGGGTGGGTCTATGTCGCGAGCAGAAGAGTGGTTTAAACAAAAGGTATTTTACACTAAATAAATTAAAAATAAAGGTGATCCGGGTGGGGGTGGGTCTATGTCGCGAGCAGAAAGGTGGTTTAAAAAAAAAGGTATTTAAAACAAAATGAATAAAAAAAAAAGGTATTTAAAAAAAATTTAATAAAAAAATAAATGTTTTGGGGGGGGGGGTGGGTCTATGTCGCGAGCAGAAAAGTGGTTTAAACAAAAGGTATTTTACACTAAATAAATTAAAAATAAAGGTGATCCGGTTGTGGCTGGGTCTATGTCCCGAGCAGAAAGTTGGTTTAAAAAAAAAAAAAATTAAAACAAAATGAATAAAAAAATAAAGGTGATCCGGGTGGGAGTGGGTCTATATCGCGAGCAGAAAGGTGGTTTAAAAAAAAAGGTATTTAAAACGAAATGAATAAAAAAATAAAGGTGATCCGGGTGGGTTTGGGTCTATGGCGCGAGCAGAAAGGTGGTTTAAAAAAAAGGTAATTAAAACAAAATGAATAAAAAAATAAAGGTGATCCGGGTGGGGGTGGGTCTATATCGCTAGCAGAAAGGTGGTTTAAAAAACAAAAAAAATTAAAACAAAATGAATAAAAAAATAAAAGTGATCCGGGTGTGGGTGGGTCTATGTCGCTTGCAGAAAGGTAGTTTAAAGAAAAAGGTATTCAAAACAAAATGAATAAAAAAATAAAAGTGATTCGGGTGGGGGTGGGTCTATGTCGCTAGCAGAAAGGTGGTTTAAAAAAAAAGGTATTTTACACTAAATAAATTAAAAATAAAGGTGATCCGGTTGTGGCTGAGTCTATGTCGCGAGCAGAAAGGTGGTTTAAAAAAAAGGTAATTAAAACAAAATGAATAAAAAAATAAAGGTGATCCGGGTGGGGGTGGGTCTATATCGCGAGCAGAAAGGTCGTTTAAAAAAAAAGGTATCTAAAACAAAATGAATAAAAAAAAAAGGTATTTAAGACAAAATGAATAAAAAAATAAAAGTCATTCGGGTGGGGGTGGGTCTATGTCGCGAGCAGAAAAGTGGTTTAAACAAAAGGTATTTTACACTAAATAAATTAAAAATAAAGGTGATCCGGTTGTGGCTGAGTCTATGTCGCGAGCAGAAAGGTGGTTTAAAAAAAAGGTAATTAAAACAAAATGAATAAAAAAATAAAGGTGATCCGGGTGGGGGTGGGTCTATATCGCTAGCAGAAAGGTGGTTTAAAAAACAAAAAAAATTAAAACAAAATGAATAAAAAAATAAAAGTGATCCGGGTGTGGGTGGGTCTATGTCGCTTGCAGAAAGGTAGTTTAAAGAAAAAGGTATTTAAAACAAAATGAATAAAAAAATAAAAGTGATTCGGGTGGGGGTGGGTCTATGTCGCTAGCAGAAAGGTGGTTTAAAAAAAAAGGTATTTTACACTAAATAAATTAAAAATAAAGGTGATCCGGTTGTGGCTGAGTCTATGTCGCGAGCAGAAAGGTGGTTTAAAAAAAAGGTAATTAAAACAAAATGAATAAAAAAATAAAGGTGATCCGGGTGGGGGTGGGTCTATATCGCGAGCAGAAAGGTCGTTTAAAAAAAAAGGTATCTAAAACAAAATGAATAAAAAAAAAAGGTATTTAAGACAAAATGAATAAAAAAATAAAAGTCATTCGGGTGGGGGTGGGTCTATGTCGCGAGCAGAAAAGTGGTTTAAACAAAAGGTATTTTACACTAAATAAATTAAAAATAAAGGTGATCCGGTTGTGGCTGAGTCTATGTCCCGAGCAGAAAGGTGGTTTAAAAAAAAAAAATTTAAAACAAAATGAATAAAAAAATAAAGGTGATCCGGGTGGGGGTGGGTCTATATCGCTAGCAGAAAGGTGGTTTAAAAAACAAAAAAAATTAAAACAAAATGAATAAAAAAATAAAGGTGATCCGGGTGTGGGTGGGTCTATGTCGCGAGCAGAAAGGTCGTTTAAAAAAAAAGGTATCTAAAACAAAATGAATGAAAAAATAAAAGTGATTCGGGTGGGGGTGGGTCTATGTCGCTAGCAGAAAGGTGGTTTAAAAAAAAAAGTATTTAAAACAAAATGAATAAAAAAATAAAGGTGATCCGGGTGGGGGTGGGTCTATGTCGCGAGCAGAAAGGTGGTTTAAAAAAAAGGTAATTAAAACAAAATGAATAAAAAAATAAAGGTGATCCGGGTGGGGGTGGGTCTATATCGCGAGCAGAAAGGTCGTTTAAAAAAAAAGGTATCTAAAACAAAATGAATAAAAAAAAAAGGTATTTAAGACAAAATGAATAAAAAAATAAAAGTCATTCGGGTGGGGGTGGGTCTATGTCGCGAGCAGAAAAGTGGTTTAAACAAAAGGTATTTTACACTAAATAAATTAAAAATAAAGGTGATCCGGTTGTGGCTGAGTCTATGTCGCGAGCAGAAAGGTGGTTTAAAAAAAAGGTAATTAAAACAAAATGAATAAAAAAATAAAGGTGATCCGGGTGGGGGTGGGTCTATATTGCGAGCAGAAAGGTGGTTTAAACAAAAGGTATTTTACACTAAATAAATTAAAAATAAAGGTGATCCGGTTGTGGCTGAGTCTATGTCCCGAGCAGAAAGGTGGTTTAAAAAAAAAAAATTTAAAACAAAATGAATAAAAAAATAAAGGTGATCCGGGTGGGGGTGGGTCTATATCGCTAGCAGAAAGGTGGTTTAAAAAACAAAAAAAATTAAAACAAAATGAATAAAAAAATAAAGGTGATCCGGGTGTGGGTGGGTCTATGTCGCGAGCAGAAAGGTCGTTTAAAAAAAAAGGTATCTAAAACAAAATGAATGAAAAAATAAAAGTGATTCGGGTAGGGGTGGGTCTATGTCGCTAGCAGAAAGGTGGTTTAAAAAAAAAAGTATTTAAAACAAAATGAATAAAAAAATAAAGGTGATCCGGGTGGGGGTGGGTCTATGTCGCGAGCAGAAAGGTGGTTTAAAAAAAAAGGTATTTAAAACAAAATGAATAAAAAAATAAAAGTGATTCGGGTGGGGGTGGGTCTATGTCGCGAGCAGAAAAGTGGTTTAAACAAAAGGTATTTTACACTAAATAAATTAAAAATAAAGGTGATCCGGTTGTGGCTGAGTCTATGTCCCGAGCAGAAAGGTGGTTTAAAAAAAAAAAATTTAAAACAAAATGAATAAAAAAATAAAGGTGATCCGGGTGGGGGTGGGTCTATATCGCTAGCAGAAAGGTGGTTTAAAAAACAAAAAAAATTAAAACAAAATGAATAAAAAAATAAAGGTGATCCGGGTGTGGGTGGGTCTATGTCGCTTGCAGAAAGGTAGTTTAAAGAAAAAGGTATTTAAAACAAAATGAATAAAAAAATAAAAGTGATTCGGGTGGGGGTGGGTCTATGTCGCTAGCAGAAAGGTGGTTTAAAAAAAAAAGTATTAAAAACAAAATGAATAAAAAAATAAAGGTGATCCGGGTGGGTTTGGGTCTATGTCGCGAGCAGAAAGGTGGTTTAAAAAAAAGGTAATTAAAACAAAATGAATAAAAAAATAAAGGTGATCCGGGTGGGGGTGGGTCTATATTGCGAGCAGAAAGGTGGTTTAAAAAAAAAGGTATTTAAAACAAAATGAATGAAAAAATAAAGGTGATCCGGGTGGGGTTGGGTCTATGTCGCGAGCAGAAAGGTGGTTTAAAAAAAAGGTAATTAAAACAAAATGAATGTAAAAATAAAAGTGATTCGGGTGGGGGTGGGTCTATGTCGCTAGCAGAAAGGTGGTTTAAAAAAAAAGGTATTTAAAACAAAATGAATGAAAAAATAAAAGTGATTCGGGTGGGGGTGGGTCTATGTCGCTAGCAGAAAGGTGGTTTAAAAAAAAAGGTATTTAAAACAAAATGAATAAAAAAATAAAAGTGATTCGGGTGGGGGTGGGTCTATGTCGCGAGCAGAAAAGTGGTTTAAACAAAAGGTATTTTACACTAAATAAATTAAAAATAAAGGTGATCCGGGTGGGGGTGGGTCTATGTCGCGAGCAGAAAGGTGGTTTAAAAAAAAAGGTATTTAAAACAAAATGAATAAAAAAATAAAAGTGATTCGGGTGGGGGTGGGTCTATGTCGCGAGCAGAAAAGTGGTTTAAACAAAAGGTATTTTACACTAAATAAATTAAAAATAAAGGTGATCCGGTTGTGGCTGAGTCTATGTCCCGAGCAGAAAGGTGGTTTAAAAAAAAAAAATTTAAAACAAAATGAATAAAAAAATAAAGGTGATCCGGGTGGGGGTGGGTCTATATCGCTAGCAGAAAGGTGGTTTAAAAAACAAAAAAAATTAAAACAAAATGAATAAAAAAATAAAAGTGATTCGGGTGGGGGTGGGTCTATGTCGCTAGCAGAAAGGTGGTTTTATTCAAAAGGTATTTAAAACAAAATGAATGAAAAAATAAAAGTGATTCGGGTGGGGGTGGGTCTATGTCGCTAGCAGAAAGGTGGTTTAAAAAAAAAGGTATTTAAAACAAAATGAATGAAAAAATAAAAGTGATTCGGGTGGGGGTGGGTCTATGTCGCTAGCAGAAAGGTAGTTTAAAGAAAAAGGTATTTAAAACAAAATGAATAAAAAAATAAAAGTGATTCGGGTGGGGGTGGGTCTATGTCGCGAGCAGAAAAGTGGTTTAAACAAAAGGTATTTTACACTAAATAAATTAAAAATAAAGGTGATCCGGTTGTGGCTGAGTCTATGTCCCGAGCAGAAGAGTGGTTTAAAAAAAAAAAAATTTAAAACAAAATGAATAAAAAAATAAAGGTGATCCGGGTGGGGGTGGGTCTATATCGCGAGCAGAAAGGTCGTTTAAAAAAAAAGGTATCTAAAACAAAATGAATGAAAAAATAAAAGTGATTCGGGTGGGGGTGGGTCTATGTCGCTAGCAGAAAGGTGGTTTAAAAAAAAAAGTATTAAAAACAAAATGAATAAAAAAATAAAGGTGATCCGGGTGGGTTTGGGTCTATGTCGCGAGCAGAAAGGTGGTTTAAAAAAAAGGTAATTAAAACAAAATGAATAAAAAAATAAAGGTGATCCGGGTGGGGGTGGGTCTATATTGCGAGCAGAAAGGTGGTTTAAAAAAAAAGGTATTTAAAACAAAATGAATGAAAAAATAAAGGTGATCCGGGTGGGGTTGGGTCTATGTCGCGAGCAGAAAGGTGGTTTAAAAGAAAGGTAATTAAAACAAAATGAATGTAAAAATAAAAGTGATTCGGGTGGGGGTGGGTCTATGTCGCTAGCAGAAAGGTGGTTTAAAAAAAAAGGTATTTAAAACAAAATGAATGAAAAAATAAAAGTGATTCGGGTGGGGGTGGGTCTATGTCGCTAGCAGAAAGGTGGTTTAAAAAAAAAGGTATTTAAAACAAAATGAATAAAAAAATAAAAGTGATTCGGGTGGGGGTGGGTCTATGTCGCGAGCAGAAAAGTGGTTTAAACAAAAGGTATTTTACACTAAATAAATTAAAAATAAAGGTGATCCGGTTGTGGCTGGGTCTATGTCCCGAGCAGAAAGTTGGTTTAAAAAAAAAAAAAATTAAAACAAAATGAATAAAAAAATAAAGGTGATCCGGGTGGGAGTGGGTCTATATCGCGAGCAGAAAGGTGGTTTAAAAAAAAAGGTATTTAAAACGAAATGAATAAAAAAATAAAGGTGATCCGGGTGGGTTTGGGTCTATGGCGCGAGCAGAAAGGTGGTTTAAAAAAAAGGTAATTAAAACAAAATGAATAAAAAAATAAAGGTGATCCGGGTGGGGGTGGGTCTATATCGCTAGCAGAAAGGTGGTTTAAAAAACAAAAAAAATTAAAACAAAATGAATAAAAAAATAAAAGTGATCCGGGTGTGGGTGGGTCTATGTCGCTTGCAGAAAGGTAGTTTAAAGAAAAAGGTATTTAAAACAAAATGAATAAAAAAATAAAAGTGATTCGGGTGGGGGTGGGTCTATGTCGCTAGCAGAAAGGTGGTTTAAAAAAAAAGGTATTTTACACTAAATAAATTAAAAATAAAGGTGATCCGGTTGTGGCTGAGTCTATGTCGCGAGCAGAAAGGTGGTTTAAAAAAAAGGTAATTAAAACAAAATGAATAAAAAAATAAAGGTGATCCGGGTGGGGGTGGGTCTATATCGCGAGCAGAAAGGTGGTTTAAAAAAAAGGTAATTAAAACAAAATGAATGTAAAAATAAAAGTGATTCGGGTGGGGGTGGGTCTATGTCGCTAGCAGAAAGGTGGTTTAAAAAAAAAGGTATTTAAAACAAAATGAATAAAAAAATAAAAGTGATTCGGGTGGGGGTGGGTCTATGTCGCTAGCAGAAAGGTGGTTTAAAAAAAAAGGTATTTTACACTAAATAAATTAAAAATAAAGGTGATCCGGTTGTGGCTGAGTCTATGTCGCGAGCAGAAAGGTGGTTTAAAAAAAAGGTAATTAAAACAAAATGAATAAAAAAATAAAGGTGATCCGGGTGGGGGTGGGTCTATGTCGCTAGCAGAAAGGTGGTTTAAAAAAAAAGGTATTTAAAACAAAATGAATGAAAAAATAAAAGTGATTCGGGTGGGGGTGGGTCTATGTCGCTAGCAGAAAGGTGGTTTAAAAAAAAAGGTATTTAAAACAAAATGAATAAAAAAATAAAAGTGATTCGGGTGGGGGTGGGTCTATGTCGCGAGCAGAAAAGTGGTTTAAACAAAAGGTATTTTACACTAAATAAATTAAAAATAAAGGTGATCCGGGTGGGGGTGGGTCTATGTCGCGAGCAGAAAGGTGGTTTAAAAAAAAAGGTATTTAAAACAAAATGAATAAAAAAAAAAGGTATTTAAAACAAAATGAATAAAAAAATAAAAGTTATTCGGGTGGGGGTGGGTCTATGTCGCGAGCAGAAAAGTGGTTTAAACAAAAGGTATTTTACACTAAATAAATTAAAAATAAAGGTGATCCGGTTGTGGCTGGGTCTATGTCCCGAGCAGAAAGTTGGTTTAAAAAAAAAAAAAATTAAAACAAAATGAATAAAAAAATAAAGGTGATCCGGGTGGGGGTGGGTCTATATCGCGAGCAGAAAGGTGGTTTAAAAAAAAAGGTATTTAAAACGAAATGAATAAAAAAATAAAGGTGATCCGGGTGGGTTTGGGTCTATGGCGCGAGCAGAAAGGTGGTTTAAAAAAAAGGTAATTAAAACAAAATGAATAAAAAAATAAAGGTGATCCGGGTGGGGGTGGGTCTATATCGCTAGCAGAAAGGTGGTTTAAAAAACAAAAAAAATTAAAACAAAATGAATAAAAAAATAAAAGTGATCCGGGTGTGGGTGGGTCTATGTCGCTTGCAGAAAGGTAGTTTAAAGAAAAAGGTATTTAAAACAAAATGAATAAAAAAATAAAAGTGATTCGGGTGGGGGTGGGTCTATGTCGCTAGCAGAAAGGTGGTTTAAAAAAAAAGGTATTTTACACTAAATAAATTAAAAATAAAGGTGATCCGGTTGTGGCTGAGTCTATGTCGCGAGCAGAAAGGTGGTTTAAAAAAAAGGTAATTAAAACAAAATGAATAAAAAAATAAAGGTGATCCGGGTGGGGGTGGGTCTATATCGCGAGCAGAAAGGTCGTTTAAAAAAAAAGGTATCTAAAACAAAATGAATAAAAAAAAAAGGTATTTAAGACAAAATGAATAAAAAAATAAAAGTCATTCGGGTGGGGGTGGGTCTATGTCGCGAGCAGAAAAGTGGTTTAAACAAAAGGTATTTTACACTAAATAAATTAAAAATAAAGGTGATCCGGTTGTGGCTGAGTCTATGTCGCGAGCAGAAAGGTGGTTTAAAAAAAAGGTAATTAAAACAAAATGAATAAAAAAATAAAGGTGATCCGGGTGGGGGTGGGTCTATATTGCGAGCAGAAAGGTGGTTTAAACAAAAGGTATTTTACACTAAATAAATTAAAAATAAAGGTGATCCGGTTGTGGCTGAGTCTATGTCCCGAGCAGAAAGGTGGTTTAAAAAAAAAAATTTAAAACAAAATGAATAAAAAAATAAAGGTGATCCGGGTGGGGGTGGGTCTATATCGCTAGCAGAAAGGTGGTTTAAAAAACAAAAAAAATTAAAACAAAATGAATAAAAAAATAAAGGTGATCCGGGTGTGGGTGGGTCTATGTCGCGAGCAGAAAGGTGGTTTAAAAAAAAAAAATTTAAAACAAAATGAATAAAAAAATAAAGGTGATCCGGGTGGGGGTGGGTCTATATCGCTAGCAGAAAGGTGGTTTAAAAAACAAAAAAAATTAAAACAAAATGAATAAAAAAATAAAGGTGATCCGGGTGTGGGTGGGTCTATGTCGCTTGCAGAAAGGTAGTTTAAAGAAAAAGGTATTTAAAACAAAATGAATAAAAAAATAAAAGTGATTCGGGTGGAGGTGGGTCTATGTCGCGAGCAGAAAAGTGGTTTAAACAAAAGGTATTTTACACTAAATAAATTAAAAATAAAGGTGATCCGGTTGTGGCTGGGTCTATGTCGCGAGCAGAAAGGTGGTTTAAAAAAAAGGTAATTAAAACAAAATGAATAAAAAAATAAAGGTTATCCGGGTGGGGGTGGGTCTATGTCGCGAGCAGAAAGGTGGTTTAAAGAAAAAGGTATTTAAAACAAAATGAATGAAAAAATAAAAGTGATTTAGGTGGAGGTGGGTCTATGTCGCTAGCAGAAAGGTGGTTTAAAAAAAAAGGTATTTAAAACAAAATGAATGAAAAAATAAAAGTGATTCGGGTGGGGGTGGGTCTATGTCGCTAGCAGAAAGGTGGTTTAAAAAAAAAGGTATTTAAAACAAAATGAATGAAAAAATAAAAGTGATTCGGGTGGGGGTGGGTCTATGTCGCTAGCAGAAAGGTAGTTTAAAGAAAAAGGTATTTAAAACAAAATGAATAAAAAAATAAAAGTGATCCGGGTGGGGTTGTGTCTATGTCGCGAGCAGAAAGGTGGTTTAAAAAAAAGGTAATTAAAACAAAATGAATAAAAAAATAAAGGTGATCCGGGTGTGGGTGGGTCTATGTCGCTAGCAGAAAGGTAGTTTAAAGAAAAAGGTATTTAAAACAAAATGAATAAAAAAATAAAAGTGATTCGGGTGGGGGTGGGTCTATGTCGCGAGCAGAAAAGTGGTTTAAACAAAAGGTATTTTACACTAAATAAATTAAAAATAAAGGTGATCCGGTTGTGGCTGAGTCTATGTCCCGAGCAGAAAGGTGGTTAAAAAAAAAAAAAAATTAAAACAAAATGAATAAAAAAATAAAGGTGATCCGGGTGGGAGTGGGTCTATATCGCGAGCAGAAAGGTGGTTTAAAAAAAAAGGTATTTAAAACAAAATGAATAAAAAAATAAAGGTGATCCGGGTGGGGTTGGGTCTATGTCGCGAGCAGAAAGGTGGTTTAAAAAAAAGGTAATTAAAACAAAATGAATGTAAAAATAAAAGTGATACGGGTGGGGGTGGGTCTATGTCGCTAGCAGAAAGGTGGTTTAAAAAAAAAGGTATTTAAAACAAAATGAATGAAAAAATAAAAGTGATTCGGGTGGGGGTGGGTCTATGTCGCTAGCAGAAAGGTGGTTTAAAAAAAAAGGTATTTAAAACAAAATGAATAAAAAAATAAAAGTGATTCGGGTGGGGGTGGGTCTATGTCGCGAGCAGAAAAGTGGTTTAAACAAAAGGTATTTTACACTAAATAAATTAAAAATAAAGGTGATCCGGGTGGGGGTGGGTCTATGTCGCGAGCAGAAAGGTGGTTTAAAAAAAAAGGTATTTAAAACAAAATGAATAAAAAAAAAAGGTATTTAAAACAAAATGAATAAAAAAAATAAAAGTTATTCGGGTGGGGGTGGGTCTATGTCGCGAGCAGAAAAGTGGTTTAAACAAAAGGTATTTTACACTAAATAAATTAAAAATAAAGGTGATCCGGTTGTGGCTGGGTCTATGTCCCGAGCAGAAAGTTGGTTTAAAAAAAAAAAAAATTAAAACAAAATGAATAAAAAAATAAAGGTGATCCGGGTGGGAGTGGGTCTATATCGCGAGCAGAAAGGTGGTTTAAAAAAAAAGGTATTTAAAACGAAATGAATAAAAAAATAAAGGTGATCCGGGTGGGTTTGGGTCTATGGCGCGAGCAGAAAGGTGGTTTAAAAAAAAGGTAATTAAAACAAAATGAATAAAAAAATAAAGGTGATCCGGGTGGGGGTGGGTCTATATCGCTAGCAGAAAGGTGGTTTAAAAAACAAAAAAAATTAAAACAAAATGAATAAAAAAATAAAGGAGATCCGGGTGTGGGTGGGTCTATGTCGCGAGCAGAAAGGTGGTTTAAAAAAAAAAAATTTAAAACAAAATGAATAAAAAAATAAAGGTGATCCGGGTGGGGGTGGGTCTATATCGCTAGCAGAAAGGTGGTTTAAAAAACAAAAAAAATTAAAACAAAATGAATAAAAAAATAAAGGTGATCCGGGTGGGGGTGGGTCTATATCGCGAGCAGAAAGGTCGTTTAAAAAAAAAGGTATCTAAAACAAAATGAATAAAAAAAAAAGGTATTTAAGACAAAATGAATAAAAAAATAAAAGTCATTCGGGTGGGGGTGGGTCTATGTCGCGAGCAGAAAAGTGGTTTAAACAAAAGGTATTTTACACTAAATAAATTAAAAATAAAGGTGATCCGGTTGTGGCTGAGTCTATGTCGCGAGCAGAAAGGTGGTTTAAAAAAAAGGTAATTAAAACAAAATGAATAAAAAAATAAAGGTGATCCGGGTGGGGGTGGGTCTATGTCGCTAGCAGAAAGGTGGTTTAAAAAAAAAGGTATTTAAAACAAAATGAATAAAAAAATAAAAGTGATTCGGGTGGGGGTGGGTCTATGTCGCTAGCAGAAAGGTGGTTTAAAAAAAAAGGTATTTTACACTAAATAAATTAAAAATAAAGGTGATCCGGTTGTGGCTGAGTCTATGTCGCGAGCAGAAAGGTGGTTTAAAAAAAAGGTAATTAAAACAAAATGAATAAAAAAATAAAGGTGATCCGGGTGGGGGTGGGTCTATGTCGCTAGCAGAAAGGTGGTTTAAAAAAAAAGGTATTTAAAACAAAATGAATGAAAAAATAAAAGTGATTCGGGTGGGGGTGGGTCTATGTCGCTAGCAGAAAGGTGGTTTAAAAAAAAAGGTATTTAAAACAAAATGAATAAAAAAATAAAAGTGATTCGGGTGGGGGTGGGTCTATGTCGCGAGCAGAAAAGTGGTTTAAACAAAAGGTATTTTACACTAAATAAATTAAAAATAAAGGTGATCCGGGTGGGGGTGGGTCTATGTCGCGAGCAGAAAGGTGGTTTACAAAAAAAGGTATTTAAAACAAAATGAATAAAAAAAAAAGGTATTTAAAACAAAATGAATAAAAAAATAAAAGTTATTCGGGTGGGGGTGGGTCTATGTCGCGAGCAGAAAAGTGGTTTAAACAAAAGGTATTTTACACTAAATAAATTAAAAATAAAGGTGATCCGGTTGTGGCTGGGTCTATGTCCCGAGCAGAAAGTTGGTTTAAAAAAAAAAAAAATTAAAACAAAATGAATAAAAAAATAAAGGTGATCCGGGTGGGAGTGGGTCTATATCGCGAGCAGAAAGGTGGTTTAAAAAAAAAGGTATTTAAAACGAAATGAATAAAAAAATAAAGGTGATCCGGGTGGGTTTGGGTCTATGGCGCGAGCAGAAAGGTGGTTTAAAAAAAAGGTAATTAAAACAAAATGAATAAAAAAATAAAGGTGATCCGGGTGGGGGTGGGTCTATATCGCGAGCAGAAAGGTGGTTTAAAAAAAAAAAAAAATTAAAACAAAATGAATAAAAAAATAAAAGTGATCCGGGTGTGGGTGGGTCTATGTCGCTTGCAGAAAGGTAGTTTAAAGAAAAAGGTATTTAAAACAAAATGAATAAAAAAATAAAAGTGATTCGGGTGGGGGTGGGTCTATGTCGCGAGCAGAAAGGTGGTTTAAAAAAAAAGGTATTTTACACTAAATAAATTAAAAATAAAGGTGATCCGGTTGTGGCTGAGTCTATGTCGCGAGCAGAAAGGTGGTTTAAAAAAAAGGTAATTAAAACAAAATGAATAAAAAAATAAAGGTGATCCGGGTGGGGGTGGGTCTATATCGCGAGCAGAAAGGTCGTTTAAAAAAAAAGGTATCTAAAACAAAATGAATAAAAAAAAAAGGTATTTAAGACAAAATGAATAAAAAAATAAAAGTCATTCGGGTGGGGGTGGGTCTATGTCGCGAGCAGAAAAGTGGTTTAAACAAAAGGTATTTTACACTAAATAAATTAAAAATAAAGGTGATCCGGTTGTGGCTGAGTCTATGTCCCGAGCAGAAAGGTGGTTTAAAAAAAAGGTAATTAAAACAAAATGAATAAAAAAATAAAGGTGATCCGGGTGGGGGTGGGTCTATTTCGCGAGCAGAAAGGTGGTTTAAACAAAAGGTATTTTACACTAAATAAATTAAAAATAAAGGTGATCCGGTTGTGGCTGAGTCTATGTCCCGAGCAGAAAGGTGGTTTAAAAAAAAAAAATTTAAAACAAAATGAATAAAAAAATAAAGGTGATCCGGGTGGGGGTGGGTCTATATCGCTAGCAGAAAGGTGGTTTAAAAAACAAAAAAAATTAAAACAAAATGAATAAAAAAATAAAGGTGATCCGGGTGTGGGTGGGTCTATGTCGCGAGCAGAAAGGTGGTTTAAAAAAAAAAAATTTAAAACAAAATGAATAAAAAAATAAAGGTGATCCGGGTGGGGGTGGGTCTATATCGCTAGCAGAAAGGTGGTTTAAAAAACAAAAAAAATTAAAACAAAATGAATAAAAAAATAAAGGTGATCCGGGTGTGGGTGGGTCTATGTCGCTTGCAGAAAGGTAGTTTAAAGAAAAAGGTATTTAAAACAAAATGAATAAAAAAATAAAAGTGATTCGGGTGGAGGTGGGTCTATGTCGCGAGCAGAAAAGTGGTTTAAACAAAAGGTATTTTACACTAAATAAATTAAAAATAAAGGTGATCCGGTTGTGGCTGGGTCTATGTCGCGAGCAGAAAGGTGGTTTAAAAAAAAGGTAATTAAAACAAAATGAATAAAAAAATAAAGGTTATCCGGGTGGGGGTGGGTCTATGTCGCGAGCAGAAAGGTAGTTTAAAGAAAAAGGTATTTAAAACAAAATGAATGAAAAAATAAAAGTGATTTAGGTGGAGGTGGGTCTATGTCGCTAGCAGAAAGGTGGTTTAAAAAAAAAGGTATTTAAAACAAAATGAATGAAAAAATAAAAGTGATTCGGGTGGGGGTGGGTCTATGTCGCTAGCAGAAAGGTGGTTTAAAAAAAAAGGTATTTAAAACAAAATGAATGAAAAAATAAAAGTGATTCGGGTGGGGGTGGGTCTATGTCGCTAGCAGAAAGGTAGTTTAAAGAAAAAGGTATTTAAAACAAAATGAATAAAAAAATAAAAGTGATCCGGGTGGGGTTGTGTCTATGTCGCGAGCAGAAAGGTGGTTTAAAAAAAAGGTAATTAAAACAAAATGAATAAAAAAATAAAGGTGATCCGGGTGTGGGTGGGTCTATGTCGCTAGCAGAAAGGTAGTTTAAAGAAAAAGGTATTTAAAACAAAATGAATAAAAAAATAAAAGTGATTCGGGTGGGGGTGGGTCTATGTCGCGAGCAGAAAAGTGGTTTAAACAAAAGGTATTTTACACTAAATAAATTAAAAATAAAGGTGATCCGGTTGTGGCTGAGTCTATGTCCCGAGCAGAAAGGTGGTTAAAAAAAAAAAAAAATTAAAACAAAATGAATAAAAAAATAAAGGTGATCCGGGTGGGAGTGGGTCTATATCGCGAGCAGAAAGGTGGTTTAAAAAAAAAGGTATTTAAAACAAAATGAATAAAAAAATAAAGGTGATCCGGGTGGGGTTGGGTCTATGTCGCGAGCAGAAAGGTGGTTTAAAAAAAAGGTAATTAAAACAAAATGAATGTAAAAATAAAAGTGATTCGGGTGGGGGTGGGTCTATGTCGCTAGCAGAAAGGTGGTTTAAAAAAAAAGGTATTTAAAACAAAATGAATGAAAAAATAAAAGTGATTCGGGTGGGGGTGGGTCTATGTCGCTAGCAGAAAGGTGGTTTAAAAAAAAAGGTATTTAAAACAAAATGAATAAAAAAATAAAAGTGCTGGGGGGGGGGGTGGGTCTATGTCGCGAGCAGAAAAGTGGTTTAAACAAAAGGTATTTTACACTAAATAAATTAAAAATAAAGGTGATCCGGGTGGGGGTGGGTCTATGTCGCGAGCAGAAAGGTGGTTTAAAAAAAAAGGTATTTAAAACAAAATGAATAAAAAAAAAAGGTATTTAAAACAAAATGAATAAAAAAATAAAAGTTATTCGGGTGGGGGTGGGTCTATGTCGCGAGCAGAAAAGTGGTTTAAACAAAAGGTATTTTACACTAAATAAATTAAAAATAAAGGTGATCCGGTTGTGGCTGGGTCTATGTCCCGAGCAGAAAGTTGGTTTAAAAAAAAAAAAAATTAAAACAAAATGAATAAAAAAATAAAGGTGATCCGGGTGGGAGTGGGTCTATATCGCGAGCAGAAAGGTGGTTTAAAAAAAAAGGTATTTAAAACGAAATGAATAAAAAAATAAAGGTGATCCGGGTGGGTTTGGGTCTATGGCGCGAGCAGAAAGGTGGTTTAAAAAAAAGGTAATTAAAACAAAATGAATAAAAAAATAAAGGTGATCCGGGTGGGGGTGGGTCTATATCGCTAGCAGAAAGGTGGTTTAAAAAACAAAAAAAATTAAAACAAAATGAATAAAAAAATAAAGGTGATCCGGGTGTGGGTGGGTCTATGTCGCGAGCAGAAAGGTGGTTTAAAAAAAAAAAATTTAAAACAAAATGAATAAAAAAATAAAGGTGATCCGGGTGGGGGTGGGTCTATATCGCTAGCAGAAAGGTGGTTTAAAAAACAAAAAAAATTAAAACAAAATGAATAAAAAAATAAAGGTGATCCGGGTGTGGGTGGGTCTATGTCGCTTGCAGAAAGGTAGTTTAAAGAAAAAGGTATTTAAAACAAAATGAATAAAAAAATAAAAGTGATTCGGGTGGAGGTGGGTCTATGTCGCGAGCAGAAAAGTGGTTTAAACAAAAGGTATTTTACACTAAATAAATTAAAAATAAAGGTGATCCGGTTGTGGCTGAGTCTATGTCGCGAGCAGAAAGGTGGTTTAAAAAAAAGGTAATTAAAACAAAATGAATAAAAAAATAAAGGTGATCCGGGTGGGGGTGGGTCTATATTGCGAGCAGAAAGGTGGTTTAAACAAAAGGTATTTTACACTAAATAAATTAAAAATAAAGGTGATCCGGTTGTGGCTGAGTCTATGTCCCGAGCAGAAAGGTGGTTTAAAAAAAAAAAATTTAAAACAAAATGAATAAAAAAATAAAGGTGATCCGGGTGGGGGTGGGTCTATATCGCTAGCAGAAAGGTGGTTTAAAAAACAAAAAAAATTAAAACAAAATGAATAAAAAAATAAAGGTGATCCGGGTGTGGGTGGGTCTATGTCGCGAGCAGAAAGGTGGTTTAAAAAAAAAAAATTTAAAACAAAATGAATAAAAAAATAAAGGTGATCCGGGTGGGGGTGGGTCTATATCGCTAGCAGAAAGGTGGTTTAAAAAACAAAAAAAATTAAAACAAAATGAATAAAAAAATAAAGGTGATCCGGGTGTGGGTGGGTCTATGTCGCTTGCAGAAAGGTAGTTTAAAGAAAAAGGTATTTAAAACAAAATGAATAAAAAAATAAAAGTGATTCGGGTGGAGGTGGGTCTATGTCGCGAGCAGAAAAGTGGTTTAAACAAAAGGTATTTTACACTAAATAAATTAAAAATAAAGGTGATCCGGTTGTGGCTGGGTCTATGTCGCGAGCAGAAAGGTGGTTTAAAAAAAAGGTAATTAAAACAAAATGAATAAAAAAATAAAGGTGATCCGGGTGGGGGTGGGTCTATGTCGCGAGCAGAAAGGTGGTTTAAAGAAAAAGGTATTTAAAACAAAATGAATGAAAAAATAAAAGTGATTTAGGTGGAGGTGGGTCTATGTCGCTAGCAGAAAGGTGGTTTAAAAAAAAAGGTATTTAAAACAAAATGAATGAAAAAATAAAAGTGATTCGGGTGGGGGTGGGTCTATGTCGCTAGCAGAAAGGTGGTTTAAAAAAAAAGGTATTTAAAACAAAAAGAATGAAAAAATAAAAGTGATTCGGGTGGGGGTGGGTCTATGTCGCTAGCAGAAAGGTAGTTTAAAAAAAAAGGTATTTAAAACAAAATGAATAAAAAAATAAAAGTGATCCGGGTGGGGTTGTGTCTATGTCGCGAGCAGAAAGGTGGTTTAAAAAAAAGGTAATTAAAACAAAATGAATAAAAAAATAAAGGTGATCCGGGTGTGGGTGGGTCTATGTCGCTAGCAGAAAGGTAGTTTAAAGAAAAAGGTATTTAAAACAAAATGAATAAAAAAATAAAAGTGATTCGGGTGGGGGTGGGTCTATGTCGCGAGCAGAAAAGTGGTTTAAACAAAAGGTATTTTACACTAAATAAATTAAAAATAAAGGTGATCCGGTTGTGGCTGAGTCTATGTCCCGAGCAGAAAGGTGGTTAAAAAAAAAAAAAAATTAAAACAAAATGAATAAAAAAATAAAGGTGATCCGGGTGGGGGTGGGTCTATATCGCGAGCAGAAAGGTGGTTTAAAAAAAAAGGTATTTAAAACGAAATGAATAAAAAAATAAAGGTGATCCGGGTGGGGTTGGGTCTATGTCGCGAGCAGAAAGGTGGTTTAAAAAAAAGGTAATTAAAACAAAATGAATGTAAAAATAAAAGTGATAAGGGGGGGGGTGGGTCTATGTCGCTAGCAGAAAGGTGGTTTAAAAAAAAAGGTATTTAAAACAAAATGAATGAAAAAATAAAAGTGATTGGGGTGGGGGTGGGTCTATGTCGCTAGCAGAAAGGTGGTTTAAAAAAAAAGGTATTTAAAACAAAATGAATAAAAAAATAAAAGTGATTCGGGTGGGGGTGGGTCTATGTCGCGAGCAGAAAAGTGGTTTAAACAAAAGGTATTTTACACTAAATAAATTAAAAATAAAGGTGATCCGGGTGGGGGTGGGTCTATGTCGCGAGCAGAAAGGTGGTTTAAAAAAAAAGGTATTTAAAACAAAATGAATAAAAAAAAAAGGTATTTAAAACAAAATGAATAAAAAAATAAAGGTTATTCGGGTGGGGGTGGGTCTATGTCGCTAGCAGAAAAGTGGTTTAAACAAAAGGTATTTTACACTAAATAAATTAAAAATAAAGGTGATCCGGTTGTGGCTGGGTCTATGTCCCGAGCAGAAAGTTGGTTTAAAAAAAAAAAAAATTAAAACAAAATGAATAAAAAAATAAAGGTGATCCGGGTGGGAGTGGGTCTATGTCGCGAGCAGAAAGGTGGTTTAAAAAAAAAGGTATTTAAAACGAAATGAATAAAAAAATAAAGGTGATCCGGGTGGGTTTGGGTCTATGTCGCGAGCAGAAAGGTGGTTTAAAAAAAAGGTAATTAAAACAAAATGAATAAAAAAATAAAGGTGATCCGGGTGGGGGTGGGTCTATATCGCTAGCAGAAAGGTGGTTTAAAAAACAAAAAAAATTAAAACAAAATGAATAAAAAAATAAAGGTGATCCGGGTGTGGGTGGGTCTATGTCGCGAGCAGAAAGGTGGTTTAAAAAAAAAAAATTTAAAACAAAATGAATAAAAAAATAAAGGTGATCCGGGTGGGGGTGGGTCTATATCGCTAGCAGAAAGGTGGTTTAAAAAACAAAAAAAATTAAAACAAAATGAATAAAAAAATAAAGGTGATCCGGGTGGGGGTGGGTCTATATCGCGAGCAGAAAGGTCGTTTAAAAAAAAAGGTATCTAAAACAAAATGAATAAAAAAAAAAGGTATTTAAGACAAAATGAATAAAAAAATAAAAGTCATTCGGGTGGGGGTGGGTCTATGTCGCGAGCAGAAAAGTGGTTTAAACAAAAGGTATTTTACACTAAATAAATTAAAAATAAAGGTGATCCGGTTGTGGCTGAGTCTATGTCGCGAGCAGAAAGGTGGTTTAAAAAAAAGGTAATTAAAACAAAATGAATAAAAAAATAAAGGTGATCCGGGTGGGGGTGGGTCTATATTGCGAGCAGAAAGGTGGTTTAAACAAAAGGTATTTTACACTTAATAAATTAAAAATAAAGGTGATCCGGTTGTGGCTGAGTCTATGTCCCGAGCAGAAAGGTGGTTTAAAAAAAAAAAATTTAAAACAAAATGAATAAAAAAATAAAGGTGATCCGGGTGGGGGTGGGTCTATATCGCTAGCAGAAAGGTGGTTTAAAAAACAAAAAAAATTAAAACAAAATGAATAAAAAAATAAAGGTGATCCGGGTATGGGTGGGTCTATGTCGCGAGCAGAAAGGTCGTTTAAAAAAAAAGGTATCTAAAACAAAATGAATGAAAAAATAAAAGTGATTCGGGTGGGGGTGGGTCTATGTCGCTAGCAGAAAGGTGGTTTAAAAAAAAAAGTATTTAAAACAAAATGAATAAAAAAATAAAGGTGATCCGGGTGGGGGTGGGTCTATGTCGCGAGCAGAAAGGTGGTTTAAAAAAAAAGGTATTTAAAACAAAATGAATAAAAAAATAAAAGTGATTCGGGTGGGGGTGGGTCTATGTCGCGAGCAGAAAAGTGGTTTAAACAAAAGGTATTTTACACTAAATAAATTAAAAATAAAGGTGATCCGGTTGTGGCTGAGTCTATGTCCCGAGCAGAAAGGTGGTTTAAAAAAAAAAAATTAAAAACAAAATGAATAAAAAAATAAAGGTGATCCGGGTGGGGGTGGGTCTATATCGCTAGCAGAAAGGTGGTTTAAAAAACAAAAAAAATTAAAACAAAATGAATAAAAAAATAAAGGTTATCCGGGTGTGGGTGGGTCTATGTCGCTTGCAGAAAGGTAGTTTAAAGAAAAAGGTATTTAAAACAAAATGAATAAAAAAATAAAAGTGATTCGGGTGGAGGTGGGTCTATGTCGCGAGCAGAAAAGTGGTTTAAACAAAAGGTATTTTACACTAAATAAATTAAAAATAAAGGTGATCCGGTTGTGGCTGGGTCTATGTCGCGAGCAGAAAGGTGGTTTAAAAAAAAGGTAATTAAAACAAAATGAATAAAAAAATAAAGGTTATCCGGGTGGGGGTGGGTCTATGTCGCGAGCAGAAAGGTGGTTTAAAGAAAAAGGTATTTAAAACAAAATGAATGAAAAAATAAAAGTGATTTAGGTGGAGGTGGGTCTATGTCGCTAGCAGAAAGGTGGTTTAAAAAAAAAGGTAATTAAAACAAAATGAATAAAAAAATAAAAGTGATTCGGGTGGGGGTGGGTCTATGTCGCTAGCAGAAAGGTGGTTTAAAAAAAAAGGTATTTAAAACAAAATGAATGAAAAAATAAAAGTGATTCGGGTGGGGGTGGGTCTATGTCGCTAGCAGAAAGGTAGTTTAAAGAAAAAGGTATTTAAAACAAAATGAATAAAAAAATAAAAGTGATCCGGGTGGGGTTGTGTCTATGTCGCGAGCAGAAAGGTGGTTTAAAAAAAAGGTAATTAAAACAAAATGAATAAAAAAATAAAGGTGATCCGGGTGTGGGTGGGTCTATGTCGCGAGCAGAAAAGTGGTTTAAACAAAAGGTATTTTACACTAAATAAATTAAAAATAAAGGTGATCCGGTTGTGGCTGAGTCTATGTCCCGAGCAGAAAGGTGGTTTAAAAAAAAAAAATTTAAAACAAAATGAATAAAAAAATAAAGGTGATCCGGGTGGGGGTGGGTCTATATCGCTAGCAGAAAGGTAGTTTAAAGAAAAAGGTATCTAAAACAAAATGAATGAAAAAATAAAAGTGATTCGGGTGGGGGTGGGTCTATGTCGCTAGCAGAAAGGTGGTTTAAAAAAAAAAGTATTAAAAACAAAATGAATAAAAAAATAAAGGTGATCCGGGTGGGTTTGGGTCTATGTCGCGAGCAGAAAGGTGGTTTAAAAAAAAGGTAATTAAAACAAAATGAATAAAAAAATAAAGGTGATCCGGGTGGGGGTGGGTCTATATTGCGAGCAGAAAGGTGGTTTAAAAAAAAAGGTATTTAAAACAAAATGAATGAAAAAATAAAGGTGATCCGGGTGGGGTTGGGTCTATGTCGCGAGCAGAAAGGTGGTTTAAAAAAAAGGTATTTTACACTAAATAAATTAAAAATAAAGGTGATCCGGGTGGGGGTGGGTCTATGTCGCGAGCAGAAAGGTGGTTTAAAAAAAAAGGTATTTAAAACAAAATGAATAAAAAAAAAAGGTATTTAAAACAAAATGAATAAAAAAATAAAAGTTATTCGGGTGGGGGTGGGTCTATGTCGCGAGCAGAAAAGTGGTTTAAACAAAAGGTATTTTACACTAAATAAATTAAAAATAAAGGTGATCCGGTTGTGGCTGGGTCTATGTCCCGAGCAGAAAGTTGGTTTAAAAAAAAAAAAAATTAAAACAAAATGAATAAAAAAATAAAGGTGATCCGGGTGGGGGTGGGTCTATGTCGCGAGCAGAAAGGTGGTTTAAAAAAAAAGGTATTTAAAACGAAATGAATAAAAAAATAAAGGTGATCCGGGTGGGGTTGGGTCTATGTCGCGAGCAGAAAGGTGGTTTAAAAAAAAGGTAATTAAAACAAAATGAATAAAAAAATAAAGGTGATCCGGGTGGGGGTGGGTCTATATCGCTAGCAGAAAGGTGGTTTAAAAAACAAAAAAAATTAAAACAAAATGAATAAAAAAATAAAAGTGATCCGGGTGTGGGTGGGTCTATGTCGCTTGCAGAAAGGTGGTTTAAAAAAAAAGGTATTTAAAACAAAATGAATAAAAAAATAAAAGTGATTCGGGTGGGGGTGGGTCTATGTCGCTAGCAGAAAGGTGGTTTAAAAAAAAAGGTATTTTACACTAAATAAATTAAAAATAAAGGTGATCCGGTTGTGGCTGAGTCTATGTCGCGAGCAGAAAGGTGGTTTAAAAAAAAGGTAATTAAAACAAAATGAATAAAAAAATAAAGGTGATCCGGGTGGGGGTGGGTCTATATCGCTAGCAGAAAGGTCGTTTAAAAAAAAAGGTATCTAAAACAAAATGAATAAAAAAAAAAGGTATTTAAGACAAAATGAATAAAAAAATAAAAGTCATTCGGGTGGGGGTGGGTCTATGTCGCGAGCAGAAAAGTGGTTTAAACAAAAGGTATTTTACACTAAATAAATTAAAAATAAAGGTGATCCGGTTGTGGCTGAGTCTATGTCGCGAGCAGAAAGGTGGTTTAAAAAAAAGGTAATTAAAACAAAATGAATAAAAAAATAAAGGTGATCCGGGTGGGGGTGGGTCTATATTGCGAGCAGAAAGGTGGTTTAAACAAAAGGTATTTTACACTTAATAAATTAAAAATAAAGGTGATCCGGTTGTGGCTGAGTCTATGTCCCGAGCAGAAAGGTGGTTTAAAAAAAAAAAATTTAAAACAAAATGAATAAAAAAATAAAGGTGATCCGGGTGGGGGTGGGTCTATATCGCTAGCAGAAAGGTGGTTTAAAAAACAAAAAAAATTAAAACAAAATGAATAAAAAAATAAAGGTGATCCGGGTGTGGGTGGGTCTATGTCGCGAGCAGAAAGGTCGTTTAAAAAAAAAGGTATCTAAAACAAAATGAATGAAAAAATAAAAGTGATTCGGGTGGGGGTGGGTCTATGTCGCTAGCAGAAAGGTGGTTTAAAAAAAAAAGTATTTAAAACAAAATGAATAAAAAAATAAGGGTGATCCGGGTGGGGGTGGGTCTATGTCGCGAGCAGAAAGGTGGTTTAAAAAAAAAGGTATTTAAAACAAAATGAATAAAAAAATAAAAGTGATTCGGGTGGGGGTGGGTCTATGTCGCGAGCAGAAAAGTGGTTTAAACAAAAGGTATTTTACACTAAATAAATTAAAAATAAAGGTGATCCGGTTGTGGCTGAGTCTATGTCCCGAGCAGAAAGGTGGTTTAAAAAAAAAAAATTTAAAACAAAATGAATAAAAAAATAAAGGTGATCCGGGTGGGGGTGGGTCTATGTCGCGAGCAGAAAGGTGGTTTAAAAAAAAGGTAATTAAAACAAAATGAATAAAAAAATAAAGGTGATCCGGGTGGGGGTGGGTCTATATTGCGAGCAGAAAGGTAGTTTAAAGAAAAAGGTATTTAAAACAAAATGAATAAAAAAATAAAAGTGATTCGGGTGGAGGTGGGTCTATGTCGCGAGCAGAAAAGTGGTTTAAACAAAAGGTATTTTACACTAAATAAATTAAAAATAAAGGTGATCCGGTTGTGGCTGGGTCTATGTCGCGAGCAGAAAGGTGGTTTAAAAAAAAGGTAATTAAAACAAAATGAATAAAAAAATAAAGGTTATCCGGGTGGGGGTGGGTCTATGTCGCGAGCAGAAAGGTGGTTTAAAGAAAAAGGTATTTAAAACAAAATGAATGAAAAAATAAAAGTGATTTAGGTGGAGGTGGGTCTATGTCGCTAGCAGAAAGGTGGTTTAAAAAAAAAGGTATTTAAAACAAAATGAATGAAAAAATAAAGGTGATTCGGGTGGGGGTGGGTCTATGTCGCTAGCAGAAAGGTGGTTTAAAAAAAAAGGTATTTAAAACAAAATGAATGAAAAAATAAAAGTGATTCGGGTGGGGGTGGGTCTATGTCGCTAGCAGAAAGGTAGTTTAAAGAAAAAGGTATTTAAAACAAAATGAATAAAAAAATAAAAGTGATCCGGGTGGGGTTGTATCTATGTCGCGAGCAGAAAGGTGGTTTAAAAAAAAGGTAATTAAAACAAAATGAATAAAAAAATAAAGGTGATCCGGGTGTGGGTGGGTCTATGTCGCTAGCAGAAAGGTAGTTTAAAGAAAAAGGTATTTAAAACAAAATGAATAAAAAAATAAAAGTGATTCGGGTGGGGGTGGGTCTATGTCGCGAGCAGAAAAGTGGTTTAAACAAAAGGTATTTTACACTAAATAAATTAAAAATAAAGGTGATCCGGTTGTGGCTGAGTCTATGTCCCGAGCAGAAAGGTGGTTTAAAAAAAAAAAATTTAAAACAAAATGAATAAAAAAATAAAGGTGATCCGGGTGGGGGTGGGTCTATATCGCTAGCAGAAAGGTAGTTTAAAGAAAAAGGTATCTAAAACAAAATGAATGAAAAAATAAAAGTGATTCGGGTGGGGGTGGGTCTATGTCGCTAGCAGAAAGGTGGTTTAAAAAAAAAAGTATTAAAAACAAAATGAATAAAAAAATAAAGGTGATCCGGGTGGGTTTGGGTCTATGTCGCGAGCAGAAAGGTGGTTTAAAAAAAAGGTAATTAAAACAAAATGAATAAAAAAATAAAGGTGATCCGGGTGGGGGTGGGTCTATATTGCGAGCAGAAAGGTGGTTTAAAAAAAAAGGTATTTAAAACAAAATGAATGAAAAAATAAAGGTGATCCGGGTGGGGTTGGGTCTATGTCGCGAGCAGAAAGGTGGTTTAAAAAAAAG
The DNA here is from genome assembly GCA_916049575.1 of Ancistrocerus nigricornis. Classification (NCBI taxonomy): domain Eukaryota; kingdom Metazoa; phylum Arthropoda; class Insecta; order Hymenoptera; family Vespidae; genus Ancistrocerus; species Ancistrocerus nigricornis. The sequence goes on from OU696665.1 coordinate 16,742,521, forward strand.
GTAATTAAAACAAAATGAATGTAAAAATAAAAGTGATTCGGGTGGGGGTGGGTCTATGTCGCTAGCAGAAAGGTGGTTTAAAAAAAAAGGTATTTAAAACAAAATGAATGAAAAAATAAAAGTGATTCGGGTGGGGGTGGGTCTATGTCGCTAGCAGAAAGGTGGTTTAAAAAAAAAGGTATTTTACACTAAATAAATAAAAAAATAAAAGTGATTCGGGTGGGGGTGGGTCTATGTCGCGAGCAGAAAAGTGGTTTAAACAAAAGGTATTTTACACTAAATAAATTAAAAATAAAGGTGATCCGGTTGTGGCTGGGTCTATGTCGCGAGCAGAAAGGTGGTTTAAAAAAAAGGTAATTAAAACAAAATGAATAAAAAAATAAAGGTGATCCGGGTGGGGGTGGGTCTATATTGCGAGCAGAAAGGTGGTTTAAAAAAAAAGGTATTTAAAACAAAATGAATGAAAAAATAAAGGTGATCCGGGTGGGGTTGGGTCTATGTCGCGAGCAGAAAGGTGGTTTAAAAAAAAGGTAATTAAAACAAAATGAATGTAAAAATAAAAGTGATTCGGGTGGGGGTGGGTCTATGTCGCTAGCAGAAAGGTGGTTTAAAAAAAAAGGTATTTAAAACAAAATGAATGAAAAAATAAAAGTGATTCGGGTGGGGGTGGGTCTATGTCGCTAGTAGAAAGGTAGTTTAAAGAAAAAGGTATTTAAAACAAAATGAATGAAAAAATAAAAGTGATTCGGGTGGGGGTGGGTCTATGTCGCTAGCAGAAAGGTGGTTTAAAAAAAAAGGTATTTTACACTAAATAAATTAAAAATAAAGGTGATCCGGTTGTGGCTGAGTCTATGTCGCGAGCAGAAAGGTGGTTTAAAAAAAAGGTAATTAAAACAAAATGAATAAAAAAATAAAGGTGATCCGGGTGGGAGTGGGTCTATATCGCGAGCAGAAAGGTGGTTTAAAAAAAAAGGTATTTAAAACGAAATGAATAAAAAAATAAAGGTGATCCGGGTGGGTTTGGGTCTATGGCGCGAGCAGAAAGGTGGTTTAAAAAAAAGGTAATTAAAACAAAATGAATAAAAAAATAAAGGTGATCCGGGTGGGGGTGGGTCTATATCGCTAGCAGAAAGGTGGTTTAAAAAACAAAAAAAATTAAAACAAAATGAATAAAAAAATAAAGGTGATCCGGGTGTGGGTGGGTCTATGTCGCGAGCAGAAAGGTGGTTTAAAAAAAAAAATTTAAAACAAAATGAATAAAAAAATAAAGGTGATCCGGGTGGGGGTGGGTCTATATCGCTAGCAGAAAGGTGGTTTAAAAAACAAAAAAAATTAAAACAAAATGAATAAAAAAATAAAGGTGATCCGGGTGGGGGTGGGTCTATATCGCGAGCAGAAAGGTCGTTTAAAAAAAAAGGTATCTAAAACAAAATGAATAAAAAAAAAAGGTATTTAAGACAAAATGAATAAAAAAATAAAAGTCATTCGGGTGGGGGTGGGTCTATGTCGCGAGCAGAAAAGTGGTTTAAACAAAAGGTATTTTACACTAAATAAATTAAAAATAAAGGTGATCCGGTTGTGGCTGAGTCTATGTCGCGAGCAGAAAGGTGGTTTAAAAAAAAGGTAATTAAAACAAAATGAATAAAAAAATAAAGGTGATCCGGGTGGGGGTGGGTCTATGTCGCTAGCAGAAAGGTGGTTTAAAAAAAAAGGTATTTAAAACAAAATGAATAAAAAAATAAAAGTGATTCGGGTGGGGGTGGGTCTATGTCGCTAGCAGAAAGGTGGTTTAAAAAAAAAGGTATTTTACACTAAATAAATTAAAAATAAAGGTGATCCGGTTGTGGCTGAGTCTATGTCGCGAGCAGAAAGGTGGTTTAAAAAAAAGGTAATTAAAACAAAATGAATAAAAAAATAAAGGTGATCCGGGTGGGGGTGGGTCTATGTCGCTAGCAGAAAGGTGGTTTAAAAAAAAAGGTATTTAAAACAAAATGAATGAAAAAATAAAAGTGATTCGGGTGGGGGTGGGTCTATGTCGCTAGCAGAAAGGTGGTTTAAAAAAAAAGGTATTTAAAACAAAATGAATAAAAAAATAAAAGTGATTCGGGTGGGGGTGGGTCTATGTCGCGAGCAGAAAAGTGGTTTAAACAAAAGGTATTTTACACTAAATAAATTAAAAATAAAGGTGATCCGGGTGGGGGTGGGTCTATGTCGCGAGCAGAAAGGTGGTTTACAAAAAAAGGTATTTAAAACAAAATGAATAAAAAAAAAAGGTATTTAAAACAAAATGAATAAAAAAATAAAAGTTATTCGGGTGGGGGTGGGTCTATGTCGCGAGCAGAAAAGTGGTTTAAACAAAAGGTATTTTACACTAAATAAATTAAAAATAAAGGTGATCCGGTTGTGGCTGGGTCTATGTCCCGAGCAGAAAGTTGGTTTAAAAAAAAAAAAAATTAAAACAAAATGAATAAAAAAATAAAGGTGATCCGGGGGGGGGTGGGTCTATATCGCGAGCAGAAAGGTGGTTTAAAAAAAAAGGTATTTAAAACGAAATGAATAAAAAAATAAAGGTGATCCGGGTGGGTTTGGGTCTATGGCGCGAGCAGAAAGGTGGTTTAAAAAAAAGGTAATTAAAACAAAATGAATAAAAAAATAAAGGTGATCCGGGTGGGGGTGGGTCTATGTCGCTAGCAGAAAGGTGGTTTAAAAAACAAAAAAAATTAAAACAAAATGAATAAAAAAATAAAAGTGATCCGGGTGTGGGTGGGTCTATGTCGCTTGCAGAAAGGTAGTTTAAAGAAAAAGGTATTTAAAACAAAATGAATAAAAAAATAAAAGTGATTCGGGTGGGGGTGGGTCTATGTCGCTAGCAGAAAGGTGGTTTAAAAAAAAAGGTATTTTACACTAAATAAATTAAAAATAAAGGTGATCCGGTTGTGGCTGAGTCTATGTCGCGAGCAGAAAGGTGGTTTAAAAAAAAGGTAATTAAAACAAAATGAATAAAAAAATAAAGGTGATCCGGGTGGGGGTGGGTCTATATCGCGAGCAGAAAGGTCGTTTAAAAAAAAAGGTATCTAAAACAAAATGAATAAAAAAAAAAGGTATTTAAGACAAAATGAATAAAAAAATAAAAGTCATTCGGGTGGGGGTGGGTCTATGTCGCGAGCAGAAAAGTGGTTTAAACAAAAGGTATTTTACACTAAATAAATTAAAAATAAAGGTGATCCGGTTGTGGCTGAGTCTATGTCGCGAGCAGAAAGGTGGTTTAAAAAAAAGGTAATTAAAACAAAATGAATAAAAAAATAAAGGTGATCCGGGTGGGGGTGGGTCTATATTGCGAGCAGAAAGGTGGTTTAAACAAAAGGTATTTTACACTAAATAAATTAAAAATAAAGGTGATCCGGTTGTGGCTGAGTCTATGTCCCGAGCAGAAAGGTGGTTTAAAAAAAAAAAATTTTAAACAAAATGAATAAAAAAATAAAGGTGATCCGGGTGGGGGTGGGTCTATATCGCTAGCAGAAAGGTGGTTTAAAAAACAAAAAAAATTAAAACAAAATGAATAAAAAAATAAAGGTGATCCGGGTGGGGGTGGGTCTATGTCGCGAGCAGAAAGGTGGTTTAAAAAAAAAAAATTTAAAACAAAATTAAAAAAAAAATAAAGGTGATCCGGGTGGGGGTGGGTCTATATCGCTAGCAGAAAGGTGGTTTAAAAAACAAAAAAAATTAAAACAAAATGAATAAAAAAATAAAGGTGATCCGGGTGTGGGTGGGTCTATGTCGCTTGCAGAAAGGTAGTTTAAAGAAAAAGGTATTTAAAACAAAATGAATAAAAAAATAAAAGTGATTCGGGTGGAGGTGGGTCTATGTCGCGAGCAGAAAAGTGGTTTAAACAAAAGGTATTTTACACTAAATAAATTAAAAATAAAGGTGATCCGGTTGTGGCTGGGTCTATGTCGCGAGCAGAAAGGTGGTTTAAAAAAAAGGTAATTAAAACAAAATGAATAAAAAAATAAAGGTTATCCGGGTGGGGGTGGGTCTATGTCGCGAGCAGAAAGGTGGTTTAAAGAAAAAGGTATTTAAAACAAAATGAATGAAAAAATAAAAGTGATTTAGGTGGAGGTGGGTCTATGTCGCTAGCAGAAAGGTGGTTTAAAAAAAAAGGTATTTAAAACAAAATGAATGAAAAAATAAAAGTGATTCGGGTGGGGGTGGGTCTATGTCGCTAGCAGAAAGGTGGTTTAAAAAAAAAGGTATTTAAAACAAAATGAATAAAAAAATAAAAGTGATTCGGGTGGGGGTGGGTCTATGTCGCTAGCAGAAAGGTAGTTTAAAGAAAAAGGTATTTAAAACAAAATGAATAAAAAAATAAAAGTGATCCGGGTGGGGGTGGGTCTATGTCGCGAGCAGAAAGGTGGTTTAAAAAAAAGGTAATTAAAACAAAATGAATAAAAAAATAAAGGTGATCCGGGTGTGGGTGGGTCTATGTCGCTAGCAGAAAGGTAGTTTAAAGAAAAAGGTATTTAAAACAAAATGAATAAAAAAATAAAAGTGATTCGGGTGGGGGTGGGTCTATGTCGCGAGCAGAAAAGTGGTTTAAACAAAAGGTATTTTACACTAAATAAATTAAAAATAAAGGTGATCCGGTTGTGGCTGAGTCTATGTCCCGAGCAGAAAGGTGGTTAAAAAAAAAAAAAAATTAAAACAAAATGAATAAAAAAATAAAGGTGATCCGGGTGGGAGTGGGTCTATATCGCGAGCAGAAAGGTGGTTTAAAAAAAAAGGTATTTAAAACGAAATGAATAAAAAAATAAAGGTGATCCGGGTGGGGTTGGGTCTATGTCGCGAGCAGAAAGGTGGTTTAAAAAAAAGGTAATTAAAACAAAATGAATGTAAAAATAAAAGTGATTCGGGTGGGGGTGGGTCTATGTCGCTAGCAGAAAGGTGGTTTAAAAAAAAAGGTATTTAAAACAAAATGAATGAAAAAATAAAAGTGATTCGGGTGGGGGTGGGTCTATGTCGCTAGCAGAAAGGTGGTTTAAAAAAAAAGGTATTTAAAACAAAATGAATAAAAAAATAAAAGTGATTCGGGTGGGGGTGGGTCTATGTCGCGAGCAGAAAAGTGGTTTAAACAAAAGGTATTTTACACTAAATAAATTAAAAATAAAGGTGATCCGGGTGGGGGTGGGTCTATGTCGCGAGCAGAAAGGTGGTTTAAAAAAAAAGGTATTTAAAACAAAATGAATAAAAAAAAAAGTTATTTAAAACAAAATGAATAAAAAAATAAAAGTTATTCGGGTGGGGGTGGGTCTATGTCGCGAGCAGAAAAGTGGTTTAAACAAAAGGTATTTTACACTAAATAAATTAAAAATAAAGGTGATCCGGTTGTGGCTGGGTCTATGTCCCGAGCAGAAAGTTGGTTTAAAAAAAAAAAAAATTAAAACAAAATGAATAAAAAAATAAAGGTGATCCGGGTGGGAGTGGGTCTATATCGCGAGCAGAAAGGTGGTTTAAAAAAAAAGGTATTTAAAACGAAATGAATAAAAAAATAAAGGTGATCCGGGTGGGTTTGGGTCTATGGCGCGAGCAGAAAGGTGGTTTAAAAAAAAGGTAATTAAAACAAAATGAATAAAAAAATAAAGGTGATCCGGGTGGGGGTGGGTCTATATCGCTAGCAGAAAGGTGGTTTAAAAAACAAAAAAAATTAAAACAAAATGAATAAAAAAATAAAGGTGATCCGGGTGTGGGTGGGTCTATGTCGCGAGCAGAAAGGTGGTTTAAAAAAAAAAAATTTAAAACAAAATGAATAAAAAAATAAAGGTGATCCGGGTGGGGGTGGGTCTATATCGCTAGCAGAAAGGTGGTTTAAAAAACAAAAAAAATTAAAACAAAATGAATAAAAAAATAAAGGTGATCCGGGTGGGGGTGGGTCTATATCGCGAGCAGAAAGGTCGTTTAAAAAAAAAGGTATCTAAAACAAAATGAATAAAAAAAAAAGGTATTTAAGACAAAATGAATAAAAAAATAAAAGTCATTCGGGTGGGGGTGGGTCTATGTCGCGAGCAGAAAAGTGGTTTAAACAAAAGGTATTTTACACTAAATAAATTAAAAATAAAGGTGATCCGGTTGTGGCTGAGTCTATGTCGCGAGCAGAAAGGTGGTTTAAAAAAAAGGTAATTAAAACAAAATGAATAAAAAAATAAAGGTGATCCGGGTGGGGGTGGGTCTATATTGCGAGCAGAAAGGTGGTTTAAACAAAAGGTATTTTACACTTAATAAATTAAAAATAAAGGTGATCCGGTTGTGGCTGAGTCTATGTCCCGAGCAGAAAGGTGGTTTAAAAAAAAAAAATTTAAAACAAAATGAATAAAAAAATAAAGGTGATCCGGGTGGGGGTGGGTCTATATCGCTAGCAGAAAGGTGGTTTAAAAAACAAAAAAAATTAAAACAAAATGAATAAAAAAATAAAGGTGATCCGGGTATGGGTGGGTCTATGTCGCGAGCAGAAAGGTCGTTTAAAAAAAAAGGTATCTAAAACAAAATGAATGAAAAAATAAAAGTGATTCGGGTGGGGGTGGGTCTATGTCGCTAGCAGAAAGGTGGTTTAAAAAAAAAAGTATTTAAAACAAAATGAATAAAAAAATAAAGGTGATCCGGGTGGGGGTGGGTCTATTTCGCGAGCAGAAAGGTGGTTTAAAAAAAAAGGTATTTAAAACAAAATGAATAAAAAAATAAAAGTGATTCGGGTGGGGGTGGGTCTATGTCGCGAGCAGAAAAGTGGTTTAAACAAAAGGTATTTTACACTAAATAAATTAAAAATAAAGGTGATCCGGTTGTGGCTGAGTCTATGTCCCGAGCAGAAAGGTGGTTTAAAAAAAAAAAATTTAAAACAAAATGAATAAAAAAATAAAGGTGATCCGGGTGGGGGTGGGTCTATATCGCTAGCAGAAAGGTGGTTTAAAAAACAAAAAAAATTAAAACAAAATGAATAAAAAAATAAAGGTTATCCGGGTGTGGGTGGGTCTATGTCGCTTGCAGAAAGGTAGTTTAAAGAAAAAGGTATTTAAAACAAAATGAATAAAAAAATAAAAGTGATTCGGGTGGAGGTGGGTCTATGTCGCGAGCAGAAAAGTGGTTTAAACAAAAGGTATTTTACACTAAATAAATTAAAAATAAAGGTGATCCGGTTGTGGCTGGGTCTATGTCGCGAGCAGAAAGGTGGTTTAAAAAAAAGGTAATTAAAACAAAATGAATAAAAAAATAAAGGTTATCCGGGTGGGGGTGGGTCTATGTCGCGAGCAGAAAGGTGGTTTAAAGAAAAAGGTATTTAAAACAAAATGAATGAAAAAATAAAAGTGATTTAGGTGGAGGTGGGTCTATGTCGCTAGCAGAAAGGTGGTTTAAAAAAAAAGGTATTTAAAACAAAATGAATGAAAAAATAAAAGTGATTCGGGTGGGGGTGGGTCTATGTCGCTAGCAGAAAGGTGGTTTAAAAAAAAAGGTATTTAAAACAAAATGAATGAAAAAATAAAAGTGATTCGGGTGGGGGTGGGTCTATGTCGCTAGCAGAAAGGTAGTTTAAAGAAAAAGGTATTTAAAACAAAATGAATAAAAAAATAAAAGTGATCCGGGTGGGGTTGTGTCTATGTCGCGAGCAGAAAGGTGGTTTAAAAAAAAGGTAATTAAAACAAAATGAATAAAAAAATAAAGGTGATCCGGGTGTGGGTGGGTCTATGTCGCGAGCAGAAAAGTGGTTTAAACAAAAGGTATTTTACACTAAATAAATTAAAAATAAAGGTGATCCGGTTGTGGCTGAGTCTATGTCCCGAGCAGAAAGGTGGTTTAAAAAAAAAAAATTTAAAACAAAATGAATAAAAAAATAAAGGTGATCCGGGTGGGGGTGGGTCTATATCGCTAGCAGAAAGGTAGTTTAAAGAAAAAGGTATCTAAAACAAAATGAATGAAAAAATAAAAGTGATTCGGGTGGGGGTGGGTCTATGTCGCTAGCAGAAAGGTGGTTTAAAAAAAAAAGTATTAAAAACAAAATGAATAAAAAAATAAAGGTGATCCGGGTGGGTTTGGGTCTATGTCGCGAGCAGAAAGGTGGTTTAAAAAAAAGGTAATTAAAACAAAATGAATAAAAAAATAAAGGTGATCCGGGTGGGGGTGGGTCTATATTGCGAGCAGAAAGGTGGTTTAAAAAAAAAGGTATTTAAAACAAAATGAATGAAAAAATAAAGGTGATCCGGGTGGGGTTGGGTCTATGTCGCGAGCAGAAAGGTGGTTTAAAAAAAAGGTATTTTACACTAAATAAATTAAAAATAAAGGTGATCCGGGTGGGGGTGGGTCTATGTCGCGAGCAGAAAGGTGGTTTAAAAAAAAAGGTATTTAAAACAAAATGAATAAAAAAAAAAGGTATTTAAAACAAAATGAATAAAAAAATAAATGTTTTTGGGGGGGGGGTGGGTCTATGTCGCGAGCAGAAAAGTGGTTTAAACAAAAGGTATTTTACACTAAATAAATTAAAAATAAAGGTGATCCGGTTGTGGCTGGGTCTATGTCCCGAGCAGAAAGTTGGTTTAAAAAAAAAAAAAATTAAAACAAAATGAATAAAAAAATAAAGGTGATCCGGGTGGGGGTGGGTCTATATCGCGAGCAGAAAGGTGGTTTAAAAAAAAAGGTATTTAAAACGAAATGAATAAAAAAATAAAGGTGATCCGGGTGGGTTTGGGTCTATGGCGCGAGCAGAAAGGTGGTTTAAAAAAAAGGTAATTAAAACAAAATGAATAAAAAAATAAAGGTGATCCGGGTGGGGGTGGGTCTATATCGCTAGCAGAAAGGTGGTTTAAAAAACAAAAAAAATTAAAACAAAATGAATAAAAAAATAAAAGTGATCCGGGTGTGGGTGGGTCTATGTCGCTTGCAGAAAGGTAGTTTAAAGAAAAAGGTATTTAAAACAAAATGAATAAAAAAATAAAAGTGATTCGGGTGGGGGTGGGTCTATGTCGCTAGCAGAAAGGTGGTTTAAAAAAAAAGGTATTTTACACTAAATAAATTAAAAATAAAGGTGATCCGGTTGTGGCTGAGTCTATGTCGCGAGCAGAAAGGTGGTTTAAAAAAAAGGTAATTAAAACAAAATGAATAAAAAAATAAAGGTGATCCGGGTGGGGGTGGGTCTATATCGCGAGCAGAAAGGTCGTTTAAAAAAAAAGGTATCTAAAACAAAATGAATAAAAAAAAAAGGTATTTAAGACAAAATGAATAAAAAAATAAAAGTCATTCGGGTGGGGGTGGGTCTATGTCGCGAGCAGAAAAGTGGTTTAAACAAAAGGTATTTTACACTAAATAAATTAAAAATAAAGGTGATCCGGTTGTGGCTGAGTCTATGTCGCGAGCAGAAAGGTGGTTTAAAAAAAAGGTAATTAAAACAAAATGAATAAAAAAATAAAGGTGATCCGGGTGGGGGTGGGTCTATATTGCGAGCAGAAAGGTGGTTTAAACAAAAGGTATTTTACACTTAATAAATTAAAAATAAAGGTGATCCGGTTGTGGCTGAGTCTATGTCCCGAGCAGAAAGGTGGTTTAAAAAAAAAAAATTTAAAACAAAATGAATAAAAAAATAAAGGTGATCCGGGTGGGGGTGGGTCTATATCGCTAGCAGAAAAGTTGTTTAAAAAACAAAAAAAATTAAAACAAAATGAATAAAAAAATAAAGGTGATCCGGGTGTGGGTGGGTCTATGTCGCGAGCAGAAAGGTCGTTTAAAAAAAAAGGTATCTAAAACAAAATGAATGAAAAAATAAAAGTGATTCGGGTGGGGGTGGGTCTATGTCGCTAGCAGAAAGGTGGTTTAAAAAAAAAAGTATTTAAAACAAAATGAATAAAAAAATAAGGGTGATCCGGGTGGGGGTGGGTCTATGTCGCGAGCAGAAAGGTGGTTTAAAAAAAAAGGTATTTAAAACAAAATGAATAAAAAAATAAAAGTGATTCGGGTGGGGGTGGGTCTATGTCGCGAGCAGAAAAGTGGTTTAAACAAAAGGTATTTTACACTAAATAAATTAAAAATAAAGGTGATCCGGTTGTGGCTGAGTCTATGTCCCGAGCAGAAAGGTGGTTTAAAAAAAAAAAATTTAAAACAAAATGAATAAAAAAATAAAGGTGATCCGGGTGGGGGTGGGTCTATGTCGCGAGCAGAAAGGTGGTTTAAAAAAAAGGTAATTAAAACAAAATGAATAAAAAAATAAAGGTGATCCGGGTGGGGGTGGGTCTATATTGCGAGCAGAAAGGTAGTTTAAAGAAAAAGGTATTTAAAACAAAATGAATAAAAAAATAAAAGTGATTCGGGTGGAGGTGGGTCTATGTCGCGAGCAGAAAAGTGGTTTAAACAAAAGGTATTTTACACTAAATAAATTAAAAATAAAGGTGATCCGGTTGTGGCTGGGTCTATGTCGCGAGCAGAAAGGTGGTTTAAAAAAAAGGTAATTAAAACAAAATGAATAAAAAAATAAAGGTTATCCGGGTGGGGGTGGGTCTATGTCGCGAGCAGAAAGGTGGTTTAAAGAAAAAGGTATTTAAAACAAAATGAATGAAAAAATAAAAGTGATTTAGGTGGAGGTGGGTCTATGTCGCTAGCAGAAAGGTGGTTTAAAAAAAAAGGTATTTAAAACAAAATGAATGAAAAAATAAAAGTGATTCGGGTGGGGGTGGGTCTATGTCGCTAGCAGAAAGGTGGTTTAAAAAAAAAGGTATTTAAAACAAAATGAATGAAAAAATAAAAGTGATTCGGGTGGGGGTGGGTCTATGTCGCTAGCAGAAAGGTAGTTTAAAGAAAAAGGTATTTAAAACAAAATGAATAAAAAAATAAAAGTGATCCGGGTGGGGTTGTATCTATGTCGCGAGCAGAAAGGTGGTTTAAAAAAAAGGTAATTAAAACAAAATGAATAAAAAAATAAAGGTGATCCGGGTGTGGGTGGGTCTATGTCGCTAGCAGAAAGGTAGTTTAAAGAAAAAGGTATTTAAAACAAAATGAATAAAAAAATAAAAGTGATTCGGGTGGGGGTGGGTCTATGTCGCGAGCAGAAAAGTGGTTTAAACAAAAGGTATTTTACACTAAATAAATTAAAAATAAAGGTGATCCGGTTGTGGCTGAGTCTATGTCCCGAGCAGAAAGGTGGTTTAAAAAAAAAAAATTTAAAACAAAATGAATAAAAAAATAAAGGTGATCCGGGGGGGGGTGGGTCTATATCGCTAGCAGAAAGGTAGTTTAAAGAAAAAGGTATTTAAAACAAAATGAATAAAAAAATAAAAGTGATTCGGGTGGGGGTGGGTCTATGTCGCTAGCAGAAAGGTGGTTTAAAAAAAAAGGTATTAAAAACAAAATGAATAAAAAAATAAAGGTGATCCGGGTGGGTTTGGGTCTATGTCGCGAGCAGAAAGGTGGTTTAAAAAAAAGGTAATTAAAACAAAATGAATAAAAAAATAAAGGTGATCCGGGTGGGGGTGGGTCTATATTGCGAGCAGAAAGGTGGTTTAAAAAAAAAGGTATTTAAAACAAAATGAATGAAAAAATAAAGGTGATCCGGGTGGGGTTGGGTCTATGTCGCGAGCAGAAAGGTGGTTTAAAAAAAAGGTAATTAAAACAAAATGAATGTAAAAATAAAAGTGATTCGGGTGGGGGTGGGTCTATGTCGCTAGCAGAAAGGTGGTTTAAAAAAAAAGGTATTTAAAACAAAATGAATGAAAAAATAAAAGTGATTCGGGTGGGGGTGGGTCTATGTCGCTAGCAGAAAGGTGGTTTAAAAAAAAAGGTATTTTACACTAAATAAATAAAAAAATAAAAGTGATTCGGGTGGGGGTGGGTCTATGTCGCGAGCAGAAAAGTGGTTTAAACAAAAGGTATTTTACACTAAATAAATTAAAAATAAAGGTGATCCGGGTGGGGGTGGGTCTATGTCGCGAGCAGAAAGGTGGTTTAAAAAAAAAGGTATTTAAAACAAAATGAATAAAAAAAAAAGGTATTTAAAACAAAATGAATAAAAAAATAAAAGTTATTCGGGTGGGGGTGGGTCTATGTCGCGAGCAGAAATGTGGTTTAAACAAAAGGTATTTTACACTAAATAAATTAAAAATAAAGGTGATCCGGTTGTGGCTGAGTCTATGTCCCGAGCAGAAAGGTGGTTTAAAAAAAAAAAATTTAAAACAAAATGAATAAAAAAATAAAGGTTATCGGGGTGGGGGTGGGTCTATATCGCTAGCAGAAAGGTAGTTTAAAGAAAAAGGTATCTAAAACAAAATGAATGAAAAAATAAAAGTGATTCGGGTGGGGGTGGGTCTATGTCGCTAGCAGAAAGGTGGTTTAAAAAAAAAAGTATTAAAAACAAAATGAATAAAAAAATAAAGGTGATCCGGGTGGGTTTGGGTCTATGTCGCGAGCAGAAAGGTGGTTTAAAAAAAAGGTAATTAAAACAAAATGAATAAAAAAATAAAGGTGATCCGGGTGGGGGTGGGTCTATATTGCGAGCAGAAAGGTGGTTTAAAAAAAAAGGTATTTAAAACAAAATGAATGAAAAAATAAAGGTGATCCGGGTGGGGTTGGGTCTATGTCGCGAGCAGAAAGGTGGTTTAAAAAAAAGGTAATTAAAACAAAATGAATGTAAAAATAAAAGTTATTGGGGTGGGGGTGGGTCTATGTCGCTAGCAGAAAGGTGGTTTAAAAAAAAAGGTATTTAAAACAAAATGAATGAAAAAATAAAAGTGATTCGGGTGGGGGTGGGTCTATGTCGCTAGCAGAAAGGTGGTTTAAAAAAAAAGGTATTTAAAACAAAATGAATAAAAAAATAAAAGTGATTCGGGTGGGGGTGGGTCTATGTCGCGAGCAGAAAAGTGGTTTAAACAAAAGGTATTTTACACTAAATAAATTAAAAATAAAGGTGATCCGGGTGGGGGTGGGTCTATGTCGCGAGCAGAAAGGTGGTTTAAAAAAAAAGGTATTTAAAACAAAATGAATAAAAAAAAAAGGTATTTAAAACAAAATGAATAAAAAAATAAAAGTTATTCGGGTGGGGGTGGGTCTATGTCGCGAGCAGAAAAGTGGTTTAAACAAAAGGTATTTTACACTAAATAAATTAAAAATAAAGGTGATCCGGTTGTGGCTGGGTCTATGTCCCGAGCAGAAAGTTGGTTTAAAAAAAAAAAAAATTAAAACAAAATGAATAAAAAAATAAAGGTGATCCGGGTGGGAGTGGGTCTATATCGCGAGCAGAAAGGTGGTTTAAAAAAAAAGGTATTTAAAACGAAATGAATAAAAAAATAAAGGTGATCCGGGTGGGTTTGGGTCTATGGCGCGAGCAGAAAGGTGGTTTAAAAAAAAGGTAATTAAAACAAAATGAATAAAAAAATAAAGGTGATCCGGGTGGGGGTGGGTCTATATTGCGAGCAGAAAGGTGGTTTAAAAAAAAAGGTATTTAAAACAAAATGAATGAAAAAATAAAGGTGATCCGGGTGGGGTTGGGTCTATGTCGCGAACAGAAAGGTGATTTAAAAAAAAGGTAATTAAAACAAAATGAATAAAAAAATAAAGGTGATCCGGGTGGGGGTGGGTCTATGTCGCGAGCAGAAAAGTGGTTTAAAAAACAAAAAAAATTAAAACAAAATGAATAAAAAAATAAAGGTGATCCGGGTGGGGGTGGGTCTATGTCGCGAGCAGAAAAGTGGTTTAAAAAACAAAAAAAATTAAAACAAAATGAATAAAAAAATAAAGGTGATCCGGGTGGGGGTGGGTCTATGTCGCGAGCAGAAAGGTGGTTTAAAGAAAAAGGTATTTAAAACAAAATGAATGAAAAAAGAAAAGTGATTCAGGTGGGGGTGGGTCTATGTCGCTAGCAGAAAGGTCGTTTAAAAAAAAAGGTATCTAAAACAAAATGAATGAAAAAATAAAAGTGATTCGGGTGGGGGTGGGTCTATGTCGCTAGCAGAAAGGTGGTTTAAAAAAAAAAGTATTTAAAACAAAATGAATAAAAAAATAAAGGTGATCCGGGTGGGGGTGGGTCTATGTCGCTAGCAGAAAGGTGGTTTAAAAAAAAAGGTATTTAAAACAAAATGAATAAAAAAAAAAAGGTATTTAAAACAAAATGAATAAAAAAATAAAAGTGATTCGGGTGGGGGTGGGTCTATGTCGCGAGCAGAAAAGTGGTTTAAACAAAAGGTATTTTACACTAAATAAATTAAAAATAAAGGTGATCCGGGTGGGGGTGGGTCTATATCGCGAGCAGAAAGGTGGTTTAAAGAAAAAGGTATTTAAAACAAAATGAATGAAAAAATAAAAGTGATTCGGGTGGGGATGGGTCTATGTCGCTAGCAGAAAGGTAGTTTAAAGAAAAAGGTATTTAAAACAAAATGAATAAAAAAATAAAAGTGATTCGGGTGGGGGTGGGTCTATATTGGGAGCAGAAAGGTGGTTTAAAAAAAAAGGTATTTAAAACAAAATGAATGAAAAAATAAAAGTGATTCGGGTGGGGGTGGGTCTATGTCGCTAGCAGAAAGGTGGTTTAAAAAAAAAAGTATTTAAAACAAAATGAATAAAAAAATAAAGGTGATCCGGGTGGGGGTGGGTCTATATCGCGAGCAGAAAGGTGGTTTAAAGAAAAAGGTATTTAAAACAAAATGAATGAAAAAATAAAAGTGATTCGGGTGGGGATGGGTCTATGTCGCTAGCAGAAAGGTAGTTTAAAGAAAAAGGTATTTAAAACAAAATGAATAAAAAAATAAAAGTGATTCGGGTGGGGGTGGGTCTATATTGGGAGCAGAAAGGTGGTTTAAAAAAAAAGGTATTTAAAACAAAATGAATGAAAAAATAAAAGTGATTCGGGTGGGGGTGGGTCTATGTCGCTAGCAGAAAGGTGGTTTAAAAAAAAAAGTATTTAAAACAAAATGAATAAAAAAATAAAGGTGATCCGGGTGGGTTTGGGTCTATGTCGCGAGCAGAAAGGTGGTTTAAAAAAAAGGTAATTAAAACAAAATGAATAAAAAAATAAAGGTTATCCGGGTGGGGGTGGGTCTATGTCGCGAGCAGAAAGGTGGTTTAAAGAAAAAGGTATTTAAAACAAAATGAATGAAAAAATAAAAGTGATTTAGGTGGGGGTGGGTCTATGTCGCTAGCAGAAAGGTAGTTTAAAGAAAAAGGTATTTAAAACAAAATGAATAAAAAAATAAAAGTGATCCGGGTGGGGTTGTGTCTATGTCGCGAGCAGAAAGGTGGTTTAAAAAAAAGGTAATTAAAACAAAATGAATAAAAAAATAAAGGTGATCCGGGTGTGGGTGGGTCTATGTCGCTAGCAGAAAGGTAGTTTAAAGAAAAAGGTATTTAAAACAAAATGAATAAAAAAATAAAAGTGATTCGGGTGGGGGTGGGTCTATGTCGCGAGCAGAAAAGTGGTTTAAACAAAAGGTATTTTACACTAAATAAATTAAAAATAAAGGTGATCCGGTTGTGGCTGAGTCTATGTCCCGAGCAGAAAGGTGGTTTAAAAAAAAAAAATTTAAAACAAAATGAATAAAAAAATAAAGGTGATCCGGGTGGGGGTGGGTCTATATCGCTAGCAGAAAGGTGGTTTAAAAAACAAAAAAAATTAAAACAAAATGAATAAAAAAATAAAGGTGATCCGGGTGTGGGTGGGTCTATGTCGCTAGCAGAAAGGTAGTTTAAAGAAAAAGGTATTTAAAACAAAATGAATAAAAAAATAAAAGTGATTCGGGTGGGGGTGGGTCTATGTCGCGAGCAGAAAAGTGGTTTAAACAAAAGGTATTTTACACTAAATAAATTAAAAATAAAGGTGATCCGGTTGTGGCTGAGTCTATGTCCCGAGCAGAAAGGTGGTTTAAAAAAAAAAGTATTTAAAACAAAATGAATAAAAAAATGAAGGTGATCCGGGTGGGGGTGGGTCTATATCGCGAGCAGAAAGGTGGTTTAAAGAAAAAGGTATTTAAAACAAAATGAATGAAAAAATAAAAGTGATTCGGGTGGGGGTGGGTCTATATTGCGAGCAGAAAGGTGGTTTAAAAAAAAAGGTATTTAAAACAAAATGAATGAAAAAATAAAAGTGATTCGGGTGGGGGTGGGTCTATGTCGCGAGCAGAAAAGTGGTTTAAAAAAAAAAGTATTTAAAACAAAATGAATAAAAAAATAAAGGTGATCCGGGTGGGGTGGGTCTATATCGCTAGCAGAAAGGTGGTTTAATAAACAAAAAAAATTAAAAAAAAATGAATAAAAAAATAAAGGTGATCCGGGTGTGGGTGGGTCTATGTCGCTAGCAGAAAGGTAGTTTAAAGAAAAAGGTATTTAAAACAAAATGAATAAAAAAATAAAAGTGATTCGGGTGGGGGTGGGTCTATGTCGCGAGCAGAAAAGTGGTTTAAACAAAAGGTATTTTACACTAAATAAATTAAAAATAAAGGTGATCCGGTTGTGGCTGGATCTATGTCGCGAGCAGAAAGGTGGTTTAAAAAAAAGGTAATTAAAACAAAATGAATAAAAAAATAAGGGTTATCCGGGTGGGGGTGGGTCTATGTCGCGAGCAGAAAGGTGGTTTAAAGAAAAAGGTATTTAAAACAAAATGAATGAAAAAATAAAAGTGATTCGGGTGGGGGTGGGTCTATGTCGCTAGCAGAAAGGTAGTTTAAAGAAAAAGGTATTTAAAACAAAATGAATGAAAAAATAAAAGTGATTCGGGTGGGGGTGGGTCTATGTCGCTAGCAGAAAGGTGGTTTAAAAAAAAAGGTATTTAAAACAAAATGAATAAAAAAATAAAAGTGATTCGGGTGGGGGTGGGTCTATGTCGCTAGCAGAAAGGTGGTTTAAAAAAAAAGGTATTTAAAACAAAATGAATGAAAAAATAAAAGTGATTCGGGTGGGGGTGGGTCTATGTCGCTAGCAGAAAGGTGGTTTAAAAAAAAAGGTATTTAAAACAAAATGAATGAAAAAATAAAAGTGATTCGGGTGGGGGTGGGTCTATGTCGCTAGCAGAAAGGTAGTTTAAAGAAAAAGGTATTTAAAACAAAATGAATAAAAAAATAAAAGTGATCCGGGTGGGGTTGTGTCTATGTCGCGAGCAGAAAGGTGGTTTAAAAAAAAGGTAATTAAAACAAAATGAATAAAAAAATAAAGGTGATCCGGGTGTGGGTGGGTCTATGTCGCTAGCAGAAAGGTAGTTTAAAGAAAAAGGTATTTAAAACAAAATGAATAAAAAAATAAAAGTGATAAGGGTGGGGGTGGGTCTATGTCGCGAGCAGAAAAGTGGTTTAAACAAAAGGTATTTTACACTAAATAAATTAAAAATAAAGGTGATCCGGTTGTGGCTGAGTCTATGTCCCGAGCAGAAAGGTGGTTTAAAAAAAAAAAATTTAAAACAAAATGAATAAAAAAATAAAGGTGATCCGGGTGGGGGTGGGTCTATATCGCTAGCAGAAAGGTAGTTTAAAGAAAAAGGTATCTAAAACAAAATGAATGAAAAAATAAAAGTGATTCGGGTGGGGGTGGGTCTATGTCGCTAGCAGAAACGTGGTTTAAAAAAAAAAGTATTAAAAACAAAATGAATAAAAAAATAAAGGTGATCCGGGTGGGTTTGGGTCTATGTCGCGAGCAGAAAGGTGGTTTAAAAAAAAGGTAATTAAAACAAAATGAATAAAAAAATAAAGGTGATCCGGGTGGGGGTGGGTCTATATTGCGAGCAGAAAGGTGGTTTAAAAAAAAAGGTATTTAAAACAAAATGAATGAAAAAATAAAGGTGATCCGGGTGGGGTTGGGTCTATGTCGCGAGCAGAAAGGTGGTTTAAAAAAAAGGTAATTAAAACAAAATGAATGTAAAAATAAAAGTGATTCGGGTGGGGGTGGGTCTATGTCGCTAGCAGAAAGGTGGTTTAAAAAAAAAGGTATTTAAAACAAAATGAATGAAAAAATAAAAGTGATTCGGGTGGGGGTGGGTCTATGTCGCTAGCAGAAAGGTGGTTTAAAAAAAAAGGTATTTAAAACAAAATGAATAAAAAAATAAAAGTGATTCGGGTGGGGGTGGGTCTATGTCGCGAGCAGAAAAGTGGTTTAAACAAAAGGTATTTTACACTAAATAAATTAAAAATAAAGGTGATCCGGGTGGGGGTGGGTCTATGTCGCGAGCAGAAAGGTGGTTTAAAAAAAAAGGTATTTAAAACAAAATGAATAAAAAAAAAGGTATTTAAAACAAAATGAATAAAAAAATAAAAGTTATTCGGGTGGGGGTGGGTCTATGTCGCGAGCAGAAATGTGGTTTAAACAAAAGGTATTTTACACTAAATAAATTAAAAATAAAGGTGATCCGGTTGTGGCTGAGTCTATGTCCCGAGCAGAAAGGTGGTTTAAAAAAAAAAAAATTTAAAACAAAATGAATAAAAAAATAAAGGTGATCCGGGTGGGGGTGGGTCTATATCGCGAGCAGAAAGGTCGTTTAAAAAAAAAGGTATCTAAAACAAAATGAATGAAAAAATAAAAGTGATTCGGGTGGGGGTGGGTCTATGTCGCTAGCAGAAAGGTGGTTTAAAAAAAAAAGTATTAAAAACAAAATGAATAAAAAAATAAAGGTGATCCGGGTGGGTTTGGGTCTATGTCGCGAGCAGAAAGGTGGTTTAAAAAAAAGGTAATTAAAACAAAATGAATAAAAAAATAAAGGTGATCCGGGTGTGGGTGGGTCTATGTCGCGAGCAGAAAGGTGGTTTAAAAAAAAAGGTATTTAAAACAAAATGAATAAAAAAATAAAGGTGATCCGGGTGGGTTTGGGTCTATGTCGCGAGCAGAAAGGTGGTTTAAAAAAAAGGTAATTAAAACAAAATGAATGTAAAAATAAAAGTGATTCGGGTGGGGGTGGGTCTATGTCGCTAGCAGAAAGGTGGTTTAAAAAAAAAGGTATTTAAAACAAAATGAATGAAAAAATAAAAGTGATTCGGGTGGGGGTGGGTCTATGTCGCTAGCAGAAAGGTGGTTTAAAAAAAAAGGTATTTAAAACAAAATGAATAAAAAAATAAAAGTGATTCGGGTGGGGGTGGGTCTATGTCGCGAGCAGAAAAGTGGTTTAAACAAAAGGTATTTTACACTAAATAAATTAAAAATAAAGGTGATCCGGGTGGGGGTGGGTCTATGTCGCGAGCAGAAAGGTGGTTTAAAAAAAAAGGTATTTAAAACAAAATGAATAAAAAAAAAAGGTATTTAAAACAAAATGAATAAAAAAATAAATGTTATTCGGGTGGGGGTGGGTCTATGTCGCGAGCAGAAATGTGGTTTAAACAAAAGGTATTTTACACTAAATAAATTAAAAATAAAGGTGATCCGGTTGTGGCTGAGTCTATGTCCCGAGCAGAAAGGTGGTTTAAAAAAAAAAAATTTAAAACAAAATGAATAAAAAAATAAAGGTGATCCGGGTGGGGGTGGGTCTATATCGCTAGCAGAAAGGTAGTTTAAAGAAAAAGGTATCTAAAACAAAATGAATGAAAAAATAAAAGTGATTCGGGTGGGGGTGGGTCTATGTCGCTAGCAGAAAGGTGGTTTAAAAAAAAAAGTATTAAAAACAAAATGAATAAAAAAATAAAGGTGATCCGGGTGGGGGTGGGTCTATGTCGCGAGCAGAAAGGTGGTTTAAAAAAAAGGTAATTAAAACAAAATGAATAAAAAAATAAAGGTGATCCGGGTGGGGGTGGGTCTATATTGCGAGCAGAAAGGTGGTTTAAAAAAAAAGGTATTTAAAACAAAATGAATGAAAAAATAAAGGTGATCCGGGTGGGGTTGGGTCTATGTCGCGAGCAGAAAGGTGGTTTAAAAAAAAGGTAATTAAAACAAAATGAATGTAAAAATAAAAGTGATGCGGGTGGGGGTGGGTCTATGTCGCTAGCAGAAAGGTGGTTTAAAAAAAAAGGTATTTAAAACAAAATGAATGAAAAAATAAAAGTGATTCGGGTGGGGGTGGGTCTATGTCGCTAGCAGAAAGGTGGTTTAAAAAAAAAGGTATTTAAAACAAAATGAATAAAAAAATAAAAGTGATTCGGGTGGGGGTGGGTCTATGTCGCGAGCAGAAAAGTGGTTTAAACAAAAGGTATTTTACACTAAATAAATTAAAAATAAAGGTGATCCGGGTGGGGGTGGGTCTATGTCGCGAGCAGAAAGGTGGTTTAAAAAAAAAGGTATTTAAAACAAAATGAATAAAAAAAAAAGGTATTTAAAACAAAATGAATAAAAAAATAAAAGTTTTTGGGGTGGGGGTGGGTCTATGTCGCGAGCAGAAAAGTGGTTTAAACAAAAGGTATTTTACACTAAATAAATTAAAAATAAAGGTGATCCGGTTGTGGCTGGGTCTATGTCCCGAGCAGAAAGTTGGTTTAAAAAAAAAAAAAATTAAAACAAAATGAATAAAAAAATAAAGGTGATCCGGGTGGGGGTGGGTCTATATCGCGAGCAGAAAGGTGGTTTAAAAAAAAAGGTATTTAAAACGAAATGAATAAAAAAATAAAGGTGATCCGGGTGGGTTTGGGTCTATGGCGCGAGCAGAAAGGTGGTTTAAAAAAAAGGTAATTAAAACAAAATGAATAAAAAAATAAAGGTGATCCGGGTGGGGGTGGGTCTATATTGCGAGCAGAAAGGTGGTTTAAAAAAAAAGGTATTTAAAACAAAATGAATGAAAAAATAAAGGTGATCCGGGTGGGGTTGGGTCTATGTCGCGAACAGAAAGGTGGTTTAAAAAAAAGGTAATTAAAACAAAATGAATAAAAAAATAAAGGTGATCCGGGTGGGGGTGGGTCTATGTCGCGAGCAGAAAAGTGGTTTAAAAAACAAAAAAAATTAAAACAAAATGAATAAAAAAATAAAGGTGATCCGGGTGGGGGTGGGTCTATGTCGCGAGCAGAAAGGTGGTTTAAAGAAAAAGGTATTTAAAACAAAATGAATGAAAAAAGAAAAGTGATTCAGGTGGGGGTGGGTCTATGTCGCTAGCAGAAAGGTCGTTTAAAAAAAAAGGTATCTAAAACAAAATGAATGAAAAAATAAAAGTGATTCGGGTGGGGGTGGGTCTATGTCGCTAGCAGAAAGGTGGTTTAAAAAAAAAAGTATTTAAAACAAAATGAATAAAAAAATAAAGGTGATCCGGGTGGGGGTGGGTCTATGTCGCTAGCAGAAAGGTGGTTTAAAAAAAAAGGTATTTAAAACAAAATGAATAAAAAAAAAAGGTATTTAAAACAAAATGAATAAAAAAATAAAAGTGATTCGGGTGGGGGTGGGTCTATGTCGCGAGCAGAAAAGTGGTTTAAACAAAAGGTATTTTACACTAAATAAATTAAAAATAAAGGTGATCCGGGTGGGGGTGGGTCTATATCGCGAGCAGAAAGGTGGTTTAAAGAAAAAGGTATTTAAAACAAAATGAATGAAAAAATAAAAGTGATTCGGGTGGGGGTGGGTCTATGTCGCTAGCAGAAAGGTAGTTTAAAGAAAAAGGTATTTAAAACAAAATGAATAAAAAAATAAAAGTGATTCGGGTGGGGGTGGGTCTATGTCGCTAGCAGAAAGGTGGTTTAAAAAAAAAGGTATTTAAAACAAAATGAATGAAAAAATAAAAGTGATTCGGGTGGGGGTGGGTCTATGTCGCGAGCAGAAAAGTGGTTTAAACAAAAGGTATTTTACACTAAATAAATTAAAAATAAAGGTGATCCGGTTGTGGCTGGGTCTATGTCCCGAGCAGAAAGTTGGTTTAAAAAAAAAAAAAATTAAAACAAAATGAATAAAAAAATAAAGGTGATCCGGGTGGGAGTGGGTCTATATCGCGAGCAGAAAGGTGGTTTAAAAAAAAAGGTATTTAAAACGAAATGAATAAAAAAATAAAGGTGATCCGGGTGGGTTTGGGTCTATGGCGCGAGCAGAAAGGTGGTTTAAAAAAAAGGTAATTAAAACAAAATGAATAAAAAAATAAAGGTGATCCGGGTGGGGGTGGGTCTATATTGCGAGCAGAAAGGTGGTTTAAAAAAAAAGGTATTTAAAACAAAATGAATGAAAAAATAAAGGTGATCCGGGTGGGGTTGGGTCTATGTCGCGAACAGAAAGGTGGTTTAAAAAAAAGGTAATTAAAACAAAATGAATAAAAAAATAAAGGTGATCCGGGTGGGGGTGGGTCTATGTCGCGAGCAGAAAAGTGGTTTAAAAAACAAAAAAAATTAAAACAAAATGAATAAAAAAATAAAGGTGATCCGGGTGGGGGTGGGTCTATGTCGCGAGCAGAAAGGTGGTTTAAAGAAAAAGGTATTTAAAACAAAATGAATGAAAAAAGAAAAGTGATTCAGGTGGGGGTGGGTCTATGTCGCTAGCAGAAAGGTCGTTTAAAAAAAAAGGTATCTAAAACAAAATGAATGAAAAAATAAAAGTGATTCGGGTGGGGGTGGGTCTATGTCGCTAGCAGAAAGGTGGTTTAAAAAAAAAAGTATTTAAAACAAAATGAATAAAAAAATAAAGGTGATCCGGGTGGGGGTGGGTCTATGTCGCTAGCAGAAAGGTGGTTTAAAAAAAAAGGTATTTAAAACAAAATGAATAAAAAAAAAAAGGTATTTAAAACAAAATGAATAAAAAAATAAAAGTGATTCGGGTGGGGGTGGGTCTATGTCGCGAGCAGAAAAGTGGTTTAAACAAAAGGTATTTTACACTAAATAAATTAAAAATAAAGGTGATCCGGTTGTGGCTGAGTCTATGTCCCGAGCAGAAAGGTGGTTTAAAAAAAAAAAAATTTAAAACAAAATGAATAAAAAAATAAAGGTGATCCGGGTGGGGGTGGGTCTATATCGCGAGCAGAAAGGTCGTTTAAAAAAAAAGGTATCTAAAACAAAATGAATGAAAAAATAAAAGTGATTCGGGTGGGGGTGGGTCTATGTCGCTAGCAGAAAGGTGGTTTAAAAAAAAAAGTATTAAAAACAAAATGAATAAAAAAATAAAGGTGATCCGGGTGGGTTTGGGTCTATGTCGCGAGCAGAAAGGTGGTTTAAAAAAAAGGTAATTAAAACAAAATGAATAAAAAAATAAAGGTGATCCGGGTGGGGGTGGGTCTATATTGCGAGCAGAAAGGTGGTTTAAAAAAAAAGGTATTTTACACTAAATAAATTAAAAATAAAGGTGATCCGGGTGGGGGTGGGTCTATGTCGCGAGCAGAAAGGTGGTTTAAAAAAAAAGGTATTTAAAACAAAATGAATAAAAAAAAAAGGTATTTAAAACAAAATGAATAAAAAAATAAAAGTTATTCGGGTGGGGGTGGGTCTATGTCGCGAGCAGAAATGTGGTTTAAACAAAAGGTATTTTACACTAAATAAATTAAAAATAAAGGTGATCCGGTTGTGGCTGAGTCTATGTCCCGAGCAGAAAGGTGGTTTAAAAAAAAAAAATTTAAAACAAAATGAATAAAAAAATAAAGGTGATCCGGGTGGGGGTGGGTCTATATCGCTAGCAGAAAGGTAGTTTAAAGAAAAAGGTATCTAAAACAAAATGAATGAAAAAATAAAAGTGATTCGGGTGGGGGTGGGTCTATGTCGCTAGCAGAAAGGTGGTTTAAAAAAAAAAGTATTAAAAACAAAATGAATAAAAAAATAAAGGTGATCCGGGTGGGTTTGGGTCTATGTCGCGAGCAGAAAGGTGGTTTAAAAAAAAGGTAATTAAAACAAAATGAATAAAAAAATAAAGGTGATCCGGGTGGGGGTGGGTCTATATTGCGAGCAGAAAGGTGGTTTAAAAAAAAAGGTATTTAAAACAAAATGAATGAAAAAATAAAGGTGATCCGGGTGGGGTTGGGTCTATGTCGCGAGCAGAAAGGTGGTTTAAAAAAAAGGTAATTAAAACAAAATGAATGTAAAAATAAAAGTGATTCGGGTGGGGGTGGGTCTATGTCGCTAGCAGAAAGGTGGTTTAAAAAAAAAGGTATTTAAAACAAAATGAATGAAAAAATAAAAGTGATTCGGGTGGGGGTGGGTCTATGTCGCTAGCAGAAAGGTGGTTTAAAAAAAAAGGTATTTAAAACAAAATGAATAAAAAAATAAATGTGATCCGGGTGGGGGTGGGTCTATGTCGCGAGCAGAAAAGTGGTTTAAACAAAAGGTATTTTACACTAAATAAATTAAAAATAAAGGTGATCCGGGTGGGGGTGGGTCTATGTCGCGAGCAGAAAGGTGGTTTAAAAAAAAAGGTATTTAAAACAAAATGAATAAAAAAAAAAGGTATTTAAAACAAAATGAATAAAAAAATAAAAGTTATTCGGGTGGGGGTGGGTCTATGTCGCGAGCAGAAAAGTGGTTTAAACAAAAGGTATTTTACACTAAATAAATTAAAAATAAAGGTGATCCGGTTGTGGCTGGGTCTATGTCCCGAGCAGAAAGTTGGTTTAAAAAAAAAAAAAATTAAAACAAAATGAATAAAAAAATAAAGGTGATCCGGGTGGGGGTGGGTCTATATCGCGAGCAGAAAGGTGGTTTAAAAAAAAAGGTATTTAAAACAAAATGAATAAAAAAATAAAGGTGATCCGGGTGGGTTTGGGTCTATGGCGCGAGCAGAAAGGTGGTTTAAAAAAAAGGTAATTAAAACAAAATGAATAAAAAAATAAAGGTGATCCGGGTGGGGGTGGGTCTATATTGCGAGCAGAAAGGTGGTTTAAAAAAAAAGGTATTTAAAACAAAATGAATGAAAAAATAAAGGTGATCCGGGTGGGGTTGGGTCTATGTCGCGAACAGAAAGGTGGTTTAAAAAAAAGGTAATTAAAACAAAATGAATAAAAAAATAAAGGTGATCCGGGTGGGGGTGGGTCTATGTCGCGAGCAGAAAAGTGGTTTAAAAAACAAAAAAAATTAAAACAAAATGAATAAAAAAATAAAGGTGATCCGGGTGGGGGTGGGTCTATGTCGCGAGCAGAAAGGTGGTTTAAAGAAAAAGGTATTTAAAACAAAATGAATGAAAAAAGAAAAGTGATTCAGGTGGGGGTGGGTCTATGTCGCTAGCAGAAAGGTCGTTTAAAAAAAAAGGTATCTAAAACAAAATGAATGAAAAAATAAAAGTGATTCGGGTGGGGGTGGGTCTATGTCGCTAGCAGAAAGGTGGTTTAAAAAAAAAAGTATTTAAAACAAAATGAATAAAAAAATAAAGGTGATCCGGGTGGGGGTGGGTCTATGTCGCTAGCAGAAAGGTGGTTTAAAAAAAAAGGTATTTAAAACAAAATGAATAAAAAAAAAAAGGTATTTAAAACAAAATGAATAAAAAAATAAAAGTGATTCGGGTGGGGGTGGGTCTATGTCGCGAGCAGAAAAGTGGTTTAAACAAAAGGTATTTTACACTAAATAAATTAAAAATAAAGGTGATCCGGGTGGGGGTGGGTCTATATCGCGAGCAGAAAGGTGGTTTAAAGAAAAAGGTATTTAAAACAAAATGAATGAAAAAATAAAAGTGATTCGGGTGGGGGTGGGTCTATGTCGCTAGCAGAAAGGTAGTTTAAAGAAAAAGGTATTTAAAACAAAATGAATAAAAAAATAAAAGTGATTCGGGTGGGGGTGGGTCTATGTCGCTAGCAGAAAGGTGGTTTAAAAAAAAAGGTATTTAAAACAAAATGAATGAAAAAATAAAAGTGATTCGGGTGGGGGTGGGTCTATGTCGCGAGCAGAAAAGTGGTTTAAAAAAAAAAGTATTTAAAACAAAATGAATAAAAAAATAAAGGTGATCCGGGTTGGTGTGGGTCTATGTCGCGAGCAGAAAGGTGGTTTAAAAAAAAAAGTATTTAAAACAAAATGAATAAAAAAATAAAGGTGATCCGGGTGGGGGTGGGTCTATATCGCGAGCAGAAAGGTCGTTTAAAAAAAAAGGTATCTAAAACAAAATGAATAAAAAAAAAAGGTATTTAAGACAAAATGAATAAAAAAATAAAAGTCATTCGGGTGGGGGTGGGTCTATGTCGCGAGCAGAAAAGTGGTTTAAACAAAAGGTATTTTACACTAAATAAATTAAAAATAAAGGTGATCCGGTTGTGGCTGAGTCTATGTCCCGAGCAGAAAGGTGGTTTAAAAAAAAAAAAATTTAAAACAAAATGAATAAAAAAATAAAGGTGATCCGGTTGTGGCTGAGTCTATGTCCCGAGCAGAAAGGTGGTTTAAAAAAAAAAAAATTTAAAACAAAATGAATAAAAAAATAAAGGTGATCCGGGTGGGGGTGGGTCTATATCGCGAGCAGAAAGGTGGTTTAAAGAAAAAGGTATTTAAAACAAAATGAATGAAAAAATAAAAGTGATTCGGGTGGGGATGGGTCTATGTCGCTAGCAGAAAGGTAGTTTAAAGAAAAAGGTATTTAAAACAAAATGAATAAAAAAATAAAAGTGATTCGGGTGGGGGTGGGTCTATATTGGGAGCAGAAAGGTGGTTTAAAAAAAAAGGTATTTAAAAAAAAATGAATGAAAAAATAAAAGTGATTCGGGTGGGGGTGGTTCTATGTCGCTAGCAGAAAAGTGGTTTAAAAAAAAAAGTATTTAAAACAAAATGAATAAAAAAATAAAGGTGATCCGGGTGGGTTTGGGTCTATGTCGCGAGCAGAAAGGTGGTTTAAAAAAAAGGTAATTAAAACAAAATGAATAAAAAAATAAAGGTGATCCGGGTGGGGGTGGGTCTATATTGCGAGCAGAAAGGTGGTTTAAAAAAAAAGGTATTTAAAACAAAATGAATAAAAAAATAAAGGTGATCCGGGTGTGGGTGGGTCTATGTCGCGAGCAGAAAAGTGGTTTAAACAAAAGGTATTTTACACTAAATAAATTAAAAATAAAGGTGATCCGGTTGTGGCTGAGTCTATGTCCCGAGCAGAAAGGTGGTTTAAAAAAAAAAAATTTAAAACAAAATGAATAAAAAAATAAGGGTGATCCGGGTGGGGGTGGGTCTATATCGCTAGCAGAAAGGTGGTTTAAAAAACAAAAAAAATTAAAACAAAATGAATAAAAAAATAAAGGTGATCCGGGTGTGGGTGGGTCTATGTCGCTAGCAGAAAGGTAGTTTAAAGAAAAAGGTATTTAAAACAAAATGAATAAAAAAATAAAAGTGATTCGGGTGGGGGTGGGTCTATGTCGCGAGCAGAAAAGTGGTTTAAACAAAAGGTATTTTACACTAAATAAATTAAAAATAAAGGTGATCCGGTTGTGGCTGGGTCTATGTCGCGAGCAGAAAGGTGGTTTAAAAAAAAGGTAATTAAAACAAAATGAATAAAAAAATAAAGGTTATCCGGGTGGGGGTGGGTCTATGTCGCGAGCAGAAAGGTGGTTTAAAGAAAAAGGTATTTAAAACAAAATGAATGAAAAAATAAAAGTGATTTAGGTGGGGGTGGGTCTATGTCGCTAGCAGAAAGGTAGTTTAAAGAAAAAGGTATTTAAAACAAAATGAATAAAAAAATAAAAGTGATCCGGGTGGGGTTGTGTCTATGTCGCGAGCAGAAAGGTGGTTTAAAAAAAAGGTAATTAAAACAAAATTAATAAAAAAATAAAGGTGATCCGGGTGTGGGTGGGTCTATGTCGCTAGCAGAAAGGTAGTTTAAAGAAAAAGGTATTTAAAACAAAATGAATAAAAAAATAAAAGTGATTCGGGTGGGGGTGGGTCTATGTCGCGAGCAGAAAAGTGGTTTAAACAAAAGGTATTTTACACTAAATAAATTAAAAATAAAGGTGATCCGGTTGTGGCTGAGTCTATGTCCCGAGCAGAAAGGTGGTTTAAAAAAAAAAAATTTAAAACAAAATGAATAAAAAAATAAAGGTGATCCGGGTGGGGGTGGGTCTATATCGCTAGCAGAAAGGTGGTTTAAAAAACAAAAAAAATTAAAACAAAATGAATAAAAAAATAAAGGTGATCCGGGTGTGGGTGGGTCTATGTCGCTAGCAGAAAGGTAGTTTAAAGAAAAAGGTATTTAAAACAAAATGAATAAAAAAATAAAAGTGATTCGGGTGGGGGTGGGTCTATGTCGCGAGCAGAAAGGTGGTTTAAAAAAAAAGGTATTTAAAACAAAATGAATGAAAAAATAAAAGTGATTCGGGTGGGGGTGGGTCTATGTCGCTAGCAGAAAGGTAGTTTAAAGAAAAATGTATTTAAAACAAAATGAATAAAAAAATAAAAGTGATTCGGGTGGGGGTGGGTCTATGTCGCGAGCAGAAAAGTGGTTTAAACAAAAGGTATTTTACACTAAATAAATTAAAAATAAAGGTGATCCGGTTGTGGCTGGGTCTATGTCGCGAGCAGAAAGGTGGTTTAAAAAAAAGGTAATTAAAACAAAATGAATAAAAAAATAAAGGTTATCCGGGTGGGGGTGGGTCTATGTCGCGAGCAGAAAGGTGGTTTAAAGAAAAAGGTATTTAAAACAAAATGAATGAAAAAATAAAAGTGATTTAGGTGGAGGTGGGTCTATGTCGCTAGCAGAAAAGTGGTTTAAAAAAAAAGGTATTTAAAACAAAATGAATGAAAAAATAAAAGTGATTCGGGTGGGGGTGGGTCTATGTCGCGAGAAGAAAGGTGGTTTAAAAAAAAAGGTATTTAAAACAAAATGAATAAAAAAATAAAAGTGATTCGGGTGGGGGTGGGTCTATGTCGCGAGCAGAAAGGTGGTTTAAAAAAAAGGTAATTAAAACAAAATGAATAAAAAAATAAAGGTTATCCGGGTGGGGGTGGGTCTATGTCGCGAGCAGAAAGGTGGTTTAAAGAAAAAGGTATTTAAAACAAAATGAATAAAAAAATAAAAGTGATTCGGGTGGGGGTGGGTCTATGTCGCTAGCAGAAAGGTGGTTTAAAAAAAAAGGTATTTAAAACAAAATGAATAACAAAATAAAGGTGATCCGGGTGTGGGTGGGTCTATGTCGCGAGAAGAAAGGTGGTTTAAAAAAAAAGGTATTTAAAACAAAATGAATAAAAAAATAAAAGTGATTCGGGTGGGGGTGGGTCTATGTCGCGAGCAGAAAGGTGGTTTAAAGAAAAAGGTATTTAAAACAAAATGAATGAAAAAATAAAAGTGATTCGGGTGGGGGTGGGTCTATGTCGCTAGCAGAAAGGTAGTTTAAAGAAAAAGGTATTTAAAACAAAATGAATAAAAAAATAAAAGTGATTCGGGTGGGGTTGGGTCTATGTCGCGCGCAGAAAAGTGGTTTAAACAAAAGGTATTTTACACTAAATAAATTAAAAATAAAGGTGATCCGGTTGTGGCTGAGTCTATGTCCCGAGCAGAAAGGTGGTTTAAAAAAAAAAAATTTAAAACAAAATGAATAAAAAAATAAAGGTGATCCGGGTGGGGGTGGGTCTATATCGCTAGCAGAAAGGTGGTTTAAAAAACAAAAAAAATTAAAACAAAATGAATAAAAAAATAAAGGTGATCCGGGTGTGGGTGGGTCTATGTCGCTAGCAGAAAGGTAGTTTAAAGAAAAAGGTATTTAAAACAAAATGAATAAAAAAATAAAAGTGATTCGGGTGGGGGTGGGTCTATGTCGCGAGCAGAAAAGTGATTTAAACAAAAGGTATTTTACACTAAATAAATTAAAAATAAAGGTGATCCGGTTGTGGCTGAGTCTATGTCCCGAGCAGAAAGGTGGTTTAAAAAAAAAAGTATTTAAAACAAAATGAATAAAAAAATGAAGGTGATCCGGGTGGGGGTGGGTCTATATCGCGAGCAGAAAGGTGGTTTAAAGAAAAAGGTATTTAAAACAAAATGAATGAAAAAATAAAAGTGATTCGGGTGGGGGTGGGTCTATATTGCGAGCAGAAAGGTGGTTTAAAAAAAAAGGTATTTAAAACAAAATGAATGAAAAAATAAAGGTGATCCGGGTTGGGGTGGGTCTATGTCGCGAGCAGAAAGGTCGTTTAAAAAAAAAGGTATCTAAAACAAAATGAATGAAAAAATAAAAGTGATTCGGGTGGGGGTGGGTCTATGTCGCTAGCAGAAAGGTGGTTTAAAAAAAAAGGTATTTAAAACAAAATGAATAAAAAAATAAAGGTGATCCGGGTGGGGGTGGGTCTATGTCGCGAGCAGAAAGGTGGTTTAAAAAAAAAGGTATTTAAAACAAAATGAATAAAAAAATAAAAGTGATTCGGGTGGGGGTGGGTCTATGTCGCGAGCAGAAAAGTGGTTTAAACAAAAGGTATTTTACACTAAATAAATTAAAAATAGAGGTGATCCGGTTGTGGCTGAGTCTATGTCCCGAGCAGAAAGGTGGTTTAAAAAAAAAAAATTTTAAACAAAATGAATAAAAAAATAAAGGTGATCCGGGTGTGGGTGGGTCTATGTCGCTAGCAGAAAGGTAGTTTAAAGAAAAAGGTATTTAAAACAAAATGAATAAAAAAATAAAAGTGATTCGGGTGGGGGTGGGTCTATGTCGCGAGCAGAAAAGTGGTTTAAACAAAAGGTATTTTACACTAAATAAATTAAAAATAAAGGTGATCCGGTTGTGGCTGGGTCTATGTCGCGAGCAGAAAGGTGGTTTAAAAAAAAGGTAATTAAAACAAAATGAATAAAAAAATAAAGGTTATCCGGGTGGGGGTGGGTCTATGTCGCGAGCAGAAAGGTGGTTTAAAGAAAAAGGTATTTAAAACAAAATGAATGAAAAAATAAAAGTGATTTAGGTGGAGGTGGGTCTATGTCGCTAGCAGAAAGGTGGTTTAAAAAAAAAGGTATTTAAAACAAAATGAATGAAAAAATAAAAGTGATTCGGGTGGGGGTGGGTCTATGTCGCTAGCAGAAAGGTGGTTTAAAAAAAAAGGTATTTAAAACAAAATGAATGAAAAAATAAAAGTGATTCGGGTGGGGGTGGGTCTATGTCGCTAGCAGAAAGGTAGTTTAAAGAAAAATGTATTTAAAACAAAATGAATAAAAAAATAAATGTGATTCGGGTGGGGGTGGGTCTATGTCGCGAGCAGAAAAGTGGTTTAAACAAAAGGTATTTTACACTAAATAAATTAAAAATAAAGGTGATCCGGTTGTGGCTGGGTCTATGTCGCGAGCAGAAAGGTGGTTTAAAAAAAAGGTAATTAAAACAAAATGAATAAAAAAATAAAGGTTATCCGGGTGGGGGTGGGTCTATGTCGCGAGCAGAAAGGTGGTTTAAAGAAAAAGGTATTTAAAACAAAATGAATGAAAAAATAAAAGTGATTTAGGTGGAGGTGGGTCTATGTCGCTAGCAGAAAAGTGGTTTAAACAAAAGGTATTTTACACTAAATAAATTAAAAATAAAGGTGATCCGGTTGTGGCTGAGTCTATGTCCCGAGCAGAAAGGTGGTTTAAAAAAAAAAAATTTAAAACAAAATGAATAAAAAAATAAAGGTGATCCGGGTGGGGGTGGGTCTATATCGCTAGCAGAAAGGTGGTTTAAAAAACAAAAAAAATTAAAACAAAATGAATAAAAAAATAAAGGTGATCCGGGTGTGGGTGGGTCTATGTCGCTAGCAGAAAGGTAGTTTAAAGAAAAAGGTATTTAAAACAAAATGAATAAAAAAATAAAAGTGATTCGGGTGGGGGTGGGTCTATGTCGCGAGCAGAAAAGTGATTTAAACAAAAGGTATTTTACACTAAATAAATTAAAAATAAAGGTGATCCGGTTGTGGCTGAGTCTATGTCCCGAGCAGAAAGGTGGTTTAAAAAAAAAAGTATTTAAAACAAAATGAATAAAAAAATGAAGGTGATCCGGGTGGGGGTGGGTCTATATCGCGAGCAGAAAGGTGGTTTAAAGAAAAAGGTATTTAAAACAAAATGAATGAAAAAATAAAAGTGATTCGGGTGGGGGTGGGTCTATATTGCGAGCAGAAAGGTGGTTTAAAAAAAAAGGTATTTAAAACAAAATGAATGAAAAAATAAAGGTGATCCGGGTTGGGGTGGGTCTATGTCGCGAGCAGAAAGGTCGTTTAAAAAAAAAGGTATCTAAAACAAAATGAATGAAAAAATAAAAGTGATTCGGGTGGGGGTGGGTCTATGTCGCTAGCAGAAAGGTGGTTTAAAAAAAAAAGTATTTAAAACAAAATGAATAAAAAAATAAAGGTGATCCGGGTGGGGGTGGGTCTATGTCGCGAGCAGAAAGGTGGTTTAAAAAAAAAGGTATTTAAAACAAAATGAATAAAAAAATAAAAGTGATTCGGGTGGGGGTGGGTCTATGTCGCGAGCAGAAAAGTGGTTTAAACAAAAGGTATTTTACACTAAATAAATTAAAAATAGAGGTGATCCGGTTGTGGCTGAGTCTATGTCCCGAGCAGAAAGGTGGTTTAAAAAAAAAAAATTTTAAACAAAATGAATAAAAAAATAAAGGTGATCCGGGTGTGGGTGGGTCTATGTCGCTAGCAGAAAGGTAGTTTAAAGAAAAAGGTATTTAAAACAAAATGAATAAAAAAATAAAAGTGATTCGGGTGGGGGTGGGTCTATGTCGCGAGCAGAAAAGTGGTTTAAACAAAAGGTATTTTACACTAAATAAATTAAAAATAAAGGTGATCCGGTTGTGGCTGGGTCTATGTCGCGAGCAGAAAGGTGGTTTAAAAAAAAGGTAATTAAAACAAAATGAATAAAAAAATAAAGGTTATCCGGGTGGGGGTGGGTCTATGTCGCGAGCAGAAAGGTGGTTTAAAGAAAAAGGTATTTAAAACAAAATGAATGAAAAAATAAAAGTGATTTAGGTGGAGGTGGGTCTATGTCGCTAGCAGAAAGGTGGTTTAAAAAAAAAGGTATTTAAAACAAAATGAATGAAAAAATAAAAGTGATTCGGGTGGGGGTGGGTCTATGTCGCTAGCAGAAAGGTGGTTTAAAAAAAAAGGTATTTAAAACAAAATGAATGAAAAAATAAAAGTGATTCGGGTGGGGGTGGGTCTATGTCGCTAGCAGAAAGGTAGTTTAAAGAAAAATGTATTTAAAACAAAATGAATAAAAAAATAAATGTGATTCGGGTGGGGGTGGGTCTATGTCGCGAGCAGAAAAGTGGTTTAAACAAAAGGTATTTTACACTAAATAAATTAAAAATAAAGGTGATCCGGTTGTGGCTGGGTCTATGTCGCGAGCAGAAAGGTGGTTTAAAAAAAAGGTAATTAAAACAAAATGAATAAAAAAATAAAGGTTATCCGGGTGGGGGTGGGTCTATGTCGCGAGCAGAAAGGTGGTTTAAAGAAAAAGGTATTTAAAACAAAATGAATGAAAAAATAAAAGTGATTTAGGTGGAGGTGGGTCTATGTCGCTAGCAGAAAAGTGGTTTAAAAAAAAAGGTATTTAAAACAAAATGAATGAAAAAATAAAAGTGATTCGGGTGGGGGTGGGTCTATGTCGCGAGAAGAAAGGTGGTTTAAAAAAAAAGGTATTTAAAACAAAATGAATAAAAAAATAAAAGTGATTCGGGTGGGGGTGGGTCTATGTCGCGAGCAGAAAGGTGGTTTAAAAAAAAGGTAATTAAAACAAAATGAATAAAAAAATAAAGGTTATCCGGGTGGGGGTGGGTCTATGTCGCGAGCAGAAAGGTGGTTTAAAGAAAAAGGTATTTAAAACAAAATGAATAAAAAAATAAAAGTGATTCGGGTGGGGGTGGGTCTATGTCGCTAGCAGAAAGGTGGTTTAAAAAAAAAGGTATTTAAAACAAAATGAATAACAAAATAAAGGTGATCCGGGTGTGGGTGGGTCTATGTCGCGAGAAGAAAGGTGGTTTAAAAAAAAAGGTATTTAAAACAAAATGAATAAAAAAATAAAAGTGATTCGGGTGGGGGTGGGTCTATGTCGCGAGCAGAAAGGTGGTTTAAAGAAAAAGGTATTTAAAACAAAATGAATGAAAAAATAAAAGTGATTCGGGTGGGGGTGGGTCTATGTCGCTAGCAGAAAGGTAGTTTAAAGAAAAAGGTATTTAAAACAAAATGAATAAAAAAATAAAAGTGATTCGGGTGGGGTTGGGTCTATGTCGCGCGCAGAAAAGTGGTTTAAACAAAAGGTATTTTACACTAAATAAATTAAAAATAAAGGTGATCCGGTTGTGGCTGGGTCTATGTCGCGAGCAGAAAGGTGGTTTAAAAAAAAGGTAATTAAAACAAAATGAATAAAAAAATAAAGGTTATCCGGGTGGGGGTGGGTCTATGTCGCGAGCAGAAAGGTGGTTTAAAGAAAAAGGTATTTAAAACAAAATGAATGAAAAAATAAAAGTGATTCGGGTGGGGGTGGGTCTATGTCGCTAGCAGAAAGGTAGTTTAAAGAAAAAGGTATTTAAAACAAAATGAATGAAAAAATAAAAGTGATTCGGGTGGGGGTGGGTCTATGTCGCTAGCAGAAAGGTGGTTTAAAAAAAAAGGTATTTAAAACAAAATGAATAAAAAAATAAAAGTGATTCGGGTGGGGGTGGGTCTATGTCGCGAGCAGAAAAGTGGTTTAAACAAAAGGTATTTTACACTAAATAAATTAAAAATAAAGGTGATCCGGGTGGGGGTGGGTCTATGTCGCGAGCAGAAAGGTGGTTTAAAAAAAAAGGTATTTAAAACAAAATGAATAAAAAAAAAAGGTATTTAAAACAAAATGAATAAAAAAATAAAAGTTATTCGGGTGGGGGTGGGTCTATGTCACGAGCAGAAAAGTGGTTTAAACAAAAGGTATTTTACACTAAATAAATTAAAAATAAAGGTGATCCGGTTGTGGCTGGGTCTATGTCCCGAGCAGAAAGTTGGTTTAAAAAAAAAAAAAATTAAAACAAAATGAATAAAAAAATAAAGGTGATCCGGGTGGGAGTGGGTCTATATCGCGAGCAGAAAGGTGGTTTAAAAAAAAAGGTATTTAAAACGAAATGAATAAAAAAATAAAGGTGATCCGGGTGGGTTTGGGTCTATGGCGCGAGCAGAAAGGTGGTTTAAAAAAAAGGTAATTAAAACAAAATGAATAAAAAAATAAAGGTGATCCGGGTGGGGGTGGGTCTATATTGCGAGCAGAAAGGTGGTTTAAAAAAAAAGGTATTTAAAACAAAATGAATGAAAAAATAAAGGTGATCCGGGTGGGGTTGGGTCTATGTCGCGAACAGAAAGGTGGTTTAAAAAAAAGGTAATTAAAACAAAATGAATAAAAAAATAAAGGTGATCCGGGTGGGGGTGGGTCTATGTCGCGAGCAGAAAAGTGGTTTAAAAAACAAAAAAAATTAAAACAAAATGAATAAAAAAATAAAGGTGATCCGGGTGGG
This sequence comes from Ancistrocerus nigricornis, assembly GCA_916049575.1. NCBI lineage: Eukaryota > Metazoa > Arthropoda > Insecta > Hymenoptera > Vespidae > Ancistrocerus > Ancistrocerus nigricornis. The sequence continues at coordinate 16,777,709 of OU696665.1, forward strand.
GGTGGGTCTATGTCGCGAGCAGAAAAGTGGTTTAAAAAACAAAAAAATTTAAAACAAAATGAATAAAAAAATAAAGGTGATCCGGGTGGGGGTGGGTCTATATCGCGAGCAGAAAGGTGGTTTAAAGAAAAAGGTATTTAAAACAAAATGAATAAAAAAATAAAAGTGATTCGGGTGGGGGTGGGTCTATGTCGCTAGCAGAAAGGTAGTTTAAAGAAAAAGGTATTTAAAACAAAATGAATAAAAAAATAAAAGTGATTCGGGTGGGGGTGGGTCTATGTCGCGAGCAGAAAAGTGGTTTAAACAAAAGGTATTTTACACTAAATAAATTAAAAATAAAGGTGATCCGGTTGTGGCTGGGTCTATGTCGCTAGCAGAAAGGTAGTTTAAAGAAAAAGGTATTTAAAACAAAATGAATAAAAAAATAAAAGTGATTCGGGTGGGGGTGGGTCTATGTCGCGAGCAGAAAAGTGGTTTAAACAAAAGGTATTTTACACTAAATAAATTAAAAATAAAGGTGATCCGGTTGTGGCTGGGTCTATGTCGCGAGCAGAAAGGTGGTTTAAAAAAAAGGTAATTAAAACAAAATGAATAAAAAAATAAAGGTTATCCGGGTGGGGGTGGGTCTATGTCGCGAGCAGAAAGGTGGTTTAAAGAAAAAGGTATTTAAAACAAAATGAATGAAAAAATAAAAGTGATTTAGGTGGAGGTGGGTCTATGTCGCTAGCAGAAAGGTGGTTTAAAAAAAAAGGTATTTAAAACAAAATGAATGAAAAAATAAAAGTGATTCGGGTGGGGGTGGGTCTATGTCGCTAGCAGAAAGGTGGTTTAAAAAAAAAGGTATTTAAAACAAAATGAATGAAAAAATAAAAGTGATTCGGGTGGGGGTGGGTCTATGTCGCTAGTAGAAAGGTAGTTTAAAGAAAAAGGTATTTAAAACAAAATGAATAAAAAAATAAAAGTGATCCGGGTGGGGTTGTGTCTATGTCGCGAGCAGAAAGGTGGTTTAAAAAAAAGGTAATTAAAACAAAATGAATAAAAAAATAAAGGTGATCCGGGTGTGGGTGGGTCTATGTCGCTAGCAGAAAGGTAGTTTAAAGAAAAAGGTATTTAAAACAAAATGAATAAAAAAATAAAAGTGATTCGGGTGGGGGTGGGTCTATGTCGCGAGCAGAAAAGTGGTTTAAACAAAAGGTATTTTACACTAAATAAATTAAAAATAAAGGTGATCCGGTTGTGGCTGAGTCTATGTCCCGAGCAGAAAGGTGGTTTAAAAAAAAAAAATTTAAAACAAAATGAATAAAAAAATAAAGGTGATCCGGGTGGGGGTGGGTCTATATCGCTAGCAGAAAGGTGGTTTAAAAAACAAAAAAAATTAAAACAAAATGAATAAAAAAATAAAGGTGATCCGGGTGTGGGTGGGTCTATGTCGCTAGCAGAAAGGTAGTTTAAAGAAAAAGGTATTTAAAACAAAATGAATAAAAAAATAAAAGGGATTCGGGTGGGGGTGGGTCTATGTCGCGAGCAGAAAAGTGGTTTAAACAAAAGGTATTTTACACTAAATAAATTAAAAATAAAGGTGATCCGGTTGTGGCTGAGTCTATGTCCCGAGCAGAAAGGTGGTTTAAAAAAAAAAGTATTTAAAACAAAATGAATAAAAAAATAAAGGTGATCCGGGTGGGGGTGGGTCTATATCGCGAGCAGAAAGGTGGTTTAAAGAAAAAGGTATTTAAAACAAAATGAATGAAAAAATAAAAGTGATTCGGGTGGGGGTGGGTCTATATTGCGAGCAGAAAGGTGGTTTAAAAAAAAAGGTATTTAAAACAAAATGAATAAAAAAATAAAAGTGATTCGGGTGGGGGTGGGTCTATGTCGCGAGCAGAAAAGTGGTTTAAAAAAAAAAGTATTTAAAACAAAATGAATAAAAAAATAAAGGTGATCCGGGTGGGGTGGGTCTATATCGCTAGCAGAAAGGTGGTTTAATAAACAAAAAAAATTAAAAAAAAATGAATAAAAAAATAAAGGTGATCCGGGTGTGGGTGGGTCTATGTCGCTAGCAGAAAGGTAGTTTAAAGAAAAAGGTATTTAAAACAAAATGAATAAAAAAATAAAAGTGATTCGGGTGGGGGTGGGTCTATGTCGCGAGCAGAAAAGTGGTTTAAACAAAAGGTATTTTACACTAAATAAATTAAAAATAAAGGTGATCCGGTTGTGGCTGGGTCTATGTCGCGAGCAGAAAGGTGGTTTAAAAAAAAGGTAATTAAAACAAAATGAATAAAAAAATAAGGGTTATCCGGGTGGGGGTGGGTCTATGTCGCGAGCAGAAAGGTGGTTCAAAGAACAAGGTATTTAAAACAAAATGAATGAAAAAATAAAAGTGATTCGGGTGGGGGTGGGTCTATGTCGCTAGCAGAAAGGTAGTTTAAAGAAAAAGGTATTTAAAACAAAATGAATGAAAAAATAAAAGTGATTCGGGTGGGGGTGGGTCTATGTCGCTAGCAGAAAGGTGGTTTAAAAAAAAAGGTATTTAAAACAAAATGAATAAAAAAATAAAAGTGATTCGGGTGGGGGTGGGTCTATGTCGCGAGCAGAAAAGTGGTTTAAACAAAAGGTATTTTACACTAAATAAATTAAAAATAAAGGTGATCCGGGTGGGGGTGGGTCTATGTCGCGAGCAGAAAGGTGGTTTAAAAAAAAAGGTATTTAAAACAAAATGAATAAAAAAAAAAGGTATTTAAAACAAAATGAATAAAAAAATAAAAGTTATTCGGGTGGGGGTGGGTCTATGTCGCGAGCAGAAAAGTGGTTTAAACAAAAGGTATTTTACACTAAATAAATTAAAAATAAAGGTGATCCGGTTGTGGCTGGGTCTATGTCCCGAGCAGAAAGTTGGTTTAAAAAAAAAAAAAATTAAAACAAAATGAATAAAAAAATAAAGGTGATCCGGGTGGGAGTGGGTCTATATCGCGAGCAGAAAGGTGGTTTAAAAAAAAAGGTATTTAAAACGAAATGAATAAAAAAATAAAGGTGATCCGGGTGGGTTTGGGTCTATGGCGCGAGCAGAAAGGTGGTTTAAAAAAAAGGTAATTAAAACAAAATGAATAAAAAAATAAAGGTGATCCGGGTGGGGGTGGGTCTATATTGCGAGCAGAAAAGTGGTTTAAAAAAAAAGGTATTTAAAACAAAATGAATGAAAAAATAAAGGTGATCCGGGTGGGGTTGGGTCTATGTCGCGAACAGAAAGGTGGTTTAAAAAAAAGGTAATTAAAACAAAATGAATAAAAAAATAAAGGTGATCCGGGTGGGGGTGGGTCTATGTCGCGAGCAGAAAAGTGGTTTAAAAAACAAAAAAAATTCAAACAAAATGAATAAAAAAATAAAGGTGATCCGGGTGGGGGTGGGTCTATGTCGCGAGCAGAAAAGTGGTTTAAAAAACAAAAAAATTTAAAACAAAATGAATAAAAAAATAAAGGTGATCCGGGTGGGGGTGGGTCTATATCGCGAGCAGAAAGGTGGTTTAAAGAAAAAGGTATTTAAAACAAAATGAATAAAAAAATAAAAGTGATTCGGGTGGGGGTGGGTCTATGTCGCTAGCAGAAAGGTAGTTTAAAGAAAAAGGTATTTAAAACAAAATGAATAAAAAAATAAAAGTGATTCGGGTGGGGGTGGGTCTATGTCGCTAGCAGAAAGGTGGTTTAAAAAAAAAGGTATTTAAAACAAAATGAATAACAAAATAAAGGTGATCCGGGTGTGGGTGGGTCTATGTCGCGAGAAGAAAGGTGGTTTAAAAAAAAAGGTATTTAAAACAAAATGAATAAAAAAATAAAAGTGATTCGGGTGGGGGTGGGTCTATGTCGCGAGCAGAAAGGTGGTTTAAAGAAAAAGGTATTTAAAACAAAATGAATGAAAAAATAAAAGTGATTCGGGTGGGGGTGGGTCTATGTCGCTAGCAGAAAGGTAGTTTAAAGAAAAAGGTATTTAAAACAAAATGAATAAAAAAATAAAAGTGATTCGGGTGGGGTTGGGTCTATGTCGCGCGCAGAAAAGTGGTTTAAACAAAAGGTATTTTACACTAAATAAATTAAAAATAAAGGTGATCCGGTTGTGGCTGGGTCTATGTCGCGAGCAGAAAGGTGGTTTAAAAAAAAGGTAATTAAAACAAAATGAATAAAAAAATAAAAGTGATTCGGGTGGGGGTGGGTCTATATTGGGAGCAGAAAGGTGGTTTAAAAAAAAAGGTATTTAAAACAAAATGAATGAAAAAATAAAAGTGATTCGGGTGGGGGTGGGTCTATGTCGCTAGCAGAAAGGTGGTTTAAAAAAAAAAGTATTTAAAACAAAATGAATAAAAAAATAAAGGTGATCCGGGTGGGTTTGGGTCTATGTCGCGAGCAGAAAGGTGGTTTAAAAAAAAGGTAATTAAAACAAAATGAATAAAAAAATAAAGGTGATCCGGGTGGGGGTGGGTCTATATTGCGAGCAGAAAGGTGGTTTAAAAAAAAAGGTATTTAAAACAAAATGAATAAAAAAATAAAGGTGATCCGGGTGGGGGTGGGTCTATGTCGCGAGCAGAAAAGTGGTTTAAACAAAAGGTATTTTACACTAAATAAATTAAAAATAAAGGTGATCCGGTTGTGGCTGAGTCTATGTCCCGAGCAGAAAGGTGGTTTAAAAAAAAAAAATTTAAAACAAAATGAATAAAAAAATAAAGGTGATCCGGGTGGGGGTGGGTCTATATCGCTAGCAGAAAGGTGGTTTAAAAAACAAAAAAAATTAAAACAAAATGAATAAAAAAATAAAGGTGATCCGGGTGTGGGTGGGTCTATGTCGCTAGCAGAAAGGTAGTTTAAAGAAAAAGGTATTTAAAACAAAATGAATAAAAAAATAAAAGTGATTCGGGTGGGGGTGGGTCTATGTCGCGAGCAGAAAAGTGGTTTAAACAAAAGGTATTTTACACTAAATAAATTAAAAATAAAGGTGATCCGGTTGTGGCTGGGTCTATGTCGCGAGCAGAAAGGTGGTTTAAAAAAAAGGTAATTAAAACAAAATGAATAAAAAAATAAAGGTTATCCGGGTGGGGGTGGGTCTATGTCGCGAGCAGAAAGGTGGTTTAAAGAAAAAGGTATTTAAAACAAAATGAATGAAAAAATAAAAGTGATTTAGGTGGAGGTGGGTCTATGTCGCTAGCAGAAAGGTGGTTTAAAAAAAAAGGTATTTAAAACAAAATTAATAAAAAAATAAAAGTGATGGGGGTGGGGGTGGGTCTATGTCGCTAGCAGAAAGGTGGTTTAAAAAAAAAGGTATTTAAAACAAAATGAATGAAAAAATAAAAGTGATTCGGGTGGGGGTGGGTCTATGTCGCTAGCAGAAAGGTAGTTTAAAGAAAAAGGTATTTAAAACAAAATGAATAAAAAAATAAAAGTGATCCGGGTGGGGTTGTGTCTATGTCGCGAGCAGAAAGGTGGTTTAAAAAAAAGGTAATTAAAACAAAATGAATAAAAAAATAAAGGTGATCCGGGTGTGGGTGGGTCTATGTCGCTAGCAGAAAGGTGGTTTAAAGAAAAAGGTATTTAAAACAAAATGAATAAAAAAATAAAAGTGATTCGGGTGGGGGTGGGTCTATGTCGCGAGCAGAAAAGTGGTTTAAACAAAAGGTATTTTACACTAAATAAATTAAAAATAAAGGTGATCCGGTTGTGGCTGAGTCTATGTCCCGAGCAGAAAGGTGGTTTAAAAAAAAAAAATTTAAAACAAAATGAATAAAAAAATAAAGGTGATCCGGGTGGGGGTGGGTCTATATCGCTAGCAGAAAGGTGGTTTAAAAAACAAAAAAAATTAAAACAAAATGAATAAAAAAATAAAGGTGATCCGGGTGTGGGTGGGTCTATGTCGCTAGCAGAAAGGTAGTTTAAAGAAAAAGGTATTTAAAACAAAATGAATAAAAAAATAAAAGTGATTCGGGTGGGGGTGGGTCTATGTCGCGAGCAGAAAAGTGGTTTAAACAAAAGGTATTTTACACTAAATAAATTAAAAATAAAGGTGATCCGGTTGTGGCTGAGTCTATGTCCCGAGCAGAAAGGTGGTTTAAAAAAAAAAGTATTTAAAACAAAATGAATAAAAAAATGAAGGTGATCCGGGTGGGGGTGGGTCTATATCGCGAGCAGAAAGGTGGTTTAAAGAAAAAGGTATTTAAAACAAAATGAATGAAAAAATAAAAGTGATTCGGGTGGGGGTGGGTCTATATTGCGAGCAGAAAGGTGGTTTAAAAAAAAAGGTATTTAAAACAAAATGAATGAAAAAATAAAAGTGATTCGGGTGGGGGTGGGTCTATGTCGCGAGCAGAAAAGTGGTTTAAAAAAAAAAGTATTTAAAACAAAATGAATAAAAAAATAAAGGTGATCCGGGTTGGGGTGGGTCTATGTCGCGAGCAGAAAGGTCGTTTAAAAAAAAAGGTATCTAAAACAAAATGAATGAAAAAATAAAAGTGATTCGGGTGGGGGTGGGTCTATGTCGCTAGCAGAAAGGTGGTTTAAAAAAAAAAGTATTTAAAACAAAATGAATAAAAAAATAAAGGTGATCCGGGTGGGGGTGGGTCTATGTCGCGAGCAGAAAGGTGGTTTAAAAAAAAAGGTATTTAAAACAAAATGAATAAAAAAATAAAAGTGATTCGGGTGGAGGTGGGTCTATGTCGCGAGCAGAAAAGTGGTTTAAACAAAAGGTATTTTACACTAAATAAATTAAAAATAAAGGTGATCCGGTTGTGGCTGAGTCTATGTCCCGAGCAGAAAGGTGGTTTAAAAAAAAAGTATTTAAAACAAAATGAATAAAAAAATGAAGGTGATCCGGGTGGGGGTGGGTCTATATCGCGAGCAGAAAGGTGGTTTAAAGAAAAAGGTATTTAAAACAAAATGAATGAAAAAATAAAAGTGATTCGGGTGGGGGTGGGTCTATATTGCGAGCAGAAAGGTGGTTTAAAAAAAAAAGTATTTAAAACAAAATGAATAAAAAAATGAAGGTGATCCGGGTGGGGGTGGGTCTATATCGCGAGCAGAAAGGTGGTTTAAAGAAAAAGGTATTTAAAACAAAATGAATGAAAAAATAAAAGTGATTCGGGTGGGGGTGGGTCTATATCGCGAGCAGAAAGGTGGTTTAAAAAAAAGGTAATTAAAACAAAATGAATAAAAAAATAAAGGTTATCCGGGTGGGGGTGGGTCTATGTCGCGAGCAGAAAGGTGGTTTAAAGAAAAAGGTATTTAAAACAAAATGAATGAAAAAATAAAAGTGATTTAGGTGGAGGTGGGTCTATGTCGCTAGCAGAAAGGTGGTTTAAAAAAAAAGGTATTTAAAACAAAATGAATGAAAAAATAAAAGTGATTCGGGTGGGGGTGGGTCTATGTCGCTAGCAGAAAGGTGGTTTAAAAAAAAAGGTATTTAAAACAAAATGAATGAAAAAATAAAAGTGATTCGGGTGGGGGTGGGTCTATGTCGCTAGTAGAAAGGTAGTTTAAAGAAAAAGGTATTTAAAACAAAATGAATGAAAAAATAAAAGTGATTCGGGTGGGGGTGGGTCTATGTCGCTAGCAGAAAAGTGGTTTAAAAAACAAAAAAAATTAAAACAAAATGAATAAAAAAATAAAGGTGATCCGGGTGGGGGTGGGTCTATGTCGCGAGCAGAAAAGTGGTTTAAAAAACAAAAAAAATTAAAACAAAATGAATAAAAAAATAAAGGTGATCCGGGTGGGGGTGGGTCTATGTCGCGAGCAGAAAAGTGGTTTAAAAAACAAAAAAATTTAAAACAAAATGAATAAAAAAATAAAGGTGATCCGGGTGGGGGTGGGTCTATATCGCGAGCAGAAAGGTGGTTTAAAGAAAAAGGTATTTAAAACAAAATGAATAAAAAAATAAAAGTGATTCGGGTGGGGGTGGGTCTATGTCGCTAGCAGAAAGGTAGTTTAAAGAAAAAGGTATTTAAAACAAAATGAATAAAAAAATAAAAGTGATTCGGGTGGGGGTGGGTCTATGTCGCTAGCAGAAAGGTGGTTTAAAAAAAAAGGTATTTAAAACAAAATGAATAACAAAATAAAGGTGATCCGGGTGTGGGTGGGTCTATGTCGCGAGAAGAAAGGTGGTTTAAAAAAAAAGGTATTTAAAACAAAATGAATAAAAAAATAAAAGTGATTCGGGTGGGGGTGGGTCTATGTCGCGAGCAGAAAGGTGGTTTAAAGAAAAAGGTATTTAAAACAAAATGAATGAAAAAATAAAAGTGATTCGGGTGGGGGTGGGTCTATATCGCTAGCAGAAAGGTGGTTTAAAAAACAAAAAAAATTAAAACAAAATGAATAAAAAAATAAAGGTGATCCGGGTGTGGGTGGGTCTATGTCGCTAGCAGAAAGGTAGTTTAAAGAAAAAGGTATTTAAAACAAAATGAATAAAAAAATAAAAGTGATTCGGGTGGGGGTGGGTCTATGTCGCGAGCAGAAAAGTGGTTTAAACAAAAGGTATTTTACACTAAATAAATTAAAAATAAAGGTGATCCGGTTGTGGCTGGGTCTATGTCGCGAGCAGAAAGGTGGTTTAAAAAAAAGGTAATTAAAACAAAATGAATAAAAAAATAAAGGTTATCCGGGTGGGGGTGGGTCTATGTCGCGAGCAGAAAGGTGGTTTAAAGAAAAAGGTATTTAAAACAAAATGAATGAAAAAATAAAAGTGATTTAGGTGGAGGTGGGTCTATGTCGCTAGCAGAAAGGTGGTTTAAAAAAAAAGGTATTTAAAACAAAATGAATGAAAAAATAAAAGTGATTCGGGTGGGGGTGGGTCTATGTCGCTAGCAGAAAGGTGGTTTAAAAAAAAGGTATTTAAAACAAAATGAATGAAAAAATAAAAGTGATTCGGGTGGGGGTGGGTCTATGTCGCTAGCAGAAAGGTAGTTTAAAGAAAAAGGTATTTAAAACAAAATGAATAAAAAAATAAAAGTGATCCGGGTGGGGTTGTGTCTATGTCGCGAGCAGAAAGGTGGTTTAAAAAAAAGGTAATTAAAACAAAATGAATAAAAAAATAAAGGTGATCCGGGTGTGGGTGGGTCTATGTCGCTAGCAGAAAGGTAGTTTAAAGAAAAAGGTATTTAAAACAAAATGAATAAAAAAATAAAAGTGATTCGGGTGGGGGTGGGTCTATGTCGCGAGCAGAAAAGTGGTTTAAACAAAAGGTATTTTACACTAAATAAATTAAAAATAAAGGTGATCCGGTTGTGGCTGAGTCTATGTCCCGAGCAGAAAGGTGGTTTAAAAAAAAAAAATTTAAAACAAAATGAATAAAAAAATAAAGGTGATCCGGGTGGGGGTGGGTCTATATCGCTAGCAGAAAGGTGGTTTAAAAAACAAAAAAAATTAAAACAAAATGAATAAAAAAATAAAGGTGATCCGGGTGTGGGTGGGTCTATGTCGCTAGCAGAAAGGTAGTTTAAAGAAAAAGGTATTTAAAACAAAATGAATAAAAAAATAAAAGTGATTCGGGTGGGGGTGGGTCTATGTCGCTAGCAGAAAGGTGGTTTAAAAAAAAAAGTATTTAAAACAAAATGAATAAAAAAATAAAGGTGATCCGGGTGGGGGTGGGTCTATGTCGCGAGCAGAAAGGTGGTTTAAAAAAAAAGGTATTTAAAACAAAATGAATAAAAAAATAAAAGTGATTCGGGTGGGGGTGGGTCTATATCGCGAGCAGAAAAGTGGTTTAAACAAAAGGTATTTTACACTAAATAAATTAAAAATAGAGGTGATCCGGTTGTGGCTGAGTCTATGTCCCGAGCAGAAAGGTGGTTTAAAAAAAAAAAATTTTAAACAAAATGAATAAAAAAATAAAGGTGATCCGGGTGTGGGTGGGTCTATGTCGCTAGCAGAAAGGTAGTTTAAAGAAAAAGGTATTTAAAACAAAATGAATAAAAAAATAAAAGTGATTCGGGTGGGGGTGGGTCTATGTCGCGAGCAGAAAAGTGGTTTAAACAAAAGGTATTTTACACTAAATAAATTAAAAATAAAGGTGATCCGGTTGTGGCTGAGTCTATGTCCCGAGCAGAAAGGTGGTTTAAAAAAAAAAAATTTAAAACAAAATGAATGAAAAAATAAAAGTGATTCGGGTGGGGGTGGGTCTATGTCGCTAGCAGAAAGGTAGTTTAAAGAAAAAGGTATTTAAAACAAAATGCATAAAAAAATTAAGGTGATCCGGGTGGGGGTGGGTCTATGTCGCGAGCAGAAAAGTGGTTTAAACAAAAGGTATTTTACACTAAATAAATTAAAAATAAAGGTGATCCGGTTGTGGCTGGGTCTATGTCGCGAGCAGAAAGGTGGTTTAAAAAAAAGGTAATTAAAACAAAATGAATAAAAAAATAAAGGTTATCCGGGTGGGGGTGGGTCTATGTCGCGAGCAGAAAGGTGGTTTAAAGAAAAAGGTATTTAAAACAAAATGAATGAAAAAATAAAAGTGATTTAGGTGGAGGTGGGTCTATGTCGCTAGCAGAAAGGTGGTTTAAAAAAAAAGGTATTTAAAACAAAATGAATGAAAAAATAAAAGTGATTCGGGTGGGGGTGGGTCTATGTCGCTAGCAGAAAGGTGGTTTAAAAAAAAAGGTATTTAAAACAAAATGAATGAAAAAATAAAAGTGATTCGGGTGGGGGTGGGTCTATGTCGCTAGCAGAAAGGTAGTTTAAAGAAAAAGGTATTTAAAACAAAATGAATAAAAAAATTAAGGTGATCCGGGTGGGGGTGGGTCTATGTCGCGAGCAGAAAAGTGGTTTAAACAAAAGGTATTTTACACTAAATAAATTAAAAATAAAGGTGATCCGGTTGTGGCTGAGTCTATGTCCCGAGCAGAAAGGTGGTTTAAAAAAAAAAAATTTAAAACAAAATGAATAAAAAAATAAAGGTGATCCGGGTGGGGGTGGGTCTATATCGCGAGCAGAAAGGTGGTTTAAAGAAAAAGGTATTTAAAACAAAATGAATAAAAAAATAAAAGTGATTCGGGTGGGGGTGGGTCTATGTCGCTAGCAGAAAGGTAGTTTAAAGAAAAAGGTATTTAAAACAAAATGAATAAAAAAATAAAAGTGATTCGGGTGGGGGTGGGTCTATGTCGCTAGCAGAAAGGTGGTTTAAAAAAAAGGTATTTAAAACAAAATGAATGAAAAAATAAAGGTGATCCGGGTGGGGTTGGGTCTATGTCGCGAACAGAAAGGTGGTTTAAAAAAAAGGTAATTAAAACAAAATGAATAAAAAAATAAAGGTGATCCGGGTGGGGGTGGGTCTATGTCGCGAGCAGAAAAGTGGTTTAAAAAACAAAAAAAATTCAAACAAAATGAATAAAAAAATAAAGGTGATCCGGGTGGGGGTGGGTCTATATCGCGAGCAGAAAGGTGGTTTAAAGAAAAAGGTATTTAAAACAAAATGAATAAAAAAATAAAAGTGATTCGGGTGGGGGTGGGTCTATGTCGCTAGCAGAAAGGTAGTTTAAAGAAAAAGGTATTTAAAACAAAATGAATAAAAAAATAAAAGTGATTCGGGTGGGGGTGGGTCTATGTCGCTAGCAGAAAGGTGGTTTAAAAAAAAGGTATTTAAAACAAAATGAATGAAAAAATAAAGGTGATCCGGTTGTGGCTGAGTCTATGTCCCGAGCAGAAAGGTGGTTTAAAAAAAAAAGTATTTAAAACAAAATGAATAAAAAAATGAAGGTGATCCGGGTGGGGGTGGGTCTATATCGCGAGCAGAAAGGTGGTTTAAAGAAAAAGGTATTTAAAACAAAATGAATGAAAAAATAAAAGTGATTCGGGTGGGGGTAGGTCTATATTGCGAGCAGAAAGGTGGTTTAAAAAAAAAGGTATTTAAAACAAAATGAATGAAAAAATAAAAGTGATTCGGGTGGGGGTGGGTCTATGTCGCTAGCAGAAAGGTGGTTTAAAAAAAAAAGTATTTAAAACAAAATGAATAAAAAAATAAAAGTGATTCGGGTGGGGGTGGGTCTATGTCGCGAGCAGAAAGGTGGTTTAAAAAAAAAGGTATTTAAAACAAAATGAATAAAAAAATAAAAGTGATTCGGGTGGGGGTGGGTCTATATCGCGAGCAGAAAAGTGGTTTAAACAAAAGGTATTTTACACTAAATAAATTAAAAATAGAGGTGATCCGGTTGTGGCTGAGTCTATGTCCCGAGCAGAAAGGTGGTTTAAAAAAAAAAAATTTTAAACAAAATGAATAAAAAAATAAAGGTGATCCGGGTGTGGGTGGGTCTATGTCGCTAGCAGAAAGGTAGTTTAAAGAAAAAGGTATTTAAAACAAAATGAATAAAAAAATAAAAGTGATTCGGGTGGGGGTGGGTCTATGTCGCGAGCAGAAAAGTGGTTTAAACAAAAGGTATTTTACACTAAATAAATTAAAAATAAAGGTGATCCGGTTGTGGCTGAGTCTATGTCCCGAGCAGAAAGGTGGTTTAAAAAAAAAAAATTTAAAACAAAATGAATGAAAAAATAAAAGTGATTCGGGTGGGGGTGGGTCTATGTCGCTAGCAGAAAGGTAGTTTAAAGAAAAAGGTATTTAAAACAAAATGCATAAAAAAATTAAGGTGATCCGGGTGGGGGTGGGTCTATGTCGCGAGCAGAAAAGTGGTTTAAACAAAAGGTATTTTACACTAAATAAATTAAAAATAAAGGTGATCCGGTTGTGGCTGGGTCTATGTCGCGAGCAGAAAGGTGGTTTAAAAAAAAGGTAATTAAAACAAAATGAATAAAAAAATAAAGGTTATCCGGGTGGGGGTGGGTCTATGTCGCGAGCAGAAAGGTGGTTTAAAGAAAAAGGTATTTAAAACAAAATGAATGAAAAAATAAAAGTGATTTAGGTGGAGGTGGGTCTATGTCGCTAGCAGAAAGGTGGTTTAAAAAAAAAGGTATTTAAAACAAAATGAATGAAAAAATAAAAGTGATTCGGGTGGGGGTGGGTCTATGTCGCTAGCAGAAAGGTGGTTTAAAAAAAAAGGTATTTAAAACAAAATGAATGAAAAAATAAAAGTGATTCGGGTGGGGGTGGGTCTATGTCGCTAGCAGAAAGGTAGTTTAAAGAAAAAGGTATTTAAAACAAAATGCATAAAAAAATAAAGGTGATCCGGGTGGGGGTGGGTCTATGTCGCGAGCAGAAAAGTGGTTTAAACAAAAGGTATTTTACACTAAATAAATTAAAAATAAAGGTGATCCGGTTGTGGCTGAGTCTATGTCCCGAGCAGAAAGGTGGTTTAAAAAAAAAAAATTTAAAACAAAATGAATAAAAAAATAAAGGTGATCCGGGTGGGGGTGGGTCTATATCGCGAGCAGAAAGGTGGTTTAAAGAAAAAGGTATTTAAAACAAAATGAATAAAAAAATAAAAGTGATTCGGGTGGGGGTGGGTCTATGTCGCTAGCAGAAAGGTAGTTTAAAGAAAAAGGTATTTAAAACAAAATGAATAAAAAAATAAAAGTGATTCGGGTGGGGGTGGGTCTATGTCGCTAGCAGAAAGGTGGTTTAAAAAAAAGGTATTTAAAACAAAATGAATGAAAAAATAAAGGTGATCCGGGTGGGGTTGGGTCTATGTCGCGAACAGAAAGGTGGTTTAAAAAAAAGGTAATTAAAACAAAATGAATAAAAAAATAAAGGTGATCCGGGTGGGGGTGGGTCTATGTCGCGAGCAGAAAAGTGGTTTAAAAAACAAAAAAAATTCAAACAAAATGAATAAAAAAATAAAGGTGATCCGGGTGGGGGTGGGTCTATATCGCGAGCAGAAAGGTGGTTTAAAGAAAAAGGTATTTAAAACAAAATGAATAAAAAAATAAAAGTGATTCGGGTGGGGGTGGGTCTATGTCGCTAGCAGAAAGGTAGTTTAAAGAAAAAGGTATTTAAAACAAAATGAATAAAAAAATAAAAGTGATTCGGGTGGGGGTGGGTCTATGTCGCTAGCAGAAAGGTGGTTTAAAAAAAAGGTATTTAAAACAAAATGAATGAAAAAATAAAGGTGATCCGGTTGTGGCTGAGTCTATGTCCCGAGCAGAAAGGTGGTTTAAAAAAAAAAGTATTTAAAACAAAATGAATAAAAAAATGAAGGTGATCCGGGTGGGGGTGGGTCTATATCGCGAGCAGAAAGGTGGTTTAAAGAAAAAGGTATTTAAAACAAAATGAATGAAAAAATAAAAGTGATTCGGGTGGGGGTGGGTCTATATTGCGAGCAGAAAGGTGGTTTAAAAAAAAAGGTATTTAAAACAAAATGAATGAAAAAATAAAAGTGATTCGGGTGGGGGTGGGTCTATGTCGCTAGCAGAAAGGTGGTTTAAAAAAAAAAGTATTTAAAACAAAATGAATAAAAAAATAAAAGTGATTCGGGTGGGGGTGGGTCTATGTCGCGAGCAGAAAGGTGGTTTAAAGAAAAAGGTATTTAAAACAAAATGAATGAAAAAATAAAAGTGATTCGGGTGGGGGTGGGTCTATGTCGCTAGCAGAAAGGTAGTTTAAAGAAAAAGGTATTTAAAACAAAATGAATAAAAAAATAAAAGTGATTCGGGTGGGGTTGGGTCTATGTCGCGCGCAGAAAAGTGGTTTAAACAAAAGGTATTTTACACTAAATAAATTAAAAATAAAGGTGATCCGGTTGTGGCTGGGTCTATGTCGCGAGCAGAAAGGTGGTTTAAAAAAAAGGTAATTAAAACAAAATGAATAAAAAAATAAAGGTTATCCGGGTGTGGGTGGGTCTATGTCGCTAGCAGAAAGGTAGTTTAAAGAAAAAGGTATTTAAAACAAAATGAATAAAAAAATAAAAGTGATTCGGGTGGGGGTGGGTCTATGTCGCGAGCAGAAAAGTGGTTTAAACAAAAGGTATTTTACACTAAATAAATTAAAAATAAAGGTGATCCGGTTGTGGCTGAGTCTATGTCCCGAGCAGAAAGGTGGTTTAAAAAAAAAAAATTTAAAACAAAATGAATAAAAAAATAAAGGTGATCCGGGTGGGGGTGGGTCTATATCGCTAGCAGAAAGGTGGTTTAAAAAACAAAAAAAATTAAAACAAAATGAATAAAAAAATAAAGGTGATCCGGGTGTGGGTGGGTCTATGTCGCTAGCAGAAAGGTAGTTTAAAGAAAAAGGTATTTAAAACAAAATGAATAAAAAAATAAAAGTGATTCGGGTGGGGGTGGGTCTATGTCGCGAGCAGAAAAGTGGTTTAAACAAAAGGTATTTTACACTAAATAAATTAAAAATAAAGGTGATCCGGTTGTGGCTGAGTCTATGTCCCGAGCAGAAAGGTGGTTTAAAAAAAAAAGTATTTAAAACAAAATGAATAAAAAAATGAAGGTGATCCGGGTGGGGGTGGGTCTATATCGCGAGCAGAAAGGTGGTTTAAAGAAAAAGGTATTTAAAACAAAATGAATGAAAAAATAAAAGTGATTCGGGTGGGGGTGGGTCTATATTGCGAGCAGAAAGGTGGTTTAAAAAAAAAGGTATTTAAAACAAAATGAATGAAAAAATAAAAGTGATTCGGGTGGGGGTGGGTCTATGTCGCGAGCAGAAAAGTGGTTTAAAAAAAAAAGTATTTAAAACAAAATGAATAAAAAAATAAAGGTGATCCGGGTTGGGGTGAGTCTATGTCGCGAGCAGAAAGGTCGTTTAAAAAAAAAGGTATCTAAAACAAAATGAATGAAAAAATAAAAGTGATTCGGGTGGGGGTGGGTCTATGTCGCTAGCAGAAAGGTGGTTTAAAAAAAAAAGTATTTAAAACAAAATGAATAAAAAAATAAAGGTGATCCGGGTGGGGGTGGGTCTATGTCGCGAGCAGAAAGGTGGTTTAAAAAAAAAGGTATTTAAAACAAAATGAATAAAAAAATAAAAGTGATTCGGGTGGGGGTGGGTCTATGTCGCGAGCAGAAAAGTGGTTTAAACAAAAGGTATTTTACACTAAATAAATTAAAAATAAAGGTGATCCGGTTGTGGCTGAGTCTATGTCCCGAGCAGAAAGGTGGTTTAAAAAAAAAGTATTTAAAACAAAATGAATAAAAAAATGAAGGTGATCCGGGTGGGGGTGGGTCTATATCGCGAGCAGAAAGGTGGTTTAAAGAAAAAGGTATTTAAAACAAAATGAATGAAAAAATAAAAGTGATTCGGGTGGGGGTGGGTCTATATTGCGAGCAGAAAGGTGGTTTAAAAAAAAAGGTATTTAAAACAAAATGAATGAAAAAATAAAAGTGATTCGGGTGGGGGTGGGTCTATGTCGCGAGCAGAAAAGTGGTTTAAAAAAAAAAGTATTTAAAACAAAATGAATAAAAAAATAAAGGTGATCCGGGTGGGGTGGGTCTATATCGCTAGCAGAAAGGTGGTTTAATAAACAAAAAAAATTAAAAAAAAATGAATAAAAAAATAAAGGTGATCCGGGTGTGGGTGGGTCTATGTCGCTAGCAGAAAGGTAGTTTAAAGAAAAAGGTATTTAAAACAAAATGAATAAAAAAATAAAAGTGATTCGGGTGGGGGTGGGTCTATGTCGCGAGCAGAAAAGTGGTTTAAACAAAAGGTATTTTACACTAAATAAATTAAAAATAAAGGTGATCCGGTTGTGGCTGGGTCTATGTCGCGAGCAGAAAGGTGGTTTAAAAAAAAGGTAATTAAAACAAAATGAATAAAAAAATAAGGGTTATCCGGGTGGGGGTGGGTCTATGTCGCGAGCAGAAAGGTGGTTTAAAGAAAAAGGTATTTAAAACAAAATGAATGAAAAAATAAAAGTGATTCGGGTGGGGGTGGGTCTATGTCGCTAGCAGAAAGGTAGTTTAAAGAAAAAGGTATTTAAAACAAAATGAATGAAAAAATAAAAGTGATTCGGGTGGGGGTGGGTCTATGTCGCTAGCAGAAAGGTGGTTTAAAAAAAAAGGTATTTAAAACAAAATGAATAAAAAAATAAAAGTGATTCGGGTGGGGGTGGGTCTATGTCGCGAGCAGAAAAGTGGTTTAAACAAAAGGTATTTTACACTAAATAAATTAAAAATAAAGGTGATCCGGGTGGGGGTGGGTCTATGTCGCGAGCAGAAAGGTGGTTTAAAAAAAAAGGTATTTAAAACAAAATGAATAAAAAAAAAAGGTATTTAAAACAAAATGAATAAAAAAATAAAAGTTATTCGGGTGGGGGTGGGTCTATGTCGCGAGCAGAAAAGTGGTTTAAACAAAAGGTATTTTACACTAAATAAATTAAAAATAAAGGTGATCCGGTTGTGGCTGGGTCTATGTCCCGAGCAGAAAGTTGGTTTAAAAAAAAAAAAAATTAAAACAAAATGAATAAAAAAATAAAGGTGATCCGGGTGGGAGTGGGTCTATATCGCGAGCAGAAAGGTGGTTTAAAAAAAAAGGTATTTAAAACGAAATGAATAAAAAAATAAAGGTGATCCGGGTGGGTTTGGGTCTATGGCGCGAGCAGAAAGGTGGTTTAAAAAAAAGGTAATTAAAACAAAATGAATAAAAAAATAAAGGTGATCCGGGTGGGGGTGGGTCTATATTGCGAGCAGAAAGGTGGTTTAAAAAAAAAGGTATTTAAAACAAAATGAATAAAAAAATAAAAGTGATTCGGGTGGGGGTGGGTCTATGTCGCGAGCAGAAAGGTGGTTTAAAGAAAAAGGTATTTAAAACAAAATGAATGAAAAAATAAAAGTGATTCGGGTGGGGGTGGGTCTATGTCGCTAGCAGAAAGGTAGTTTAAAGAAAAAGGTATTTAAAACAAAATGAATAAAAAAATAAAAGTGATTCGGGTGGGGTTGGGTCTATGTCGCGCGCAGAAAAGTGGTTTAAACAAAAGGTATTTTACACTAAATAAATTAAAAATAAAGGTGATCCGGTTGTGGCTGGGTCTATGTCGCGAGCAGAAAGGTGGTTTAAAAAAAAGGTAATTAAAACAAAATGAATAAAAAAATAAAAGTGATTCGGGTGGGGGTGGGTCTATATTGGGAGCAGAAAGGTGGTTTAAAAAAAAAGGTATTTAAAACAAAATGAATGAAAAAATAAAAGTGATTCGGGTGGGGGTGGGTCTATGTCGCTAGCAGAAAGGTGGTTTAAAAAAAAAAGTATTTAAAACAAAATGAATAAAAAAATAAAGGTGATCCGGGTGGGTTTGGGTCTATGTCGCGAGCAGAAAGGTGGTTTAAAAAAAAGGTAATTAAAACAAAATGAATAAAAAAATAAAGGTGATCCGGGTGGGGGTGGGTCTATATTGCGAGCAGAAAGGTGGTTTAAAAAAAAAGGTATTTAAAACAAAATGAATAAAAAAATAAAGGTGATCCGGGTGTGGGTGGGTCTATGTCGCGAGCAGAAAAGTGGTTTAAACAAAAGGTATTTTACACTAAATAAATTAAAAATAAAGGTGATCCGGTTGTGGCTGAGTCTATGTCCCGAGCAGAAAGGTGGTTTAAAAAAAAAAAATTTAAAACAAAATGAATAAAAAAATAAAGGTGATCCGGGTGGGGGTGGGTCTATATCGCTAGCAGAAAGGTGGTTTAAAAAACAAAAAAAATTAAAACAAAATGAATAAAAAAATAAAGGTGATCCGGGTGTGGGTGGGTCTATGTCGCTAGCAGAAAGGTAGTTTAAAGAAAAAGGTATTTAAAACAAAATGAATAAAAAAATAAAAGTGATTCGGGTGGGGGTGGGTCTATGTCGCGAGCAGAAAAGTGGTTTAAACAAAAGGTATTTTACACTAAATAAATTAAAAATAAAGGTGATCCGGTTGTGGCTGGGTCTATGTCGCGAGCAGAAAGGTGGTTTAAAAAAAAGGTAATTAAAACAAAATGAATAAAAAAATAAAGGTTATCCGGGTGGGGGTGGGTCTATGTCGCGAGCAGAAAGGTGGTTTAAAGAAAAAGGTATTTAAAACAAAATGAATGAAAAAATAAAAGTGATTTAGGTGGAGGTGGGTCTATGTCGCTAGCAGAAAGGTGGTTTAAAAAAAAAGGTATTTAAAACAAAATGAATGAAAAAATAAAAGTGATTCGGGTGGGGGTGGGTCTATGTCGCTAGCAGAAAGGTGGTTTAAAAAAAAAGGTATTTAAAACAAAATGAATGAAAAAATAAAAGTGATTCGGGTGGGGGTGGGTCTATGTCGCTAGCAGAAAGGTAGTTTAAAGAAAAAGGTATTTAAAACAAAATGAATAAAAAAATAAAAGTGATCCGGGTGGGGTTGTGTCTATGTCGCGAGCAGAAAGGTGGTTTAAAAAAAAGGTAATTAAAACAAAATGAATAAAAAAATAAAGGTGATCCGGGTGTGGGTGGGTCTATGTCGCTAGCAGAAAGGTAGTTTAAAGAAAAAGGTATTTAAAACAAAATGAATAAAAAAATAAAGGTGATTCGGGTGGGGGTGGGTCTATGTCGCGAGCAGAAAAGTGGTTTAAACAAAAGGTATTTTACACTAAATAAATTAAAAATAAAGGTGATCCGGTTGTGGCTGAGTCTATGTCCCGAGCAGAAAGGTGGTTTAAAAAAAAAAAATTTAAAACAAAATGAATAAAAAAATAAAGGTGATCCGGGTGGGGGTGGGTCTATATCGCTAGCAGAAAGGTGGTTTAAAAAACAAAAAAAATTAAAACAAAATGAATAAAAAAATAAAGGTGATCCGGGTGTGGGTGGGTCTATGTCGCTAGCAGAAAGGTAGTTTAAAGAAAAAGGTATTTAAAACAAAATGAATAAAAAAATAAAAGTGATTCGGGTGGGGGTGGGTCTATGTCGCGAGCAGAAAAGTGGTTTAAACAAAAGGTATTTTACACTAAATAAATTAAAAATAAAGGTGATCCGGTTGTGGCTGAGTCTATGTTCCGAGCAGAAAGGTGGTTTAAAAAAAAAAGTATTTAAAACAAAATGAATAAAAAAATGAAGGTGATCCGGGTGGGGGTGGGTCTATATCGCGAGCAGAAAGGTGGTTTAAAGAAAAAGGTATTTAAAACAAAATGAATGAAAAAATAAAAGTGATTCGGGTGGGGGTGGGTCTATATTGCGAGCAGAAAGGTGGTTTAAAAAAAAAGGTATTTAAAACAAAATGAATGAAAAAATAAAAGTGATTCGGGTGGGGGTGGGTCTATGTCGCGAGCAGAAAAGTGGTTTAAAAAAAAAAGTATTTAAAACAAAATGAATAAAAAAATAAAGGTGATCCGGGTTGGGGTGGGTCTATGTCGCGAGCAGAAAGGTCGTTTAAAAAAAAAGGTATCTAAAACAAAATGATTGAAAAAATAAAAGTGATTCGGGTGGGGGTGGGTCTATGTCGCTAGCAGAAAGGTGGTTTAAAAAAAAAAGTATTTAAAACAAAATGAATAAAAAAATAAAGGTGATCCGGGTGGGGGTGGGTCTATGTCGCGAGCAGAAAGGTGGTTTAAAAAAAAAGGTATTTAAAACAAAATGAATAAAAAAATAAAAGTGATTCGGGTGGGGGTGGGTCTATATCGCGAGCAGAAAAGTGGTTTAAACAAAAGGTATTTTACACTAAATAAATTAAAAATAGAGGTGATCCGGTTGTGGCTGAGTCTATGTCCCGAGCAGAAAGGTGGTTTAAAAAAAAAAAATTTTAAACAAAATGAATAAAAAAATAAAGGTGATCCGGGTGGGGGTGGGTCTATGTCGCTAGCAGAAAGGTAGTTTAAAGAAAAAGGTATTTAAAACAAAATGAATAAAAAAATAAAAGTGATTCGGGTGGGGGTGGGTCTATGTCGCGAGCAGAAAAGTGGTTTAAACAAAAGGTATTTTACACTAAATAAATTAAAAATAAAGGTGATCCGGTTGTGGCTGAGTCTATGTCCCGAGCAGAAAGGTGGTTTAAAAAAAAAAAATTTAAAACAAAATGAATGAAAAAATAAAAGTGATTCGGGTGGGGGTGGGTCTATGTCGCTAGCAGAAAGGTAGTTTAAAGAAAAAGGTATTTAAAACAAAATGCATAAAAAAATTAAGGTGATCCGGGTGGGGGTGGGTCTATGTCGCGAGCAGAAAAGTGGTTTAAACAAAAGGTATTTTACACTAAATAAATTAAAAATAAAGGTGATCCGGTTGTGGCTGGGTCTATGTCGCGAGCAGAAAGGTGGTTTAAAAAAAAGGTAATTAAAACAAAATGAATAAAAAAATAAAGGTTATCCGGGTGGGGGTGGGTCTATGTCGCGAGCAGAAAGGTGGTTTAAAGAAAAAGGTATTTAAAACAAAATGAATGAAAAAATAAAAGTGATTTAGGTGGAGGTGGGTCTATGTCGCTAGCAGAAAGGTGGTTTAAAAAAAAAGGTATTTAAAACAAAATGAATGAAAAAATAAAAGTGATTCGGGTGGGGGTGGGTCTATGTCGCGAGCAGAAAGGTGGTTTAAAAAAAAAGGTATTTAAAACAAAATGAATGAAAAAATAAAAGTGATTCGGGTGGGGGTGGGTCTATGTCGCTAGCAGAAAGGTAGTTTAAAGAAAAAGGTATTTAAAACAAAATGCATAAAAAAATTAAGGTGATCCGGGTGGGGGTGGGTCTATGTCGCGAGCAGAAAAGTGGTTTAAACAAAAGGTATTTTACACTAAATAAATTAAAAAGAAAAGTGATCCGGTTGTGGCTGGGTCTATGTCGCGAGCAGAAAGGTGGTTTAAAAAAAAGGTAATTAAAACAAAATGAATAAAAAAATAAAGGTTATCCGGGTGGGGGTGGGTCTATGTCGCGAGCAGAAAGGTGGTTTAAAGAAAAAGGTATTTAAAACAAAATGAATGAAAAAATAAAAGTGATTTAGGTGGAGGTGGGTCTATGTCGCTAGCAGAAAGGTGGTTTAAAAAAAAAGGTATTTAAAACAAAATGAATGAAAAAATAAAAGTGATTCGGGTGGGGGTGGGTCTATGTCGCGAGCAGAAAGGTGGTTTAAAAAAAAAGGTATTTAAAACAAAATGAATGAAAAAATAAAAGTGATTCGGGTGGGGGTGGGTCTATGTCGCTAGCAGAAAGGTAGTTTAAAGAAAAAGGTATTTAAAACAAAATGCATAAAAAAATTAAGGTGATCCGGGTGGGGGTGGGTCTATGTCGCGAGCAGAAAAGTGGTTTAAACAAAAGGTATTTTACACTAAATAAATTAAAAATAAAGGTGATCCGGTTGTGGCTGAGTCTATGTCCCGAGCAGAAAGGTGGTTTAAAAAAAAAAAATTTAAAACAAAATGAATAAAAAAATAAAGGTGATCCGGGTGGGGGTGGGTCTATATCGCGAGCAGAAAGGTGGTTTAAAGAAAAAGGTATTTAAAACAAAATGAATAAAAAAATAAAAGTGATTCGGGTGGGGGTGGGTCTATGTCGCTAGCAGAAAGGTAGTTTAAAGAAAAAGGTATTTAAAACAAAATGAATAAAAAAATAAAAGTGATTCGGGTGGGGGTGGGTCTATGTCGCTAGCAGAAAGGTGGTTTAAAAAAAAAGGTATTTAAAACAAAATGAATAACAAAATAAAGGTGATCCGGGTGTGGGTGGGTCTATGTCGCGAGAAGAAAGGTGGTTTAAAAAAAAAGGTATTTAAAACAAAATGAATAAAAAAATAAAAGTGATTCGGGTGGGGGTGGGTCTATGTCGCGAGCAGAAAGGTGGTTTAAAGAAAAAGGTATTTAAAACAAAATGAATGAAAAAATAAAAGTGATTCGGGTGGGGGTGGGTCTATGTCGCTAGCAGAAAGGTAGTTTAAAGAAAAAGGTATTTAAAACAAAATGAATAAAAAAATAAAAGTGATTCGGGTGGGGTTGGGTCTATGTCGCGCGCAGAAAAGTGGTTTAAACAAAAGGTATTTTACACTAAATAAATTAAAAATAAAGGTGATCCGGTTGTGGCTGGGTCTATGTCGCGAGCAGAAAGGTGGTTTAAAAAAAAGGTAATTAAAACAAAATGAATAAAAAAATAAAGGTTATCCGGGTGGGGGTGGGTCTATGTCGCGAGCAGAAAGGTGGTTTAAAGAAAAAGGTATTTAAAACAAAATGAATGAAAAAATAAAAGTGATTTAGGTGGAGGTGGGTCTATGTCGCTAGCAGAAAGGTGGTTTAAAAAAAAAGGTATTTAAAACAAAATGAATGAAAAAATAAAAGTGATTCGGGTGGGGGTGGGTCTATGTCGCTAGCAGAAAGGTGGTTTAAAAAAAAAGGTATTTAAAACAAAATGAATGAAAAAATAAAAGTGATTCGGGTGGGGGTGGGTCTATGTCGCGAGCAGAAAAGTGGTTTAAAAAACAAAAAAAATTAAAACAAAATGCATAAAAAAATTAAGGTGATCCGGGTGGGGGTGGGTCTATGTCGCGAGCAGAAAAGTGGTTTAAACAAAAGGTATTTTACACTAAATAAATTAAAAATAAAGGTGATCCGGTTGTGGCTGAGTCTATGTCCCGAGCAGAAAGGTGGTTTAAAAAAAAAAAAATTTAAAACAAAATGAATAAAAAAATAAAGGTGATCCGGGTGGGGGTGGGTCTATATCGCGAGCAGAAAGGTGGTTTAAAGAAAAAGGTATTTAAAACAAAATGAATAAAAAAATAAAAGTGATTCGGGTGGGGGTGGGTCTATGTCGCTAGCAGAAAGGTAGTTTAAAGAAAAAGGTATTTAAAACAAAATGAATAAAAAAATAAAAGTGATTCGGGTGGGGGTGGGTCTATGTCGCGAGCAGAAAGGTCGTTTAAAAAAAAAGGTATCTAAAACAAAATGAATGAAAAAATAAAAGTGATTCGGGTGGGGGTGGGTCTATGTCGCTAGCAGAAAGGTGGTTTAAAAAAAAAAGTATTTAAAACAAAATGAATAAAAAAATAAAGGTGATCCGGGTGGGGGTGGGTCTATGTCGCGAGCAGAAAGGTGGTTTAAAAAAAAAGGTATTTAAAACAAAATGAATAAAAAAATAAAAGTGATTCGGGTGGGGGTGGGTCTATGTCGCGAGCAGAAAAGTGGTTTAAACAAAAGGTATTTTACACTAAATAAATTAAAAATAAAGGTGATCCGGTTGTGGCTGAGTCTATGTCCCGAGCAGAAAGGTGGTTTAAAAAAAAAAAATTTAAAACAAAATGAATAAAAAAATAAAGGTGATCCGGGTGGGGTGGGTCTATATCGCTAGCAGAAAGGTGGTTTAATAAACAAAAAAAATTAAAAAAAAATGAATAAAAAAATAAAGGTGATCCGGGTGTGGGTGGGTCTATGTCGCTAGCAGAAAGGTAGTTTAAAGAAAAAGGTATTTAAAACAAAATGAATAAAAAAATAAAAGTGATTCGGGTGGGGGTGGGTCTATGTCGCGAGCAGAAAAGTGGTTTAAACAAAAGGTATTTTACACTAAATAAATTAAAAATAAAGGTGATCCGGTTGTGGCTGGGTCTATGTCGCGAGCAGAAAGGTGGTTTAAAAAAAAGGTAATTAAAACAAAATGAATAAAAAAATAAGGGTTATCCGGGTGGGGGTGGGTCTATGTCGCGAGCAGAAAGGTGGTTTAAAGAAAAAGGTATTTAAAACAAAATGAATGAAAAAATAAAAGTGATTTAGGTGGAGGTGGGTCTATGTCGCTAGCAGAAAGGTGGTTTAAAAAAAAAGGTATTTAAAACAAAATGAATGAAAAAATAAAAGTGATTCGGGTGGGGGTGGGTCTATGTCGCTAGCAGAAAGGTGGTTTAAAAAAAAAGGTATTTAAAACAAAATGAATGAAAAAATAAAAGTGATTCGGGTGGGGGTGGGTCTATGTCGCTAGCAGAAAGGTAGTTTAAAGAAAAAGGTATTTAAAACAAAATGAATAAAAAAATAAAAGTGATCCGGGTGGGGTTGTGTCTATGTCGCGAGCAGAAAGGTGGTTTAAAAAAAAGGTAATTAAAACAAAATGAATAAAAAAATAAAGGTGATCCGGGTGGGGTGGGTCTATGTCGCGAGCAGAAAAGTGGTTTAAAAAACAAAAAAAATTAAAACAAAATGCATAAAAAAATTAAGGTGATCCGGGTGGGGGTGGGTCTATGTCGCGAGCAGAAAAGTGGTTTAAACAAAAGGTATTTTACACTAAATAAATTAAAAATAAAGGTGATCCGGTTGTGGCTGAGTCTATGTCCCGAGCAGAAAGGTGGTTTAAAAAAAAAAAAATTTAAAACAAAATGAATAAAAAAATAAAGGTGATCCGGGTGGGGGTGGGTCTATATCGCGAGCAGAAAGGTGGTTTAAAGAAAAAGGTATTTAAAACAAAATGAATAAAAAAATAAAAGTGATTCGGGTGGGGGTGGGTCTATGTCGCTAGCAGAAAGGTAGTTTAAAGAAAAAGGTATTTTACACTAAATAAATTAAAAATAAAGGTGATCCGGTTGTGGCTGAGTCTATGTCCCGAGCAGAAAGGTGGTTTAAAAAAAAAAAATTTAAAACAAAATGAATAAAAAAATAAAGGTGATCCGGGTGGGGTGGGTCTATATCGCTAGCAGAAAGGTGGTTTAATAAACAAAAAAAATTAAAAAAAAATGAATAAAAAAATAAAGGTGATCCGGGTGTGGTTGGGTCTATGTCGCTAGCAGAAAGGTGGTTTAAAGAAAAAGGTATTTAAAACAAAATGAATAAAAAAATAAAAGTGATTCGGGTGGGGGTGGGTCTATGTCGCTAGCAGAAAGGTAGTTTAAAGAAAAAGGTATTTAAAACAAAATGAATAAAAAAATAAAAGTGATTCGGGTGGGGGTGGGTCTATGTCGCTAGCAGAAAGGTGGTTTAAAAAAAAAGGTATTTAAAACAAAATGAATAACAAAATAAAGGTGATCCGGGTGTGGGTGGGTCTATGTCGCGAGAAGAAAGGTGGTTTAAAAAAAAAGGTATTTAAAACAAAATGAATAAAAAAATAAAAGTGATTCGGGTGGGGGTGGGTCTATGTCGCGAGCAGAAAGGTGGTTTAAAGAAAAAGGTATTTAAAACAAAATGAATGAAAAAATAAAAGTGATTCGGGTGGGGGTGGGTCTATGTCGCTAGCAGAAAGGTAGTTTAAAGAAAAAGGTATTTAAAACAAAATGAATAAAAAAATAAAAGTGATTCGGGTGGGGTTGGGTCTATGTCGCGCGCAGAAAAGTGGTTTAAACAAAAGGTATTTTACACTAAATAAATTAAAAATAAAGGTGATCCGGTTGTGGCTGGGTCTATGTCGCGAGCAGAAAGGTGGTTTAAAAAAAAGGTAATTAAAACAAAATGAATAAAAAAATAAAGGTTATCCGGGTGGGGGTGGGTCTATGTCGCGAGCAGAAAGGTGGTTTAAAGAAAAAGGTATTTAAAACAAAATGAATGAAAAAATAAAAGTGATTTAGGTGGAGGTGGGTCTATGTCGCTAGCAGAAAGGTGGTTTAAAAAAAAAGGTATTTAAAACAAAATGAATGAAAAAATAAAAGTGATTCGGGTGGGGGTGGGTCTATGTCGCTAGCAGAAAGGTGGTTTAAAAAAAAAGGTATTTAAAACAAAATGAATGAAAAAATAAAAGTGATTCGGGTGGGGGTGGGTCTATGTCGCGCGCAGAAAGGTGGTTTAAAAAAAAGGTAATTAAAACAAAATGAATAAAAAAATAAAGGTGATCCGGGTGGGGGTGGGTCTATATTGCGAGCAGAAAGGTGGTTTAAAAAAAAAGGTATTTAAAACAAAATGAATGAAAAAATAAAAGTGATTCGAGTGGGGGTGGGTCTATGTCGCTAGCAGAAAGGTGGTTTAAAAAAAAAAGTATTTAAAACAAAATGAATAAAAAAATAAAGGTGATTCGGGTGGGGGTGGGTCTATGTCGCGAGCAGAAAGGTCGTTTAAAGAAAAAGGTATTTAAAACAAAATGAATGAAAAAATAAAAGTGATTCGGGTGGGGGTGGGTCTATGTCGCTAGCAGAAAGGTAGTTTAAAGAAAAAGGTATTTAAAACAAAATGAATAAAAAAATAAAAGTGATTCGGGTGGGGGTGGGTCTATGTCGCGAGCAGAAAAGTGGTTTAAACAAAAGGTATTTTACACTAAATAAATTAAAAGTAAAGGTGATCCGGTTGGGGCTGGGTCTATGTCGCGAGCACAAAGGTGTTTTAAAATAAAAGTGTTCTGGGTTGAGGTGGGTCTTATTTTTTGAGTAGAAATAAGAAAAAAAAAGGTATAGGCGAGCGCAGCGAGCCGACTTCTTGTGCGAATCATTGTCGCGGTCGTGCCTAGTACGAAACAGCAAGGCTGTTTCGTTGGGGCGGCCCCAGCCGCCCATTTGCTGGTTACATATTAGTCCTAACATGGATTTCGGACACTCGGTACATACTTTACATTAAGTAAACCTTTTACATACAAATCTCGAATAAAATGATATTTGATATCAATATGCTTACTCCATTGGTGAAACTCCGGGTTTCGTACAAGTTTTATAGCACTCATGTTGTCGATATACATAACATTCATTTTAGTCTCTACACCGATTTCATTAACAAACGTGTCAGCCACACCGTTTCTTTGGCCGCAGCCGCCGCACTTACATACTCCGCTTCGGTAGTAGACTGAGCAACGCACTGCTGTTTTTTACTTTGCCAAGCTACTGAATTGATTATATTTCGTTTTACATGAAAGAACACTTATTTGTACGCGTGGTACTTGACGAACGATAAAAGACGAACAAGAAGACGGAAGTAGTAGACGGAACAGAAGCGCGCGGCGAGAAATGAAAAACGATACTTGATTATCGATCACGGTCGATAATCACACGCCATCTAGCTGCGGGGAAATACTTAAGTTATCGACTGGAGTTTTCCTAATTGTCGCTAACCTCAACACTTTATCTAATGCAGCCGTAGAAAGAGCTTTTTTAACCGACTTCGAAAAGGAGGAGGTTACTCTATTCGACAGTGGGCGATCTTGCTTTTTTTTTTTTTTTTTTTGTCCGGCCATAACTCTGCAACCCGTTGACCAATCGAAATGAAAGTACTTCCAGTTGCTAGGTTTGGGTCTCCCATTGGTCCCGTTTAAAAAATTTTTCCGTAATGTTTATTATTAACGAAGTTATTGCAAAATTAGTGTTTTATTAAGATCTATCGCAATATCTTTTTGAATGGGATTGATTTATTGTAATGAAAGAAACTATTACTATCTTCTTAGAAATAATTTGCAGATATTAATTATACAGGGTGTCCCACGGTTCGATGTCAGACGAAGAATGGCATGTGCGACTGATTTTTCTGAGTCGAAAGGAGTCATAAAAAGTAACATATGTCAGGTTAGTTTTCGAGCTATTAATTAATAACGATCTACCAATCGTGAAGCGCGGAAGCGGTAGACGTACTCTCGCCGCCATACCAAAACTTTAGCCAAGCTATGATTGGACCGGCGGGCGATAGAGAAAAAGCGAGAGCGAGAGTGAGAGAAAGAATAAGAGGCCTGGTGGTCCGTCAACGTAAGATAACGCCGTAGAAGAAAGCTAGGGCGAGAGACAGAGTGAGCGAGAGAGAGCGAGAGAGAGAGAGAGTGAGAGAGCAAGGGAGTGAAAAGGGTAGGAGGAATGAAAGGCCTGGTGGTCCGTCAGCGTAAGGTAACGTCGTAGAGGTAAGCTAGGGCGAGAGACAGAGTGAGCGAGAGAGAGAGAGAGAGAGAGGGTCGGCGCGTGCCGCCAGCTTAAGATTGCCTCGTGGCACTGACTCTCTCTCTCTCTCTCTCTCTCTGTCTCTCTCGCTCGCTCGCTCACTCTGTCTCTCGCCCTAGCTTTCTTCTACGGCATTATCTTACGTTGACGGACCACCAGGCCCTTCATTCTTTCTCTCACTCTCGCTCTCTTTCTTTCTCTATCGCCCGCCAGTCCAATCATAGCTTGGCTAGAGTTTTGGTATGGCGGCGAGACTACACCTACTGCTTCCACGCTGCACGATTGGCAGATCGTTATTAATTAATAGCTCGAAAACTAACCTGGCATATGTTACTTTTTATGGCTCCTTTCGACTCAGAAAAATCAGTCGCACATGCCATTCTTCGTCTGACATCGAACCGTGGGACACCCTGTATAAAAAATTTATTAATTGTTGCAAAATAATTTGTTTATTCCTCTATATCTCCTCAACGACTTCACTTATCGGAACCAAACCTTTTCGATCCTTTCGCAAATATTCCCTACTTACTAGCATTATGCGACACATTTTCAATTGTTGCTATATTTAAATTGTTACGGCACAATTATTTAATAATGTGGATTTTTTTAACGTATTTATTCATTTAATTAAAGACTTTTTGTCATGTTGCAAATATTGTCCTCGTTATTGCGATTTGCGGAACACAGGCTGCGCAGTCTATGCATTTCAGCAAGAGATCTTTCATCATGCGGTTTATTTAAAATTTTGCTTGGTGCTAAATCAGATAAAGCGATGCCAGTCAAATTTTTAACTCGACTAAGTGCAACATACATTTGCCCTTTGGCGAAATGTCGTTTACCTAAATCGATGACAGCTTTATCTAATGTTGTTCCTTATAATTTATGCACTGTTACGGCCCAGCTTAGTATAAGCGGAAGCATTCGTCGTTCAATATCTCCGTAACCCTTCGTCGCTTGAAACGTCGCTGTGACGGGAGCAATCGCAACACATCCATCCGAATCTTTGTATCTATTTGCAATCGTTTCATCATCAAATTGAATGAGTACCGATGTCGGAAGTTCACCCTCTTCTAATTGATCTCTACGAAGTGCCGGCCAAAGGAACTTCTTCACGATTCCCATTGCACCATTTACTAGTCCATCGGATAGTGATATGTTTCGTCATAGCATAACTCGTGACCCTTCACCTAATGTTATAGTTTGTAACAAACCACCGCAATTATTTGGATTCGTAGGGATGACGTTCTTAGGCGGTTTCTTTCCATATGTAGCTGCCTCACGCGATTCGTCTGTTGTATGTTCATTCCTCGTACGCACCTAAGGAAAACTTCTTCCGGCATCGCGCCTATCTCTTGTTCTTGATCTTCTATTACATCATTGTTGTAGTTGTAAACTTCTTCGTCAGCATGAATAACAAGAGCCTCCTCTGTCAAGATTTGCTCTTCTCCATCCTTGCGAGCAGCATTTAAAGCTACAGTTTGGGCCAAAGCTGCTTGAATAACTTGCTCCGCATATGCAAATTGTTCTACGGATGTACTGCTCAACATTGGTTTCAATTCGTGTTGTCTTCGTGCGAAACACTCTTCTGCAGATTCGTTTTCTAATGTCAGCTCATTGTCATTACGAAATGGTATGTGACATACTATCAGGTCGTAGAAATATCCTTCTCTGTCGCTGTTTAATGTGTAATATCGGTGACGAAGTACAGCAGGTTTGTTTCTTATTCGCATGCGAGTATTATCTTTCAGTTTGATGAATTTTGGTCTTTCATCGGCATCGCTTTCTCACACTTACTTGCATATTTTGCGATATAGTACGCGACAGCTGTTACATTTCCGCATGGTTGAATATCCATGTTTCCTTACCACAATTTCAGAAGAGTTGGGTTATAATTATTTATCATTACTTCATTTACAGTTCTTTGCAGTAAACAAAAACGTCCGTTATTGGCAAGTGTATCATCTGGACCCAGGCATACAGTCCTTTCGCTTATTGGTCTAGGAAATCCAAATCGGCAAGATGAATTGTTTCGTTCTTTGTAACAAGTACTTGAGTGCTTGTGAATTTGTACCTTTTCAATTATCTTCTTCAACCGTGCGTCAGGTACATTTAGGGAGCATGAAACTATCTTTTCGATCATGTCGCGGCCTCTGTTCGTTAGGAAGTCTGGAATATTTGCACACCAGACAAGCATGTGTAAATGGGGACTACCTCTAATCTGAAATTCTATTCTATACCAAAAGTCAATCACATTACCACCCAAGCATTCAGATATCTTCAGATACTGCATTAACGCGTTAACGCGTACTGTAAACTGTCTTGCTAGGACAACCGGATGTCGTTCGACTAGTTGCATTCGTTCAACAAAAGTCAGGCTTTCGCTCTCTATACTGGTACGACCATCTGCTAATAGTAAAGCCTTTAACATATCAGACCAGTTTAAATCATTGCAAGAGAATGTTGCGAACCACGTGGGGGGACCTAAACTTCTGACCATAGCAATCAATTCCGAGCAGCAGCGTCTCCAATACGATGCTGAACCTCTTATATTTCTCATAGTTAGGTGTATGTTATCTACTAAACCATGTGGTGTGCATTCCCCATGCTGCATTCTACATGATATAGAGACACTTGCTTTTGCGCGGTAATATTCAACTACGGATAGTGCGAAAAATAGGTAGTCTACGCGCTGAAATCGTCTCTCATTGCTCAGGATACGTGCCTGATAGTAATCTAATGGTGTTATAGGTATATCTCGTTCTTCTCCAAATCCATTTCTGCCATCGGGAAATAAGAAAAACCAAGCTAGTTCTTCCATTCTCCGTTCTCTATCTAAGTTCAATGGAGGTGCTATCTTTCTTTGTATATCAACTAGCTTTACTGCTTGATAATTAATATCATTTAAATTGTTATTAGTAACTGTGACGACACTATCAATATTCGGTACACCTTCGTCAATTGAACGTAACATGCTTGTCGAGAAAACTGTATCTATTTCGTTAACGTCACGCCTCGATATTACATTTGACGCATGGTGGTATTCCACTGTATCTGACGATAAATTATTGTCGAATGTTAGTTGTAAAGGTGTTAACGAATAAACGTTCATATAGTTACTATTGCCCGTTTTAAGGTATAAATTACGACGTAGAATAGCGAATAAATTGTTAATGTTATTAAATCGCATACAACATGCCACACCTTTCATAGGTGCTATACATCCTTTTGGACCTCTAGCGTGTGAATCGAATAACCAGTAACTTATGCCGTTTGATTCATTTTGGCATGAGATTGCTACTGAGGTTGAATTAGCGGTAAGAATTCCATATGTGTAATTTGTGAAAAATGTTTCCAAACCGTTTCTTAAATTTGGAAATCCATCTTCGGTATTGTCATTGTCAATGTGTCCATTTATCATATCATTGCATAATATATTTATGCAAACTCTACGGTCGTTGTATAATAACTGCGGCACTAGCTCCGTCACAGCTAAGTAGTCTGCATTGATTTCTTGTGGATCAGGATTCCTCCGTGCTTGAATACACTCGCGGTAATATTTATCTCCCAATAATAGTACATAATCTACATCACTTGTACACCATGTGTTAGGGTGAATTGAATAAAATGCGACACAAGCCACTGCTGCAATGGCAGTGCACTGCTTTCCGCGCGTATCGATATTGAATCGATCGTTACCTTGATAAAATGAACCTCGTAAAATCCGTACGTTTTCATTTAGACTTACGAATTCATTCCTACGGTTTACGTTTCGTTCTTGTACTAATATGTTTCTGTCATTCACTTGTCTAGAAATGATAGGTTCCTCATTAACATTAGCTATCTGTGTTATATCATTTGTGATATTCGCATATACTGCTCGTACATCTTTGTACAAACAATTGTTTGTAATTAACCATTCTAAAGCCATCCGAAGTCTTCCAATATCTATTTGGAATTGACGATGACAATTTATGTTTTTTAGGTTTTCTGTAACAATTATACCGGTTTCATTTAAATTAAGCGGCAATTGTTCCGCTACTTCTATTACATCGCGGGCGAACAAAACTACCTGACCTTGGCACCATTTTTGGCAATACCGATTATGTAACTTCACGATTTTTATAAATGGTACAATTGTGCATAACATTCGTCTTTCGATTTCTGTTAAGTTATTTATTACTTCAGGTATATCCGTTACTTTCATCTTATTCCAAAACGCTTGTGGTGGAACCTTCCGTTTTTTTAATAGATTGCAGCAACGGGAGCATGTTATTATTTTTTCTAACTCCAATAAATTGGCAGGAATTACAGAGGACATAACAGATGTATACAAGGTGCAACGTTGCTGTGGATATAGTGCCTTTTGACATATCGAGCACGGCACGTCTGAAAAAATGTTGATGGTCGCCTTGAAATTTTCCTCCTGCAGTATACGTTCCTTTCTTTGTTTTTTTGCTGTTTCACTACGTTGTATTAAACGGATATGTCGATTTTTAGTGCTCTCATTTTCTAGTCTTTTTCGACGTCTGGCTATCATATTTCTTAAACGCTGGTGATACTGTTCCGATAATAGATTCTGTTCTCGATTGCGTTGCAATCGTAAACGATGCTGTCGCTTTTCATCGGATTCCATTAGAGAGCGTTGTCGAATTAACTTTAATCTGCGTCCACGTTGTATGACAGATTCATTCCGTAACCGTGCACGAATTATATCAGTTCTACGTTCGCGTTTTTCTTTCGTTTCGTTTCGTTCTAACTCTGAGTTTTGTAATAGTGCATGAATTAAATTTATTCGATGTTCGCGTTTTTCTTTCGTTTCGTTTTGTATTCGTGCACGAATTAAATTTATTCGATGTTCGCGTTTTTCTTTCGTTTCGGTTTGTATTCGTGCACGAATTAAATTTATTCGATGTTCGCGTTTTTCTTTTGTTTCGGTTTGTATTCGTGCACGAATTAAATTTATTCGATGTTCGCGTTTTTCTTTCGTTTCGGTTTGTATTCGTGCACGAATTAAATTTATTCGATGTTCGCGTTTTTCTTTCGTTTCGTTTTGTATTCGTCCACGAATTAAATTTATTCGATGTTCGTGTTTTTCTTTCGTTTCGTTTTGTATTCGTGCACGAATTAAATTTATTCGATGTTCGCGTTTTTCTTTCGTTTCGTTTTGTATTCGTGCACGTATTACATTTAATCGTTGTTTTCTTTTCATAGTTGTCTCGCGTCTTAATTTAGTACGAGCACGTTCTCGTATTTCAGACAATCTCGATTGTCCTTCGTTACTATTTTCATTCTTTCGTTTCTCTGCAATTCTTTTGTAATTCTTTTCTAAGCGTTCCTCTCTCGCTTCAACCGACTCACCAGCACGGCTTTTTCTCTTACGAGACGCTTCCTTCGATGGCCTACCCATTGCGTGTTTTATTGTTATGAGACAATTAACTTATGATTTCTATCAGATAAAGTTCTTGTATTTTCTATGAAACAAATATAGTATGTGTTTTTATAATGATACAACAGTTTGTCTTTTGTTCGAGACAATTTTTATGCCTTTCTACGAAACAGTACTTCGGTGTCTTCCTAAAAGACAATTTTGATGTCTTTTCCTGAGACAATTTTTGTGTCTTTTTTATTTATGAGACAGTACTTCGGTGTCTTCCTAAGAGACAATTTTGATGTCTTTTTCTGAGACAATTTTTTTTCTTTTACTGGTACCTATTAAATTATATCTATAGATTATATATTATGTCTATGGATATAAGAATCAATATTCGTTACCTAATGACAACGGTGATGTAGCGCTATTAAGTAGAATATTGTTTCGAAATTCTTTTCGAAATTCTATTTAAAATAGACGCTTTCGTGGTAGCGCTTCTGTACAATCACTATATTCAATGTGAATGCGTCAGCTAGGTAAGACCTATCTATGGAAGGAACGACGTTTCACGAACATTTACGTTCTGCTACGGTTAACTGCATGTACATTGAAAAAATGTAAATATATATCGTACGATAGCTCGACTGTTCTCAATATTCCTTCAGTGATGAACTTCGGCCATCAAGAACTACGAAATTCGTTCTAATACATTTACACTTTTACTACGGTTATATTTATTCTCTAAACTAACACATTTAAAGTGCAAATTTGTTTCCCTCACTTAGTGATATTATACTGTCGGTTAATACTTGCCATGCCTTCAGTTATAATGAGTTCGCCGGAAAGTATGGATGTAAGTATTATTACTATTATTTCCTTATTTACGCAGTATTTGTGCACGAATTAAATTTATTATTGTTTTCTTTTCGTAGTTGTCTCGCGTATATAAACGTAGAATCATTTCCAGTTTAGCTTCATTATTTGTACTTATGTCTTTTTTGCAGACCGAGCAAGATAATCTTCCACAAGGCCTGACCAACCGTAAGTAATAAAAAATGCGACATATTATTCTTTATGAACGAAGTCTTTTTATTTTTTTTTTAACTTACTTCTTCATTTAGAAATTTGTTATGATCAACGGAGCGATTACCTTGAAACGCAACTGCGCCACCGCGACCGCCAGTTGGCGAAAGCGTTGGCGCAGTTGCGTCAAAATGCGGCGCATGTGCCGCCGCCTCCACCACCTCCGCCGCAGCAGCCACCGTCGCCGCAACAGGGGCCGAGGAGGCGTCGGCAGATAGCTGGTAAGGTTTTCATACCTCAAGTTCAAGTTGTTTCTCAAAGTTCTATCTCTCATTGTGTTTGCAATATTTATTTTTTCTGGTCTGTGCACGAAGTTTCTACATACCTTATTTTATAATATCATTAAAAAATTTAATGGTTTTCCATATGAATAAAGAAAGATTAATATACTTAATGACATATAGGAAAAGTTTTGTGTATTGTTGTAAAGTATTGTCGCAATCTTATATCATGACGAAATAATGTTTATATATGTATGTATTTTATTTTGCAGAGTACCGCGGTCGGGCCCGGGGACGCCGAGCGGCGGGACGGTCCCGTGCCGTGGTACGCGGCACGCGATGGGCGTCGGTATAACCGGGGCTACAACCGTAATATTATACATTATCATTTTAACAATTAAATAAAAAAAAATATAAATTTGATTAATTGTGTATTTATTCTAGTCTTCCTCACCAAC
This sequence comes from Ancistrocerus nigricornis, assembly GCA_916049575.1. Classification (NCBI taxonomy): domain Eukaryota; kingdom Metazoa; phylum Arthropoda; class Insecta; order Hymenoptera; family Vespidae; genus Ancistrocerus; species Ancistrocerus nigricornis. Next base: position 16,813,387 of record OU696665.1, read on the forward strand.
ATGTCATTATTTTTCTTTTCAAAAGTATTGTTGTAAGAACATATGCATATAGAAAATAACAGTAAATAGGTCGTAACTTATGTTTGAATTTACACTAAAAAGTATGAAATAAAAAAAAAATTTAAAAAAGAAAAATGAAAACCGACTTCGAAAATAGTACAAATGAAAAGCAATAAACGAGATTAATGTAATTTAGAAAAAAAAGCGCTAAAAAGAATGAAATAATTTTTTTTTATTATATACCATATAGATGTTAATAACATAAAGATATGGTAATAACTGAGTTATGCAGTCAATTTTAGTTAAACATTATATAGATTCTTCATTTTTGTAAAACTCAAAATATTGCAACTTTTTCGGAGGCGGCACAAAATTAATTAACAATACACTAATAGTCAGAAATTTAGGAGGTTTGAAGAACATTTACATATTCCTAGTCCCTACAACCGGAGGACTGAGTTTGGCTCGAACCGTCGTTGCGGAAGGACGTGTTTGTATATTCTCGTGCTCGCGAGTATCTTCTTCTTTCGTTCCGTACTGTGTGTTTCTCTCTCTAGTGCCTGCTCTCAACAGTGTTATCTTTCGTAGTTTTTTCTTTTTTTTTTTGTTTTCTTGTGCCTTGTGGTGCGAGAAGTCGCTTGTGTCTCTGATAACAGAAGCACTTGCTTCCAAATAGTTAATAACCGAACTGTACTTGATCCATCATGAATCCATCATTGCAGAAATCATCTCCTGTAGTGTCATACGCTCAGATGACTCAACAAACTCAATTTTCTACCAGAGAGCAAGCTATCGTTCTAGATTCAGTCGAAGGTATTACTATACAAGACTATACCCTGGCAATTGGCAAACTTATTGATCCAAAGAATATTCGATTCGCTTCTAGAATCTCTCACGGCCGCATTTGTCTGTATCTTAATAGTAAAGATAATGCAGATAAACTAACTGAATCGCACACGAAAGTTTTCATTGGACATCATGTTTTGGAAATACGTCCTCTAATCTCAAAGGCCAAACGTATTATTCTCTCTAATGTTTGTCCCATAATACCACACCATATCATACAGGAAGAACTCTCGAAACATAACATCCGTCTATTCTCGCAAATCACGTTTGTCCGTGCTGGTATCAACGATCCCAACTTCACACACGTATTAAGCTTTCGAAGACAAGTCTACATCCATCCTGAAGATGTCACGAAGCTCCCTCATGCTCTACAGATAAATTTCGACGACACAAACTTCTGGATATATCCTTCTACAGAGAAACTCACTTGTTTTCTGTGCAAAGAAGAGGGACATTTAGCTAAATATTGTAAAAATATTGAGTCTCCTTCTCTGAATTCTAATAATACTCAAATCAACAACAATGAAAACATTTCTAGTATGACGCATTCAAAAGACAAAGCCGTATGCGAAAACTTTAACCCTATCTTGTCCGAAGAGATAGACGCTCTTCCTGAGCCAGGTAACTCTAACTGTGAGTTTGCTTTTCCTCGTTCAATGTCGACGAAAAGGGCTCTCTCAAGCACCACCTCTAACTGTGAACCAGCAGATGACTCTGAAAATAAGCCAAAAAAAGGAAATGTTACTCCCACTATAGTTGGAAAACCGGCCAAAAAAAAGATAAAAACTAAGAAAATACCTAAATTTGAAATATCAATGCAGGATCTCGCCAAGCAGCTCTCTCCTGCCAAAGAATCTATCGTTTCTACTACGCATAATTACCCACTCGACTTCGACAGCATCACCGACTTCCTTTATACTTCTTACGACAATCCTAAGATAATGGATAATGCTCTTAGATATACAAATGACGTTTCTGCTCTCATATCTATGTTATCTGATATAAAGGATCTACTCTCCGAACGAAATATAAAAAGCAGAATTATCAGGATCATAAAGAAACTTTTAATCTCTAATCCTATCTCCGACACAGATGACGGGTCTGGCACTGATTCCTCTTATATAGATACTCAAGAATTATAATTCCGTTTCTACACGTCTTCCCGCATAATGAAGAGTAACAGATCGCTCAACATACTTTTTTGGAACGCAAGAAGCATCCGACCTAAACTAAATGAAATCTCCACTCGTCTCCAAAACGTCGACATCTTAATATGTGTTGAGTCTTGGCTTACTTCTTCAAACAAAATTAATTTCCCCGGCTTTTTTATGTATAGAAAGGATAGATCTCATTCAAGAGGAGGTGGTATCCTTATTGCTTTACGTAAAAACTTCTCTTTCTGCGAAATTAACAACTTAATAGCTCCAGACGAATCGGTTGAGATTTGTGGTGTTCGCGTTTTAAATCTAGAATTTCCTTTAGACTTGATAACTTGTTACAGATCTCCAGGTCTCACTCTTTCTCAGGCTCAATGGAACTCCATCTTCCAAAACGTGGATAAAAACAATAAATGCTTGATCTTAGGAGACTTTAACGCTCATAATAACCAGCTATAGGGGGGCTGGGGCCCCCGAACGAAACAGCCTTGCTGTTTCGTATTAGGCACGACCGCGGTAATGATTCGTACAGGAAGTCGGCTCGCTGCGCTCGCCTATCCCTGTTCTTATGAGAGTACAGGATAGCTGATTGCGGCCGTTTGACTATCGCTATCTGGCCGTCGGGATAATTTTTTTAAAAATACCGATTACATTAAAACTCGTTTCTGGTCATAAAAAAAAAAAATGTTTTTTCGTTCTGGTTGTATTGCTTCCCTGAAAAATTTTGAAAAAAATTACGTTATTAGTTATCACTATTTTACATACTTTTGCAAAGTTTGAATTGTTTGCCTATTATAGAGAATTTTTTATGAATTTTTTAATGTTTAAAATGACCGCCATTTTGAAACCGGAAGTTGAATCAATTCGAAATTGTTAGTGGATCTATGTTTGGAAGAACTGGATTTTTCGTATAAATTTCAGCCTTATCCGTTCAGCCGTTTAGGCGCTAGAGTAGATACCAATTTTTACTAGTCCGCCATTTTGTACTGTTTCGCTGAAAAATTTTGAAAAAATTCATGTTATTAGTTGTCACTACCTTACATATTTGTGCAAAGTTTTAATTGTTTTGCTCTTATAACATAATTTTTATGAATTTTTTAATTTTTAAAATGCCCGCCATTTTGAAACCGGAAATCGGATCGAATCGAAATTGTTAGTGGATCCTCGTCGGGTGTAACTGGATTTTCCGTGTAAATTTTACTTCGATCCGTTCAGCCGTTTAGACGCTAGAGTGGATACACACATACACACACACACACACACATACACACACACACACACACACACACACACACACACACACACACACACACACACACACACACACACACACACACACACACACACACACATACATACATTTAGATCTTGTTATGAAACGTAAAGATCCAAAAGGATTTTTGGATATCTCGAATAGTTTCGGAGATAATCGTCCGTTACACTTTTTGCTCGATCGAGAGCATAAGGAACTCCCTGCGGTCGTGCCTAAAAACTGGAACTGCCTCTATACGGACAGTAACGGGCTTAGGCTAGAAAACGCTATTGATACTAATAACCTATTTATTCATAATAATAATTCTTTTACTCATATTGATGTTCACCGCTCTCTAAAATCTAATCTCGACCTTTTTTTGTCTACCATTAATCTCTCTGATAAAATTGAAGTTACTGTCTGTGATGAGACCTGGGGTTCTGACCATTTTCCAGTTTACATAAATGTCAACGGTGAAAAAAATTTTTATAGCAAAAAATCCTTCAAGCTTAAATCGATCCGCACTCATTGGGATACATTCGCTGAATTTCTCGATAAATCCCATTCTAATTTCCTCTCATCTGAATTTGCGCATTCAGCTCCTAGCGTCAAATATGATCTGTTTACAAAAACTATAGTCAATGCTGTTAAAAGTTCTACTCCTGTAAGCAAGTGTACTCCTCATTCGAAGAAAAAAAATCCTGTTCCATGGTGGGACGCTGAATGCGACAAAGTCAAAAGATTACGAACTGCATCCTATAAGAAATGGGAACATACTCTCAACCTTGAGGACCTAATTAACCATAAAAAAATGTGTGCCTTAGCTACCAAAACTTTTAAAAATAAGAAAAGAGAGTGTTTTAAATCGTTTGCTGAAACTATTAACATTCATACTGACCCAAATTATGTTTGGAATAAGTGCAAAATTTTTAAAAACAAATGGACTAAAATATCCTCTCAACACACTTCCAATAACCTCCTAAACTCTGATAAAGAGGACATTGCCATGGACAAGATTAGCCCCCCTTGGGCTCCAACGGATCCTCTCTGGGTCCCTGCCTATCATCAAAATCCTTTTCTCGATGCTCAGTTTTGTCTCTCTGAACTCAATACTGCCTTAGTCTCAAAAAAAACCAAATCTGCTCCGGGCATGGATGGCATTGATTTCGATACCATAAAACACTTTCCGACCGATTACAAAATAATACTTCTAGATATTTTTAACAATATGTATATACATAATGACTATCCAACTTGCTGGAAAGACTCCTTTGATCATTTTATTAAGAAACCGGATGGTAAAAGTCTCAGACCTATCTCTCTTACCTCCTGTCTTTGTAAACTCTTCGAGACACTAGTTAAAAATAGACTCCAATGGTGGGCCGAATGCAATAATCATTTACCTAGTACTCAACATGGATTCAGAAATGGTAAATCCTGTGCTGATTGTATAACCTGCCTCGCGCTCAAAGTTGAGGAGGCCTTTGCCGAGAAAAAAGAGGTTCTTGCCGCATTTCTAGATGTCCAAAGTGCCTTTGATAACGTTTGCATTGATATCCTGCTTACTATACTTGCCTCTATTGGATGCTCAACCAAGGTACTCAAATTTATAAAATTTCTTACACACGAAAGACATGTTTTTTCAGCTCGGTCCGGCAACGCTCCTAGACTCGTCTTCAAAGGTGTACCTCAAGGAGGTGTTCTGAGTCCGCTTTTATACATTCTGTATGTATCCAGTATTACTGATAGTATCCATGGTCGTGTCATTGTATCACAATTTGCTGACGATATAGTAGTTTACCTCAAATTTGCATAAATTGTGAGAGACACGCGCGCTATTGAAAAAGCCATTAAGAATATAAAAGATAACCTCTATAGCTTAGGCTTAGATCTTGCTCCCCACAAAACCATCTTGCTGCACTTTAATAAAAAAGGATTTGCTCCCGGCTCCACTACTATCAAAATTGATAACATATCTATTAAATCCAGTGCTGTGGTCCGTTTTCTGGGTGTTCTTTTTGATTATAAATTATCATTCGTCCCTCAGGTTGACCACATCATTAAGAAATGCTCTCTCTCTCTCTTAATATAATAAAATTTCTCTGTGGTACATGGTGGGGCTCTGATCCCACAACTCTTATCACACTCTATAAAAGCTTCACCCGTTCCATACTAGATTACTGCAGCTTTATTTACTTTCCAAATCGGCAAAACTTAATCGACAAACTTGAAAAGGTACAATTTTCTGCGATCAGAATAGCCCTTGGCTACCGCATAAGTACCCCTACCAATGTTATGCTAGCCGAATCTAAACTTCCTCTCCTCAGGGAGCGTGCTCAATTTTTAGGCAACTGTTTCTTTACTAAAATTGCTTCCAATCTTAATTCCCCCTGCCTTGATACGATTAAATGTTATTATAATATAATGAAAAACAAAATCTCTTTTCCTAACAGGATAGTTAGTCACTGTATCTCATCCTTAACGAATAACCTCAATAATATTGACTCTCGTGAAAATTTCACTATCTTCTGCCATGATTTTAACACTCTAGTCACATCCATTCCCTTCGATATGACACTTGGTCTCAATCTCAAGAAAGTGAACAATCCTAACCTAATAATTGACTGCTTATTAAAAGACCTCGATGCCCATGCTATCTTTACAGATGGCAGCAAAATTATAGATTCTAAGTACGTTGGCTCTGCTTGCTTCTGTCCTGACCTTAATATTTGCCTGCAAAAAAGTCTTCCTCTTAAGGCCTCCGTGTTCTCTGCTGAATGCGTTGCTCTTATTGATGCACTCGATATTGCGCTAAACCATACCAACCGCAATTTTCTTATCTTTTCCGACTCTCTCAGTGCTCTACAAAGCCTTGAATCTTCCTCTTTCTGCATCAAGGCCAATAGCTTTGTTTTAGAAATTAAAAAGAAATACAATCAGTATCTCATTTCAAAATCAAACGATAATAATAGTAATAATTTTATTAAACTCTTCTGGATTCCATCTCACTCAAAAATCATTGGTAACGAGATAGCAGATAATTTGGCAAAAAATGCCACCGCTTCTCCCTGCTTGGATATCCTAAGAATACCCTTCACTGATTTCTCTGAATCCTTTAAAAAAAGAGCATTCTTACGAACATCTCAAGTAATAAAAGGCCAAGGCATATATAAAGGGAAACTATATTTTCAGCACTACCACAGGAATACTAGCACTCCGTGGTTTAATAATAAAAAACTTCACCGCAAACTTATAACTACGGTTAATAGGATCAGAGCGAATCATTATCATTTGGCTGCGTCTCTCGCACGTATCGGTTTTGTCAACAATCCTAAATGCAAATGCAATGCTAGTGACGAAACCATCAATCATGTTTTATGGCAGTGTGATCTTTATAATGACCATAGAGCCAAATTAATTCGCAACCTACGAAAGCTAAATTTACACCTACCTCTAGACATCGCAGTTCTAATAGCTAAGCCTAATGTAGTTGCGTGTCATTATATTCTGACTTTCATAAATAACTGTAAACTACGACTGTAATTAAAACCTCGATGTAAACCCTCTGTACACTTTCTAATTTGTTGTTTTTCTTCGTGTATCATACTTTTATATTTGTTGTAATTAATCTCTAAGGAGATTTAAATAATAATAAAAAAAAAAAAAACCGGAGGACTAAATACCACTTCAGTCCTTCTGCGCCGCACTCTACGTCCCATTTCCTTTTTCAGAAACAGTGATCAGGTAGAAGTATATTGCCTTCCTTAACTTTACTTAGTCATCGTATATATTCTACGTTTCAATAGATAAAGTAGATGGTGATAATACCGACGGGATAATTAATTTATAATAACACGTTCAATCTCTGTTAAGTGAGGGCGCCATGCGTGTTTCCATAACACAAGCCAATCTAATGCACATAGTTCCATGGTTCCTACATTACACCATGACCTAGCGATGAGTGCATTATTTATTAAAAAAGGGCTAGGGCATTCACTACTTTGTGCGTGCAAATAAGTACATTAATAGCCACAAATTCACGGACATTGATGGATATTTATATATTAGGCACTTACTCCTTTGTTCGTGAAAATGACCGTGTTGGAATATTTTGTGCCGCCTCCAAAAAAGTTGCAATATTTTGAGTTTGACAAAGATGAAGAATCTATATAATGTTTAACTAAAATTGACTGCATAACTCAGTTATTACCATATCTTTATGTTATTACCATCTATATGGTATATAATCAAAAAAAATTATTTCATTCTTTTTAGCGCTTTTTTTCTAAATTACATTAATCTCGTTTATTGCTTTTCATTTGTACTATTTTCGAAGTCGGTTTTCATTTTTTTTTAAAAATTTTTTTTTTCTTTATATTCAGTCGTCAAGACTAAACTTAGAAATAGACTATCTCTGGCCATGATAGAGATTATAATGACTGTAAGATACAATTTAGATATTTTTCATAAATCTTGCGTTAACTTTACGCGGTCGCCTCCACCGCGCTGATTGGTCGGACGATTGGGACAAGCCGTCCCATACAGCCAATCCCATATACAGGGTGTCTGGTTTGAGGTGTCTGAGCGGCCAACTACATGTGCACAAGTATGACTTGAGTCGAAAAGTCTAATGAACTTTTTCAAAATTCGGCTTAGTTAACGAGTTATTAATTAACAAAAATTGCGGAGGAAGGCGGTACGCTGGAGCTCGTAACTAGGTGATAGACGAAGCAGTAGGAGGAGTGATCCACAATAACCAATAACAATCGTCGGAAGGTAACGCTTGATCAACGTGTTTACCTATCTCCCTTCTCTCTCACTCTCTCTGTTTCTCTCTACGACACTCCCTCCCGCAGGAGGCTCACGATGACTCTTTGTCTCTCTTTTTCTCGCTCGCTCACTCTTTCTACGACACTACCTTACCCCCTCATATGATAAATAGTGAAACAGACAGAGAGAGAGAGAGAGAGAGAAGAGGAAGGAACGGATGAAGAACGTTAGCGCGAGCCTCCATCGTAAGGTAGTGTTGTCGAAAGAGTGAGCGAGCAAGAAAAAGAGAGACAAAGAGTCATCGTGAGCCTCCTGCGGGAGGGAGTGTCGTAAAGAGAGAAACAGAGAGAGTGAGAGAGAAGAGAGATAAGTAAATACGTTGATCAAGCGTTACCTTCCGACGATTGTTATTGGTTATTGTGGATCACTCCTCCTACTGCTTCGTCTATCACCTAGTTACGAACTCCAGCGTACCGCCTTCCTCCGCCATTTTTGTTAATTAATAACTCGTTAACTAAGCCGAATTTTGAAAATGTTCATTAGACTTTTCGACTCAAGTCATACTTGTGCACATGTAGTTGTCCGCTCAGACACTTCAAACCAGACACCCTGTATACATATTTAAATAAATTTTCTCATAGGTTTTTCTTACTTTACAAATAAAACAACTAGACATTTTTATTATTATTTTATTATTATTCGCACATACAAATAAAAGTCTCCTCTGCATCGACTGCATCACTATTATTTTTATCATAAATGCTATTATTAAATTTTTCTCTTCTAATTATACATATCCCTTATGTTTCCTTAGACACAATATCTCAGGGTATATCTCAAATTATAATATAATGATAAAATTGGTAAACTACAATACTTCAACTGGTATAACTCTCCTAAATTGTTTTGTATAACTAAAACAATGCTGCTGCTGGACAAGGCTTGGAGTATGCTGAGGAAGTCAGAGAATATTGGAAATACATGAAAAGGGTTCATTATTGTGACATCCGAAGCTTTAGATATTGCTATTCTTTCCGCTGTGTAACTAGAGAAATCATTGCGAATACTATAAATCTCATAGTAACTCAAATCTATACAGGCTGAAGCAACTCCGGTGGAAGGTTCCGCTTTAGTTTTGGAACCATCTGAAAAAATATTAATGTAATTATTTAATAGTAGCCAGACTGTACGTCAACTAAAATTGTAACAAGACTTTACTTTGTTACATCCGAATTTTATCCGAATGATTTTTTCCTTGGTTAGCTCCCGTTGAAACTAGGAACGTTCTCTCGTGCGCTTACGCGGCGCCGCGCCGCTCGCCTACTTATCTTACTTAGAAAAGGGGAACTTAATCCTCCGCTAGATGGATACGCTTCTCCGTTAGTGTTTTAGGACTTTTTAGAACTTATAAGGGCGCGAGGAGCGAGCATATTTAGAGTTCAGTCCGCACTCTGTCTCGAGCCGTCGAGGTGTATAGACGTGCTACGTATCTCAGTGTATTTCTCTTGCTTCTACTTTATCGAACTTTGTTCATTTAAACTTTTCATTTTCGCGTTCGCGTGTGTTAGTGCTTTATTAATTTACAGCGATTATTTGTAAATTCCATTGCCACTGTTGGGAATTCGTAAGTCTTTTCCTTTTCGAGGACTTAGTCCTCGAAAGGTTTGTGATTTCCTTCCTTTTCTACTTTTTCCTTATTTCAAATCCTTCTGATTTACATTAATTTTAACTTTTATAATTTCATAGAAATTATTTTGGTCATTTTTTCTGATCTCTTTTCAGTTCAGTCTTATTTTCACGACTGCGTGGATTTATTCTACGCTTTCTTTATTGCGTTTCGAGCAACTGCAATCATACTTTTCAGTTAATAAGTTAATAATAATTAATAATAAAGTTAATAACTTTATAATACATTAATTTATAGAGTTAACGCTTTATTCTTGGCCTTTTCTGTTTCTCGTACATTATTATTATCGAGATAAATTTACGTTTTACTCTTTTGTAGTAATCTCCTTAATTTATAATTAATTTTATATTACATTTTATGGTTTTCTAGCGTATAAAACCGCTAGAAAATCCGTTATTTCATTAATTTTTGCCACGTGCTCTTGCCTATAACCTCCTTGGAGGTCATAGGCTAGTAGTCAATGTTTACCGCGCGCACGCCTCGTGCACGCGGTAAACACAGCACGCTGCCTCGCACGGTGCCGGGCCCACCTGCGGGGGGGAGGCGTAAACTTAAACCGAACATCCTCTCGTTGAAAAAAACGTCTATTCCGATGCCAGCTCCTTCGACTGCCTCGTCCATTGTAGCTTCCTTGTCTCGTGACAAAAACATTGCCACAGCTGATATTCCTGGAAAATCGTCTTCAATTCCAGTTACTGGAATTCCCTCGGCTTCTACTAGCAAATGTATCATTGTTGACGAACGTCGTTTAGACCTCACTACTGCTTCCCTAGCCGTTATGGAAGCTTCTAGCTCTGACGAGTCCATGCAGGACTTCCAGTCTCCTTTACCTCCATCGGCATTCAATCCGTCCGATATTATTCATTCCTCTATTGAACCTTCTTATATTGGACACTCCAACCCTACTACTCCAGTTTCTTCTCCAAAAAATAAAAAAGCTAAGAGAAAGAACAAATCAAAATCCAACTCTCCTGAAACCTCGACTTCTGTTATTCCCTTGCAGAACAGATTTCAGGTTCTAACCTCGTTTCACGAGGAGATCCCTCCACCCAAAGTTGCGACTCCCTCTCCCCCCCTCCAGCTGTCTCCGCTCCTTCTCAACCCTCAATTGAGAAGAACACCGATCAAACTCCTGCCAAGGTCATCCGTCCTCCACCTTTCTATATCTCCGGTTTTGCCGGTAATATTCCCGCTTTTCATAAGAAAATGAACGCGGACTTCGGTCCTTCGTCCTACCATGCCAAATTTCTAGGCAAACGCACTAGATTGCAATTCTTTTCAATTGAACATTATAATGTCTTCAAAGAATCTTTAAAATCATCTCAAGTTCCCTTCTTTACGTTTGGAACTCCCGCCGACCGGGCTCTTGTCATGGTCCTTAAAGGACTACCACCTATCCCTTCCACCGAGCTCGAGGAGGAGCTAAGATCAAACGGCCTTACTTCGTTCGCCTGCTCGGTCATTACTCCAAAAAATTCAAACTCACTTTATGAGATATATAAAGTCATTTTTCCTGTTTCTACCCTGCCATCCACCGTCACCAAAGTTGGATATCTGTTTAATACCCGAGTTTACTGGGAAAGATTTCTCTCTAAGAGAATTTACACCCAATGTTATCGTTGCCAGTCGTACGGTCATTCGGCCAACAACTGTAATCTCCCTCCTCGGTGCGTTAAATGCGCTGGTCCTCACACTTCATCTTCCTGCTCTAAACCATTTGAAGTTGCTCCTCGCTGCGTAAACTGCTCTGGCGCACACACTGCAAATTACAGCCAGTGTCCTGCACTCACCAAATATCTCGAAAAAAGGGCCTCACCTTCCCCTGACCCTCGTTCTAAATCTTTGGTTCATCCTTCAAATCCTCAGAACATGGTTAATTTATCTACCTTCCCTGGCCTTCCTAATCGGCCACCAATGAATGTGCCTTCTCATTCGTTAAATCCATCACGTTCTTATGCCAACGTCCTTAAACCTCAGCCTGACCTTCCTCCCTCTGGTGATTTCTCTCAATTTAATCAGCTGAACAATGCTTTTAACGAATTGAATTCACTTTGCGATTTTAACCTCATGTTCAATACTGCTAATGCTATAATTCAAAAACTCCGTACCTGCACTACCAATTTGGAGCGCTTCCATGCCTACTGGCAAGTCGTTTCCCAGATTAAATAATTTCCTCAATGGCTACCTTTCCACATATACTCACCTGGAATGCTGGCTCCGTCATTCCACGCAGAAATGAAATTATTTCTCAACTGCACGCTCAAGCTTGTGACATACTCCTTGTCACTGAGACCTGGCTTTCCCCAAGTTCGACCTTTTCGATCCCCGGCTATACCATGGTTCGAAAGGATCGTCCCACCAGACGCGGTGGAGTGGCCATCATTATTAATAACAGTATCGAATTCACAGTTGCACGGATTCAAACGGATTTGGAGCTCCTAGTAATTCATCTGCATCAGCCTAAAATCTCAGTTGGTGTCATCTACCTTGTACCGGCATACGGCCTCTCCAAGGCAGACCTTGACGTCATCACACATTCTGGTTCGTCCTTTTTAATCGGTGGTGACTGGAGCGCTAAGCATCGCTTCTGGCACAATAAAATTGCTAACAAGTCAGGTACTGTGCTGTACAACTTTATGCTAAATTCTAATTTCCGGGTTATTTCGCCTGTGTCACCCACTCATTTTCAACCTCGGTGCGAACCTTCGATTATAGACTTCTTTATTACTAATATCAATCTTCCTTTTAGATGTGATGTTCTGGACATCTTTGGCACTGCTCATCGACCTGTCTCACTTAAAAAAATCTCTGAAGGAGACCTTCCTGCTCCTTCTTTTGTGAACTCAGTCATTGATTGGGATGCATATCATCTATGCACCCTGGACTGGCCCATCCAGTCGCAATTTACATCCTCCAAGGATATTGACGACTCCATCTTGTCATTTAATGAATTCCTTCATTCCTGTAAATTTAAATCAACTATCTCTAAAACGGAGCCTCCAAATAACCTGCGTGAGAGTATCATAGCAAATGATGCCACTCTCATCTCATTAATAAGAGCCAGAAGGAAGGCCCGGAAACACTTTCAAAACACCTATTTGACTTATTTTCTTAAGAATATGAAAGATCTTTCTAAATCCATCTCCAGCAGAATTGCATTCTTGAGACAATCTGCTTGGATCAAAATGTTAAATTGCTTTACTAGACCTGATCCAACTTTTTGGTCTACCTATAAGTCATATTCTGCAAACCGGCCTCTTCCTTCTCCCTTCTTTGAGGTTAACGGAGTCAAACTATACTCCTCCTTCCATAAAGCTGATGCTCTGGCCAATACCTTTGCGCAGGTTCATAAGAACGCCCGTAACTTACCTTCTAATCATACGTACAAAGTCAATTTCTTTTATGATAATTTTGAATGGGACTCGTTGGAAGACAACGACAATCCCGTATTATTTTCTCCGAAAAAAATCTTTACAATTTTTTCCAAAATGAAATCTAAAAAGGTGTCTAAAAGGTATTTCAGTGCCAATGCTGTCCAACGCATCTCACAAAATATTCTGTCAAATTTATTATTACTTTAAATTCTCTTTTCACTTTTGCCACTTTCCCCGTCCATGGAAAGAGGCAAAAGTGATACCAATTCCGAAACCAGGGAAACCGATGACTGATCCCTCGAGTTATCGTCCGATTAGACTTCTTCCGATAATCGGAAAGATTTTTGAGAAGGTCATTTTATATAACTTAAACGAGTTCACAGTCAGCAAAAATATACTAATTAGCCAACAATTTGGCTTTAGAGCCAAACACTCGACAATCCAGCAAGTTGCAAGAATCACACAGCATGTCACGCACAGCTTTAACACCCGGCGTGACACTGCTATGATCTTGCTTGATCTCTCCAAAGCCTTTGACACTGTCTGGCATCATGCCTTATTATACAAGTTAAACCGCTTAGGACTTCCTTATACTTTCCTAAGACTTTTAAAATCTTATTTAGAGGAGCGTACATGCTATGTCATGTACAACTCTCACAAATCAAACTCTTATTTTATTTTTACTGGTGTACCTCAAGGTTCCGTTCTAGGTCCTTTTCTTTTTATAATATATATTAATGACATTCCGCAACTCATATCCTGTGAGATTGCTCTTTATGCTGACGATACTGCTGTTTATTCTTCTTCCACACGCAAAAACAGGAAAAACCTTATCCTACGTGTGCAAAGACTTTTGGATTCAATTTTGGCTTATTTTGCTGACTGGAAACTCCAAGTTAATGCTTCTAAAACCGAAGCTATATTTTTTACTCGTTCAAATATTAATGACTTTCTCAATGATCACAAAATTCATGTTAATAATGAGGTTATAGAGTGGGTGTCACAGGTTAAATACCTCGGTATTATCCTGGACCACCGACTAAATTGGATGCATGCTGCTTCTGACCGCATGAAAAAAACATTAAACGCCGCTTTCGCTATCATTAATTTTATCGGCACCAAATCTCATTTACCGATCAGACTCAGAATCCTTACATACGTCATGTGTTTAAGACCCATACTTGTTTATGGCTCCATTTTATGGTGGAATACTCTTCCGCTTTATTTACGTAAAAAAGTACAATCCGTAGAATCAAAAATTCTTAAAATTATTTTAAATAAACCTGTTCGTTACTCTACCAATCTTTTACATACTGAGGCTCGTGTTCCTCTACTTCATTCTTTTATCACTAAAATGTTACAAAATTATAACGTTTCGGAGCACTCCAATCCTTTGGTCCGTGCAACTGGAAATTATACCTCCGATCGCATTCCATATGCAGTTAAAGTTAAATTTCCGCTCTCCAAATGAGCTTTGAAATACCGCGCTGCCGAGTCTTGCCGCGCATGCGCGATAAGACCCTGACATGCGTGAGATATTTTCATGTTTCATATTCTGAACTTTTATAACTTCCTTTTTGTTCATCACTCTTTACCTACTCCTATCCTGAGAGAGGGTTTTTGAAATTTTCCCTCTCCCACACTCACTTGACCCTGGTCACTCAGACTTCCATCGGTAACCCCAAATTTACTTCATGCCGTTCGGTAAATGGGCTTTCGCTCATAGGTACTTCCTATAGAGGATACCTCCACTAACCAGAGAGGTCTCCTCTCTGCTCTTTTCTAGTGCGTGGTCCCTCCTCTAACTCTGTCATATTATATAAAAAAAAATAAAAAAAAAAGCATATTTAGAGTTCAGTCCAGAAGGGTCCCAGACTTCGTCGACAGATCGTTCCAGATCTCTCTCACCATACAACTCACGGTAGTTGTTAGGCATTACTCAGTGAGGTACTCTCCCTGAACGTCTCCGCGCTCACTCCCGCGTGAAACTAGAGATATAACGTAGATCGGGTAAAAACCTATTGGTTATAACCGCGATTAGACTTATTCGGGTAGAAGCCAATTGACTATATCCTCGAGAAAGGATAGAAACCGGTTGGTTATCATTCTTTCATTTACCTAAGCACTTTCTCCTTTTAATTATAATAATCATTGTAATCACATATCTTAATATTCAGAATATACAAGGTGTCTCACGTAAGCTACAACCGCGGAAATACACGTGTCCACATGGATAATTGGAAGCGAAAAGTGAAATAAAAAGTAATAAAATTTGTCCTCGTTAACGAGTTATTAAATAAAATAGATCAGCGAATCAGGAAGCACGGAAGCGGTAGGCGGTGAGCTGCGGCCATGCTAGTCTGAAGATAAGAAGCGATAATTTCGACGGGCGGAGCGTTCTGTCACGTATACAGGCGTGAGAAGGTAGTGGTCAGGAGGAGATTTCTAGGAAAAAGTGTCGACTTTCGCTCTTCCTCTCTCTACCTTTCTTTCACGACGCAACCTTACGCACAACAAAAATCTAATTTAATCTCTCTCTCTCGCTCCCTCCTACCCTAACACGGCGCTACCTCACGCTGCCTGCACGCGCTGACCTTCTCTCTCTCTCGCCCTTTCTTTCGTTGACTTTCTCTCTCTCTCTCTCTTTCTCTCAATCTTTCGTCCACGACGCTTCTTTACGCTATCGCTTCTTGTCTTCAGACTAGCATGGCCGCAGCTCACCGCCTACCGCTTCCGTGCTTCCCGATTCGCTGATCTATTTTATTTAATAACTCGTTAACGAGGACAAATTTTATTACTTTTTATTTCACTTTTCGCTTCTGTTATGTCCGCCAATTACCTGAGGAATATTTCGAATTTTAATTTAATAAAGTAAAAGTCTGCGTGGCAGACGGGTTAAAACTCTCAGGTCATTGACGGTCATAAAACTCGTAAAGAGTGCGAGGCGCAGGCGATGGAATTTTCCGTGTGGCATCGAATAATGCATCGACGTCCCACGGAAGAAGAAACAAACCATGCGCCTACCCGTAAAACCGGACACCACCGGAGCTTAGTTTTTTCCAATATATACAAACTCTCGAACGCACATCGCCTAAGTCACGTACGCAACCCTCGAACAAAGGCGCCATACAAGGCATGCGGTACAGTCCGCTGCAGAAAATTAGGAGAATGCATTCCTTTAAATAATAATGTTGGTATTTTCCTTCTTTATAAATGGTTAAATAATGTTAAAACAAATGAATATTATCATGATTGACTATTAAAATAATATGAAACTCCATAAAATAAAATATACCATTAAATAAGGAAGGAATGAACAATGCGTATAAATAAATAATGTTAATAATAAGACTAAATCTAAGGTGAAGGTATAGATGCATGAAAAGGTAGAATGTAGTATGCATGTTGCAGAAAACTGAGAGTGAGCAGTAGGCTACTATTACTATTCAATATTTTAAATAATAATTAAATAATAAGAATAAAAGCATGAGAATGTATGTGTGATTTAGTGTAGTATGAGTGAGAAATGTAATGTTGCATGAACGCATGTAAATGTTGATTAGTTAATTAAGTAAATTAATTATTAAGAAAATTAATAAGTAAGAAGCGACCAAAGGAGAGAAGGGAGGGGATTTGGGAGCGCGCTTACGCCTACGCTTAGCTGCGAATGCACCAACTCCCACTCCTGCCTAGGTCATAGGGAAAACCTAGTCCCCACTATGCACCCCCGAAGTTCAAAGGTCCATAGCCAATGAAGGGCCTAATTTTGGAAATTAGGAGGGGTTTTAGTGGAGGGCTAGTTTTTAAAAGCGATGGCCGAGCACGGCTCGCCACCATTCGTACGCTAGGAGTTTTCTTAGATCATTTTCTTAAAACTGCAAAACTCAGTTTCCATTTTTCGTTTTCTCGTAAAGACTATTAAAGACCTTAGCTAGTTCAAGATTCGAGGAGCTTCTTTTGCTTGATTCACCACAACTCGATTAAAAGGCTGTAAGTTGGTTTTTCATCTTTCTAATTAAATTTTCGTGTGAAATTTGTTGTTTACTATTATAAATGCTTCTTCCTTTTTTCCAACCATTTCCTCAAAATAATTTAGGGAGCGCGCAGTCATTTGCGTTCTTCCTATTGGAATAAAGAGCGCGCACTCGCCTGCGTTCTCTTTTTTCCTTTGAATAATAATAAAGAGCGCGCATTCATCTGCGTTCTCTCGGTTTTCCGGGGTATTGGTTAAAAGAGCGCGCAGTCATTTTGCGTTCCCTTTTTCCTATACCTAATTAAGTAAATTCATTTCCCTTGACCTCCTCCAATAATAATAATAACTAGTTTCATTGAGTATTTTTTTGATGCGCGCATTTTTCTGCGTTCATCCCATTGAGCGCGCAGTAGCTTTGCGTTCTCTCTGGATATTAGTTTTGTCTCTCTCCTTCTGCGATATTTTATTCCTTCACGAGCGCGCTGTCAATTTGTCGTTCTCGTGAGGATAAATTTTTAGCGGAAAGGAAGGGTATAATTTGAGTCTCCCTATTTAATTCTCTCTTTTTCTCTCTCACGACACTCTTTTCCTCATCCCAGGGTTGCGTCGCGTAGACGCTACAACCCTAAAAGAGCTAAAATATCTTTGTTTCTCCTTTCCTTACCAACCTATTTGTCTATTAATATAATTATTGTTATTGTTCCCCGGGACGTAACACTTCCAATTATCCATGTGGACACGTGTATTTCCGCGGTTGTAGCTTACGTGAGACACCCTGTATATACCTATTGTTACTTTTCAAAAGATAATATTCATTTCGGAATTCCTTCTTCCTTACATTATCTAAACGGATTAAACCCACCATCGACGAATCTTTGCCGCTCGAGATCCGTCGATCAATGGACACGTCTACATCAACATAATAACCTGTAGTGTGACGTAACGCATTAAACGACAAGTAATTAAAATCAAATATAATAAAAGTAAAGTAAATTCCATAGAGATTAGATCAGCAGAATTGGAAACGTAGGTAAAAAAGTCGAGCACGCAGAAAAAACGCGAGAAGATCTAAAAATAGGCATAGGTAACGCGGCAAATATCTAAGAAAAAAGTAAGAGAAGTAGAAAAGGACGGGTGCACTCGAAGAAAGCGGGGCAATCGGGACAAGGGGACGCGTACACGCGAACGACCAAAATTTTCCATAATCAAGTAAATTCCAGAAGAAAGGCAATGACTTAGTCAAGCGGAGAGGTAGGGCACCAATTAGATTGATAAGATGAAAGGCACGCGAGGTCATAGAGTGGGAAAACTGCATATAAAAGGAGGGTCAAGGCTAAGAAAGAGTAGTCTGGGAAATAGAGCGAAGTTCCAAACGTTTACGTGCAAATTAAAAGAGATAGAATTATTAGCGTCAGTGAAAGTTTCTAAGACAGAAGCATCGAAGAAATCGAGAGTATTCGATACCGGCGTCGGAGGGAAAGAGCGCGTCGTTAGAAAGATAGAGAGGTACGAACATGCGAGATCCATCTCCGCTGCCGACATACAAACACATTCATACGACACAACGTCTCCCAAAGTAAGCGTATTCATCTTATTGCCTTTTCCTAAGATTCCCGTAGTATAAGTATTAGAATAAGTGGCTTAGTAATACGTCTTATACTTAAGATTCCTAGGATAAACAGTAGGCTAAGAGTGTGAGTGAGAGGGACGTGTGAGAGAGCGTATGAGACTAGCGAGTGCGTGAGAGCAAGAGTACGAGTGAGTGAGAGCGAGAAGACGTATGAGTGCGACGGCATAGTAGAGGAAGAGCGAGCGTGCGAGGGAATAAGACCAAGCGTAGTTATAAGAACCTTAGTTAAGGTTGCGTAAGCAAAAGCGTCTTCGACGAGCGCGTCGAAAATCCGTGCATAAAAACACCGGCCGAACAGCTGATCGAGAGCATCGATCGTAACGGACGAATTCTAAGGAAATAAAGAAAATAAACGAGAATTTGGTGTCATAATTTGCGAAATCCTTTACTTTTCCCACTGCCACTCCTTTTGAGGATCGAATTGTGTAGGAGGTAACGTGCAGAAAAAGGGTTAGAAAAGCGATACGTTACAGTAGGTCCAAATCATCCAAAGGTAGCAACCCCTGAGCATGGAGTCTTTGGGCGCGTCCACATCCTTTTCAACTACCTAAGGGCTACCCGTGATTATTCCTACGGCCCTGCTACGCTACTAGGCGTAGACGTGACAACCTTGACTAGAATGATAGCCAGACTTTATATCGGTAGAAATTGTAGTCATATTTCACGTCAACTAGAATGGTTACAAGACTTTACTCGATTGGACTACTAGACTGACCTCGACTAGAATGGAAGCCAGATTGTATGTAAACTGCCTTCCTTAACCCTTTCGCTACTACGGGCGACTATAGTGGCTCTCCATACGGTGCCACTTTTTGCATTGAAACATTTTGCATCATTTGTTTCTCACACCCTTTATTTATAAATACCCTTTGAAGAAAAATTCTTTCGTTCGAAAACATTTAGCAGCTTGGGTTCTCCGCCGCAGTACTCCTGCTGACGATCGGCGTCGCGTACCTACCGTACAGTGGGAGTACCGCGGCGGAGAACCTGCCCGTAGCGAAAGGGTTAATTATCCCTTATAACCGTACATATCCTCTACGTTTCCATAGACAAGGTGGTGATAGTACAAACGAGTACAATAAATAAATAGAATGCCATAGGATAATAAGGGTAGGATAATTAGCAACAGAGATAGACTATTCCTATTATGCATTAATAAAGTTAAAAAATATGCTGATATAATATTTTCTAAAAATGAATTTGTGTGAAATATCTCATATTATGATTAAATCGGTAGACTGCAATACTTCAATTGGCAGAACTTTCCAAAATTCTCATATTCCGAATATAAAGTTTATAGGGTATTGTAACGTAACGCTTCCCTTACCTTTCTGAAGCGTGTTACCTCCTCCTCGTTCTACCCTTATAAGGACTGGCAGTGGGAAAGGATAGGGAAATCGCAAATGATTTAAACAAAATCTCCCGTAAATTTTCTTTATTTCGGCTCTCACCGTGCTGTATTGACGACAGGTCAATGTCCCCGCTCAGCTGATCGCCCGGTATTTATGTTTCTTCTATGTCGACGCGCTCGTCGACGACGCTACCGCTACTTACCACTACCCAGACGCTCCTGTTCGCACGCTCTTTCTCTCTTACACTCACACTCGTTCTCGCTCACTCGCTCGCTCACACACACCTGCTTATTCTATGTCTTATAATAGTTAAAGTCTAGGGAAAAGAAATTCTTACACTCTTACTTTGAGAGACGTGGTGTCGTGTCTTACGTAATTTTGCGTTGTTAGAGATGTATCTCTCGCGTCGCTCCCCTCGCCCTAACCTCACGATGCTTATACACGGACAGACGATTTTCCTCTCTGCTTTTCGTACGCCTCGATGCTTGGTTGTTTCCCCCGTGATTTATCGCACTTTGGAAATTTCTAACTCTTCCTTCTCGCACTATCGACTGCTCGTGAATACTTCTAAATCTCAACTACTTTCCTTTCTTACGCGGTCCTTTTAAAGGCGATTTCTCTACTTTTCCGACCTCGCGTGATCTTCTTTTGGCCGGTTTCATTGGTTTCCTACTTTTCCGGCTTGACAAGGTCATTGCCTTCCCTTTGGAATTTCCTTTATTCGGGAAAATTCGTCGGTCGTTCATGCGTACGCGTCCCCTCTTCCCGATCGTCCCGCTTCCTTCGAGTACTCCCGTCCTTGTCTAATCTTCTCACTTTTTTAGGTGTTGTTGTGCCGGCCTATTGGCACTACGTTGTATTTAAAGGTACACAGGAATAACGCAGGAGATGTAAGTGAAATCGAGAGCTTGTATCAGCAAAAACAGTGGTTTATTCGTAGCGTCGGACAGAGAGTACCTCTGACTTTGACTTGAGACTAAATTCTGATCTTTTCCCTGAGTGCAAGGTGTATATATACTAGGTGACTTTGGAATACGAAGGAGTAGGGGTCGTGGGAGAGTCGGTCGGGATGGAATCTTTTTGGGAAGAAGTCGAGCCAGCTGCATGGGTCTAGGATTTATGATGTGGTCGGTTCGTTAGTGAAACGATAAGGAAAAGTGAGAGGAAAAGTTATCTAAGGAAAACAGTCTTTTTCGGCTTTTCTCGGAAGGACTGCAGATTTATGGAAAGGTAAACCGAAGGGTAATAAAACGGTCAGTTTGGAGATGGAGCGGAGTATTACAGGTGTCCTCGGGAAGGACTTGTGCGTGGCAATCCTAGGGGATGCACAACAGTGTTCGTCACCTTTCCACGTTCTAAATTTAGCTTTCCTCGCGTTTTTTCTACGATCTCGACGTTAGATGCTATAATTTCGACGTTTTACTTAGGTTTATCCTAATTAGGCACGACCGCAGGGAGTTCCTTATGCTCTCGATCGAGCAAAAAGTGTAACGGACGATTATCTCCGAAACTATTCGAGATATCCAAAAATCCTTTTGGATCTTTACGTTTCATAACAAGATCTAAATGTGTGTGTGTGTGTATGTGTGTATTCACTCTAGCGTCTAAACGGCTGAACGAATTGAAGTAAAATTTACACGAAAAATCCGGTTACACCCGACGAGGATCCACTAACAATTTCGATTCGATCCGACTTCCGGTTTCAAAATGGCGGGCATTTTAAAAATTAAAAAATTCATGGGTTGAGGTGTGTCTTATTTTTTGAGCAGAAACGAGTTTTAATGTAATCGGTATTTTAAAAAAAATTATCCCGACGGCCAGATAGCGGCAGTCAAACGGCCGCAATCAGCTATCCTGTACTCTCATAAGAAAAGGGATAGGCGAGCCCAGCGAGCTGACTTCCTGTGCGAATCATTACCACGGTCGTGCCTAATACGAAATAGCAAGGCTGTTTCGTTGAGGGGGCCCATGCCCCCCTATAGCTGGTTTTTCTAATTCTCGCGATTTTTATCCTTTTTCTGCTTATTACTGATCTTAATTAACTGTGTCCTAGCCTATAACGTCACAGTATGTTAGTACTTTCAATAATACGTACATTAATATTTTCTCAGATGGTTCCAAACTAAAGTGAGACCTTCCACACGGATTGTTTTAGCCTGTCTAGATTTGGATCACTATGAGACTTACAGTATTCTTAATGATTTCTCCATTTACACAGCCGAAAGTATAACAATGTCTAAGGCTCTGGATGTCGTAACAATATTCTCTGACTCGCTCAGCGTACGCCAAGCCTTGTTCAGCAGCAGCTTTTCAGTTAACACCATAAATACATCATGAGATATAAGCATTTTAAAGTTTCTCCCTCCCTTAAAATTTACGATTTTGCTGTAAATATACCACCGGCGTTAGTCCTATTTTTTTGCGACGGACAGGCCTAACTGCCGTTAGTCTGTAAATCAAGGGGTCTCGCACTTAAGTTATTTGGTAACCATTCCCTTTTTCTCACTGCCAGTCCTGAAAAGGAAAGAACTCGACGAGGAGGTAACAGGAAGCCGAGGGGACTAAAGGCTTAACGTTACAATATATTACACTTATATAATTTTTCAATATTTGCTATATCCTTATTACATTTCCTACATATATCCCTTTTGTTGGGCTCAATCGTTTTATCAAGTTTTCCCATGGCTGCTACTTGTTGCACACATAACCTAAATGCCACGTGCTTCTCTAATTATATTATTATTAATAATTACTACTGTTATTTCTTATATATTATTATTATTTCCGTTAATGTATATTTCCGTGAATATGTGCTTTAGTGCTATTGTATTCTTACAAATTTTAGTGCTAACTGTTTTACACATAACCTAGTCGCCACGTGTTTTATTTGGATATGCTATTTGTCTGCAACATACCTGAATTTATTATGTAAATTATATATCTATATGTCCTTAGAAGTTACTATTTCTGTTTATTTATATGTATTGTGACGTGGTATTTTGAATACCCGTCACAAAAAGAGAATCCTCTCCCCTTCGCCGCGGAATAGAGAGTGGAACGACGCGGACAGAGTCGCCGGGTGGACCTCGGAAGAATGTAACGCGAGTCAGAGGGCCTCGAGGCTGGTTCTGCGTTAAAATAAGGGAATAAATACTGAAATTAGAACCTCTTTCATGACCGCCACGCCGGAGAGGGGAAGGACGAGGCCGGAGAGAGCAACGGCGGCCGACGGAGCGACGGCAGAACGAGAGAGATGGAGAGCGAACCGTCGGAGAAACGAGGATAAGCTCGAGAAAGAGAGAGAGAGCAAGAGAGAGGACACGCACGACGAGGACGAGCTAAGCGGAAATGCGATCGGCGAAGGAAACGGCCGAAATTCCACGGCAACGAGGACCACCCGACAGCGAATGATCGGAGCCTCCCTTCGCTCAAGACGGACCGAGATGACCGTCAGAATGGTCATCGGCGGCGGTCATCCGGTTGAAGAATTAAAGGAAGAATTCTCGACAAAGTCGCGTAAAGCGGCCATGCGTGCGCGCGTCGCTTAGCGAAGCGTTAGAGCGAGGGAGATAGCAAGCAGGCGCTCGGCTATCTTCGGGTGGGCTCGGGGAATTTCGGTAAGCCGGCTCGTAAGGAACCGCGTGCGTGATCCTCGAAAAATTACTCTGTTCGCGACGTTATTCTGGATAAGAGGTAATTAGAGCGTTCCATAAGAGAATCCTTTGTCACGCATTAAGTTCCTTCCGGGTGGCGGATCGGAAAGTGAGGTCAATTCCGGGGTTTTATTCGGAGTTAGAGTCCTTTTAACCGAGTTTGTCGGGGTTTACTGTTTTATTATTTAAATAATTGAATAGATAACGTAAGGAAATATCCTTCGATTTTCTCGTGGCTTCCTTTGTTCGCGAGGAGCGGAACCAGCCTCGATCGCCGTCCGGGTGCGCGGTTAATTGAATATTTACTGTACGTTGTTTTGCTGGAATAATTATTACTTTGTTTATTGCTTCCGTTATAAAATAGAGACATTAATAAGTAGTTTATTCCTCGAGGGAATAATCGAGAAGGAAGCGGCCACGTGCCGGTATAGAACTCGTAGCCGGCGGTTAGTTCGTCCGGGCGTTTAAGTAAACACCGCGGACAAAGAGATCCCGGTTTTCTTTTGTATACCGTAGTTTACGGAAAATTTCGAAGCGTTTCACTAATAATTTGAATAAATTCTTTATTGTTTTAAATCCAACCGTGCTCCGAAGGAACTTGCAGAATCATTTCTTTTCCCCCCTCAACCCACTACTCCCTACGACCGCGTGAGCGGTCATTCGTGAGCCCTTACTGGGGAAAGGATTCTCCCAGTTACAAAGAAAAATTAATTTGTTTTAACACGGTTATTTCGCGGGGAGTGCATCCGGCACCTCCCCGGAATAATTTTAGAAATATCGTTGCAGTATATATGAATTATAAAATATTTAATTGCTTTAATTAGCAATATTCTTACTAATGCTCACAAACGCTCCTGCCTATTCCAGAGAGAGATAGATAGATATTTTTATTTCGTGCTGGGGCAAAGCCCCCTGGCACGTCAAAACAATAATACATGTATATATATATATAAAATAAGATAATATCAAAAAATGTAACAAAAATAGAAAAATATAAAAAGAACATATATATATATATATAAACAAATACATCAAACTTAACGATATAATATCGCCAAGGCACTCTCTCATTCAGTCTAACACTCATTCATTCAATCCACACTCATTCCAGGGTACAATATTATGACGACACCTAAAATGAAAATACAGGAAAGAAATATATACATTAGAGAGATGAAGGTGAAGTCAGTCACGCTCGTGTTTACACACATCACGCACGCTCCCGAGATGCACACCGGCACGAAGCCAATCACAAGCACGCATCGTCTCATTCAACCAGTAGAAATGTTTTCGCCTTCGCGCAGGCGCATTCACTCCCGAGTACACGTGCATACGTAGGACCCATTCTCACGATGAATATGAATGATACGCCTCCCCACGCGCCACCTGGCAGCCTATTCAGGACTAAAAATCTCGCCATGTAACCAATCAGCTGCCGCGTCGCCTCACGATGAAATTGCACCACTTAGTAATAAGTGATGCAATTCACGCTTGAACGACGCGACAGTGCGCGCCTCGCGAATCTCAAGCGGAATTAAGTTCCAGAATTTAGCGCCTTGCACCGCGATTGAGTGTGAAAGTGTAGCAGTGCGATGCAGAGGTGTGTTAAACGTTAATCGCGGACGCGAACGCGGAGAAGACCTCACGTCTATGTCCGATCTCCGCTCGAACAAGGCCTGGAGAGAATCCGGCATGGCGCCCCGATGCACGCCAAGCATGAAGACGCCGAGGAAATACAGCCGCCTTTGACGAACCTTGAGCCATCCAAGACGTTCGAAGAACGGCGTGATGTGGACATCACGTCGCACGTCGAAAACGAATCGGACACAGGCATTCAAGGCTCGCTGCAGCCGGATCTCCTCCACGGCTTGCATGTCGACGTGCACGAGGCAGCAGTAATCGAAATGAGGAAACGCGAGGCTCTGTATGTGTTTAGCCTTTAACCGCAGGGGGAGTGTGCGCCGGTTTTTGCTAAGCGATGCAAGCATCGCGTAGATTTTCCGACACACACTCGTGACGTGCTCGTGCCACCCCAGATTGCTCTGAAGATGGACACCGAGCGACTTCACCACCGCAGAAAAAGGAATAATTGTATCGGCCACTCTTATCGGAGGTAGGGAGTCCATATCAATGACATTTAAAGCGCGAGAGGATCCTAATAGCATACATTGCGTCTTCCCAGGGTTCAATAAGAGGCCGTTTTCCCTCGTCCATGCCACCACGCGTGCAATGTCGCGATTGATCTCGCAGATTCCCTCCTCAAGCCCATGTAGGGCAACGTGGAGGTACAACTGGAGATCATCAGCGTACTTGAGGAGCCTGGCGAGGTGAACGACATCATTGAGGTCCCATAGGAAGAGTGAGAATAAGAACGGTCCCAGTACAGAGCCCTGTGGCACACCAGAGAAAACATGCTCCCAAGAAGATAGTTTACCGTCCACCCTTGTCGCTTGATACCTCCCTGAGAGGTATGACCAGAACCACTGCAGAACTGGAGTGGAGAAATTCAATCTCTTGAGTTTCTCCATCAGCCTGCAGTGGTCGACCGTATCGAAGGCCTTTGAAAAGTCGAAGCAGACAAGGATGGTTATCTTGCGTTCATCCACTCCCCGCCTGACGTCTTCAGTGAGGGTAAGCAAGGCGGTCTGGGTAGACCGACCCTTGACGAACCCATGTTGGAAGGGGTCCTGAAGTCCACGACTACGGAGGAAGTCTTGAACGTCACGCAGGACCACCCTCTCAAGTACCTTAGACAATTCAGGAAGGAGTGAGATAGGACGGAGGTGTGAAGGTTCAGTGGGAGAAGATTTTTTAGGAATAGGTGTAACATAGGAGTGCTTCCAGAGCCGAGGAAAGGTAGAAGTGAGCAAAGAACTATTGAATATACGGAGGAGTGTAGTGATGAGTGAAGGAGTGCATAGTGAAATGAAAGAAGAAGGAAGACCATCCGGAAGGATGGTCATAGAAGAGCGAAAGTTCAGAAGAGGAAATAGAGAGGAAGGAGTGACGTGTGAGAAATAAAATTTCTCGTCACTGTAAGGAGAAGAGGTAGAGAGAAAGTCGGGTGGAGAAGGAGGAGTTTGCGCATGCGCAGCGAGAAAGAATGAGTTAAGGAGTGAAGGAGTGAGGTTAGGAGGAAGTGACAGAGGACGTTTTGGAGTAGGAGTTATGTGGAACCGTCTAAGATCACGCCAGAGCGTAGCCGGGCAGTGGAGATTAGAGAAATGTTGGAGGAGGAACAACGAGCGTCCCTCCTGAATAATGATTTTAAGACGGTTACGAAGAGATCTGTATTGGTCTAAAGCTATTGGACTCCTGGTCCTCAGGTAAGAGCGACGGAATGAATTTCTGATTTTCATTAATTTCCTCACTTCTGGAGTGATCCATGGAGCGGATGGGCGCCTTGCGGTGACAGCTCGCAAAGGCGCCAATCTATCTAATACATTGAGGAGCTCACCAGAGAAAGTGCTAACCAATCCGTCCACGTCATCTCCAGATAAACCCAGGACCAAGGAGGTTAGGTTATCCAGAGATGAGTGCAGTGCGGAGGGATTGACAGCGTGCAAGTTCCGGGAGACAACACTACGTCTACTCCATGAATCACTTGCATCGTAGACAATCGAGATGAGGTCGTGCCCAGAAAGGAACGGCTCATTCGACTGTCCAGAGGATACAACACGTCCTTCGTCTCCGACGAGGCAGAGGTCAATCCTGGTGATGGAATTAGCTGTGCGGTGAGTGCTGGAATGATCAACGAGGTGAAGATTTAACTGAGAAATAAGTGACCGCAAGTATATAGCATCAGGTGAGTTAGAGTTCATATTAACGTTCCAATCACCGAAGATTAACCTCTGCTCGTATTCACAAGCATGATCGGCGAGGATCGGCTCGAAGGTGGTGAGGGGTAGGTGAGGCGGACGGTAGACGACTCCGACAAGAATGCGGGTCGACGGGCGAATAAGAAGTTCAATAAGAAGAAACTCCACCTCAACACCGCCCTGCAACATAGAAGATGTCAAGATTCGTGAGTCAAAGCAATTTCTAATATAAAGGCATACACCCCCGCCTGTTCTTATTAGTCGATCGCTGCGGTGCAGGGTGTAGTTGACTAGAGCGCATTGGTCAGCCCGGCCACTCGGTTGGAGCCACGACTCAGAGACGGCTATAATGTCATAAGGAGAGCGAAGAGAAGAAAAGTCAGCGAAATGAGCAATATTCTTACTAATGCTCACGAACGCTCCTGCCTATTCCAGAGAGAGAGAGAGAAAGAGAGATAAGGGATAAAAGTAAACGTGTTGAAGCGTTTCATTCCGATTATTGTTATTGGTTATTGTGGATTGCTCCTCCTGCTATTTCGTCACTCACCTAGTTACGAGCTTGAGTAGACCGCCTTCGTCCCGCCTTCTTTCGCTGATTTCTGTTAATTAATAACTCGTTAACTAAGCCGAATTTCGAAAAAGTTTATTAGACTTTTCGACTCAGTCCATACTTGTGCACATGTAGATCACCGGTGCGTAACCTGAAGTGGGACACCCTGTATATGTATGCTTATATGCATATACAGGGTGTCCGCTTCCATATAGTCAAGCGGAGGACTACATGTACACATCAATGACTCGAATCGAAATGTCTAATACCATTTTTCGAAATTCGACTTAGTTAACGAATTATTAACTAACACAAATCGGTCAATTACGGCGATTAGCAAAGGAAGGCGGTTCACTCGAGCTCGCAGCTAGGCAAGAGATGAAGCGGTAGGAGGAGCAATCCACGATAAACAACGTTACATGTCGCTGGTCGCCGTAATTGGCCGAGTTTTGTTAGTTAATAATTCGTTAAGTAAGTCGAATTTCGAAAAATGGTATTAGACATTTCGATTCGAGTCATTGATGTGTACATGTAGTCCTCCGCTTGACTACATGGAAGCGGACACCCTGTATATAAATACCATCAAAAAGAACATTGCTAGTTGTATTTACGCTACGTACCAGAAGGATAAATACTTCAACTTTGGGGGGTTGTATATCATAAACTATTGACTTTCAAGCTTTGTGCCCATTGACACTTTTAATCTACATGTCAAGAGCTATCATTTGCCTGAGTTTCGCAAAATTTAGCCGAGAGCCATTTCCCATAAGGATTGTGCGGGGTCCTTTTCAGGAATGTAAATGAAGTGTGTTTTCCAATAGAACTTTTAAAAAAGAGTTGTTCATGTGAACAATCTTCCTTCATAAATTGTGCGAGATGTATTAATATTTTTTGTTTTCAATGTTTCTATGATAATTATCATTCTGGATCTTGCATATAAAATTAAAAATTGACAAAAGAAGACGATAATCACGAAATTTCATTAATAGAAAAAATTATGTATGATTAAACTCTTCATTTTAGTATGTCATTAACTTTATTTCCCAGTTTTTATAATTTTTTAAAGAATTGAAAAAAAAAGAAAAAAGTTTCCACTAGCAAGATCGAACACGGATCATCCGCACCGCAAGCAAGTTCGCTACGACTCGGCCAATTCGCTGTTTTTGGATGATGTTCAAAGTGACCGGCATACGCCCTACGCGTAAAACTTCAAAGCCATTTTTCTCGGAATCTTATGGCTAGTGCGCGCTATTACTTTGCAGATTGAATTCTCTAAAGGTATACTACAAACCTGCAAAGTCTCATCCCGAAGTCAATTTCCGAGGCCATAATGTCCCCTTGTTAGAAAAACGTGAGAAATTCTCCACCTCGCGCCTTCGGCTACCTGTCTTGTAAACGCTCTCTCCCCACCTCTCTAATCTCGCGTGATCTGATTTTGATTATTCAATTGGGTCCCCTCCGTTTTTCTATCGGCGCGCGTTGCTGACCGCATTCGACCTCGGTGCTGGCCTTGAACTTGCTCATCGTTCGGGTTGTGACGTCAGCCCTTTTTCTGCAAATTCCGATTTTTCGCGAGTATCCCCTTGCCTCATCTCGCCTCCCGTTTTCGCAGTCCGCGTGATCTAATTTCGCTCAGGTGCGTCCCTTTGTCACCTTCAAGTCTATTTGTAGATTTCACCCGTTTTTTTTTTTTGTTTCCGCGTAGAGATGTTGGAATTTTCGCTTCGTTCGCGTTATCTATGTTATTAATGCCTGGGAAATGAACGTTACTTGTAAAGTAACGAACATCGTGAAGCACGTGCTACCGTGCTCTTCTAAACTGCGCTAAGTCCAACTGTTCTATTGTTCGTTGAATTTCATAATTGTATCGAAATGTGTGTAATAATTAATAGCGAAGCCAAATGTATTGCCTGTCTACCTTTTTCTAAGTATGCGTGTATTGTATATTCTCGCTAATGTGCGTACTTCTTAAATTTTGCCTAGTGAATTCTATTATTATATTAAATTCCGTATAGTTTCTGGAATCGCGGACGGGTAGCATATCTTGTAATGAGAAGGGAATTCGTGCGTTAATTCTGTACTTTTTTTTTTTATTATATAAACATTCAAGTCTCTCATTGGAGACTTAGTGGCTTTACAATTTCCAGAAACTTATGATACACAGTATATTCATAACAAGTCATCAAAAACAAAATGTTCCAATTATTATATTAAATACAATCTCAGAATACGAAACTTATAAATAAACATTGTGGCTTTTAAGAAAAGAAATAATAAAAGAAAGAGCAGTAACATTGGGCTTTACTAATAAAGTTTCAATACTTAGCGGGGGTCTAACAAGGGGACCGCACGATTTGGGAAATGAAGTTCGGGACGAGACTTTGTGTGATTGTAGTAATGCCTTAGGGTGTTACTATGTTCAACGGAGAAAACGCACTGGCCAGCCTGTTTTGAGAAAAAACGTTTCAAAGATTTCCTATACACTTACATACGAAAAAGATTTACTCTTCATCAAGCGCTTCAGTGGTCGAGGCGGTAACGGGTCAGCCTAATAACCCAAAGGTTTCGTGTTCGAGTCTCGGTATGTGCACTTTTTTTTTCTTTTGTTTCTTATTTGTGCATTTTATTAAATCTTATTTACTTATTACTTTTTACCTGTACTTTTTCACGTATTTTTTTTGTTATAAAATAACACGCAGTTATTTTTAACTCTTATTTTTAACTCTTCCTCTTACTCGCTCACTCTTTCTACTGCACTCCCTACTGCTGGAGGCTCGCGCTGTCTCTCTCCCTCTCACTCGCCCACTCTTTCTACGACACTACTTTACGCTGGAGAATCGCGCTGTCTCCCTCTCTCCCTCTTCCCGCCATGTAAGTACTATCACAACACTCTCTTCTACGCTATCCTACTTTTCGACCAAATTTCTGCCGCCGTCTGCCCGTCTCGGGCTATTTTTCAGATAGAAGCGCTTCCCCTGTCGGCTCTCGCTTGTTTGAGCTAAAAACGACGGGTTCCTTTTCTACGAGTCGCGGGTGAAGCGATCTTTTTGTCGGGTTTGCCTGCAAATTGGCCTCACATAACCTCACTTAACGCCACATAACCTCGCTTTCTGCTACGTCACTTTCTGCGCCGCCGATCGTGTCACGTATCATCAGTCACGCCCTCACCGGTCCTCTCTGGTACTTCTACGCGATCGGTTCACGCTACCCTACCGACGGTGGTCATGGAGAACGAGTCGCTGACGTCTTCTGACTCCGAAGATTCTCAACGGGGGACTGCATCTGGTACAGCGACTTCCTGAAGGGTTGTAAGAAAATCGTAAAACACCCAATAATTTGTACTCAGTGCGGTGGTGCCTTCCACCCGAGCTGCACACAACTAGCTAACAAGGGAACTACTCCAACCCGAAAATTCAGAATTTAATGAAACTTTGTGGGTATGTAGAGTTCATCGAGTAGTGCAAGGAGCAATTTTTTTTTCTGCGGAAATTCACTTTAAGGGGGTGGAATCACCCCTCAAAGTTTTCGGAATTTTTCGTTTTTTCAATATAACTGCCAAACTATAAGAGATAGAAAAAAACTTTAAATGTAAACCTGGCATGGTTTTTAAAGATCTGTCAGACTGCGGTGAAAAAAATTTTCAAAAAGTTTTCAATTTTTTATAACATATATTTTATTATGTAAAATGCGTATATATATGCAATTTATATATATACCTACTCTAGTTACGTTGTCTAGTTTACAAAACACTTAAAATAACATTAAAAAAAATTTTTTTTTCATATAATGTTTATATGGTGTATATTATACGATGCCGTGTATATACACATAATATGTGTTTTTATGTCCATAAATATTTTATATTATATTGTATATTCTTATTACGTATATATTTACACATTATCGCAGTGATAATGAAATTCTTCGAAAAAGTGTTTGAAACATAAGAGCTGATCGCACCGTGAAAAGCCATGACCAATGTAGTCACTATCGGCGATGTTGCGTTAAACATTCTGTTTATCTATGTATTTATACATTATCGGAGTGATAATGAAATGAATCCCTAAAAGAATCGGCACGTGGGAAATGGATTGCTTCAGTATTTTGGCCGTGTACAAAAGATATTGTGGGTTTATCGTCTGATATACATGAACTTGTGTGTCAAAGGTTACAAACTTTTATAATATACACGCCGTGCGATACATTATGAAAAAGCTAAAAATACACGTAGGTATGTGTTCAGACGATAAAAAGCCGCTATATAAATAGTACACTTTTGCGATGCGCTTCATACGTTCTTCTTTTTCTGATTGTGAACCAGTCCTTTCGTTTCTCGAAAATTTTTCTTTCAAGCGCTGTAAAATGGTAGTAATAAATCCGGTTAATGTTATTCATTTATTAATAATAACTTTTAACGCGGTTGATGTAAAAGAATGCAGGTTAAATCGCCGTGAAATAGAACTCCATGATACGATTAGAGACATCCTCTTGGAAAGTTCACAAGCTACATCCATTAATATAGAAAGCGATACAACATTAGAATTTTTTGATCCGTCTCGAGCGCATTCGGCGGAATTTGTGGACGATGGTGATCTAGACTCGGAAGAAATTTCGGAAACCATTCAAGTCGAAGAAGAACCTTGTGTCCCAGAAGAAGGAGGAATTATCGATTTGGAATATAAAGAAAAAGCGGTTGACTATTGGAATAGCGGAAAAAGGAAGCGATTGTCTTTGGACACGGTGAGGCAAAAATTCAGAAAAGTAAAATCAATAAATCAGTTATATAGGTGGGAGCAGTCTGTTGCAAAAGGAGGCACTCGAAGAGAGAAGTTAAAATGCATAGCACAGTATACATTTAATAAATTTTCCGAAAGTGCTAGTTGCAATGCTATCATTCATGATATGGATATACGACGGTGAGCGGTGGATGCAAAAGAAGAAACGGAATTAGAAGATTTTAAAGCATCCGCAACATGGTTATCAAATTTCAAAACTGTCCATGCCATTGTATCTCGGAAAATAAATAAATTCATTAGCCGCTCATATCATACACAGACGGCAGATTTGGAAGAAACTGCAAGAAGTTTCATAAATGAGATTAAACCTCATTTATCCGATTATGGATTGATGAATGTGTTCAACGCAGATGAAAGTGGCTTCAATATCGAACTACATTCCGGACGTACGCTAGCCGTTAAAGGTGCAAAAATAGTAGAAGCCTCCGTCCAATCTGTGTTTGGAACAACTCACAGTTACACTATTTTGCCTATGATATCTGCGACAGGAAGGCTTGCATCACCCTTATTCATTGTATTGAAAGAACCAACTGGTAATTTCGGACCGCAAGTACAGAAGACGCTATTTCAGCCAGAAAATGTACACCTTGCAGCATCAACATCCGGAAAATTGACTGCGAATCTATTTAATAGTTGGTTTGTTAATGTCTATTTACCGAATAGTGGATCTCGCAGCATTTTATTGTT
The DNA here is from genome assembly GCA_916049575.1 of Ancistrocerus nigricornis. NCBI lineage: Eukaryota > Metazoa > Arthropoda > Insecta > Hymenoptera > Vespidae > Ancistrocerus > Ancistrocerus nigricornis. The sequence goes on from OU696665.1 coordinate 16,846,932, forward strand.
AGATTCGTGGACCGGTCACTGCCCAGCCTCTTTAAAAAGCAATGTACCAACTGACAAAGATGTACAAATATTTAGCATTCCAAAGAAAACCACAGGTATCATTCAACCACTAGATGTATATGGCTTCAGAGTATGGAAACAATTTGTAAGAAGATTTTCAGACCTCGTAATTCTATTAGATTACGATATTAACATTGTGACGTGGTATTTTGAATACCCGTCACAAACGAGAATCCTCTCCCCTTCGCCGCGAATTAGAAAAGAATCGTCGCGGACAGAGTCACCGGGTGGACCACGGGGAAAATATGTAACGCGAGTCGGAGGGCCTCGAGGCTGGTTCTGAGTTAAAATAAGGAATAAATAGTAAAGTTAGACCCTCTTTCATGACCGCCACGCCGGAGAGGGGAAGGACGAAGCCGGAGAGAGCAACGGCGGCCGACGGAGCGACGGCAGAACGAGAGAGAGAGAGAGAGCGAGCCGTCGAAGGATTAAGATAAAGAGAGCGAGAGAGAGGACACGCACGGCGAGAACGAGCGAGGCAGAAAGACGATCGGCGAAAGAAACGGCCGAAATTCCAAGGCAACGAGGACCACCCGACAGCGAATCATCGGAGCATCCCTTCGCTTAATGACGGATCGAGATGACCGCCGGAATGGTCATCGGTGGCGGTCATCCGGTCGAAATTCGCAAGAGGAATTATTACGAACGAAGTCGCGAAAAGCGGCCATGCGTGCGCGCGTCGCCTAGCGAGGCGGTAGAGCGAGAGAGATGGCGAGTAGGCGCTCGGCTATCTTCAGGTGGGCTCGGGGAATTTCGATAGGCCGGCTCGTAAGGAACCGCGTGCGTGATCCTAGAAAAATTACTCTGTGCGCGACGTTTATTGAGATTAGAGGTGAGATAATTAGAGCAACCGAGAGTAATCCTTTGTTCACGCAAGAAGTTCCTTCCGGGTGGCGGATCAGTAAAGTGAGGTTAATTCCGGGGTTATTCGGAGCCGGGAATAGTATATAACCGAGTTATCGGGGATTTATCGATATTATTGTTTAAATTAATTAGTAAATCAAGTAGAAGCATCCTTCGATTTTTCTCGTTCGATTCCTTTGTTCGCGAGTAGCGGATCCAGCCTCGACCGCCGTCCGGGTGCGCGGTTAATCGTATATCTAATATATCGAAATTGTTGTTAATTTATTTGGTAACTGATTTGTTGGTAAATTGCAAGATTAGCGTGCTATTAAACTATAAATTCCTCGGTGGAATCATCGAGAAGCGAGGCGGCCACGTGCCGGCATCGAGTACGTAGCCGGCGGTTAGTTCGTCCGGGCGTTTGAATAAACAACACGGACAAAGAGATTCCGGTTTTGTCTTGTTTCTTGTAGCCAATGGAAAATTCCGAGGTTCATTTATTCAAATTAAATAAACGTATTTTATTGTCTTTAGTAAATCGCGCTCCGAAGGAACTTTTATTAATTTCTTCCCCCCCTCAACCCACTACTCCCTACGGCTGCGTGAGCGGTATTTCGTGAGCCCTTATTGCGGAGAGGATTCTCGCAGAGTTAATAAAGAAAATTAATTTGTTTAAAACGATTATTTCGCGGGGAGTGCATCCGGCACCTCCCCGGAATAAAATTTAGAAATATCGTTGCAACATATATTCCCGAAATAATATTATAAAATTACAATCGTTAGTACACAATCAATTAGGAGCACCGAAATACACAAGTATGTTTGCATACGCGTGGTACAAAAGCGGATATACAGAAAACAGGCCGAATGAATTTGAGCATCCCATAGATTACGCATTTTCATTTCAAGACTCCGCGTCTTCTACCCGGTGCTCCCTATGCGGAAAGCCAGCAATTATTCGCTGTTCACGGTGCGATCAGCTCTTATGTTTCAAACACTTTTTCGAAGAATTTCATTGTCACTCCGATAATGTGTGAATATATACATAATAAGAATATACAATATAATATAAAATATTTATGGACATAAAAACACATATTATATGTATATACACGGCATCGTATAATATACACCATATAAACATTATATGAAAAAAAAAATTTTTTTTAATGTTATTTTAAGTGTTTTGTAAACTAGACAACGTAACTAGAATAGGTATATATATAAATTGCATATATATACGCATTTTACATAATAAAATATATGTTATAAAAAATTGAAAACTTTTTGAAAATTTTTTTCACCGCAGTCTGACAGATCTTTAAAAACCATGCAAGGTTTACATTTAAAGTTTTTTTCTATCTCTTATAGTTTGACAGTTATATTGAAAAAACGAAAAATTCCGAAAACTTTGAGGGGTGTTTCCACCCCCTTAAAGTGAATTTCCGTAGAAAAAAAAAATTGCTCCTTGCACTACTCGATGAACTCTACATACCCACATAGTTTCATTAAATTCTGAATTTTCGGGTTGGAGTAGTTCCCTTGTAAGTCACAATATCGTAACCGCTCCACGGTCGTTTGCGGGCCATGCGTCCAAAGTCAGTCTGTGGATCAGGCTTCTCCTCCGGGCTCTCCAGATAGTCTTGCTGCTGCTATTACTAACTTAACAAACACTCTTAACAATTTCATTGTAACGCAGTCGCAGCTTACACTGGATTTCAACAACAAACTGGACGCCATTAACACGCGACGCGATGGTTTCTCCACCAATCTAGCTGGGGTCATAGGTATAAACTCGCAACTCCTTGAGCAGAACCGAGTTATTACCGAGCAGTTCGCAAGTCTCGTATCGAGGGCAGATCACCTTGAATCGGCGAACACGCAACTTAGGAGTGAGGTTGAGTCCCTAACTGCTCAGAATCACACACTAATTAACCGGATTGAACGTCTTGAGAAGGCCGCTTTTAGTACCGAGCTGATGATCTCTGGTTTGCCGGAATCGGTAGACGAAAATCTCCGATCCAGGTTTCTCGCCATAGGATCGGTGCTGGGAGTGGCTCTTTCCGCCACGGATATTATTGAAATTTCTCGTGTCAAAAGTACGCGTGTCTCAGTGGGGGCTAGGATGGTATTCGTCCGGCTCGGCTCCGCGGGTCTCCGCAGTTCACTTTTAAACTCGGTCAGAACTCGAAAATCATTGACTGCTGACGAGCTTTCCGAAACCTTACCTCGGACTCGCATCTATATCAACGAGTACTTAACTCCCGAGGTCGCTGGTCTCCTTAGAACTACCAAACAGGAGGCTAAAAAATCTGGCATTAGATTCGTCTGGGTTCGCGATGGTATAATCCGTGTTAAGGCAAGTCAGGGCTCTAATTCTTTTATCATCCGCTCGGCGAGTGACCTCAAGCGGACCCTCGAGGCTTGCGCTAGTTCCACGAGTGCATCCTCCTCATAAGGCCTCCGCGACACCTCTACCACCTCGCACGTTCACCTAAAAATATGTCTAATAAACGCGCAATCCTTGCCAGCACATATCGACGAATTCCGGAGTTACTTCACGAATAACTTTTTCCACATCATCGAAGTCTCTGAAACCTGGCTGCATGATTCCATTCCGGACGAAGCTGTCTCGCTTCCCAACTATGAGATAGTTAGACGTGACCGTGGCTCCATCCGTGGTGGTGGAATTGGTGTCTTTCTGCATCAATGCCTTAAATGGCGGGTTCTCTCGTCTTCGCCAGACCTATACTGTGCAAAACCGGAGTATCTTTTGATCGAAGTCACAGCTATGGGCACCAGCCCACTGCTTCTTGCTGCAGTATACCGTCCACCCAAGATTGGGTTTTTTAAATGAGTTCGAGGATGATCTTACAAACTTCATCTCAAGCTACAAGCATGTCATTGTTGCAGGTGACTTCAACGCTGATCTTGTCTCGCGCTCGTACGACTCGCTGCACTTGCAAGACTTTCTATTTAGTCGACATCTAGAACTTGTCCCATTTAATCCGACGCACCATACGGAACACTCTGCTACTTGGCTAGATGTATTTGCGGTTGACCAGCTTTCGAAGGTCAAAACTCATGGGCAGTCTGGAGTGCCTTTCCTCTCTGGTCATGAGCTCATATTTCTCACCTATGAGTTTCGCGCTCCTTGTCCGCCCCCGAAGCTCAACACATGCCGCTCAATCAAGAATGTGAATTCTACTGCGCTTTGGCGCGATCTTGCAGCACTTGAACTGTCACAGGTTCTGTCTCGCTACTCCGAACTCGATGGTGCCGTTCATGCACTTTCGAGAGGGTTAAATACTGCTCTGGACATACATGCTCCGGTTCGAATAATTAGGGTAAAGTGACCACCGGCCCCGTGGCTATCATCGGACATAAAACGCTGCATGGAACGTAGGGACAATCTCTTTAGACTTTTCAGGAAAACTCAACACCGTTGTCACTACGTAGCCTACAAGACAACTCGAAACCGGACTCAGTTACTTGTTCGCTCGGCGAAAGCGGATTATTACTCGTCGCTTTTCCCCAAACTTCGTGACCCGGCGTCCATCTGGTCAGCTTTTCGTCGGCTAGGCCTGGCCAAACCGAAGGGTACCACCCCATCTCTATGTGTTTCGTTGGACGAGCTAAACCGTTGCTTCTCGTTAGTTGGCGTACGTGACCAACTATCACAACTCGCTGGAGTGGATGAGCTGCCACTCCCAAATCTCGGTGAAACCTCTGGGAACGAAAATCTCTTCCACTTCCAGCACATCACTCCAGACGTGGTTCTCAAACACCTGGGTAAATGCCGAAAAAAGGCGGTTGGCGTCGACAATATCTCCTTCGATTTCATCCGAATGTGTCTTCCAGCACTCCTTCCTGTCATCGTCGACATCTTCAACGCCTCATTATCAATGTCTTGTTTCCCAACCATCTGGAAATCGGCACTGGTTAGACCAGTGTCGAAGATCAAACACCCGACTTGCGCAAGTGATTTTCGGCCCATATCTTTACTCTGCTGCCTGTCCAAGCTGCTGGAAAGAATTGTTTCCTCGCAGCTTACAGCGTACACTCGGCGGCATATATGGCTCCCCAGTGAAAAAGCCGCCACGGGGAAATGCTTCCCTTTCCATGGCTCCCTTAGAATACGTATAGAGAAAGTATGACTGTATGCCGAAGAAATTTCTATGTGTTCAAGACGCAACACATCGCCTAGGCCACACGGATGGAGGAGGCAACTGTTTCGGCTGCTCGACGTAACGCGATTCTCATTTGGTCATCTTGGCGAGTGTCGCGCGTGGTAAAAAGGCAATAATTGTCTGAATTGAGAGCCACTATTAGCTCATCGATGTTGCTTCTTAACTGTGTTGTATTTTTCTCTGCGCACGCACACAGCTTAACCAGCAATAGCGAACGCTACGCGTGACGTAGCTACTCTTTTTCTCTCTCGCTTTGTCCACCTCTCTTTCTAATCTGGGGAGGCGATAAGCAATTGTTTTTCCTCGTGATCTATACTTTCCCTAACGAAATATTATGTTTAAAATATAAGAATGGAAGAGAACAGTAACACGTATTTAAATAAATGTAATAATGATAATTAAATACTCATATTATAATAGTTGCCAAGAAGAAAATCGCTTTTTTCTTAGGAGATTTTTAACTCATTCCGTCTCACGCGCGTTACCGTGGCGTCAAGCCTGTCGTAACCCCTTCGCCTATTCGCATAAAAGTTGCACAGAAAAAAACATAAATATATTATAAAATATATTTTTTTGGTTTTATATTGCCTAATAAGGTATAAACAAAAATTGTCTAGCCCGAAAATCAATAAATTGAAGTTAGGTTTCGCGGTAGGTACTAAGAAAATAACGTGGGACGAAATGGGTTAAGGGACTTAATATGAGGAAATATTTTATTATTTATTAATTTTTTTTTTTATTAGTGAACCATCAAAATTTGCTGCTTTTTCATATGAAAATATTGGTGGCTCTGTTTATACCTTCTTATGCAATATATAACCAAAAAAATATATTGTATAATATATTTCTGTTTTTTTCTGTGAAACTTTTGCGCGAACGGGCGAAGGGGCTCGGATTAGAAAGAGAGGTGGACAAAGCGAGAGAGAAAAAGAGTAGCTACGTCACGCGTAGCGTTCGCTATTGCTGGTTAAGCTGTGTGCGTGCGCAGAGAAAAATACAACACAGTTAAGAAGCAACATCGATGAGCTAATAGTGGCTCTCAATTCAGACAATTATTGCCTTTTTACCACGCGCGACACTCGCCAAGATGACCAAATGAGAATCGCGTTACGTCGAGCAGCCGAAACAGTTGCCTCCTCCATCCGTGTGGCCTAGGCGATGTGTTGCGTCTTGAACACATAGAAATTTCTTCGGCATACAGTCATACTTTCTCTATACGTATTCTAAGGGAGCCATGGAAAGGGAAGCATTTCCCCGTGGCGGCTTTTTCACTGGGGAGCCATATATGCCGCCGAGTGTACCTGACTGACAGGGACCTCCTGGACCCGTACGAGTCGGGTTTCAGAAAAGGATTAGCACGCAAACGGCTCTGGTCAGGCTTGTGGACGACATTCGCTCTGGTGCAGACAAAGGACTAGTGACAATCCTAGTCCTGTTTGATTTCTCTAAGCCTTTTGATTTGGTCGATCACCAGCTTCTACTGCGTAAACTGGCGGTCCTTGGCCTCTCTCTCTCCGCCCTTAAATGGTTCAGATCTTACTTGTCGGGACGACGTCAAGCAGTTCTTGGGCCTAACGGTACGCAGTCTACCTGGTTGGATAAGCTCTTCGGATTACCCCAAGGCTCGGTCATGGGTCCTAGGCTCTTTCCTCTATTCATCCTGGATCTTCCGTGCTGCATCCGCCATTGCAAGAATTCGCTCTACGCGGACGACCTGCACATAACCCTACAGTGCTCGCCTCATGAGATTGAAAATGGTATCCGTCTAGTTTGGGAAGATATCGCAGCTATTAACACATGGGCTTCTGACAATCTGCTGAAGCTAAATCTTTCAAAAACCAAAGCAGCCATACTCGGAAGTCCGACCTTTACTAGGCGCTTAGATTACGAGAGTATTCCCCCCTTAGTGGTATGTAACCAGCCTATTCCATATGTGGAGTCTTTTCGTATACTTGGCATAACGTGCAGCCGAAATCTTTCCTGGAATCGTCAAATCCTCTCAATATCTAACCGGGTTTTTAGCACCTTGCACCAACTGAAGGCTAACAGACATCTTCTCTCTCCTCCGCTGAGGAAATTGCTGGTAACAGTTCTAATTTTTCCGCTGTTTGATTACTGTGCGGTTGTCTACTGTGATCTCCCCTGTGTATTAAATATTAAGCTGCAGCGTGCTCTTAATGCTTGTGTTAGGTTTGTGCTTGACGTGAGAAGGGATGAGCACATCTCCCCGCATCTAAAGCGATTGGGCTGGCTGACGATTGCTAACAGGCGTACTTTTCTCATTGCGAGTTTCATCTTTATGTATTTTTCGGATATCTTACCAGACTACATCGCAGGTAACTACGTCCTAAGATCTGAAGCGTGCCAACGTTCTGTGCGATCGTCAGAGCGCGAGCTATTCTGGGTCGTTGGTTCGCGATTTTTGGACGATCGCTGACAGTTCAGTCGTGCTATGTATGGAACTCTTTGCCCTTGGAAATTCGACAAGCCGAAACGCTCTCCTGTTTTAAGACACAGCTTCATAAATTCCTTTTGAATCGCGACTAGTCATAACAGTTTCGCTTGACTCAAGCTGCTTTACCTTCTTCCTTTCTTTTTTTTTTCTTTTCTTTTCTTTCAGCAAATTGCTCTTAATTATTTGGGAATTCCCAAGACTACCATGAGTTCCATTTTGTTCTTTATGTTCTATTTGTTGTTTTTTGCTTTGGTTCTTTTTCTCTTTTCTCCTTTATTTTTGTTTGATATATATTCAAATACTGGACTTCATTTTATTTTGTTTTATTTTATTTTATTGTATTTTATTTTATTTCATTTTATTTTATTATCTTATGTTGATATTTTGTTTCTGATTTGATTTTTCTTTATTTTTTACGTTATTCTGTACTTAATTTTTATTTTTTATGCTATTTTCTTTTTTTTCTTCTATTTTGTTATATTACGCCATTGTTTTGATTTGTCGACTAGTATATATCACTGTTATTATTACTATTACTTTTATTATTATTATTATTATTATTAGTTTATTTTATTTTATTTTATTTTATTATTTTATGTCGTTATAATCTATCTTCCACTTCCACTAATCTGTACGGGCGATTGCCCACGAGATTTAATAAATGTTCTATTCTATTCTATTCTATTCTTCCTCTCACTCGCTCACTCTTTCTACGACAATACCTTACGCTGGAGGGTAGAGAGAGAGAGAGAGAGATAAGGGATACAAGTAAACACGTGTTGAAGCGTCACGTTCCGATTATTGTTATTGCTGTTTCGTCACTCACCTAGTTAAGAGCTTGAGTAGACCGCATTCGTCCCGCCTTCTTTCGCTGATTTCTGTTAATTAATAACTCGATGACTAAGCCGCATTTCGAAAAAGTTTATTAGACTTTTCGATTCAAGTCCATACTTGTGCACATGTAGTTGGCCGCTTAGTCACCTGGAACCAGACACCCTGTATATAAACCGTACTCCGCGGAATAGGAGACTTTATTGACTTTAATCAGTTACGTAACGATATATATAAAAATATATACTCACCGTACTCCACGGCATAGGAGAAATTGTCTTATAATTATATCATTAAATTTTCAATTTATATTTCAATCTTTCAAATAAGCGAACAAGGACATTGGATTTGTAAGACATATGTTTCACTACCTTCGAATGATCTTGAATCAATCCTACCGGTATGAGCATCGTCTGACTACCACCAGAGCCTTTTAACGCATTATTAAATTAATTCATAAATATAGAAATTAAAGGGCTAGATACATGGTACCGTAAACATAACAATTTATTTAATCTATCTCGTGCGAGCGAATACTGTAGAAAGATAAATTCACCGAGCATTACTGTTACCGACGTTCTTGTGTACTGTTTTTATATTGCCGTGAAGAACTTTCACTTACGAATCTGTTTACAAACAATCTTAAGCCGATCGTTGCGTTTCGACGTTCGTAGATCTCTACCTTTAATTGCCATTAGATGCGTGAATTAATTGCATTGTAATATTAATCATACTTACTTTAAAAATATGTAGGCGTACTGATTCAATAAAATCGCTCAGTAAGGATGGACTGTATCAGTACTATTTGAGAATATACATAAAGTTTTATTTGGTATTAATTAAACACATTTGCTTATTAAACTCACCTGGTCAGTAATAAGATTGCCCATCCACAATCGCGAACCAACGACCCAGAATAAAATAGAGATTAGGGTATTGTACATGCAAATTGCCGACTTACCTTCAAATCCAGAACCTACCGCGATATCCAAAAATAACCGCCTACATCCTACACCCCCCCTTACAAATTCAGAAGTGGGATCGAAAATCCTGGCACCCTGTGCGTATTTTTTGTGGCATATTGTGAAAAATCGAAAAAATGTGTGGACACGGAAGAGATTTGGTTCGCATTATTGGGAGATGGCGAGCGAACACAAGAAAGTGTTGATGAAACTAAATGTGGCCGAGCTAAAAGAGACCTCACGGATACTGGGCCTCAACACGGCCACCACAAAGGCGGAATTGATCGGTCGCATAATGGCGTTGGAAAAAAACACGTGGAAAAGTGCGCTAGAGACTATGTATCCAAGCTTGAGCGATAAATATAGCGAATCGGAGCCATCAACGTCGCAAGAAGGAGGAAACGCGCGTGTTAGGGAAAGTGCATTGCTAGAAGAAATGAAGAAAGAATTAGAAGCAATGCGGCAAGAGAGAGATCTCTTTGCGAGAATGTTCCAGCGTGGTCTCAACGCGCCGACGGAAAACTATGGCGGCCGACGATCTACGTCACGCGACATCGATATACGTATGTTAAAGGACTCGAGAAGCGAATTTAGCGGCGAAAACGACTCTTTCCAGAGATGGAAACGACAGATAGAACTGCTTCGCGAAACTTACGACTTAAGGGGTTATACGCAGTTGCGAAGCTCAAAAATAACGTTTTTTTACGATTTTTTTGTGGACACAGCTTTTATTTATTAAGTACAAGTGATAGTAATTCTGAAAGAGCACACTTTGAAGAATATAATTGTGTATTACTCGTGTCAAAATATTGATGTGCACCGCCTCTGCAGATGATGTCCCGAACGACCTCCAAAAAAAGGCGCTCGGCGGTGAGCACGATTTCGTCGGTTTGGATTATCTGAAATAAAAAAAAAATGTGAATTCTTTTAAAGGATAGATAAATGCAGGTATTGAACGAAGGAATAAACAAAATTTTCATTTTTGACAAAATGGCGGCAATTTGAAAAAAATTTTTCGATTTCGATGAAAATTTTCGCTCTTAATTGTCAAAAAAAAATAGTAAAAAATTTTTTACATCTTATTCCTTCGTTCAATACCTGAAGAATGTATCTAAAAAGATTGTGTTAAAATTTCAGCCCGATTAGTTGAGCCATCTCTGAGAAATCTTGCTCACCGACTCTGAAATGACAGTTTTGAGATAAACGCGTTTAAAGTTTCAGAAGTAGTTTACACATAGGTAAATTTTGTTTTTTTAAACTTACATGGTATCATCGATTCCAGGGCCATAAGAGGGACCTTGTGTAGGATCCTTAGCTTCCAGTAAGTCCAGCTGGTGTTGTCGTCGAGCCATTCTTTCTTCGCGCGTGCTCCCTAGCGCTCTTGCGTCGGAGATCATCACACGCTCTGCGTCCTCTTTCTGAGCATAATTATGAGCTGCGGTGCCTAATGAAAGCCCTAATGCACTCATAATGTGTAACAATGATGTTGTACCTTCATTATATGTTGCAGCTGCAATGTAAGCCGCTATTTCAACAACTTTAGAGCCACATGGAACAATTTTCGGACTTATTTTCCAAATTAGCTGATTGTAACTCTCATTATTATTTTGTGTGAATCCACCTACACACCTTACCAATAAATTTACGTTGCTAAGGTTTTCATAAATTGGATATATAGCTTCGGCAACATCAGCTGGTAAAGCTGGATAATCATGGGTGTAAGAAGATAATGTATCTGTTGCTAGCGCTTGCTGCCAAGTACACCATGAACCTTCTCCACCTGGGCACCTTTCGTGTTGAGGATTCTCATCGGTCGAACAATAGTGATAATAAGTTCCCCAAATTGCATTATACATATTGTCCACAGAATCATAATTTCTTTTTATTGCCAAACCGTAATAAACTGTCAGCTTATCTATTAGCTTAGCTGTGAGCTTACCTTTCCCAGAAAGTACTTTTTTATTAATTGTTTTTTCGTCTTTTTCCATTGATTTAGTATTATTTTTTACTAGGTTGTGAAGTCGTGAGCCCATCCTCTTTTGAACATGCCCGATACATTCTTTTTTAACAATTTCATAGTTATTATAAGGAGCAGCTTTCAGTAACCCAGAATATGTTTTTGAATCGCCATCACCTATATAGTTTTTATAACGAACTTGGAATTTTTCGATTGAACGCTTGAACATTTCAATAACAGAATCGACTTCCATTTTACCTGAAGAGCCCTCGTGATTTGCAGCACAATTTTTTTTATGTTCATCGTACCACTCAATATACTCTTCAGTACCTTTTTTAGGTTTCCAAACCTCACACTGCTTACAGTAAGAACTTTTCACAACTATATCAATGATTTTTCTAGTGTAATATCCAATCAATGATGTCACTCCATATAAAGAAGAATACCCTCGCTTCTTCCAGGTTCCGTCACCCGAAACTGTTAATTCTCCATCATTTTGGTCACCTTGGTTTCCAGCAGTCGCTTCTTTTTCCTCGGTACAGGCTTTTTCAAACAGTTTTTCAGCTGCTACTTTCACACAAGAATGAATGTTCTCAATAATCAAATCATAAGTGTTTTGTGTTAAAAAAGCAGGCATATCCATCAAGCCACAAAATTTAGCTGCGCCTTTTAATCCTAGTCCCAGAATTCTCATCACAAATATAAATCTTCTGTTTATTTCGTAAGAATGCTTGACAAAAGGGCTGGAGTTTATCACACGATTCTCACACTTATCACACAGTACAACGATTTTAAAACCAAGTCCACGGGTAGAAGCAGTTTCAAATTTTATGTTTCCCTTACAAGACTTACATTGCACATATTCACTTATCGCAGCAAATACTGTAATGAAGTTTAAAATTCTATATTCAATCGAAGGATCACGTGAAACTAAAATCTCTTTCTGCATTTTGAATTTTTTAGCAGACGCACTAAAACTACTTTCATCCGTTTCAGTAGTCTTTGGATTAAAAGTCTGTGTTCTCTTCTTTCTTCTAGATATTTTGACATTTTCGGTACTTCTACGAGATCTCGAACATTTACGAGGCATTTTTTTAACGTTTAAATAAAATTCACAATAAAACACAAAATTCACAAGTAAGTTTGAACTGAACGCACGACTTTACAACGTAGCAGAACAATTTAGACTGACGAAACACTTCTTTTAGCTTATAATATAACTGGATGTGACCTTCAAGTCTTTAGTATACCTAAATATTATACTCGTATTATGCAAGAAAACAATAGAATAAAGGGTCTCAAGTAGCGCGCCTCATGCGTGCATCTGCTCGTCCAGTTCTTACTGGCCCTACTTTCTAACGCTCTGACGTGGCCTTACAAATTCAGGTATATCTCGGAAAGTATTTATCGGATTGACTTTAAATTTTCAGAGAATATACTCAAATATATGTACATTCCAAAAATGAAAAAAAAAAAAAACGATTTTTTGAAAATTCTAACTGCGTATAACCCTTTAAGGGGGTCTTCCCGTGTGCCGATTTAAAAAAATCGATTTTTTTTCTCAATAAATCGCTTCTATAACAAGTCAAGAATATGTGGTATAAAGGATATTTCAAAATTCGAAGTCGTTCAAAAGTTATAGACGTAAAACTGAGACGATGTTCGAAAAAAGCGACGAGCTCGCTCGGCGCGGCGCAACCATACTTTCTGTTAGCATTTTGAATAGATTAGGCTGCTACCTGAGACCCTTCTGAATATTGCTCATGTAAAGGAGATAGGAAATGCATCTTTAAACCCCCTTATTTGGACATTTTCGCCAAACACCTACATTCGGGACCAAAGATTGTAGAAATTGCAACTTTTTTTGCAGTTCTAATTTTAAATGAAGGTTTTCAAGCCATCTTAAAAACAATTACAACATTCGGATACAAAATTGGTCCAAACGCGCATAATCATTCGCACCATCGCATCGCAACGAAATGCGCATAGACCGTACCGACCGACGCTCCAGCGAGTTTAAAAAATTCTTAAGAATTGCTGCCAGGGAAGAGCTGACAGCTCTGCATGATTTTTTTGAAGAAGAGGAAGGTATCTGTTACGGACCAGGCATCGACTGAGTGATGGTGAGTAAAAGTTTCTTCGTGTAATATGTACTTGAATGTACTGGCGGTGAAAATTTAGTAAAAACTACTGGATAGATCTCACTCTTATGTCGAAATTTATGTTCAGTACACTTATAATTCTGGTCGGTTCTAGAATTAGTTTGATATCTGTTATAGTTTTTTTATCAAGCCTCGAAAGTCGCAGAAAAAGGCCAGAAATCGTAATTTTTTTTTCAAAACCGTGCCAAAACATAGATTTTTAAGATTTTTAAACGCCTGTAGTTCCGACGATAACTACATGTTTACAGATTATAAAGCCGTCTCATTTTTTTATTTCAGATAAACAGGACAGCTCTAATCTTCACCGCCACGACCCTATGTTTTTGAAACATACTTGCCTTTACTTATTAATACTTCGGCATAAAAAAATTCACAGTTGTAGTTTAGACCATAATAAATATACTGTAAAAATTTCAAGATTGTACCTTTTCATAGTTCGCCAGAAAAAATTCCTAAAGAAAGCTTAAAATTTCAGCCGTCACACGGGAAGACCCCCTTAAGCCGAACATCAACCAGACTTCTAATAGTGTCGACATTGAAGGAAAATGCTTTGAGTTGGTATCACGCAAAGCCAGAACACGTAGGGGAAGGTTGCCGCGATTGGACCGGCTCCTCGATTGGACCACCACGAGTTTTCTATGTTCGAGACTTCGTAGCATCGCGAAATTTTGATAGAACATGTGGCAATATCTGTATTCGTATTTGCAACTATTTATACCGAAATTAAATCACGTTTATGTGCGTTTTTCCCATAATTGTGATTTGTGCGTTCCTGATGTAATTTGTTCCTTCCATTTCTAAGGAAATTGCAAAAATAAAAATGAGATTCACTTAATAATATTAATATGATCAACTAATTTAGACTTTTAGAAAGAGATTCATATACTTGATTTTATGGGTATGTTAGGTTTAGATACTCATAATAGCATATATTGAGAAAAGGTTCGAGTTGCCTCGATCGGACCACTTCTAGTTTCCTCGATTGGACCGGTCCAATCGAGGAAATCAACTGTGTTTTGCATTAATATCTGCGCTCTCTAAAACTGAATTAGTGAAATTTTCACTAATTCAAATTGTAAATATTCACTATTTACGCGTGGTCCCTTTTTGGCATTTCAGAATAGTGAATATACACTTTTAATTAGTGATTTTTCACTAATTCGGTTTTAGAGAGCGTATTTCATAAGTTTAGTTTATCAGCGTTACTTTTTCTAAAGAATTGCCTCAAATAAGACGACAGAAAGCTGGAGTAAGTTCGAGAGTATTCTCCGATCACGAATATTCGCGAAACGCGTTTGATGAAAAACAATGAATACTCTCGACGATTCGCGTAAATTCTACGGCAACTTCAGAAATGTATAAATTCCGATGCCGTCAATAATACACATTAGTTTGTTTATTCCGCCCGGTGAGTCTGTTAGTCGATCGTCTTGTCTGTACAGTGCGTTCAGTGTGACTCAACTATTTTGTCTATCCGTTCCATTTGTGTCTTTGGTCAATCTGTAAGTATGGATTGAAATATTTAATTAGTTAAGTATTTTTATGTGAGTGATTAGTATAGTATAAGAAATCCTCTTTTCATCTGCAGAGTTATGGCACCAAGAAAATCAGTGGACAAGTAAAGAGCTATCTTTAGCTATAGCTGCATTTCAAAATAGAGAATATGGTTTAAATCAATGCGCTAAAATATATAATATCCCAAAGGCAACATTAAAGCGCCACATCGATGAACAAAATATTCGATATTGCTGAAAAAAATGGTATAAGGAACAGCTTTAACAAAGAAGAAGGGGCAGCAGGGAAAAAGTGGTACTACAACTTTATGAAAAGAAATCCAGATTTATCATTAAGAATCCCCGAATACACCTCTTTAGCACGAGCAAAAGGATTCAACAGAACCAATGTATTTGGGTTCTTCGACATATTAGAAAGAATATGTGACGACAATAAACTAGATGGTACTCGAATATTCAACGTCGATGAAAGTGGTTTTTCTACAGTATAGAAGCGATGTCAAAAAATAGTAGCAAAAAAAGGAAAAAATCAGATTGCAGGACTCTCAAGTGGCGAAAGAGGAGTCAATACAACAGTAGTATGCTGTTGTAGTGCTGCAGGTCAGTTTGTGCCCCCCATGATAATTTTTAAGAGACAACGAATGGCTCCTGAATTAAGAGTAGGAGCTCCGGAAGGTAGTTTAGTCGAAATTTCTGAATCTGGATATATAGATTCAACGTATTTCTTTAAGTGGTTAGAGTTTTTTATAGCTACTGTTAATCCCAACGTAGATAGAAAAGTACTTCTGTGTTTAGACGGCCACACCACCCACAGTAAAAACCTGCAGGATTTTTGCGCAAAAGTTAATAGGTAATCAGAAAAATGCAAAAATGTGAAAAGTGGTCCAATCGAGGCAACCTTCTCCTACCTATGGACCCCGAAGAATTATTACAATTAATGGGGAAGATGTTCGACGAGCGAGTTGACACGGCGGATTTGAAAAGGCAGTTAGAGCGTAGGATTTGGAAAGCGACGGAAAATTTTAGTAACTATTATATTGACAAGCTTATTTTGGCGAATCGTCTTTCAATGTCTGAAGACGAAATAATAGACTGTTTGATAGAAGGGATCCCGGAGAAAGGTCTACGTGACCAAGCTATCATACAAGGATTTCAGACGACGGCAGTTATGCTAGAAAGATTCAAAAGGATAACGCTTCCTTCAAGGACATAGTTGCCGGTGAAATGGCGTATGGATAACCGTCCGAGAATGGAAGAAAAAACGTCACAGCGGCCCAGCGGGGAAGCAAGTACCACAACAGAAAGAACTAGACGATGGTCACGGATAGGTGACGGATAGGTCACCTCTCGACGGAATGTAAACAACAACGAAGAGCTTGGGGAACATGCTACGGCTGCGGGGAGAAGGGACACATCTCCAAGGACTGCCCGAAGAGAGAGAGAGTGCAAGTCAACCACGTCGGCGTAAGAGTGGGAGAAGACGACGAATTCCGGCGCGACGTGAATTTTGAATTCGGCGGTTATTATGAGCGGTATCACGTATACTTAGACACATTATTCGACACGGGAAGCCCAGTTAGTTTTATAAAAGAAAAATTTATTGAATATTCCGTGCAATGCAATAGTAATGAATTAATTAATAGATTTTGCGGCATAAACAGTTCGAGATTAGTAGTCAAAGGCGCGGGTGATACAAAAGTAACGGTCGACGAGACCACATTGAATATTTCATTATTGATAGTCCCCGAACGATACGATGTCTGTTTCGGTGGTGCTAGGCAGAGATGTAATTAAATTGTTTGGTTATAGATTGTCCAAACCAGGGACTGACCAGGACAATGACGGTAACGATGACATAACAAAAATTATGAATATCGATATAGGTGAACCAGAACGTAAGGAGCACGGTGAGCTATTCGTTAATCCAAAAATATCACGAATAGATCGTTTGTATTTTATTAATATGTTTAAGGAATGTTATGAATAGGGACCGGATTATATGCATCTGCATATTTGTATATGCATTTGCATATTAAGCCCATTCTAACCTGTTATTGCATATTTTTCCTAAAATCTAGCGATAATGCATATTTTTGCTATATTTACCATTTTTTTCGGTAGAGTACCTAGTTATTAAAAGAAATCTTGCGTTATAGCTAGCGAAACCTATTAGCCACAATAATATTGTTATGAGGCGAAGTAAAACACAGACTCACGCGAGACAAGGATGGACGATACCGAACCGCGCTCGCTTATTGCTGCACAACTCACACTAAGCAATTAATTACGCATGTTATTGTTGACATGCTCATTCACGCCGCTCGTCGTTCTTCTTTTTCTTCTCTCGCTCACATGCCGTCATTGATCGATAATCGCCATCGATAATCAATTAATCGATATAACCTATTTTCTAACTCCTACATTTGTAGTACAAATTTTGTACCATGCCTGCCGCAAAAAAAAGTGTGTCTTAGTGGATAGTTGACTATCCTGGAACATTTACGTACTGTTACGCGACGGTGCTTTGTCGACGTGAGGATAATTAGAGATCGGTGAAAAATACAAGATACTTGGAAATCTTAATAGAGAGTAGTTTATTCGATGAGTTTAGAGCGAGGACTGGCATTTGGAAGGAGTTTGGAAATAAGGAAACCTCGGAGGAGTGGTGGGGATTTTTTAATGACTAGGGAGAAAGGAGGAAAAAAGGTCGTAAAAAAATAGAGGACTGCGCTCGAGGACGGGTGGATACAGCTGTGAATGTTTAGGATTGCAGGATTCGCGGGAAGGTGATAATCAAATGGAAAAGGGAAGATAGGAATGTTAGGAAATTGTGTATATGGCGGTGCTGGCGTAACAGTACGACGGAAATGTTTTATATTGTCGAGTTTGCGAGAAAAACATTTCTTGCACCAAAAAGTTTCAAATTGACCAGCATATCAAGACAGGTCTTCATGTCGCAGGATTGCAAAAGAAGGACCCTCGACAACAACTTATAACAGCGGCAAGTAGCAGTGATTCCACTTCCAAAGGCAAAGAAAAACGCCACTTTTGCATGGATTTATGTGAAGCATTGCTTGCAAGCAATATTCTTTTTTACAAATTTAAAAATCCTACCTTCAAAGATTTTTTGGGAAAATATTGCTGGAATCAAAATATACCAGATGAATCAACATTGCGTAAAAATTACATACCAATAATTTACCAACATGTTCTGGAAGAAATACGCAATGAATTCAAGGATAGCATTATTTGGATTTCAGCTGACGAAACTACCGATAGTTGTGGCCGTTACATCGCGAATTTAATATCGGTGCATTAAAATTAGAACCGTCTTTTCCCTATTTAGTGTCCTGCAAAGAACTTAAAAAGACAAATCATTCTACGATCGCCAGATTTGTGAATGAGGGTATTCAAAAAATATTTCCTGAATCTTCTGCAGATGAAAGAGTTTTTATATGTCTCTCAGATGCTGTTTCCTATATGATTAAAGCAGCCAAAGCCCTTCAAGTATTTTATCCTAATTTAATTCATGTGACGTGATTTGCTCATGGAGTACACTCGGCGGCATATATGGCTCCCCAGTGAAAAAGCCGCCGCGGAGAAATGCTTCTCTTTCCATGACTCCCTCAGAATACGTATAGGGAAAGTATGACTGTATGCCGAAGAAATTTCTATGTGTTCAAGACGCAACACATCGCCGAGGCCACACGGATAAAGGAGGCAACTGTTTCGGCTGCTCGACGTAACGCGATTCTCATTTGATCATCTTGGCAAGTGTCGCGCGTGGTAAAAAGGCAATAATTGTCTGAATTGAGAGCCACTCTTAGCTCATCGATGTGGCTTCTTAACTGTGTTGTATTTTTTTCCGCGCACGCACACAGCTTAACCAGCAATAGCGGACGTTACGCGTGACGTAGCTACTCTCTTTCTCTCTCGCTTTGTCCACCTCTCTTTCTAATCCAAGGAGGCGATAAGCAACCTTTTTTTCCTCGTGACTTAAAATTTCCCTAACGAAATATTATGTTTAAAATATGAGAATGGAAGAGAACAGTAACACGTCTTTACATAAATGTAATAATGATAATTAAATATGTATATTATAATAGTTGCCCGGAAGAGGATCGTTTTTTTCTTAGGAGATGTTTAACTCATTCCATCTCACGCGCGTCACCGTGGCGTCAAGCCTGTTGCCACCACTTCCCCCGTTCGCGCAAAAGTTTCACACAAAAAAAAATAAATATATTATACAATATATTTTTTTGGTAATATATTGCATAATAAGGTATAAAGAGATTAATTTATTTAAGAGATTAATTAAAAGATCTATCTAGACCGAAAATCAATAAATTGAATTGTTAGGTTTCGCGGTAGGTAGTAAGGAAATAACGTGGGACGAACTGGATTGGGGAATGATTATGAGGAAACATGTTATTATTTATTAATTTTTTTTTTTTTATTAGTGAACCATAAAATTTGCTGCTTTTCTATATGAAAATATTGGTGGCTTTGAAAAGGGCTGTTTTATTTGTAGATCAAAAATAATTTAAATGATCATTCCGCTGGATTATTCGATTAGTTTAGCGATGTCGATGGTTTCTTCGAAAAGTTTAACAATAGCGGCGCGGCGCGGCGGGCAACGCACGCAGTGAAATTCAACGAAGTAAAATTCTAAGGAAAGCAACAAATGAAAAGCAACCGATGCGATGGCAAAGAAAATACTTTGTATCAAATCAGTCCGTTTTCGATCGGCTAACATCGAACTTCACCATGGCACCCGTCCTCACAGAAAGAGATCGTGCGCGAATAGTCGGTATGTGGGAATCTGGTGTTAGTATTGTAGAAATTTCGCAAACTATACCGTGTGAACGAAAGACAGTGAGGTTGTGGATTTTTCGGTTTCGCGATGGTGGTTTGGATGCATTGAAAGACTGTCGCAAAAATAATAAGCGTCCAAAAAAAACGACTGCCCAGCAAGATGCCCAATTAGTCGAGCAGGTTGATGGAAATCCTTTTCTTTCCATTGCACATGCCATTGACACAACCAATTTGGCAATTTCTGTCCGTACGGGACGTAGGCGATTGCACGATGCGGGTCTCCACGCTCGTCACATTGCGCGAAAAATTGACCTAACGCAAAACTATCGCGATCAACGCGTTGAAGTATATGATTCTTTCCGAGCGAAGTGGGAGAATCACTTGTGGCATGTGGGGTTGGATGAGTGCAGACGGTCCCGGTGAATTAGTCGAAGTATCGACGCGCATGGATTCAGTCGAATATATTGATATTTTAGAGAACGTTCTGCTTCCCAACCCAGTTCGTTCAGTATATTCAGCGGAAGACATGCCGACGATTCGTCTAGTTCAGGATAACTCTGCAGTTCATCCTTCCCGCATGGTGCGAGATTGGTTTACTCAGCATCCAGAGATCCTCGTTCTTAACCCGGCGAGCATGAGGTGGGAAAAAGTAACATTAAGAATAAGGCAGGGTATGACATACCCATAATTCAATGTACCATAATATAGTTGTTATTACTATTAGTTAATTTTTCTTGTTTTTATTTTATGGAATAATGAATTATTTAATAGAAATAAATAAAATAAATGTCTAATTATTTAACATTTATTTTTTATTCACGTTTTTCTTAAAGTACGTAATTATATAAGAACAAAAACTTAGAAGTTTACAAAAAATAACAATTAACAAAAATATTATTCTTTGGAATGTAAATCAACTTATTAACTGAATTATTAACTTATTAACTTATTAACTGAAAGATATTGAGATCGTCTTCATTTAGAAACTTTTAATTATTTTTTTTATCGAAAATATAAAACTAATCACTACTGTCGAAATCAGCATATTTTTCGCAAAGAAATTTTGCGTGCTCCATACATATGGGCTTGATACAAACGTTGCAGAAGTACTTGGTTTTTCTGTCCTTCTTGTATGGACAATCCTGACATCTGACATATCGTCCAGGTATATTGATATGTTGAGATGAGGGCACACCGAGCTGTTTTTCGATTCGCTGACGGATATAGCTTGGAATGTTTTTTTTTTATTTTCTGGCATGTAGATGTTCGTCAATCATTGATAAGGCCAAATTACGAATGAATTCTGTTCTTTTGATCGTAACGTTTTTATTGGCTCGATAAACAATAAAAGCATTGATAGCTGCCATGTTCAAGACACCATAAAATAAAGTCATAGGCCATCGTTTACTGTTACGCGAAACATTGTAACTTGCACTCAACTCATCAACCACATCAACGCCACCTTTGGTTGAATTATAGAATGTGATCATTTCTGGTTTTCGTTTCTCTCTTGTAGATTCATCTATTGAATTATCATGGTGCATGGTGGACATAACAAGAACCACCTTGTTGTTTCTTGGCGCATAGGAGACAAGTGACACATCTTTTTGAAACCCAAAAACTGAACTATTAGGTTGTCTGCCAGTTGTAACAAAAGATCGAGGAATCTGTCTCTTATTCTTCCGTACAGTTCCAACTGATGTAAGGCGATGTTCATTTAGTAGATCATCTCTGTAATGAAATGGTGGTGCGAAATATATCAACACCAGTTCCATCAGTTCGCCAAAGGTCTTTCAAACTCTGGCGATTTGATTTGACGAGTCCAGCTAAATACAATATACCGATGAAAGCTTTTAACTCAGATAAATTAGTTTCTTGCATATATGAAGAAGCATTAGCATTTCTTTGTCTTTGGCGAATTTCCGAATTAGTGTGGGTCAAAATTTCTTGTAACATGTCTGAAGTTACAAAAATATTCCAACATTCGTACTCTGTAGCAGCATCCTTTGCAATACCTTTTAATTGAGCACGCTCGGTTACGATGTTTTCTGAACGAAGCCTTACATTTGGACGCCGACAATTTTTTATACCACTTGGTGCCATCTTTAGATTTATAAAAAGGCTCTATCCATGGTCTACCGCCTTGTCGTGGCGGAGGAGCTTAAGTGGCCTAACTTCTACTGCTTAGACCGGCTGGAGGCACTGTGATGTCCTGCACTGCAGTGGCTCGTACCGGGCGACACTAGAGGCGGGGCCGCGAACTAAGAGTAGACCGTCTGCTTTATGTTTGTCCTTCTTCGCTTACTCGCTTTGTCCGTTGTCTGCGGGTGTATGGTGTGTTTCCGGAACGAGTGGGCTGCGGCCGACCCCGGCGGATATTCCCCACAGACTAAGCAAGGGTGGGAGTAGTAGCCCCCCGACCATGTGCTGCGGATATGTTAGTACCTGACCTCTGTGCCGTGCCATAGGTAAACGTAAGTCCTCCTCGAGGGGCAAAGGTCCTGGGAAAGCACATGTTTAATGTGGAAGAACCGCTACCGCAGTATGTTAGGAGCCTATGTGGGGGTTGAAGCCGGGTAATCGGGCGCAGGTATGGAGGACCACCCAGGCCAGGTATCTCCTCATACCCTGCCAACTGGGATAATAGTTGGCACCGTCTAGCCTGAAGTTGTGGGCCCCTTCCTCGGATAAAGAAAGGGTAACCCACCTCGATAGGGGTGACGTTAAACCTTTAGCATCAGGTGGGAGCGCAAAAACTCTAACCTTTTTCAGTAGAAGCACTCGTACGGATTGGGCTGGCCACCCGACAAGTCGCCTCTCGGCTTCCGTGCGAATCACCAGGGTAAGGATATCGGCGGGGACAGTGGCCCCACCGCAGTGGGGACCCCATGATGGGCGAACCGTCGTTAATAGAAAGGACAACTAACATGGAATCAATAAAGAAAACATTCAGATGGAAGGACCGCTTGGCGGAGAAGGAGAAGAGCAGGGAAGAAGAACACGAGACTGCCAGGTCAGAGGTGGCCCTCGATTGAAGAGGTGCTGGAAAGCAGCAGCGAGGGAGACGGAGGCGCGGCCGGAGACGTAGACGCATCGCCACAGCAGCAACAACCGGAGCTCCCGATCCTGCCTGACGGAGTGACCATCGAAAGGGTAAGCAGGAGGCCGATTTGCTCTGAGGATGGCTCAGACGGCCCCGAGTGCCCCGGCATAAGCAGCCCTCGGAGAAAGAGCCTGGGCAAAGTGAGGGCGCGGATCGCGATGGTACGGGAGGACCAACTGGTTGCCCCGATGTAGCCCATTAAGGAGGCCCGGGTCCTGGTCAGACAGCCAGGAGATAGACTCGGTGGTATTCAGATGCTTGCAGGAATGCGCCGAGAAGCTCAGCGTATATGAGGCCGAGGAGAGGGGCCGGTATACCATGCTAAGAGAACGAATAAGCCAGCTGGCGGCCATATCGGACAACGGGCGCGACCAGTACAGCGAGCGAAGGAGGAAGGAGATGGTCAAGGCGATCAGGGAACTTGACGGCCTGGGGTCGGCGATCAAGAAGAGGATCGCCGCCCGCCAGGATCTTGACACCCTGATGACTAAGCATATCGGGGAGCTGCATGCGAGTAACGGGGCCCTAGAGCGGGCCGCAGAAGGGCGCCTCGTTCTCACCAGCGAGGCGGCGACGCAGAGCGAGGCGACGACGCAGTGCAAGGCGGCGACGCATACCGAGGGGGCGTGGGAATCTGGACCCCCCCCTACCGCCAGCGCCAGCGTTGACGCCAAGACCGGCGACCGCCGCAACTGCAACCGCAACCGCAACCCCGACTCCAGCCCCGGGCCCAACTCCGGCGGCCGCAGCGGCGGCGACTAAGCAGAAGGAGATTTCGCCGGTGGAGGACGGCAGAATGAGGAAGAGGCAGCGGGATACTTAAGCAGCCCCGCCGCCAATCGCGCAGGACGCTGCCCCCCCCCCCCCGACCCATCCATCACCGCAGGAGCGAGGGCGGGTATAGGTCTCGGCCGGAATAACAAGAGGGCACAGAAGCCACAGCAGGAGCGGGGAACTCAGAAAGTACTCGCCGCCTTGCAGGAGCAGGTGGCGCAGTTGTAAAGGCAGCTTGGCGGGGGCACAAGCGGAGGCGACGCGCCTGGCCTCTCGCCGACGCAAAGAAGGAGAGCGAGGCGAAAGAGGAGAAGGAGCAGACAACAACAGCTGCCGGAGGGCGGACAGAGCCGATGGAGACCCCGACCTGGGCCACGGTCGTTGGCAGAAAGGGGCGCGGCCAGACCACTAGGGGAGGCCAGCAGCAATGGCAGCACCAGCAACAACGTCAGACTGCCCCCCCCCCCCCCGGCCGGCGGATAGGGCGCCTAGACGCCCCAACTCGGATGCTATACGCGTCAGACCGACGGGGACTAAGCCGGCAACCATGGCGGAGACGGCTGCTAAAATGCGCGAGGCCATTGACATCGGGGCCTACAAAGTCCGGGTGGCCTCCGTCCGGGGCACAAGAGCGGGCGATCTCCTGGTGGAGATGGCCAAGGAAAAGGGGGCCACGGACCAAGATCAAGGCGAGATCCGGAGGCTAAGGGATGCCATCGCCGCGGCTTTTGGAGGGCAGGCAGCGGTCGACGTCCTCACGCCCAGGATGGGGCTGGTGATAACCGGAATCGAGGTGGCCACCACAAGGTGGCATCCACGTGGGGTGGACGCTGGCTAGGGTGAGGGAGAAAACGCGGGAACAGAGATGCAAGAGGTGTCACCGGATTGGGCACATTGTGGCTGGCTGCTCGTCCAAAGAGGACAAGGCCAAGCAATGCTTTGGGTGCGGCCAAGAGGGCCACCTGGCAAGGCAATGTGCGGCGCAGAGAGAGGCCAGAGGAGGGGCCGAGGGAGAAAGGGCGCGAGGACCAGAGGAAGCCTGCGGGTTAAGACAGCCCAACGATGGCCCACAGGATCCTCCAGCTCAACCCCAATAGGTGCAGAGCGGCCCAGGACCTGGTCTGCCAAACCGCGGCGGAGAGGGGTGTGCAGGTGTTGGTCCTCAGCGAGCCTTACAGGGCCCCAGAGGGCCGCAGCTGGCACTCCGATCTGACCGGCTTGTCAGGACTCTGAGTCCTGGACCGAGGTCTTGGGCGGGTGAAGCCGCTAGAGAGAGGCTAAGGATTCGTGGCGGTGGAAGTGGCGGGTATGTGCATCGTCGGATGCTACTTCTCCCCCAACATACGACTCCCGGAATTCCGAGAGCGGATGTTGGATCTGGAGGGGTGCATCCGGCGATGCACGGGCCCGACCCCGGTCGCCGGGGACTTCAATGCCAAGTCGCCGGGCTGGGAAAGTCATATCGAGGATGCGAGGGGGGCGTCGCTTCGGATGGTTGTGGCCAACCGTCAAGGTTGTGCCAACACCTTCCGAAGGGGCGGGTCCGGTTCCGTCATCGACGCCACCTTTGTGAACGATAGCCTGGCGACTCGACTGAGTGGGTGGGAAGTCCTGGAGGACCCCACCCTCAGCGATCACCAGGCTATCGAGACTAGGCTGAATCGGCCGGCGACGGGGCAAAGAGCCCAGGCGACCAGGGGTTGGGTACTGAGGCGGCTTGACCCGGAGAAGTTCCGGGACAGGCTTGCCGAGGTACGGGTCTATTGGCGACCACGGGGGGAAGAAGAAGACTTGGGCGACGGCCACGGCGAGGTAGTCGCGAGTGGCCTGTCGGCGGGAATCGCCGAGGCGTGCGACGCCTCCATGCCCCGGAGGAGACCGGTGAAACCGCGGAGGGCCGTCTACTGGTGGGGGCCGCAGGTAACGGCCCTCCGCGATGAGCTGAAGAGAGCGCGACGAAGTGCTGCGCGGGTAAGAGCAAGGCACCGGAGAGGGTAGCCGCGGCCGAAGAACAGAGGAGGAGGGCCAAGGTGGCCCTAAACAGGGCCATCAAGGCAGCAAAGGCCTCAGCCTGGTCAGACCTCATCGAGCACGTCGATAGGGACCCGTCGAGACTCCCGTACAAGATAGTGCGGGGGAAACTGCGCAACCGTGACGCGGGGATAGGTCCCGACGATCTCGCGGATATGTGAAGGATAGCCGGGACTCTGTTCCTGCGTAGGGAGGAGCGCCTTGTCAGGGCTTGGGGCGACGTGGGAGAGTGCCCCCCCCCTTCGATGCGGGCAAGCTGGCCGCGGTGCACGAACCGGAGTGGCTTCTGGCTGTGTACAATTCGCTGCTTCGGAAGGGGGTCTTCCCCGCGTGCTGGAAGATCCAGCGCCTTGTTCTAATCCCTAAAGATAAGGGAGGCGATGCGGGTGAGGCGGTCGAGGAGGCCGGCGGGCTGTCAACCAGGCAGTTCGGCTTCAGAACCGGGAAATCGGTTCTTGATGCCTTGGGGGTTCTGGCCTTGACGGTCTCGGGCGTCTATCGTGGTCCTGTACGCACGGCTCACTGCTGTGCACTAATCACGGTGGACGTCCAGAACGCATATAACTCGGCCGACTGGGGCCGAGTTATCGAAGCGCTGGAGCGGAGGTGGCGGGTTCCACCATACTTGTTGCGTATGCTGGAGTTCTACCTCCGCGGCAAAACGATCCTCCTTGAGGCCAGGGACGGCAGTGATCGTCTCGAGGTGTGGGCTGGGGTGCCTCACGGCTCCGTCTTGGGTCCGCTCCTCTGGAACGTGATGTTCGACGGGGTCCTGCGGCTCCCCATGCCGCACGGAGTAAGCTTAATAGGCTATCGTGACGACATTGCCGTCCTTGTAGTGACCCGCACGGTGCCAGGTCTCGGGGTTAAAGCGGACCAGGCGATAGAGGGGATAGTGGCGTGGATAGGGGAGCGGGGGCTCACTGTCGCCAGTCAGAAGACGGAGGCGGTGGTCTTCTGCCGGAAGAGGAGGCCACCACCCGTCATTTTCAAGGTCGCGGGGGCGCCCATAGTGCCGGGGGAGGCCCTGAAGTACCTCGGCGTGCGGATCGACGCTCGGTAGAGCATCCGCCACCATGCCATCGCGGCAGCAGCGAAGGCATCAGTGGCGGTGGCTGCCATCGGGCGCCTGATGCCCAACTTAGGTGGGCCGAGGCCTCCGAGGCGAAAGCTGCACGGTGTGGTGGTGCGGGCCACCCTCTTGTACCCGGCCCCCCTGTGGGCCGGGGTCATGCGGCCTGTAACTATGCGACGCATCATGGCCCCGGTACACAGGTGGGCGGCGCTAAGAGTGGTCAGCGCCTACCGCACCGTGTCGGCCGACGCGTTCGAGGCCATCGCGGGAATCCCCCCCTTTGACCTCCTGGCGAAGGAGCGCCGGGAGGTGTACGAGGGGCAAAGGGGATTGAAGGAGCTATACCTCGCGGAGCCGGAACAGCGTGAGCGCTGCGCGCGGGTCAAGAGTGAAGCCCGCCTCTAGCTTCAGCGAGAGTGGCAGGAGCGATGGGGAGCGGGGGGAGGAACCGGTGAGTGGACTCGCCGACTCATCCCGGAGCTGGGCCCCTGGGTCAGCCGGAAGTTTGGCCATATGAACTACCGGCTGACGCAGGCTTTCAGCGGCCACAGATGCTTCGGCGAGTACCTCCACCGGTTCAAGCGAAAGACGACGCCCTTCACTGCGTCTCGGACCTCCTCACGGCCATCATCGGGCGCCGGGAGGAGGACGAACAGAGACGGGAGCGGCAGAGAAAGAGGGGCCACGAGCCTCCCCCGAGGACCGCCCGCCGCAGGAGGAGGAGGAGGTGGTGATTGAGTAAGTGAGCCCACAGTGCCCGGCGGGAACGGTGTCGGCCTAGGTCGGCCCGAGCCTGCCGTGGCGCTGCGGGGGTATGAGTGTGGTGGATGCGGCCAGGTGTGAATGAGCACGAACCAGCTGCCCGGACCGACGTCGGCGTGAGCCGGCCCGGGCCGGGTAGTTGGGGAGTGGGTGCGGGGAATGCGGCCGCGAAAAAAAAAGATTTATAAAAAGGACCACCTAATTGCCGCGAAGCTGCAACTCTCTGTCTAATTACCGACAATGGTAAATTGTCATCAGGGTCGCTATCTGATCCAGTTTCTACAGCTTCTTCCTGCCTGGAGTTGGATGGAACATCACTTGGATTGACAGCATCGTCGCCCTCTTGCTCGGAGGCAGAATTCACGTCGTGGTCACTGCAGTGATCAGTTTCTTGTTTTGACGAAGATTCAGCACAAGGATCAGTTGGTTCCTCCTCTAATATGGCACGAATCCGTTCTTCATCTCTTGCAATATTTATTTTGACCAAAAACTAAATAATAATAATAATAACATAAAATCAACTAAAAACAATTAATAATATATCTATAGTGATGAAGACAAAACAAAAAAAAAATATAACAAAACAGTTAAAATAATTGTACAAAAAAAATACATTAAGAATGAGGCTGGGTACAACATACACAAAACAGGTTTACACACGCTTATTCCGGCCAGTGTCTTGCGCAACACTACGATCACGCCACCTACCCCTCCCGGACACCTCTGGCTCCAGCTACTGAGAGCGCTAGTGTTGCCAGATGAAGATTAAAAACAAAAACCAACTTTTAAAGACTAACAGGGTACGAGATACCCTGCCTCATGCTCGCCGGGTTAATTGGTCAGCGAAGTCACCTGATCTCAATTAAATTGAGAACGTATGGGCTCAAATTGCGAAAAGGTGGGTTCCTGGCAATGAGAGAACTAGAGAAGCTCTGGTTCTGCACGCGAAGAACGTATGGGAAGAACTGCGGACTAAACCTGCGTTTTTCACCCACCTGATCGATTCAATACCAAATCGACTTAATCAGGTTATTGCGAGAAACGGTTATTGGACCGATTACTAGTCTTATTATTTCTCCGATGGTTCTTGCGTGCATTTTCACCACTTTATCACCGAGCAATACACACCCTCACTGTGTTCCGATCGCTGTATGGAACGAAATCTTCTAAATATTAACACCGGTCGATCACTACCGACTATGACACGAGCACATAAAGAAAGCCGACGGCCCTTTTCAGAGCCACCAATATTTTCATATAGAAAAGCAGCAAATTTTTATGGTTCACTAATATAAAAAAAAAAATTAATAAATAATAACATGTTTCCTCATAATCATTCCCTAATCCAGTTCGTCCCACGTTATTTCCTTACTACCTACCGCGAAACCTAACAATTCAATTTATTGAATATATTGTATAATATATTTTTTTTTTTTTTGTGTGGAACTTTTGCGCGAACGGGGGAAGGGGTGGCAAGAGGCTTGACGCCACGGTGACGCGCGTGAGATGGAATGAGTTAAACATCTCCTAAGAAAAAAACGATCCTCTTCCGGGCAACTATTATAATATACGTATTTAATTATCATTATTACATTTATGTAAAGACGTGTTACTGTTCTCTTCCATTCTCATATTTTAAACATAATATTCCGTTAGGGAAATTTTAAGTCACGAGGAAAAAAAGTTGTTTATCGCCTCCTCGGATTAGAAAGAGAAGTGGACAAAGCGAGAGAGAAAGAGAGTAGCTACGTCACGCGTAACGTCCGCTATTGCTGGTTCAGCTGTGTGCGTGCGCGGAGAAAAATACAACGCAGTTAAGAAGCCACATCGATGAGCTAAGAGTGGCTCTCAATTCAGACAATTATTGCCTTTTTACCACGCGCGACATTTGCCAAGATGACCAAATGAGAATCGCGTTACGTCGAGCAGCCGAAACAGTTGCCTCCTTTATCCGTGTGGCCTCGGCGAAGTGTTGCGTCTTGAACACATAGAAATTTCTTCGGCATACAGTCATACTTTCCCTATACGTATTCTGAGGGAGTCATGGAAAGGGAAGCATTTCTCCGCGGCGGCTTTTTCACTGGGGAGCCATATATGCCGCCGAGTGTACATGGACTCGCTGAAGAAGTACGATTTACGTTTGGGAATGTAAATAGACTGATTTCATCGACAAAGAAAGTGTTTCTTAACCCTTTTAGTGCCGGACGACGATATATCGTTGTGTATGCGATGGCGCATTATTCTTTGCATTGTGAGAAAGCTCTATTAAAATAAATTTATAAAATGTTATAACCGTATTACATTATTCTCCCTTTCTTCCGTAATACGCTGCATTTTGAATTTTTTAAATATCATTCTTAGTTTAGTAAAAAAATAAAAAAATATAAAAATAACATAAAAATCTCTCGTCAATCCTAGGAGTCAGAACATCAATAAATTCGTCAAATTCGTCCTGTTATCTTCGCATATGCGCCCGTTTTTCGCTCGGTACTAAAAGGGTTAAGGCACCCGTTCGCAATAAGGCCTATAAAGAAAAACTGCCAAATGTGCCCTTACCTCCCGGATCAGTGATAACACGATGTGGAACGTGGATTGAAGCTCTACTATTTTACAATGAACATTTCGAGGCCATCAAAGGTGTAGTAAATGATTTCAATAGTGAAGAATCTATGGCAGTTTGTCAGTCCCAGGAAGCATTTAACGATTCTAGTATACAAAAAAACATAGCTGTAATTAGCACTCAATTTTCCGACATACCAGGAAGTATTAAAAAGCTTGAAACTCAAGGTTTGCCGTTGACTGAATCTATTCCAATAATGAATAAAATTCGCCAAATGAACTCGACAATGCCAGAAGTGTTCCCGCTGAGAAAAAATTTTGAATAATAATCCAGGATTTGAACCTTTATGTCAAATTGATAGTTTTATTAATGGGACGGGTAAACTTTTGCCAAAAACAGTAAGTGCTAACATAGCACCTAAATTCAAATACTGTCCAGTTACCTCAGTGGATGTGGAAAGGTCCTTTTCCATTTATAAAGATATTTTGAGTGATCGATGACACAATCTTACCACCGAACATTTGGAACAATATTTGATTGTTAACTGTTACGTTCCACTCCACCCCACACCCTTATTATTATTATTATTATTATTATTATTATTATCATCACTACTATTATACTACTACTACTACTATTATTATTATTATTATTATTATTATTATTATTATTATTATTGTTATTCCCGTGCGGGGTTTTCTGTCCCCCATCGGGCGCGTCCCCAGGTGGCGGATAGGGGAACGCCCGGCAGATATGTCGGGCAAGTGGGAGTTAAAAGTTCCACCCGCGGACCAAAACAGAGACAGCATGGAGGAAGTCCAGTACACGTCTGTTTCCTAGTAGGGCGGTGTACTGGCCAGCGTCTGTCACCATGTTAGGTGCGGCTGGGAGTACAATTCCGATCGTTACACAGCGCAGCACACTGGGAGTGCCTCCAACCGACGTCGGTATTTCCCCAGCGTCTGGGAAGAGGCTGCTGTGAGCTAGCTCTGCCGAGGTGGCCACTGCGGTGTGTATCAGGAGCCAGCCCCTTCGGGCCCTGATCAGGGAGTGTGCACTGGATGCAGCTGTCGGAAGCTGCATTGCTCCGGGCGAGCGCCGATCCGTCCGTGTATTCCGGGATCGGCAAAGCGTAGGTCAGGCCTCAGGGAACTGGGGTAGGAGTCACCGCACTCCGAGGGTACACCCGTTCCTGACTATTACGGCCCACCCCTTTGCACACGATGCGCTGGTAAAAACAAAATTATGGATCTAATTAATGGAAATACAAAGACGGTGTGCGACGATTTAGCTTCCATCAGGGAGTTAATAATCGAGAGCGACAGGAAGGCGGAGGCAAGTCTCGCAGAAATGCGTAGGCTGATTGCGACAATGACGGAGGCATTAAAAAAGCAACCAAACGTCAACAAGACGATAAAGGAAGGGTTGCCCGCCTTGGTGGAGCGGTTGGAAGAGCTGGAGGAACATCGCCGGCCTTTAAAGAAGGCTCACACCCTTCTGGAGAGACCGGCGCCTTCCAGAGTAAGGCTCCGTAGCGCTCCGGTAGCAGCCGTGAAGACTCCGCTTGCTCAGACGCAGCCCGCTTCAATCGGAGGAAGCAAGCGCGCGGCATCGAGTCCCCCGGTACCTCCGGCAACGGAGGTGCTGAAGAAGAAAAAGCAGGACGTACCGGCAAATGACGAGTGGACCACGGTCCAGAGA
Source organism: Ancistrocerus nigricornis (assembly GCA_916049575.1). Lineage (NCBI taxonomy): Eukaryota > Metazoa > Arthropoda > Insecta > Hymenoptera > Vespidae > Ancistrocerus > Ancistrocerus nigricornis. Next base: position 16,878,727 of record OU696665.1, read on the forward strand.
AGAAAGCCGACGAAGAAGAAGAAAAGCAAGGGGAAAAAGACGGGCGAGCAGCCGACCACGCAGCCGTCTACCCCCCAAGTTGCGAAAACGACGATGCCGCCGCGCAAAGCAAGCGCCGCGAAGAAGCAGACGGCCCCGCCGAAGCCGGACGCGATCGTCTTAAAACCAGCGGAGGGCAAGACCTACGCGGACATCCTCAACGCTGTCCGCAAAGAGGTCAAGCCCGAAGCCCACGGGGTCGACGTCCGATCGGTCCGGCGTACGCGAGCGGGGGAGGTGCTCCTCGAGCTCCGCAAGACATCGGCGGAGTCGAGGGCCACCTTCTCGGCAGCCCTTAAAGCGGCCACCGGAGGAGCGAGCAGCGTCCGGGAACTGACCCCCAAAGCAAGCTTGGAGGTCAGGGACCTGGATAGCTGCTCCACAAAGGAGGAGGTCGAGGAGGCTCTGAAGAAGGCCCTTGGGGAGTACAAGGGCCACCTTCGCGTCGGGCTGACTCGACCAAACGCACGGGCGCAGGTATCTGCCACCGTCGACATCGACGAGGTGGGGGCGAGGACCCTGCTGCAGACCGCCCGGGCGAAAATTGGTTGGGTCAACTGCCGTATCCGGAGGAGGGTGGAAGTGCCGAGGTGCTTCAAATGCCTCGGCTACGGACACCAGAGTACCCGGTGCACTGGAGGGGTGGACCGGGGAAAGGTATGCTTCCGGTGCGGCAAGGAGGGGCACAGGGCGGCCGACTGCAAGGCCGAGCCCTTGTGCTTCCTCTGCTCGGCGACCGAAGGGAAGCCTGACTCCCAACGCCACATCGCTGGCTCGGGGCAATGCGGGGCATTCCGCAAGGCCCATCGCTCCAGCGAAGCGGTAATGGCGGTTGTCCTCCAGGGTAACTTGAACCGGAGCAGGGTGGCCGACGACCTCCTGGACCAGATCTGCCTCGAGAAGGCCGCTGATGTAGTCCTCATCAGCGAGCAATATCGAGACAGAGAAGGTCCAGGATGGTACTCCGACGACCTCGGCACGGCGGCAATTTGGATTCCGAATCGGCGGCGATTTATCGTCGCCGACCATGGTTCCGGCAGCGGTTTCGTTTGGGTGAGGTGCAGCGGCATAACATATGTCAGCTGCTACCTCACCCCGAACGAACGAATCGCTGACTTCCAGGCCAAAATCGACGGCCTGGAAGACGCTGTCCGGGACATGGAGGGCGAGCTGGTAGTAGCCGGAGACTTCAACGCGAAAGCTCTGGAGTGGGGTGAACCCTGGCCAGACTCTCGGGGTGGACGTGTGCTGGACATGGCGTCCAGACTCGGGCTGGTCGTCCTAAACGTCGGCTCGACGTCCACTTTCCGAAGGCCAGGGTACAGGGAGACGATCCCAGACGTCTCCCTGTCGACGGAAAGCCTGGTATCGCGAGTCGAGGGCTGGAGGGTGATCGAAGACTACACAGCCAGCGATCACCAATACATCACGTTCCGCGTACGTGATGTAGCTCCAGTCCGGGCCAGAACACCTCAAGGCCCTGCCAGGTGGAACGTCGCCAAGATGGACCCCCAGAAGCTGTCTCCGGCCCTATTACGCGGCCAGCGAGCCCTGGAGGAATTGCCAAGTAATGCAGGCGCTGAGCAGGTTGTAGACACAGTGATGTCTCACCTGCATCAGGCCTGCAAAGACGCCGTGCCGAAAATCAGGCCACGCGGTCCGAGGAGACCGGTGTACTGGTGGACGGACGAAATCGCGGAGCTGAGGCGGGAGTGTCACCGCTTGCGGAGACTCTCGCTGCGAGCCCGGCGCCGCGATACCGACGCAGCCCCGAGTACTGACGCCTACAAGGCGGCGAGGAAAGTACTCAGGCGGGCCATCCAAAAGATTAAGCACCGATGCTGGAAGAAGCTTGGGGAGGATCTCAACGAAGACCCCTGGGGACTAAGGTACAGACTGGTCCTTCGCAAACTGGGAGCGTTCAAAGAGAGCGCTCCCACGGATGCGGGGACCATCGGCAGGATTGTCGATGCCCTATTCCTCGACCACCCCAAGCTGCCGCGCCGACCCCGAACACCCGGGAACGCACCGCCGGCTCCCTTTACGGAAGCTGAGCTTAGGTGCGCGGCGCGGTCCTTCAAGAACAAGAAGGCACCAGGTCCTGATGGTCTTCCAGCAGAGGTGCTGAAAGCCGCAGTTGAAGGGCATCCAGCGCCCTTCCTCAAGATGTACAACGCCTACCTGCAATCGGGAGTTTTCCCTCGCCGATGGAAGCGGGCACGGCTTGTACTGATTGGGAAGGGCAAAGGGGGACCAGTAGACAGTCCATTGTCTTACAGGCCCCTGTGCATGCTAGACACGGCCGGCAAGCTCCTGGAGAAGCTTCTTAGACCTCGTCTCCACGCAGCTATCGACGCTGCCAGGGGCCTCTCCGAAAGACAGTACGGCTTTCGGAGAGGGAGGTCTACGATAGACGCTATCCAGGAGGTAGTCGAGGCAGCCAGGGGCACGAAGCTGGGAAACCACTTCTCCCGCTCCGTCTGTCTGCTGGTCACGCTGGATGTGAAGAACGCCTTCAACTCGGTGCGGTGGCGCGATGCCTTGCACGCGCTGAAGCGGGACTTCGGGGTTCCCGACTATCTACTTCAGATAATGGAGGACTACCTGAAGGACCGCTTCCTAACATACGACACCGCGGATGGCCCGCTTAGCCGGGAGTTAACGGCTGGGGCAGCCCAGGGCTCCATACTGGGTCCCGACATATGGAACGCTTCATATGACGGGATCCTACGTATGGAGATGCCTGATGGGGCTTTCCTGGTTGGGTATGCCGACGATATTGGCGTCGTCTTGATCGCGAGAAGCGTCGAGGCGGCCCAATGGCTACTCAACCAGGTAATGCGTCGAGTCCGCTCCTGGATGGACGACCACGGCTTGGAGCTAGTGCTGGCGAAGACCGAGATCGTGCTTCTCACAAAAAAGCATATTCCGCTGCTGCGGGATATGCAGGTGGGAGAGGCGACGGTCCAGACCGAGGCGTCGGTGAAGTACCTGGGGGTGAGGCTTGATTGCAAGCTCACCTTCGGGGAAGAAATTAGATCTCGAGCAGACAAGGCGGCTGCAGTGACGACGCTACTTAGCAGGGTCATGGCCAATACTGGCGGCCCCAGACCTTGCAAGCGCCGTCTACTGCTACGCACCGCCGAGTCTATTATGCTCTACGGCGCCGAAGTCTGGGCTGGCACGCTCCGGTACGAAAAGTACCGGAAGCGTATGGCCGGTGTGCAGCGGAGAGGGGCCCTCCGCATCGCCTGCTCCTACCGCACGGTCTCGGAGTCGGCAGCGCTGGTCATAGCCGGGGTCGTACCAATCGACCTCCTCGCCCAGGAGCGGATGTCCGTCCACCAGGACTTTCACGAAGGGGACAAGGAGAGGAGAAGGGTGCTTGCCAGGTCTCGCAGTATGCAGACCTGGCAAGATAGATGGGACAGGGATCCGCGGGGCAGGTGGACAGCGAGGCTCATCCCTCGTCTGGACACCTGGCTTAACCGGCAGCACGGTGAGGTGAACTATTACCTCTCCCAGATGCTGTCGGGGCACGGGTACTTCCGGTCTTACCTGTACAAAATGGGTAAGGTCGGGGACCCGTGCTGCATATCCTGCGGATCCCCCAAAGACGATGCCCTCCACACGTTCTTCGAGTGCGAAGAATGGAGTGTGTGGAGGGCAACACTTGAAAGGAAGTTCGGGAGCATAACTCCGGACAACATCCTCGGGGTTATGCTCCTGAACGAGGAAGCTTGGGCGGAGGTCTCCTCCCACGTGGAGGCGGTCCTCCGCCGCAAGAAGAGGGTGATGGAGGGAGTCGCGCCATAACGGGCGCTTAAGGCTTACTAGCGCCACCCCGAAGTAATGCGAAAAGCGGTTCCGGGGTGGCGCCGGGAGTGCCAGGAGGGGGGTTTTAGTCGGTAGTCTCGAAAGAGGAGCCCGACATACGGGGGGCGAGACAGAAGCCCCCTATGATGCGTAAAGGCATTTCCCCCCTCCGAAAAAAAAAAAAAAATTATTATTATTATTATTATTATTATTATTAATACTATTATTATTATTGTCATCATAATCATCTACCACTGTAAACTACCCTACCACTCCAAGTCCCACTATCTCCACCCTTCCAACTGACCCTTGACGTGTACAGTCATCCCCACCCCATCCGTTTTCCTTTTTCCCGAAGTTTCGTGTTAAGAAGGAAGACGACGCTTCGACACTTCTATTTCATTTTTTAAAACTCCTACAACTCCTAAGACACTCATACTATTCCGAGAAAATATTTGTTGAAAAGATATCCAAAGTTTAATTAAACTAACATAAAATCACTCCAACGTTGTTAAATTACTCAACACAACCAGTTCCCATACGCGGAACCCTTGTTACGTCGGCAAGACGTAACATAAATTGGTGGCAGCGGTATTTCGAACCTCTCCGAGGCCGAAATATTTTACAATCAACAACTCGTGGACAACGAATTCTCCAAACGACGCTCGTCTATCCAACCATCTGACATCGTATTCGACCATGAAGGCCGCAACCGGATCATCGAGCAGGAGGAATCATCGGTGGAAATCAACCAGGAACAGCTTTCCAGTACCCGAGCGACAACTACTTGAGCAGCCTACAAAACGTCATGCTACTCCTGTAAGTGACGATAAATAAGCGTTAAACACATATACACAACGAACACACATTGTAACACGAGAGATCGTTTATAAAACTTAATTAGCCAAAATGCCGACGAGGCCGGAAGATTTAGCTACAAGTTTAGCCCATAGCTTAAATTTAAAAGACACAAGATCTTCACTTCCAAACGGAAAGAAACACTACTATTCGGTAAAAGATGCAGCGGAGTGCATAATGATATTTGATGGATCAAATGTACCCGCCACATCGTTTATTCGCGCATGCGAACATGCTCGCGATCTAGTCGATCCGGAAGACATTCCATTCTTAAGCCGCGTTATCCGATCAAAGATCCGCGGTGACGCAGACATGTCTTTAGGATACATAGAAGTAGAGTTCAATAGTATAATACACGAAATTAAACGAACATTTGTACCGCGACACAACAAATCCAAATGGCAGACGGAATTAGCTTTCATAAAACAGGAATCCTACGAAAGTCCGTTGCAATTCGGGCAACGAATCGAAAAAATAGTAAACCAGGCTATAGAAGCAATACGGGAAACCAATACACCGGAAATCGCAAAAGGCATGATCGTAGGGCTAGAAGAATCCGCACTTAACAGTTTTGTAGGCGGTTTAGCGAATACAGAATTATAAAATAAAGTAGGCTACACAAATCCGAAATCGCTAAGGGAAGCAATAGAAAACGCCGAAACAGCATGGGAACATATAAAAAGTAGACGCGCGAGATTTTCCAGGAACGCTTCAATGAGTGCATGCACGAACTTTAATGACAATTTCCAACGTTGTCAGGAGTCAGGACACAATTACAACATTTGTCTGTATAAAAAAAACAACAAACGGACGATCTAACGGTTCCACACACTAACACATTACAGAATAGATTTAAACAATACGAACAAAGACATAAGATTTGCGAATATTGTAAGCGAGTAGGTCACACGTCCGAGGACTGTTGGTCACTCAACAGAAATAGAAAATTTTGCGACACATGTAAAATAAGAGGACACGAGTCTAGTGAATGTCGTAGAAGCCAACTAACACATGGGAGTATGGCACAGGATAGACCGAACTCGTTCACACGCGAAAAAATATGCAAATTCTGCAATCGTACCGGACATATGACGGACGAATGCAGATCTTTAGAAATGAGGAATAAAAAGTTTTGCAAAAATTGTAAGTTACACGGTCATGTAGCTCAGGATTGTCGCGGAAAAAAATTAATTCACCAACAAGTTCGCGTTATTGAAGCAGGGGAAGAAACATCGGAAGGTTTAAACTTCGAAGGTGTTTTTCAGGCGAGCGCACTGGGAAACACACATTAGAAGACGCTCCTAGTAAATTCAGCATACCCACAGTTATTCTAAAATCCGAACAATTTAAAAACTCAAAAGCAATATTATTAATAGATTCCGGAGCTAAAGTTAACCTTATAAAACTGGAGGCCGTATTACCTACTGCGGTCGTCAATCCAAAAAAAATAGTCGAATTAAAAGGCATAACATCCGAAACAATTCAAACATTGGCAGAAATCGTAGTTTTGATTAATGGCAAAAAACATATTTTTCATATAGTTCCAAATACATTTCCAATAAACGAAGATGGTATTTTAGGTGCAACATTTTTAAAAGACGAGAACGCAACGATAAATCTTAAAGCAGGCAATTTAACAATTAGCAACAAAATAACGATACCATTTATTCAAGACCCATCAATAAATACACAAAATAATAGACAAATACCAATTTTTTCTTGTGCAAGCGAAGAAGAAGACGTCATACCGGTGGTTTACTTGCAATCAAACGATTTTAAAAACGCGAAATCCAAATTTTTAGTAGATACGGGTGCAAAAGTTAACATAATCAAATTAAGCGCTATCGAGCCTACAACCTTAGTAAACGCTTCGAAGAAAATAGAATTAGTAGGGATTACGTCGAAGACAATCACATCTTTAGCTCAAACGACAATAACGGTTAATAATAACAAACATATTTTTCATATCGTGCCAAATTCATTCCCAATAAAACAAGACGGTATACTAGGTATAACATTTTTAGACAAAGAACAAGCAACATTATCGTATAGGGACAACTCATTGTCAATGAGTAATAATACAACGATAACACTAACAAACCAAAATATAACAATACCAGCGCGAGCTGGAAAAGTGATTCCCGTAAGACTGGAGATTATCCAGATAATATCGAATACGGGATAATAGATAAATTAGAATTAAACAAAAATGTATACGCGGGGGAAGCGTTAGTAAAAAATAATAACGGAATAACATATATTTACGCGATAAACTCAAACGAAAAAGAAGTGAATTTTCCTATCCCTACAGCAACACTAGAACGGGTAAGTTTACCCGATAGGCCGAGGTCTAACCAGTTGTATGTAGATAATAGCGGAAATTCACAAAACTCAACAAATAAAGATATAATAAAAGATATAGAAAAGAAAATAACAGAGATAAACCTAACTAACGAAGGAAACGCTCTTACAAATAAAAATACGGTCGGGAACGTAGATGCAACGCGAAACCTGAGTCCACTAATAAACCAACGGAAAATTTTACACATAAACCTAGCGCGAGATAAAGGAATAGAAAGCAGGCCTAAAGAAAAACAAGAAACTACGCTTAAGACACAGTCTACGGAACCTCTAAAAGCAAAGATAAAAAGCGACGCGATTCATAAACCCTTAGGACCAAATGTAGGAAGTGTAAACTTTCGACCAAATACTTTTAAGATGCAGAAACAAAAAAATTTTACTGCCGTAGATAGGGCCCAAACAGATAAACCATTAGACCCGCCAGGCGCCGGAAAAGCCATAAACGACCCTTCGAATAAACCGAACTATGACCCTCGCAATAACGAAAACCTTTCCCAGGTCGAAAGGATATCGCGTCTACACAAACTACTTAATCTTAAACACTTAAACGAAGAAGAGAAAGAACACGTTATAGAAATAACAGCCAAGTATAACCACCAATTTCATTTACCCGGCGATAAACTAAGTGCTACACCCCTCATAACACACTCAATACAGACAACAGACGAGGCACCGATAAAAATTAAACAATGCAGACATCCACAACCACATAAAACCGAAATACACAATCAAGTTAACAAACTACTGAATGACGGAATAATAAAAGATTCGAATTCAGCATATAATGCACCAGTATGGCTAGTTCCAAAGAAACCGGGTCCGGGTGGAAATAAAAAATGGAGAATGGTCATTGATTTCCGAAAATTAAACGAGAAAACCCTCGGTGATGCTTATCCATTGCCGAACATAGTCGACATCTTAGACCAGTTAGGAAGCGCTAAATATTTTTCCACTTTCGATCTAGCATCGGGTTTCCACCAAATTCCGATGAACCCAGAACACGCACATAAAACGGCATTTTCAACAATTACGGGACATTTCGAATTCACTCGTATGCCTTTTGGTCTAAAAAATGCGCCTGCAACCTTTCAACGGTTGATGGATCAATTATTATCGGGACTCCAGGGAAATCAACTATTCGTTTACTTAGACGATATCGTCATCTACGCACGATCCTTAGACGAGCACAGTATAAAGATTAAAAACTTAATGGAACGACTAGAACGAGCTAACCTTAAATTACAACCGGAGAAATGCGAGTTTTTACGCCGCGAAGTAGCATATCTGGGACACATTATTTCGGAAAACGGAGTCAAACCTAATCCTGAAAAAATCCAAGCAGTAAAAGAATATCCAGCTCCGAAAAATCCGAAGGAAATAAAACAATTCCTAGGTTTGATAGGCTATTACCGTCGATTCATTGCGGATTTCTAAAAAATCTCAAGACCACTAAATAACTTATTAAAAAAGAATATTAAATTTACATGGAGTTCGGAACAACAAGCATCATTCGAAAATTTACGCGACATGTTATGTAAAGAACCACTCTTACAGTACCCGGATTTTAAAAAACCATTTATTCTAACAACAGACGCATCGAATTACGCGATAGGCGCTGTACTTAGCCAGGGTAAAATAGGCAAAGACCTACCAATAGCATACGCATCAAGGACATTAAATAAAGCAGAAATAAACTATTCAGTTACGGAAAAAGAGTTATTAGCTATCATATTCGCAGTACAACATTTTAGATCCTACCTATATGGAAACAAATTTACACTTGTGACAGGTCATCAACCATTAACATGGTTAAAGAATGTAAGTGACCCTACATCACGCCTGCTTAGATGGCGATTCAAGTTAGAGGAATATTCTTACGACGTAGTTTACAAGCCAGGTAGACTTAACGCGAACGCGGATGCACTTTCAAGAATACCACAAACAGAACAAATCCTTCCGATAGAACTAAAACGACCTAGAGAAACATCAACAGACACAAACACGAATCATAAACACCGGTACAATCTACGACGAACGCCGTACAGACTAACACGAACATGCAACCAGTGGGGTTGTTTTTTCTCGCTCGCTACGCTCGCTCGAGAGTGGGATTGTTTTTGCTCGCTCGCTACGCTCGCTCGCGAGTGGGATGCCTGTGGTTAGTAGTGGGTATTGTTTGGTGTTGCTTAGTTGCGGAATCGCTTTTTTTCATATTTGATACCCATAGGTATCACATTAAGAACTTCCCGATTACATAAGTGGTCATTTGTTCATTCGCATCACCTGCTCGCAAATTCTTATCTTCCCGTGAAGATTGCGTTGTGACTCACTCGCTATTTGAAATATAATGACCAATGGTTATCACATTTAAAAGAAAATTAAAATGTAATACTTCAATCGAAAAGTATTATATATTTATCTCAGAATATGTAACACTAAGTTAGATAACCATTTTCGGGAAACATCAATAATTTTCTACAAGACAACATGTTTGATATATGATTTCGCATTTTGTGGACATTATAATGAAATGCATTACTCGGATTTTTATTAAAACATAATAATGTTGCAAAATATATTGCAAACGCACCACAATCAATGCCATTAGTCTGTCTCTGTACTTTGTGGAATATGTATGTTTTACGGAATCTGTAAAGAGCATTTAAAAAATCTTGTTGATCACCTTCCAAACAATTCTTATATAAACTATCGTAAATGTGAATATTACCCTGACCATCGGATTTAGTGCATATCCAATGTCCTATTACGTCCGAACCTAGTCCACCAGAATATACAATCTGAATATTTTGTCTATGTCTAGGAATTGGTTCTAAATTTGTCAAAAAAGCTCTTATATATCCCGTGTTCTGTGCAAAATTATGACGACCATGTTCATTCAATGCTCTGTTCATAATTTCCTGAAATAAATTAATATGTGTATCTTGCAAATAACAGTCAGGTCTTCTTACATTTCTACATTCTTCTGTAGACAAACTAAAATTATAATTTATTATCTCATGATCTTTGTTATCATTAAACATATTATAACCAATTTCTCTCCCATTTTCATTCAATGATTCAGTATCAGTACTACTATCAACAGTAATTATATCATCTTGTTTCTTTTCGATGATTTTCCTCTTTATGTTTGCATGTTTCCTACCAACGAAGGACTGATTTGTGTTTCTGACCATCGTTTCATAATGTTCTCCTTTATCGACGTTATCACTAATTATTATAATTGAATTTTCATCTAATATTTCAGAATCAATGTTTTTCCTCTTTCTAATTACACATTTTTCAATATTAGAGGACTGATTTGTATTTCTGTTTATATTTATATTTTCTTTATTTTGTTCTTTATCAATATTATCTATTATTATCTATTGAATTCGTTTCTACAGTTCGACGTTCTGTATCGATGATAATAAATATTGGTTTATGATAACTAAAATAAGTTTCATAAGTACCACAATTCATATTGTGCTCCCGCATCGGATGCGCGATGTCTGATGGTGTGTGGCGGGCGGCAGCTCGCTGCTGTATGGTGTGTGTTGGTGTGTGTGTGTGGCGAGCGAGAGCTCGCTGCTGCATGATGTGTGTTGGTGTGTGGCGAGCGGGAGCTCGCTGCTGTTTGGTGTGTGTGGCGAGCGAGAGCTCGCTGCTGCATGATGTGTGTTGGTGTGTGGCGAGCGGGTGCTCGCTGCTGCATGTTTTGGCTGTTGAGTCGAATTGCATATATAAGTATGCGTAATGAATGGGTGTGAATGTTAGTGGATATGGGTGTTTTATGTAAGGAAGGAAAGTATTTTTTTTTTTTTTTTTTTTTTTTTTTTAGTTACCTTACCGTAATTTTGCTTTTCGGTACCTTCGCTTTTGTTTAATGTGTTATTCCCTAGTGTTCCTGTTTATTGTCTCGTGGTCTTGTCTGAAATAGTCTGTTTCTTTATTAGTAACTGGGTTTATAGCTTGATTAAAACGTCGTTTCTGTATGAGGTATAAAAGTATTTATTAAAAGATATAACAGAAAAAATATAAATGATTATATTTACCTTTTATAACTAGAACATATACATGTGTGTTTGTGTGTGATTTTGTGTTATGAGAAAGAAAAGAGACAAGAAAAATGTACGTGTTTGTGTTAATGTGAGTGTTAGTGTTTTATGTGATTTCCGGCTTTGATTCTTTGTGCTTTTGATAGTAGTGTCTGGTCCCTGTTTGTTATGCCGCGTATGGTTGCTCGTCTAATTTGTGTTGGTGTTTGTCCGTGTCTGTTTGTTTGCGTGATTTTAAGTAATGTTTCGTATTTTATGGCGCTTTTTGCGACTATTGTGTCCTTATCTTTTAATCTGCCTAATTCGAATTCTTTCCTCTCTTCGTAGGCGTGTTATTTTTCTAAATTTTCCAATATCTTGTTTATTTCTTTGTCAAATAGCCTGTCCGCTTTTGTGCGTTGTCTGTTCGGTTTCGTCTGTTTTTGTATTGTGTCTTTGGTTTCTAAAATTCCTTCTGGTCCGTACCAGTGTTTGCAGGGGGGTTTCCCGGGTGTTTGGAGGAGCGGTATGTTCCAGTCTGCCAATCTATAGGTGTTCTTATTTGGTGTCGTCATTTTGTCTTTCTCTTTTTCCCTTTTTTTTTTTTCTTTCATTTAGTGTTTATCTGCAGGTGAGGATTTGTTATTGGTGTTAGTTTTGTATTAATGTTGTATGTTATTTAAAATTTCTTAAAAATATCTGTAAAAAAAGGGTATTCTAGTTTGTGTCTCTGTCTGCGTCCCTATGGTGTGTTTTTCGGTCGGTTCTGTTTTAATTAGTGGAATTTGTGTCTCGGTTTGTGTAGCTATTGTTCTTGAGCTAATGATTTTTGTTTTTGTGTCCATAAATTCTTCGATATACTCTAAATCTTCTAAGGTTATCTCCGTCTGTGTATTTGTTGTCTGTGTTGCTGTCTGTTCGTTCTGTACTATTTTTTTTAGTTCTCTTTTCGCGCAGTGCGGTATATGTTGTACTATTTCGTTATTCGTTTTTACTATTTTACATATGGGACACAGGTAGTCGTTTCGAGTTTCTAATGTTAGTTTCTTTAATTGTATATAACAATCAATTACATGTCCGTCGAATATGTCTATGTGGATTTCTCCTCCGCATAAAAGGCAATTCATTTTTATTTTTTAGTAGTGTTAGTGGGATTTAGCTAGAATAGAAGTTATTTTATGTGTTATGTGAGTTGTTTATTAATGTTTGAATTCGTTTTTGCGACTTTTTATTAAAATGTATGTGTTTATATATAGAATTATGGTATCGAAACTATGTCTCTGAGTTCAGCATTGGTACGTGGTCTGGGTGTTGGTGTCATTTCTACGTTTTCGTTAGCGTCGTTGTGGTTATGTGTTTTTTGTTTGCTGCGACAACAATTTAGTATGCGAGAGAGTACTTTGAAGCTAAATAATTTTGTGGGTATCGAAAATTTCCAAAGTAACCCTAAGGTGAACAGTACTGGTGTCATTGAGTAGCCAATGTATTTAAATATTGTTTCTAATAAAGACAGTCTATGATTTAGATGGTGCATTCCTGATATTTCTTTAGCTTTTGCGATTACTCTTTTTAAGGATATTTCATTACTAGTTATGTCATTATTAAGGTTATTTTGGTCAACGCTTTGTGTAAGTGTTTCGGTTTCTGTTAGAATTTCTGAAATGTTCAAATGGTTTGGAATTTTAATTTCGTTTAGCATGATTTGTGTTATGTTCAGGGTTAATGCGTGTGAGAGGTTTATTGTGAACGAGGATGTAATTTCTACTGTTGGTGTTAGTGTTGTTGTCTGTGTTCTCGCGTGGCATGTTGGTGAAATTTGTATTACTCCTGTGTTTTGTATAGTGTTAACAAAAGTTTTGTGATCGCTACAAGTGACGTATAAATTTTCTTTTTCTGGGGCTGCATATAACCAGATATTACTGTTTTCAATTTTTGACCAGTAGGTTTGTTTGAGTGTTTTAAGACGAATGTCGCAAATTCCTAAATTTTTGAATTGGGGGTTTACTACCAGTTGTACTTCACATTCCGCATTTTTATTAATGCGTTGTGCTGGATTAGGTTGAGTGCAAATATACCGTGAATTGTCAATTTTACATGATTCCAAATGTGGTATGTTAAAATATGTTTCAAAATTTTCTGAAATTGCTGTGTGTTTAACAAAGGGATGTATGAATGCAAATCGTGTGCCATTTATTCCGTCGTTCTGGTGTACTGGGACTGGTAAGTGTCTATATAGTTTGTATATTGTGTGATCTAATAATGGGAATTTCAGGACATAGATTAACTTGTCGTGTTTGTGAAAGATTACTAGGTTTGCTAGTTGAATTAAATTTGGTATGTGTTTTGTATTGAGTGATATTGGTAATTCCATATTAGGTGTTCTTGTTTGTATTATTTGAGCACTGTGTAAAATTTGTTTCGGATTAAGTATTTGTGGATGGATTTGTCCTGTTTTCGCGAAAAGAATTGCGTTTATGAGTGTGTTAGTGTCAAATTCTAATTCCATTAGACTTTCGTCGATTTCTGTTACGTAGTGGATAGCCTTCTGGTCTTGTCGTAAAACCGATGTTTTAGTACGGAGTGCGAGGAGTGCGACGTCTATGCCTGCCATTTCTTTTTCTACTGTTTCTGTTAGTGATTTAACTTGTTTACGCGTGATATCGAAGCCTGATCTAATTATATGTGTTTGATTTTCAACTATTTCCGCGAGTTCGGCTGTGTTTTCTGCTGTTGCTTTAATTTGACTATAGATTCTTTCGCCGTCTTCTGTGTCTAATGTTCCAAAAAGTGCTTTTTGAATTTTCCCTATGAAGTCTAATGGTGCGCGTTTTTTCCTATTATTTATGTCTGTGTCGTGAGGGTATGGTATGAGTTCTTGCAAAATTGCTTCTGTGTTTTGGATGGTCCTTAATCTTGCATCTATTGTCGTCAGCTGTCCTGTGATTAAACAGCCTGTGCCAAGGAGGTGGCAGTAATGTTTTACTGCGGTTAAGTTTTCCAAAATTTGTAGTCGTCTAGTAGAAAGTCCGTTTGTGTTTACGTGTATGAGAAGTGTCCATGTTACATGGGACGATCTCAGTGTTCCTAATGCCTCAGAGTACAACCCTGGATTCCGTGTTAATGGTGTAATTTGTACACCATCGCCGGTGTCTAGCGCATACGCGCAGCATCTGTAATATGTGCCAATTTTACTTTGTCTATGTGAACTATCTTTGTTTTGTTTTTTGCTATTTTTATTTCTAGATTGTTTTTGTCTAACACTCGTACTATCTTAAACGGTCCTAGGTAGTTACTTTGCAATTTATCCGTTTTTGGTTCGCGAATGAGAAATATGAGTTGGCCTGGTGAAAAATTTATTTGCTTTGCTTTCCTGTCATAATACTGTTTCGTTTTTTCCTTGAACCGTAATTGTTTCTCGACTACTGTCTGTCGTGTGTTTTTTAATTGTCCGACTAAATTAGTGAGATAGTCGTCATATGTTATCAATTTTTCTAATGGAGGGAATTCGGATGGTGTACGTGCTTCTGTGCCGAATATGAGTTCGTATGGGCTGATCCCGGTAGTTTCGTGTATTCCCGTGTTATGTGAAAATGTGGCAAATGGAAGCCATTCATCCCAGTCGTGTTGTTCGTTTATATAGTGTTTCAAATATTCTACTAGTGTATGGTGACTTCTTTCAAGAGCACCGTTTGATTGTGGATGATATGCTGATGTTTTATAATGTTTTATTCCGAAAAGGTTTGTAAATTCCTTAAATATTTCAGACATAAAATTTCGACCTTAATCTGATAAAATTGCGCGAGGTGTGCCAAATATACAAATTAAGTTTGTGGCCAGGGCTCTAGCTACTTCCACTGTTGTTTGTTGTTTCAGAGGGATAGCAAGGCTAAATTTACTAAAAAGATCCATGATTGTTAGTATATACTCGTTTCCGTTTTTTGTTTTCCGAAAAGGACCGCATATGTCTATTGCAACTTTATCAAAAGGTTCTGTTGGCGTATCTGTGATTACCATTGGAGCTTTATTTTTTACACGTACTAATTTATTTTTCTGGCAGTCGAAACAGTATTTAATAAAGGCTCTAATATCGATTTTCATTCCTTTCCAATAATACTGCGAGCGTATCCTATCATACGTCTTTTTTATTCCTTTGTGTCCGCCAATTGTTGACTCGTGTGATTCCTTAATTATTTGCTGTCTGTTTTTTAAAGGAGGAACAGTTAAAATTCCTTCACAAAGAGTGATTGATATGTTTGAGTTTAGAGTGTATAGTCGTATGAGTGTTTTAATGTGGGACCATGTTAGTGTGTCGAGAATTTGAGGGTCTTTTGAAATTGTGCAGGACGTAAGTTCGAGTTTCCTTAATATTTTTGTTAGTGTCTCTAGGCATTTCTTTATAGTGTCTAAATTATTTGAATCTGTATGTTTCTTTTTGCAAACCATTCCAAAATAGCATGTCATACCACAACGTGTAATTAATAATTCTCCAATTTGTGGGTTAGTTTCTAGGAGTGATTCCTGATCTATTTTTCCTTTTGCAATAAGTACTTTTGTTACCATTGTGTCTGTTGCACAATCAGCTGAGAGAAAATAAGCTATATTATCTTTTTTTGTCAAAAAGTGTTTTTGTGTAACTGTAATATTATTTTGTAGCGTTATGTCGTCCGTAATTGTCGCGTTTCTTGTTTCTATGTGTGTGTGGGGTTGTGTTATTCTTTTTCTGTGGTACTGTGATGGTTGGTAATATGTATTATCCGATTTGTTTTCTATATCGCTGCCAATATTCGTTTCCGTTGATTTAGCTGGAGTTGTTTCCAATGCAGAGATGGTGTCGGATGCACTTCCTATTTTAAATGGTGGTGATCGAAAGGCTGGTTCGATTTTATCAGTAGTCGTTTCTTTTGATGTACCTGGTTTCTGTTTCCATATAGAATTTTTGCCATTATTGTCGTTGTCTGTCAGTCCATCTGATATTTTATCTTTAAATTTTGAAGGTGGTGATCTGAAGGTTGGTGTGATTGGTGTTTGGTCTGTGCGACTTTGGGATGGTGATCTTAAATTTGGTTGTATGCTTTGTTGCGCTAAATTCTCGTTCTCCAAATTAATTTTTGGTTGAGTCGTTGTTTCGATTTTTGGTGACTGCGAGCTGAATTCCGGTTGTACAACGTTGCTGTTTACTTCCTTGACGTGTGGATCCTGGAGCGTTGTGTTGCCGTCTGTGAGCGTGTCTATGAGCTGCTGGGCGTGTATCTCCGTAGGATGTGTTTTGTCGTTTGGAAGTGTGTGTGTAGCGTTTTCGTTGTGTGTCTCGGGTACTTCGAAGCTCGGTTCCCTTGTGGCTGTGGCTTGTGGCGAGTTATTTGGTTGTATTTGTTCTTTTTCTAGTGCCTCTTGACTTGAATATTTTTCCGTGTGGGGTTTTATTTTGCTTTTCCCCCTATGCGTGTCCTTTGTGCATTGCCGTGTTTGTTTTTCTAATTGGTCCTCATTTTCGTCGTCAGAAAATGGTGAATCGTAGTTGTCGTTGTCGATTTCCGTATCGACCTTGGTGTGTGTGCTCTCCTTGTGTCCGTGCCCGGTTCCGTCTCGTGTGTTAAGTGTGTCTGTCGTGTAAGTGTGTGGTTTCTTTTTGTCTGCTGGGTTATCAGATGATTCGCTTATACTTGAATATCTTCGTGTGTTAGGTTGATGAAAATCTTTACTTTTCTTGAGCTCCGGTGATTCCGCAGTTTCGGTTGAACTATTTGAAATTGAACGTTGACGTGTTTTTGGCTGGTGAAATTCTTTAATTTTTTTATATTCCGGTGATTCTGCGCTTTCTGTTGAACTGTTTGAGGTTGGATGTTGACGTGTGTTTGGCTGGTGAAATTCTTTAATTTTTTTATATTCCGGTGATTCTGCGCTTTCTGTTAAACTGTTTCTGGGCCTAATTGGCATAATATTCGCTGGATTTCTAGATAGTGCGTCGGCGACACAATTTAATTTTCCTGGTTGGTGAATAATTTCGAAATCATAATCGTTTAGTGTTATTTGCCAACGTTGTAATTGTTGCGGAAGATTTGTTTTATTTTTTAAATATGTTAATGCTCTATTATCTGTTATAAGTGTGAAGCGTCGCACAGTGGAACGAAATAAGAAAAAACCGGACATTGAAATTTGCGAGCTTGGCTTTGCTATTTTTTATGCACTATGAACTCGTTTTACACTCAGAATAACTAGGAGCATATCAGAATAACTAGTAAAGTCATAATTGTGTAAAAACATTGAGTAAATTGCATAGGTATTGTTTCGATAGGTATCTATCTATATATATAAATGTTTTATATATATAGATAGATAAATAAATAGATAGATAGATAGATAGGTAAATAAATAGATAAATAGGTAGATACATAGATAGATAGTTAGATAGGTAAATAAATAGATAAATTGGTAGATACATAGATGGATGGATAGATAGATAGATAAGCTTACATTTCAGTCTCACAGCCATGAAAAGGACTAGGTTTATAAAATATACATATTAGGTATAATTTAACAAGAACAAATCTTTATAAACTTAAACAACATCTATACTTTAACAATATACAGGGTGTCCCACTTCAGGTTACGCACCGGTGATCTACATGTGCACAGGTATGGACTTAGTCGAAAAGTCTAATAAACTTTTTCGAAATTCGGCTTAGTTAACGAGTTATTAAATAACAGAAATCAGCGAAAGAAGGCGGAACGAAAGCGGTCTACTCAAGCTCGTAGCTAGGTGAGCGACGAAACAGTAGGAGGAGCAATTCACAAGAACCAATAACGATAATCGGAACGAAAGGCTTCAACACGTGTTTACTTTTCTCCCTTATCTCTCTCTCTCTCTCTTTCTCTACGTACTCCCAAACGCTGGAGGCTCGCGCTGACTTTCTCTGTCTCTCTTTCTCTCACTCGCTCACTCTTTCTACGATACTACCTTAGGTTGGAAGCTCGCGGTGCGAGTTAGGGAGATAAGGGAGAAAAGTAAACACGTGTTGAAGCCTTTCGTTCCGATTATCGTTATTGGTTCTTGTGAATTGCTCCTCCTACTGTTTCGTCGCTCACCTAGCTACGAGCTTGAGTAGACCGCCTTCGTTCCGCCTTCTTTCGCTGATTTCTGTTATTTAATAACTCGTTAACTAAGCCGAATTTCGAAAAAGTTTATTAGACTTTTCGACTCAGTCTATACCTGTGCACATGTAGATCACCGGTGCGTAACCTGAAGTGGGACACCCTGTATATATATATATATACAATACAAAGTTTTTTAGAACTCACCATATGTTGTTTTCAATTTACTTTCAATATTCAATACATACTTTCTTGCTCTTCTTTATCTTCTGGATTTTGCTTTTCTCTTTCTTCATCCTCTTCTTCTTCTTCCACCTCTTGTTCCACTTCCTCTTCGTTTCCTTCCTCTTCTTCGTTTTCTTCTTCTGCTTCATCTGCTTTTCCTGCTTTTTCTTCTTCACTTAAGTGATCTTCAAGTTCTAGAAGATCTACAGTTTCCGGGAACATTGTACGTTTTATTCTTCCAGTAAACCTTGGTCGCAAGGCTGAAATTACTGGATCTGAAGATATTAATAAATTGTTCAAAATATCCTCATTTGTGGCAGTACGACAAAATTTTCGAGAGTGGTGCTCTCGAAATCTTCTAAAATGTTTGTTCCGTGCTTCTTGAGCTTCCTCGGATAATTGTCCAATCGGTAGCAACGCATTTTCTATAATATCTTTCCCATGTATTACAATTTTGTGTACAGTGGCCGGCATATAGTACCAGCTGTACATTTCAACGTATCTTTCAGCTGTCACCTTGGTATATTCACCAAATTTATCGGAATTAACCCGTTCTCCGGATGCAATTGTCTGCAATATAACGGCGAATCTATATAGTATTTCTTCATCCAAACCGGTTGCCTTTGCAGTTATTGCAGGATCTGAAAAAAATCTTCGTGCAGTGTTCCCATCATTTGTCGTTCCTTTTCCTTGCTTTACAATATCGACAATTAGTCCAAGTTCCTTTCGTAAATTGTCTTGCACTTGCTTCTTTCTTGAGGATTGTTTTACTTTTAAATCTGGCGTCGAGGCCGACCATTTCTTAAAATCCATGTTATACGCTATATGCAAAAAGCATTCAAAGCTTCGAATCCATGCATGCAATGAAGACAATCCAAATTTATAATACTCCTCGTTAACAGGTTTTATACCGACAAGCTTTAGATTATTCATTTCTGTCGGTTTTGCGTTACATATATAACAACACATCGAGGAATTAGTCTGAGTTATTGCATTGCAAATTTTTCCATCTATCATCGTCATTAAGAGCTTGTGATGGACTCCGATGGATTCACACGCTGTTGCTTCCAAATGTGAAATTTCTGCTTCTGTATCTTTAACAAAAGTTTGAATCAATAAAGTCGTTTCTTTAACAAATTTAAAGGCAATCGGTCGACAGAAGCGTGTAGACGAAGGATGCTCATTTTTTTTCTATAATACTTTCCCGTCTTCAATGTCGTATAATTGGGTTGGGACAACTGTAGACATAAATACGTATGCACTATCGCATTCAGTTTCTTCATTATATTTTTGTTTATACATGCTTTGCCCTGAAGCTCCATCACAACGCCATTTGCTAATCAAAATTAAATTTGTGTGTTTTTCTTTCTCTCTTTTATCGATCAATGATAATATTCTTGAGGTAGTGTGGTCAAGAAGAGATTGTAATTTTATTTTTGCTCCTTCTTCCGTTACACTTACCGAGTCTTTGCTGGGGTAACATTCTGCTTTTGCTTGCTGAATTTGATAATATGACAGATAGTAATTCTTATTATCTTCTAAAGACGCCTCACGTAACATATTATATTGAATTTTCGATAATTTTAAAGACGTCATCATGCCTAAGGCTTTTTCTTTGCCATATGTTATCAATTTTTCCTCTGTCTGCTCGCAGAAATTCCTTACTTTCTCTGCTTCTTTAGGGTTTTTTAGTAAATAATCCAAAATTTTTGAAATATGTATATTACCTTCAGCTTTCATCTTCATCTTGGCTGCAAACATCAGTTCACTTCCGGAATATTTTTTTTCTGATTGATTCCGTTCTTCGTGCTTTATGCCTATCAGAAATGTCTGTAAACAATTTTCCACCTTTTTGTCGATTAGGAGATAACATCGAACGGGAAGAAATTTCATTGAGGAATGGTGCTGGAAAAATAATCTTCTTGGAAAACCACAAATTATTCTTCTCCAGGAACTTTTCTTCTATGTATCTGCATGCACTCCACTTTTTGTGTAATTTATAACAAAATTTCTGCAACATTCCGGTAATTGATTTTCGTGCTGTGTCCGAAAGATTCACCTTTACAGTTTTTAAAACTTCGCGCATTAATGATTTATAATCACGCATATTACACTTTAATTGTTTTAAACACTGAAACAAATCTTTATTTATATTGAAATTTTCCATATTTATATCACTCCTACTACACTTTCACTAGACTCTTACTACACTTTTAAATACACTCTCACTACACACTTCACTCCACGCTCACTGCACAGCACTAAAGTTATTAATATTATATAGCAGATAAGCACAATGTAAACAAAAAATAAATTAAATAGCGAAATAGCAAACAATAAGCAAATTTAAAGTTTGAATGTTAAATAAATGCAGGCGCAGCAGCAAATAATAAGCAAATTAGTAGTAGTAGTAAATAGTAAGTAAATATACAAAGAAAAAGCAAAATAAAGGCAAGAATAGTAATAAACAGTAAGCAAATTCCCAATGCAAAAGCTAAATAAATGTAAAGACTATAGAAACAAGTAATTAATGAAAATAAGGAAGCTAGCTATAAGCAGTAAATAAGTCTATCAGAGAAGCGACAGAAAGTAATAAAGAACAACAAATTATTATAATTATGATTGCAATGCTACGAATGCTAGAGGTTATGGTTGTTTAAACATGCACGAAGCCGTCTAAAATAAGTCGCTAGTTAAAAACAAAAGAGCATCGCGCTCACGCTCAGTACTCCCGATAGCAGGCAATACGTGTTTCTTTCAATAAAATTTTGCCTTTGCGGCCTTTGTCGATAAATAACTTGAAAAGTAGGATGAGGTAGGATGTGATTCTTTTTGCACGTGAAAGTAGGAAGTTTAAGGAACATATTGCAATAAGTCGGAAGGTGGGACCTTTTGGGACTTTTTACTAAACCCTGTGGAAAATAACAGATGCAACACATTTTTTAATGTTTTATAAAAGTTGTTATAATTCAATAAATATATTTACGTAGTCATATAACAATTATCGTAATTTATTCTGAATTTTATGCTCTTGAATATAAGCTATAAAACGTAGCATTTATTGAAATTAATATTACAGAAATTTCGCTAGAAGTGCATCTCTTATATAGTCGCTAATTTTGCTTTTGCGTAAACGTCTATTTCAAAGTTGATTTTTTTACTTAATCCATCGTAAAAAGCAAAAATAATGATATTTCCCTATAGCTTGACTCTTCTACTATTACTTTCATATAATAATTTATTCAAATTTGAACAAAAATTTGTTGGTCAAATGTCCGGGTTTTTCCTCATTTCGTTCCACTGTGCGTCGCCCGTATAGATATGGTCGAAAATGTTCTATTGAATTTATTATTGCCAATAATTCCTTACGCATTGCGTCGTATGATTGTTCGGCTTTGGAGAATGTTTTTGAATAAAATGCAACTGGATGGTTAAATTTTTCGTGTTCTTGACTCAATACTGCGCCCATTGCGTAGTCGGATGCATCGGTTGTGAGTGTAAAGTGTTTTTCGAAATTTGGATAGCGTAAAATAGGTCGTTCGAGAATTTTTGTCTTCAAATAATTAAATGCTTTTTGTGCTTCCTCCGTCCATTTGAATTCAACAGTTTTCTTAAGTAATTTGGTTAACGGTATTGCAATTTTTGCGTAGTTTTTTATGAAACGTCTGTAGTACCCCGCTAGTCCCAGAAATTGACGAATATTTTTCCTACTTGATGGTACCGGATAATCTTTTACAGCGTCGATTATGTCCGAATTCGGTTTTACTCCGTGCTCAGTGATAGTGTGTCCTAAATAAGTTACTTCCTTTCTTAAAAATTGGCATTTATCTGTTTGTAAGGTTAGTCCCGCTTCCGTTAAACGTTTCGCTAGTCGGTGAAATTTGGTTGCGTGTTCCGAAAGGGTGTTTGAATAGATTACAATATCGTCCAAATATACAAATAAATCGCTGCCCTGAAGTCCCGTTAAAACAATATCCATAAGCCTTTGAAAGGTTGCCGGTGCATTTTTTAGTCCGAATGGCATTCGATTGAATTCGTAGTGACCGTTTTGTGTTGAAAAAGCAGTTTTTTGCTTATCCTTTGGGTGCATTTCGATTTGGTGAAACCCAGAAGCCAAATCGAAAATTGAGAAATAATGTGCGTTTCCTAATTGGTCTAAAATATCAACAATATTTGGTAGTGGCTATGCATCCATGATAGTTTTTTCATTCAATTTTCTAAAATCTATTACCATACGCCATTTTTTATTATTCTGCGAGTCACTTTTTTTTGGAACTATCCAGACCGGTGAATTATATGGGGATATTGACGGTTGAATTATTTCTTTTTCTAATAAATTTTGAACTTGATTTTGAATTTCCGTTTTATGTAATTGTGGGTAGCGATATTGTTTTATGTTTATCGGGCTTTCGTCCGTGGTTATGATTTTGTGTTTTATTGTTTCTGTGTGACCTAATTTATCTCCCGGAATGTAAAATAAATGTGGATATTTAGATACCAACTGAAGGACATGATTTTTTTCGTTTTCGTTTAAGTTTTCTAGGTGAAGGAACGGTTTCAGTTTTTGAAATCGATCTTCGTGTTGCTTAACATTTATCGCGTGGATTTCTGCTTCATATTCCGGTGGAATATGTTGCGAATCCTGGTTTTCTGATTGTAGTGTTATTATTTTTTCGATAGGTTGGAGTTCTAAAGTTGGAATTTCGATTTCTACTGCTTGTTGGTTTGTGTTGATGATGTGTAAATATGTTGTGTTATTTGTGTTTTTTACAAGCGCGTTTCCGAAGTAAAGACCCGTGTCTGTTTTAATTTTTTCTATATATCCTTCATGGAGATTCGTAGGTTTTAACCGAATAAGTGCCTGCATTTTTGATCTGGCCGGAATTGAAATTATTTCTCGTGTCGAAAATGGAATTATTTCGTTTTTGAAGATTATACAAGCTTTTGAATATAAAATATCCGATTGTGTTTGTTTGAAGAATGCGTCGCCTAATAATCCATCTTCCTTAATAGGGAAGGAATTTTTTATTGCATGAAATTCTGTCGGTATCCCTTAAAAATTTATAATGACCATGCCTAACGTTTTTGTTTTTCCGTCTGTAATACCCGAAAGTTCGTAAATGATGTTACTGTGAATTTGTGTGTCGTAAGAAATTTTATCGATTTTTATTAAATTTATTTCTGCACCGGTGTCTATAAAAAATGTCGCTCTTTCGCTATTTAAATCTGGTGAATTTATTATTATTGAAGGTGGTTTATAATTTTGATGTGTGGTGTGTGAAATGTTCGTGTGTTTTATTATAGTGTTTCTAACTGTTTCTTGCGCCTTTTTTAGTTGCTTCTCGTCGCGCTCTCTCGAGAAGCGATTTTCAAGTTTTTTAAATCTTCTGTGTTTTTGTCAATGTCTGTAGGGCTGTTATTTCGTAAAGTCGAAACGTTACGTCTTTTAGTCTCGGTCTCGTCGTTATTCGTGCGTCTATCGCGTGAAGTGTTTCCGGTATCGTATGTCCCGTGCCTGTCGCTTTTGTATCGGTCCTGTGATCTGTTTCTTTCAGCTTCTATGTTATTTCTAGGATATCTATCGCGTGAGTTGTCTCTAAAATTTCCTTGCGAGAATCTATCGTATGAATTGTCTCTGTACCTGTTACGTGAGTCGTCTCGGTAATTTCTCCGTGAAAATCTATCGTTTGAGTCATTTCTATATCTATTACGTGAGTCGTTTTGGTATCTGTCGCGTGAATTATGGCTGTCGCGTGAATTATACCTGTCGCGTGAATCGTATCTGTCGTATCTGTTGCGTGAATCGTATCTGTCGCGTGAATCGTATCTGTCGTATGTATTGTATCTATCGTATGAGTCGTATTTATCGCGTGAAAGTCTGTCGCGTGAATCGTTGCGTGTATCGTATCTGTCGCGTGTATTGTATCTGTCGCGTGAATTGTGTCTATAGCGGTCGTGTGAATATGTGTCGCGTGGATTTTCTCTGTATGTGTTTCGTTGTTTTAATTGTCTACAGTCTTCTGTAGCGTGTCCTGGTTGTTTGTGAAAATCGCAATAATTTTGGGATCTCGCAAAGTGTACTCTCGTGGTAGGGTGTTTTTCTGGATTAATGTAATTTTTTCGGACTAATGTCTGTTTATAAATTTCATGCTCGATTTTGTGTGCTCTGTCAATTATGTCGTCAAATGTTTGCGTGTCTGTTGCCATGCAGTGATTATTTATTTCCGGGGAAAGACCTCTAATAAATGCTCTTTTCGCTTTTTCCCCCTCTTCTATTACTCTTAAATCAAGGTACGCTTTGTGTTCGGGTGTGTTATAAACGTCTTTTAGCCTGTCTTTAATTCTATCGAGTGTTTCTTTAATGCGCGCTGCATATTCGATTACTGATTCATTATAGTTTTGCACCATATTATTTAGTTCTATTTCTAAATCGTGCAGGTCCGTAACTTTACAAAATGCTCTTTTTAATTCGTTTAAAAGTTTGGTTAATGTGTTTGGTGAGGCTGCTTCTATTATTAGTGACGCTGCGCCACTTAGTTTAAACGGGATCATGTTCAGAAATTTTTTTTGCTCTTCATCGGATAATGAAGCATTCGCGCGTTTACATGATTTGATAAATGATTGTACCGGTATATTTTTCCCATCGAAAAGGGGTATTGCTTTATACGCGTCGCGGAAAGTAAAAGAAGTGGCCATTTTTACGTTTTTATGGAGTTTAGATGGAATTTTACGCGGTTTTCTGTTTATGTTTAATTATTTTGTACTACTGATTTTGTGTTTGTTACTTGTAACCGACTTCGCGAAGGAGGAAGTTACTCTATTCGAGTGGGCGATCTTGCTTTTCTTTTTTTTTTTTTTTTTTTATTATTATTATTATACCATGCTGATCAAAAGATATGTGTTACGTGATATTTTGTGTGTGCGCCAACGAATTCAAACAATTATATTAATGATATGAAAGGGAAAGTATGGAGTACTTACCGAAGCAGAACTAACGCGAGGATCATGAGATCGAGTGTGTGTGTGTGTGTGTTTTTTTTTTCTTCCTTCCTTCCTTCCTTCCTTCTTATTTCCTTTTTGTGTTAATGTACTTTTTTTTTTTTGTGTAATTGTGTGTATTTGTGTACTTGTTGTCGGGTTTTGCGTGTTATGTGGCTCGAAAAACTTCTGACACCACTTGTTACGAGTGTTCGGAGTCGCGACTGGGAGGAGAGTGTCGCGTCTTGGCTTGGGCTCCGAGGCTCTCGCCTAAGAGCCCACCCCTATTCTCCGAATGCTGAGCGTGTGCATCAGCATTCTCGGAGTTACGCGATAACAGTTCTCACGGTTTTGAGTTCGTCACAAGATGATTAATAAGATAGTTATTTTTATTATCCTTATATTTTAATACATCATAATTGAAATCTCCGAATAAAATTTTGTTATAGCCAATAGGAATTTTTCCCATTATTCTCGTTAAAATTTGTTCAAACATTGATTTATTAGATTGTGGCGATTTGTAACCACTTACTAAATAATAATTTTTTAACTTCAGTATAAATAGTTCCACACATGCTTTTGCATTAGCTTCATAATCAAACGTAACAAATTCAACTGATGAATTGCAATGTCCATAACAAATTAATCCACGAGATTTATCACTATAATTAGATCTGAATATAATTCGGTAGTTGCTTATCTCCAATGAATCTCCAGTCTTCGACAAAGTTTCACTAAATATCAATAAATCACCTCGAAGAAACCAGGGATCTTCTACTATATGACTTAGTTTTGTTTTCAGAGTACCAACATTCTGATAGATAATTTTAAACCCATTTTCATTTATCAAATTATTATATGATAACTTTAGTTGTCTTGTAGTTCTTAAGCGATACATTTCTGCTGAAGCTGGACTAATAACATCACTCTTATTGGAAGCTGGGATTTTAAACTTTCCCAAAATAAACAAACCTTTCAACTGCGTTACTCGACTGAGTGCGACGTACAACATTTGCAATGATTGTTTCTCTGATTTCGTAAAATCCAAGCATATTTTATCATACGTTTGTCCTTGGCTTTTATGGATTGTTAAAGCTTCAGCAGGTATTACTGGGAATTGACTCTGAATAATTTGACATTTCTCCTCATTCGTCTGAATGCATTCGTGAATTGCATTCTTAGTTATCGGTGTTAAATGACCCTCGATATTTTCCGTTTTCATGTAATTATTATATCGGGTCCTTGCTTTAACTCCGACTCTTGGAAGTTGGAAATCTAACCATAGGATATTTGAAATTTTGCTATTTTCCGCGAACGTAATGAATTTCAAGACTCCGCAGGCTCCATTAACTAATCCATCTTCAATATCAATATTATTGGTAACCATATATTTTATATTAACTTTTAATTCAATTTTGTATGGTAACATATTCATGCCTTTGAATTCATTTTTCTTTAATGATTGTAAGAGTAATTTTTTTGAAGTTTCATCGATACCCTTGGAAAATGAATATTCGGCAGTTGAAATGATTAGTTCACTTTTGCATTGAGAAATTTTGTTAGCATTGTAAGCCCATACGTTCTTTTTAGTTGCGTATAATCTTATTGCAGTATCCGGGATCTCCCCTTCATTTGCAACTTCTCTCGTTTTAATCAATTTTATATCATCATCAGACATTTTTCCAATTGCTAAATTATTCAAGGCATTTATAAATGCCAAATCATCTTTTTGTCTCATAATTTCAGTTAATTCATACAACTCAAAATCACTCCATAATGGATTTACGTCGAGAAAAGCAGCCATACTGTTTCTTTTTGAAACTTGATAAACAGGTTTGTCTAGCACAGGAGGCAATTGATGTAAGTCGCCAACAGCTAATACAGAAATACCACCAAATGGTTGATTCACTCCAGTTATTTGCCTCAATCTTGTATCCACATAACCCAAAATAGTGGAACCTACCATTGAAATTTCATCAATAATTAATAATTGACATTTAGATAAATTTTCTCGAATGGTATTAGCTAAATCACTTGACAATTGTGGCAGATGAATCCCAAATTGTTTGGTTGGTAATGCAAATGCAGAGTGTAATGTTACACCATTAATTAAAAAAGCAGCTTTACCAGATGGAGCACATAGTAAAACTATTATGCTATCCAAATTTCCACCTGGTAAATTATCAAAATAATTTGTTAGTACGTGATACAGTGTACTGATAACTGTACTTTTTCCAACACCTGCTGAACCACTCAAAAATATTTTGAATGGTACAAGACCCAATTTATAACAATTGAGTACATGCATTACAAATTCCTTTTGTTTACAATTCAACTTCTTTATCATGCCATAGACATCATTTTCTTTAACCCTCATCGGGCATGTATATCTACTTTTACTACAATTTTTTTTTTTAAATGTTCATGACTTTTAACATCCTCACCACCCTGCTTATAAATATCAACGGGATGAGACAACAAATTTCCGTCAACATTATCTTGTTCATTTTCTCTTTTACAGTTGTCATTCTCTACTTGTTCTATGGCTTCGTCTATGGCTTCATCACTAAGTATTGAAAATTTCACCTGATTCATTTCTATAATTTCTTCATTTTTTTTGTAGATACTCTCATAATCGGCATTTTCTATTTCACGCTCTTCATTTCGCCAGGGTAGAAAAAGCAATATTTTTTCTCTGTAATAATTTGCTGGATCTTGTTTCAATTTATATCGTCGATATCTAATTATAGCAGTTTGTTGTAAAGTTTTATATTTTATATTCTCTGTCTCATTCTCTTCATCCAATTCTGATTGTTTTTTCTTAGATTTCTGATAATTTGATGCATAATCAGCAAGGCAAATATTATCAAATTTCTTTTCTCTTTTACTGTATTTTGTGAAAACATCATCCATATAAATGTCAATCGAATCATCCTTCAAATTTCTCAAAGCTTCTTCAGACTTTAACATCAAAACCCGTTCAGCCATGGGACTAGTGTTTATAAACACTGTTTTACGACTCTGCTTGGATAAAGACAATGACAACACGTGGTATGCTGCCTCTTGTGCAGACATCAAATTACTATTCAAAAATACATTAGCGATTCTTTGAAACTTTTCTTTAACGGTTTTATTGTTATTATCACAGTCTGCAGCAGTCTCTCTTAATAATATAGATAAGCCTCCTTCAATTTTAGTAATGTAATTAGTTACATAGTTAACAACTGCATATTCGTCAAGTATAAATTGAAAATCAATATTTGATTCGAATAATTGTAAAATATATTTGTTATAACTATTAATATTGACTTCACGACTTGATCTTTTCAAAAATACACGCCTTTGTTTTAAAGTACTCCGTATTGCTAAAATATATTCTTCTTCAGTCATATTTAATTTCTTGAGGATATCATCAAAACCCATTTCCATTTTCTTTGAATGCAAAAGAGTCATAAGCTCATCGATAGGTTGATATGATTTTGGAGCTTTTTCGTACTTATTCATTGGCTCTAAAATCATCGTTTTCCTCATTACGGGATAAGGCATATGGAATCTACACTTTTTATCCTTTTTTCCCTTATAACAAGTGTGATTATGTTTATGTATTAAAAATTTAATGTAAGGATTCTTTTCATCATATTCACAAATCAGAAATTGGTCGATAAATTTTATCAACTCATCATCATTAGTCCCATTATATGTAGGAGCATTGTTCAGCCATATTAATATATGTGTATGTGGACTGCCACGTGCTTGAAATTCAACCCTCTCATAACTATCTACAACAATATACTCGCCAAAAATACCTCCTTTTTGACGTAACAACCACATTAATTTATCAACTTTATGATCAAAGTATCGTGCGCACGTCACAGCATCATCTCTTATTAACTCAGTTTTGGTTTTTAAATCCAAATCAAGAGCCTCTCTTAAAGATATTGTGCGACCTTGATTGTACTTCACTAATGTTTGTATAAGCTCGGGCCAATGATGTTCTGCAGCAGATAATGTCAAAAAAAAGGTTGCTTTCCCTAGCTGTCGAATCATTGCCAATAAATCCTTTTTCTTTTGTTGCCAATAAGCTGGCGAAGAGCGAACATATTTTAACATTCTGTATCCGTCGTCGAAGTCAATACATTTATTCATAAAATCCTTATTTAAAACATCTTTAGCAAATAATTTTTTTACTTGTTTACCGGCCCATTTTTGTGTCCGTCTCAAACATATATTTATGCTAGATAAACATGAAATTTCCAAACTCTTTTTCGCCATGAATAAGATTCTAGAAGGAATACATGATCGACGATCATATCTTCTTGCTTCTGATTTAATACGATCCGCATAAGATATATCTTTCTGTAATTTCAATGAGTGTCCTGCATAAATTCTTGGGAAACACAATTCATCCAAATCATCAATTTTATGCCATGGTAACGGATTTTTATTTTGTCCTGGTGCAATAATATTAACAGTGGAAGAATGGCCTTCTACTCCCCCCACATTATTATCAATCAACAAAACTTCATCATTATTACATTGATGTAAGTCAATTGCTTCGGCAAAATCTGCTTTCTCTTTATCAATTATCAATGTTTCATGATAAATTTCATCATCATCAACTATGAAATTAATTTCTTGATCGTTATGACGTTCATAATTGTTTAGGTAATTTTCATCAACTTTAATTGCATATTTAATGTACAATGGTGTCGTCATCAAGTATTTTAATGCCTCACAAATTTTTCCTGGCCTCACTGTTTCAAACATATAATGACTTTTGTGATCAACATGTCTCTTGAGTTTTACCTGGATTGTATGCATTTCATTAAATTTACGGGGCAAAATTTGCAACATATCATTTAATTCTATTTGAATGTTAACTACACTGCCCTTTAAACCTAGTTGTGGATTCAGTGCATACGGTTTCAATGCCCGAATTTGCATAAAATTTAATATTGGAGCGACCATTCTTTCTTCAAGATCGTTCAAATCTTGTAGACACTTGGGGACTTTAATAAATTTAAGTCCATTGCTCGTTGATAATCGATATACTTTATTACGATAAGCATAATTTTTACATGTATTACAAATATATCCTGATGGGAAATTATTTACTTTTGCTAAAAATGAAGGATTATTTGAGTTGCCAATTCGTTTTTCGTTCAATTTTACAACAGAACATCTGAAAAAAAGACCTTCACAGCAGCAGCAAACAAATGAGGGTGTTTCTGCACGAAATTTAATATATTGGAGCTCAAGTTTTGCCTTTGGATCATTCTTATTATATGATAAATTTGTGAAGTAATTATATCTGAATTGTAATACATCGCTTTCTCTGTTTTTTCTTTGTCGTTCGCGATTTCGTTTTCGTTCACGTTTATAATAGTGTACATTTCTTCTTTTATCTCGAATTCTCCAAAAATTCTTTAATGATTCTTCATCTCGATAATTTTTTTTGTGTCTTGTTATTTTCATTCTTTTGACGTTTTGTTCCATTTCATTTATTTTATATGATTTATTCATACGTAATTTTTTGTTTCTATCAATATTATTTTTTCTTTCTCTTTTAATATATTTCAAAATTCTCCTCAAAATCTGATTTCGCGCTACATTTTGCACTCTTTCATTCGATATATATTCTTCACTTCTACGCAAAATCACATTTCTTTTCGTATTTTTGGCAATCTCTTCCTTAACATAATCTAATCTTTGTCTGAGCACGCGATTCCTTATAATGTTTTTCTTGCGTTCATTCACAATGTACTGCTTTTGATGTCTCAACATTTTCATTCTGATTGCATTCTTTTTACGCTCATTCACTGTATACTCTGTATTTTGTCGTATAATTTGCAATCGCTTTTGATTTTTGTCACATTCATTCTCCTTGAATTCATTATTACCTCTCAATTGTGCTATGCGTTCACGATTTGTTTCTTTTTCACAATTAACATATATTGGACCATTCCTTAGATTTTGCATGCATTTTTTATTTCGCTCCTTTCGTAATTTCAAATTCTTCGTTTTACTTTCGCTAGGATCATTATTTTTTGTGCGGTAAGCATTTTTTTCAATTTATTTAAGGCTCGTGTAGAACGACGTTTTGTTTTCATCTTGAAATATTGAATTTAGGACAATTATGTTTTTTGATGTGTCTTTGTAAGACAAATGTGGTGTGTCTTTCTATGAGACAATTTTATTGTGTCTTTTATAAGACAAATGTCGTGTGTCTTACTATGAGACAATTTTATTGTGTCTTTTATAAGACAAATGTCGTGTGTCTTACTATGAGACAATTTTATTGTGTCTTTTATAAGACAAATGTCGTGTGTCTTACTATGAGACAATTTTATTGTGTCTTTTATAAGACAAATGTGGTTTGTTTTTCACATATACCTATTATACATCGTTTTTACTATAGAAACGTAGTATATTGAAGTATATATCAAATATTATATAATATAATATTGTATAACGTATTATACAATATTATAATAAATTTTATTATTTATAGTAAATATAATAATATACTAAAATGTATTATATAAGATTTAAAATTAAATATTACGTAATATCACGTAGTATATATTTTTTTATCACTATACGTACCAGATTCAATATTCGTTACCTATTTACTACGGATAGATAGATTATTGTATCGCATTTCGATTTAAAATAGACACTCGCTATAGCTAATGTGTACAACCGCCGTATTCAATGTTATTTGGTCAGCTATGTAAGACCTAGCTACAGAGGGAACAATGAAGAATTTTCGCGAACATTTAAATTCTGCTACGGTTATCTGAGCCTATATAGAAAAAATGTATACATACTCCGTACGATAACTCGACTCTTCCTTATATTCCTCCTGTGGTGAGACTCGGATATCATACCTTTACCACATTTATATTTATTCCCTAAACTAACACATTTCAGGTACGTATATGTTTCCCCCACTTAGTCATATTGTACGGTCGGTTAATATTTGCTGTGCCTTCAGTTAAAATGAGTTCATCAAGCGACATGGATGTAAGTATTATTACTTTTATTTCCTTTTATTTTAACATGTAAACGTGCAATCATTTCCAGTTTGACTTTATTCTTTATACTTATGCCTTTCTTACAGACCGAAAAAATAGACAATAGAATGGAGGAGGACGCTGACAGTAAGTAACAAAAATATGACATATTTTTTCCATTATTAAGGGGAGCTTATCGTGTAAATGGTTTCAAAAAAGCGCCATGTGTTGGAATTTGTTTAGAAAAAAGTATTCACTCTAATTTCATAAAAGCATATGCGTTGGTTTTATAGACAAGCAAAGAAGTAAACGCACTGTTTTTATTTTATCTGAAAATAATCCATATGTATAGAGATCTAACCATATTACGAAGGGTCGTCGGTGTCATATTGGCGGGACGTCCAGTTCTTAGTATAGTTGTCTGAAAGTAAAAGACTAAAAAGATTATTGCTTTTTATAACAATACGTAACGACTGTAGCTGTAAATTGATCAATATTTTAACATTATATCGTTCTTTTCGAATAATTAACAATTGTAAGTCAAGTTTTTTTCAAACGTTCACCATTTCACCAAATACTCTTTTGTATTAACTATATTGCTACAGTCGCTGTGTATTGCTATAAAAAACACAAATCTTTTCAGTATTTTTGTTTCTGGCAACTATAACAGGAAATAGACGTCCCGCCATTTGACGGCTTCGACGCTTACAGCGCTTCGTAGTATGGCTAAATCTCGTTATACACACATTATACCGAAATAAAAAAAAAATTGTGTTTACTTCTTTACGTGTCCATAAAACTAACGCATGTGCTTTTGTAGAGTTAGAGTGAATACTTTACTCTAACAAAATTCTCAAACGTGTCGATTTTTCGAGCCATTTACACGATAAGCTCCCCTTAATGTACTCCTTTTTTTTATTTAATATATTTCTTCATTCATTTAGACAATACATTTGAAGCGCGCATAAAGCGACTCGAACTGCTGCTGCGCCAACGCGACCATCAGTTGACGGAGGCGTTGGCGCAGCTGCAGTTACATGCGCCGCCACTGCCGCAGCAGTTGCCACCGCCGCCACTGCCGCAGCAGCCGCCACCGCCGGAGCAGCCGCCACCGCCGCAGCAGCCGCCACCGCCGCCACTGCCGCAGCAGCAAGAATTTTACAACGTTGGTAAGATTTTCATACATCAAGTTTAGGTAGTTTCTCTAAATCCTTTCGGTAAAAAAAGTGTATAGTTTTCCATATAAATGAAGTAAGATTAATAGTTTTAATAGCAAATAGGAATAGTAGGTTACAATAAAAGTTAGCCACCTGTTTCTTAGAATTGTAAAACTTATACGAGATATGCCGTATAATCGTTAAAAATTTTGATTTATTTAGTCTGCAATATATTTTTCTTTATGCCATTTAAGTCCGGATTGAGGTGGTGTTTTCACGATTTTTAGACAATCATATGAAAACTATTGTCAATACTTTCTTCACTATTTATAGAAAACATTCCAAATATATCCGCTTCCCGTTTCGTTACAGTAAGAATAGTATTTCTTCACAGTATAAAGGCTTCATGTTCTTCGCTAGTTATAGAAAATTATACTTTTTTTCTAAATCCGAAACAAAATTATAGAGAAACAGGTCGTATGTATATAAAAGGCGTATGTATGTATTATTGCAGAATATGCATAATATTATATTATTGTATATGCATGTATCAACGTTGCGATGAAGTAATAATATATATTCTTTTTTTGCAGGATATTCTCGCGGACGGGGCCACGCGCGCCAAAGAGGGGCGGGCAGATCACGGGCCGCGTGGTACGCAGCCCGTGGTCGCCGCCGCGAATATATGAATAAAAACAAAAAAAACATCATAAAAAAAAATTATTATTACTTCAATTAATAATGTAATTAATATAAATAAAAAAATCATTTACTTAAAATACTATTACTACTATTTCTATTACTTCTTAGAAAAAAAATTTTTAACAAAAAAAAAACCGACTTCGAAAATAGTAAAGATGCAAAATGGGAAACGTAATAAAATTAATTTGGAATTATGTGAATTTTGAAACAATATGTTAATAAATAACCGATAGAAGTAAAAAATAGCAAAAGCAAATTTCCGTTCTTGAAGTGTAATTTACAGTTAAACGATCAATATTAGAGGAAAGTAGGGTACTGTGGACCACTGCAGATAATATGGACCACTGCAATATTTTAATAACTAATAACACTATCTCTTTGGAAATACTGCGCACTAGAAGTAAACCATGACAACATAAAACAATGACATTTGTCACGCGGTTTTCATGGTGATTGTGCGGATGATAGAGTAATTAGTGAAATTGATTTTAGCAAAAGTTTTTCAGTAAGTGTACAATTTCGTTATATCTGACTTATTATTCATTAAATTTTTTTCATTTAATTCATTCAATTAAATTTTGTTTGTAATCGCGTATAACTATTACTATACATACCTACTTTATGTATTTCCATTGATTTTCTAATTCTTTTATTTTTTATATGACTTATTTGAAAAGTCAGTTATTCATAGATATGCTAGCAATTTGGACCATTCAAAATTATATGTATTTTCTATGTTTGACTACAAGAACTTTTTGATGCACTTAAGAAGAGAAAAAAGTGTAACGCACGATTGTTTCCGAAGCTATTTGAAATATCGATGCCCTTTTTGTATGTCTTTTTTCTATAACGAAATCTGTGTGAATGAAATGAAACGAAATGAACGAATGAAAATGTATGTGTGTGTATAATTTTTGTACAAATTAATGTTTTTTGTTCGAAAAAATGGTTTGTTTTGCAATTACAATCTTTCCAATCAACATCTAAAGTATAGTTATCAATTAAAAAAAGTGGTCCAAATTATCTGCACCTTATCGAAATCAAATTTTATACTTATATTTTATTATTTATTTATTTTGCATCTTTACTATTTTCGAAGTCGGTTTTTTTTTTTCTTTTAAATGAGATAACCATTGGTCATTATATTTCAAATAGCGAGTGAGTCACAACGCAATCTTTACGGGAAGATAAGAATTTGCGCGCAGGCGATGGGAATGAACAAATGACCACTTATGGAATCGGGAAGTTCTTAATGTGATACCTATAGGTATCAAATATGAAAAAAAAGCAACACCAAACAATGTCCACTACTAACCACGGGCACCCCACTCGCGAGCGAGCGTAGCGAGCGAGAAAAAACAACCCCACTGGTTTTTTATTTATTTTTTTTATTATTTATTTTTTATTTTTTTTTTATTTTTTTTTAATTATTTAAAAAAAATTTTTTTTTATTATTTAATTTTTTTTTATTTATTTATTTATTTTATTTATTTATTAATACCGGTAAATCTTATATTTATTATAATTATATCATATATTAATAACGTTTAGCGAAGCGCTCCCAAAATTCTATCCTTTCGTAAAGATTACCCTTTTGAATTGTTTTTTTTAAAAAACTAAAAAACTACTCGGCCAAATAAGACCAAAATCTAATCAGCACCAAATTACCTCAATACCAATCCATGAAGTCATACATCACCAAGATCACGTCATTAGTGTGGGCGTTTTCGTGAACGAAAAATTTGACCACATACATACACACACACACACACATACAGACTATAAGCCGAAAATGGTCAGAAAATGTTGAGATGACCTTGAAATGTCAACATCTATCAAAAAATCGATTTTCGATTTTCGGGGTCATTACAATAACTTCCCGGTAATCGGGAAGTTAAAAAACTTAAAACGTCGAATGAAAATACTATACCCCCTCCACAAAACACTTGGACAAAGAGACTAAGACCGACGTCTGACTCCACCATGAACGAGACGACATACAACTTAAGAAAGAAACCGAAAAAATTTCATAATTATCCCCGTAGACAACGACCGACAGATACAGAATCATCCGCAAATAATAAAAAGAAAGTAATAAAACCTAATACATCACCGGAAGATGAATCGGAAATAGACGGATCGGAGACAGAAATTGACGCGACAAACGAAGAACAGAAACCACAAGAAACATTACCGACAAATAATAATACAATCAATTCGCGATCCACTTTAACTTCTTCGGATTCAGAAATAGGCGATAGCGATACAGATGAGTCAACAACATCGGAAATAGTTGAAGAGGAATCGGAAATAGACGGATCGGAGACAGAAATTGACGCGACAAACGTGTAAGCCAGAAAGATCTAGAATGTTCGATGGGCGAGCGGTTAGCAACGAGGAAAGACAAATGCCGCGTGTAAAAATGACGAGCGAGCCGATGAGGAACGGCGATGTGCGTGGCAGTGCGTAGCGTGGTTTCAAGGAATAAAGACGTCGCAACATAACATACTTTTTATTATTATTATTAGGAAACCCGTTATCATACTCTTTTAGTGCTCTCTGTCTTTTAAACTTACAATTGTCAGAAGTGGGATCAACCTGTGTACCGTGAAGTGAATTAGACTTACGAACTTACGAATCATTAAAATTTTGTGAACATTAGTTGAGTTGTACCGTTACATTATGATTAAATTGGCAAACGACTTTACGGTTGTGGAGTTAAGGGAAAAATTACGATTATTAGGATTACCCACAACAGGTGCGAAAGCCGATTTAATATATTGTTTAGACGAGGCAGATCCGTCTCTTTCGTGGATGAATTCGACGGGCGAGAAAGCCATCGAGCAGTTAGAGGACGGCTCGACGAACAAAACAGTAGCGGGCGCATCGAAAAGTACGAGCGATTCAAACGGTCCACGACAAGGGAACGAAACACCTTCGCTTCCTCCGCCAAGCGACGCAGGAAACATGTCGGACGAGAGGAATTTGGAGTTGGAACTTTTACGTCGAGAGAGAGATCTAATGCGACGAGAAATGGAATTGATACAACACGAGAACGAGCTTTTAAGAAATCCAAGACGACAGGAACAGCCTGCGAATTTTCGACGTGCGGATTTCAGCATCAAGGCTATTGCCGATTTATTGAGCGATTTTAACGGCGGCGACGGATTATTCCCAACGTGGGAGAGACAGGTACACCTTCTCAGACGTACGTACCATTTAGATGATGATTCCGTAAGAATCTTGATCGGTTCAAGGTTGAAGGGCAAAGCTCTCAGCTGGTTCCACTCGAAACCAGAACATTTAGAATGTGACGCCGAAGAATTACTGGCACAAATTAAACGGATGTTCGACTATCGCCAAAGCACGGTCACCCTCAAAAAACGATTTGAAGAGCGGAAATGGCGTAACGGCGAATCATTTAGTGACTACTTTCGAGAAAAAGTAATTTTAGCCAACCGCGTTCCGATTCCAGAGCAAGAAATTGTAGAATACGTCATCGACGGGATTTCGGAAACACAGCTACGTAATCAAGCACGCATGCACAATTTCGAAGACGCGTCATTGTTGCTAAAAGCTTTTGAAAACATCACCTTACGTCCCGAAACGAGAGGCCGAACGGATGCCAGCAACCAAGCAACGGGAAGTACGGACAAAAAGTTTGTGGCGAAGAAAAATTATACCGAAGGACCGACGTGTTACAACTGTAACGAGCTAGGACATTTTTCACGTGACTGCCCTCGACCGAAGAGAGAAAAAGGTAGCTGCTACAAATGTGGAAAATTTGGACATCGCAAACAAGATTGCAAGGAGGACAAGACCCAGGTCAACAACTTATGCAAACGATCGACGGAAGAGAACGATTTCTTAAAAACGGCAACGTATGAGATAAAAAACGGTGACAAACATTATTCGTTATATTTAGATACACTTTTAGATTCGGGAAGCCCCGTTAGTTTTATTAAGGAATGTTTCGTTCCGAGTAACGTAATGTCGCTGGTAAGCGGAATTGATACTTTTTCAGGTATTAACGATAGTCGTTTAATCGTTCGTGGTGCGATACAAGTTAATGTTCGTTTCGATGATAATCGGTGCGACGATATTCGTTTGTTAGTAGTGCCCGATTCCACTATGCTAAATTCCGTTGTGTTAGATCGCGACTTTCTAAGAAAACGCGGTTTAGGTTTATGCGAACTAGTCGGACAAGAAACGGAATCCGCTATTAAAGATATTATGAATATAAACATATGTGAATCAAGCGTTGAAAAGGTCGATTCTTTGATTATAAATCCTGAAGTACCGATAGAGAGTAAAACCGAATTAAAAAAGTTATTCGAAACCGATTATATAAATCCAACGCGGCCGGAAACGCCTACAGTTAGAACGGAACTTAGTTTAAAATTACGAGAACACGAACCATTCCATTTTTCTCCGAGACGCTTATCTTTTATTGAGAAAGGTCAAGTTCGTGAAATATTGGACGACTTGCTTAAGAGAAGCATTATCAGACCGAGCGAGTCAGACTACGCATCACCTATCGTATTGGTAAGGAAAAAGAACGGAACAATCAGAATGTGTGTAGACTACCGCGCATTAAACAAGGTGACGATCAGAGATAATTATCCCTTGCCCCTTATTGAAGATCAGTTAGACGTACTACATAATAAAAAATATTTTAGCTTGTTGGATCTGAAAGACGGATTTTATCATATCGCGATGGCGGAGGATTCCATTAAGTATACGTCGTTCGTTACTCCGCAAGGACAGTTCGAATACATAAAAATGCCGTTTGGTTTAAAAACAGCTCCTTTGAAATTCCAACGATTTGTGAACGGAGTATAAGATGATCTAATTAAATCCGGGGATGTTGTAGCATATCTCGACGATTTCCTTATAGCGACACAAAGTTTAGATCATCATTTTAGAATTTTAAAAAGAGTATTTAAATCATTAGTAGATAATAAGTTAGATTTAAAGATTGATAAGTGTAAATTTTTAGCCACGGAAATTGAATATTTAGGATACGTGGTTTCAGAAGAAGGAATTAAGCCAACCCAAAATGGTATTACCGCGGTTAACAATTTCCCATTACCACGAAACGTTAAAGAGGTCCAAAGATTTCTAGGATTATGCGCTTATTTCCGGAAATTCATAGAAAACTTCTCTATTATCGCGAAACCGCTTTATGACTTGCTTAGGAAAAACGCTATTTTTAATTTTGATTCGGAACAATTAGAGGCAATGGAGAAATTAAAACAAAAGTTAATTGAGTCACCTATTTTGGCTATTTATAGTCCCTTCGACGAAACCGAGTTACACTGCGACGCAAGTTCCGTAGGGTTCGGAGCTACTTTGATTCAAAAAAAGGCCGATCTAAAACTCCATCCCGTATTTTATTTTTCGAAACGTGCAACTGAACCCGAGAGTAGATATCATAGTTTCGAATTAGAGACATTAGCTATAATTTATGCACTTAAACGATTCAGGATTTACCTTCAAGAAATCACCTTCAAGATTGTTACAGATTGTAACTCACTCAAACTTACTTTAAATAAAAAAGATATAAACCCTCGAATCCTTGGAACTCCAATTTGTCAAAATCGTGATACGGAAATTAAAAAATTGCGCGATAAGTTAGAAGTTAGTGAAGACAAGTTTTTTGAAATGCGGAACGGAATTGTTTATCGCAAAAGGAATGACGAACTGCTATTTTATGTACCGTCGTGCATGGAGAACAGCGTTATTTTTAAATACCACGACGAAATGGGACATTTTGGAATCGACAAAACTTGCACTATTATTCAACGGAATTATTGGTTTCCGAGTATGAGAGGAAAAGTATCTTCACATGTAAGAAATTGTCTAAAATGTATTGCATACGCTCCACCGTCAGGAAAGGCCGAGGGTCGCTTACATAACATTCCGAAGGGTAATGCACCTTTTAATACCATTCACATAGATCATTTCGGACCGGTGGATAAACGATACTCATCTAAAACGTACATATTTTTAATAGTGGATGCATTTACAAAATTTATAAAATTATATTCGACCAAAACAACCACGAGTAAAGAGGCAATTAGATACTTAACCGAATATTTCGCTAATTATAGTCGACCTATCGAGATCGTTTCGGATAGAGGCACCTGTTTTACCTCGAAAGAATTTGCGAGCTTCGTAGAAAATTTAGGAATTAGGCATATTAAGATAGCGACAGGCTCCCCGAAAGCGAACGGCCAGGTGGAGAGGTATAATAGGACACTAGCACCGATGCTAGCCAAGATGATCGATAATGCTAACGGAAAAACATGGCAGAAAGTTTTAGGCGATGCGGAGTATGCCTTAAATAATACTCCTAGTGCGTCAACTGGCGAAACCCCCAGTAAGTTATTATTTGGCGTAACTCAAAGAGGAAAGATCGTTGACGGAATTCGGGATTATCTTGATAGTATCACGACGAGTGACCATAGAGACGTAGAACGGATTAGGTCTAAAGCTAAAGACAAGATGTTACAGGCACAGGCATATAATAAGGAATATTACGATAAAAAACACCGCATGGTACAAGAATTTAATGTTGGAGATTACGTGATGGTAAAAAATTTTGATAGTACCCCCGGCGTGGGGAAGAAACTCTTACCAAAATTTCGTGGTCCTTATGAAATAATTAAGAAACTTCGAAACGACAGGTATGTTGTCACTGATGTGGAAGGTTTTCCGATATCTCAGAAACCGTACCAAGGGACGTGGGAGTCCGCAAATATGCGTCCTTGGCGGAAAGACGAGAATGACATGTAGATTATTGCGTAGATTATTATTATTGTTTAACATTATTGTAAGTTGTTTGTTTTAATTGGTTTAAGATTTTTGTACCTATACATTAGGATTTATAGAAATATTATGTAAAACGCGTGCATTATCTCTTAGTAAGATTATGTTCATTAGTTGTTAGAACCGATGCGATGACCGAGGTCGGTCATTGTCAGGATTGGCCGAATTGTAAGCCAGAAAGATCTAGAATGTTCGATGGGCGAGCGGTTAGCAACGAGGAAAGACAAATGCCGCGTGTAAAAACGAGCGAGCCGATGAGGAACGGCGATGTGCGTGGCAGTGCGTAGCGTGGTTTCAAGGAATAAAGACGTCGCAACATAACATACTTTTTATTATTATTATTAGGAAACCCGTTATCATACTCTTTTAGTGCTCTCTGTCTTTTAAACTTACAAACGAAGAACAGAAACCACAAGAAACATTACCGACAAATAATAATACAATCAATTCGCGATCCACTTTAACTTCTTCGGATACAGAAATAGGCGATAGCGATACAGATGAGTCAACAACATCGGAAATAGTCGAAGAACAAAGCTTAGAAAAACGAAAGAGCGAAAGTAATAGCTCATTAAATAAGATTTGTAAATGCAAACCACGCGAGATCGAGGAAAGTTTTGTAGAATCCAACGACGATACACCTATTCACGAAATAATCACCACAAAAGTAGATATACACCCCGTTCCAAAGACGCAAGACGATAGTTTAACGAAAACAGAGACTAACGAGCACACCGATCAGATGAATAAAGTAATGGAAGTGGATCAAAACAATTATAAAACATTTTTAGAAAATTTTGCCGAAGTCACAATCGCGCCAAATGTAACGGAAACGGCAGATACGATCTTTTTAACAAATAATAATTACGTACATTTCATCTCTTCGAACTTAGATTTTCCAGACGATACATACAGGGAATTAATTACCAAAAACTTGCTAAACGAAAAACATTTGCGTAGTCAGCGGACAGCATTAGGAGAAATAATAGTATCCCAACCAAGAAATAAATTCATTTTCACCCTTGTAATAAAAAATTCTATAAATGATAAACCAAATTTAAAGGACATTTTTACGATCTTAACCAATCTAAAAGCCATATGCGATAAGAAAAAGGTAAAATCAATTGCATTTCCAATACAAGACTTAAAACTAAATACAATGCAAAACAAATATATAAAGAAAATGTTAAAACATATATTTGGAGATTCTAATACTTCTGTCGAAATCTGTAATAGCACCATTAAAATACCTAAGATAACTGATAGGCAGGAAATTATTAAAGAGAACCACGAATCGCTAACCGGAGGACATAAAGGTGTCACAAAAACTTACACTCGAATTAGGGAAAAATACTATTGGAATAATATGAAAAAAAATGTTGAAGAATTTATCAGAACTTGCGATAGCTGCCAAAGGAAAAAATTAGTACGAATTAAAACAAAACAGCCAATGGTAATTACGGACACACCTTCCGATGCTTTCGAGAAAGTCGCTCTAGATATTGTAGGACCTTTGCCAACAACAAAATCCGGAAATAAATATATCCTGACGCTACAGTGTAATTTAACGAAA
This sequence comes from Ancistrocerus nigricornis, assembly GCA_916049575.1. Classification (NCBI taxonomy): domain Eukaryota; kingdom Metazoa; phylum Arthropoda; class Insecta; order Hymenoptera; family Vespidae; genus Ancistrocerus; species Ancistrocerus nigricornis. The sequence continues at coordinate 16,921,409 of OU696665.1, forward strand.
TTTTGCGAAGCATACCCACTTGCGGATATGTCGGCACAAAATGTAGCTACAGTTTTTGCAAAAGAATTTATTTGTCGATATGGAGCACCAGCGTCAATACTTACGGACCAGGGTAGAAATTTTATCAGCTCAACAATGAGACAACTAACGAAGCTTTTTAAAATCAAACAACTTAAGACAACACCGTTTAGACCACAATCGAATGGTTCACTCGAGAGAAGTGATTCGTCATTAATAGAGTATCTAAAACATTTTACAACCACAAGCAAGGATTGGGACAAATGGGTCAGATTCGCTGTATTCTCATACAAGACCTCGGTGCACGAAGGTACGACATTCTCACCTCACGAACTAATATTCGGAAATAAAGCTCGCTTACCGTCCTCATTCGAATCCGTAGATAAACCAGAGTTGACATACGACGCCTTCCTCGCAGACTTAGTAACGTGAATTACAGAATCACGCAAAAAAGCTATAGACAACTTAAACGTTAGTAAACAAAAATCGAAACAACTTTATGACAAACACATTAACGCACAAGTATTTACACCGGGCCAAACAGTATATTTATTAAATGAAAAAACTACAAAATTATCAGACACATATTCCGGCCCGTACATAATTAAAGAGGTACCTAATGACACAAATGTGGTAATATACCTGACTCCCACAAAAACAAAGACAGTACATGCTAATAAATTAAAACACGCATATATTCCAGAATCGGGTTGCTAACAATACTCGCCGTTCATGGATACATGTCGGAGCCTTACTCCATTACTCTTATGTATTTTCACTGTATAAATAAACGCCCATACCAGTAGCTCAAGACATAGTTAATAAAAAGTACGCTTATGTAGCTCCGAGGAATAATTATTTAGCGATAACAGCAAATAGATTATCATACACGTCATTAACAGAACCACAATTTTCTAAATGTAAAGAAACCATGGGTACATATATTTGCAAGCGACCAAGACCTCTTTTCCATCTCGCTCACAAAAACACGTGTGAGGTATCATTATGAGCGAACGCAGCAGCAGCGGACCTCAACACATGTGACATTAGGGTAATAACGATGCCAACACCCTTTTGGACGCAACTAAGAGCACCAAACACATGGATCTTTTCCTCACCAACACCAGAACCCTTATACATTAACTGTCCAGACGAGGAGACAATACACATAACTATTAACATGACAGGAATACTAACAATGAAATCAAGATGCACGGGAACCTCTCCAACAGTAACATTAACTACTAGTCGTACTTACGAGTCGATGCAAAACGTAACCTACACTTCACCTTTAAGTTTAAACATTACACGGTTGAATACATCATTCCAGTCGATAAATATGTCAGACATCCATTTGACTACATTACAAACAGAAACACACCTAGACGCGACGGATTTAGTTAACGCAGGGACAAGACTCGACGAAATCATTAAACAAGCAGATGAATTAGGTAAACACAAAAGAACACAAAGGCATATTGCACAAATCCACTCTATACTTAATATAACCGGAGCCATCACCATGGCCGGCATTAATTAAAACAAAAAATTGACATTTATGTTAAAAACATAAATTGTCAATTATGAAATACATTTTCAAATGTTTACTTATGTGTTGCAAAAGTAAAAAGAAAGTACCAAAACGCGAGGATGTACAAGATGAGAAATTCGCTATGTTGCCCACGGTTTCTACCAACACAAACAACCAACAATGTAACGCTATAAATGCTACAGACGAGGTAAACTATGTAATAGTAAAACAAAAACCCAATAAACCCTATTTTGCGGCTAATTTCTAAGACTACTACTACATCACCCTTCTCTTGTCCATGTGCACTGCTTGCTCAACCGTTTTCGCCACCGACCTACGTTACCGACCCGACTCTCGTCCCATCGCGAGGGCGGTTTGAAAACGGAAAAAGATATCTATCAAATAAAACAGCTATTTGCCATGCCATACAATTCTGAAAAAAAAAAAATATATGAATGTCCGTAGTCCATCTTACATAGGAAAGTCCTGAGAGAAGTTAAAAGTGAGGGGAAACTTTTTTGCAGTCACTAATGTATGCCATTAACTTTAAAAATTCATAAAAAAATGAAATGTAAACGAAATAAAATAAACCATGAATGAAATTTGTTGAGAATTGTATGCTTTATAATCCTATGGGCACAGAAAAATTCTTTCGTTTTCCAACAATTATTTATGTAAAAAACAAAATTATAACCTCCCATTTCTGCGAAATTACTTGGGGGAAAAATTTTATTTTTGGCGCATTGCATTCTTTGTACTTTTCTCTGAAGAAAAGGTTCTATACAATTTTTCGATAGGACCCACGGTTTGCACGCAATGATGAATTTAATAAGTCTGCATTACTGGACCGAGTCGACAAATGTTCTCCGTGAGACGGTACCTCTGTCTCTCTTACGCGAGTGACGTCGCGTTCTCCGCTGCGTATTCGTGCCACGTGCCTCCTATAGGTGTGCGCACACATTGTCACTCGCCGGCGAAACAAAAAACACGTGCTACTCTTCGGTCGCTGAAATCTCTATTGCCGCTGCTACGATTTGGAGAATATTGATCAAAAATGTCAATATGGATTTTTCAATTGGAATATGTTGGGAGTTGACCCGAAAGCATAAATCTGAGTTTTCGTCATCCTTGAGGTTTAACGTTAGCCGCGATTTGGAAAAACGTGTTTTTACGTTTTTACTTAATATCTCGCAAACGGTCCATCGGACGACAAAAATGTTAAGTTCTTTTTTGTAGGAACTAAAATTTACTATCACTTTTATTTAAAACTTTTTTCTGTATAGCTAATATTTTACAAGATATAGTCTGTTAAATAATTTAAATTGTGATTTTTGGTAAATATTCCGTTAATAGTTGCAGATATAAAAAAATTTGTGGTAATGAAACTTATACAGCACACAATTCTCTACAAATTTTATCTAAACCTTTTTCCCGTAAAATCAGTCATTGACAAGATGTGAGGTATGTTACCTTTACGTTACCCGTTAGACTGCCATGTATTTTATTAAAAGCAAGCTTTTACCCTTCATTTATGAAAATGGTGAAATACGTGTTTCTTAATTTTCAAAGGAGAATCTAAATGTCAATTTCCACATCTGTAATATCTTTGGTTTTTGAGATATACATATCCTTGGAAAAAATGAGTTCACTCCTTTTCACTCACTTGGGAACATATTTTCCACAAACCATGGATTATTAACTTCTTTCTCATGCGGAGGACAAGATGCGAGACGGTACAGGTTTCGCGCGCTTTTGGAAAGCATGCGAGTGGGGAAGGTGGGGGAGGGATTGGACTTCGTAAATAAGCTCTCGTGGATCGCGAGGCAGCCGTTGCTCGACAACGGTAACAAGTGTGTGTATCACGTGTCAAGGTATAATAAAGCTGAGAAACCTGCTGTTTTGTAAGTGTTTACGATTTATTAATACTTATTGTGCTTTCGTGAAAACATTTCGTCGCGAATTACTTATTAATTTCGTTCGTTAGCGTAGTTTAGAATGGATTGTACGCCCGCTAAAAAATCAAAAAAGACGTTTTAACGTCACTGGTTCGATGTTGACGAATCTTTTAAACTTTGGTTGGAAGAAGTTTCGTCGGACTAATCGAAATGCTTCTGCAAAGCCTGCAACACAGTCTTCGATTGTGGGCTTACGCAAATACGACATAACCATAAAAAAAAATTAGAAAAAATGGTTCAGTTTAATAATACCGGAAATAATTCAACCGAGGTGTCAGATAATGTAGAGGATTCTTCTTTTCCCCTACAAGATAGAATTAAAATCGCCGAGGCTAGGTACGCGGCTTTCTTCGCCGAACATAATTTGGCATTATCGCTTGCTTCTCCTTTTCTTGCCCTTATGCAAGATATAGGAAAAGATCCTCAAGTTTTGAAAAACATGAAAGTCGGTCGGTCCAAATGCCGACAAATCATTAGCAATATTTTGTGCGTTCGTGAAACCGAACGCATCGTTGATACCGTTAGGAATCAAAAATTTTCAATTTACGAGGATGAAACGTCCCATTCTACAAACCAAAAGTGGCTTACATTGGCCATTAGATATGTCGAGCCATGTTCTTTGTCGTTAAGTGTGAATTGTTGCAACTCGTTCATTTGGATGCTAGCGATTGTTCAGCGGAAAAACTTTTCAAATCTTTCGCTGATGTTTTAGTAAAAAAGCAAATTCCGCTCAGAAATATTGCGGCCCAGAGTTGCGATAATGCTGCGGTTATGGTTGGAAAGCACTCGTCTTTCAAAACCAAATTATTAGAAAAGAATCCACATCTTGTAACAATGCCGTGTGTTTGTCATTCCGTGGCGTTAGCGACAAGTGCTGCGTGTGCAATTCCGAAAGAATGTTACGAATTGCTTCGGGGTGTGGCATTTTTCATAAATGGCAGCCCCAAGCGTTCGTATATATTTAGACAATTTCAGGAGAGTTATAATAACTCTCCCTTAAGAATACTGAAATTATCTGATACGCGCTGGCTTGCGATGCACCAGTGTGTCAAACGGTTTTTAGAAACTTGGGAGGATTTTGTGCGATTCTTTGAAGAGCAATCTTTTTCGCAGAAGTCGGAATCTGCTAAGAATCTCTTATCTTTGCTTACCAGACCTGACATTAAAGGGTATTTTTACTTCTTGGAGTACACATTAAATGTTTTAAATGCATTTAATGCCGCCTTTCAAAGTTGAGTAACAATGGTGCAAGAATTGCAGCCTTCTTCCGAACGGCTACTTACATTTTTCTTGCATCGATGTTTAAAAGCACTTCTACTAAAACATATTAATTTTGTCAGGCAGATAGACTTTTCTGCAAAATGCAATCAACTTCCGCCAAGCCAAGTAGATATTGGTCCTGATTGTAAAGAATATTTAGAGGATGCATTGCAAAACGGAATGACGGAAGTGGAGATAAATTCCTTCCGTGAAAATTGTTTGCGTTTTTACATTACCGTAAGCAATGAAATTAGGAGTCGTCTTCCTCATGACGACTTATTCCTTAGACAATTGATGGTTTTCAAACCAATATATACTTTTCGCAATAGCGACAGAAATTTAACTATGCAAAATGTTATAGCTGTCGCGTGCCAATTGGGAAATTTTCATATCGGAAACCAAAAAAAAGAATGGGACTTCTTGTTTCACGGCACTTCCCAATCAGATAAAAGTAACTGGGAAAAATTATCCTTCGACGACATGTGGATAGACATCTGTAAACAAGAAAATCCATCCAAAAATCTTGTTTTCCCAGAATTATCTTCGCTTCTCAGCGTGGTACGATGTCTACCACATTTGAACGCCGAATCAGAGAGAATATTTTCTATACTCCCTGATGTCAAAACCAAAAAAAGGAATAAAGTGGGAGTTGACCTCCTAAATTCCATTTGTGTGGTACGCACATCATTGACAGCTAGAAACGAAACTAGCCGTACCATGTCAATCGATGACAGGCATTTGAGCCTAATGTCGGGTGAGCATTTATATGCAAGCTCGGCGTGCTCGACAAATTTTAAACAGTTAACACTGCACGCGTCGAAGTAATCGTTTCTCTACGATGCAGCGGGTCAATTTTGTGAAGTATTAATATTAATACTTCATTATTCTTCTGGCCGACATAAAGTTTGGCTGTCATTCTGGCCGACGTAAAGTCTGGCTGTCATTCTGGTCGACGTGAAGTCTGGCTGTCATATTGTAGTAAACTAACAGAAACATAACATATAAAAATTATTTCTATACAAATATCGCTTTTATTTTCATATTTCTAAGGGATAATGATCCAATATAGGTGGATACACTCTTGTAATGAATTTGCATTATAAGATATCCTGCTGTTCGCGGTGATGAAGAACCGCGCGCGACGACAAAGAACGGCACAAAGCAGAGACGCGATTAGAGAGAGAGCGCACATGTCACAGGAGCGAGGAGGGTACGGTGCACACACTATTCCTTTCATCATAATTGGACTGCAGATCATAGACAACGGTCCTTTTCAGGGCCAACAATTTTTCCACATGGAAAAGGAAAGAACTATCGTGATTTAAAAAAAAGAAACATTTTTAATTAATAATAAAATATTTCCCTACAATTTTTCCCTTATCCCATTCCTTCCCACAAATATTAGAAAGATGGAGCCTGAACATGGGGCCTCAGTGAAAAACCGCAAACGTTTTTAAACATTTCCTAATGAAATATGTACATGATAAGTTTTCAGTTTTAATATTTATCGAATAGACTAGTGCGTGCGAGAGAGAGAAACAAAACAGCGTGCAAACATATCACGGTGCACCGAGAAAAGGACACGTCACAACGTCTTCACAGATAAGTTGGGTAGTTATTTCTTATACCTAAGATTCCAGTAGCAAAGCGTTAGCATAAGTGCGTGTGAGCGTACGTGTGCTGCGAGAGCGTCGACGTATAGCGCGTCGAAGAAAAGAAGGTAAACATCGGGTGATCAGCTGTTCGAGATCGTTGACCGATTCAGAAGGACTACTTTATTAAGCAGGAGTAGCTGATTAGCAGATCAGCACCGTTTGTAACCAAAAATGTCTAATTTTTCAAATTGAAAACTATTAAACGCGTTTTCTCCATTTTTTTTTTCTACGATTCTTCGAAATTGGCGACCGTGATAACGAAAAGACTTTCCGACCTAGGGATTTGAACCAAAGCCTACTTTTCAGTATTAAATTTTCTTCTACGCAAACCAACTACGTATTTGAAAAGTCTTTTTAATTCATGTTTACTGCATGTTCACTATTATTATTTTGTTTTTTTAAATAAATTTGTTCTTAAACTAATAATACATATAAAAATATACCACCAAATTCTCCGGGCTCACTTGGTTTTTCCCCTCCTAGAAAACTTAAGAAAGAAACGCTTCCTTTTAGCGCTGGAACGCCCCCCCCCCCCCCCCAGGGAACAATAAAGATAAACACATGACTAAATACGGTAAAACTTTTTTATTTATTCCTACGGTATTCCTACCGAGGAATTTACAACTTATTAATGTTTCAATCTTACAATTTAAACAATGAACCAATTAATAATTATTCTAAGAGCAAGGAAGTATAATAAGATACCATTAACCGCGCACCCGGACGGCGATCGAGGCTGGTTCCGCTACTCGTTAACAAAGAAATCGAACGAGAAAATCGAAGGATACTTTTACGCTACTTATTTAATTATTTAAACAATAAAATCGCCAATTTCCGATAAACTCGATTATCTACTGTTTATGGCTCCGAACAACCCCGGAATTAGACCTCGCAATACTGATCCGCCATCCGGAAGGAACTTTTTGCGTGAACAAAGGATTTCACTTAATCGCTCTAATTATCTCACCTCTCTACTATCTCAACGTCGCGCACAGAGTAATTTTTCCGAGGATCACGCACGCGGTTCCTTACGAGCCGGCCTACCGAAATGCCCCGAGCCCACCCGAAGATAGCCGAGCGCCTACTCACTATCTCCCTCGCTCTACCGCCTCGCTAGGCGACGCACGCACGCATGGCCGCTTTCCGCGACTTCGCTAATATTTCTTCTGCCGAATTTGGATCGGATGACCGCCACCGATGACCACTCCAGTGGTCATCTCGATCCGTTATTGAGCGAAGGGATGCTCAGATGATTCGCTGTCGGGTGGTCCTCGTTGTCTCGGAATTTCGGCCTTTTTCTTCGCCGATCGTCTTTCTGCCTCGCTCGTTCTCGCCATGCGTGTCCTCTCTCTCTCTCTCTCTCTCTCTCTCCCCTCTCTCTCTCTCTCTCTCTCTCCCCTCTCTCTCTCTCTCGAGTCAGACGTGTTGAAGAAGTGGTGCGAATTTTTCTGTGAATTTAAGAGTTTATTGTGTCGATCGCTACATACAAAGTATATCTCCGTGTTCGGGGTGCCTGTGCGCGTAACCGCATATATAAATTTCGCTTGGCGAGCTCCTCCTCGCGACGTTATTCGCGTCGCTAAATCCGTGACCGTACCGGATCGATCGTCGATCCTCTCGGCGACATCCATCTTGCGCTGTCAAGAGCACCAGCTGATTGGTCCGACACGTGCCTCTTATTGGTGAACGCTCTATCTTGTCCATCTGTGACCAACCAGGACCCAGAGATAACTCAAACGGTCAAACGATCAACCGTCGCCGAGGAGATGGATCATAACCAGGTCCGGTGTGCTTCCTGTAAGAAGGTGGTTGTCACGGAATACCGCCGCTGTATTCCGTGCGACCTCACCTTTCATCCGCGGTGCAGGCATAACGTTACCGGCCCTACGGGGGCCCTAATGCCATGCAAGGGTGAGAGCGAGCACGTGATTATTAAAGGAGGGAAGGGGTCTTCGTCCTCTTCTGCTCGGGCTGCGCGCGCACCACCACCACCGCCGCCACCGTTCTCGCCGTCGACTCAGCTCGCGCGGTCTCCGCCCGGCGCCATCTCGCGGTCGCTCTCGCAGCCACTGCCTCTACCGTCTGCGTCGACGTCCTCGGCCCCGACTTATGCGGCGATTACCTCCTCTCCTCCTGCAACCTCGCCGATTTCATCTCTCTCGATGTCAACGTCTCAACAGGATACCCTCCACAAACTTGTTGGCATGGTCGAGTCGTGCGTCGAAGCCATACGCGGCTTTAAAAGCTCGCAGGACGCCCATCGCAGGGAGACTGCCGAGGATTCCGCTGCTCTTGGGGCGAGACTCGACCGCATCTCGTCGGACCTTTCTGCCATCTCTTCCAGGCTGGGCGAGGTTGAGATTGGTGCCCAGGCCCTCCGCGCGGACCTCACCGCCCTCGCCGCCCGTCAGGATGCCGAGTCTGCGGCTTTCTCCACCCGCTTAGCGGCTCTCGAGGCAGCACAGAGTGCTCCTGGCCCATCGTCACCTGTGGCCGGGCGGGGGGATCTTGCGCGCATCAACGAGCGCCTCGCGCGAGTCGAGGTCAGCGTCACGGCGTCTGAGGCTGTACTCACAGGCGTCCCTGAAGCCCCCGAGGAAAACGTCAAGGGCACCATCATCAGGGTGGCATCTATCCTCGGCCTCTCGATCACCGAAAGTGACGTCGTCGCTGCACGCAGGATGCCGGGAGTCTCAACGCGCCCACGTACCATCTTTGTGCGCTTCTCGGAGGTTGGTCAACGAAACGCTCTCCTGGCCGCCAGACGTGCGAGACGCTCTCTTCTGGCTTCGGAAGTCAACTCCACCTGCGAGGGGCGACCAATATATATCAACGAGTTCCTCCCGCGTGCTACCTGGGATCTACTCAGGGCTGTCCGAGAGGCGGCGCGATCTCGGGGCTATGCCCACATCTGGCATAGAGGCGGAAGAGTTCTCGTTAAAAAAGACTCTGACTCGCAGGTTATCGTCATCAGGGAGCTGGCAGAAATCGAATCAAAACTATGAAGGACCACACGGCGTCCCCGCGCTCCATCTTGCGCTCTAATATCCTCTCATAAAACAACTAGACTAAGTGCCTGTCACGTAAATGCCGGCTCCCTGCTGCCTCACCTTGACGAACTTACTCACCATCTTTCACTAAACTCCTATAGCTTGGTAGCTGTCTCAGAAACTTGGCTAAAGCCGCGAGATCATGCCGACCATTGCGCGATAGATGGCTACACCTTGCACCGCAGCGACCGAATTGGCAGATCCGGCGGAGGGGTTGCCCTCTTCGTCCGGAGTAATCTTCTCTCGCGCATTATAACCTCTTCTTTCTTGTTGCAGGACGGTGTCGAGGTGGAGTTCCTTTTTGTTGAGCTTACTATTCCTCCGGCGACTCGAGTCTTCGTCGGAGTCGTATATCGACCGCCGCATATACCCCTCACTACCTTCGAGCCCATCCTCGCCGATCACGCTTGCGAATACGAGCAGAGGTTAATTTTTGGTGACTGGAACACTAACTTAAATTCTAACTCACCTGACTCAAGTTACCTTCTTTCGCTAATCAAGCAACTTGACTTACATTTGGTTGACCATGGTTGCACCCACCGTACTGCTACTTCCACCACCAGGATTGACCTCTGTCTTGTAGGAGACGAAGGACGTGTTGTATCCTCTGGGCAGTCGAATGAGCCGTTCCTTTCGGGGCACGACCTCATCTCGATTGTCTACGATGCAAGTGATTCATGGAGTAGGCGTAGTGTTGTCTCCCGGAACTTGCACGCTGTCAATCCCTCCGCATTGCACTCATCTCTGGATAACCTAACCTCTTTGGTCCTGGGTTTATCTGGAGATGACGTGGATGGTTTGGTTAGCACTTTCTCTGGTGAGCTCCTCAATGTATTAGATAGACTGGCGCCTTTGCGAGCTGTCACCGCAAGGCGCCCATCCGCTCCATGGATCACTCCAGAAGTGAGGAAATTAATGAAAATTAGAAATTGATTCCGTCGCTCTTACCTGAGGACCAGGAGTCCAATAGCTTTAAACCAGTACAGATCTCTTCGCAACCGTCTTAAAATCATTATTGAGGAGGGACGCTCGTTGTTCCTCCTCCAACATTTCTCTAATCTCCACTGCCCGGCTACGCTCTGGCGTGATCTTAGACGGTTCCACATAACTCCTACTCCGAAATGTCCTCTGTCACTTCCTCCTAACCTCACTCCTTCACTCCTTAACTCATTCTTTCTCACTGCGCATGCGCAAACTCCTCCTTCTCCACCAGACTTTCTCTCTACCTCTTCTCCTTACAGTGACGAGAAATTTTATTTCTCACACGTCACTCCTTCCTCTCTATTTCCTCTTCTGAACTTTCGCTCTTCTATGACCATCCTTCCGGATGGTCTTCCTTCTTCTTTCATTTCACTATGCACTCCTTCACTCATCACCACACTCCTCCGTATATTCAATAGTTCTTTGCTTACTTCTACCTTTCCTCGGCTCTGGAAGCACTCCTATGTTACACCTATTCCTAAAAAATCTTCTCCCACTGAACCTTCACACCTCCGTCCTATCTCACTCCTTCCTGAATTGTCTAAGGTACTTGAGAGGGTGGTCCTGCGTTACGTTCAAGACTTCCTCCGTTGTCGTGGACTTCAGGACCCCTTCCAACATGGGTTCGTCAAGGGTCGGTCTACCCAGACCGCCTTGCTTACCCTCACTGAAGACGTCAGGCGGGCAGTGGATGAACGCAAGATAACCATCCTTGTCTGCTTCGACTTTTCAAAGGCCTTCGATATGGTTGACCACTGCAGGCTGATGGAGAAACTCAAGAGATTGAATGTCTCCACTCCAGTCTTGCAGTGGTTTTGGTCATACCTCTCCGGGAGGTATCAAGCGACAAGGGTGGACGGTAAACTTTCTTCCTGGGAGCATGTCTTCTCCGGGGTGCCACAGGGCTCTGTACTGGGACCGTTTTTATTTTCTCTCTTCCTATGGGACCTCAATGATGTCGTTCACCTCGCCAGGCTCCTCAAGTACGCTGATGATCTCCAGTTGTACCTCCACGTTGCCCTGCATGGGCTTGAGGAGGGAATCTGCGAGATCAATCGCGACATTGCACGCGTGGTGGCATGGACGAGGGAAAACGGCCTCTTATTGAACCCTGGGAAGACGCAATGTATGCTTTTAGGATCTTCGCGTGCACTTAATGTTATAGATAAAGATTCCCTACCTCCGATAAGAGTGGCGGATACGTCTATTCCTTTCTCGACAGTGGTGAAGTCGCTCGGCGTCCATCTTCAGAGCAATCTGGGGTGGCACGAGCACGTCACGAGCGTGTGTCGGAAAATCTACGCGATGCTTGCATCGCTTAGTAAAAACCGGCGCACGCTCCCCCTGCCGTTAAAGGCGAGACTCGTCCAAGCTCTTGCATTTCCTCACTTCGACTACTGCTGCTTGGTGCACGTTGACATGCAAGCCGTCGATGAGATCCGGCTGCAACGGGCCTTGAATGCTTGCGTCCGATTCGTTTTTGACGTGCGACGTGATGTTCACATCACGCCGTACTTCGAACGTCTCGGATGGCTGAAGGTCCGTCAAAGGCGGCTGTATTTCCTCGGCGTCTTCATGTTCGGCGTGCATCGAGGCGCCATGCCGGAATCTCTCCAGGCTTTGTTCGAGCGAAGATCGGACTTAGACGTGAGGTCTTCTCCGCGTTCGCGACCGCGTGTAACTTTTAACACACCTCTTCATCGCACTGCAACCCGTTCAAACTCACTCGCGGTGCAGGGCGCTAAATTTTGGAACTTAATTCCTTTGCAGATTCGCGAAGCGCGCACTGTCGCGTCGTTCAAGCGTGAGTTGCATCACTCGTTACTGAGTGGTGCAATTTCATCGTGAGGCGACGCGGCACGTGATTGGTTAAAATGGCGAAATTTAGGCCTGAGCGGACCCCCCAGGTGGCGCGCGGCGACGCGCGTCTCATTCATATTCATCGTGAGAATGGGCCTCTTTGTATGCACGTGGACTCGAGCGTGAATGCGCCTGCGCGAAGGCGAAACTTTTCGATTGGCTGTTTGAGATTATGAATGCTTGTGATAGGCTTCGTGCCGGTGTGCATCTCGGGAGCGTGCGTGATGTGTATAAACACGAGCGTGACTGACTTCACCTTCATCTTACTAATGTTTATATTTCTTTTCTTGTATTTTCATTCTAGGTGTCGTCATGTTTATTGTATTGAATAGAATGTGAGTGGATTGAATGAATGTGAGATCGAATGAATGAGAGAGTGCCTTGGCGATTTTGTCGTCAAGTTGTGTATTTTTATATCTTTATATGTTAATATATATATTTTATATGTATATATTTCAACGTGCCAGGGGGCATTGCCCCAGCACGAAATAAACAAATCCAATCCAATCCAATCTCTCTCTCTCTCTCTCTCTCTCTCTCTCTCTCTTCTATCTTCCTTCTTTCTGTAAAATACATTTGACCTAAAATTATGATATATATGTATACAGATACCTTATATATATAAGGTGGTTAAAGATAAAAAGGTGGTTCAGTTGGGGGCGGGTCTTGGCCTAACGGCCGCGGCAACACGTCACTGATCAAACGGCAAAAAAAGTGTGTTTACGCAACCCAGACCCAACCCAGACTCAAATTTTACGCGAAATAAGTGTTACATTTTGCAAATTTCTTTTGTTAACAACTTTTTAACGAACAATGAGCGACGGCTAAAACTTTCTAAAGGTCACTCAGGAGAGTGACCTTGACAACATATGTCAAGGTCAAGGACATTGGAGGTGGTTCCCCTAAACAGCATATTTACCGAAGCTGTAAATCAGACGAGCTGTTACGCCGACAGTTTATTGTTGAATGTCAACAGTAACTGCGTTGAAAGTTACAACGCAATAATTTGTAAATTTATCGGCGGAAAGCGTATTAACTTTGGGGAAAGAAGTTCTTACACGACCAGATGTGCTGGAGCTTTCGTCCAGCATAATACGCATCGAAGAATTTCTATGTTGTCAGAAACGATGGGGAAGAAATCAACAACCGTTGCAAGCAAGTTAGAAGAAGATCGTATAAAACGAAGTATACGAGTCAACGACAGCAAAAGACGAGCGAAGCAGCGTCGGTTAGAGAAGACACCATCGACGAGTTATACACCAGCACACCAAGCAAAGAGAGCAGACAAAGATTATGGGTCGCATGCAGAACGTCCAGATATGGACGAAGAAAATTATGATTCGCTGCTGAAAGTGCATCAAGAAAGGTTATTGGAGTGGCAGCAAAATAGAACATCGATTGAAAGAAGAACGGCAGATCAAGGCGAAGTATGGCTGTCTTATAGGCAAAAACTTTTATCGAGAAATCGAGAAGTCGAGAAATGTGGCCTTTTCATCGATAAGAAGATACCTTATTTGGGAGCATCACCCGATGGACTTATCGAATATTACGCAATTGTGGAAATAAAGTGTCCCCACAGTGCAAAGGAGTTTACACCTGAGGAAGCGATTGACCAACGAATAGGCAACGTTCACAACATTTATGATATCAAGAGGGATTAATTAAACAAGAAACATCCGTTTTATTATCAAATTCAAGGACAACTGCAGATAACGGAGCGAGACTGCTGCGTATTCGCATTGTGGACACCAAAAGGACTAAGAGTGAGTATCGTTCAAAAAGATAATAAATTTTGGCAAGAAAAAATGGAGCCTTTACTTACGTGGTTTTATGAAAATTGTCTACTGCCGGAAATTATCGATAGCAGGCATCTGCGAAATATGCCTATCAGAGAACCGCGTTATATATTAGAAACTCGCGAGACAATGCCAAAATCCAAAAATAAAAAAATTAATAAATAAATAATAACTACATTACCACGTAGTAAATACAAATGTATAGATAAACTGCTTTTTTAATAAATTGTTGTACGTATTATTCATATTGTGAATAAGCATGCCGAACGAATATTGCATATTCATAGTCGCAGTTACGGTCGATAGAATTACACGGAGAGGTGGCTGCAGTCACATTGCAGGGCACAAAAAAATCATATATTTGCCATGAATATGTTTTTTCAACTGCATGTCTTATCACGCAAAAAATATGTTTAATACAGACAACAGAAATTGAAATAAGCAATGTATAATTTCAGAAATAGCATGAAAAATATTTAAACGTGAAAAGTTGATGCATATATAAATAATAAAAAAAAAAAAGTAGGGCGGCCCACGGAACCGCAAAACTTTTATGTTTTTGAAAAGTGCAACTGCAGTTTGCGGCTGTACCGATGCACAAAAATTAAAGAAAATTTCATATGAATATGTGGCGTTTGATACTATTTCATATTATCGTACGATATTTAGCTGCAATTCTTTTTAAAGATAAAACTCGGCCCAGTTCCGTTCTAGATAAAAAATATTACAAATAGACACAGTACATAAAAAAATATGCAATACATATGCGTTGCACAAACAGTAATTCAATTACATAGTAAATAAATAATGAGACATAACAATGACTATATGTAACACAGTAAATAATATCTCCAAAAAGTATCGAAAAAATCAAATTATGAGAAAATTATACGCCACATTTTTGCAACTAGCAAGAGGTCCTGTAATGTGACTTGTAGCCATAACTTCGTGTAATTCTTCGACCGAAATTACGACATATTATCATTGGTGCCAGAACGCATCATATACATGCTACTGAAATATACATGGAATAACGATTATCAAATCGATTATTAAATACGTTGTATTTATTACTACGTGGTAAAAAATTGTACATACCTATATATGGATATATAAAAAATAAGTCTTTTATATTTCACATTATATTTCAAATATTTATGTACATATATTATGTAGTGATTAAGTATTATAACCGAACAATTTCAATGAAATAAAAAACTTAATGAGGAATTCTTTGCAGTCATGCCTAAAAATTGTACAAAGAAATACATATGTATGTAAAACATAATCCCATGAAGAAGAAATAAAGTTTACTCTTATTTCATTTAAAAAACATGTGCATTATATTTTATTCTCCTATATTATTATATTATATATATTATCTTTATTACATTTTCTATATATTTAATTTTTGTATATATAAAAAAAATAAAGTAAATATTATATTTATAGTTGATCAAGACGACATAACTATATATTATCATAGATTATCCTATATTATAATATTATTTTTTTTTGGTTTTATATATGTATTTCCTTCGTAAACAAAGCGAAATTTTACTTTTCAAGTAGCCCAACATCGTGTTTTACGTGTGGTAAGTACAAAGTACTGTAGTCCCTCTCTTTCTCTCTCTCTCTCTTTCTCTCTCTCTCTCTTAATTTATCCCTTGTGTGTATGAGCTTGCTTTGTCGTTATGACCCTCCTGCCTTGCGACCATAGATTCCATTCGAAGGAACAGAACGTCTTCTTCCACCATGACCTACCGCCGTTTCCTACTTTATTTCCATCTTCCATCATCATGTGTGGAAGCGCGGTGGAAGAAAATTAGAAGTAGAGACCCGAAATAAGAGTTATATTTAAATTTCGTAGAAAAAAATCTATAACTAAAAATTGATAATAACTTAAAGTCATCATTGAATATTTTGGAAATATTTCCGAAAATGCAATAATTAAAAAAAAAAAAGTCTTACTGTTCTGATATCGAATAACTATTATGCATGAGAAGAATCGTTTTTGGTTACGAATAACTCTTATCAATGAGAGAAATCTTTTTTGGTTACGGATAAGTCTTATCGATGAGAGATATCTTTTTTGGTTGCGTATAACTCTTATCGATGAGAGATATTGTGACGTTGCAGCGTCACAAGAGTCCTACGTTACCTCCGTTATACGCCTTACGAACTCGTCGACTCGAACCTCAGGGTGGTTACCGTACCGTATTGCGTTGATCTCATTAGTAATTATATTTGTACGTTTCACGATTTGAATCGAGCGCCATCGACGTCACGACTCCGAGGGATTATCGTCGCCGAACAGCCGACTTCGAGCCTCGACCAGCGACCGACGCTTCTCCCACCACGATACGCTGCCGTTACGATGCCTGCGAAGGAAAGCCGCTATCCGAAAATCCACGATATGTCGTCGAAGAAATAATATTGCGACGAGTTAAGGAATGAACGCACCCGGGAATGATCACCATCCCCGAATATCGCCTTCACGGGGGAATCCACTGAAGAAAGAAGCATCCGAACCGAGTTTTATGGCGTAGAAATAGCGATATTAGCTGCTATAATAATTGTAGGCACGCGCCTTTAAATTGTCGAAATCGGGAAGCAAACGGAAGGGTCAGGTTAGGTAGGCGTCGAGAAAATTCGGGAAGGGAATGTCCCGTGATTCGTCACGATCCTGGCGAGACGTACGATCGGCGAGCTCGAAGATTCGAGGAGGGACCATCGAGCGAGTAACGTCGAGTAGAGTTGGTAATAAAGAGAAGTCTTTGTATTCGTTGTTGTAACCGACCGAGTGATCGGTAATTAAAAGCAAGTAAAAAGTATTAGTGAGATTTCCGAATACGACAAGGCATATCCGAAGCGAGGACCTGAGTAATCCGGAAATACTGCGCGCGGAATAGCCGGTAAGACTTCGTCTCTTTCGATCCGATACGAGACCGCGTAACCGTTCGTCTCACCCAAGGAATTATTGAGTTAAAGCGTTAATGTTGTAATGAATCGGTATTCTCTTTAAAAATAGCGACGAAATTATTCACGTTATCCCGAGAAGCATCGTATTCGTTCTTTCGTTGGAAAGAGGAGCCGACACGAGTTCGACTTCCTCCCTTTTGTACGTAGGTTGTCCTTGCGTAGGACGTTCGTTTTGTGGTTTGAAAAACCCTTGGTGAGACATACGGTAATTAAGTAACGTCGTCCGTTGTGACTCGTGTAGGTATAAAATCTTAAAGTACGGTCCGAAATAACCACCTTGAGGCATATCGCTATACGGTTCTCCTCCAATCCGTAGTTTTAAGTTCAAAGAAGTATTGTATAGTAAAAGTTTGTTAAATTTCGATTATCGTACATTCGAGTACGTTATAGGTAAATCCGATATTGTCGCTTACGTTCTAAAATTCTAATCGTATGATTTCTGTGAGATAATTCATCGAGTTCGTTAGAAACCGTTTAAGTTGTTAGTGTTGTATGGCTTATTTCTTTATCCGTTTTAATGTGACCGCTTTCATGCGGCGGGTTTTCTTTTGTAATTTATTTGGCCAGTAGAACGTTGTATTCGAAATTATCGGTTTCAATTGAAGTACATTCGTCCCGTATTTTGTCGAACTCGAATAAACCATTCTTTATTATTTTCTAATTATAATTTCGTTTCTCTCTAACGCGTCCGTTTCACTAAGTCCGTTAGCCACCCACTCCCCTCTCCGCAATCCGTTTTGGGAGGCTGCCTTAGCCGGGCAAGCCGGTTCATGATTCTGAGTATTTTCTTCTACAGTCGTTTTTTTTTATTCGTTTTGTAGTATTCGCGTTTGTGATCTTTTGCGAGTGGTGAGCGTTACTCACCTGGCGCCCAACTTTTGTTAGTAGTCATGTCAGAATTCGATTCGTTGTAAAGTACTCTAATCGTGCCGAAGAGCTCCGTGCCACCGATCGCGTCGGACGCATGGACGCGAGGTTCGCGCATCCGTGGCAATATATATTTTCTGGTTACGGTGTAACCGCGCCTCTGTCGCGACAAGACGAGACGGGCACTCTTCGCCACGCTCTCCTCTTCGGAATACTTTTTATACAAAGGCTAAACTGATGGTCGGTTAAATAATCAGAATTAAGTTGGGCGCTAGGTAGCTTACGGCTACCACTCGAGTCTTAAATTATTGTAAGATTTTAGTTACAAAATTCCAAAGAGGTGCGTGAAGCGGAACACGAAAATCGGTAGCTCAGCCCACCAAGGTGGTAACGGAGAGGGGTGGAGTAAGAGAATTTCCATAAACTCAATACGACAAATTATCGGTAACCAAAGAGAACAATACTTTATTTCTTTAAGACAGAAAAGATCAGTGAATTTACTTGTATAAAATAATGGAAGCTCAATGACGAAATTAATTACAAAAGTACGTTCGCAGCTCTACTCATTACAAGATGATTCTACCCGAACGCAATAAATTATAATACACCAGATAAATGATCAATGCGCCAAGAAAATAATACAGATCTTTTACGATACAATAACTGAGTTATCTTTTACCGAACGGAAGCTTAACGGAATTCATAATCGACGAAATACGTTATCGAATACCTTGAATCATAAACCGAACATACGAATCCACTAAATTACATATAATACACAAGAGAATACAATACTTAGCACACAGGTTTGATTTCACTCGCATAACTAAAGCCACTCTCAGGACGAAACGTTGCATTTGCAACCAACGAAATGTTCTCGAACGAGACACGACCGAAAGGTGAATTCCTTGCCAGAACTTTCAACGAAATATAATCGGAGACTTCCGCACCTATGCAGTCTCACGTTTATCCACAAAATTCCCAAAACTAGTGATCAACCGACACAAGACGGTAGCGTGGACGATCTCCGGCGCTACTAGTTTCCTTCGGGATCTACTATATACGCAATATTTCCATTAATAATTCCACAAAACGCAACGCAATTATTCTGGCCAGTTTCACCTACTTTCCCGATATATGAGGGCTATTCGGAATCCCGTCTTAGCGGCTGTACCTCCTCCCGCATGGAGGGAACCAGAACGGTGACCTCGACTCTCCTCCAAGACTTCGACACGAAATGGCGGGTCTCCTCCGGCTTCCTCGTCCTCCCTGGTCTTCTAACGGTACCCTAACGCTCGTATCTCCTCACAACTGAGAGATGTCGAAACTACAAGGTCCGCGAGATCAGTTACGGGGCAACGAAATTACTATAATCTAATCCACCAAAAATTCTCCGAAAAGGTACTGCCTGGTTAAGACACGGGAGCGTAACGAATGGACGAAAAACTAAGACGAACTAGACTCTACGACGTCCCGATGCTAAGTCCTGCTCCTGCTTCTTCCTACCGAACGGCTCCTCGTTCCGCGTCACGTGATAGATCGGCACGTGCGCCTCTACCTAATTTATTCTAAATTAAGGATGTATTACATTCCCCAATTTCGAGTCGGTACGTTGCGCCGATGCGCTACTTTATCGATAGATGTCGATGATCGATGCTACGTAGCGCTAATCGGTAGCCAAGCAACGTATTCTTCTTCGCCATGGTGTGATGGTGATGATAATCCCACGACGGAGGTACTTGGAGCACGAGAACGGTGACAGTTCGGGAGCTGAAGGTCTTCTTGGTGG
The DNA here is from genome assembly GCA_916049575.1 of Ancistrocerus nigricornis. Classification (NCBI taxonomy): domain Eukaryota; kingdom Metazoa; phylum Arthropoda; class Insecta; order Hymenoptera; family Vespidae; genus Ancistrocerus; species Ancistrocerus nigricornis. The sequence continues at coordinate 16,941,153 of OU696665.1, forward strand.
TATTTCTTCGATCGATGATGTTAGCGATCTTTTCCTTCTTGTTCGATGGGTTTCCCTCGATGGTAGCAGGATCACCCATTCGTACATACAAAATAGTCGGGAGCAATTAGTAAATATTCTTGATGTCCGAATTCGCCCTGAGAGTGCGCACTGACGGAAGCATGTCGTTCTCTTCTTGTGACACAACGTCACAGCGGATAACTCTTATCGATGGCAGAATTTTTTTTTGGTTATTAATAAACATTGCCAATGGCGAATATTACCAATTACAATACATTCTACAATATTACTAATGAAAATAAATCCTTTGATGACATCATTCATGATTGTTGTGATACAATATAACCTTCATTATCCAGACTCAAGCATAAGCAATGATGTTAATGAAAGGGAAAGTCGAAGTATAGCCGAAATGAAAAGATAAGGGAAAGGAATCCGTGTACATATATTTAATGTGTGTATGTACGTGTTGCTCCTTTTTCGGTTATACTTCGTCTTCCTCTCTCAGTGTCAGCTATCAGTGCTATTGAATACCAGTGTTAAGCAGCTATTAGTTTATTCGAAAATTTGATTGAGAAATATATTATAGTATATTAGATTGTGAAATGGGTCGAAAAAGAGATATATTTGTGCGAGAATTTTTTGATTATAATAGTGAAGAAAATGTTTCCACGTGCAAAACGTGTAGACAAAAATTTCAGGGATCGCATGCAACTAATTTAAAAAGACATATGACCAAGGCACATTTAGAAATGTACGTGGAAGAACGTGAAAAATTGGAGGATGACGGAGATAGCAATGTGTGTGATGAAAAGAAGACATTTTCTGTGAAATTGTCGTCGAAGGAAGTAGTTAATGCTTGCGTCGAATTAGGGACAAAAGAATCGCAGAGTTTTACATTATTTGATTGTGCATCTTTTAAATTACTGACAGAGCAAATATTCAAAGGAGTAAATATATCAGCAATAAATTCTTCGAATATAATGGATCATGTAAATGATAAATTCGAGTCACTTAAAAATATTATTAAAAAGTCGTGTAAAGGGAAAATGATTTCACTTAAGATGGATATTGCTACGAGACATGACAGAGCGGTCTTAGGAATTAACGTTCAAATAATTAAAAATGATGTTATTAAAATATACACATTAGCTATAAAAGAGCTTACCGAAAGGCATATGGCCAATAATTTAAAGGAGGAGTTAGAAAAGGAGTTTTAGAGAAAGAAAAAATATTTGTTTGGCGTTCGTTCAGGTCGTGTTTGGAAAAAGAGGTTAATATAAACTTTTAATTTTTGAAAAAATGAAGTAAAATAACATACGAATTTATGTAGATGGATGTACTACAGTTAAAAGCGGATTATTTTACCATCCAACGTTTCGGCCATATGTTTATGGCCCTCTTCAAAGGAGCAAAAACAAATACGTTTAATCAGTAATACATCATCCTTAATCAAATTCTGAAATTCAAAGAAAGGACGATGTAAAAATTGATTAAAACAAATTAATAAAACATATACAGTACTGGTGAAATGTAAGTTATTAGACTACTTACATGATATTCTGATAGAGAAAGGGCTTTTCTTTAAAAAATATATTAATCTACATGATTGAAGTGCGAAGTTATAAACCTTGGAAATTAATGTGAAATCACTTGGCTGAATATGTAATAAAAGCCATTATAAATGTGAACTCCGTGATGTTCTCACTAAGAGGTACGGTGCACGAGTGAGGAAGGTTATTAGGCAACTGATCAGTTTTTTTTCTCTTGTATACATATTTTTGAAAAGTCCGTGAGGTGGTGGATAGAAACGATTAAGCGTACCGGTGATTTTAATATTTTGAAACCTCCCGCAGCACTAAACCGTGCTGGAGAGGGGGTAATAATCTACATTGGATGCTAGTGTGGCTACGTTGGCCAATCGTGAGCATGAAACTTTGTCGTAATGAAACTAAGCTGCGCGCCAACATTTGAACATATTTGCGTTCCAAGATAAAATAAACCATACAGAAAATTAATGTGAAATGAAATTTAGATACGAGGTATCATAAGAAACCTACGATTCAAACGAACAGTTTGATGATGTTGGTAAAATAATCATTTACCTCATTATTCTCTGTACGAGTGTTTACGGTGTTATTTAATAATATATGGAACGTTTCTGCTATTCTCCTTTTTCTTGTATCACTTTCGTGATGGAGAATATTTATGTTGTTAAGATCAAATGTATGGCCAGTGTCCATAAAATGATTGACAACATCCGTGTGATGGTTATGTGGATGTGTTATACTTAACCAACATAAACCAACATAAACTAAGTATAACACATCCACATAACCATCACACGGATGTTGTCAATCATTTTATGGACACTGGCCATACATTTGATCTTAACAACATAAATATTCTCCATCACGAAAGTGATACAAGAAAAAGGAGAATAGCAGAAACGTTCCATATATTATTAAATAACACCGTACTTAACCAACATAAACCAACATAAACTAAGTATAACACATCCACATAACCATCACACGGATGTTGTCAATCATTTTATGGACACTGGCCATACATTTGATCTTAACAACATAAATATTCTCCATCACGAAAGTGATACAAGAAAAAGGAGAATAGCAGAAACGTTCCATATATTATTAAATAACACCGTAAACACTCGTACAGAGAATAATGAGGTAAATGATTATTTTACCAACATCATCAAACTGTTCGTTTGAATCGTAGGTTTCTTATGATACCTCGTATCTAAATTTCATTTCACATTAATTTTCTGTATGGTTTATTTTATCTTGGAACGCAAATATGTTCAAATGTTGGCGCGCAGCTTAGTTTCATTACGACAAAGTTTCATGCTCACGATTGGCCAACGTAGCCACACTAGCATCCAATGTAGATTATTACCCCCTCTCCAGCACGGTTTAGTGCTGCGGGAGGTTTCAAAATATTAAAATCACCGGTACGCTTAATCGTTTCTATCCACCACCTCACGGACTTTTCAAAAATATGTATACAAGAGAAAAAAAACTGATCAGTTGCCTAATAACCTTCCTCACTCGTGCACCGTACCTCTTAGTGAGAACATCACGGAGTTCACATTTATAATGGCTTTTATTACATATTCAGCCAAGTGATTTCACATTAATTTCCAAGGTTTATAACTTCGCACTTCAATCATGTAGATTAATATATTTTTTAAAGAAAAGCCCTTTCTCTATCAGAATATCATGTAAGTAGTCTAATAACTTACATTTCACCAGTACTGTATATGTTTTATTAATTTGTTTTAATCAATTTTTACATCGTCCTTTCTTTGAATTTCAGAATTTGATTAAGGATGATGTATTACTGATTAAACGTATTTGTTTTTGCTCCTTTGAAGAGGGCCATGAACATATGGCCGAAACATTGGATGGTAAAATAATCCGCTTTTAACTGTAGTACATCCATCTACATAAATTCGTATGTTATTTTACTTCATTTTTTCAAAAATTAAAAGTTTATATTAACCTCTTTTTCCAAACACGACCTGAACGAACGCCAAACAAATATTTTTTCTTTGATTAACAGTATCGGTCGAAACATTAATAAAAACGTAGGAGTTTTAGAGGACTTTGAAATAGAAAAAAGGCAAATATACACAATTACTACCGATAATGGAAAAAATATGATAAAAGCCGTTGAATTATTTTCAAATGAAGATTTTAATGAAGTGGAAGAGCATACTGATGAAAATTTTCCAATTATTAATGAAAATGATAATCATGAACAATGCGTCGAGACATTAGCGGAAATCATATGTCGTGAACAACAGAATGTTGTATCGATTAAATGTGCAGCACATACACTGCAACTCGCAGTAAAAGATTTTTTAAATGAAAATAAAACGGAAATTATAGATCGTGCTCGAAAAATAGCAAGGATGTTAAAGAGTCCCACATTTAGGTAAATTATTGTAGCATCTCATGTTATTATATTTATTATTCTATTTTACCGACAATATATTATTTTGCCAGGTACTCTCTACAACATTTACAGTTGAGGAAACCGCGAATCGATGTTTCAACACGCTGGAACTCGTCGTATGACCTTCTACAGCGTCTATTAGACTATAAACAATTTATTAACGAAAATTTGAAGAAACCGCTGCTTTTATCGGAAGAGGAATGGAGAACAATTGAAGATATAGTAAAAACATTAAAACCGCTGCATGAGGCAACATTAAAATTGCAGAAAAATCAATTGTTTTTTGGAGATTTTTATAAATTGTGGCTTAATCTAAAACTGCAAGTAAAAGCGATGAATACTCACACGGCAGGAATAGTTCTCCATTGTATAGAAAAGCGGGAAACTCAAATTTTAAGTAATGATTCGGTGAATGCTGCACTTTTCTTAGATCCCAGACTTAAACGTTTATTGTCACAAAAACAAAAAATCGAGGCCAAATCACATTTAAAAAAGATTGCAGCCCGAATGTTTTCGTTGAAAGAAGTATGTATATCATTATAATTTAATTCTTCAAGCAATGTAATTATATAATTAATTAATTTAATAATTGATATTTAGCGTGAAAGGACAATTAACGATGAAGCAAGGGAAGCTATAGAAGTTGAAGAAGCAGGTCCAAGTACGAGCACCAAATCTCTCTTAAGAGACTCCATAAGAGAGATGGAAGCAGATACATCTTCTTGTGACGAATCCGAGGACAATATGGACGAACTTAGAAAAGTTTATAATGAGATAGAAAATTATAAAGAGAAACGTGTAGACGTGGAAACTGCGTTAATGGATTATTGGAAAGAAAAAAAGTACTGCTTACCAAATCTAAGTAAATTAGCAGCCATCGTTCACGCAGTACCTGCTACACAAGTTAGCACGTGTGGAAAGAGCGTTTTCCGCACTAAAATTAATATTAAAAGATCAACGATCTAATTTATTGCCCGCAAATTTGGCAAAACTAATGTTTGTTAAATTAAACACATAATATATAAATATATTGAATTGCAAAAACATTTTGTTTTATTTATTGTTTTATTCCCACGCTTTTATTTTTAATCTTATGAGGGAATTTTTCAGTCAGTCATTTAGAATGGTTTATAACAGGATTTGTTGCGTAAAGATTAAGCTAGCTATATAACGACGATGACGTCTGTCAAAGGAAAATAAAAGATTAAGAAATTCATCAGCGATCCGTGGGGACTTGAATCTCCGTCGTCGGAACCAATAAGCTTTGACGCTACCATCTCGGCTAATTTTTTTTGAAAATATTTTACGAAAAAATGTGTTTTCATTAGTAATATTGTATAATGTATTGTAATTGGTAATATTCGCCATTAGCAATATTTATCAATAACCAAAAAAAAATTCTGCCATCGATAAGAGTTATCCGTAACCAGAAAATATATCTCTCATCGATAAGACTTATCCGTAACCAAAAAAGATTTCTCTCATTGATAAGAGTTATTCGTAACCAAAAACGATTCTTCTCATGGATAATTGTTATAAATAACCAAGATCATTTAAATAAGTTCTTAATTCTTATACCGTAATTTTTAAAATATTGGTTATAACTTTTAGGATCTCTGGTAGAAGACAGCGGTAGGTCATGGTGGGGGAAAGCGCTTCGGTCTTCGGCCCTTCGAATGGCATGTATGCTTGCAACGGCACCGAAGTTCCGAGCGGGGCAATGAACGAGGTACGATTGTCAGATTTTTCACAGCTGATCCACACCGCAGCGTGCTGTCGATGTGCGAACGCACGCACACATGTGCAATAGCGGACAACAGTAGGTATACGACTATCCTTGTAAACAGAATAATTTGCTTTTAATGAAACCAAACCGATTTGATAATTTGCAAAAAATATAGATTAGTTTTGTATATAACGTATTTTCGTCGTATTGGAAAAATCGAAATTTTCGAATTACAAATTATTATAGATGCTCGAATAAAATACTTAGAAAAAATGGCTTCTACTGTTTTATTTGTAATTTCTTAAATTTCATTTTGTTGGTAAATTAATCATTCTATCTTGTTGCCAAAACTATTGCTAGATAACTATCTCGTTTTAAAAATGTAGTCGTATACTTCTGGCCGCAGCCATACACATATGCGTGTGTGTGCGTTCGCACATCCACAGCACGTTTTGATTTGGATCAGCTGTGAGAAATCTGATAATCATACCTCTTTCATTACCCCCACGGCGCGCGGCGCGTCGTGTCGTCGCTCTCGTATGAAACGAAGTTCTTTCTCTGTATCCTCTTTCTCTCGGAGTTCGTCGCTCGGCCCTTTTCTCGGATTCGTTGTCGTTATCTCATCGGTTATCTCGGAGCAGCCGTATCGCATGAAATATATTAAAAATAATAAATAAAGGTTCGAAATCGCTTTTTCGAGGCCTCGGACGTCGTTCGATCCCGCTTCCCATCGGTAACGCAGGTCCCTAATTGTCCGGTTCCGTGCGCGTACTTCTTTTATGGCTCGATTAGAGAGAGAGGAGAGATTTTGTGGCGAGTATCAAAGATACCACGTCACAATATATATTTTTATATTTATTTCCTAAAATAACACATTTCAAGCCAAATCAGTTTTCCTCACTTACAAGGGAACTACACGACCTCACATTCTTGGATTTTGTGAAACCGGTGTCAAATGAAAGAGAACGATAAGTATAGTATACCTGTAAAATTTCAGACGTTTATGGCCGGCCACTTTTTTAAAAAATCGATTTGAAATTTGGAATTGTTATTTCTCCTAATCGAGCCGAATTTTTGTAAATTGATAGAACTCGATAAGGCGATAATAGCTATTTATGCTACAAGTGGGAAAAGTGGCAAATTATGGTATAGGTTAAATTTCCGAAACGAGCCGATAGTGCGTGCTGTGGAACAGGGGAACGAGTGGGAATTTAGCTAATCACACGAGTTCCCCTGGAACACAGCACAAGCAGAGGCGAGTTTTGGAAATTTGACCTATACCAGATTTGCCACTTTTCCCACGTGTTGCATACAAGATTTTATGCAATCCATGTTTGGAATGTTCAATTTTTGGAGAAACATACTTATATAGGCCATAAACTAAGGCCTAAACATAGTTATAGGCCTTAGTTTAAGATAGTTTCTTAAGAACTGGTCAGTTTGTAGTGGTTCCCAAGAAGCGTCGGTAGCCCAGTGGTCTAGATGTAAGACTAATGCGCTGGCGGCCCGAGTTCGAGTCTCGCCAGCGCCAAAATTTTTTGTATTTGTACGTGTCGTAAATTAAAGTATATATCGTGAAATAATATTGCCTTGATTGAACTGTGCGGGAAAGTGATGACGTAGCGTGCGGGAATGTGATGACGTAGCGTGCGGGAAAGTGCCAAACTGTGCGGGAAAGTTCTACCCTGTGAGATAATAGCACATTACAGTATACCCATCGGATATTGGTCACTTTGCGCACATTATCCAGCGCTCAAAAAGTGAACTTTCCAAGCATGGATTGCATAATAGCTATTTATGCTACAAGTGGGAAAAGTGGCAAATTATGGTATAGGTTAAATTTCCGAAACGAGCCGATAGTGCGTGCTGTGGAACAGGGGAACGAGTGGGAATTTAGCTAATCACACGAGTTCCCCTGGAACACAGCACAAGCAGAGGCGAGTTTTGGAAATTTGACCTATACCAGATTTGCCACTTTTCCCACGTGTTGCATACAAGATTTTATGCAATCCATGTTTGGAATGTTCAATTTTTGGAGAAACATACTTATATAGGCCATAAACTAAGGCCTAAACATAGTTATAGGCCTTAGTTTAAGATAGTTTCTTAAGAACTGGTCAGTTTGTAGTGGTTCCCAAGAAGCGTCGGTAGCCCAGTGGTCTAGATGTAAGACTAATGCGCTGGCGGCCCGAGTTCGAGTCTCGCCAGCGCCAAAATTTTTTATATTTGTACGTGTCGTAAATTAAAGTATATATCGTGAAATAATATTGCCTTGATTGAACTGTGCGGGAAAGTGATGACGTAGCGTGCGGGAATGTGATGACGTAGCGTGCGGGAAAGTGCCAAACTGTGCGGGAAAGTTCTACCCTGTGAGATAATAGCACATTACAGTATACCCATCGGATATTGGTCACTTTGCGCACACTATCCAGCGCTCAAAAAGTGAACTTTCCAAGCATGGATTGCATAAAAAAAGTTCTCTGACAATTTTTTCTAGCATCATTAGTTTTATCAAAAATTGACGTTATTTGTAAAGCTTTGTCATCGCATAAACCGTAGAATTTAAGCTATTTCCAACAGCGGCGTTAGCGGAGTCGGCAGCGAGCGAAGTTCCGAACGGGAGGTTCCAGGTTCGATTCCCGTATGGGACTTTTATTTTTTTTCGTAAAATTTGTTGCTGTTGCGTGTAAAATCATTTTTCTTTTTTTTTTAAACATTATTTTAAATAATATGCAGTGTATTTGAATATTTTCCATTTTTCTACATGCTAACGTCTGATATATCCAAGCTAAATGACGATGCTTATCCCTTTTATTGCACCAGCGCTCGATAGTTTATTGCTGCGAGGCCAATGAATACTCGAGCAAAGGCCGATAGTGATCTGCGGTTTAATTACCACGTACTCTAGTAGAAGATTAAAAGACCATCATCCACCGAAAGACGGTCCACTTTACTGTGATTACTATATAAATTTTCAAAAATGTACGTCTCTAAATTTTCTGATTGGTCGATTTATATGGGAAAAAGCTTTTGGTTTCCATATATAAGGTACCTGTCGATATTTCTTGTGAGTGTTCGTTGAAATTTCACGAGTGCAACAACTGAAGAGCAGACAATTTGATATATTTGTTACTTTCCCTTTTTAGTTTATTTGAAAGATAGTTGTAGTTTCATTATCAGAATGGAGACATATCCAAGTACATCGTCGGGGTCTGGTGATAGTTCTTCCCAAGAAGAAAATTTTGCAGATAGTGAATCGTACAAGAAGTTACTTGCAAATGCTATACATTACGCGATCGAATTATTAAAACAAGATGGTACGATAGTAGACAGTGTTGATGGTGTAATAACGGATGGAGCAATGAAAATAGGCGTCGGTTTCTACAACTGTATAAAAAATACATTAGATGACATTAGATTAGAAGATTAGAACAGAATTAGAACATTAGAAAGATACATTAGCTCGGGTATTTATTGGCCTCGCAGCAATAAACTATCGAGCGCTGGTACAATAAAAGGGATAAGCATCGTCATTTAGCTTGGATATATCAGACGTTAGCATGTAGAAAAATGGAAAATATTCAAATACACTGCATATTATTTAAAATAATGTTTAAAAAAAAAGAAAAGTGATTTTACACGCAACAGCAACAAATTTTACGAAAAAAAATAAAAGTCCCATACGGGAATCGAACCTGGAACCTCCCGTTCGGAACTTCGCTCGCTGCCGACTCCGCTAACGCCGCTGTTGGAAATAGCTTAAATTCTACGGTTTATGCGATGACAAAGCGTTACAAATAACGTCAATTTTTGATAAAACTAATGATGCTAGAAAAAATTGTCAGAGAACTTTTTTTATCGCCTTATCGAGTTCTATCAATTTACAAAAATTCGGCTCGATTAGGAGACATAAAAATACCAAATTTCAAATCGATTTTTTGAAAAAGTGGCCTACCATAAACGTCTGAAATTTTACAGGTATACTATACTTATCGTTCTCTTTCATTTGACACCGGTTTCACAAAAATCCAGGAATGTGAGGTCGTGTAGTTCCCTTGTTAGTGATATTACACTGTCGTCTGTTTCTTGCCGTGCCTTCTTTCGCGATGAGTTCCTCTGAAGAGACAGACGTAAGTATTATTTCTGCCGTATTATTATTCAATATATCCATTCAATTATTTTATTTCATTATTTGTGTTAATATTTTATTACAGATGAACGAAATCGAGAACTAAAACCCTAAAAGTGAGTAAAAAAATGTGATAAATTTATTTTTCATAACGTATGTTCTTTTTTAACATTTTCTTTTGTATTGTTGCAGTATCAGAGGAACAGAAAAAAATCGCAATCCTTGAGCAGAAATTGCGTGAATACAAAGCGCATTTCACGCAATTGCGGCTCAAGGAGCTGCGAATTGGTGAGGGCCAAGAAGCCAGCACGTCGACGGCAACGGCGGCATGGCCGCTACTACCATCTACGCCGCCACCAACGGACCCGCCGTTGCCGTCGACAACGCATAAAGAACCGGAACTCGTCGGTAAGCTTTTCAACATATATTAACTTCAGAAAAAGAACAAGTTAATTTATTACAAATTTGTTTTCTTTCTTGTATTCTTTGCTTCTGACTTCCTAATGCATTTCTGAAAGCGTATACACACGCACTTCTTAGATACAGTGAGTGTCAGTAATTTCATACACCTTATAAAGCATAACTTTTTTATAATTGAACCAAACGATTGGTGTATTTGCAAGAATATAGAATGATTAGTTTACTACATATTCTATTTTGATTGTTTTGAAAAAATCGGTATCTTTAAAAATACAATAAAATAAAAAAGGAAATTGTATCAACTGTTTCATGGATTGCAGAAAAGTTTGTAAATCAGTGATATGTATTCAACTAATCCTATATTCTTGCCAAAACTCAAATCAGATGATTCAATTATAATAAAGTTATTCTGCTTGAAAGGGTGTACGAATATTACTAACACTCACTGTATATCGGTACATGAACGAAATGATTTTTTAAAGTTACCAATTCAATTATTGATATATTTAATATTGTGAAAAATGAAATAAAAATTATATTCTTTGTTTCAGAAAATAGAAAAGAAATTAAAAAAGCTGGACGAGGGCGTTCACGAGGAAGATGGCGGGCGGCCCGCGGAAATACGCGCTCCCGTGGCCATATGGAGGGTAGAGGTAAGGAGGATCATCTCTGTATATTAAAAGTGTCCGAAAAATCCCGTAAAATTAAAATTAAGATGGCTAAAGTTGTTATTATCAATTTATATTGAATACGTTGTTAGTATCAATTGTATTAATTGAATATTCATTTACTGTATTTTTATCAACTATTCTATTTGGTACAACTACTTTTACATTTTGCTATTTTCCTATGGCATACTTCTCTTCATCAATAACCGCTTAGTTCAGATGTACTCTGATTGCTCATCAGCGCCACTTATGGAACTACTATTTTACGGTTTTTCGCGGACACTTTTACGACTGAAGTCCCATAAGAGATAATCCTCCTTACCTCTACCCTCCATAGGGAAAACGAACGTCGTAAGACGATAATTATCGACGACGCCCGAAGACGTCCGAATTAAGCCACGCCGCGACACAGACGAGCACATCATGGTCCATTTAATTCTTTCTCAGGTATATTTTATGTCCATTCTCAATTTTTTTAACACCGATCAGGTAGAAATGTACTGCCTTCGTTAATCTATCTCTTCTAATTATACATATCCCCTATGTTTCCTTAGACACAATATCTCAGGGTATATCTCAAATTATAATATAATGATGAAATTGGTAAACTGCAATACTTCAACTGGTAGAACTCTCCTAAATTATCTTGTATAACTAAAACAATGCTGCTTCTGGACAAGGCTTGGAGTACGCTGAGCGAGTCAGAGAATATTGGAAATACATGAAAAGGGTTCAATATTACGACATCCAGAGCCTTAGATATTGTTATACTCTCCGCTGTGTAAATAGAGAAATCATTGCGAATACTATAAATCTCATAGTAATCCAAATCTATACAGGCTGAAACAACTCTGGTGGAAAGTTCCGCTTTAGTTTTGGAACCATCTGAAAAAATATTAATGTAATTATTTAATAGTAGCCAGACTGTACGTCAACTAAAATTGTAACGAGACTTAACCTCGACTAGAATGATAGCCAGACTTTACATCGGTAGGAATTGTAGTCATACTTCACGTCAACTAGAATGGTTAGAAGACTTTACTCGACTGGACTACTAGACTTACCTCGATTAGAATGGAAGCCAGATTTTATGTCAACTGTCTTCCTTAATTATCCCTTCTAACCGTACACATCCTCTACGTTTCCATAGACAAGGTGGTGATAGTACCGACAGGTACAATAAATAAATAGAATGTGATAGGATAATTAGCAACAAATATAGACTGTTGCTATTATGCCTTAATAAAGTTAAAAAATATGCTCATATAATACTCTCTGAAAATGAATTTGTGTGAAATATCTCATATTATAATATAATAAGTAAATTAATATTTTCTCAGATGGTACCAAAACTAAAGTGGGACTTTTCACAGGATTTGCTTTAGCCTGTATAGATTTGGATCACTATGAGACTTACAGTATTCGCAATGATTTCTCTATTTATACAGCGGAAAGCATAGCAATGTCTAAGGCTCTGGATGTCGTAACGATGAACCAATTTCATGTATTTGCAATATTCTCTGACTCGCTCAGTGTACTCCAAGCCTTGTCCAGCAGCAGCTTCTCAGTTAACACCAATAAATATATTATAGAAATTAAAAAAAAATTAGAAATAATCGATAATCAAGAAAATCAAGGTAAATTCATAGATGGTACCCAAAACTTGATTCTTTGTAAAAAAATTAAAAAATGTGATAGATTAAGGATACTGACATGTCAAACATTCCAGCGCTGGCTAGATTTCCACCTGCTGTCGACGCTAGCACCACTGCAGCTAGTGGCGAATTTGGGAAAGTGGACGAAAGTGATATATATATTTATATATATAGATATACTCGCAATGTTAACGAAAAGGTCGGAAAAAAAAACACTAATAAATTGATACTTTAAAACACATAAATTAGATTATTAACTTATCGGAAGCCGCGATCCTAATAAATTATATATCAACGGATAGGACAAAGTTCCAGGATTATGATGGAATAAACCAAAATTATGTAGCACTTTGCGTCGATGAGATATTAGCATTTTAAGGTTTCCTCCTCCCTTGAAATTTCGATTTTGCTGTAAATATACCACTGGCATTAGTCCTATTTTTTAGCGACGGACAGGCCTAACTGCCGTTAGTCTGTAATATTTTTCCCTAATGTATCTATACATCTAACATTATCTATATTGTAACTCCACAAAAAAAATTATTTTATTCTTTTTAGGGCTTTTTTCTAAATTACCTTAATCGCATTTATTGCTTTTCATCTGTACTATTTTCGAAGTCGGTTTCTATTTTTTTTGTTAAAAATTTTTTTATTTCATACTTTTTAGTTTATAATCGATCAAGATGTGAAAAATAAAGTTATGTAAGTAATATTTGCGAAAGGATCGAAAAGGTTTGGTACCGATAAGTGGAGTCGTTGGGCAGATATAGAGGAATAAACAAATGATTTTCCAATAACAATTTAAACATAGCAACAATTGAAAATGTGTCGCATAATGTTAGTAAGTGGGTAATATTTGCGAAAAGATCGAAAACGTTTGGTTCCGATAGGTGAAGTCGTTGAGGAAATATAGAAGAGTAAACAAATAATTATACAATAATATTCCAAATATAGCAACAATTAATACATTTTTTATATAATTAATATCTGCTAATTATTTCTAAGAAGATAGTAATAGTTTCATTACAATAAATCAATCCCATTCAAAGATATTGCGATAAATCTGAGTAAGTTCGTAACTCGTTTCGCACTCCGGTGTACTAATTTTCCAATAACTTTGTTAATAATAAACTTTTCGGAAAATTTTTTTCAACGGGATCAATGGGAAACCCGAACCTAGCAACTGAAAATAGTTTCATCGCGATTGGTCAATCCGTTACGGAGTTATGGCCGGACAAACAAAAAAAAACAAAAAAAAGGAACATCGCCCACTGCCGAATAGAGTAACCTCCTCTTTTTTCGAAGTCGGTTAATAATAATAATACAAAAATTGTGTAGAATGTAACAAGCTCGATGGATGCTCGAATTTCTCTTCATGGAAATTTGTCATGAAGATGTAGGTGATGGGGATGGATCTGTGGGATTGCGTAAACTGCGAAGATGCAACCAGATTAGATCCAAAAAGGAATCAAAAAGCATTGGCATGGGTATGTCTCAATGTGAAGACGCACTGCCACGTACATTTGAAAGACGTATATTCGGCGAAAGATGCTTGGTCAAATTTAAAGAAAGCATATGAAGACAAAGGGTTACCACGAATTCTTAACTTCATGAGGGCGTTACTGAAAATTGACTATAACCAATTTGGTAATATGAACCAATATGTTTCAGAGGCACTAAGCTTATCCCAGAAACTTATCGACATAGGGAACCCAATCGACGATAAACTCCTGGCAGTCATAATGTTGACTGGTTTGCCACCTGAGTACAAACCATTAATTATGGGACTGGATGGATCAAGTAAGGAGATCACCAGCGATTTAATAAAAAATAAATTGCTGCAAGAGGAAATAAAAGGTCGAAACGACACTGAGTCAAGCGGTGTGGCGTTTGCTAGTAAAGGTGAATAAAAGTATCCCCTTAAAAAATGTTATAAAAAGGAAGTGAGATGCTACAGGTGTAACAAAAAAGGGCATGTTATATTTCAATGTCGTAAAACGCAACCGGATCAAAAAGGAGGTAATTCAAAATCCACTAAAAATTCTAGCAACAACGATGTGGGACTATTGTCTGGTCTTATAGCAAGAGCAAGTGAAGACAATTAGTACATTGATTCGGGAGCCACTAACCACATGACGCGGAACAAGGACTGGATCCAAGATTATAAAGAAACCGCAGGTGAAAAAATAGCACTTGCCGACAGCAGTAGCCTAATGGACACAGGAAGAGGGTATGTACGCGTAAATTTGAGGGACGAATCTAAACCCAAGATAATTCCAGACGTACTACACGTACCGAAACTAAGTACTAATCTACTGTCAGTTAGCACTTTAGCGCGTAAAAATTTAATAACCGTATTTGATGATTTAAAATGCAAGGTTTACCTCAAGGACAATTGTCAAATTATTGGAAAACCAGTTGTAACAGGCACCAATGAAGATGGGCTATATAAATTGGACACTTGTGAAGGAAATGCGTTCATGACAATGGGAAATATACAAAGTCATGATCTGTGGCATAAGAGACTGGGACACCTAAACGATCGTAGCATGAATTTATTGCAAAAAGGCTTGGCAACGGGAATCAAATTCAATGACTCAGATAGAAAACCGTGTACCTCATGTGTAATGGGTAAGCAAACAAGGCAACCGTTCAGTCACATTGGAAGGCAAAGAGCTGGTGAACTATTAGAACTTCTTCATACGGACGTATGTAGCCCGATACAAGACACAAGCTATTCGGGAGCTAAATACGTCTTTGTCTTCGTAGATGATTTTTCAAATATGACATTTGGGTATTTTATGAAAAACAAGAGTGAAGTTTTTAAAGCCTTCAAAGAATTCAAGGCATGGGTTGAAAATGAAAAAGGAAAAAGGATAAAAATTATAAGGACCGACAATGGAAAAGAATTCATAAATTAGGAGCTAGAAGAATACTTAAAGAAAGAAGGGATCAGGCACCAAACCACAATCCCATATACACCGGAGCAGAATGGTGTGGCCGAAAGAGCCAACCGTACAATCATAGATAAAGCGCGGTGTATGCTACAAGACGCCAAATTGAGCTTAAAGTTTTGGGAGGAAGCGGTTAGAACGACAATATATTTGAAAAACCGTTATCCGACAAGAAGCGTAAGAGGGAGAACTCCTTACGAAGTGTGGACACGCAAAAAAGTTCGATTTAAGCCACTTAAGAATATTTGGGTGCAAGGCGATTCTGCACATTCCAAAAATAAAACGAAAGAAATTGGATGCTAAAGGAAAGGAGTGCATATTTGTTGGATACTGCACAGAATCAAAAGGTTACAAGTTGGTTGAACGGACTAGTCAAGGAAAAATCTCGAAAGGTCGAGACGTAGTATTTTTCGAAAATGAATTCGGGACAGGACATGAGGAAACAATTAAAGACAAGTCCATCGAATTCGATCCTGGAGAACCAACTCACTGTATTGTAGAAGAAAATATTGTAAATCAAAATGATAATGTCAACTCAGAAGAAACAATAAATGATGAAGAAGAAGAAGAAGAATAGTTTGAAACTCCACCGTTGGACATTCCAAGTGAACAGAGAAGATATCTACTTCAAAAAAGAAAATCAAGACAATTTCCAAATAACTTTAGACATGTGGGTGTCTGTGTGCGTGTGTGAGAGAGAGAGAGAGAGAGAGATGAATATTGCGTGTGTGCGTATGTGTGAGTGTGCGTGCGTGCGTGAAGCGGTAACTACGCGTTACGGTCGACGCGAGTATCGACAGCAACGCACCGCTTCTCGCGAGCGATTGTTTTTCAGGAATCGTCGCTAAAAAGTACGCGACGAGAAGTAGTGCGTTGTGAGATTGCGAGATGTGAAGATCGAGAGTTGCGAGAGATTGTTTTGTCTTTTTCCTTTGTACTTCTGAAAATATATAGTTTAACCCTTTGACTACTGTTGACGCCTATTGGCGTCCGACACATGTTGTATTATTAAATATTGTTATTTAAAAAAATAAAATATTGTTATCTAATAAAAGCTTAAAATTAATGTTCACTTCAAGTAATATTCGTTTAATGTAATAAATTTCAGTATTTTGAATATTTTAATATACTTCCTCAGAAATGCATGTCTAACGAAAAATTTCGCCGTACCCAGTAGACGTCGCGAGTGAATTCGTACCGTACCGTACGGCCAGTGCGTGCCAAAGTCTGCCGTAGTCAAAGGGTTAACAGCATCGGCGACACGTGGGATTTTCTTAATAATAATATTAATACACCTAGATCCCACAAAGTTGGGGGCTCAGCCGGGATTTTGTCTGTTATTTGCGAGTTATCGGTGTGCGAAAGCGTTGATCGCGAGTGAAGTCCGGTGCTGTAAGAGCGAGCATATCAATGAGCTTGATGAAATATAATAACTTTAATGTGCAGCAATTAAAGGATAGATTGCGAGAATTAGGCATATCTACCTCAGGTACAAAAGCTGAGTTACTCGCTACATTAATGAGCGTCGAGGGAGAAGAGGGTGCAGCATGCACCACCGGAGACACGCAGAATTCGAAAACTGCGACTATTCCGGATGAAAATAATAGAGAAACCGAGTGGATGCGTCGCGAGATGGAGATGGCCCGTAGAAAGCGGGATCTAATGCAAAAGGAATTGGAGATAGCACGCCGAGAAATCGAGGTAATGCAACGCTTCCAACGATTGAATATGTTGGCGATTTCGGGCCAACCGCTGCACAGTGGGGCAACTGTATAGGAACGTTGGACATTTGGACAAAACATGAAAGTTGAAATTCGACAATTGCATTCTATTTGCGAAATACTATTACTATTTCACTATTATGTTCAACAATGTTTTTCGATCTAGTGTCAGTAGTTATTCCAGAAAACCCAATACTAAATACTTTAGTAGAACCAGTCTTTTTCTTAATATGTATAGTGTCTAGGGTACATAAGGGTAGACACACGTAATGCTCAAGGGTTAAATAAAACAATACTTTTAATGAGTTTTGCAAAAGACACACTTTCGGTTTCGGATGCGACAAAGGACTGCTCGTCCGTGTCGCGGCGTGGCTTAATTCGGACGTCTTCGGGCGTCGTCGATAATTATCGTCTTACGACGTTCGTTTTCCCGAACGCACTCACGATCAAGGTTCTAGCGCGCGAATTTAAACATTATACCACAGTTCGGCCATCCTGACAGATGATTGCCCTCAATCATAACAATTTTTGTTTAAACAAATACTCGGTACATAAGGTATCAGTAACATAACTGTGACGTTGCACGAGGGGGAACTTGGCCAAACTATCTTCCAAGGACGATAGTGTCCACCAAGGCACGCACCTCTTCGGCACCCGGTCAGGCAATCGTTCTGGTCGCGCTTTTCAGATAATCGGAAAGGTATGAGAATTTACTTGGGAGCCAGGTGACTTACGGCCACCACTCGTACGACCAGGAAGAGATAGGAAAGTCAGGAATTAACAGGCCTGATCGGATGAACCGGCATAAGACCTCCGGCTAGACAGTCTCTTAAAAGAGTGACGGAGAGGCGGGGGTTCTTAGGTGAACAATACAAACATTCAATTTCGAGAGAGAGCACCCAAATCTTTCAGTTAACGAACAAAGAGAGTTTATTTTAAATTTTGAGAGTGTGTTGCGAAAAGGTAGATGGTAGGTCCGAGCGGTTACAACGATATAACTCCCGTCGCTTAACGCGATCATACAAGGGGCGTGATGTTACGCCGCTCGGCTCACATTCAATCAAACAGGATATCTCTTGGCAGATAACTTCTGATACAATTATTCGAAATGGGAAAAATTGTTCGTATATACAGATTCGAAATATTACAGAAAATATAACACGTAATACAAAAGTTCTCAACTAATACGCGCCTTCAATAAGCAGAGAATAAGACGCCTCGCCCTTGGCGGAGGTCGCGCGCATACACAAAGACTACGTCGTACGAACGCAAGAAATGAGCGTTGGAAATATACGAAAAGAGAATATTTCTATAACGGAATATTCCTCAAATACACGCTTTACATAGAAAGAAAAAGAAATTTACAAAAGATATTACAGCAATAATAAAAGACAAAAAGGGCTCAAGTGGTCGATACGTGACGAGGTCGTCGTATTGAGAGGCGATCCACGCCGGCAAGGTCAAAGTCTCTACAATTAATAAATGGGAAATACCCGAGGAGGAATCGATATCGCAAAATCGACGAACTATTCTTTATTCAACGATTGCTTCTACCGTGTGTGCCGTGGCCACGCGCCGGCGGTACTAATACGGAGAAGACAATACTAAATACAATTTACTCAAAATCCTCCACGGTCCCATCACCAGTCAATAAAATTGTGATTCAGAAAAGCACCCGACTTCATCGTCGCTTACCGTACTCGAAGACTCTTTCTTTGTCTATTTGGTTCGCAGACAATGTCCTTCCGCCACAGGCGGCTAACCTTCCTCGGACAGATCGCTCAGGAACGCTTCCTTCTTCTTTGCTCGTGTATATCACCCGCGAGAATTTAGGGAAGAGAAGCTGACTAACTTATACAAGACAATACTCGATAATACAATACTCAAGAACAAGTTCTAGTTTAAACGATACTAACGAAACGTGACCGATCAGGTCGACGATCGAACCACGAGAGAGCGAGCACGCGTGCCGTACGCACGATCGAGGCTCGTGCCGGTCCATCACGTGACCCGCCGCAGGTACGCATCAAGTACAGGTATTGTTCGTCGCCAAAATGTCGCTTACGATAATTTTTACGCTCACTCAGATACCACACACCCACTCGATTATCACCGACACTTTAGAACACTTCCTCCTTTTTCTCCTCCTCTGTAGGCATTTCCCGTTCGGAAATTTGCTGAATAACTCGTTCTTTCCGATTTTCCGACGGTTCTCGGATCCTTATACTTTTCTAGCCGCTTTGATAGAGATTGCCCTGGCGAACGGGTGGGGAGGATGCGACGCCGATTAACGTTCTTCCTTCCTTGATATGCGGAAGCGTCGCAGGAGGTCCTTCCGGTGTCGGCTCATTTTTCCTTTACGGCCAATTAACGATGTGAGCGGTGAGCGGCGTCGATGCTGATTGGCGGTGTCACGCTACGTCACACCTACGATGTTCATCGGGTATCCCGGGTTGCCTCGACACAGGCGTTGCTCGTGACATAGGAAATATTTAATTAATACTAGATATTTATACTCTCTGGCCGCTTCGAGGGGCATTCACGTGTCTTCATTCTCTTGATTTGAATTTTTGGGTGGTTCTTGTGACCACGTCACATAACGTATCGTAACATAATGGTTGGTAACAACTAACATAAGGGTTTCATAACTTCGTAATAGATGACACAAAACATAAGTTTAAATACACATAAGTTTGACACTCGTTCCTGTCCATAAATTTCCATACAAAAGGTAACACTCAGGTAAATAGTACATAGCAAACATTTTTTTTTTTTTTCAAACCTTAATATCTAATTGCAATCTGCATGAATCCAACGCTTCATGTTCTCAGATTAACAAACTCCTTCAAAGGGTATTTGCGTCAACTGTTCGTTTTCGGGGTCACAAATAACGTATCTATCATTATCTAAAACCCGTTTTACCACGTATGGTCCTCGAAATTTAGGTAAAAGTTTCTTATTTACACCGGGTGTAACATCTACATTCTTAATCATCACATATTCTCCTAACTTATATTTAGTAGGAACCTTATGTTTCTTATCATAATACTGTTTATTATATGCACTACTAGCCTGCATTCGCGTAACAGATTTTGCTCTAATTTCATTAAAATCTCTATCTACCTTGTGTTGTTCTTCTAACATAACTCTTAACTCGTCATTAATACGTCCTGTTTGGTTAGTACCAAAAAGTAGCCGTGCAGGAGTATCTCCCGTCGAACGATTCGCCGTATTATTTAGAGCAAATTCAACATCGGCTAAGACATTGTTCCAATTTCCTTGAGTTTTGGTTAATTTCGCTAGCATAGGTGTCAACGATCTATTTATACGTTCAATTTGCCCATTTGCATGAGGCGTAACTGTCGCTATTAAGATATGTCGAATACCATATTGCGATAAAAACTCCTTAAACTTTAATGAAGTAAATGCGCGACCTCTATCACTTACAATTTTCTTTGGTACACTATATACAGTAAAATAGTTCCTTAAATGTTTAATTACCTCATCGGCACGCGTAGACGTAACAGGATAAAACTTAACGAATTTTGTAAAAGCGTCAATTATTTCGAAAATATATTTTTGACGATGTCCCGTACGTTCCAAAGGACCGTAATAATCGAGATGAATACAATCAAATGGAAGGTTACCCTTATCTGGACAATGTAGATTGCCTTCAATTCGAGTTGGAGTAGAATATGTTATGCACTTAATACAATTTGCAATAAAATGTTGCACTTTATGTTTCATATGTGGAAACCAATAAACGCGACTTAAATATTCGCAAGTCTTATTTATGCCTTGATGACCCACTTACTCGTGACTAGCTCGAATCACATTGTTTTCCATGGAAGATGGAACATAGAACAATAATTTATCTTGCATTTTCCTATATACTAATCCATTACTAAGTTCAAAGAATTTATCCTCCGTTTGTTGTAACTTAGTTTTAATACTGACAATTTCAGGATCTAAATTTTGCAAAATCGACAGGTTTCTTTCGAAACTATTCTCCGTAATTATTAAAGCAGAATAATTCCGACTTAAAGCGTCTGCATGATGCATACGTTCGCTTGGACGATGCTCCAACGTATAATCATAATTTCGTAGTAATAAAGATCACCTTAATATACGAGGATTTACTTCCTTACGTTCTAACGTTAATTTTAAACTATTCCAATCAGTCACTATTTTAAATTTGATACCTTGCAGATAAATTCTAAATCTTTCGAGAGAATACACAATGGCTAATGCTTCCAGCTCAAAACTATGATAACGCGATTCAGCTTGAGATGTTCGTTTACTAAAATATGAAATAGGATGAAATTTCCCGTCAGATTGTTTTTGCAACAACACTGATCCGTAACCATGCGCACTAGCGTCGCAATGCAACTCTGTTTCAGCTGAAACCGAATAGATAGCCAAAGTAGGTTCAGACGTAAGTAAGTGTTTCAACCTTTCAAAAGCACTTAATGATTCGTCATCCCATTTAAAATCTGTCTTAAACTTTAACAAATCATACAAAGGTTTAGCTATAGTAGCAAAATTGTTAATAAATTTGCGGAAATATGAAGTCAGTCCCAAAAAACTTTGTACTTCTATATAAGTTCTTGGAATAGGATAATCCGATATCGCACTAATATTATCCGCACTAGGTCGTATACCCTGTTCACTTATTCTATATCCTAAATAGGTTATCTCAGTCATTAAAAACGTGCACTTCGAAAATTTTAATTCTAAACAATTATTAACCATAATTTGTAAGACTTTATCTAAGATTTTTAAGTTATCACTTATAGTTTCCGAGGCTATTAATATATCGTCTATGTAAATAAGTATTTCCTCTTTCTCTATAAGCGGAAAAAAACAGTATTAATATAACGCATAAAAAATGATGGTCCATTTGACAATCCAAATGGCATGTGTGTATACTCGTATTGGCCCATAAACGTTACAAAAGAGGTATACTCGACAGACGATTCCTTTAATTTAATATGGTGAAAAGCATCTTTTAAATCGAGTTGAGTAAAATATTTCTTACCACGTAAGCAATCTATTTGGTCTTCTATACGAGGAATTGGGAAATTATCCCGAAACGTAATTTTATTCAATTCTCTATAATCTATTGCCATTCTAATTTGTCCATTTTTCTTTCTAACCAATACAATCGGACTACTATATTGCAATTTGCTCGGTCGAATAATTTTTCTACTCAATAAGTCTTGTATGATTTCTGTTACCGCTATTTCTCAGTGTACGAAAGACGTCGCGGATTAAAGTAAAATGGACGATGGTTTGGCTTGAGTATCAATTCCATTTCTAAATTAACAACAGGTAAATCTGGACGCGGTGATTTTTCGTACCGATCCCGAATCATATTTTTTACCTTATTTTGAGTTTCCCAACCTAACTGCTTGTTTATCTTAAGATCATTAGAATTTATCGTTGGTTGATTGTCGCTTACGTTTATATGCAATATTTCAAGAATAGCAGAATCAATTTCTGGCTTGCTTCTATTTTTGCTAATTTTTACTGTTTTCCCAAACTGAACTTCAATACTTTCATGCGCAATAAAATCTCGTCCCAACAAACATTCGCAAGACATAGTCATTCGAGGTACTATAAGAAAATCGATAAAAACTTCACAATCCTGTACTCTAACTTTTTGCTTTAGCCGCCCTAATATTTTAATCGGACTTCGATTTATTCCTTCAAATTGCGAATTATTTAAATAAGGATATATAGTTACATTAGTCGGTATTTGCGCTTCGCCTAATAAAGAAATAGGACTGCCAGTATCTAATACCGCTACCTTACCGCCAATATCTAAGTTCACCGGTGAAGTATAAGAAGGAATTAGCGCATCATTTATTTCAACTAAACGTGTCGTCTTGACTTCAGCTGGTGTCATGGTTGGTCGTGGTTGAACTGCAATCTTCCGGCGAGGACATAACCGTTTCTGGTGATCCATTGCCCCACAGATATAACACGAACCTCTCTCACGTTTCGGCTTCGGACACGATGACATCCCATGGCCTACCTCGTTACAGTTGAAACAACGCAAAACACCGCTGCGTGTTGCGTCTCCCTTTGTCTCGCTGATCGACGATGACGCTCGATTCGCGGATACCGCCTTCCCAGCCGTCTCCGTACGATTCGATGCGTATCTTCCGGGTTGAGAACCTCTCATCCTAACTTTATTGAAAATTTCCAACTTGTCCCTCAATTCTTTTAAATTACGAGCTTCATACAAGAAAGTCTTTTGATTTGGATCATCCGTAATTCCGTCACTCACATACTGTATGAGAGCTGCTGTTTCGATTTTCCCTCGAGAAGCTAGCTCTTTCATTGCTAAAAAGTATTCCTGAACAGACTCGTTTTGTTTGATCTTCCTTTTATAAAGTTTTTGATGTAACTCGGCACTGGTTAATTTTTTCGAAAATTCACTTAACAAACGTGACTTAAATTTCTTCCATGAGGTTAAATCCCGTTCACCCCGTATGAATAACTTCGCCAATCCCAAAAAAGATTTCTTGGCAAATAATAATTTTTGCATTTCCATCCAACCAAATAACGTAGCATTATCCTCAAAATCTGAAATCCACATTTCTACAGGATACTCATTGTCCCCACTGAACGACAGAATAGTGTCTTCTATGTCGCGAAAACTTAACGTAAATTTGGGCATCACTGGCGCTTCCAACTGTTCCACGGCCCGTTCCGCCCCTGTTTCTATGTTCTCTTCTTCGTCTTCCCCTACGTCTTCTTCTTCCTCCTCATCGTCTTCTTCCTCTGTCTCCTCTTCGTTTAATGCGTCGTTTAGTAATTGTAGATTTGTTAAATGTTCACAAATTCTGAATGCTAAAGTTTCCATGTCTCCGTTATAATCTAATCTTGATATATTACAAATCGCCGTTAAGTCTCCAGCGGTCAACATATTTTTCACCCACGTAACTTTCTCCTTGTATTCATTCGAATCTTCCACAAATTCAAATCCCGAAAATTCTCTTAAACGACTTCTATTTTCGATCACCTTCATTTCCGAAAACGAGGTTATGTAAGGCTTTGATCGCTTTCGTTGATGCTGCGGAAATATTTTCATGCACTCCCGGAATTTGACGTAGAGTGGTCATTTTCAATAATGCTACTCGTTGCATAAATATTTAACACAAACTACTATACACAAAATATCAATCACCGATCTAAGATGATACACTGGCGAATTTCCGCGAATCTGCGTAATGGCTGCCCACGCTTCTGGAACAATCGATTCTCTCAATATTTTTCTAATGTCCGCTATCCGAATTAATCATCCACTAATAGGCTTCGTTGATCACTAATCCCACTTCTGAAAAGCTGTAGTGTCTAGGGTACATAAGGGTAGACACACGTAATGGTCAAGGGTTAAATAAAACAATACTTTTAATGAGTTTTGCAAAAGATACACTTTCGGTTTCGGATGCGACGAAGGACTGCTCGTCTGTGTCGCGGCGTGGCTTAATTCGGACGTCTTCGGGCGTCGTCGATAATTATCGTCTTACGACGTTCGTTTTCCCTATGGAGGGTAGAGGTAAGGAGGATCATCTCTTATGGGACTTCAGTCGTAAAAGTGTCCGCGAAAAACCGTAAAATAGTAGTTCCATAAGTGGCGCTGATGAGCAATCAGAGTACCTGTGAACTTGGCAGTTATTGATGAAGTGAAGTATGCCAAAGGGAAATAGCAAAATGTAAAAGTCGTTGTATCGAATAGAGTAGTTGATAGAAATACAGTAAATGAATATTCAATTGATTTACCAAGTTATGGTCCGAGACCACGTATATGCGTCACGGCCATATTATAGAAGAAGAAGGAGAATAAGAATAACACAATAGAGAACGTAATGTTTTATATTTTATATTATTTGTTAATTGTTTCAAGAGTAATTTAATTTTTTTTCTTTTTTAATTGTTTTATAGAACATTTATATGATATTACCAAGATGGTGAAGGTTTGTGCAGTGAAGAGTTGTCCGAGTGCTCGAAAAAGTAAAATCAAAACGAAAGATACGCATTCTGTGTCTTTTTTTCAAGCAAAGGTATGGGAATAATAAATTTTAGTACTCATTATAATCTTAAAATTGAAAAGATAATAATAATATTAGTTTTGTATGAATGAGTAAAATTCATTAATTAAATTGTATTAATCATTACAAGTTCATTTGCATTGTTATATAGACACCATCGAGGTTACAACGTTGGGGGGAATCTTTGGGTATACCATTGAAAGCATCAGATTTAATTTGTCAATTCCACTTCCTAGAGAAAGCGCTCGCTAATCCCTTTTCTTATGAGAGTACAGGATAGTTGATTGCGGCCGTTTGACTGTCGCTATCTGGCCGTCGGGATAATTTTTTCTAAAATACCGATTACATTAAAACTCGTTTCTGCTCAAAAAATAAAAATGTTTTTTCGTTCGTCATGTATTGCTTCCCTGAAAAATTTTTAAAAAATTTACGCTATTAGTTATCTCTATTTTACATACTTTTTCAAAGTTTGAATTGTTTGCCTATTATAGAAGATTTTTTATGGATTTTTTAATGTTTAACATGACCGCCATTTTGAAACCAGAAGTTGAATCAATTCGAAATTGGGGTGCAGTTCCGAAAAGGTCCCACCCCCGATTGAGCTCATTTTTTGTGTGAAGTTAGTATACATAGAGATAAGTAAAAAACCAAAAGGATTTTTGGCGCGTCGCAACCGTTTTGGAATTATCGGGTTTTTTATTTTCGATTTTCGATATCCGTGAAAATAATGTTAAATCCATGGAATTTTAATGAAAATTGATTAATATGTATACAAAAAAGCATAAAATATCTAAATAAATCTTTCACTAATGTATAATAATAATAATGTTATTAAAAAAAAAAAGTGCACGTGTCGAGACTCGATCACGGAACCTTTGGGTTACTAGGCTAACCCGCTATCGCGGGTAAACGAAGTCCCCTTGTTAGTTCAATACATTCCGCAAGATGGATTCTCAATAGAATCCTTCTCGTTGTTGAATTATTGAATTAAAATAATATATGTTAAATTTTATTAACTTAAACTCTGTTTCTGTTACTGCTATCTTTTGCTGCTATTTGAATCTATTTGTCACTGGTATCTTTTGCTGCTATTTGAATATATTTCAGTTGTATCTGCTTGAATTAGATTGACGGGAGAATTGAAACTTTATTGAAGAAAACTCTTTCGTTACTGCTATCGTTATTTGTATCTATCTATTTCGAATTGAAATGGATAAATTGTATAATTTTCAGAAGTTAGCTATGATTATGAGTGATCATAGAAAAACTTTACAATGGTTGAGAGACATTGAACTAATTCCATCAACTCGTTATTGTAATAAACATAAAAAACGAATGTTTTTAGATGAGGATCGGTTTTCTTGTGGTTCATTTAGATGCAGAAAAAAAGGCAAACATGACCACCAATTTGCCGTTGCACAGAATACATGGTTCGAAAATTGTCATACCTCAGTAGAAATTTGTATTCTAATTACTTATTGCTTTTCAATTAATTTAAGTTTTGATCAGACAGTTAGGGAATGTTCTATCAATGACGATGAACAAATTTCTCGCGAAACAGTTTCGGATCGTTTCTCTTTCTGTCGAGAAGTTTGTATGATAGCATTAGATGAACAGTTTGAGGATGAAGGATTAATTGGAGGTGAAAACGAAATTGTTGAAATTGACGAATGTAAAATTGGTCGTCGAAAATATCAACGAGGAAGAGTAGTTGAAGGTTCATGGATCTTAGGTATGCTTCATCGGAATCATCCCCATCATTACCGATTAGAAATTTGTCCGAATAATAAACGAGATAAGGATACTCTGATTAGTTTAACTAAAAAACATGTAAAGCCAGGAACTACAATTTATACAGATTGTTGGAAAGGGTATATCGATTTAGAATCTCATGGATATAAGCATTTTACAGTAAATCATTCCGAAGAATTTGTAAATGAAAAAACTGGAGCTCATACTCAAAACATAGAATCCTCTTGGCGGTGGATGCGTAGGCAGTTATCTCGAGGTGGTGTCCATGCAGATTCCTTAGATTCCCATATATGTGTGAATTTTTGTGGCGTCGTCGTCTTAGGAAACTAAATCGCGATGCTTTTATTCAATTATTGATGGATATAAAACGTGTTTATCCAGGTTATATACAAAACTCCAGACCCTACCCAGAATGAGTTTGCGTTTTCATGTCTGAAAAAAAGTGATTTGGGTGGGGTTGGGTCTTGGTTGCACCGTCAAAAGTATTTACAGCAGATGTATGATTAGGACTATTTTCATATTTAAAAAAAAAGTCATTTGGGTAGGGTTGGGTCTTGGTTGCACCTATAAAAGTATTTACGGCGGCATAAAAATGTGCAGATTGATATTATTATTATTATTATTATTATTATTATTATTGTTATACATTAATGAGAGATTTATTTAGATATTTTATGCTTTTTTGTATACATATTAATCAATTTTCATTAAAATTCCATGAATTTAACATCATTTTCACGGATATCGAAAATCGAAAATAAAAAACCTGATAATTCCAAAACGGTTGCGACGCGCCAAAAATCCTTTTGGTTTTTTACTTATCTCTATGTATACTAACTTCTCACAAAAAATGAGCTCAATCGGGGGTGGGACCTTTTCGGAACTTTATCCCGAAATTGTTAGTGGATCCTCGTCGGGTGTAACTGGATTTTCCGTGTAAATTTTACTTCGATTCGTTCAGCCGTTTAGACGCAAGGGTGGATACACACACACACACACACATTTAGATATTGCTATGAAACGTAAAGATCCAAAAGGGTTTTTGGATATATCGAATAGTTTCGGAGATAATCGTCCGTTACACTTTTTGCTCGATCGAGAGCATAAGGAACTCCCTGCGGTCGTGCCTAAAAATCAACGTGTTCGTGAAATTTGTAAATTCAATTTTTGATAAGTTATTGACAAGTACCAATTTAACCCATCGTGTTCCAGAGGTGCGTCTCAGGCACCACTCGCATCGAGGCGTCTAATCGAGGGATAATGGTGTTTATTTATAAATTGTTTTTTTTTACCGAAAAATTTAACTGGAGCGCAAAGGGTTAAAAATAAATAAAATATTTTTTATTAAGCTTTATAGAATTAGAGAATGCAAAAAAATGTTAATCCTTGTAGTACCGAGGCGAAAAACGAGCACTTATGCGAAGATAACAGAACGAATTTGACGAATCTGTTAAGGTTCTGGCTTTTGGGGTTCAGGAGGGTTTTTAATGTTTATTTTTTTTTGTTTTACCAAAAAAAGAATGATATTTAAAAGATTCAAAATGCAACGTATCTTAGAAGAAAGGGCGAATAATGTAATCCGGTTATAACATTTAAAAAATTTATTTTGATAGCGCTTCCTCGCAATGCGAAGAATAAGGCGGCACCGCATACGCAACGATATATCGTCGTCCGGTACTACAAAGGGTTAATCCTAGTTGTACTCCAATTATTGTTTTAATGCGCTTCTCGCAACCCTGATCTTGATAACTAAGTTAATCTTAAATTTTGGAATAATACTTATTCTTATTTAGCGATAATATATTAATTACTATAAGTCTGTAATGAATTGATCAACCTTTCAAGTTTTGTAATTGATTCGAGATAATAAAAAAATTTAATAAGAAAACAATTATTAATATTTAATAGCATAATGAAATAGCAATTTCTTAATGCGGTGTGGTTTTTTCCAGAAACTGCAATTGAGACAGGCGATATTACACGCAAAAGCGAAATGCGCAAGAAAATCGAAGCTTTTTGTGCAAGAGGCTATCAAAGAATTGCCTACAGAATTTCAAATTTTTGTAACTTCCTGCTTCAAAGCTGCACAAAAAGAAAATATTAAAGGTAGGCGATATACATTAGAGTGGATCTACGAATGTATACTAATACGATTGAAAAACAGAAATACGTATGAACTTCTACGAGCACGGAAAATATTGCCACTTTCAGCGTTAAACACCTTAAATAAATATATAAAAAAAATCGGTTGCTCAGCTTATGGTTTTCAATCATCAACTTTTAAATGTTTAAAGGAGACATTGAGAACTACGGAACAATCGAACAAACGTGGTTCAATTCTAGTTGATGAAATGAAACTGAGCGAGAACATCTGTTTTAATACAGAGACAATGAAATTTACCGGATTCGTAGATTTGGGACGTCACACCCCTGAGGAATTAAAGAACGAAACAGCAGATCATGCACTTGTTTTCAAGTTTGTGCCTTTTCGAGGCAGGTGGACACAAGCCTTGGGTTGTTTTTTATCCAAAAACGCATGTACAAGTGTCCCACTACATAAGTTGATTTTGGAGTGCATAATCTTGTTAGAAAACAGTGGAATTCATGTGGATTGTGTTGTGACTGATGGGGCAACGTGGAACCGGGGTGTTTGGAAGATTTTAAATATAAATGAAAATAATCTAAGCTGTGAGCATCCATGCAATAGCAAACAACGATTGTGGATGATATCAGATTTCAACCATTTAACAAAATGTTTCCGAAATGGTATAATTAATGAAAAATTTGCAGAGTTCATGGTATGACTATTTCCAAAAACTATACAGGATGTCCGCTTCCTATATGTCAGGAGCTAAATCACGTGTAGCCAGGAATAAATAAAGCCGAAAGGAGTCATAAAAGGTAACATAAGGTAGGTAAATTAACAAGTTATTAATTATAAGAGATTGGCATATCACGACGCGCGGAAGCGGTAGGCGGCGAGCCGCGGCCATGCTAGTCTAGCGGCGCGAGACGAGTGGCGAGCGGGTGGGGCGCCCGAGCTCGTCTACATACGTGAGCCACGAACTCGATAATTAATAACTTGTTAATTTACCTACCTTATGTTACCTTTTATGACTCCTTTCGGCTTTATTTATTCCTGGCTACACGTGATTTAGCTCCTGACATATAGGAAGCGGACACCCTGTATAATGCGAAAGCGTCTTCAACAAAATGTAGATAATTATTTCTTTTAGACACCTTATGTAATGGTAAAAAAAAACATTGGGAGGCTGTTCTTTCAAAAGAAAATTATTATCAACCTAATCTCAAAATAGCACATAAATTATCACCAGTACATTTAAATCCAAAATGAGAGAGATGCCCTTTATATAAAAGAAGATTGTCGACAAAGACAGGTGACAATCACTTCATTATGAGATTTATTTTTTATTAGATGTACAATAATGTTACGAAATTTATTTCTTCAAAAAAAGAACTCCACTTTCCATTAAACATAAACTGTAAATTAATCATCTCTTACTGATGTATGAATGTCTAGGAATTACTGTTCTGTTGGACAATTCACACAATTTTGATTAAATAATTTTCGCTTCAGATTGACAATGATAGCAACTCCAAATGCTATATGCATGCAGGTATTGAATATGAAACGTGCTAGCTGTAGTTATTTTATGGGTTACTGTTGGAGCGAAATAGTTAAATTGTTCGTGCTCGCGCTGTTAGCCGCGCCATCGCTACCTTGTACATACTCGATACCGCTCGAATATTTCTCTTGCCGAAACCGTTCCCGTGTTTACAGTCTACGTCATCGCTCGCGACTCTTTGTCCATTTAAATGTATCAAATACTAACGTCTATGTAAACGTGCTGAACGCTCTCGACCGTCAGTACGACGTATACTTTTGAAATACACGCATCGCTCTATTTTTCTCTATAAAGATCTTTTTCACCTATCTCATCTCCTCGCTTACCGAATCAGTTCTCTAATCTCTCGACTCTATCTCTATACATTACTGGTCCTTCGAGCCGGATTCTGTAAGCACCTGTGTTAAAAAGTAGTGTGGAAAAGATCTCGTGAAGTTCTCTCGTGCGATTTCGTTTCGTCCTCATCGATTCGTTTACGCAATTCTCTAACGAACTCGATTCGTCACGCGAGTGAACTATCATCCTCAATACTCGAACGATAAGCTCAAATAAAAAGTGCAGTCTTCTCTCTATTTTTTTTCGTACTCGTTGTTCGCAAGACCGTGAGCCGGTGTTTACGCGAGTGGTGTGGCTCCCGGTGACGGTTTAATTCAAATTCGACCTCGACGATCTCGAAAGCGTAATCGTTTTTAGTGACGTGTGCTCTTCTAAGTGCTTCCAAAATGAGTTCGACGAACCTAGATTATCTCCTCGAGCAACAAAACGAGCTCTTCGGTTTTATTTCTCGCGCGGTGGAAAACCTGCGGAAGATAGGCGCGGAAAATATCGTCCATCAAAGAGTGCAAGGTCGCCTCAAAGCTCTCAGGACGAAATGGGAGAAATTTCAGGCAAATCACGACATCATCTGCGCCGGCAAAGTCACGCTCCAAGCAGAAATGCAAATGAAGGTCGCGAATCTACCTTACTTCGCGGAATCGTTATTCTCGCAATGCGAAGAGAATTTTCTCGATGCGGAAGAAACGATGACCGCTCTGTTCGACAGACTTTCGACCGAAGCAGCTCGCGCGAATCCTTCTCCCGTGCCCGCGCCCGTACACGGACTCGACGCGCCTCTAGGACCTCGTCTTCCTCGGATCGACCTTCCGAAGTTCAACGGCGATTACGTCGAATGGGTTCCGTTTCGTGACCTCTTCTCCTCGTTAGTTCGCGTTAATACGAGGATCTCGAACGTGGAAAAACTTCAGTATTTGAAGTCGAGTTTGACCGGAAGTGCTGCTCAACGCCTTAAAAACGTACCGTTGACGGAAGGCCACTTTCAAATGGCTTGGGACGATCTCGTGGCGTTTTATGATAACAAACGCTTGCTAGTCGACACCGCTCTCCACGCTCT
This sequence comes from Ancistrocerus nigricornis, assembly GCA_916049575.1. Taxonomy (NCBI): domain Eukaryota; kingdom Metazoa; phylum Arthropoda; class Insecta; order Hymenoptera; family Vespidae; genus Ancistrocerus; species Ancistrocerus nigricornis. Next base: position 16,973,256 of record OU696665.1, read on the forward strand.
AATCTCGCCGAAACCGCTCACCCGCGAATCGGCTACGGACATCGAACGACTGCACTCGGGCGTCAAGCAAGCTCTCGGATCTCTCAGCGCACTCGGACGTCCTATAGACAATTGGGATGACATCGTGGTCTACCTTACCGTACGTAAACTCGACGCAGCCTCGATAAAGGATTGGGAACGCGAACTCGGAGACTCCACCGAACCTCCAACGTGGAAGCAACTCGAGAAGTTTTTAATCGCGTGCGCTCGGTCTCTACAAGCGTACGAGCGAACCGCTGGAAAAACGCGCATCGCCGCGCAAGCTCCTTCAACTTCTCGACCAGGAAGTGTCAAGACGCATCTCGCTACCGCCACGTCTCCTCTCGCACAGGCGTGCGCTCTCTGCGGAGCTGACCATTATCTTTCGTCTTGCCCCGCCTATTTAAGCAAAACAACGGATCAGCGTCATGACCTTCTCGTACAGAAGAAGCTTTGCTTCAACTGTCTAGGACCGCATCAACTGAAAGCTTGCCGAACGCGAAAACGATGCCGAACGTGCGGTGCTCAACACCACACGTCGATTCACCGCAACTCCACGGTCGTGCCTTCCGCTACCATCGCTCAAGCACCAGTGCAATCGACAAGGACCGCGACAACTTCGGAAGCGTCGAATTCGCGTTTCGAACAACCGAAGACGAGTGGACCGGCTACGAGTAACGTTGCTCAAATCGGAGCAGACGAGCGTCCTCCCGTTCTTTTGGCCACCGCCGTCGTCAAGGTCATCTCGCGTTACAGAGAAATACTCGAAGCTCGCGCTCTCCTCGACCAAGGATCGGAGATTTCTCTCGTAACCGAATCGCTCGCTCAGCGTCTCCGACTTCCGCGCTCGCGATCCTCGATTCCGATCGTCGGTATCGGCGCCGATTCGCCGCGTTCGTCTCGTGGCTCCATCACGATCAGCCTCCACTCTCGCGTACAACCGTCGTTCTCGTGCGAAATACGCGCCTCTGTCCTGCCGAAACTCACGGGATACCTGCCGTCGACCAAAATATCGGACGTTCGCTGGCCACATCTAAAGGGTCTCGAACTCGCGGATCCGGACTTCTCAAGGCCAGGACGCATCGATCTCGTACTCGGAGCCGACGTCTACGGTTTGTTCCTAGAAGAAGGCATGCGAAAAGGTCCAACCGCAGCTCTTATCGCACAAAAAACATCTCTAGGCTGGATACTCTGTGACGGGCGTCACAAAAAGGGCAGATAAAATCAAGCTTTCGGAACGGCCGCTCTCGAGCCGCCGATCAGCGTTCCGCTACCTCCGTACCTCCGCTCATTATGGAAAATGTAGAATTCTTTTTAACTTTATTTTTGTATTTTTTTTGTATTTCTTAAACTGTACGACGTCGCCTCGCAACACCGAGAATCCATCGTTGGAGCTACACGTGCCATCGGAGCCATCGATACCGAATTATCCGAATAAAACTGTATGCCGAGGGCCTCCGAAATTCGTCATCCGGCCCTGCGACGCTCGGCAACAGGAGCAGCGTCGAAGCGAGCCCCCGAATCGCCGTTGGAACGGAAGCAACGGTTTGGGCTTCTAGTATCTTCGATAGGCGGCCGCGGAGGAAAATTCGAAGAATTGAAGTATCGACGCTCTACCCAATTATGCTCCGGAATACGGAAGCGCGAGTAAGCGAGCGAGGCGTGTCATCCGACGACGCGGTGATTCGGCGACATGATCCGCTATTGTTTGTCATCGACGAATTAGAATATAAGCGATTTCGGAGCGAGACGATGCGAGAGCTACGAGGGTGGACACTCGAGAGCCGCCCGTCCTTAGAACAAGTAGTCCGGTCTTTGCATACTTTTCTGTTTTCTTTGTCTTTTGGAAAATCGTAACGTATAGTGTAGTTTTGTAGCTTCATAAAGAACTTATAAAATCAGTAGTGTCCAGCGCGAGGTTCGCCACAGCTCCTGCCCACCTAAATAGAGGAGGACGATGTCCTCGGTTAGCGCTCGCCCGATCTGCGAAATATAAGCGAGGTGAGGTCGAGATTTCGGTTGGCGAAATGCATTTATTATAACGATTTTCTTTTTCCGAGCTAAGAGTTATGGTGTGTCAAGTCTCTTTTCATTTTTGGTAGTGTTGCGTGTAATGATTCGGCTATCTTTGTCTTCTCTCTTATTATCTTTTTGAATATCAGTATCGGGAGTAGTTTACTCCGCCGTTGTGACTTTTTTTGTGCCTTTGAAGTGATTCGGTAGCGTAATACGGCCTGTTTGAAGGACGAGACAGAGCTGGGCGTTATTCAAATAAATTATTTGAAAAATAATAGTTAAGATAATAAATTATTTTATTTGGCTACATGTTATTTGAAATAATCATGCATTAGTTTATTTGAGGAGTCAAATGATTTTTTGATAATTATTTTGTTATTTGACATTCAAATAAAATAATTTTTCATTTTATTTTTTATTTGATCAAATATTTATTCAAATAATTTTCAAATATTCTCTATTTTCACGTCAACATCGTCAAGTGCGTCTGAAGTATAGATTTTTGTATATAAAGTCTCACGCATTCAATTCAGAATACATAATATTGAAGAGTAAGTATAGAGAAGCAAGAACACTTTTAAAAGCAAATGAGGTTACAGAATGAAAATTCCTCCTCTTTTGACAATTATTTGTTATTTTATTTGATTAAAGTAATAGAAATAAAATATTATTTGAAAATAATTTATTTGAATACACACGAGATAAAAATAATTCTCCTATGTTATCCGTAAAATAAAAATAATAAAGTATTTGAAATAATTGAGTATTTGAAATAATTATTTGTTATCTTATTTCAAATAAAATGTGCCCAACCCTGGGACGAGAAGGACACGTTGGTCAGTCGGTACGCGACGAGCCGATATCGTTGGGCGGCCGCAGGCGTGATTCCTCCGTCGATTTTATTATCTTTGCGTCTCCTGGTAAAGCCTAGAGTACCTTTCTCTCTTCTTTCTGTTTCGGTATCTTTATCTTTGACGACGTACGGTAAGTCGGGCGTGCGGCGTAGAGAAGAGGCCGCGATATCCCCCTTCCCGCCAAGACCGTTCCGCGCTTTCGTCCTTTTACCCGCTTTCTATCGTCTCTGGTGGTCCGTTGGACGGTAGAAACCGCGGAAGATTATTGAACGACCATTGTCGTTATTTTTCTGTATCTTTTATCCGCGAGAATTATCTTGAGCCGTTTAAATTACGCTACGTAACCGCCCTTCCGCCGAATTGTCGGGAACGGATTCGCGGCACGATCGAATTCACTCAAACGTTGACATATCTTTTTCTCTTTTCGCTACTTATAAAAATTATTTGGTATCTCTGGTTTTGCCGTATCACGATACGAGTTCGTAGGAGGAAGCGAGAACGCTCTCCTCGAATTTCTTATATGTAACGCTCACTTCGTCACACCATAAACTCGACGTTCCGTCGCCCGAGTGGCTTTTGGATTGATTTATTGTATGTTTGATTAAGCACTGATTGATTTATTGTTTATTTGATTAGCTCTGTATATTTTTTTTTGGTAAATATGCTGTTTAGGGGAACCACCTCCAATGACCTTGACCTTGATATATATTGTTGCGACCGGCCGTTCGCGCCTTTTTCCGCGGAGGGAAGTTGGCGCTTCGTTCCGAGTCGGCTCGCATTGCTGTCAAGAGGGTTGCCACGGCCGTGTTTACAGGGGCCGACTGTCTTTGGTTCTGAGAAGGATCTCGTAGCGAACGGACGTGTTTTCGGAAGCTGCTACCGGAATTATTTATACCCGATCGCTCTTGTTGTACCATTAAGCTTGTTCCTTGTTCTGCGTTTATAAATAAAGCTTCTTGTTTCTTTGCACTCGCGTTCGCGGACTACATTTTTGGGGGCTCAGCCGGGATAAGAGAAAGTGTTCGTGGCCGCGAGTGAGTGTAGGGAGGTGATGGCTCCACGACGACTCCGACTGACGAGAGAGGAGAGCGGAGCCGGGGAAGCACGGCGCCGGCGACCGACGAGGGAGGAGGACGAAGCCGAGGAAACGCTACGCCGACGATCGACGAGGGACGTAGAGGAGGCCAGGGAGCCGGGGCTGATGGAAGTCATCGGCGAACTAAGAGCGGAGCTGGGACGACAGCGAGCTGACTTGGAGGCGGAGCGACGCAGGAATGAGGAGCTGCGGGAGCTGCTCGCCAGGGAGGCGCAGGGCTTTCCGGGCTTTTCGTCCAGTAGGGATGCCGCTCCCAACAGGTCAGGCTGTAGCGTTCCTGTTTTTTCGCAGAATCCCGATCGTGACTGTAATCCTGATTTTGACTTGAGATGTAGTAGGCAGACGATTCCGCGGACGGCTTCGAGCTCGCGTTTGGGGTACGCGGTGAAGCCGGATAATTTCGACGGGACGTCGCCTCTCCGCGAGTTTTTCACTCAGTTTGAGTTTGTTGCTAGGGCGAATTCTTGGGACGAGTCCGCGAAGGTTCTCGCGCTCGCGTCTAGCTTGAGGGGGAGGGCTCGCGCAGTGTTAGATTCGCTTAGGGACCCATTGAGCGTGACGTTCGAGGAGTTGCGGTCGCAGTTGGAGCTGCGCTTCGGGGAACGGTTGCACGCGCAGAAATCTTATACCGAGTTTAGCAATCGTAGGCAGCGCGCGGGGGAGGACTTGGCGTCTCTCGCCGCTGACTTGGATAGGCTCGTCCGGTTGGCTTATCCGGAGAGTTCGTTTGAAATACAGGATAAGATCGCGTGCGCGCAGTTTTTGAATGCGGTTGCCGATCCTTTTGTTAGGCAGACTCTTCAATTGGAAGGTGTGAAATCGTTGAGGGTAGCAATCGTCAGGGCTATGGAGGTTGACGGTATCAGGGAAGGGAATGGCGTAGGTTTCGCGTACGGCGATCCGGGAAGCGTTCAGTTTCGGGACACCCGCCAGGTTTTTGGAGCTCCGGCGAGGAATCAGCTGCCGCCGCAGGGTCCTAATCTCGAAGCGGGAGGTCCACCTAGGCCGGGCTTCTATGGAAGAGGTGCTCCACTGAAGAGGATCGATCAGGAGGCGCCTAGGCCGGGTCCGGTGGTGAATTCTTCTCGGAGCGGCTCGGATGGTCGAGGAGGTCGAGGAGCTACGAAAGGGGCTGGAGAATGCTGGCTTTGCGGCGAGAATGGGCATTTCAGGGCTGGATGTCCGAAGAACGTTCCTGGCAGGGGAAACTTCTGAGCGTCGGACTTGTGGGGTCGAGTTCGATGGCGGACGAAAGGCCCCGCGCGTTTAGGGCTCGGTTGGGACGGATAATTAGGAAACCCGACGCTTTTAGATTTGAGGGAGAGATAGGAGGGGAAGCTTGCACGCTTCTCATCGATACGGGTTCGGACGTTTCTTTACTGAGCTCGAGGTTCAAGCTTCCGTTGCGCGGGAAGACTTCGTTGTGCGATGCGCGGCTCCGTTATCCGACCGGGGAGACTCTCCGAGTGGGGATGGCGGTGGAGGCTCCAGTGAGGTTAGGGAAGTTGGAAGTGAAGTTACGGTTGTTGATCGCGGATATCGACGACGATTGTTTGCTAGGGTTGGACTTCTTATCCAAGGCGGGTTTGGAGGCGGAATTTAGGCGCGTAGTAGCGGATTCCGCCGAGTTGCGCGTTGCTAGGATTGTGGGACAACCTCCTGCGACGTTGGAGGGTGTTCTGGCGGGAAATTCGGAGAATTTGACGGCGGAGCAGAAGAGCGATTTCGAAGCCTTTCTTCTGCAATTTCAAGAGGTTTTCGCGGAGGATGCTGTTGCGGGAAGTTGTGGTGTTGTTGAGCATAGGATAGAGTTGACGGACGATCGTCCTATCAAGCAGGCGCCGAGGAGGGTTCCCTTGCATTTGAGGGACGAGGTCGGGAAGAATATTCGCGAGATGCTGGAGCAGGGAGTGATTGAAGAATCTTCGAGTCCGTGGGTTTCTCCGGCGGTTTTCGTCAAGAAGAAGGATGGTTCGATGCGTTTCTGTATCGATTATCGGAAGTTGAATTTAGTTACGAAGAAGGATTCGTATCCTCTTCCGCGTATAGATGATTTGTTGGATAGGTTGGCAGGGAACTCCTGGTTTACGACGTTAGATCTTAAAAGCGGGTACTGGCAGATCAAGGTTAGATCTCAGGATTAGGAAAAGACAGCTTTCTCCGTTGGTAAGGGGTTGTGGCAGTTTAAGGTTATGCCGTTCGGGTTATGTAATGCCCCTGCTACTTTCGAGCGTTTGATGGAACGGGTTCTACATGGTTTACTTAATGAGATTTGTTTGGTGTATCTGGATGATGTGATTATTTTCAGTAGGACTTTCGAGGGTATGATGGAGAATTTGTGTGAGGTCTTCGCTAAGTTATGTTCCGCTGGGTTAAGGGTTAACGCGAAGAAGTGCAGGTTTCTTGAGAGGGAGGTTAAGTATCTCGGGCATGTTATTTCGGAGAAAGGGGTGGCTACGGATCCTCTGAAAACGTCAGCCGTGGCCGGTTGGCCCGTTCCTCGGAATAAGAAACAGGTTAGGAGTTTCTTGGGTTTCTGCTCGTACTATAGGAGGTTTGTAAAAGGTTTTTCTTTAATTGCGAAACCTTTGTTCTTGCTGACTGAAAAGAATCGGCCCTTCGTTTGGGACCCGGAGTGCGAGGAAGCGTTCGTTAGGTTGAAACAGGCGTTGACGTCACCTTCGATTTTGGCTTTTCCGTTGAAGGGGCGGCAGTTTATTTTGGATACCGACGCTTCGAATCATGGGATAGGGGGTGTTCTGTCACAAATTCAGGAGGGAAAGGAGGTAGTTATTGCGTATTTCAGTCGCGTTATGAGTAAGGCGGAGAGGAATTATTGTGTCACGAGGAGGGAACTGTTGGCTGCGGTAGAGGCTATTAAGACCTTCGATCATTATTTGTGTGGTTCGAAATTTATTTTGCGTACCGATCACGCGTCTTTACGTTGGTTGCTTTCCTTCAAAGATTTGGACGGTCAGTTAGCTCGTTGGTTAGAGAGGCTCCAACGTTCTGATTTCGAGATCGTGCATCGTGGTGGGAGACTCCATGGAAATGCTGACGGCTTATCGAGACGGCCTTGTGCGGAGGACAACTGCAGCTACTGCGCCAAGAGGGAAGTGTTGGAGCTAGAAGCTGTCAGGAAGGTCTCTTTCGTGGAAGAAGGGACTTTGGATTGGCGCGGCTGGCAGAAGGAGGACGAGGTGATCCGGGTTCTGCTTCACGCTAAGGAGGAGGGGAGGAGACCGTGCTGGCAAGAGATCTCGGCGAAGGAACCAGCTCTGAAAGCGTATTGGGCGCAGTGGGATTCGTTGGAGGTCAAAGGGTGAACTTTGTATAGAAAATGGGAGCATCCTTCTCTTAGTTCTTCTGTTTATCAAGTTGTGGTTCCGAAGGGGAAGGTTGAGTGCGTGTTGAGGGAGGCTCATGATAGTCCGACAGGGGGGCATTTTGGGGTGAATAAGACTTTGGAGAAGGTCCGTAAGCGTTTTTATTGGATAGGTTGCAGGCAAGATGTGGAGGATTGGTGCAAGTCCTGCGGGATTTGTGTAGCCAAACGAGGTCCTAGCAAAAAGGGAAAGCATGAATTGCAGATTTATAACGTAGGAAGTCCTTTTGAAAGGGTTCAGATGGATATTTTAGGTCCGTTTCCTAAGTCTTCCCGGGGAAGTAGGTATTTGTTGGTGGTCGTAGACTGTTTTAGTAAGTGGGTAGAAGCCTTTCCTCTTAGGAACATGAGAGCAGGGACGGTAGCGGGGGTTTTTGTGGATCAGATTGTTTCTCGTCATGGTGTCCCGTTAGAGGTTCACACTGATCAGGGTAAGAATTTCGAATCAAAGCTTTTCCGTGAGGTTTCGGAGTTGTTAGGTATGAGGAAGACCAGGACGACGGCTCTGCACCCACAGTCGGACGGGCAGGTGGAACGTCAGCATCGGACGATCTTGGACTATCTGTCGAAATTCGTGGATAGAAATCAGAGGGACTGGGATAGGTGGATCCCGTTGTTTTTGTTGGCGTTCCGTTCAGCGAAGCATGAGGCTACGGGGATGACTCCGGCGGAGATGTGCACTGGACGGGATTTGAGGTTGCCTTTGGACCTGTTGCGAGGATGTCCACCTACTTCGGAGGAAGGTGTGCAGCCGCGTCCGTATGTCCGGAAGCTGAAGGACAAGCTGAACGAGGTCCATAGTTCCGCAAGGGAGCGGATGGAGCTCAGATCCTGCAAAATGAAGGCCTGGTATGATCGGAGGGCGATCAAAGGTAGCTTCCAGGAAGGGCAGAAGGTGTGGTTGTACAATCCCGTGCGTCGAGTGGGTTTGACTCCGAAGCTTCAGAGTGATTGGGAGGGTCCTTATGAGGTTCTCAAGAAGATCAATGACGTTGTCTTTTGCGTTGTGAGGTCTCCGGGGGGTAAGAGGAAGGTTGTTCATGCTGATCGGTTGGCTCCGTTTGTCGTTAGGGGAGGGGGGTAGAGGTCTCGTCGGTTTTTTCAGGTTAGGTTTTTCTCGTTTTTGGGGCTTTGTACTTTGTCGGGGATTCGTGTGGTTTTCGGTGGTGTTTGGTGTTGTTCGTCTTTCCTGCGGAGTTGTCTGCTATTATTTTGTTGTACAGTGTAAATAAGTTACCCGCCTGAGTGTGATTGCTAACGCTTTTGTGTGGGTGAGTAAATATAGCGGCTTAGGTAGGAGTGTGTGGAAGAGGCCCTACCACTGTCCTCCTAGGTTCTTAAACCGCCTCGACAAGGAAGTCTGACCCCGTCAGGCTTGTAGCCTGGACGGCCTATGTGGCTGGCTTGACCGGGGTTTGTTTTCGTCTGGGTGTCTTGAACTTGGACAAAAAATCCAATGTTCAATTTGGAACCCTTTCGAGCGGGGTTGGCCCTTTGTTCGGGGGGAGGAAGGAAGGATGGCGCGCGCACCCTAGCGGGGCAGCGTTGTCCGGGTTCGGCGGGGTGACTGTGACGTTGCTAATTGTAAGCTGTTGTAAATTTTAGTGTTTAAGTGTTCAGTTTTTCTGGCATTGCGAATTTTCGTTGCTAGATGCGTTCCGGTGGGGAGGAGTGTCCCGACGCGTGGAGCGGGACGTCGTTTGAGAAGAGGTCTGGTTGCGGAGGGAAGAGGGGCGACTGGGACGTCGAGTCCGGAAGGAGCTACGTTGGAGTTGGTGAGCGGGGAGCCAGGAAGGGGAGACTGGGGCGAGCCAGGACCCTTCCGCGAGGTGTCGGAGGACAGCGGGAAGCGGCGGGGACGTCCCATCAGCCCGGAGCTTGTTTGGAACGCGGAGTCCTGCCGAGTACCGCCGATTTCCCAGGGGTTTTTGGCATGGTTTTCCCTCTGGGTGGAGCGAGTTAATGCTCCAGGTGAATACCGGGTCGGTTAACGGCAGGGAAGGGCCCATGGCAGTCCACCGCTCCCCATGCCGCCGGTACTCAGGGCAGGAAGAAGAGAGAAGATGGAAGAAAGGACAGCGAGCAGCAGCCCCTAGTTGGGAGACGGGCCCCGCTTTAGCCCCAGGAAGGACGTCTGGTTGGAGTTCGGGACAACGAGGCGGAAATTCCCGCAGGAGCGGACGAACCGGCCGGCGTTGGAGCTTCTGGAGCCGACGTCTTGGGGCAGGAAAAAGTTTGGGATCAGCCCGCCTGACGATACTCCGATTGTCGGGGCGACAATCTGAAGAGGAGGGGGTTGGTGTTGCGACCGGCCGTTCGCGCCTTTTTCCGCGGAGGGAAGTTGGCGCTTCGTTCCGAGTCGGCTCGCATTGCTGTCAAGAGGGTTGCCACGGCCGTGTTTACAGGGGCCGACTGTCTTTGGTTCTGAGAAGGATCTCGTAGCGAACGGACGTGTTTTCGGAAGCTGCTACCGGAATTATTTATACCCGATCGCTCTTGTTGTACCATTAAGCTTGTTCCTTGTTCTGCGTTTATAAATAAAGCTTCTTGTTTCTTTGCACTCGCGTTCGCGGACTACAATATTGTCAAGCTCAACGTCCTGAGTAACCTTCAAAAGGTTTTAGCCGTCGCTCGTTGTTTGTTAAAAAGTTATTAACAAAATAACTTTAATAAGTAAAATCGATCTTTTTCGAGACTGGGTTTGGTTTAATGACTTTGTACGGGTCAAGTTAAAAAGTTTATTCCGTATTAAGTGGTATCAACGGGTACATCAAGCGCATAATTTCGACAAAAGCGTTAATACGTTCATTGAAATTGTATTTTCTTTTAAATAAGAATTTCGCAATATAGTGCGTAAAGTGATGATCGCGAATAACATACCAAGTACGAATCTCGACAGAAAATATCAAAACAAGATGGTAGGTGTTGGAATATTTGTATACAACACGTACATGCTGCTCAAATCAAAACAAGATGGTAAGTGTATACTATACCCACTTATAATTATATTTTAAATTACTCGGGTAATAACATATTAAAAAATTACCGTTTGATCAGTGACGTGTGGCCGCGGCCGTTAGGCCAAGACCCACCCCCAACTGAACCACCTTTCTATCTTCCTTCTTTCTGTAAAATACATTTGACCTAAAATTATGATATATATGTATACATATACCTTATATATATAAGGTGGTTAAAGATAAAAAGGTGGTTCAGTTGGGGGCGGGTCTTGGCCTAACGGCCGCGGCAACACGTCACTGATCAAACGGCAAAAAAAGTGTGTTTACGCAACCCAGACCCAACCCAGACTCAAATTTTACGCGAAATAAGTGTTACATTTTGCAAATTTCTTTTGTTAACAACTTTTTAACGAACAATGAGCGACGGCTAAAACCTTCTAAAGGTCACTCAGGAGAGTGACCTTGACAACATATGTCAAGGTCAAGGACATTGGAGGTGGTTCCCCTAAACAGCATATTTACCTTTTTTTTATATACCTTATATTGCGTATAACTTATAGTTGAATTATCTCGCGTTACCGTACCTTTCGGCCCTTCTAGATGTAGGTTCTATAATTAAAGTTCTACGATCGTCGATAATAATGAATGCGCGTATGCGGTTATAACGCCTTGTACTCGATTAGCGTACCTTATTGTACTTTTGTATCGTAGCACGGCCATCTTATGCGATTCACCGTCTTATACCGGAATATATAGCTATCTGAATCTATCGCTTTAACTTTTGCAACTCCTTCATTATTATAAAATCTATCTTTGTATTATCTCGTATGTTCGGTGCCGTAGCGGAACGTTGATCGCCGGTATCGCGCTTATTGTATTACTGACCCTTCTGGTCATCATTATCATTTTCTTTATATCGGTCGAACCGTATTTCTTTTCTACCGCAGAAACGCTACGTAAATATATGATGATACGTATTGAAGAAAATGCCATTGCAAGTTTAATTTGTTTTACAATTGATATGAATCTTGCCGAAATATAATCTATGTTTTTTCGTTGAATAATTTCTTTGCGTGTATGTACCCGTTCGTTTGGCTTCGAATCCCCGCCTCTCCGTTACCTCTGAGCGGACTAGCTAGCCGGCTGCCGTCCGCTTCCCGCCTTCCCGCGGAGTTCCTACGTCTCTTCTTTTTTTGTTTCTGCGTATCTTTATCTTTCTGCGTTTGGTGGTCCGTCTTTCGTATCTTTTCGTTTGAGTTTTAGCGAGTGGTGAGCGAAACTCACCTGCCGCCCAACATTTTAGATGGTTAATTGTATCGCTATCTTTTTGAGGACTCCGTGACGCGGGGTGAAGATCTCTCGTGGACGTTGCCTCCCGCGGTAACGTCACAACTCTCGGGGAACGTACCGATTGCGACTCATACCTCGCTTAACGCAAACGTCCACAGTCTTCAATGTTTACCGGATGACGATCTCGCCGAACTATTACAAAGGTTCTGGATGCAAGAAGAAGTTTTCACGAACGACTCAAAAAAATACTCTCTCGAAGACGCTCAATGTGAAGAACATTTCGCGACCACGCACTCGAGGAACTCGGAAGGACGATATGTTGTACGACTCCCCTTCAAAAATCCGCCAGAAAATCTAGGTGATTCTCGAACGGTAGCGCTCAAAATGCTTACGCGAATGGAGAAGCGTTTCACGTCGGACTCGGAGTTGCACGCCGCTTATTCGAAGTTTCTAAACGAATACGAAAGCCTCGGTCATATGTATCGTACTTCGGAAGCTCCTTCGCGACACGCACGTGCGTATTATCTGCCGCATCTTCGCGTGATTCGACCGTCAAGCTCTACGACTAAATACCGCGTCGTGTTCAACGTTTGCAAAAAACCGATCAAGGCGTCTCGCTCAACGACTACCTGCACGAAGGTCCGAAGTTGTTGACCGATCTCGCGGACGTCATAACTCGCTGGCGGTCATTCGAATTCGTCTTTTCCGCAGACATCGCGAAAATGTTTCGGCAAATTCGACTTCACTCGGACGATCACGATTTCCAAAGAATCTTATGGCGCAATTCGACCGGTGCACTCGAAACGTTCGCACTCTCTACCGTAACGTACGGTCTCACCTCAACTCCGTTTCTCGCGAATCGAACTCTTCGTCAGCTCGACGCGGACGAAGGCGATCGTTTTCCTCTCGCCAAAGGAGTGATCGAAGAAAGTACCTACGTCGACGACATCTTCTCCGGCGCGCACAGCCTCGACGAGGGACGTGAAAAAATTCAACAGCTCATCGGACTCTTCAAGGCGAGCGGCTTTCCGCTACAAAAATGGACGGTGAGTTGCGACGAATTACTCGCAGATATCGCGTCAGCTGATCGTGAATCTTCTCTCTCTCTCGCACTCGAAGACGGACCGTCTTACCGCGCTCTCAGTCTCACATGGCAACAACGATCCGACGTGTTTGTGTTTACGTTTAAGGACGCGAAGGAGTCTGTTGTCATCACGAAACGTGCGGTGTTGTCGTGCATCGCTCAGCTGTTCGACCCGCTAGGCTGGCTCGCTCCCGTTATCGTTCGCGCGAAAATCTTTATGCAAGAGCTCTGGTCAGCGCAACTCGGCTGGGACGATCCTCTGCCACAACATCTCGCATCTAAATGGAACGAATACGCTCGGCAACTCAAGGACGTCTCGCGAATATCGGTTCCTCGATGGCTCGGACTATCACCGTCGGCTCTCGGTTTCGAATTGCACGGTTTTTCCGACGCTTCGCACGCGGCACTCGGTGTTGTTCTATACGTCCGTGTCATTTACGATCTCGATGACGTACGAATCGCACTCGTATCGGCGAAATCTAAAGTCGCTCCGATCAAGAAAGGGTCGGAATCGAGTAAACGATTGCGAACGATCCGCATAACTACGCCTCGTCTCGAACTCTCCGCCGCGGTACTGCTTGTACGTCACCTCTTGCAAATACGTCAAGTTCTCAAGTTGGAAGATGTTCCTGTCTACCTCTGGATCGATTCTACGACAGCACTTTTCTGGATTCAGGGGCATCCATCGCGCTGGAAAGATTTTGTACGCAATCGAGTCTCTAAAGTGCAAGAAACGCTACCGGAAGCGCGATGGCGCCATGTACCCGGAGAGGAAAATCCAGCGGACCTCGCGTCGCGTGGCTTATCTCCTAAGCAACTCGCAAAAAACTCGATTTGGTGGCAAGGTCCGGCTTGGCTCAGTCGACACTCTACATGCTGGCCATCGGTGGTTCCTCCACCAGGAGACGTCGATCTCGAAGAACGTTCAAAAACTGTGACTCACGCGACCGCCAATCAATCCGCACTCGTGTGGGATCTCGTCGAACGATACTCTCGACTCACGCGTCTTCTCCGCGTAACCGCGTGGTGTTTTCGTGCTGCCTCTCGGTTTCGATATCGCGATCAACGCTTGTCCGCGTCACCGCTAACACCGGAGGAGATAAACGAAGCTCGTCTCTTTTGGGTGAAGACCACGCAGCAAGGCTACTTCGCATCCGAAATGCAGCGACTCTCGCAAGGCGACGCGATTACGCAATCGAATCCGCTTCTTCGACTCGTACCGTTTCTCGATTCGAATGGAACGCTTCGCGTTGGCGAGCGGCTCCGCAACGCTCTTCTCGATCCCGATACAACGCATCCTCTGATTTTACCGCGCGACTCCGTCTTTACTCGTCTCGTTCTCGACCACGCTCATCGCCAGACTCTTCACGGAGGAACTCAAGTTATGCTCGCAACGTTAAGACGCTCGTATTGGATAATCGGAGGTCGTGCGCCAGTACGCAGCTTCGTCTTGCGCTGCGTAACCTGCGCTCGACAACGAGCTATCACCGCGACTCAGTTGATGGGACAATTACCCGTCTCTCGTACGCAACCGTCGCGCCCGTTTCTACATACTGGAGTGAACTACGCGGGACCGTTCAACTTGAAAACGTGGAGAGGGCGGGCGGCGAAGACTTACAAAGGCTATCTCGTCGTATTCGTTTGTTTCTCGTCATCGGCTGTACACCTCGAACTCGCGACCGACTACTCGACGGAAGGATTTCTGGCAGCCTACAAGAGATTCACGGGTCGCCGAGGAATTTGCGCGACGCTGACCAGCGATTGCGGCACGAATCTTGTCGGCGCCGATGCCGAACTTCGACGTCTCTTCGACTCTTCCTCGCGCGAACTCGATAATCTCGCGAACCTCCTCGCAACCGACGGCACGAAGTGAACGTTCAACCCTCCCGCTGCACCTCACTCGGAGGAAAATGGGAAGCGGCCGTGAAGTCGGTGAAATTTCACCTCAAGCGCGTCGTCGGCGATACGCTCCTCACATACGAAGAATTCTCTACACTGTTGGTGCAAGTAGAGGCGGTGATTAACTCGCGTCCTATTTGCCCGCTCTCGGATGATCCCGCGGACGTCGAAGCTCTTACTCCAGGTCACTTTCTGGTCGGAACTTCCCTCAACACGATTCCCGAACCCGCTATAATCAAGCTATCGGAATCGCGCCTTTCTCGATGGCAATTGCTCCGCCAGATGCTTGAAAGATTTTGGCAACGCTGGTCTACGGAGTACCTCCAGCGATTCCAAAGCATCACGAAGTGGCGTCAACCGAGTGACTCTATAAAAATCGGCTCTCTAGTTCTCGTTGTGGACGAACGATATCCGCCGTCTAAGTGGCCGCTCGCGCGTGTAATAGAAGTGCATCCCGGTAAAGACAATCTCGTTCGCGTTGCTACCGTACGAACTCGAACCTCTACGCTCAAGAGGCCCATAGTGAAACTCGACGACGCGCATACGTCGTCGAGGCGGGCGGAAATGTTGGAGCGAAATAGTTAAATTGTTCGTGCTCGCGCTGTTTGCCGCGCCATCGCTACCTTGTACATACTCGATACCGCTCGAATATTTCTCTTGCCGAAACCGTTCCCGTGTTTACAGTCTACGTCATCGCTCGCGTCTCTTTGTCTATTTAAATGTATCAAATACTAACGTCTATGTAAACGTGCTGAACGCTCTCGACCGTCAGTACGACGTATACTTTTGAAATACACGCATCGCTCTATTTTTCTCTATAAAGATCTTTTTCACCTATCTCATCTCCTCGCTTACCGAATCAGTTCTGTAATCTCTTGACTCTATCTCTATACAGTTACATACATAAAATATTTAAATAACTCATTTAGCTTGATTGTATAATACCTATGTTTTTTAGAATGCTATTTAATAGTGAAAATTATAATTTTATTGTACCGATTACTTCATAGATATATGTAGAACTATTTTTACGAAAAATGACCATAAGTGATTATGCTTGGACTTCACATGTAAATTATAAAATCGATTTTTTTATGTGACGCAGCAATTTAGAGCTATATTTATTTGCAAGCACTTAGATATTTTTGTGAATTCGATAAAATTTTATTTATATTTTGCAGGCAATTCTTAATTTTTTGCAATTCATCGAAGATTGGGAACAGCTGGGACCCATGCCAATCTCCAAAAGTACTGCAGTAGGTTCTAAAGTTACTTTAGGAGCAACACTGCAAATACTCGAGACATTGCACATTGAATCTAATTACACTTATTTTATGACTGCAAGAATTTCCCAAGATCCTTTAGAGGTAATTACATCAAAAAATTTCTTATTAGTGTCATAGTTAAGTATTCCATTTCATGTAATATTTTCTTTGCAGAGATTTTTTTCCATTATGCGATTTTCGTGCGGCAGCAACGACCATCCAGATCACAAAATGTTCGCTCACGTCTATCATCTTGCTTCATCTTTTTCGCTCATACGACCTCCCAAAGGGTGTAATGCCCATGGCGTCCAAATCCTAAGAGAATTATTTGGAACAAAAACTGTAATGAATAAGTCTAATACATCACATCAAGAATGGTTAAAAAGTATTGATGTGATGCTAGACAATAGTTTACCTTTGAGCCACAATTTCAGCCCTGAAGACGAACATAATTATAATGAAGCTGTGACAAGCGAGGCGGTCCAATCATACATCGCTGGCTACATTGTTAGAAAATTAAAGAAAATATTGAAATGCCAATATTGTTTCGAAACATTGCAGTCACAAAGAAATAGCGGTGAACTGCTGGCCCGCAATGATGTAATCAATAAAATGGACTTATATGAAGGATTGCAATACGCGAGCGATCAATTATTTACTTTAACCAAACAGCTTGAAGAGTGTGTTCTAAAAGCTGTGGCCAAATCATTGGTAAATTTAGATACTATTACTGAAATAACTGAAGAGATTTCTAAAATTAAAGTGCAAACTGTAGGATGTTTTGAGCACAAATAACTACAAAAATTATAGATTTATAGATAGTGATGCGAGCACATTTTTTAACAAAAGTAGCCAAAAAACGCTATGAAGCTGCTAAAATAAAAGTTAGAATGCATTGTAAAAATGCAAAGTTAATAACTTAAAAGATCGTTAGTACTTTGATTGATAGTTAAATTCGTATTGTTACTTAAGATTTATTATTGTTATATATTTTTAAAGAATTATCTTGTTATTCTTTAACCTTTAGAGGACGGGAAATTTTCAGTACAAATCGACCTCTTTCAAATCGTGTAATTTATACATAAATCGAGTCTATAGGACAGCACGAGACACCAACCAAGCAGGTGGTCCCTATAGGGACCAGTCCCGTCCGCAAGGGAAAGGCCAATTCAAAAAATTGATGAAATGGTTTTCAAGTGTTTTTCAACGTATTTTTTTGCACTGAATCCGGGAAAAATAGTGAAAAAATCCTGGAGGCATCCTAGACCTTCAAAAAGGTCATTTCAAGGTCAAAAATTTTTTTTTTTCTACATACTTCGTATACCTAGGTTTTTTGATGTGCTGAATCCGGGAAAAATAGTGAAAAAAATCCTGGAGGCATTCTAGATCTTCAAAAAGGTCATTTCAAGGTCAAACATTTTTTTTTTTTACAAACTTCGTATACCTAGGTTTTTTGATGTGCTGAATCCAGGAAAAATAGTGAAAAAAATCCTGGAGGCATCCTAGACCTTCAAAAAGGTCATTTCAAGGTCAACAATTTTTTTTCTTATTTTTACCTGAGACATCTCCACGTTTGGTGATGCTCTGAGTACGAAGAAAAATAATAAAACAAATTGTAAGTTATATTTGACTTTGAAATAGTTTTGCAGAAAACTAAAGCAATTGTATTTTTTTTTCACTCTCAGCATGACCCAGGACCAACGACGTGGACGTGGTGAAAATTTGATCCCTTTGGGGTGCTTGATTTTCGTGAGTCCCCTTGCCTCTCACGTTGTGTCGACTTACCTGACTTCACGGTAATGTCACTTTAGTGTGGTACTCTTCAAAGCATGGTGATATGCATAGAGGAATATCACAAGTTCGGCATATGTAATTTATTCGCGATTTGTTTTTGCGTAAAGTACATAAGTGGCACCTGCGTTTTTTATCATATTGCGGAAAGTGGCGACCAACTAATCGTATTGCCGAAATTTCATTACGAGGAATGCTTTCAGTGGGATCGAGTTTCAATAATGATCTAGCTATTTGTAATCGAATTATTCATCCATGCTTTCTGCAAAACTATTTCAAAGTCAAATATAACTTACAATTTGTTTTATTATTTTTCTTCGTACTCAGAGCATCACCAAACGTGGAGATGTCTCAGGTAAAAATAAGAAAAAAAATTGTTGACCTTGAAATGACCTTTTTGAAGGTCTAGGATGCCTCCAGGATTTTTTTCACTATTTTTCCTGGATTCAGCACATCAAAAAACCTAGGTATACGAAGTTTGTAAAAAAAAAAAATGTTTGACCTTGAAATGACCTTTTTGAAGGTCTAGAATGCCTCCAGGATTTTTTTCACTATTTTTCCCGGATTCAGCACATCAAAAAACCTAGGTATACGAAGTTTGTAGAAAAAAAAAAATTTTTGACCTTGAAATGACCTTTTTGAAGGTCTAGAATGCCTCCAGGATTTTTTTCACTATTTTTCCCGGATTCAGCACATCAAATTACCCCTGAAAAACATAAAAACTTTTGTTTCCCAAGGTGGTCCCTATAGGGACCAGTCCCGTCCTCTAAAGGTTAAGAATTGTCTTGTTATCTTGTTATTAGCTTGTTATTATCTTGTTATGCTCTTGTTATGTTCTACAATAAATTTATTTACTGAATTTTGCTTTTAATTATAACTATTGAACCCTTCACAAAACATAAAATAATAATTTTATAAATTTATTGATTCTTATCAATTTAATTTCAGATTTTATTTAAAAAGAAATATTTCAATTTGATATTTGATAGTCACAGATTGTATTACTGAAATAAATGACTTTATTCTGTTGCAATTCAACAATTTTATATTATCTTTTTTTTGAAAACCGCGCTTTTACAAAGCGGATGTATATCTTTCTTTGTTTAATTCTGTCCAACCGTACAATTTCAGGCGCTTTTTTTAAACTTGGGACTTTTGATGCAACAGCGCTATCTTAATTTTACGGGATTTTTCGGACACCTTTAATATACAGAGATGATCCTCCTTACCTCTACCCTCCATAGTTTTCCCGCACGCACTCACGATCAAGGTTCTAGCGCGCGAATTTAAACATTATACCACATATGAAAGTTAGTGAACGAATGAAAATGTATGTGTGTGTATAATTTTTGTACAAATGAATGTTTTTTGTTCGTAAAAATGGTTTATTTTGCAATTACAATCTTTCCAATCAATACCTAACGTATAGTTATCAATTAAAAAGAGTGGTCCAAATTACCTGCACCTTATCGAAATCACATTTTATACTTATACATTTTATACTTATATATTATTATTTATTAATTTTTTTAACTTCCCGATTAACGGGAAGTTATTGTAATGACTCCGAAAATCGAAAATCGATTTTTTGATAGATGTTGACATTTCAAGGTCATCTCAACATTTTCTGACCATTTTCGGCTTATAGTCCGTATGTTTGTGTGTGTGTGTGTGTGTATGTATGTGGTCAAATTTTTCGTGCATAATTACGCCCACACTAATGACGTGATCTTGGTGATGTATGACTTTATCGATTGGTATTAAGGTAATTTGGTGCTGATTAGATTTTGGTCTCATTTGGCCGAGTAGTTTTTTAGTTTTTTTTTTAAAAACAATTCAACAGGGTAATCTTTACAAAAGGATAGAATTTTGGGAGCAATTTGCTAAACGTTATTAATATATGTTATAATTATAATTAATATAGGGTTTACCCGTATAAATAAATAAATAAAAAAAAAATAAAAAAAATAAATAAATAATAATATATAAGTATAAAATGTGATTTCGATAAGGTGCAGGTAATTTGGACCACTCTTTAATTGATAACTATACGTTAGATCAGGCATGGGCAACTTGTGGCCCGCGGGCCACAAGTTGCCCATGCCTGCGTTAGATGTTGATTGGAAAGATTATTATTGCAAAACAAACCATTTTTTACGAACAAAAAACATTCATTTGCACAAAAATTATACACACACATACATTTTCATTCGTTCATTTCGTTTCATTTCATTCACACAGATTTCGTTATGAAAAAAAGACATACAAAAAGGGTATCGATATTTCAAATAGCTTCGGAAACAATCGTTCGTTACACTTTTTTCTTTTATTAAGTGCATAAAAAAGTTCTTGTAGTCGAACCTAGAAAATACATATAATTTTGAGTGGTCCAAATTGCTAGCATATCTATGAATAACTGACTTTTCAAATAAGTCATAAAAAATAAAAGAATTAGAAAATCAATAGAAATACATAAAGTAGGTATGTATAGTAATAGTTATACGCGATTACAAACAAAAATTCAATAATAACAAAAAAAATTAATGAATAATAAGTCAAATATAATTGAATTGTAAACTTACTGAAAAACTTTTGCTAAAATCAATTTTACTAATTACTCTATCATCCGCACAATCACCATGAAAACCGCGTGACAAATGTCATTGTTTTATGTTGTCATGGTTAACTTCTAGTGCGCAGTATTTCCAAAGAGATAGTGTTATTAGTTATTAAAATATTGCAGTGGTCCATATTATCTGTAGTGGTCCACAGTACCCTACTTTCCTCTAATATTGATCGGTTAACTGTAAATTACACTTGAAGAACGGAAATTTGCTTTTGCAATTTTCGACTTCTATCGAAATCTTGTCTACAGAAGTATGTAGAAATGTAAGAAGACCTGACTGTTATTTGCAAGATACACATATTAATTCATTTCAGGAAATTATGAACAGAGCATTGAATGAACATGGTCGTCATAATTTTGCACAGAACACGGAATATATAAGAGCTATTTTGACAAATTTAGAACCAATTCTTAGACATAGACAAAATATTCAGGTTATATATTCTGGTGGACTAGGTTCGGACGTAATAGGACATTGGGTATGCACTAAATCCGATGGTCATGGTAATATTTACATTTACGATAGTTTATATAAGAATTATTTGGAAGATGATCAACAAGATTTTTAAATGCTCTTTACAGATTCCGTAAAACCTACATATTCCACAAAGTACAGAGACAGACTAATGGCATTGATTGTGGTGCGTTTGCAATATATTTTGCAACATTATTATGTTATAATAAAGATCCGAGTAATGAAATACATTACAATGTCCATAAAATGCGAAATCATATATCAAACATGTTGTCTTGTAGAAAATTATTGATGTTTCCCGAAAATGGTTATCTAACTTACAAGGGGAGGACGCGATTTGGGAAATGAAGTTCGGAACGAGACTTCGTGTGGTTGTAGTAATGCCTTAGGGTATTTCTGTGGCCAACGGAAAAAATGCATTGGCCAGCCAGTTTTGAGAAATAACGCTTCAAAGATTTCATCTACGCTTACAAACGAAAAAGATTTACTCTTCATCAAGCGCTTCGGCGGTCTAGGCGGTAGCGGGTCAGCCTAGTAACCCAGAGGTTCCGTGTTCGAGTCTCGGACACGTGCATTTTTTTTTTTCTTATTTGTGCATTTTATTAAATCTTTTTTGTTTCTTACTTTTTACCTGTACTTTTTCACGTATTTTATTTATTAAAAAATTATTTGTGCGATGATGTGAACATTTTACTTTTCGCTTCAAATATTCAAATCGTATCACGTGTTAAATATTGTGGGTATGGAAGAATAATAATCAAGTCGTGGACAAGAGTAGCGTAGATATGTTTATACAAAAAAAAAAAAAAAAAAAAAAAAAAAGAGGTCACTGTCGAATTGAGTAACCTCCTTTTTTGAAGCCGGTTAAAAAGATGTAGAAGTACAAGAACCTGAATGGTAATCATCGTAAAAACATTGAAAACAAAATATATTTGAGCAATTTGCGCATCGAATGAATGAGGATTGTTTACAAGAACAGGGATTTTTAAGGAGATCAATCGGAAAGCAAACCTCGTTTACATTTTTAAAGATATTTCTTTCATCGGATAGTTTCGATGCATACCATGCGTATTGGAGCATATCGTGAAATACCGGAGATGATAATTGATGGTGAACTATGGATTGAATTTTTATACAATCTTCGCGGGGATTAATTTCTCGTTGCTTTTCAATTAACGCAGAACAATTTTGCAAACGCTTAATTAAATTTTTTACTTGTCTGTAAAAATATACATCGCAAGGTTGTACGAGAGGTGTACACTTTGGTGGAATTACTTTAATAGTGCAGGTAGGTAGATTTTCATCGTCTTGGAAAATTTCGTCATAAACATCTGGTTGCGTTTGCCCTCCCCAAGAGTCGAGAAGGAGAAGAAATTTTTTTTCCTCTATGTAGGGCTTCAAACATTCGCGAAGAAAATCCTTGTATAAAAGCGTGGATAGCTTTCCTGATTTCGATGACGTGATGATGACGTTTTTATATTTTTTGGCGAAATCGTCGATCGTTTTCTGGACTTTGGGTCCAAATTTGCCTGCTGTCTCCTGCAAGCAAACGAATACATGGGGCAGCACTCGTCCGGAAAGAGTAATAGAATATTGTGCTGTATAGGAATGAGTTACCTTATTCATGTCCAGCCTCTTTACAAATACGGTTTTGCTTCCCTTGTGAGTGAGAGTCCGGTTGAAAGTTGATTGGTACTGACATCCTAGAAATATATTACAAAAAACACAAGACATATTAAATTAAGAATTTTATTAGTGGATTATTGAAATTGACATTTGTTGTTTGAACGTTTATTTATAAAATTATATGATATTTTTTAACATACCCGTTTGATCGGTGTTAATAACATAGTCTTTATCAAAATGGGATATCAACTGCCGGGTTTGTATCCGGAATCTTTCTGCTGCAGCCAAAGTTTCGTCAAGAGTCGCAGTTTCTTTCTGTGACACGAATTTGGTGATTTTTCGCTGACGAATTCCGTGTCGTTGCTTAAATTTCTTCACCCATGTAGAAGAAGCTTTAAAGTCAAAATTGTTATATTGCCCGGCCGCTGCTAATGCCCATTCTTGCAAGTTTCGAGTTGTAACTTGCTGATAATTTTGTCTAGCCTCAACAAAGCGGTCGTAAGTCCACAAATCTATTTGGAAATATTTATCTCGAACATTTCCGCCTTCTTCAACGTCTTGCTTCCATCGGGATAAATATTCCTTCTTTTTCAAGTGACTACATCCTCTCTTTTGCAAGGTGCTCAAACTCCACTGAGGATGTTCTTTTGCAATGTTAACACATTTTATTTTATAGTCCAAAGGAATATGTTCGTGCTCTGTAAGCTTTTTCTGTGGTGGTTCATACTCCTCCGATGAAGGATCACTTTCAACATCTTCTAATTTCTCTTCCTCACACTCTTCATTTATGTGAAACAGCTCATCCTCGATAATCGGCTTTCGTTCACTCCATATATCTTGAAGCATGTCGAAAAAGTCCCGTGCAATCATCATGTCTTCGTAAGGAATTGTCGCCGAAGCTTCCGACGCAATTAAATCGTGTTCAACAAGTAGTACATTCAAGTAAGTCATAACATTTTTCAGTCGCAACTTCGATTTTACATCGTGTAGATTATCTTCTGGAATATCTTCTTGAGAACCCGAAGGACCCGCGATTTCTTCACTTCGAAACATTATATCCACAAAATGTTGCCACTGACTGCTAATTAAATCCGCAAGGAAAAACTTCGAAACACAACTAATCGTCACGAACGCCAAGACTCCAATGACACTCTGACGTGTAATGAGTATACCACCCCCTTTGCTCCCCCCTATTTTAACTGTTATTTTTAAGAGACCCTTCCTTCGTACGGGTTCCATAAAACAACAGACAATGGCCACAGTACCTGGCCTGACCGAGCTCATAAAAAAGTACCTTTGGAACTATGATTTTTGGGAACACTGCTCGTTTTAAGCACACAATATATTTAACATGTGATACGATTTGAATATTTGAAGCGAAAAGTAAAATTTTCACATCATCGCACAAATTATTTTTTAATAAATAAAAAACGTGAAAAAGTACAGGTAAAAAGTAAGAAATAAAAAAGATTTAATAAAATGCACAAATAAGAAAAAAAAAAAGTGCACGTGTCCGAGACTCGAACACGGAACCTCTGGGTTACTAGGCTGACCCGCTACCGCCTAAACCGCCGAAGCGCTTGATGAAGAGTAAATCTTTTTCGTTTGTAAGCGTAGATGAAATCTTTAAAGCGTTATTTCTCAAAACTGGCTGGCCAATGCATTTTTTCCGTTGGCCACAGAAATACCCTAAGGCATTACTACAACCACACGAAGTCTCGTTCCGAACTTCATTTCCCAAATCGCGTCCTGCCCTTGTTAGTGTTAAGTATTCTGAGATAAATATATAATACTTTTCGATTGAAGTATTATATTTTAATTTTCTTTTAAATGTGATAACCATTGGTCATTATATTTCAAATAGCGAGTGAGTCACAACGCAATCTTCACGGGAAGATAAGAATTTGCGAGCAGGTGATGCGAATGAACAAATGACCACTTATGGAATCGGGAAGTTCTTAATGTGATACCTATCGGTATCAAATATGAAAAAAAAGCGATTCCGCAACTAAGGAACACCAAACAATACCCACTACTAGTCATGGGCACAACTAACCACGGGCATCCCACTCGCGAGTGAGCGTAGCGAGCGAGCAAAAACAACCCCACTGGTTTTATTTATTTATTTATACGGGCAAACCCTATATTAATTATAATTATAACATATATTAATAACGTTTAGCGAATCGCTCCCAAAATTCTATCCTTTCGTAAAGATTACCCTGTTGAATTGTTTTTTAAAAAAAACTAAAACACTACTCGGCCAAATGAGACCAAAATCTAATCAGCACCAAATTACCTCAATACCAATCGATGAAGTCATATATCACCAAGATCACGTCATTAGTGTGGGCGTAATCGTGCACGAAAAATTTGACCACACACACACACACACACACACACAGACACAGACTATAAGCCGAAAATGGTCGGAAAATATTGAGATGACCTTGAAATGTCAACATCTCTCAAAAAATCGATTTTCGATTTTCGGGGTCATTACAATAACTTCCCGTTAATCGTGAAGTTAACCAGCATAGTCAGTCTTACGAGGCCGATGACGTGAGAGAGTTCTGTTCCGAACGTGCGCTATATCTGGTGCCCTTTGCTCCCACCTGCCACACGCATACGGCTGACACACTCTTAGATCTTTGCATAATTAGCGACCAAGATGCCCTTCTCTCTTTTAGTCAGTCATCCACGCCTTTCATTGCGTGTCATGACCTAATTATGGTATCTCTTAAGATAGGTTCTCCACGACTATCGAATGAGTCTTACATGGCGCGCTCTTACAGGCATTTTGATCCTATCGAATTTCTTCGCGATCTGGGTAATCACGACTGGTGGCAACATAACGACTTGCCCACCGTTGATGAGATGCTTGGAATCCTTCAGAATAACATCCTCGAATCACTGGACAGGCATGCTCCCTACGCCATGCTCCGTGCATCTCGTGCCAGCGCGCTATGGATAACGCGAGACCTCAGTGATCTTCGTCGCTCAAGGGATCGCCTCTACCGTGCCTACAAACGCTCTAGGTCGCAAGTAACACTTGCGAGTTATAGGGAGGCTAGAGACCACTTTCATAAGTGTGTCACAACGGCGCGTGCGCACTTCTACGCCACTCGTTTATCTGGCATAGCCAGCCCAGCATTATTTTGGAAGGAGCTACGACGATTAAGTTTAGCCACTGCGCGTTCTAACAACTGTGGAAGTTTTACTGCCGAAGAACTGAATCATCATTTTGCAGCAGTGTCGCGATCTCCCTCCTCTGCATTGGAGATTGATCAGTTTCTTGATAACCTACGGCTGCCTACTTATAGCGATGAGCTATTCTACTTTTCAGACATCTCGCCCAGTCACATTGTAAGTGCTCTCCAGCATTTTAGCTCTCAAGCTAGAGGTTGCCACGGATGCGCGGACCTCGCGTCCGTGCGTCCGACACGATCGGTGGCACGGAGCTCTTCGGCACGACTAGAGTATTTTATAACGAATCGAATTCTAACATTAACACTAACAAAAGTTGGGCGCCAGGTGAGTAACGCTCACCACTCGCAAAAGACTACAAAACGAGAAGACTACAATACGAATCGAAAAGCTACTTTAAAATAAAATACTCGGAATCATGAACCGGCTTTCCCGGCTAAGGCAGCCTCCTAAAACGGATTGCGGAGAGGGGAGTGGGTGGCTAACGGACTTAGGGAAACGGACGCGTTAGAGAGATACGAAATTATAATTAGAAAATAATAAAGAATGGTTTATTCGAGTTCGACAAAATTAACGTGACGAATGGACTTCAATTGAAACCGATAATTTGAATAAAACGTGGCAATGGCAAAGTAAGTTACAAAAGAAAACCCGCCGCCGCCTGAAAGCGGTTACATTAAAACGGAAAAGAAATACGCCATAAAATACTGATAACTTAAACGGTTTCTAGCGAACTCGATAGATACTCTTACGGAAATAATACGATTAGAATTTGAGAACGTAAGCTACAAAATCGGATTTACATATACCGTATTCGAATGTGCGATAATATAATAAACTTTTACGATACAATAATTCTTCGAACTTAAAATTACGGATTGGAGGAGAACCGTATAGCGATTGGCCTCAAGGTGGTTATTTCGGACCTTACTTTAAGATTTCATAATTACGTGAGTCACAACGATCAACGTTACTTAATTACCGTCTGTCTCACCAAGGGTTTTTCGAACTACAAAACGAACGTCCTACGCAAGGACAACCTACGAACAAAATGGAGGAAGTCGAACTCGTGTCGGCTTCTCTTTCCAACGAAAGAACGAATACGATGCTTCTCTAGATAACGTGAATAATTTCGTCGCTATTTTTAAAGAGAATACCGATTCGGTAACAACATTAACTCTTTAACGCAATAATTCCTTGGTTGAGACTAACGGTTACGCGGTCTCGTATCGGATCGAAAGAGACGAAGTCTTACCGGCTATTCCGCGCGCAGTATTCCGGATTGCTCAGGTCCTCGCTTCGGAATTGCCTTGTCGTATTTGGAAATTGCACTAATACTTATTACTTCGGCTTTAATTACCGATCACTTGGTCGGTTCCAACAAAACGGAAACGAATACAATTGACTTCTTTTACTATAATTATCTCGACTCTCTATCGATGCTAATCGCTCGCTGGTCCCTCCTCGAATCTTCGAGCTCGCCGATCGTACGTCTCTCGAGGATCGTTACGAATCACGTGACATTCCCTTACCGAATTTTCTGGACGCCTACCTAACCTGACCCTTCCGATTGCTTCCCGATTTCGATAATTTAAAGGCGCGTGCCTACAATTATTATAGCAGCTAATATCGCTATTTCTACGTTATAAAACTCGTGTTCGGACTCTCCTTTCTTCAGGGGATTCCCCCGTGAAGACTGTATTCGGAGATGGTGGTCATTCCCTGGTGCTTTTGGTCCTTAGCTCGTCGGAATCTTATTTCTTCAACGGCGAATCGTTGATATTCGGGTAGCGGCTTTCCTTCGCCGGCATCGTAACGGCAGCGGATCGTAGTGGGAGAAGCGTCGGTTGCTGGTCGAGGCTCGGAGTCGGCTGTTCGGCGGCGATAATCCATCGGAGTCGTGACGTCGATGGCGCTCGATTCAAATCGTGAAACGTACAAATATAATTACTAAGGATATTAACGCAATACGGTACGGTAACCACCCTGTAGCGGGATTCTGTAACTCGTTATACTGTCGTTATGCTCTCATAGCGACAGTTTTCGGTACGATGAATAACGAGAGGTCGCTGTAACGACAAACGCGATTCTGTACACCAAGAATAACGAGCTTTGTCGTTATTCATACCGAAAATCGTCGGTAAGATGTCGTTATGAGTCGCTAGCATAACGAGGCTTAGGTACCCCCTCGGTATGGCATAACGACATATATATAAAGTCTGTCACGAAAATATTCGGACGCTGTATAAAGTTAAATAACTTTTTTATAATTTAATTAAACTACTTGAGATTTTGCAAACATATAGAAGGATTAGTTTACTATATATCATATTTCTATTGTATTGAAAAAATTACAATCTTCGAAGTTACAGAGAAAATAAGACAACTTATTTTTAAAAATTGTTTATCTGAGTGTTACGTCCTGCGTACGTGACTTTTCTCATTTTCCTCGTCGAAACCTAAGACTAACAATTAGACAATAGACCAGACTGTCTGCCAGTGGTCCCATTCTAAATTTTTCCTTTTCTTCAAGTACCTCCTTCAGAGTGCGCCAGATCGTCGCATATCTGTCGCATACTAGGAATCAGATTTCTAAACATGCCCTGGCACTCAGTCGTCCTAAAACTAACCCATAAATACCAAATTTACGGCTTCCACTTGAAAATGCATCTTTCCTTTACCCGACACCTACTTCCACCCCCAACTCACTCCACATAGAAGGAACATTGTTTCCTAAATCCACGAATAGGAAAAATCTAAACTTTTCCTAAACCAATAAGAAACTGTCCACCCCCGAAACTAAAACTAACTAACCAATAGGATAACGAACTACCCACTGACTAAATCTTTAAAACAAGCTGCACGCACCCCGACGACACATTCTTGTTTCTACTTTCATCCTGCGATCAGTTAAGTTCGGTAGTCGGCATCGGCGTTCTGATACTTAGTTTCAGAACTTAAAATATAGTAAAATTTTATAAACATTCTGTATTCTGCGTTCATCCTGCGATTAGTTAAGTTCGGCAGTCGGCATCGGCGTTTTATTCTGTATATCTCTGAAAAGGTTCAGAAATCAGTATCGAGATTTTATTAAACTAAATTTATTAAACATTCTGGTTATTCTTAATCCAATCACGTCTGAACGATCGAGTGAGTTCCGGTAACTACGACCAGATACTCCACTTCCAAAGAAGGAAGAATATTACATTGCATTAAGGTAAGCACAGCTTAATATTTTATACCTTTCCACCTGCTACTCCTGTTTTTTTATAAACCACGATTAAATACATTGGTTGATTATCGTTCTAACGGTAAGCGTAGTGGTGCTTACGGGAAATAGCGAAAGGCGACAAGCGCCAATCTGGACGCTGGCGCTCACGTTATTACTTCCAAGAAGCAGCCCATTGCTTAACTGATAGAACAATAACTAACAAATCTAGAAATTGAAAACATTTAACTATACTACCCTTCTTAACGCTACGCATACTCAGCGCTTTTGAGGAAAGTTATCGGGAAGCGACAAGCGCCAATCTGGACGCTGGCGCTCTCGTTACGACACCTCTCAAGTTGCCTACCTGCTGCGACTTCGCCTGCACCGGCGAATTAAGAAGGGTAGTCAATAAAATTTACAATCTTAACTAAAATAGAAATTCCCTGGTAGATGCCTATTGGTATAAGGAAAAGAGGGAAACGCGGTGGACGAAAGGTCCGAGAGAGACAGCTGCGAGCTCGTCTCAGAGAGGAGAACGAACGGCGTGGTTCGTTGGAAATCCCTACCACCCAAACCGAACATCCACAACCTCCACCCAACCAAGAGACAGCAGGAAATTCTTTGTTGTTGGATTTTTATCCAACGGAAATCATCGAAAGTGAAAATGAAATAGTTTTCAAGGACCATACTCACACTTACATTTACACCCATGTAATACAACCTCCACCACTTCCCACTGTAGTAATAGAAGAAATAAGGGACCCTGAAGTAATTACATTAGATTAAAACGTAAACTTGCAGTATTTCTTCACTAACCCTGCCATACCTAATCAGCGTTCCTCAGGTCTATCCCAGGTAAAGGCTGAAAGGCCTGACCAAAAAAGACCGTTCTAATTTATTACGCCACTAGACGTAACATGAGCTTGTAATAAAAATTTAAAAACTGCATACAAGCAGATACAAGCTCAGATACAAAATTTTTTTAAATAAGTTTTTTTATTTTCTCTGTAACTTCGAAGATTGTAATTTTTTCAATACAATAGAAATATGATATATAGTAAACTAATCCTTCTATATGTTTGCAAAAACTCAAGTCGTTTGATTAAATTATAAAAAAGTTATTTAACTTTATACAGCGTCCGAATATTTTCGTGACGTACTGTGCTGGCAGTGCTGGACAACGCGTTCACATTTAGCAGTTTCGGCAGCACTGTCAGTAAAACAGAATGCCCATTTTTCAGTAAAACCAGCGTTGGTACTGACATTACTGTCTGCACATTTATGAACACAGCCCAAATTTCGAAAAATCGTGTAACAGTAAATATAACATGAGCAAGACACTTTCTGTAAGATTTGTAAATAACGCTTCCCATTCGACGATTACTAGTTCCTTATAAGAAGTTATTAAAATTCTGGTGATTCTTACCGTATACGTCACTTCCTGTATAAGCTAAAAACATAAGGTCGACGTTAAATAAAGACATTTCGTTATGGCATTCTGTAACGTCGAGGCGACGCTATTTCGAGTTACGGAATCGCGCTGTCGTTATCTGTTTGTCGTTACACACGGCAGACGTCGCTATCGTTACCGTAACGTTAAGATTCGTTATAGACATAACGAGTTACAGAATCCCGCTACTGAGGTTTTTGAGTCGACGGATTCGTAAGGCGTGTAACGGAGGTAACGTAGGACTCTTGTGACGCTGCCACGTCACAAGGTGTAGATGATCTCTCATTGGCAAATATTCGAACGGCACTGCCAGTCATCATGCCTTACCTATTGTCGTTATTAAACACCTCATTAAACGATGGAATCTTCCCTAAGGCATGGAAGCGCTCGCGTGTTAGGCCACTCGGCAAAGTCAAGTCTCCGCCGTCGGTGGATCAGGTGCATCCCATCTCTAACCTCTGTTTCCTATCGAAACTGCTGGAAAGGATCGTCTTGATGCAAATAGTTGAGTATCTCGAAAAACGCGACTTGCTTCATCCTCGACAGTCGGGTTTCAGGCCAGGCTTTAGTACGCAGTCAGCACTGCTTCGCCTTACGGAAGATATGCGGAAAAGTATTGATTCCAGAATCTTAACGGTTTTACTTCTCTTCGATTTTAGTAAAGCTTTCGATACGGTTTCACACGTCATCCTTCTCCGCAAGCTCTTGACTCTAGGCTTCTCTCAGCATGCCTTGAAATGGATAGCGTCCTACCTAAGAGGCCGTACTCAGGCGGTGTTAACTCCCGATGGTGTGCTGTCCTCTTGGATATCGCTGGACTGTGGGGTCCCTCAAGGCTCGGTACTCGGGCCACTGCTCTTTCTACTATTCGTCAATGATATCTCGACGATACTCATGCACACTCAACATTTTATGTACGCAGACGATCTGCAAATATATTTGCACTGTAAACCTGAGCATCTTCTCGAAGCGATCGCTAGAATTAATCGGGACACCAACGCAGTGCTGGATTGGGCCAAAAATTGTGGCCTACGCCTTAATCCAAGCAAGACACAGTCGATCACTATTGGTAGTGGTTCGTTTATAACGCGACTCGACTTCAATAATATCCCTCGGATCATAGTCGATGGCTTCGCCATCAGCTACTCAGATTCTGCACGTGATTTAGGCCTCCTACTAGACGCCAAACTCATGTGGACCGCTCACATAACGTCCGTTTCCAATCGCGTCCATGGGATATTAAGGCAGCTGGCTGCCTCTAGACAGCTTCTCTCTTACTCTCTTCGTAAGAAATTAGTCGTCTCGCTTATTTTTTCTTTGATCGACTACTGTAGTGTGGTGTATTGTAATCTTGCAAAGGGTCTCAATCGCAAGCTTCAGCGGCTGCTGAACACCTGTGTACGATTTGTATGTTCGCCGTTTCGTCGGGAGCTGGGTTGGCTTAAAGTAGAAAACAGGCGACTATTTCTTACGCTTTCCACCATTTATGTTATTAAGCGAACAGGTCGCCCCGCATATCTTCGCGAATTACTTGTACCGCGTATCGTGGATCCGAACCTTCCTAGCAGGCTCGTTCGCGGCAAATTTTCTCTCCCGAATGTGCTCACAGAGACATATAGGGGATCTTTCGCTTATGCTGGCATTTATGCTTGGAATCTTCTCCCGGACCACATTAGATTCGCTGACAGCCTACAAATATTTAAGAGCAGGCTATACTGCTTTCTTGCTGAGCGTGAGAGGCCGGAGGAGAACTAGAACTAGAACCAGCTTGTATTCCGCTACTCACCTTCTTTCATTCTTTTCAGGTTCTAGCTCTCCGCATTATTATTGTCTCGTTCTCTGTTATTTGCACTATTGCGTTTTCCTTCTTTCCTTCTCTTTTCTTTTCGGCTCTGGTCCGGTCTGAGTACTGCGTACTGCGATTCTGTGTATTGCGCTTTATTTTGCGTCTTGTTTTTGCCATGATTTGCTTTTGTTTTTTACTTTTTACTTATTGCCATATTATTATATTTTATTATTTTATTTTATTTATTTAGTTTGGTTTTCACATTATGCTGTTACTTTACTTCAGTACATTTTTCTTATATTACTTTATTTTACGTTATTCTATTTTATTTTATTTTTATTTTTATGTTTATGTTTATTTTTACTTTATGTTATGTTATCCTATTTGCTTTATTATTATTGTTATTTTGTTACATTTGTTATTTCATTTATGATATTATGATTTTATGTAAATCTTACTCTTTTGTTGCCTAACATTGCCATAGGCATAAATAAATCTATCTATCTCTCTCTCTCTCTCTCTCTCTCTCTCTCTCGTCCTTCGTTCGTCCTTCCCCGGTTTCGGTCTCTATCGTGGACACTGCTCTTTTTGGAGCGGAAACTAATCGGTTCGCTGGTCCTGCGCTAACAAGGAGAGGGCACGGGTTGGGAAATTGACTTCTGGATGGGACTTTGTAGGATTATAGTACCCCTTAAGGGTCATCGATTGTTAAAGTAATAGAGCGCACGAACCAGCCAATTCCGAGAAAAAAGCTCTCAGAGTTTTCAGCGCAGTATATATGGTAGAAATTGCCCTACAGTATCCAACGGTTCGGCAGCGCAAGCGGTAGCGAGCTTGCCTACTAACCAGGCGGCTGGGGTTCGATTCCCCGTGGAGTTATTATTTTTTTTTTTTCTTTAATTTTATATAACAAGAGATTACTTTTGCATATTATTAATAAAAACATCATTGCTATATATATTTTTTAATTAAGAGCTCATTAACACAACATTTTAACGATGAATTTTATGTACATCTATCTTGCGAACCATAAGTTTTGGTGGGTGAGTAGGATTAAATTCTTATGCCGTCTAATCGCGTTAGAGCCTTTGTGCCTTTTCGAATCACGCGTGTACGGAAGTTCATTGGCACCTGTTTTTATCTCGCTACCGGAGTTCGACAGCAGAGGCATCGAACTCTACTGTAAACAAATTCGCGAGCCGGGCCTACGTTCGCGGCGAAGTTCGCGGACCTCCCGGTTATAGGCTTTAAATCCCTAAATATTGCCATGCGGCCATATATCCCTCCGTAACTTGGAAATAAAATTGACTTTTTAAATTTTTTTTACGTTTAGCTACTGGGTCCGGTCAATAACAGATGCACTCAATGGGTTTTGGTCATCCCCCCTTTATGAAACCCCCAAAATTTCGTCAGTTTTTGCGTATCTCCAGCCGTTTTCGAGATATGCGCAAATTTCTGAATTCACCGCCGACCGAAATCAAACCAAATCTACAACCATGCTGGCATTAGTGTCACGCACATTAAAGGACCTCCCGGTTATAGGCTTTAAATCCCTAAATATCCCCATGCGGCCATATTATCCCTCCGTACCTTGGAAGTAAAATTGACTTTTTAAATTAAACGCGATTAGACGGCATAAGAATTTAATCCTACTCACCCACCAAAACTTATGGTTCGCAAGATAGATGTACATAAAATTCATCGTTAAAATGTTGTGTTAATGAGCTCTTAATTAAAAAATATATATAGCAATGATGTTTTTATTAATAATATGCAAAAGTAATCTCTTGTTATATAAAATTAAAGAAAAAAAAAAAATAATAACTCCACGGGGAATCGAACCCCAGCCGCCTGGTTAGTAGGCAAGCTCGCTACCGCTTGCGCTGCCGAACCGTTGGATACTGTAGGGCAATTTCTACCATATATACTGCGCTGAAAACTCTGAGAGCTTTTTTCTCGGAATTGGCTGGTTCGTGCGCTCTATTACTTTAACAATCGATGACCCTTAAGGGATACTATAATCCTACAAAGTCCCATCCAGAAGTCAATTTCCCAACCCGTGCCCTCCCCTTGTAAGTGAGGAGCCGATTCCTTGCATCCTACCTATTCGCCGCTTCGCGTCACGTGACATCGCTTCACGTGCGCCTCTTCCTAATTTCGGGAATATAAGGCAATTACCGCGAGTCTTATCTAAGGTGTCGATAACCACTCGACGCGTTACTTTATCGACGCGTCAGATTTATGGATCGCTCGATTTCTGATCGCACGCGGTCGATGGCCATGCAGTCATTTACACATTCCGGGGCGGAGGCTGATGTTCTCTCTCTCTTGCTCCCACAGTGTGCTCGACGGTACTCCTTTTCGGCGACGGTAGATAGGTAGAGGTGCTCCTCGATGCTCTTTCTCTTTCTAATATTTTCCTCTGGTTCTTCCTTGGGACGAACGGGATCGACGAGTTCTCTCTTACATTTCCCTCGGTGATTTTTCTCGGTAGGCAGTGGTGTCCGGCCGCAAGTGTACATGTAAGAGGTTCGAAATTTATTACTATGTGTTCGGTATGCTTTATTTCGTCCTGAGAGACGTGCGACGAACGGAGCACGAGTACTCTTCTTGTGACGGCGTCACAAATGCCCCCCCCCCCCTCCCCAAACGAGGTTTGCCGGGTCGACAACCCGCAAAGACGAAACCTCTCTCTTTCAATAATATATAGAGTCTCATGTTCGGTCGCAGCACGATCTCTTACTGGACATTTTAATATAGTTGAGAAAAACAATTTTCTGGATACATTGTGGTTACTTACTCGTTACTACTCCCCGTTTTCCTACGGTACTCCACTGGACGGACTGACGATTACGACAAAGGGTTTCCAAGACGACACACGACATTCACAGGGAGGTTTCAGAAAAAACATACTCGGTCTCCTTTGCTTTTAATTAATCGGGATCCTGTCCCTCGTATATTTCACTTCTCTCTTCTTTTTTTTTACAATTTATTCCAAAAACAAAAAAAAACAAAATGAGGCGGTATCCTCTTTTTTTTTTCTAAGTCTTACTAGACCGAGCGGAAGAGAGAGGAAAAAAAATACATAATTAGTTTGGGGTTTTCTGACGGTACGACCGAAAAAGAAAATTTGTAAACATACGAATTTGGAGTGGCTCCTTGTACATTCTTACTATCGAGAACAAAAGGAAACGACAAAAAAAGAAAAAAAAAGCAATGCTAATGTTTACCATGGGGTAAGCTAATATTCCCCTGGCAACAGTTCTTGGACGTCGCACACAGGCGAAAATATCATAAAACCTGGCCAAAACTATTTGATGCGTCGAATGTCTAATTTCTTTGTCACAATAATAATAAATGACGATTACGCATAAAATTTAATAAATTTAAGGATTTTGGGAAAAAAGGAAAACATTTTAAGAAATATCTACCTACGTTCCTTACTAAATTAAAACTAGGAGACTTCTAAAAATATTCCAACAACCTTCAAAACAGAATAAATTTTATTAAGTATATAAGTGTAACAATATATATTTTATTAAAATATAAATATATTTTTATTAATTTTATAAAGAAGTCTCTATGTTTTCTTTCTCTAAATTAGAAATGATTTCGTGTTCTTTTAAAAGCATTATTACTTCTTTCGGATATGGTTTAGAATGTTTTATTGGAGTTTTTCGTAAACTTGTGATATATGGATCAGAAGATGCCAGGAGATTATGATACAAATCTTCCATGGTTTGAATTCGAGCAAATTTTCTTGTAAAATTTTTTCTGTACATTTTAATATCTTTATTTTTACTCTCCTGAGCATCTTCTGATAAAAGCCCTATTGGCATAATAGCATGTTTTATTATTATATGCCCATGTATTAACACTCTGTCGACAGTAGTTGGCATATTATACCATAGGTATAATTTAAAATATAAAACAGCTGTTTTTAAGGTATATATCTTAAACTTGTTATCATCTATTGCAAGTCCGCTGGAAATCGTCAATAAAATTATGGATACCCTGTATATAAGATTTTTGTTAATATTAGTAATTTCAGCGGATGTTTCGTAATTTGAGAAAAAAAGTCGAGCTGAGTTCCCGTCGTTCGTGCTTCCATACCCATGCTTTGGTTTGTCAACAAGAAGACCTAATTTTCTTTGAAATTTTTCTTGAATTCTTTTTTTTTCTATTTCTATCTTAGCCTTATCAACTATTTCACGTGCTTGCCATTTGCCTAATTTTAATTTATAAGATAAATTCAAAAGCCACTCGTAAAATCTTATCCAACAATGAAGTGAACTCAGCCCCAATTGTAGTCTGCCTTCATTGACTGGTTTTAATAAACAATGATTTAATGAATTAAATTCCTTAGCGGTAGCTCCACAGAGATTACATGTCTGCGTAGATGCTGTGTTTGTTACTGCATTCATTGCTTTTCCGTCAATCATTGTCATTACAAGTTGATGCTTTATTAACAATGTTTTATCATCTATATTTATTTTTGTAGGAGACAGACGGCTAATTTGGTCTTCTATATAAGTAGCTTCTTTTTGTAATATTTCCGTGGTTTCGTGGAGGAACTGCACTCGTATAGGCCGACAGAAACGAGGTGATGATGGTCGCTGATTCTGCCATATAACTAAGTGTTCACCATGGGGGTCGCCCGAAACTAATTTTACGGGAACAAGTGATGTCACAAAAATGCTGGAATCAGAGGCACCTTGTTTTTTAAAACATTGCTTATATTCCGCTTGGCCTGATGTACCATCGCATCCCCATTTGCTGATAAGCCATATTTCTCCTAGATATTTTTCCTCTAAAGCAAACATAACTTCACGCTGAACTTTCCAAAGTCTTTTCATTGTATGGTCCACCAAATCCTGTAGAGGCACTTCTGCAGAAGTTTCGGTGATTAATATATTATTTGGATAGCAACGCTTCCTTGCTTTAGTTACACATTCGTAATTTGGATATATTTTGCAATTTTCTTCTAAGGCATTGTGTGGTAATCCGCTCTTGTAAGCCGGCTACCGGTTATCTTTGGAAGCGGAAGGAAGGTGGTGTCTGAGGTATAGATCAGGTCCTTCTTGAGTATAAGTATGACTTTATTAAATAACTGGTTATTGGTGAGGCACAAGTAACCCTCCTAACTCTTTGATCGCTCGAGATGTTCTGTCTGTTCGTTTCCTCGCTTCTACGCGTGCCACTCCTTAGCGTTCGTGCTAAGAAAGGAGAATCGCTGAATTGCATCTTAGGCTCGGGACTCGCGATGTCCAGGTGCTTGGGTGATGCAATGCTTACACATTACTTTTGGGTCGCCTCTTCGGAAGGCGGCCTTGAATATGATACTTACTGTGTCGCTTAGGCGACTCGCGGGTACAACAATTGCTTCTAATAAAATTATATTGAAATTTTGTTTATTTTGCTCCAATCACCAACGAAAGTGCTTTATCCTCGGAAAACTCAGTAATTGGAGGCTGGACAGACACTGTTGAAATATATTTGTCTGCAGATTCGGGCCCAGTAATTGAGATATCTTTGATAATTTTTGCAGCTGAAATATGACCTTCAGCTCTCAATTTCATTTGTGCCGCGACAGTCAACCCGGTCGTTCCTAAAATTACCCTCAATTCTTCTGTTTTTCGCCGCTTAGACCTTTCACTGCAGTCACTAAAACTCTTTGACGGTCTTCCTCCGCTAGATGCAGATTTCAAGTTTAGTTTTTGCGGAAAATGAATATAAGTATCCAGCCAATCTTTATCCTTTAATTGAAATCGTGAATTGTTCCTCCCCGATAGTTGTCATTTAATTTTGTACTGGTTAATTAACTTTGACAGTACGTTTTTAATCGGACTTGGTAGTACACTCTCATAAAATGTAACTTTATGGATTTTAGCCGCTAAATTTTCAAATTTAGAAGTATTGTCAATGGTAGCACAGCTCTTATATAATTCAATAAGTTTTCGCCTACTTAATGAAATATCTCGCTGTAAAATAACTGTAAATACAAATATAAAATAATTGATCGAAATAAAGTGACTACCACAAGTATGCAGATACCCTTTACAACAGAACAATTTTTGTATGATTAAACTGAACTATTTGAGTTTTTAGCAAAAGATAGCAGCATTAGTTTACTAAATATCGTGTTTTTGTCGTTTTGAAAAAATCGAATTTTTCGAAATTACAAAACAAATAGCAGTTACTTAAATCTATAAAAAACATTTCTTAAATTTTCATGACAAGCTCAAATTACAAAGTAGTTGTAAAAATTATTTTTGCTATTTCTTTTGTAATTCTGAAAATTCCGATTTTTGTTCAAAACGACAAAATCACAATATTTAGTAAACTAATACTTCTACCTTCGTGCAAAAACTCAGGTCGTTTAGTTGAGTTATAGAAAAGTTATTCTTTTTTAAAAGGTGTGCGAATATTTGTTGGCCTTACATAATTTCAATCTAACTTATTTTGAAAATCGTTTCAATTCAAGAAAAGCACGTGGTCGCAGCTGGGTTCAGCATGAACAGAAAG
The DNA here is from genome assembly GCA_916049575.1 of Ancistrocerus nigricornis. Lineage (NCBI taxonomy): Eukaryota > Metazoa > Arthropoda > Insecta > Hymenoptera > Vespidae > Ancistrocerus > Ancistrocerus nigricornis. The sequence goes on from OU696665.1 coordinate 17,011,820, forward strand.
TATATTGAATGAGCCTTCATATAAAAGTAAAACTTGGACTGGATTGGGCTGGATTTGATACTTTAAGACTATCAACATTTTAGATAATATACTTTTATTATGTATTTCTTCAAAAGTATATTACATATAGACGTGATTGCTTTAAAAAGCTGTGATATATTTATTATGGAAGCTATTTACCTCCTGGTATAGAATCCATGACTAATATACACCGTTAAACACTATAAACTATTTCACAATAATTTTACTTGAGCACCAAAATCGCAATATTACACCCGCTGTCGACAAGCCAAACTTTGGAGTGACGCTAAATAAACCAGCTATAGGGCGGCTGGGGCCCCCCCAACGAAACAGCCTTGCTGTTTCGTATTAGGCACGACCGCGGTAATGATTCGCATAGGAAGTCGGCTCGCTGCGCTCGCCTATCCCTTTTTAGTTGTCACTATTTTACATACTTTTGCAAAGTTTGAATTGTTTCCCTATTATAGCAGATATTTTATGAATTTTTTTATGTTTAAAATGACCGCCATTTTGAAACCGGAAGTTGAATCAATTCGAAATTGTTAGTGGATCTATGTTGGGAAATACTGGATTTTTCGTATAAATTTCAGCTTTATCCGTTCAGCCGTTTAGGCGCTAGAGTCGATAAAAATATTTATTAGTCCGCCATTTTGTACCGTTCTGCTGAAAAATTTTGAAAAAATTCATGTTATTAGTTGTCATAATTTTACATATTTCTGCAAAATTTTAATTGTTTTGCTCTTATAACAGATTTTTTATGAATTTTTAAATTTTTAAAATGCCCGCCATTTTGAAACCGGAAGTCGGATCGAATCGAAATTGTTAGTGGATCCTCGTCGGGTGTAACTGGATTTTTCGTGTAAATTTTACTTCGATTCGTTCAGCCGTTTAGACGCTAGAGTGGATACACACACACACACACACACATACATACATACACTTAGATCTTGTTATGAAACATAAAGATCCGAAAGGGTTTTTGGATATCTCGAATAGTTTCGGAGATAATCGTCCGTTACACTTTTTGCTCGATCGAGAGCATAAGGAACTCCCTGCGGTCGTGCCTAAAAATCGTCAGATAATTGTCAATAACAAATGAACTCTTCAATATAAAAAAAAATCGCCAGGTACTTCTATAGACAATGCATTTTTAATGATATATTCTATGTTTGAAGGAAATCGGACGAAAATTGTGTGAGTTACGTTTCCGGCAATTTTATAAAACGTAGTTTCTAGTAAATCGCGTTTGAAGTTTTGAGTAGTAGAAAATTATGAATAATTTTGTAATACCTTTAATCTGCGATGCCTGCACCATACAATAGGCCTTCTAGATTATGGTCCTGCTCTTGTTTTTCTTTTTTGCTTGACCTTGAAGCAATCCTGGCCTCTTTGACCCGTTCTGACAGCGATCTCTCAGCGAGCTTTATGCGCTGTTTATCGTTTTCCATGCACATTTCGTAGCTGTTCGGGCCGATTTCCAAGCCCATTGCCTCCATTATGTGCAAAATTGATAAAAACCCGTCATTGTACACACAAATCGCAATATCCGTAGCTACATCCAAGATTGTTTTACCGCTAGAAGTGGATTTTGGGTCCAATGCCCACACAGTCGAGTTGAAGCTTTCGTTACTGTTTTGGGTGTAACCGCCGATGCATCGAAAACCGAAAGACAATCGAAAATTTTCAATCGAAAATTGAAAAACCGAGTACTGTGACGTGTGTCACAAGAATAATATAGAAAGGCTTCCGTCAGTGCACACTCTCAGGGCGAATTTGGATATGAAGAGTATTTATTAATTGCTCCCGAATTTTTTATGTAATGTGCTCTCCCACCACCATCGAGGGAACCCCATAAAACGAAGAGGAAAGACCGCTACGATCACCAAGCGAGGATATATCTGCTAAGAAGGACATTCAGCTCCCGAACTGTCATCGCTCTCGTGCTCTACGTGCCTCCGCCGTGGGATAATCATCATCTTCACACCATGGCGAAGAAGAATACGTTGCTTGGCTACCGATTAGCGCTACGTAGCATCGATCATCGACATCTATCGATAAAGTAGCGCATCGGCGCAACGTACCGACCCGAAATCGAGAAATGTAACACCTACATTAATTTAGAATAAATTAGGTAGAGGCGCACGTGCCGGTCTGTCACGTGACGTGGAGCGAGGAGCCTTTCGGCAGGAGAAGTCAGGAGCAGGACTTAGCATCGGGACGTCGTAGAGTACAGTTCGTCTTTGTCGTTTTTCGTCCATTCGTTTCGCTCCCGTGTCTTATTTAGGCAGTACCATTTCGTATAATTGAGGAGATCATTTCTTATTCGTTTCGTTACCCCGTAATTGCTCCCGCGGATCCGAGAGTTCGACATCTTTCAAGTTAGGAGAAGATATGAGCGTTTGGCTACCGTGAGGAGACAAGGAAGGACGTGGAAACTGGAGGAGACCCGCCATTTCGTGTCTTAGTTTGGTGGAGAGCGAGGTCGCCGTTCTGGTTCCGTCCATGCGGGAGAGGTACAGCCGGTAAGACGGGATTCCGTTTAGCCCTCATTAATCGGGAAATAGGTGACACTGGCCAGAACGATGATGTTATGTTTTGGGAAATTATTTTGCGGAAATATTGCGTTAATAGATCCTGAGAGAAATTAGTAGCGCCGGAAATCGTCCACGCTACCGTCGGAAATCGGTCGATCACTTGTTACATCCGAATTTCATCCGAATGATATTTTTCCTTGGTTAGCTCCCGTTGAAACTAGGAACGTTCCCTCGTGCGCCTACGCGACGCCGCTCGCCTGCTTATCTTAGAAAAGGGGACCCTAATCCTCCGCTAGATGGATACTATTTCTCCGCTAGTGTTTTAAGACTTTTTAGAACTTATAAGGGCGCGAGGAGCGAGCATAGGCAGAGTTCAGTCCGGAAGGGTCCGAGACTTCATCGAGAGATCGCTCCAGATCTCTCTCACCATACAACTCACGGTAGTTGTTAGGCATTACTCAGCGAGGTACTCTCCCTGAACGTCTCCGCGCTCACTCCCGCGTAAAACTAGAGATATAACGTAGATCGGGTAAAAACCTATTGGTTATAACCGCGATTAGATTTATTCAGGTAAAAGCCGATTGGCTATAACCTCGAGAAAGAATAGAAACCGGTTGGTTATAATTCTTTCATATACCAAAGAACTTTCTCCTTTTATTGTAATAATCTTTGTAATCATATATCTTAATATTCAGAATATATATTAACTTTTGTTACTATTTTAAAAGATAATATTCATTTTCGGAATTCCTTCTTCCTTACATTATCGAAACGGAATCTAACCCACCATCGACGAATCTTTGCCGCTCGAGATCCGTCGATCAATGGACACGTCTACACCAACTTAATAACCTGTAGGCCTAATCATCCTAAGGTAGCAACTCTAGAGCATTGAGTCTCTGGACGAGTCTACTCCTTTCCTACCTTCTACCGAAGTGGCAACCCTTGAGCATTGAGTCTCTCGGCGCGTCCACGTACCTATCCTCAAAAGGTGGCAACCTCAAAGCATTGAGTCTTTGGGCGCGTCCACAACCTTTCCAACTACCTAAGGGCTACCTGTGATTATTCCTACGGCCCTGCTACGCTACTAGGCGTAGACGTGACAAAACTGGTGACAGCGGTGGGATAGATATAACAATCCGTATTATAAAGATAGAAATTTAACCATCCGTACCGAAGGGATATAACCTTTTGGACTGGTGGATTTTAATTTAATTTAATATATTATCGAAGTAGAAATTCCGAATTAAAAATGACGCAACAGCCTAATAATACTAGCAACTTGTCGACTCTCGACCTTGCTAATTTAACACTCTCTATGGCAACGTCAATGAACGATATTTCTTGCCAAAATCGTATAGAAAGAGCTGCAGCCGCAGTACCGCGATACGATGGAGATAGTTCTTTGATTTATTTTGCTCAAAGTGTAGAAAACGGTTTAACGATAATACCGGCCAATTCAGAAACCGAGTATTTAAGTATTGTTTTAACTAAACTCGGAGGCGCCGCTCGCAGAAGCGTTCAAGGAAAGAAATTCGCGAGTGCCACAGAATTTATTAACCATTTGAAAAAGCGTTTCGCTCCCGGAAAAAATGTAGATTATTTTCGGAACGAATTAGCCTCGCTAACGATTGAAGACGGCGAAAGTCTTAGTAAATACATTGATAGGACGTGCAAACTTGTAAATGATACACGTGCCGCGTTAACGGAAAGATACGGACCAAATGCAAAACTTGAAATCCAAAATATGGAAACCGAAGCTCGCGATAACTTTCTGGAAGGATTACCAGATCGCATCCAAATGCGATTATTTAACAAAGAATTCAAGATGATCGAGGACGCTTTCGACGCAGCTATTGAAATAGGAAGGGCGTTAAGAAATCGTCAATTACTAAAAGAACGAAGACATTCATCCGAACGAAGATACGGAAGCAGTTATGAAGAAAGACAGAAATCGCCTGAATATAGAAGATCATATGTGGACTACCCACAGTCACCGACTCGTTATCACCGATATAAAAACCGAAGCAGAGATAGAAACGGATCGGACTCAGAACCAGAATGGGAACGAAAGAAATTTACAACAGCTTTTCCTGTAGAACATAATTCACGCACACGTACTTCAGCTTACCAGACGAATTCCTCAGGTATGGAAGACCAAAATAATCGCTCTAGAAGCAAAACTCCTCCGAAATATAGACAGGAACATCGGTATTGCTGGAATTGCGGAATGAAGGGACACAATGGAGATTATTGCAGACGTAGTTCATCTACGGAGTCTTTAAACTCCAAAACCGCTCATCGTGCCGGCGAGACGATGCGCGACTCAAGGGGAAATCGCCAGAAAGCTGTTGAATCGCCATATTTCGATTCAATTCAAGAACCAAACAGAAGACTCCACATTAAAGAAGCTCCTTCCCCACGAATCAACCTCGAAGTACCAGAACTGGAATCTGAAAAAGGAACATTCTTAATCGATTGTGGATCATCCTTAAATCTCATCGTCCTTGATAAACTGGGAACAGAAGCATTAGTAACATCAAGAGAAGAAACCGAAATCATAGGACTCTCCGATGTTTCTGTTTGGACAAAAGGTACCACAATATTACACCTGCATGGAACACCTGCAACCTTCTATGTCGTGGATAGACTATCACTCGACGTAGATGGCTTACTAGGAACTCCGTACCTGCTACAAGAACGAGCAGAGATATCATTTCATTACGGCACAATTGTCACATACGACCGACCCACCATACCAATTAAATTTTATAACCACCAAGATTACAAAACATTCGCAACGCCTCGGAAGAACGGAAACGTTAGCGGAACAAAAATTTGTTTAGCCGGACGTACAACCCAACAAATACCAATAAAAATAGTTAATACAACAGAAAAAGAAGGTTACTTACCTAGGATTGAAACACCTAAAGGAATCTACATAGGAGAAGCCGCCGTGTACAATCACGATGGAAACTGCTATGTTTTAGCTACCAACACTAGAGAGGAAGATACAGAAATTGAAATTCCACCTCAACATATCGAACCTTACAATATTTTCAGCAGTTCCGAAGACGAACTTGTATATCCACAACGAACAACACCCATCAACACAGAAGACAGGATACAAAAGATAAAAGAAACCTTAAAATTGGATCACCTTAATTCAGAAGAACGAAACCACGTAATGAAGATCGTCAACGAATTTCCCGACCGATTTTACTTACCTGGAGATAGTATTGGAAAAGTACCGAATTTTAAACACTCCATACATACTACCAACGATATACCTATCAATACACGGCAGTACAGGTACCCACCAATACACCGGAACGAGATAGAACAGCAGATAAACCTATTACTTTCCGAAAGTATTGTAAAACCCTCAGCTTCGCCATATAACTCTCCATTGTGGATCGTGCCTAAGAAAGCCGATGCGCAAGGCAAGACGAGATGGCGCATGGTAATTGACTACCGAGCACTAAACAATAAAACAATAGCGGATAAATATCCACTTCCACAAATCACCGAAATCTTAGATAGATTAGGTGGAGCTAAATACTTCTCCATCTTTGATTTATCTAGCGTATTTCATCAAATAGAAATGAATCCAGAAGATGCACCTAAGACAGCATTCACAACTCCGCACGGTCATTACGAATTCACTCGAATGCCGTTTGGATTGAAAAATGCTCCAGCTACATTTCAAAGACTCATGGATCAAATTCTAACAGGACTACAAGGAACAGAATTATTCGTATACTTGGATGACATCGTAGTTTACTCTTCATCATTACGCGAACACGAAATTAAAATCAAGAAACTATTCAATCGCTTACGCGAACACGGACTCACCTTACAGACAACGAAATGCGAATTTCTTCGCAAAGAAGTAGGTTATCTCGGACACATCATTTCTGCAGAAGGAGTGAAACCTGATCCGAAGAAACTCAAAGCAGTTGAAAATTTTCCAGTACCCAAAAACCAAAAGAACATTAAACAATTCTTGGGACTCGCAGGCTATTACAGACGCTTTATCGAAAATTTTTCAGTCAAAGCTAAACCCTTGATACAACTACTAAGCAAAGGCATCAAATTTGAATGGAACGAAGAACAACAAATAAGTTTTGAACAATTACGCAACGAATTATGCACACAACCGATATTACAATATCCGGATTTTAATAAACCATTTGTGGTAACCACAGACGCATCTGAATACGCCATAGGAGCCGTACTGAGTCAAGGAGAAATTGGCAAGGACCTACCTATCGCTTACGCATCAAGAAGTTTAAACCAAGCCGAAAGAAATTATTCAGCGACAGAAAAAGAATGCTTAGCAATGGTTTACGCGGTCAAATATTTCAGACCATACTTATACGGACAGACCTTCACACTTGTAACGGATCACCGACCCTTACAATGGTTACACTCAGTCAAGGACCCAACATCCCGGCTAGTAAAATGGAAACTGCAGCTGTTAGACTACGACTACAGCGTGATTCACAAAGACGGAAAATCTAACAAAAACGCCGATGCTTTATCTCGAAATCCAGTATGCTTACCACTCGAAGGAAAGAGACCCATAAGAAAATGTAGAAAGGATGCAATAAACTATAAAGAAATAAATACAAGTGATAGCGAACTATCAGAATTAGAAATAAACCGAATGTTTAAACAAACGGAAAATTCCGAACCAACAAGATCAACCAAACCACCGGTCGTACACTCACCTCCGGCCAATGCATTTCGATTTCGCGAACTACAAAGAGATCGAGAAGGCAGACCGAATAAAACAAAAGACAACAATAGTAGCTCCGAAAACGAATTGGAAACCACAGTAATAAAAAGAAGTTCACTACCTAGCCTAATTAGCGAAAGGTCATTACCTGACGAAACATTCCAACCAATAGCTACATCCACGCAAATGGAATTTCCAACTTTATCATCCACAACCGACCACGGAAATATTCCACAAGCAGATTTAATTTCCTTACAAGAAAACGCACCGACCACGTGCACTGACAACATCATCACCGTACAACCACCGCTATTCAAAGAAATAGAAGAAGAAATTGACGCCACACCACCACTTGTGCCGACGTTTATACAAACAGGACCCGTTTTCGAACCACACGTTACTGGGTCAGGGGACCGAAGAGAAGTCGAAATACCACGATCATCCCTTCTCGATAACCTTATACCTGACCTAGACCGAAGCACTTCAAAAACCCAAACATCTGAGGAAGATTATTACGGAGACACGGACAGCGAGACGGTCATAAAAGAGCCAGCTTGTAAAGTTTACTCGACACCTACCACGCTTTCCTGCGAAAAGGGAAACTACGTTCACTCCATCTCAGCTGATTGTAATATCATCCAAGAAACCGGAAAAACTTTATTAGACACCGGACTCATTGACAGGGAAACGCTTCAACGACATAAACCAAAAGTCGGACAAATTCTGATAACACCAACCGAAGATTTAAAAATTTTCAGCGTTGTAACAAGAAACCGTTTTTACGAAAAACCTACCAAACAACAATTCACAGACGCAATGATAAATCTGAGAACGGCAATCCATCAACATGGTATTAAAAATATCAGAATGTCAATAAAAGAGGACGTACACGATAATCTAACTATTCAAGAAATTCAACAAATAGTTAAGGAAATCTTCAAAAATACCAAGATCACAATCACTCTTTGCGAAGGAATCATCACGACACCATCAAACGAAAATAGATTAACCATCATTGAAGAAGCACACGACAGTTTAATAGGAGAACACAAAGGAGTCACTAAAACTTTCAATAGGATACGATCTCAATATCACTGGCCGAACATGAAAAATGAAATCCAAGATTACATTCGAAAATGTCGCAGTTGCCAAGAACAAAAATTAGTACGAGCAAAAACACGTCAACCGATGCTCATAACCGATACACCTATCGACCCCTTCGACAAGATAGCACTGGACACCGTTGGACCTTTACCAGAAACACCTAGTGGAAACAGATACATATTAACGATGCAGGATAATTTAACAAAATACTGCCTCGCCGTAGCAATACCAAATATCCGAGCAACTACGATTGCCGATGCATTTGCCCGACACTTTATTTCAGTATTCGGAACTCCTAAAGCCATACTTACCGATAAAGGTACAAGCTTCATCGGAAAGTTAATGACAGAAATGGCTGAACTATTTAAAATTAAACAAGTAACAACTTCTGGCTATAGACCACAAACAAATGGTTCACTGGAAAGAAGCCATATTGTTTTAATAGAATACTTGAAACATTATTTGGAGAAATATGAAGATTGGGACTTACTTATACCATTCGCCATGTTCTCATATAACACATCTGTTCATGAATCAACAAATTTCACACCACATGAATTGGTATTCGGCAAATTAGCACGGACTCCATCCGCCATCGAATCTGGAACACCTTTACCTACATACAACAAATACCTCACAGAATTAATAACTAGAATGAACGAAATACGAAACCTAGCCGCAACTCAATTGGATAAATCCAAAATAAGATCAAAATCGTACTACGACAGACATGCCAAACCTGTTAATTTCTCAGTAGAAGACTTCGTCTATGTTTTAAAAGAACCACGCAAAAGTAAACTCGACCCGCATTACGTTGGACCATACAGAATAGTAGATATATCAGACAGGAAAAATGTCGTTTTGGAAATAGGAAATGGGAAAACCATCATCAAGCACCAAGACAAGCTAAAACTTGCGCACTAAAAAGACTAGGCCGTCTCTTCGGGAAACAAAACACACCAAAGATCGAAGCCACCCAGGAACCACTTGAACTGGAATCCCTGCAACCCGAACCTTACACACACGGAGAGAAATAGAAGATAACAAACAAACGCTTTTAGGACATACAGAACAGAAAGTCGTAACTTTGAGTCCCAGACTCGCAATAATATAATAAGACAAATTTCAAGATCAACGGAAAATGCACCACAGTCATCGACCAAACCTCGCAGAGAGAACATCGCTGCTCACGTTGACGAAACAACATGGAAAAAATTCCAACAAAATCAGTGTCTACCCAGACTCACAAGACAGCATTTGCAAGAACCACCTCAATTTCGTCCGCAGAATCAGACGTACGGATAAAGGAATCACGAACAATAAAGGTGATAATCCCGAATCTATCATTCCAGTCATCGAGGAAATTGAAACCTAAACCAGGAAGAGCCAATCAAACACCAATCTTCCGAATCCAAAATCACCGTCTAAGAAATGACCTCAAAACAAGACGTTTAATAGAACTATTCGGCGATGCCGACGTCATTGAAGAAACACCTGGTGTAAAGAAAGCTCGAGAATGGCTGGAACGGAGAAAGAAGGAAGACGAACTGGTACTAGAACTAATCGGCGAGATCAGTTCCAGCGACGAAGAAGAAGACGAAGGCTTCTATTCGATGAACATCGACCGTTATCACCAACAACTGCAAGTAGAATTTCAAGAAATGTGGCACCAAAGTTTAAACAAAGTGAAACGTGTGAAACCAAAAAGACTAATTAGACGTAAGGTTATTTTTAATTAGAAATAAGTTAGTTTTAAGCTGAACGTACCTATTTTCAACAGGTGAAAGCATCATAATGAATGATGTTTCATCTAAGGGGGGAGATGTTACATCCAAATTTCATCCGAATGATATTTTTCCTTGGTTAGCTCCCGTTGAAACTAGGAACGTTCCCTCGTGCGCCTACGCGACGCCGCTCGCCTGCTTATCTTAGAAAAGGGGACCCTAATCCTCCGCTAGATGGATACTATTTCTCCGCTAGTGTTTTAAGACTTTTTAGAACTTATAAGGGCGCGAGGAGCGAGCATAGGCAGAGTTCAGTCCGGAAGGGTCCGAGACTTCATCGAGAGATCGCTCCAGATCTCTCTCACCATACAACTCACGGTAGTTGTTAGGCATTACTCAGCGAGGTACTCTCCCTGAACGTCTCCGCGCTCACTCCCGCGTAAAACTAGAGATATAACGTAGATCGGGTAAAAACCTATTGGTTATAACCGCGATTAGATTTATTCAGGTAAAAGCCGATTGGCTATAACCTCGAGAAAGAATAGAAACCGGTTGGTTATAATTCTTTCATATACCAAAGAACTTTCTCCTTTTATTGTAATAATCTTTGTAATCATATATCTTAATATTCAGAATATATATTAACTTTTGTTACTATTTTAAAAGATAATATTCATTTTCGGAATTCCTTCTTCCTTACATTATCGAAACGGAATCTAACCCACCATCGACGAATCTTTGCCGCTCGAGATCCGTCGATCAATGGACACGTCTACACCAACTTAATAACCTGTAGGCCTAATCATCCTAAGGTAGCAACTCTAGAGCATTGAGTCTCTGGACGAGTCTACTCCTTTCCTACCTTCTACCGAAGTGGCAACCCTTGAGCATTGAGTCTCTCGGCGCGTCCACGTACCTATCCTCAAAAGGTGGCAACCTCAAAGCATTGAGTCTTTGGGCGCGTCCACAACCTTTCCAACTACCTAAGGGCTACCTGTGATTATTCCTACGGCCTTGCTACGCTACTAGGCGTAGACGTGACACACTAATTCGGAATTTTGTGGATAATCGTGAGACGACCAAGTTTCGGAAGTCTCCAATTATATTTCGTTCGAAGTTCTGGCCAGGAGTCCCTTTTCGGTCGTGTCTCGTTAGAGCACTTTTCGTTGGTCGCATCGGCGACGTTTCGTCCTGAGAGTGGCGTTAGTATTGCGAGCGGAATAAAGAATCGTCTGCTAAGTATTGTATTGTCTTGTATGTTATAGGTAATTTCGGGTATTCGTATTTTCGGTTATAAAGAAAAGTATTCAGTACGTAATTTATTTATGGTCACTGTTGTAAAGCTTCCGTTCAGCAAATTATAACCGCGTTATGATATCGCGAAATTTCAGTATTCTTTATTGAGGTATTGTTCATTTATCTGATATCATAATGTATCGCGTTCGGGTAGAATTCGATTGTAATGAGTAGGGCTTCGAACGTACTTTTGTAATGAATTTAGGCAAATAGCTTCCGTTATTTTATACAAGTCATTTCACTTCTCTTTTCTCTGTGAAAGAAATAAAGTATTGTTCTCTTTTGTTACCAAAAATTGGCTGTATTAAGTTTGTGGTAATTCTCTTACTCCGCCCCTCTCCGTTACCATCTCGGTGGGCTGAGCTACCGTTTTCGTGTTCCGCTTCACGCACCTCTTCGGAATTTAGTAACTAACATCTTACAATATTTAAGGCTCGAGTGGTAGCCGTAAGCTACCTGGCGCCCAACTTAATTCTGATTATTTAACCGACCATCAGTTTAGCCTTAGTAAAAAGTATTCCGAAGAGGAGAGCGTGGCGAAGGTGTGTTCGTCTTCTCTCACGAGAAAGAGAAGCGGTCACAGTACTTAGAAATGTTTCCCGGCGATAATCTTTTGAGACATCATTCTTGAGGTCCTAGGGGACCATTTAAAACAAAACAAAAAAATCGATTTTTTGAAAATCCTAGAGTGGCCTAATCCCTTAACGCCTAAATAGCTAAACGGATAAAGTTAAAATGTATTTCAACAAGATATGACCTATTTAATATTATCTTCTTTCAATATCTTTATAATCTTATAATTATAATTATACAATAACAATTTGAACATAGCAACAATTGAAAGATTTTCGCAAATTGTTACTAACCAGATGTTATTCGTGATAAGAGCGAAAAATTTTAATTTTGATAAGTAAATTTGTTGTTAAAAAATAGCCGTATAAACAAATTAAATACAGCGACAATTTAACAAATTTTTCGCAAATTGTTACTATCTAGAGAATATTCGTGATAGAATCCAAAAATGTTCGTTCCGATAAGTGGTTTCGTCGGTGAGGGATTACCATATAAACAATTAAACATAGCAACAATTAAAAAATTTTCGTAAATTGTTACTAATCAAATTTTTCATCCATTACTTCCAAAGTTGATTTGTACTGTTTTGTAAATTTTTTTTTTTTTGTTATTACATACTGTTACGTTATGCTCGACACTCTCCCGATCTCGTCCGAAAAAAAATAAAAACATATCTTTGTATTAATTATTTATTATTCTATTTCTATTCTATTCTTTCTATTCTATTTATTCTCTCTATTTTCTCTATTCTACCTATTCTCTTTCTATTTATTTTCTTTTACTTATTCTATTTATTATATAATTCATGCCGACCAAGTGTCAGGCTAGGATTTTTTGCCGACTCCAAGTCAGGCTAGCATTTTTTGCTAATTTAAAATCATGCTAGCATTCTTGCCGATCAAATATCAGGCTAGGATTTGTTACCGCCTTAAAGACAGGCTAGTTATTGTATACATTAAAATTCGTGGATAATTATATTTAATTATATTTAATATAATGGGTCTTATGTTTCAAGCAGGAAAGTGTGTTTAAATAAAACGGACTTTACGCAAAACGAATAAAAAATAAAAGTGAACCGTGTGGAGCTGGGTCTATGTTGCGAACAGAAAAGTGTTTTAAAATAAAAGGTATTTTACATCAAATTAAATAAAAATAAAGGTGATCCGAGTAGGGGTTGGTCTATGTCGCGAACATAAAGGTGTTTTTAAATAAAAGGTATTTTACATAAAATGAATTAAAAATAAAGGTGATCCGGATGGGGGCGAGTCTATGACGCGAACAGAAAGGTGTTTTAAAATAAAAGGTATTTTACAGAAAACGAAGGAAAAATAAAAGTGATCTGGGTTGAGGTGGGTCTTATTTTTTGAGTAGAAATAAGAAAAAAAGGGATAGGCGAGCGCAGCGAGCCGATTTCGTGTGCGAATCATTGCCGCGGTCGTGCCTAGTACGAAACAGCAAGGCTGTTTCGTTCGGGGGGCCCCTGCCCCCCTATAGCCGGTTTTGGTTAAGCCTTTAATGTCATCGGTGAACTCTTGAGCGGTTTCCAACGAGTTGGCATGGCCGGAAGGTTAACTACGTGAAATTTGGAATAATGCCGTTAGCTAATAGACGTGTGTTTTGTGACTTAGTCTTTGCGCACAAAGTTTTGAACGGCATCATATCATGCCCTGAGCTCTTATCTTACTTCAGCCTTTCTGTGATCGTTTCTAAAAGAGCTCATCGACTTCTATTAATTGAGTTCCATCGCACGACATATGGATACTATAACTGTATTAACCGCGTTATTATTAATGTTAATGCCTTCTGTGATCAGGTGGATTTTTTTAGTTGTATGCCTATCTTTAGACGCTTGTTACTTAGCGTCTTGTCATCTACGAACGTTGTTTCTGTAATCTCTGTTCACTAAAGGGTAAAATTTTTTCCCGTAAATAAATAAATAAATAAACTAAGAACGATTTAAATTGGTTAAAGTCCAGAGGAAGAGGGGAAGGAGAGTTTTCAATAATGTGCTTTGCAGGTGATAAAATTTCTTCTAAATCCTTAACTTTTTCTTTTCCTTTTGAGAGATGAATGTTTTAGCTGAGATTATCATATGTTTTGGATTTTTTTGCCCAAGGTTTCATAAGTTCTGAACTTGATTTTTCCGGTAAGTGTGCTATTGTACTATTAGTATTTAATATTGGGTCCGTAGAAATATTTTCCTTAAGTGCTTGACCGTTTGAAGGGTTATCCGATGATGTGTATGATGGGGGGTTTCTTTTCACCCCTTTGCTTTGATTGAGCACTTTTAGTGCTGGTAAGACGAATTCTGTGGTGTTAGTCATATCTATGTTGCTGTTTACTAGGCCTGTATTAGTATACATTTTCTTTGTTTAAGTATGGTTGGGACAAACTTTCGCTATATGACCTTTTTGTTTACATATGAAACAACATGTTGAGTCTGTACTAAAGTAGATTAAGTATGTCGTGTCTTCGTAATTAATTAGTAATGACTCTGGAATAAGGTGTTCATCTTCTTCCTTGACGTATATTTGTCGGCGAAATGATAAAATATAAGAACGACCGGGTTTACTTAAACCAGTCCTAAGATAACTCATTTGGGACACTACAGTTATCCTTTTGTTTTTTAATACATTAGTCCATTAGAAACTCATGAGGTATGATTGGACAAACGTTGGAAATAAATACTCTCTTATTTTTTTCCATTAGCGGTCGAATGCTCACCGTGAGGTTTCCAACTTGAATTGTTTTGTTGGATAGCTTTTCCACTAAAGACTTATTAGAAAGGAAGACACATACTCTACCACCTGAGATCTTTGAAATAAACAAAATGTTATTTGTATCCATTACTTTTTCCAGGCCATCTATGTAGTCGTTATTGGAGAATCCGTCAATTGAGTCCAGAATTATAGCTTGGTCTTTTTTCGGTATTGTGCTATTTGCAGCAACATTTGCATATGTTTTGTTCACTGAAGCTTCGATGGAACTTTGGGTCTCCTGTGGAATAAGACCCCTGTTATCAGAAGCCATTATTCAGGGTTTATAAGGCAGTACTGCAATGTACAGCACTGTACAATTTGTTTCTGCGGTACACTAATTATAAGAATATCGCCACTATACAGGGTGTCCGCTTCCATGTAGTCAAGCGGAGGACTACATGTACACATTAATGACTTGAATCGAAATGTCTAATACCATTTTTCGAAATTCGACTTAGTTAACGAATTATTAACTAACAAAGATCGGTCAATTACAACGATTAGCAAAGGAAGACGGTTTATTCGAGCTCGCAACTAGGCAAGAGATGAAACGATAGGAGGAGCAATCCACAATAAACAACGTTACATGTCGCTGCTCGCCGTGATTGACCGATCTTTGTTCGTTAATACTATTTAACTGAGACGAATTTCGAAAAATGGTATTAGACATTTCGATTCAAGCTATTGATGTGTACGTGTAGTACTCAGCTTGACTACATGGAAGCCGACAGCCTGTATAACGTTAAACCAACTAACCGACCGTGTACAATAAGTACACGCGGCCGGGGTGTTTATAAACACGGAGAGCGGAACACGTCTGCTCGCGACGGTGTCTAAACGTGAACTCGCATAATTTGGCTTTATTAACTTGTATCATGTTAAATTTATTAATGGGTACTTCTACAAAAATAGGGTAACTCGATGTCATCGACATTTATTTACATAATTACTAAACATTTTTTATTATTTGAACTGTCATAGAATAGACAAATTCAGAAGCATTATTGTCATATTACCAGGTTTTCTTAATTAAATTAAATTATTTCAAAATCAGTCCCTAGTCGTGTTACCATCCCACAATTTATTAATTGGATGTTCATAATTTTAAAAGTGTTACAGTCATACTTATTTTCGTTACTGTACAATAATTAATAATACTTTGCGAAATATTAATACCCAATAAATTTAAGTTCGCAATTTGTGACGGCGTCACAAGAACCCTAGTACATATATATATATATATATATATATATATTACGGTATATACAGGGTGTCCCACGGTTCGTGGCCCAAACGAGAATGGCATGCGCGACGGATTTTTCTGAGACGAAAGGAGTCATAAAAAGTAACATGTGCCAGGTTAGTTTTCGAGCTATTAATTAATAATGATTTGCCAATCGTGAAGCGCGTAAGCGTTAGGCGTACTCTCGCCGCCATACCAAAACTCTAGCCAAGCTATGATTGGACCGGCGGGCGATAGAGAAAGAATGAAGGGCCTGGTCAGCTTAAGATAGCGCCGTAGAAGAAAGCTAGGACGAGAGACCGAGTGAGCGAGAGAAAGAGAGAGAGAGAAAGAGAGAGTCAGTGCTACGAGGCTATCTTAAGCTAGCGGCTCGCGCCGAACCTCTCCCTCTCTCTCTCTCTCTCTCTCGCTCACTCTGTCTCTCGCTCTAGCTTACCTCTACGGCATTACCTTACGCCGACGGACCACCAAACCTTCCATTGCCCCTACGCTTTTCACTCCCTTGCTCTCAAACTCTCTCTCTCTCTCGCTCACTCTGTCTCTCGCCCTAGCTTTCTTCTACGGCATTATCTTACGTTGACGGACCACCAGGCCTCTCATTCTTTCTCTCACTCTCGCTCTCGCTTTTTCTCTATCGCCCTCCGGTCCAATCATAGCTTGGCTAGAGTTTTGGTATGGCGGCGAGAGTACACCTACCGCTTCCACGCTTCACGATTGGCAGATCGTTATTAATTAATAGCTCGAAAACTAACCTGGCATATGTTACTTTTTATGACTCCTTTCGTCTCAGAAAAATCCGTCGCGCATGCCATTCTCGTTTGGGCCACGAACCGTGGGACACCCTGTATATATATATATATATATATCGTAGACCGATCGTAGATACCTTCCCAACCGGCCTAAAAGAATATCCGTCTAAGAAGGTATAAACGCCCTTATAATATTATGTGAGCAACGTCTGAAATGTGGCGACCCGACAGACACTTCGTCGGACATCTTCGATCCATCGATCATCGGCACCTATGAGGAGCGCTCCCGCGTGTGTAGCGATCGCTAATTGGAGCATCCAGGAAATCCTAGCGTGCGCTGAAAGGACCTCCCGCGACGTTCACGAATACTTCTATCGACACCTCGCTAATCAGCATCTTCGCCGCCCCACGCGTCGACCAGGGCCGGCTTTTGTCTAACCAAAAAGGAAGAAATTATCTACATCTACGATTATAGGATTCCTCCGTTTCCTGGATTAAAAAGAGAAGAGCGAAGTGTACGAGGTGGAGGAGACATCATGTGTGAGTGCCGTGGTGCCGAGATGAGGGTAACTGAGTGCGGGAAATATCTGTACGTTTATGAGCGAAGTGATACCTGCGATTAGTACCTTGATAGCGTTAAGGAGATGCGTCCCTGCGAAATGGAACACGTGATTTTCGGGGGAAGAATCACGGTGGTGCGTGCCGCCGGTGATCTCGCTCTCTTGCGGTGGGACCTTCGTACAGACCGGTTGTGTTGTAAATAGTTATCTTAAGACAGTCTTTGTCTGTTCAAATGTAGCAAGTAATAATGAGAGCTTCGTGCTCTCTCTTGCGGTGGGACCTTCGACGTGAACGGTCGTAGTGTAAATAGTTTAGTTAAAACCGTATTTTGTCCGTTAAAATGTGACGAGTAATAATGAGAGCTTCGTGCTCTCTCTTGCGGTGGGACCTTCGACGTGAACGGTCGTAGTGTAAATAGTTTAGTTAAAACCGTATTTTGTCCGTTAAAATGTGACGAGTAATAATGAGAGCTTCGTGCTCTCTCTTGCGGTGGGACCTTCGTACAGAACGGTTGTGTTGTACATAGTTGATTTAAGGCAGTCTTTGTCCGTTAAAATGTAGAAATTAATAGTGAGAGCTTCGTGCTCTCTTGTGCGGTCGTGAACAGTCGTGTTGTGTAAAGTGCGTGGAAAAGTCTCTGTTCGTTAAATATGTGAAGAACCGTAGTGGCAAGAGCTGCGTGCTCTTGCGTACGGACAGCGAAAGAGGCGGTCGTATCGTACCTATTCAATTGTAACGGTCTTTTGTCTGTATGATGTACATATTCTTTGTAGTAAATAGTATTATCTGCGTGCGTGATCTCGAGCGATCGTAGTCGAGTCATGAGAATGGATCTCTGTCGGTCTTAGTGCGATAAGTCGACTTTTAGCCCGCGTTTCGTAGGTTCGCTCCTCATCCAGCTCGAAGTGAATACACGAGACAAGAGGAACGGCCATTTTGGTGATTCCGTCGTGCGCATAGGCGTTGAAGCGTTGTGTGGAGCCGGTAAGCGTAGCGGCGGAAAGAATTGCGTTTGAATATATGGGATGAGTGTGTACGGAACGAGGAGAGGTATTATTCGGAGTAATTTCGATCTTGGAGACGGTTCACTGTAACTTCCATGACGGCGTGGCCACATGGTACCACAGTGATGTTGTACCCGCGAGTCGCCTAAGCGACACAGTAGTATCATATTCAAGGCCGCCTTCCGAAGAGGCGACCCAAAAGTAATGTGTAAGCATTGCATCACCCAAGCGCCTGGACATCGCGAGTCCCGAGCCTAAGATGCAATTCAGCGATTCTCCCTTCTTAGCACCGAACGCTAAGGAGTGGCACGCGTAGAAGCGAGGAAACGAAGAGACAGATCATCGAGAGCGATCAGAGAGTTAGGAGGGTTGCTTGTGCCTCACCAATAACCAGTTATTTAATAAAAGTCATACTTATACTCAAGAAGAACCTGATCTATACCTCAAACACCACCTTCCTTCCGCTTCCAAAGATAACCGGTAACCGGCTGACAAGCGCGGATTACCACAGTGAAATGCGTCGTTTGAGTATCGTTTGGTAATTGCGTTGTGGAAACCCTCCTCGTGTCATTTTAGTATGAGATTCCTGACTCGCGCGAGTAGCGATCTCCGGTATAGGAGATCATCTCTGCATTTGATCGTTTCGAGGTTGTGTGAAGGTCGCCGCTTGAGCAGATTTTAAAGTTGTACATAATGTCTGAAGTTACTATAGTGTGAGGGTAACATTTTATTAGTCGCGGTCACGCGTATAAGATTTGGTCGTGAGTAAAGTCTTTGTATCTGAGTGGTAACTTCGTTGTAAGAAGATTTCTGTTAATAGGTATGTCTGAGTGTGAGAATAAGCCGAGCGGAGTAGTCTTCGTTACATGTATAATCGCCACAGGCGACGGGAGTGTATTGTGACCGCTCGAACTTATTATATTTGGAGTACGTTTCTTTTGGAATAAATTCTCTTCTTTACACGGTATCATACGTCGTTCGAGTGGCATATCTGTTGTGAATGGAAAGAACCTTCGCCTCTCCGTTACTCCGTTAGGAGACTGGCTAGCCGGAAGTCTTGTGCCGGTTCATCCGATCAGGCCTCTTTATTCCTAAAATATCCTACCATCTCCCTGGTCGTACGAGTGGTGACCGTAAGTCACCTGGCGCCCAAATAAATCCTCATCCATTTCCGATCATCCGAAAAGCGCGATCAGGACGATTGCCTGACCGGGTGCCAAAGAGGTGCGTGCCTTGGGGGACACTATCGTCTTTCGAGGATAGTATGGAAAGTTCCCCCTCGTGCAACGTCACAAATTATATTAATTAATATATTCTCAATTAAAAAAGTGTACTCAAAATCAGGCGTCATTCCCTTGCCGCGTAAGAAATTTAAAATTGCCGGATTTTCTTTGTGCTTAAAAAGCAGGATGCCATTGCATAAGAAACTACTGACTTGAAGTTAGCATCAAAAGCCAGTTGTTGCGAAATAGACGCGTTGAATTCACTGGTAGTAACGCGCTCGTGTTGTGAACACGTGACTGTAATGATCAAATTGTCAGTCCCTTGGTTAGTAGTTTTTTGTTTATTTACAGCTAATTGTTTTTGGTAAACAATAGTTTTACTTTCTTTTGTGTGCATAATTAGTATGGGAAGTGGACAGGTTGGTATTTTCATTCAATCATATATATTTTTTAAGTTTTACACTGAATTCATCAGACCCTTGTCGTCAGTCCCTTAGTTACGAAAGTTTCTATTGAATGATGCCGATTCTATGCCGAAAGTAACGTACTTGATTAGAAGTTTTCCTGAACACGCTGTGACTTCTTTAGTTGAAAGACTAATTATAGCATCATGATTAGATGTTGTTGAAAGACCCTTTAAATCTAAAAAAAAAGATAATAAAAACAAAATACAATGTGTCTAACTTCTGCAAGTGTTAATCTTCATGCTACTGCACCTCTACCGTAGTAATCGAATAATGTTTTTACTTCCTAGGATCCTTCCGCAGACATTCCACCTGGAAATTTTTGAACCGTTACTCTTTGATTGATAATTTCTATATATTATTTGTTCCATATCAATCTACAAATAATTTATCAGAATTTATTAAGTATCTCACATCATTAAAATAAAATATACTTATCATGGAAGCACCAAAACTTTATCATGCTGGTCTGGTCATGCAATCGTAGTTTACAACAGATAATTCTGGTTACACTTCTGTCATAGCTGTGACGACACCAAGAGTTCGAACTATCCGATTAAAATGTAGTTTCCTGTATTAAGATGACTTGAATGATAACTTCACTTTACATTGGTTATAATGTTAATCAAACTTTCGATCACCTAAAATTACAATTTTCAAAATATAATTTATCAGAATTTATAAAATATGTTACATCTTTAAAATAAAATATACTTATTATGAAAGGACCAAAACTTTAACATGCTGGATATAAACCTGGCTTTACTTACCAAATTTGAAATTATACAACTGAACCTAGAAAATAACTTTTTTCGGATTGACACTTTGAACACTGCATCCATAACGCGTTTCTTCAAAATGTTTAATAAATTGGTACAAATGAAGATATAGTCCATTAAAAACACCTTAACGAGTATATTTATCGCACAAAAATGTTTGATAAGCTTTGTTTCAAACAGATATAATTTATTCGCACAATAACACGTTATTTCGTAGACAATGACACTTTCGTAGTAATAACTCGCTTATCTCCCGCTTGGTGGCAGTCTATTCGACCTCACAGACAGACAGTGGTACCCAAACTTTTTTCACCGCGGGCCTTATACACATATTGGCTACGTTACGCGGGCCATATGACAGTACACTTTATTATTAACACTTTTATATCATCATTACTTCGTTCGGTGTTGTATAGAAACTGTGCTAAGTCTTAGCACAGAAACTGTGTTAAGACTTAGCACAGTTTCGATACAACATTAATCTAAAAACTTAGATTAATGATCGTGTCGCGTGCCACACATAGAAGCTTGGCGCGCCGCAGGTTGAGTGACAACATTTTTACGAGGAGTAGTTCGCATATTTGCCGAAAGGTGTGAATGTAATAATGAGTCATCAGTAGGTTCACCAGAAAATCGTGTATTCGGGGCGTGGTTTAGCATATTATCCTTAATATCTTCTAAAATGTTTAACAAACCAGCTTCTCATTATGACCAGTCAAATTAGCGTATTTTAATCTATAAATTCGATGCTTAAAGTTGCCGAAAATGTTTCTCAATAAAAAGTTTTTTTTTGGAGTAGAGTTGCGAGTCGTATAGATACTTAGTAGCGTGACTGGTATAGATTCTCGATACATACTTGGCTCGAGACGCTACCGCGTCTCTTGATACGGCTAGCATGTCTACTCCAAAAAAAAACTTTTTATTGAGCAACATTTTCAGCAACTTTAAGCATTGAATTTATTCTGTGGGTGTGATATGGGACATAAAGACAGAAGTCTCGGATTTTCAGGAACGCAGGTAACAAAAGTAAATGTTATTATAGTGTTTTCTAAGATAATGGGAAAACAAAAAAACCAAAAGAAATAATTCCCAAAGTCCAGAAATAGCTTTATTCAATTAACTTTCTATTTTGGTACAGAAAAACTAAGATATTCACATTTTCGGGCAATAGACAACTTCTTTTTGGCGTGACGATATTCCCGGCAGTAGAAAAACATCGTTCTGAGCAGACTGATGTTGCTGTTATCAATAAATATTTCATTGAGAGCTCTGCAATTGTCGGGTACTTTGTTGCTCGCGATTTCCACCACTCAAAAGGGTCTAAGTCGAATCGTAATTGAGGTTCCGCTAGATAACTTTCGAACTGTACAGTGAAATCAGACATGTCAATGACTTGATCATCATATAAAAATTGCAAAGCATTTTTTTTGGCTGGATTAGATTGTTCTGTGTTTGTTGTCTGCGGAGAAATACTTTGTAGTAAATGTTTGACCTTTGAACGTATTGCTTCTCTTGCAATTAATGGCTCATGTTCTAGGTCTTTATATCTTGGATCCAAAAAACAAGAAATTTGTCTCTCACATACAGTATTAGTTGTATTCCACTCGAGATCGAAACGACGTTTAAGCTCCGAAATTATAGTGTTCCTGAAGTTGCTTATAACGTTATCATCATCATGATCTTTCAATTTTAAAAGTTTTTCAAGTATTTTGTTAAGTATCGGTCTGAACATTGAAACTGGAGAGTAACTTTCTCCAGTAAACAGTGTTGTTGCAATCTGTACTGGTCTTAGATGCTGAATGAGAGATTCAATCCTTACCCACTCACTTTCTGTAATTTCTAACTTTCGTGCTACGGGTGCGTTAGTGATGGCTCGATCTGCTATGACATTCGATATAGGACATCTATTCATGTAAAGGCGATCTAACATTGCAAATGTAGAATTCCATTGCGTGGAACAACATTGAAGTAATGTTGTTCTTAATAAACCAAGCTGATCTTGTTTACGTTCTAAAGCGTGTTTCGCAACGTTTGAGTGTTTAAAATGACCAACTACTTTACTGCATTGTTGTATTAATTGTTGGATATTTTCTTCTTTTAATGCATTATTTATGGCGAGTTGCAGAGTATGAGCTGCACATGTTATGCTAGAAATTGTTGTATCACCTGAAAGAAGAGAGATGGCATTTACAATGTTCTTAGCATTATCTGAAACAACAACTGTAACTTTTTGAGCTATTTCCCACTCGGAAAATGTATTTTTTAATTCATGAGCGAGATTTTTGGCTGTATGACGTTCTTCCATCCCATGTGTAGTGAGAGTATAAGATTTTATACACCATTGAGTATCCATAATATGTGCAGTTACAGTTATATAAGATTCCTGGGATAATGAAGACCAACAATCAGTTGTACATACTACACTTTTAGCAGCATTCAATTCCCCCTTTATTTTTTCTTCAATCGATGTCTTTAATACAACTAGTCTACTTTTAACTGCTTCTTCCTTGCACACTTTATAATTGGGTTCAACAACAGACATGAACCTTTGAAATCCAACACTTGAACAAAAGGAAAGAGGTAACTGATTTATCGCTATCAATTTTGCCAATGCTTGGTGTATCTGTTGTCTTTTCACGATCACATATACGGTTAGTTATTGTATCACGAGGACGACCATTGGAGCGTCTTTGACGTTTTCTTGGTCTCTGCGAATTTTCTTCAAAAGTTTGATTATCTGGACTGTCCTGGAGAGACTTGCATCCAATACTAGATGACGCATTTTGTATTTGCGAATTCACCGACTTCAAATTATGAATGAACTGTAAATGCCTACTCACTGATCCGGTTGTACTACCAGCACATGAAAATTCATTGTTATCACCTTCTTCACATAAATTACAAAAAGCTTTATCTCCATCGCGTTTTGCATATTGCCATACCCAGCTTTTTCGTTTAGACATTACAAAATATATTATGAAATTCTTAACAATTAATTGCAAACAGAATATTCTTTATAGATCTATGTTGACCAAGCAACTTCAAATTATAAACTGACATAGGAACTGAAATGAATCTGAACGAAGGAATCTTATCGATAATTATATTTGACCTCTCATGTAAACAAACGTGCGTCTTTGCAAAATCTTCACTATATTTGTACACGTGTATATGAATGAATCCGTGTACATAAATACAAACAATACACGGATATTCATATCCGTGTACACGAAAAAAATGCATAATTACACGGATATTAAGAACACGGATTTTTAATTCATTAATACACGTTACACGGATCCCGTGTACACGTGTCCTTTTAGTACACGTTCAAAACCGCGAGCTCTAAAATAAATCTTTAACCTTCATCACGCTTAATCACATGACTTCGATATCGAGTCGTATTGCAGAAGGATGTGGTGCATAACTGGATAAAAGAGTTGTGCAATTATTACAGTGACTGAATATTGATTGAAATGAATGACAAGTGATAAGTAAATCACTTATTGTTGTAAAAATACTCTTATTGTTAATTCCTTACATTAGTCATGAGTAGTCACTCACCACTTTTTAATCACGATCCGCGAGTAACGGGTGATGTGAGAAAATTTTCGTGCGATGTACTTTGAAAAACAATTAAATTTTGATAGCGGTAGAGACTAGGGACTAATTATAAGGATCAAAATGTGTGTTCTGTGAATAGAAGTTCACGGATAAAATTGCATATACGTAACCAGCTATAGGGCGGCTGGGGCCCCCCCAACGTAACAGCCTTGCTGTTTCGTATTAGGCACGACCGCGGTAATGATTCGCATAGGAAGTCGGCTCGCTGCGCTCGCCTATCTCTTTTTAGTTGTCACTATTTTACATACTTTTGCAAAGTTTTAATTGTTTCCCTATTATAGCAGATTTTTTATGAATTTTTTGATGTTTAAAATGACCGCCATTTTGAAACCGGAAATTAAATCAATTCGAAATTGTTAGTAGATCTATGTTAGGAAGAACTGGATTTTTCGTATAAATTTCAGCTTTATCCGTTCAGCCGTTTAGGCGCTAGAGTCGATACAAATATTTATTAGTCCGCCATTTTGTACCGTTTTGCTGAAAAATTTTGAAAAAATTCATGTTATTAGTTGTCATAATTTTACATATTTCTGAAAAATTTTAATTGTTTTGCTCTTATAAAAGATTTTTTATGAATTTTTTAATTTTTTAAATGCCCGCCATTTTAAAACGGAAGTCGGATCGAATCGAAATTGTTAGTGGATCCTCGTCGGGTGTAACTGGATTTTCCGTGTAAATTTTACTTCGATTCGTTCAGCCGTTTAGACGCTAGAATGGACACATACACACACACACACATTTAGATCTTGTTATGAAACATAAAGATTCAAAAGGGTTTTTGGATATCTCGAATAGTTTCGGAGATAATCGTCCGTTACACTTTTTGCTCGATCGAGAGCATAAGGAACTCCCAGCGGTCGTGCCTAAAAATGAAAACAATTTGCCGAATAAGTAATGAGTTATGCGTAACGATTAAAATAATCACTCTTGTTTTTAACCTGACGTTTTAACGTTAATACTCGAGAAAACATTTACTCGAGCAATGTCCAACTCTGCTAGATAAGCGAGCCTTACGGGATATAATTCTTTTTTGCAAGACAAAAGCTGCGCTATGCAGCCAACGTATGATGTTACATTCGTTTGCTACTTGCATAACTACTTAAAATGTAAAAATGTTCCAAAAGAAAATTAAAATATCTAAATATACATTTGGTGAATGAAAACCATTATACTGTTATAATCAAATTTAATATTAATAATTTTCACATAAATGAACTTAGAATGTATGTAAATTGTTTAAGTATTGTAACGTAACGCTTGAGTAGCATAATTTAGTAGAATTAATATTAACAAAAATAGAATAAAATAGAAATAGGAAGGCTAGAATATTAAATTAATCGAACAATAGACAAGAAATAAGATAAGAAACGGGACGTAGGCTAAATTTAGATTCGGAAACGGCAATAACATGAAAGAAATGGTATAAGAAATTAAGACGGTTAGGAACGAGGAAGCCCGAGCGGTGACGACGCGGGCCGATGCCGATCGGCAAGCTCAGGGCCGAGCGAGGCCAGCGGCGCGCGACGAAAGGTTCACACGGGGGGGACCCAATTAGGTAAGAAAAATTCAAATCTCGCGAGATGAAGAAGAGTGGGAATAGCCCTTTATATAACGCAGGAACGCATAGCTCGAGAGTATCTTCGACCGACCGAGAATTTTCTCAAAGTTTCAAAGAGTTATAGTGTTGCGATTAAATCTAAAATTTCGGAGTGAAAGATAAGTGTTTGATCTAAAATCATTTATACGCGTGTGTCAGCGCCAGGGCAACCAAAAGCGAGGTAGCTGTTGATCCTATTAGGGAACAAAAGCGTGACAGCGTTACAACGTCTCCTCAGATAAGGGTAAACAATTATTGTGTACATCCTCAAATCCCGGTAGAATAAGACATAGAATAAGTGTATGCGTGAGCGGTGTGTATGAGAGAGAGTGTGTGCGTGGGAAAATCGAGAGCGACGAAATATAAATAAACACGGGAGCGATCAGCTGATCGAAGGAAACGAAATAAGAAGAGAGAAAAACATTCAATAAACGTAGTTAATTTGACATTTTGCGAAACTCATTTAATTTGCATCCCTTTTCCACTGCCAGTCCCAAAAAGACCGAACGAGGAGAAAAAGGTAACGTGAAATTAAAAGGTATAGAAAGGCGATACGTTACAGTATGCGTCATAAAAAACAATATATTAAAGACAACTGCTGGAATGGTTTTCAAATTTAATAGTAATGGTTTTATTTCTTTAAAAAAAAAAATTTAACACATAAGTCATTTATAGGTATGAAACGAGGGCTTCCTGAGGTATTTCACCATAGATAGTAAAAAAAAATATTGTAAGGTGTAGTGGGGGGGGGGGGGGTTAACTCAAAAATCATGAATTTTTCAAAAAACATTTTTACGCAGTTAAAACTTCTTTTAGATATCATTGACCGTTCTTGAGATATTTCCTAAAAAAGAAAATTCTCAATTTTTTTCAAGGGGTGAAAAAAACACCCATTAAAACCGAATTATAGCACCAAAGGAAAATAGGGTTGTATTATGGATAACATACCCTACTTGTGTGCAAAGTTTCATAATTTTCGGGATCTCCGGGTTCCCTAACCTTCCTTGTTAGTAGCGTGACTGGTATATGATTCACGATGCATATACTTTTTTTTTTTTTTGCAACCATCATTGGCCCAGCTACAGAAGGGAGCAACAGCCTCGGACTTCCCCCAGCCAATCCCTCGTGGTGCGCCTTGCGGCATTCCTCGCCGAGGGCGGCCTCTCGTGGGGGTCCCTACCCGGAACTTCCCCATCTCTTTCCTTGGTGCGCGGGGGGTGAAAACGGAGGACAGAAGGTCCCCGATGAAAAACACCATCCCGTCGCACCTTCCCCCCGGTTCACCGCCCACCGTCGCGTGGCTATATTCTTGCGCGCCTATAGCGCCCACCCTTACGTCCCCCCTCTGTTAGCCCTGGCTCCCCACGCAACTCTACGGTGGCAGGTCGTCGTTGCCGGCCCTTTCGAGGGCTCTTTCCCTTTCGGCCCTTCTAGACATAACCTGCGTTATGTACGTGTCCACCATGCGCCAATCGTCGTAGCCCTTAAGCATGCATCCAACTAGGTTCTCGGGTGTGATGTCTACTCCCAGGTTAATCCCGAGTTCCCTAATCCTACCGGCTACCGTCGGGCAGTTGAAAATCGCGTGTTCCGCGGTATCTTCCCCCTCATCGCACATTATGCATTCTGCGGTATCCCTCCTCTTGAACTTATGCAAATACTGCCCGAATCCCCCATGGCCAGAAAGAGCCTGAGTGAGGAAGTAATTTGTCTCTCCGAATTTCCGCTATACCCAGGGTGCTATTTCGGGGATGAACCTCCTCGTCCAACTCCCTTTCGTCGAGGCCGCCCAGTGCCGTTGCCATGCCTGTAGGGATCGCCCCCTCTCCGCGGTTCTGATTTCGTTAATTCCAGTCGCCCTCTCGGGGCCTGGGGGGTGTTCCAGCGCGCTCACCCTTTCCCAGGTTGTTTTCCTTTGCGCTGCGAGGATGTCCAGAGGGGGCATCCCCGCGATAACGCAGGCCGCGTCCGCGGAGATGGTGCGGTACCCACAGCACACCCTAATAGCCCCCCTCCTATACACAGGTGCCATAAGCCGCTGAAGTGCCGATTTATTCATTGCATCGGCCCAGATCGGAGCCCCATACAGGAGAGTGGCCTCCGCGACCGTCGCTAGTAGCCTCCTTCTTTTAGGCTTGGGCCCACCCACGTTCGGCATTAGCCGCGCATGTTGTCTAAATGACCACCTATTGTCGACTATGATTCCCAGGTATCTTATCGCCGGTTTTGGGGTGATGTCGGCCCCGCCTATCCTAATCTTAGGGATCCCAACCCTGCGTCTTTTCCGGTTGAAAACGATGAACTCGGTTTTCTCCGCCGCTATTCGGAGCCCTCTTTGGGTCATCCACCCCACAATGTCACCGAGGACCCTGTTGGCTGCCCTCGCCGCACTAGCAACCGTGGAGGCCTCCACGAGGACGGCGAGGTCGTCCGCGAACGCGACGAGCTCGACTCCCTCCGGAACGTCTAATCTAAGTACGGGGTCAAACGATGCGTTCCACAGGGTTGGTCCTAGGACCGAGCCCTGTGGGACCCCCGCCGTGACCTCCCTCTCGCACTCGCCGTCCTCGCCCTCGAGGATGAGGACCCTGTCCCTGAAGTAATCCGCGATTATTCTGAGAAGGTAGACCGGTATTTTCCAGATGTTTTCCAACGCGTCCAGAATGACTCCCCAGCTAGCCGAGTTAAAAGCGTTCTTGACATCTATCGTCACAAGAAGTAAAACTCCCGCCCCCGACGCCCTTCCCGCCTTGTGCCTGGTGACTGCCTCGGCCAGGACCCCAATGGCGTCCAGGACGGATTTACCTTTCCTGAACCCAAACTGACGCCTGGATAGCCCCCCGGCCGCCTCGATCGCCTCCTCGAGCCTTGGCAAGAGGAGACGCTCGAGGAGTTTGCCGGTGGTATCCAACATACAGAGGGGCCTGTACGAGGCAGCCCCGCCATCCCCCTTATTCTTCGAGAGGAGGACCTATCTTGTAGGGGAGTCCCCACACGTTCTCGTCGACTAATTCTATCAGGCGGTCCCACGCGTCCCCCTTTGCTTTCCGGATGGCGCGCTTAAGTTCCCGCTTCAGTGCCCTATATATAACCTCGTGGGGTTCGCCTGTGCCCCTACGCGCCCGCCCCCTCGTGGCTCTTCTGCGAACGGCCTGGCAGGTGCGGCGGAGTGCCGCAATTTCGGGCGTCCACCAGTAAACTGGCTTATTTCCCCGCGTTCTCCTTTTTCTTTTTGGCATCGAGGCGTCGCATGCTTTGATGATGTCGCGCATCGCCTGCTCCGCCCCCGGCGTTTCTGTGCCCCCCGTCTCCTCCTCGAGGCATCGCGTGAAGGAAGCCTTGTCCCACTTACTGAGCGCCCATCCCCTGGCAGGGGGCGGCTGGTCGTGCCCTTTCTTTAGCTCGATTAGAATCGCCTGGTGGTCGCTGAGCGTTAGGTCCGGGAGGACTCTCCAACGCCCCAACGAACGCACCAGGTCTTCAGACGCGAAGGTCACGTCTATCACCGATCCCGTTCCCCTTCTTCTAAAGGTGAAAGCCCTCCCATGGTTTAATGTGACCCAGGCATTGGCTGCGGCCAGATCTGCCAGCATATTCCCCCGCCTGTCCTGTTGGGTGCTTCCCCATGATGGTGATTTGGCGTTGAAGTCGCCCCCTACCAGTGTGGGCGCTCGGCTTTTTCCTACGGCAGTCGCCAGGCCCGTTATGCCCTTCCCATACTCCGCTACCGTAATGTTTGGGGAAAAATAGCACGAAGCAACCACGGTGTCCCTAATCTTCGCTAGGATGTAACCCTTCCCCCTCGCTATCACCAGCGGGCGCCCAAGGTCACGGTCCAATACCCATATCGCGGCTAGCCCCGTTAGGTCCTGCACCCAATAATTGCCCGGTGTTGTCCGACGAGGTTCGCTTATCAGGCCGATTCCCGCTCCATGTTCTCGGGCTATTTGTACAAACATGTCCTGGGCCCCGGCGCTCCTATTTAAATTGCACTGTAAGAAGTTCCTATGGGCCATCGCGGGCAGCTGTTTCCCTGTCTCGCGTTATTACCCTGGCAGTCCCTAATCCTATGGCCCGGTTGGCCGCATCGGAAGCAGCAGTCCCTCCTATCTATGGGCTCCTTGCACTGCGCCGCCCAGTGCCCTACCACGTGGCACCTGGTGCATCTCGATGCCGAAGCTTTGGTGCGTACGCGAGCAACCACCCACCCCATATCGATCTTGCCGGCCTCTAGGAGTTTTACCGCGGCCGCGTCCGGCAGTGTGACCGTCGCTATCTGTGTCCCTCTGAAACCGGGCCGCATCCAAACTTCTGGCAGGACTTTCGTCTGGCCAACCGCAGCCATCACCAACTCCATAATCTCGATCGTGGTGACGCACGAGTCGAGGTCTAGTACTTCTAGTACCGTCTTCGGCGTCAGGATCTCCGGACGCAGTTCCTCCCCTAAGGCGGCTTCAATGGCGTTGGCCAGCCCCTCTTCGGCGCCTGGTGGCTGCTCCCTTGCTAGCTCCACCAACGCATGGCCCGCTACCGTCCTCTTGACCCCCGTTATCTTCGCGTTCGTCTCTTTGAGTTTGACCCCCTCTTTCATTCTCCGGACGATCTCTTCGTAGGTGACGTTCTCCGTCCTCTGTATAAGGATGGCGTCCCTGATTCTTGGCCTGGGAGGCGCAGCCATCGGCGGGGAAGGAGGAGGTAGCCGTTCCTTGTCCGCTGGGCCACCCGTTTCCTTCCTGGTTTGCTGACTGGCGACCATCGGCCACGTAGGCCGTGATGCTGGCATTCCCTGCCCCTCTGTGCCTCTCCTCTCGGGCGTCGTAGCCGGCACCGCCCCTCCTTCGTCCGCCGTCTCTCTTTCCGTCTTTGTCTCCAGAGGGGGATTGGCTATTCCGCTTCTTCTCTTTTTTCTCCCCTTCTTGTCCGTCGATGATCGTTTCCCGCAGATTTCCTGGAGCCGTGAGTAGATGATGCCGACTTGCGCCATCATTTCCCTGCATTCTGTCCTAACAGGGTCCTCGCTCTCTTTCGGCGCTTCAACCAGCGGTCTACCCTCCTCATCTTCGGTTTCCATCGCCGTGGATGCTCTTCTCCTTACCCTCCGCGGTAGTAGCTCACCTTCAGTGGTTGCCTCGCCATCGCGCCCCAACGTGATCGCCGAGATTTATTTCCACTTCCCTCTGTTCGATTCCTCCGTTTGCGTGACGCCGTCCTTCATTTCAGGCCTGCGGGACTCAGCAGAAGGGCCTGTCCCCACGCTTCCCGTCTTCTCTTTTCCGTTCGTCAGGGCGTCGACGTACGCCATCATTCTAAGGTCCAGGGAGTCCCTCTGCGCATTCATTTTCTTGATAGCGAGACCTAGTTTCTTAAGGATGCGAAGGTGTTCCGAGTACTCGACCTTTTTTGCCGCGATGAAATTTTTCTTTCCTACGATGTACTCCCCCATGCGACTAAATCTTCCTAGAGCGTCCTCGTACACGGACACGACCTCGCTGGTGGCCACCGTGGCGTTCCTGGCGGCCTCCGCCAGCTTCTTGATGTCGTGGCCTTCCGTGTCGGCCCCCGGTCTGTCGTTTAGCCCAGCTGCAGACGTTGCGAGCGCCCCGCCCTCACCGGAAAGAGCCTCGATGATCTCATCCGTGGTGAGTCTCATCGTGCTCGATCCCGCTGGTTCCATCTCCCCCATTGCCGAGAGGTTTTCTTCTCCCGTGTCGTCAGTCCTTATTAACGATCTTCTATCCCTTAGGGTCATCATCGTGTCGGTTGTCGTCGGTGCGGATGGATTTATCCCTTCCCTTCTCACCGTGTCTTCGTGGTCCGCCGCCGTTTCCTTGCTCTCCTCGTTTTCCGTCGCGTTGGGTTCGTTTCTCCGTATCCTTTGTTCCTCGGAGGAGGACAACGTCCGGTCGTCGCCGTCCTCCATGCTTGGAGGTTTTCCCAGCAGAAATCCGGAGCTTTCGGTGCGCCGAGTTCGAATACTTCGCTCGTGGCCCCTGCACCCGAGCAACCCGCGACACTCCGCCCGCTTTTTCTTTTATTATTTCCTCCGTGAAGGAGCAGCTCTCACCACAGACGTGTAGTTTAGTAGAGAGCACTCTTACCACTCTTATAACGCTCGTCGAGTCCTTGCTTAGTTGTTAATTAATTAACTAACTCACGAAAACCGCACTGTGTCCGCTTAGCGACTTTAGTTCTTAGTGGGGGCCAAGAGATGGCGCGTCGATGTCCCTTTGCACTCGTAGTGGGGACTTAGTAATCTCGCAGCTCGAGTGTCTCGCCTCACGCGCGCACTTCTCCTGCGCACTACGTCACATACACGACGCGGCCATCTTACGTCTCAATGAGTTTCGATATCTTCGATCAACGACACGTAGTGATGTTTTCTGACCCACCAGACTGCTGTTCTTTGCTGGGGGGTTTCCTACCCCCTTGCCGGACCGACCAGCCGTCTCGTAGCCCAGTTCTCCCTTCCTAGTGCTCCCAAGAGTGTCCCAAATGTGGGCTGACGTGTTCGATGTTTGTGACGTCACGAGTCTCGATGTTGCTCGTCCACGTTTTGGCACTGGAAATACCTTGTTGTCCCCGTTTAAACCTCCGAAACGCGCATGGGTACGTATTTAGATACAACGAGTATCTCCGGAGACCGATCGCCGATCGTTTCGGCCCGTTTTCCGCGCGTGGTAGGCCCGAAAGTGTGCGAAGAGCCGGCTATCGATATATCGCGCATGCGTACTTGCGTCCACCTGTCACTTTCGTGCCGTCGCCATCTTCCCTTCCGTGAAGAGGGATCGACCACGACACATAAACTGCTCTTAAACACCCCTTAGGCTGTTTCTTCCTCCTCCAGGCTGGTCTACAGCCCTTCTTTCCTGACTCTAGAGAGCCGTTGGACGGTTTTTCCTCCCCAAGACCTCCTCTTTAGGCACCACTGTCGCCGGGAAGGTGTCGTGACGTCACTGCCCGTTCTTTCGCGGTTCACCTTCCACACGTCCGCACTTAAATTTATAACACGAATATAACACTAATTACCGTCCTGTCGGTTATTGTAACTATGCCCAGAGGTCCAGAGTATTGTTCGCTTGCTTCGGGGAGTCTCACTCAACCCGTAAGTAGCACTCGTTGCCGTAATTTTTAAAACTCCTGGCGGAGGACGTCGGTCGTTTAACCGTCCGCCCGTCACACTTTCGGTCCTTATTCCGTGGCTTCTACACGGTTCCCGAGCACTTCTTAACGAAAAACGCCGTGATCACTCGGAGGACTAAGCCCTTGTACACTTTTTTCACCGAATACGTCCTTTTAACCACCGAGATGGCTGCTGTATAGCGGAGCTCGAGTCAACACGTCTGCTCTACCATACAACCACCACTCAACCACCCCTCGATGCATATACTTGGCTTGAGACGGTAGCGTCTCATGATTTAAGCGACATATCATACAAAACCACTGTATACTTGTTTCCTTGCCCCCAAGAATGCAAGTGGATCGACTCTTCTTTCATAGTAAGGAAGCTCAACATATTGTTTTACTGAAATAATCGTGGAAGATGTGGGTGTTTTAGTGTTAATATGTTCGTGCACTTTTTCGTCTAAATGATCCCACAGGTTGTGGTCTTGTCCAACATTATGTTGCTGCTGAGAAAGATGCGATGAATTCGAATTAGATAGACAATCCTGATCTGTAAAATACTCATAATTTGTCATTTTTTCTATAACACAATTTTGTGCAAAATCCGCGTCTTTATCAGTTCCAAATGCTGCCCAAATACTGCTGAAATCTATTGACAACGTCTTAGCAGAAATGATATGTTTGGATATTCAAATTCTCCAAATAGTAGAAAATCAAGGATTTAAATGTTACACTGCAAAATTAAACCCAAATTACGAGCTTCCTTCAAGAAAAACTCTTTCGGAGAAAATTCTGTGTCAATACTATCTGTTGTACCCGCGAGTCTATACCTCAAACACCACCTTCCTTCCGCTTCCAAAGATAACCGGCAGCCGGCTTACAAGCGCGGATTACCACATTGGTGGCAGCGAGTGGGATCGTTTTGCAAAAAATTTTTTGCAAATACGTGGCAGTTATCGCCAGAAGACGCAAAGGCCAAGGTGAAGGACGGTGTAAACTACACCGAGACGGAGGAAGCAGACCAGGCAATCTAACACCAGGCGGCAGCCAAGGTTCGTACGAGGAAGTAGACGACTGGACGAGCGACAAGGAGGAGACGAGCCTTATCGACAGCTCAGCTTACGGCACGAGCCAGTTCACCGAGCTTATCTGCGGACGGCGCGGAGAACGAGATATAGGGCAGTCAACTCCCAGCGAACAGGTGACAGCAACGGCGGCAGCCCAGCAGAATGTGGCGAACACCTCTACTGTGAGTAACACCCACACCTAGCTCAGCACGCAAGACAAGCATAGAAATAGCGACCGCATGTCCGACCAGGACAGACCCGCAGAATTATATTTTCTACCGTACAAACAGCATTTTAGTCGATCATTCGAATCGTTTTTTGAAACAAAAGTAGAAATTATCACCGAAGAAAGCGAGTATAAACGTAGGAAACTATCCGCGACAGCTGTAAAACATCTCTGTACCGATAGCGATCTTAGCGAATCAGACCACGGCGCGTCGGGACTACAGTCACCGACCAGCGACCGAATAGAAATCAGACGGGAATACCCAATAAAATCGCTAGATTTTTCACTGTTAGAAGAACGGGACGACGACATGGCAGGAAAATTAGAATTTAAAGAACTAGGGTGGGTGTACCAGTGTTAAACCATTTAAGAGACATTTCTAAACAGTATTTGATATTGTACCTAAATTATCGCGCCAATAGTTATGAAAAATATATATTATATTCCTCATTTATTGAAGAACCAAATAATTAATACAGACCTTCTGAATATCCCTTCCATTTTTTTTCCTAAAATAATTAAGATCGCAAGATGGAATGTGCCTAAGGTTGACCAGCTCGTACCAGTAGTTGACCAAGTGTTTCACCAGTGATTGACCAGTAAATAAAACGAATGCTTTTATTAAAAAATAACTTTATTACAAATGTATTTAACTGAGATCATGACACTAGGTGTTATCCTTAAAGAAATATATAACTATATTATATAATTATAAATATATATTATCAACTTTAAAAACTTAAAAATCTAGGAAATAGGAACACTAATCAGACTTTTGGCATGAATTTATCCATTTCAGGAACTCGATAAAATTCTCTATTATTTGTTAAGATAGGAACCCCAATTGTTTCTTGAATATCTTTTTTGTTGTACCAAACTTTATCACATTGATGTGGCCAGCGGACGGTATTCCCAGCGGAAAATGTCATAGTACTTATTTCATAAAGATCACCATCTACATTCTCCACAGTCCCCGGGAAATACTCTCCTTCATACTTGACGATAACGTAATCTCCTCTCTTTGGTTTTTTATTAAGTGGAAATCCCTTTTTCGCCATCGCCATTATCCACGATTTTAGCAGGGATTCTTCTTGTGGGGTCAATATTGTGGGAGGTCCCATTTTTCTTTGTACTGGATGTTTCAATTTCATTTTATTAATAATTGTTGTATGTGGAATATCATACTTTCGGCATGTTTCCCTTATTTTAGCACCTTTACTTATTTCCTCGATAGCCTTTACGACGTCATCTTCTTTATATCTGAAGAAAATTCTTTTCGATTGCACGGGATTTGTTTTTGGAGGCATGGTGTCTGTAAAGGATAGTGTAGATGGTCAATTACTGGAACAAATTTTTACTGTAGATGTCACCATTGTTATACCACTGGTCCACTACTGGACCACTGTACATTTTCAAAGTGTTTTCTATACTAATTTAACAAGTGAATATGACTGTATGTTTATATAAAATCAAAAACCAAAAATCTTCATAAATGCTCAAGCACCAGTAGTTTACCAATTGGTAAACCACTGAGACATTGCGAATTTTTGTGTACCAGTAGTTTTCCAGTGATAAATAACCATTCAAACTAGCACTTTTTAAGCAAATGATATGCAAAATTGTTAGAATATACATAACAGTAACTCATAAACATAAAAGTTGCTTATAATCATGGTAAGAATCAAAGATTCAAAATGATTAAGAAAACTAACCTTCGTTAGACGTGCTAACTAATATGGTCGCCCGGAACGAAAAGAACGAAAGACGATTGTAAATAAGTCATAAAAAACATTACAGATGGCGTCTTACTCGTTTTTTGTCACGATGGGCCGATCGGTAGATGTTTTTCAAGGTTACCAACAGCAATAAAAGTGGCGGAAAATTTAAAGAATGCTTAATTTTCACAATAGAAGTTTGAAATGGTCTACTACTGGTACCTGGTTCATTACCGGTACACCCACCCTAATTAGGTGCGTAAAAACTTTCAATGGGCGATCCACCAACAAACTAGTAGAATTCCTAAAATCGTGCGATTACGCATATTCGATGGCCAAAGAAGCCGACAAAATAGCATTATTCGAGTACATAAAAAACGTCAAACTCGAAGGAAAAGCGGAGCAGGAATTGCGATACAAACAAATTGAGACGTACGAAGAGTTAAAAGCGGCGTTAGAGGCAGTATTTTTAGAAAAACGGTCAATATCCTCGGTACAGGTCGAACTACATAAAAGCCGACAGAAACCGGGAGAAAGCGCGCAGGCGTTCGGAAAACGCGTAGAAGACCTGTTAATGATACTAATAAGATTAACCGTGGCATCGCAATCGAATACAATCGCGAAAAGTGCAATAACGGAAACTCTCAAGCAGCAGGCCCTAGTCGTGTTCGAAAACGGATTATATGGCCGCGCAGCGACGATCGTGCAATCGAAAGGGTATAAAACCCTGCAGGACGCGATAATAGGAGCAACAGAGACAGAAATAAAGTACGGAAAAAGTCAAGGTTATGAATACGCGCAATCGTCCCAAAATGAGGACCCATTACAAAAGAGACCCCCACCGCGATGTGGTAAATGCAACCGAGTAGGGCACACAACTAGCAATTGCTATGCGCAAACTAGAATAAACACGCGAAATACCCCAAACCGTACAGGAGGCACTGGCCCCGGCAGGGACCAAATCGGGTGTCTGACCTATGGACGGCCCGGGCATATGGCG
Source organism: Ancistrocerus nigricornis (assembly GCA_916049575.1). NCBI lineage: Eukaryota > Metazoa > Arthropoda > Insecta > Hymenoptera > Vespidae > Ancistrocerus > Ancistrocerus nigricornis. The sequence goes on from OU696665.1 coordinate 17,048,946, forward strand.
CGAAATTGTCGTACTAGACCAGAAAATAGACTGACTAACAGACCAAACGAAAGACCGTCGACGTTACAAATGCCGACAGGGACCGACCAACCAAAACGAACGACAGACGCAACCCAGCACAAGTAACGTGACCAACGGTAACGTAAAGCAATATAACGTAAATAGCCTTGCGACAAAGACAAAACACAAAAATCATTGCAAAATCACTTCCGAAGACGTAATAGGTGGACACGCCACCATGTTAGTAGATTCAGGAGCCCAAGTAACGCTCGTAAAAATCGGGCTAATATACGAGGAAACAGCGGCGCGCGCGTCAAACATAGAACTAAAGGGAATAGGACCAACCGTACTGAAGCCACTGTGCCAAATAACATTAAAAATACAACTAGGGAAGCAAATAATACAGCACCCATGCTATTTAGTCCGAGACGACTTTCCGATAGAAGCAGATGGGCTGTTAGGTATGGATTTTATGGAAAAACATAACGCAACGATAACGCCGCGCAAACATTTGGCATTATACGGAGAAATAATACCGCTAAAGAATATAGGAACAAACGTAATAGCACCGCGAACGAACAAAATTATGACACTACGAACGACCTCAGAAGGGGAAGGACTAAGCGAAAGAAGAGATTTAGGACCGGGAATATACATAGCAAAGTGTTTAACCAAAGCCGAAAACGGTGAATGCGTAGTTAACGTAACGAATACGACCGAAGACGAAGCCGAGCTAACAAATACATCAGTAGAAGTCAAAGACCGCGAGAGTCTCTTTAAAGAAAACGCGAGTAACAAAGTCAGCGCGAAAATAAATACGCTACAAAGCAGCAGAGAAACCGAAAGAATGGAAAAACTTAGGACTAGCATTAGGACCGAGAAATTAAACAAAGAGGAAAAACAAAAGATTTGCGAAATTGACGAGGAATATAACGATTTATTTTACTCGGAAGGAGATGTGGTAGAAAGTACCGACATAACCGAGCATTGCATAAATGTAGGACCGGGAACGGCACCTATCAATGTGGCGTCATATAGATTAACACAAAAACAAAAAGAAGAAATAAATAGGCAGGCAAAGGAAATAACTGAGGCCGGAATAATAGGTAAAGGATCTAGCTCATGGAACGCCCCCAGATTAACAGTACCCAATAAATCGGAACAGCTATGAAAACATAAATTAGGGCTACAGCTAGAAATATGCGAAATTTTAAGAAAAAAAGCAACCTACTTACAAGGAAGGTTAGGGAACCCGGAGATCCCGAAAATTATGAAACTTTGCACACAAGTAGGGTATGTTACCCATAATACAACCCTATTTTCCTTTGGTGCCATAATTAGGTTTTAAGGGATGATATCACCTATTGAAAAAAATTGAGAATTTTCTTTTTTAGGAAATATCTCAAGAACCGTCAATGATATCTAAAAAAAGTTTTAACTGCGTAAAAATGTTTTTTGAAAAATTCATGATTTTTGAGTTAACCCCCCCCCCCCCCCACTACACCTTACAATATTTTTTTTTACTATCTATGGTGAAATACCTCAGGAAGCCCTCGTTTCATACCTATAAATGACTTATGTGTTAAATTTTTTTTTTTAAAGAAATAAAACCATTACTATTAAATTTGAAAACCATTCCAGCAGTTGTCTTTAATATATTGTTTTTTATGACGCATACTTAAACAATTTACATACATTCTAAGTTCATTTATGTGAAAATTATTAATATTAAATTTAATTATAACAGTATAATGGTTTTCATTCATCAACGGTATATTTAGACATTTGCATTTTCTTTTTGAACATTTTTACATTTCAAGTAGTTATGCAAGTAGCAAATGATAAAAACGGTAATAATTACGGTTTGTAATCTGTACAATAATGATATTCGTTATAAAAATGTTGGAAACAACGGTACTCGCCACACCATGCACATTGCATAAAAGCCGGCATTCCACATATACTACATTTTGGTATAGCTTTTTCACTCCTAAAATAACAATAATCGACACGATTTTGGAACTCGTTCGAATGCGTTGATAGATATCCGCTTTTAAACCAAGCATATAAGAATAGATTTTTGAATCTAGGTGAAGAAAGCTGGTTATGTGTTAACGACTGCAACTTAATTATTTCATTACGCGCAGGTTAATATTTTCATCCAGCAGAATTACAAGGTCCGAAAATGTCCGTACAAAATTTTTCCATATCCGGAAACCAAACACATCTAGCGGTTGGATCATGCCCGTCGTCTTTTTTGGAATTATTGAAAATGTCACTTCTTTGTTTTCCGGAATTAATTGCTGTAATTGATTTGGGCAATGTCCTGACCACGAATCGAGCAAGAGCATACTTTTACGGCCAGTATTTGGTAAATATACTTGGCTAAACCATGTTTTGAAGTGTTCCGACGTAAGTTTCCCCGATTTGGAAGCTTCGATGTAAATGTTTGTCGGACGGAATAAAGTTTGTACTACTTGCGGACCAAATGTTCCTGTGGGCTCTTTCAAAACTACGTATAATGGTGAAAGCAGACGTCCGCTTGCTGAAATAATGGGCATGATGGTGTAACTATGCGTTGTTGAAGATACCGATTGAATTGCTGCTTCTACTGTTTTTTCTCCTGATTTTGCCAACGTTCGCCCGGAATATATTTCAAGGTTGAAGCCACTTTCGTCTGCATTATAAATTTCTTCAACTCCGATAGTTGCAATATTAGACTTTACGTATAAAACAAAATTTTTGCATCATTTTGTAGATTTCCAATATTTTCAATCGTAGATCTCGTTCTGAATATTGTTATCTTGAGGAACACGATTTTATGTCATGTTTGAATTTCCAAATCCACCATTTACTTGCCTTAAATTCGGGTAAGTCCACCAGGTCTTTTGCCTCTAGAGCCCATAATCTCAAATTCACGTCATGAACAATAGATCTCCTATCACAAGCTTCTTCAAACTTTTGCAATACATATTCCGTAATGAATGTGAATTTGTCTGCGTTTGTTCTACCCTTCTCGAGACTCGTAGCCCACCTGTACAGCTGTCGCACGGTTTTCACCTTCCGGAAGTTTCTTTGTACAGTAGTAAGTGGTCGAAGATCTTTTTTTCCACTTTTCCAAAACTCTACTGCTTTCTTCTTATAATTTAAGTCGACTTTTCCACCTACATCATCAATACTGCACTCCTCAGGGTCAAAATTATCTTCTTCTTCTTCTGCAGGCGTAATGTAATCTACGATTTGGGCATTATGTGGTTCTGATGGATCGTCAAAATCCAGCACATAATCATGATCAATTGATAAAGTGATATACATATTTTTAAAATTATTTATAATATCACGAATTTCATTATGCAATTCAACTTCCATCGGCTGTATTGGTGTCTGCGTTATACTCACGACATGAAACGTAGTGGCTAACATGTTTATAACGTTAGCGACATTAATCGAATTCATTTTAAAGAAATTGCTTTAAAGCAATGAGTACTGACTTTTTCTAATTGAACGGCACTATCTACACTTGACGCATCCGAACGAGTTCCAAAATCGTGTGGATTATTGTTATTTTAGGAGTGAAAAAGCTATACCAAAATGTAGTATATGTGGAATGCCGGCTTTTATGCGATGTGCATGGTGTGGCGAGTACCTTTGTTTCCAACATTTTTATAACGAATATCATTATTGTACAGATTACAAACCGTAATTATTACCGTTTTTAGGCACGACCGCAGGGAGTTCCTTATGCTCTCGATCGAGCAAAAAGTGTAACGGACGATTATCTCCGAAACTATTCGAGATATCCAAAAATCCTTTTGGATCTTTACGTTTCATAACAAGATCTAAATGTATGTATGTGTGTGTGTGTGTGTGTGTGTGTGTGTGTATGTGTGTGTGTGTGTATGTGTGTATCCACTCTAGCGTCTAAACGGCTGAACGGATCGAAGTAAAATTTACACGGAAAATCCAGTTACACCCGACGAGGATCCACTAACAATTTCGATTCGATCCGATTTCCGGTTTCAAAATGGCGGGCATTTTAAAAATTAAAAAATTCATAAAAATTATGTTATAAGAGCAAAACAATTAAAACTTTGCACAAATATGTAAGGTAGTGACAACTAATAACATGAATTTTTTCAAAATTTTTCAGCGAAACAGTACAAAATGGCGGACTAGTAAAAATTTGTATCTACTCTAGCGCCTAAACGGCTCAACGGATAAGGCTGAAATTTATACGAAAAATCCAGTTCTTCCAAACATAGATCCACTAACAATTTCGAATTGATTCAACTTCCGGTTTCAAAATGGCGGTCATTTTAAACATTAAAAAATTCATAAAAAATTCTCTATAATAGGCAAACAATTCAAACTTTGCAAAAGTATGTAAAATAGTGATAACTAATAACGTAATTTTTTTCAAAATTTTTCAGGGAAGCAATACAACCAGAACGAAAAAACATTTTTTTTTTTTATGACCAGAAACGAGTTTTAATGTAATCGGTATTTTTAAAAAAATTATCCCGACGGCCAGATAGCGATAGTCAAACGGCCGCAATCAGCTATCCTGTACTCTCATAAGAACAGGGATAGGCGAGCGCAGCGAGCCGACTTCCTGTACGAATCATTACCGCGGTCGTGCCTAATACGAAACAGCAAGGCTGTTTCGTTCGGGGGCCCCAGCCCCCCTATAGCTGGTTATCATTTGCTACTTGCATAACTACTTGAAATGTAAAAATGTTCAAAAAGAAAATGCAAATGTCTAAATATACCTGTGGTAGCCAGCGCTCGCAAGCCGGCTACCGGTTATCTTTGGAAGCGGAAGGAAGGTGGTGTTTGAGGTATAGATCAGGTTCTTCTTGAGTATAAGTATGACTTTTATTAAATAACTGGTTATAGGTGAGGCACAAGTAACCCTCCTAACTCTTTGCTCGCTCTCGATGATCTGTCTATTCGTTTCCTTATTTCTGTGCGTGCCACTCCTTAGCGTTCGGCGCTAAGAAGGGAGAATCGCTGAATTGCATCTTAGGCTCGGGACTCGCGATGTCCAGGCGCTTGGGTGATGTAATGCTTACACATTACTTTTGGGTCGCCTCTTCGGAAGGCGGCCTTGAATATGATACTACTGTGTCGCTTAGGCGACTCGCGGGAACAACACCCCTCCCCCGCGGGAAGAAGAATGTGCCACCATTCTTACGTTTGATTACCTATGGGTATACTTGTGCATTTATAAAGTACAATTTTTTTTTAATTATTCCCGATAACATATGTGTAATATAATCGTTTACCTATATATATATATACAGTAGTTTCTCGGTAATCCGACAGATATCAGACCAAAGGACTGCCGGATTAACGAAAACGCCGGATTACTGGAGGTTCATTTAAAAAAACTTATTTTAATAGTAAAATCTGTGTTTATTGCACAAGATATATGTACTGAAATGAAAATTAGTATTACAAAAAAAAATTACGAAAGATTTTGCATTTTCTTGTACATATTGTATTGTAGTTTACATGACTTGGGCTACATTAGACTCACGTAAAAAAAAAAAGAAGTTTTTGTATTATTTTTTTGAGGGAACAGGTGTAAAAAAAAGTTGAAATTTTCTTTTGTTTCTTTGCTGAAAATGCCGGATTACTGGAGCGGCCGGATTGGCGAAGTGCCGGATTATAGAGAGACTACTGTATATATATATTCTTATCTTATGCTTTATTCTTTTATTGGTATTTATTTTATTTATACATATATTCTTCATTTATATATTATAGGAAAATATATTTCTTTATTTCTTTATTTATTTATTTATTTTCTTTTTTTTTTCTTTTTGACAATGTTTATTTTTCCCGATTACATGTTTTAATATAATCGTTTATGCTTACATAGATACTTTTCGCTTTTGTTCGCTTCTACATGCTATGTCAATTCTTTCTTTTTTTTTTTTTGTTTTCTTTTTGGCGTTTGTCTATTCTCGTTAGTTTCTACTTCTATTGATAACTCGCGGTTTTTACGCTGTTTTCGCTTATAGTATATGTTATAAAGCGCTACTAGTACTAAGATTGTAATTCCTATCGCCACAAGTGGAGCATGATTAAATACGTGGTTGTTATTTTTATACTTGTTAGTATTTGCCTTCCTATGGGAGGTATTCCAATTATTACCGTAATTATTGAGCGTTATCGACTATACGCTTTTACTTCTGTTACGCGATCTAAGAGGTATCCTGCTTCTATATTTAAGGAATCGGAAAGTTTAGTGCTGTCTATAAGTGTGGTAATGCTTTTTGCGAGTATTGAACTATTTGGGTACACGATAATAACGTAATTGTTGGTCTGTCTGTTCAATGGTGTCAACTTTTGAAGAGTGTGTTCTTAGGTTTCGTGCAAAATCTTTACTTATAACATGTTGTAGGTAATCCGCTAGTATTTTATGATTTCGTTCTACCGTTTTCCTCTCTTTAGTTTTTAATTTTCATTCATTAAAGTGTTTCAACCGGTTCGCGTGTACCGTAATTGTTTTCTTTCCTTTCTTTATAATATAGTTTTCCGCGGATTTCTGTTCTATTATTGTATATGGTCCGATCCAGTAATTATCTAATTTCTTTGACCGTCCTCGCCTCGTCGCGTCGTCATATAGTAATACTTTGTCTCCTTCGTCGAAAGTTCTCGGTCGCGACGTTTTATCGTAATATTCTTTTGCGTGTTCTTTCGCGCGTGTTAAATTCTCTTTCGCGAACGTGTTAGCCGTCCGGATTCTTTCGCGTAATTCAGTAGCATAGTTATCGTAGTTATATAAAGGTTGCGGTTCGCGCTTGATAGAGGTAGGCATTTCGGCTAATCTTCCGAAGACTAATTCATACGGGGTATAGGTAGTCGCCGTATGTGGGGTTGTATTATATGTGAACATCGCGTATGGTAACCATTCGTCCCAATCCGCTTGATCTTTTCCTACGTAATTTTTTAGATAATCTGCCAACGTCTTGTGGCTCCGCTCTAGCGCACCGTTGGATTGCGGGTGGTAGGCTGTTGTTTGTATCTTTTTTATATTTAATACTTTGCATACTCCTTTAAAAACTTCAGATACAAAGTTAGTTCCTTGATCTGTTAATATTGTTTGCGGTATTCCGTATTCGCAAACTATTTTTTTAGCAAATTTTTTCGCCACCGTATTGGCTTCCTGATTTGGTATAGGGATGGCTTTGCTATATTTTGTTAAATTATCTTGAAATGTGAGTATATACTGATTGCCTCTATTAGAAACTGGTAATGGTCCTACTATATCTAGGCTACATTTTTCGAAAGGTTGGGTAGGCGTATCTGTAATTACCATTGGCATTTTTGTTCGCGTGCATAATTTATTTTGTTGACATTTCGCGCATTTTGATATATAATTCTCTATATCCTTTCGAAGTCCTATCCAATTGTATTTTAATTTAATTCTATTATATGTTCTATCGAATCCTTGATGGCTTCCTAGGGGGGAGTCGTGATATTCGTATAAGATTTGTTTCTTTTCATCGGCGGAAACTTCTCTATGTTCCTTATTTTCGGTGTCGGGTATCGCGTTTGTAACGTATACGCGGCTTAGCGCGTCAGCATTGCTGTTACTCTTTCCTTCTTTGTACGTGATTTGGTAATTGTATTCTTCTAGCATAATACGCCATCGCATGAGGCGTGATCCGGGATCTTTTACATTAAATAGCCACGTCAGCGGTTTATGGTCTGTTACTATCGTGAATTTCGTTCCGTACAAATATGGTCTAAAATGTTTTACTCCCCAGACTATTGCTAATAATTCTTTTTCAGTCGTGCTATAATTTATTTCTGCCTTATTGAGTATTCTACTCGCGTATGCTATTGGTAAATCTTTTCCTACTTCTCCTTGGGATAGAATGGCCCCTAGCGCCTTATCTGACGCGTCCGTGGTTAGCACAAAAGGTTTTGAGAAATCTGGGTATTGGAGTAAAGGTGTAGATGTTAGTTTATGTTTTAATAGTTCAAATGCTTCCTGTTCTAGATCGGTCCACTGGAATGTTGTTCCCTTTTTTAATAATTGCGTTAATGGTTTCGCTGTTTTTGAAAAATTCTCTATGAATCGCCGGTAGTAACTAGCTAATCCTAGAAATGTCTGAATGTTTTTAGCGTTATTTGGTTTGGGGAAATCCGTCACCGCTTTTGTTTTCATGGGATCCGGTTTAATTCCTTGTGGTGTGATGATATGCCCTAGGAATACGGTTTCTTTTCTGAGGAATTCGCACTTTGTTGGTTGCAAACGCAATTTATGTTTTCTTAATTGCTCAAATATTGCTTTTAGTCGTTTATTGTGTTCTTCTAGGCTTGCCGCGTGAATCACCACGTCGTCCAAGTATACGAAACATTGAATTCCTTGTAGCCCTGATAATACTGAATTCATTAATCTTTGAAAAGTCGCGGGCGCGTTTTTTAATCCGAACGGCATACGGTTATATACGTAATGTCCGAACGGTGTAGAGAATGCTGTCTTGCATTTATCTTCTTCTCGCATTTTTATCTGGTGGTAACCTGATGCCAGATCTAACGTTGTAAAGTATTTTGCACCGCCTAATTGGTCGAATATATCTGCTATATTTGGTAGTGGGAAAGAATCTCCCACTAAAATCTCCCACCTAAAATCTATTACGACGCGCATTTTTGCTTGTCCGTCGCTGCCTGTTTTTTTGGGTACTACCAGTAATGGTGCGTTCCATGAGCTCTTGCTCCTACTGATTATCCCTGCTTCGAGCATTTCCTTTACTTGCTTACTTACTTCTTCTTTTTGTTTTTGTGGTAACCTATATGGCGCCACATTTATGGGTGCCGTTCCTGATTCTACATTTATGCAATGCTCGGTCGCGTTAGTACTTTCTAATATATCTCCTTCTAGGTAAAATAAATCGTTATATTTCTCGCAAATGTCCCATATTTTTTGTTTTTCCTCCTGGTTTAGATGCTCTGTTCTAATGCTAGTTCTAAGTTTTTCCATTCTTTCGGCTCCGCTGCTTCTTTGTAGCGTATCTATTTTCGCGCTGACTGTATTATTCGCGTGTTCTTTAAAGAGAATCGCGGGGTCTTTAACTTCTACTGATATGCCGGTGAGCTCGACTTCGTCGTCGGTCGTATTCATTACGCTGACAACGCATTCCCCTTTTTCGGCTTTGGTTAAGCAATTTGCAATATACACTCCCGATTCTATTTCTCTTTTTTCTACTAATCCTTCCCCTTCTGAGGTTGTTTGTACTGTTATAATTTTTTCCGTTCGCGGTGCTATCACGTTTGCTCCTATATTTTTTAATGGTATTTTTTCTCCGTATAATGCTAAATGTTTGCGCGGCGTTATGGTTACGTTATGTTTTTCCATGAAATCAATCCCTAATAGTCCGTCGGCTTCTATCGGAAAGTCGTTTCGGACTAAATAGCATGGGTGCTGTATTGTCTGCTTCCCTAGTTGTATATTTAATGTTACTTGGCACAGGGGTTTCTGCACAGTTAATCCTATTCCCGTTAATTCTATGTTTGTCGAGCGTGCCTCTTTTTCCTCGTCTATTAGTCCGATTTTTACGAGCGTTACTTGGGCTCCTGAGTCTACTAACATGGTGGCGTGTCCGCCTATTATGTCTTCGGACGTGATTTTGCAGTGATTTTTGTGTTCCGTTTTTGCCGCAAGGCTATTTACGTTATATTGCTTTACTTTACCGTCAGTCGCGTTACTTGTGCTGGGTTGCGTCTGTCGTTCGTTTTGGTTGGTCGTCGTCGGCGTTTGTGGTGTCGACGGTCTTTCGTTTGGTCTGTTAGTCAGTCTATTTTCTGGTCTAGTACGACAATTTCGCGCCATGTGCCCGGGCCGTGCACAGGTGAGGCACACGATTTGGTTCCTGCCGGGTCCCGTGCCTCCTGTACGGTTTGGTGTATTTCGCGGGTTTATTCTAGTTCGCGCGTAACAGTCACTAGTCGCGTGCCCTACTCGGTTGCAATTTCCACATCGGAGGGTTGAATTTTGCCCGGAGGGTTGGTATGGTTGGGATCGGTCGGATATTTGATACGTCGTTTCTATGTCTACCGCTCCTACAATCGCTTCTTGCAGGGTTTTGTATTCCTTAGCCTGAACAAGCGTCCCTACTCGCCCCTGCAGGCCATTCTCGAAAACGTGTTTAGCCTGGTCTCTTAGAACCTCGGTTAGGTTTCGCTTGGAGTTCGCGTCGTGATGCGGTTTTATCGTTAGTCTTACGAGTTGCATGTATAGCTTTTCTATGCGTTGCCCGAACGCTTGCGCGCTTTCCCCTGGTTTTTGATAGCTTCTATGTAGCTCGGCTTGTACTGCCGATACTGAGCGTTTTTCTAAAAATATTGCTTCTAATTCCGTTTTTAATTCTTCGTACGTATTAAGTTCTTTATATCGCATTTCTTCTGCCGCTTTTCCTACGAGTTTGAGATTTCTTATGTACGCGAATAATGCTGGTCTATCGGTTTCTTTAAGTTGCGCAAATGTATAGTCGCACACCGTTAGGAATTCTAAAAGTTTGGTGGTTGAACTCCCGTCGAAAGAGTTTATGCACTTGCGTGCTTCCTTGAGGCTTAATTGTTCTGTCATTTCGTCGTCTTCAATTTCTAAAAGCGAAAAGTCTAGCGTTTCTATTGGGTATTCTCGTCTGGTTTCTATTCGGTCACTAATCGGTGATTGTAATCCCGATGCGCCGTGGTCTGATTCGCTAAGATCGCTATCCGTACAGAGATGTTTTACGGCTGTCGCAGACAATTTCCTACGTTTACATTCGCTTTCTGAGGTGGTAAATATTAATTTTTCGTCGAAAAACGATTCGAGTGATCGACTAAACTGCCGTTTGTCTGGCAGGAAATATACTTTTGCGGATTTGCCCTGGTCGGACATACGGTCGCTACGTTTACGTTTGTCTTGCGTGCTGAGCTAGGTGTGGATGTTACTCACAGTAGAAGTGTTCGCCACATTCTGCTGGGCTGCCGCCGTTGCTGTCACCTGTTCGCTGGGAGTTGGCTGCCCTATATCTCGTTCTCCGCGCCGTCCGCAGATAAGCTCGGTGAACTGGCTCGTGCCGTAAGCTGAGCTGTCGATAGGGCTCGTCTCCTCCTTGTCGCTCGTCCAGTCGTCTACTTCCTCGTACGAACCTTGGCTGCCGCCTAGTGTTAGGTTGCCTGGTCTGCTTCCTCCGTCTCGGTGTAGTTTACACCGTCCTTCACCTTGGCCTTTGCTTCTTCTGGCGATAACTGCCACGGATATGCAAAATTTTTTTGCAAAACGATCCCACTCGCTGCCACTAATGTGGTAGCCCGCGCTCGCAAGCCGGCTACCGGTTATCTTTGGAAGCAGAAGGAAGGTGGTGTTTGAGGTATAGATCAGGTTCTTCTTGAGTATAAGTATGACTTTTATTAAATAACTGGTTATAGGTGAGGCACAAGTAACCCTCCTAACTCTTTGCCCGCTCTCGATGATCTGTCTATTCGTTTCCTTATTTCTGTGCGTGCCACTCCTTAGCGTTCGGCGCTAAGAAGGGAGAATCGCTGAATTGCATCTTAGGCTCGGGACTCGCGATGTCCAGGCGCTTGGGTGATGCAATGCTTACACATTACTTTTGGGTCGCCTCTTCGGAAAGCGGCCTTGAATATGATACTACTGTGTCGCTTAGGCGACTCGCGGGTACAACATACCGTTGATGAATGAAAACCATTATACTGTTATAATTAAATTTAATATTAATAATTTTCACATAAATGAACTTAGAATGTATGTAAATTGTTTAAGTATGCGTCATAAAAAACAATATATTAAAGACAACTGCTGGAATGGTTTTCAAATTTAATAGTAATGGTTTTATTTCTTTAAAAAAAAATTTAACACATAAGTCATTTATAGGTATGAAAAGAGGGTTTCCTGAGGTATTTCACCATAGATAGTAAACAAAAATATTGTAAGGTATAGTGGTGGGGGGTGGGGGTAACTCAGAAATCATGAATTTTTCAAAAAATATTTTTACGCAGTTTTATAAACACAAGAAAACCGTGCAACTTTTATTAAAACTTTTTTTAGATATCATTGACCGTTCTTGAGATATTTCCTAAAAAAGAAAATTCTCAATTTTTTTCAATAGGTGATATTATCCCTTAAAACCTAATTATGGCACCAAAGGAAAATAGGGTTGTATTATGGGTAACATACCCTACTTGTGTGCAAAGTTTCATAATTTTCGGGATCTCCGGGTTCCCTAACCTTCCTTGTTAGACCATACCGTCACCTCTGAAGGGATAAAACTGGATCCCATGAAAGTGCAGATAGCAAACGAATTTTCAAAGTCGGTAAACGTAAAGAACGTAGAAACATTTCTTGATTCAGTAAATTATTACCAAATTATAAAACACTTTCCAAAAGTAGACACCCAAGATGAGATAAATAAAAATTTGCAAACAGCACACTCTAGTAGAACACAAAATAAAGCAAAAATTAAAGATAGTACCGCGGAAAAAGAATTATTAGCCATAGTATGGGAATTAAGATATTTCAGATCATTTTTGTACGGAACGAAATTCACGATAGTAACAGATCATAAACCGCTGACGTGGCTATTTAATGTAAAAGATCCCGGATCACGCTTCATGCGATGGCGTATTAAGCTAGAAGAATACAATTACCAGATCACGTACAAAGAAGGAAAGAATAACAGCAATGCTGACGCGCTAAGCCGCGTATACGTTACAAACGAGATACCCGACACCGAAGGTAAGAAACATAGAGAATTTTCCGCCGATGAAAAGAAACGAATCTTATACGAATATCACGACTCCCCCCTAGGAGGCCATCAAGGAGTCGATAGAACATATAATAGAATTAAATTAAAATACAATTGGACAGGACTTCGAAAGGATATAGAGAATTATATATCAAAATGCGCGAAATGTCAACAAAATAAATTAGGCACGCGAACAAAAATGCCAATGGTAATTACGGATACGCCTACCCAACCTTTCGAAAAATGTAGCCTAGATATAGTAGGACCATTACCAGTTTCTAATAGAGGCAATCAGTATATACTTTCTTTTCAAGATAATTTAACGAAATATAGCAAAGCCATCCAACTATACCAAACCAAGAAGCCAATACGATTGCAAAAGAATTTGCTACAAAAATAGTTTGCGAATGCGGAATACCGCAAACAATATTAACAGATCAAGGAACTAATTTTTTATCAGATGTTTTTAAAGGAGTATGCAAAGTACTAAATATAAAAAAGATACAAACAACAGCCTACCACCCACAATCCAACGGTGCGCTAGAACGAAGTCACAAGACGTTGGCAGATTATCTAAAAAATTATGTAGGAAAGGATCAAGCGGATTGGGACGAATGGTTACCATACGCGATGTTTACATATAATACAACCCCATATACGGCGACTACCTATACCCCGTATGAATTAGTCTTCGGAAGATTAGCCGAAATGCCTACCTCTATCAAGCGCGAACCGCAACCTTTATATAATTACGATAACTATGCTAATGAATTACGCGAAAGAATCCGGACTGCCAACACGTTCGCGAAAGAGAATTTAACACGCGCGAAAGAACACGCAAAAGAATATTACGATAAAACGTCGCGACCGAGAACTTTCGACGAAGGAGACAAAGTATTATTATATGACGACGCGACGAGACGAGGACGGTCAAAGAAATTAGATAATTACTGGATCGGACCATACACTATAATAAAACAGAAATCCGCGGAAAACTATATAATAAAGAAAGGAAAGAAAACAATTACGGTACACGCGAACCGGTTGAAACACTTTAACGAATAAAAAACTTAAAAACTAAAGAAAGGAAAAAAGGAAAAGGCCAAGTAAAAAGGGAGAACACAAACAGGACGCACGAAAACACTAAAACCAAATTTATTTAGCACTACAAAAACCCCCAAATAAACATCTACCAAACACTAACGGGGCCAGAGAACAACAAAGCCCCCATCCTAATCCCAATTCTCCACCTCAGGATATGGCACATCGCCAAATAGATATTCAAGGCCGATAGTGGGATCACTCTCCCACATCAAACGCAGGCTATCAGCCAGCAAGAGGCGGAACTCGACCCTGTCCCGCCGCACCTCCGCCATAGCGGCGCGGTTTACAAAACCCTCCATACGATCAACATCGATAAACTAAAAACCAAAAATACAATCAAACATAAGTACTTAAACTCAAAAAAAAAAAAAAAAAAAAAATATATATATATATATAATAAATACTCGTTACTTACCACGCAAGAATGCGTGAAAGAAACACGGAAAGAACCGTGACCAGGGATGCAAAAGTAAGAGAAAGGTTCCATGGTAATCACCTTGTCAGAGCGCTCGTAGAAATGAGCTCCAGGGTGAGAAAGAGCCCTGAAGAATGCGCATCCTCCGAAAAGCTGACGCGAAAGAAAATAAATAAAAACAACACATACACGGCGAACTAATACACTAACTCATCTTACAGAATACTTGCAGCAGCAAGAGCAGCGAGCCCTTATCTAACGGGCAACATAGAGAACTCCGCAGAAATCCGAAACTTCGAGAACCAACCGGGAATATATTTTGAAAACGTGGGAAACTTACATCTCTACAAAGACACGTGGAGATTAGTGTTAAAAATCGATATGATACCTTATTATCTCCGCGAAGAAAAATTAGCATCATATTGCAATAAGTTGACGCAAATTTGTTTGGCGCACCAGGCATGGCACGCAACAATTTGCCGACCATTTATAAATACAATCACGCCGAAATTGCGATCGATTATAGGGAAATTAAATTCCATACGAGCGACATTAGGAGTAGAAAAGAGACCAAAACGCGGTCTCATCAACGGCCTAGGAACAGCAGGAAAATATTTATTCGGACTAATGGATGCTAACGACGAGGAACGTATAAATGTACACCTCGAGAAATTAGAGAAAAGCGAAACAAGAATTTGGCATGCATTATCGCAGCAAATACAAATAATTAATTCCAGTATAAAAATATTTAACGATAGCTTTGGTAACATAGAGCAACGGGAAAAACTTTTAGCAAAAGCAATAGCACAAGTAGAACAAACTTTAAATACACGTCAACACACACAAGACGTTAGGGAACAGATGGACGAACAATTTACGTTAATTACATTAATGATAGATAACCTACTAGAAGACGTACAAGACTTGACGCATTATGTAACAGACATACGCAAAGGACTAATAAACACCAACGTATTATCATTCGCACAAATAATTCAATACTTGCAAGAAGCATTACCACACCTGTCAGTAGATTTAAATTTTCCAATCCCTCTAGACATACAATCGGGATATCTTTTAGATCGTGTAATAGAAGTCAAAGCATATAGTCGGCAACATTCGATAATTACTGTAATCATAATACCCCTCATAGGGGCACAAATATTTCAGATTAAAAGAGTACACCCGATACCAGCGCGTATGAACAACAGTACATACGCTATAATCGAGACTAGCGAGCGTTATGCGATAGTCGACGAAATCCGACGCGAATATGTATCGCTAAGCGAAACAGATATACAAGCATGTAAGACAACCAAAACCCAGTTTCTGTGCTCATCAAGACATCAAATTTACAAAATTTATCCACACGGACCGTGCGAAGTACGCATGTACAATAAAATCAATAAACAACCAGAAAAGTGCAAAACAAGGCTCCTCAAATTAGAAAGGACCCTATTACTAGAATTAGAAGCACCAGAAACATGGATTTTCGTTGCCCCTGTTACGTCCCGGGGGACAATAACAAAAATTATATTAATAAATGAATAAATTGATAAGGAAAGGAAAGACAAAGATATTTTACCTCTTTTGGGGTTGCAGCGTCTACGCGACGCAACCCTGGGATGAGGAAAAGAGTGTCATGAGAGAGAGAAAGAGAGAAATAAAATAGGGAGAATATTTTCGTACAGGCCACGGTTTTTCTGAAATAGTAATTTCTCTTAAATGAGACCCCTTTTCGGATCGCCTTGACCTTCCCATCTACAGATAAACCTCAAATTACACCCTTTCTTTCTGTTAGTTAATTTATCCTCACAAGAACGACAGATTGAACAGCGCGCTCGTGAAGGAATAAAATATCACAGAAAGAGAGAGACAAATCTAATATCCAGAGAGAACGCAAAACAACTGCGCGCTCAATGGGATGAACGCAGAAAAATGCGCGCATCGAAAAAATACTCAACGAAACCAATTATAATTATTATTGAAGGAGGTCAAGGGAATGTATTTATTTTATTAGGTGTAGGTAAAAGGGAACGCAATTGACTGCGCGCTCTTTAAACCAATACCCCAGAAAACGAGAGAACGCAGATGAATGCGCGCTCTTTATTATTACTCAAGAAAACAAGAGAACGCAAGCGAGTGCGCGCTCTTTATTCTATAAGGAAGAACGCAAATGACTGCGCGCTTCCTAAATTATTTTAAGGAAAAGGTTGGAGGAGAAAAGGAAAACAAAACGTTTACGATGAACAACAACAATTTACACAAATGAATTTAATTAGTAAATAGTGAAAAACCAACTTACAATTTCTTAGGTGATTCGTTTAAGAAAGATCTGGTCAAGTCTTCGACTAGTTAGGCTCTTAGTGTGGTTTGAGAGAAAACGAAATGAACTTAGTTTGAGCGAAATAAAAATGTTTAATAGAACTTCTTGAATACGAATGGTAGCGAGCCATGCTCGGCCATCGCTTTTAAAAACTAGCCATCCACCAAAACCCCTCCTAATTTTCAAATTTAGGCCCTTCATTGGCTATGGACATTTGAACATCAGGGGTGCATAGTGGGGACTAGGTTTTCCCTATGATCTAGGCAGGAGTGGGAGTTGGTGCATTCGCAGCTAAGCGTAGGCGTAAGCAGGGTGTGGACACTCCTTACCCCCACCACCTTGGCAACTTAACGTAGTCCCCCGCCGTTTACGCATGCGCATTGTGGAAAATCCGCAACTGGAGGGCAGCACTAACGAACGCAAAGCTGCCAACCGTGTTTATTGCTTCTGTCGTCTAGTAACTAGCCCGCCAAAGTCTAGACCCCCGAGTGGAAGTGCAGTCCCCGAGTAGCCGTCCAGCACCCGCCAGCCCCTTAAACCCGCTAACCCGTTAGCCTTCGAAACCCGCCAGCCGGCTAATTAGAAGGGGCACGTAACATACATACATGTGAAAAAAAGGCGTCTTTCGGATAAATAGTGACACAGATTAATTAAAATAATGTATTGATAGTGATAGATTCATTCTTCGAAATTGTTTATCGATGTTTAACAGATTCATTGTAATAATAAAACGACAGCCGACAATAAAAGAATGCATATTAATAGCGCGACTTGAAAAGTAAGGAGTTTTTATCATTTTGTTATTATTATTTATTCTCCCATCCATCCTTTTTTCATATCTTTGTACTTATTTAACCCTCATTAAATCTAAAATAATTGTTGCGGCGGGTTATTTATTCCGCCAAGTATTTGTCACGGAATAAATAAATCAGCTGCTGTAGACGGCGCGGCGCTTGTTGTGGGTTCCGCGACAAATAAATAACCCACCCGAACAATTATTTACATTCAATAAGGATTAAATAAGTACAAACATATTGAAATAGTATGAACGGGATAAGAAATAAAAATACACAAATGTTACTAACTCATTATTTTTGAAGTACCGCTATTATTAAGCATTCTTTTATTGTCAACTTTCGTTTTATTATTACAATGAATTTATTAAACGACGATAAACAATTTCGAGGAATGAATCTATCTTACTATTTATTTAACTGACAGCTTTTTAAACATGTATGTATCTTATGTGCCCCTTCCAATTTGCCGGATCGCGGGCTTAGAAGGCTAACGGGTTAACAGGTATAAGGGGCTAGCGGGGACTGCACTCATTCTCGGGGACTACACTTCTACTCGATGATCTCGACCTCGGCGGGCTAGTTACTATACGAACAGAAGCAATAAACACGGTTGGCAGCTTTGCGTTCGTTAGTGCTGCCCTCCAGTTGAGGATTTTTCACAATGCGCATGCGCAAACGGCGGGGACTACGTTAAATAAGGCTCCTATGCTTATGCATTGAGTGTCCATACCCTGGGCGTAAGCGTGCTCCCAAATCCCCTCCCTTCTCTCTTTGGTCGCATCTTACTTATTAGTTTTTTCTTAATAATTAATTTACTTAATTAACATTTACATGCGTTCATGCAACATTACATTTCCTCACTCATACTATACTAAATCACACATACACTCTCATGCTTCTATTCTTATTGTTTAATTATTATTTAAAGTATTGAATAATAATAGTTGCCTACTGCTCACTCTCAGTTTTCTATGACATGCATACTACATTCTACTTCTTCATGCATCTATACCTTCACCTTAGATTTAATCTTATTATTAACATTATTTATTTATGCGTGTTGCTTATTCCTTCCTTATTTAATGGTATATTTTATTACGTGGAATTTTATATTACTTTAATAATCAACATGATAATATTCATTTGTTTTAACATTATTTAACCATTTATAAGGAAGAAAAATACAAACATTATTATTTACGAAATGCATTTTCCTAATTTTCTGTAGCGGACTGTACCGCGTGCCTTGTATGGCGCCTTTGTTCGAGGGGTTGCGTACGTGACTTAGGCGATGTGCGTTCGAGAGTTTGTATATATTGGAAAAAACTAAGCTCCGGTGGTGTCCGGTTTTACGGGTAGGCGCATGGTTTGTTTCTTCTTCCGTGGGACGTCGATGCATTATTCGACGCCACACGGAAAATTCCAACGCCTGTGCCTCGCACTCTTTACTAGTTTTATGACCGTTAATGACCTGAGAGTTTTAACCCGTCTGCCGCGCAAACTTTTACTTTATTAAATTGAAATTCGAAATATTCTCAGGTAATTGGCGGACATAACACCTCCCCCCTTAGCTTGAACGTACAAGGCGAGCCTTTACGTACAACGTAATCAGAGTAATTTAAACTAAAGACAAAAACTACTATTATTACGGAAACTAGGGTCAACTCACCAGTGAATGAACGGTTAAGCCGATTCTACACTTCACGGACAATTATAAAATCGAATAATTTACTAATATTTAATTCAAATGCGTGAATGTTATAGAAAAGTTCACCATAAAATTGAAAAGTAACCTTTAATGGGTACATCTTTGTAAATTTATCGAAATAAAGATTAAAAATTACTGGAAAGCCAAAAACACCAGTGAATGAACACTTTCGCTAATAAATGAATACTTTTCTACTAATGAATGAACGCATTAAGAAAATATTATATTTTTATCGATTTTTATACTATACCACATTTATTTATTAAAATTTCAGAACATAACAAAACAATACTTATTTGTCTAATATCATTTGAAATATTATCTTTATATATATTTCAAATATTATATATTCCAAATGTTGCAACATAATTAAAGAATAGCGAGTACTTATAATTATGTTTCATAACTTATATCGTGATACCTTTTTTTAATAATTGGTCGTTTTTTTATTAATTATTAGTTTATAATTAAGTAACGAAAAGAATTTATTTTAGAACTAATTATTCTACATCAACACAATTTTTATTGCTAGCCCTTAGAGAATTTCTTGTCTTTTTAGGAATCGTTTCCTGTTTAATTTTTATTTTCAATTCTGCTGTTTCTCTCTTCCTTTTTGCTATATTTTCTTTTTCCTGTATCTTCATTTTGACTTTCTCAGCTTTCTTTTGTGCTCTAACTTTTTTTTGAATTTCAACGGCTTCTGTTTTAATTTTACGAAGTGCGATTTTTTCCTGAGCTTTTCGCAATTTCTCTAATTTTTGTTCTCTTTGTATAATATGGTATTTTTTCCATTTATGTGATGTGATAGCGTAAGGAAATTTTCTTTCTTTTTTTATTTTGTCTGTTGTTACGTTCTCAGATTCTGGCCAAGTTAAGTGTTTGTTCCATATACATTTTAAATCTAATTGTGGTTTTGAGCAGGTCTTATTTAACTCCAAAGACATATGTTTATTTTTGTCCAATGATTCATTTGAAATGTCATTATCTAGAGACATAGCCAGAAGGGAATCATCAGGTGGATTAGCTACAGATTCTATGCCATCAACAGAGTTGTTATTCGAAATTAATGATTCAGCTAAAAATAAATTTCAGTATGAATGAATAATAAAAAACAGATACTTTTTAAAAATTGAAAAAAGATTTTTTGTTCTAATAACAAAAATTAAATTTGTATCTTGACTCAATCATACTTACGATGAACATTGATAAGGGAACCAAATTCCTCTGCTGGAAATGAAATGATATCATCCGTCATTTCCATATTTGAAATATCCACATTTTCGTTTGTATCAATATTTAAAAATGGACTGTTAACCACTTCAATTGTTACTTCATTAGGCCCATTTCCGTCAGTTAGTGATTCATTATTATTATTGACATAATTTACTTGCTGGATTCCGCTTTCTACGTTTAAAGTATCTAAATTTAAAGTTTCGATCGTTGATTGTACATCGTCTACTGATTCAACTCCATCACAGCAATCTGCACATTTTTTCCAGAATGTATACAGTGAATTCGAACAACATTTCTTTGAATTTCTCATGTTATTAAAAATTTCACTCTCTTTAGGGCCAATAACGAATTCTAGAACTGTTTTAGCTGTAGCAAAATCGTTTATAGAGATCAACGAATTATCAGGTTTATTAAAGTGATCAGTTCGTCTCTTATCCATACACTTAGAATAATTCACGGCATTTTCATCAAACGGATATAGACCACAGGCTTTAAATCCATTTTTTATTATATTTTCATTTAAAAATTCGTCAAATGCTGTTTTAAAAATTGGTGCAAATGTCGCCTTAGTAATATTTTTTTGTGTGTTTTGTTTATATTCATGAACTCTTTTTCTCCAGCTTAGTTTCAGTGGTTTGAAAATTGTAACATCACAAGGCTGCATGATGTGTGTTGAATTAGGTGGTAAACAATACAAAATTATATTATGCTCTAAACAAAACTCACAAGTTTCCAGGCTTAAGTGAGATTTATGCCCATCTAAGAAAAATAAAACTGGGAATACTACTTCATTTTCTAAACACCACGGATAGAAAACATTAGCGATGTATTCAAAAAATGTACTGGAAACCATCCACCCGGTGTCTGATCTACCTATCGGCCAATTATTTGGTACTGATTCTGCTATGTGCGCAGGGATTCTTTTAAAGGGATATACAATCATTGGTGGAACTGATTTACCAGCAGCTGAAAATGTACACAAAACGGTTATTGACTCTTTTTCAGACCCGTGTGCTATTTCATAAAAATTTCTTTCGTGTTTTGGTCCTAACAATAGACCACTTTTGGAGCAAATGTGGATACCAGTCTCATCACTATTAAATATGCTCTGTGCTCTTTCCAAAACATCTAAAGCATTTATTCCTGCCAAAAAATTTTTTGTCTCGGCAAACCACTTTCTCAAACCATCTTCAGTAACAGCAGCACGAGCTTTTGAAATTATCTCGGTATTTCTTTTTACGATAAGAGGGTGTCGTTTCGAAAATAACTCGAACCATTTAGGACCAGGCCTATTAGCAGTAAAAGGATTGTCTCGAGGTGCATCTTTTAAAACGCGTTGTACTGCATCTTTCACTTGGTCAGGATGCATGGGAAATCCAAGCTTTCCCTTCCCTAAAATCCATTTCTCTAAACGCTCTTCTTCATCATCTGTGAGTACTGTTGCTGGCCCCATTTTCCTTACGTTAGGAACTTTGCCACTTACTTTGTTATGTAGAGTTGATTTCGGAATTCGATAAGTTCTTGCCGATTCTCCAAGTGTCATACCATTTTGAATTGCTTCCAGTGCAGTTTGCATATCGTTTTGGGAATATGTAAATCTTTTATACGGTGTTACTCTTTTTCTCTTCGAATCCATCTTTTAAAAAAACAATAATTATGGTCGATGTGTATATGTTAATTATAAATAATAAATTACTTTGAAGTAGGTAGTCCATGATCTAAAGAATTATTCTTCGAGAAAATATAGATAGGGAAGCTAGGCAATTATTTGAAAACAACAATTCAATCACTTAATCTCTATTTATTTGAAATTAAATAATTTATTTTACATAAAATAATGATCTTACTAGTAATTGTTCATATAAGTTAAAGCTATTTAGTAATATAGAAAGGATAGGATAAGGAGGAACAATTAAATGGTTAATCTTTATTTATTTTGCATTAAATAATGATTTTATCAGTAATCTTTCATATAAATCAAATCCATGTGTCGTACTGTTCATTCACTGAAAATAGGTTAGGAAATTAAACCAGTGGCTGAATAACTTTAAATTATTTATTTGTTGACATTTCAGTTACTATTTTATGTTGATAATTAAAATATAACATTGTAATAATACTTAAAAATTCACTACGTACCTTCAGAAGTGATAATTTGTTACTTTATTACGTTGAACAACGTTGAAGGCGAATGTTGCCGTCTTATAATTTTTCGATTATACGGCGCATGACTTGCACATTATAAAACAAAAATATTTTTCGTTGTTTTTATATTGTACCAACCATAAAATATTTGATACTAACAGTATCAATAGTTATTTTTACTACCAATACATAATTTTTTTCTTTTTATAAATAACTATATGTCTTTATTTACGATTTAAAAGTGAAAAGTGTTCATTCACTGGTAGGTGTTCATTCACTGGTGAGTTGACCCTAATTAAATAAAAGATTCGGAAAAAGAAAATACATTTAAGAATACATATGTTTATATGAGTATAATGATTTTTTATTTATTTGGGCCCATGATTACGAGCATAACGGATCCTAGACTCCCCACGGCTTCGTGATCTAATTGGGACCCATTTGCGGTCTAGGAGGGCAGGATAATACTTATGATAATGTTGGCGGCACTCATGGCAGTCCGCCGCAATCTTCTTCCGCCACAGCAAGATCCGAAAGCAACATCGGCAGGCCGCTTTATCCATCGACCAATCCCCTGCTTGGCACATTCCGTGCCAAGTGTCGTACCGCCGGTAGGTCCCGAGGTGTTTATATTCGTGCCCCCAGCGGGGGTAGCAGTCCGGGCATAGGAGCCCCTCGTTCCAACTCGTACTCCATATATATTCGACCTCGTCCATAAATCCTAGGCAGAACGATTCTTCTAATATTGCCATTTTCTGAAAAATATCGTGCTCTGTATGAGTTGAGGTTTGTTAAAATTTGGCGGTATATAGGGATGCTGGAGGTTTTCATTGGAAAGCTTTCCCGCGGAGGATATATTTGTCCGGGGTTGGCTTCCGCTTTCATATACGGCGCGTGTGGAAGGCTTTCCCGCGGAGTCTCACCGGGGTTGGCCTCCTCTTGTAATATCGGCGCATGTATTGTTTCGAATATGGTGAAGGTGTTCCAGAATTTCTGCCAGGTATCCCTGACCATTTTATGGATGATGGCTTTGTCTAGGAAGTCGGTGAGGCCCATTCTTTGGGTTGAGACCCCTTGTGCGACGGGGCTACTGTACTGTATTTAGCACTGCCAGACCTTCCACCGGGAACCTCCCTGGAGATTTCTTGTTACGTATTCGGCGTGCCCGTTATTTACGACAGACACCTGTGAATGCGTTCCTCGATAGTAGATTGTGCGTTAACTGTTATTTTGCATTTAGTTGCCTTGGTGTTGCTGTATCTTGAGTGTATTCCAGGAGATTGCATTCTCCGCCATCTAGTAATGAGATGGTTGTTATGTTGGAGTGGGGCGATCCGCAGTCGTATCCTATTAACCTTGTCAGTATGTATATCCAAAAGGGTATAAAGATGATTTCGGTCATGATGTTGTGGTCTTAGATTAAAGTACGCACGCGGTTTACAAGAATGATTTACAATAAATTTTACTATTTTAGTTTGCTAGTTTATACTATAAATTTAAATGTTTTAATTTACTAGGATGCACTATACGGGGTTTCCCCTTTACGAATAATTTTGTATTACCGTCAGATAGTACGTCCGCTATATCGTAAGGTCCCGTATAGCGGTCACCGAATTTTCCTTTCACAGGTTCTTTAAAGAAGAAAACTCGATTACCAGTTTGAAAATTGCGCGGTACGATTTTTCTATCGTAATTCTACATTGTTGCATAACGCTGCAACGATGTGCAATTGATCATAACACTGCGAAAAATAATCGCACAAACCTCGTCGATATTGCGTTGTTTTCGCCTCAAAAAATCCTTTCGAATGAGCCGTCACTCGACCCCACATGCCATTTAAAAATTTTGTGCCCCTTCTTCCCCCGGGGTGCAGAAGTTGATGCTCTAGTGGTTAAATAGTAGATTGATTTGACCCATTGCATCTCTATAAATTTCAATCCTATATCCAAAGCCGTTCAAAAGTTATTAAGGTGTCCCGTAACTTTTGGCACACTCTGTAGACCCACCTCCCACCCGGATCACCTTTATTTTTTTATTCATTTTGTGTTAAATACCTTTTGTTTTAAAACACCTTTCTGCTCGCAACATAGACCCACCCCCACCCGCATCACCTTTATTTTAATTTATTTTGTGTAAAATACCTTTCGTTTTAAACCACCTTTCTGCTTGCAACCCAGACGCAACCCCACCCGGATCACCTTTATTTTTATTTAATTTTATGTAGAATACCTTTTATTTTAAAACACCTTTCTGTTCACGACATAGACCCACCCACACCCGGATCACCTTTATTTTTATTTAATTTTATGTAAAATACCTTTTATTTTAAAACACCTTTCTGTTCGCGACACAGACCCAGCCCCACACGGATCACTTTTATTTTTTATTCGTTTTGCGTAAAGTCCGTTTTATTTAAACACACTTTCCTGCTTGAAACATAAGACCCATTACATTAAATATAAATAAATATAATTATCCACGAATTTCAATGTATACAATAATAATTTGTTTATTCGGTTATTTCTTAATAACGAATCAATTTATCGAAATGAAAACTGTACGATTTTATCAAGGATAACATGTGATTAGTAACAATTTGTGAAAATTCACTTAATTGTTGTTATATTTAATTTTTTTATACGGTCATTCTTCGCGTACGGAATCACTAATCGGAACGAAAACTTTCAGATTCTATCGTGATTATTCTCTAGATTGTAACAATTTGCGAAAAATTTGTTAAATTGTCGCTGTATTTAATTTGTTTATACGGCTATTTTTTAACAATAAATTTACTTATCAAAATTAAAATGTTTGGCTCTTATCCCGAATAACATCTGGTTAGTCAATGAAAAAACTATATTTGGCGTTCATTCAGGTCGTTATTTTAAATTTAATTACCACGATATTTAAATGTTGAAAAGTAATAATAAAGTAACATACGAAAATAAGTCGATGGATGTACTAGAGTTAAATGTGAATTATTTCATCATCCAACGTTTCGGCCATATGTTCGTGGCCCTCTTCAAAGGAGTAAAAACCAATACAAAAAACAAGAGTATATCATCCTTAATTAAATTCTGAAAATTAAAGAAAGGACGATGTAAAAGAATTGAATACTAAAACATCACACTTTAAATCCAATACATTTGAGTATTGCAGCAGCAGTAAATGAAACCAAACGGTTTATCAAAGAGCATGATGACATTATCATTACTAAAGCTGATAAAGGTAATATCACTGTATTGGTTAATAAACAGGATTATTATAATAGTTGTGACGTGGTATCTTTGATACTCGCCACAAAATCTCTCCTCTCTCTCTAATCGAGCCATAAAAGAAGTACACGCACGGAACCGGACAATTAGGGACTTGCGTTACCGATGGAAAGCGGGATCGAACGACTTCCGAGGCCTCGAAAAAGCGATTTCGAACCTTTTACTTATTATTTTCGATATATTTCATGCGATACGACGGCTCCGAGTTAACCGATGAGATAACGACAACGAATCCGAGAAAAAGGGCCGAGCGACGAACTCCGACGTAAAAGACGCTACAAAGAACGAACTTCGTTTAATACGAGAGAATCGACACGGCGTAGAGAATCAACGAAAGCTACGAGCAACGAATTCGACAGCTGACTTCTCGCACGAGGAAAGAACACGTGAAATTACGAGAATCATCGTCATCGAAGTCTTCTTAGTCGACATGCGGAGGAGCAGCGCAACGAATTCGGGAGAACAGCGAAAAGCGTGCGATAAAGTCGACAAAAGCGAAGCGAACGTAGCGAAAGAAATCTTACGCGTTCGAACTGCGCGCCTCGAGGCGACAAGCGAGAGCGCGGATAGGTTAAGATCCGCAGGATCGCACGAGTCCGTTCGGGTAGGTTCGGGCGCCGTCGGCCCAGCTCGGGAGTTTGATTTTCGGGACAATAGATCCCGAAAAATTAGTCTAGTTTCGTGCGTGCTAAAGGCTACAGGTGAGGGAATTTAACCTCAAATTGGGAATTTTTAATACCGGTTCATCGGAGATAACTAATAAACAATAGTTATCCGGCTAACTTCATTGATAACGTTATTAAACAGAGGATACATGAATTGTACCATCCCGTTGAATGCATAAACAAAAAGCTGCAGAAACGTGAGAGTATGGGTGAACGCTCATGGTTAAACATGGGTGTCATACCGTACGTTCCGGGTCTCAGCCAAAGTATTGGTCATATTTTTAGGCAATATAATTACCATATTGCGCATAATTCACACCACAGTCTCAGATCAATTTTTAAGTCCACTAAAAACAAACTTAACAAAGACAAAACACCGAACGTTGTTTATAAATTCAATTGCAGTAATTGTCAAAAATGCTATGTAGGTGAAACTGGCCAATACCTCTCTAGTCGTATTAACCAGCATAAACTAAGTATAACACATCCACATAACCATCACACGGATGTTGTTAATCATTTTATGGATACAGGCCATACATTTGATCTTAACAACGTAGACATTCTCCATCACGAAAGTGGTACAAGAAAAAGGAGAATAGCAGAAACGTTTCATATAATGTTAAATAATACCGTCAACACTCGTACAGAAAATAATGAGGTAGATTATTATTTTACCAACATCATCAAACTTTTCGTTTGAATCGTAGGTTTCTTATGATACCTCGTATATTTTTTCATTTTTTCATTATGTTCTGTATTATGTTTTATAATGTAACGAAACTGCGTTTCAAATGTTAGCGCTCAACTTAGTTTCAGTACAACAATGCGTTCACGCTCACGATTGGCCAGCGTAACCACATAAGTATCCAATGTAAATTCATACCCTCTCTCTCACACCCGTATGTGTTGTGGGAGGTTTCAAAATATTCAAACCACCTGTACGTTTAATTTGATCGGTTCTATCCACCACCTCACGGACAATTAAAAAATGTACACAGCAAAAAAAAAAGATCTCTTGTCTAATAACCTTCCTCAATCGTGTAACGTACCTCTTAGCGAGAAGAGCGTTGTGGAGTTCATACTGACGATGGCACGTAACATCGATTTAGCCTTCGTGATTTTATATTAATACTTTTATTTTTTAACATCACTCTTCAATATGTTTCTAAATTGTTTAATAGCCCGTTTTACGTCATAATATCATGTAAGTAGTCCATCAACACACTTACATAGTGTTTCTATACTTGTAATTGTTTTAGTATTCAATTCTTTTACATCGTCCTTTCTTTAATTTTCAGAATTTAATTAAGGATGATGTACTCTTGTTTTTTGTATTGGTTTTTACTCCTTTGAAGAGGGCCATGAACATATGGCCGAAACGTTGGATGATGAAATAATTCACATTTAACTCTAGTACATCCATCGACTTATTTTCGTATGTTACTTTATTATTACTTTTCAACATTTAAATATCGTGGTAATTAAATTTAAAATAATGACCTGAATGCACGCCAAATATAGTTTTTTCATTGATTAGAATCTCTCGGTCGAAATATTAAATTAAATTTCGTAACATCTGGTTAGTAACAATTTGCGAAAATCCTTCAATTTTTGCTATGTTCAAATTGTTATTGTATAATTATAATTATAAGATTATAAAGATATTGAAAGAAGATAATATTAAATAGGTCATATCTTGTTGAAATACATTTTAACATTATCCGTTTAGCCATTTAGGCGTTAAAACAAATATTGATTTGTCCATCATTTTTTTTGTATTGCTTCTATGGAAAATTTTGAAAAAATTCATGTTATTAGTTGTCACTATTTTATATGTTTGTGCAAAGTTTTAATTGTTTTGTTCTTATAACAGATTTTTTATGAATTTTTTATTTTTAAAATGCCCGCCATTTTGAAACCGGAAGTCGGATCGAATCGAAATTGTTAGTGGATCCTCGTCGGGTGTAACTGGATTTTCCGTGTAATTTTAACTTCGTTCCGTTCAGCCGTTTAGACGCTAGAGTGGATTCACACACACACACACATTACAACCTCGTTTATCCGAACACGTCGGGCCGTAAGAGTCTCACTAACTCCCCCCCACTTTTGGCTTTTATGCGTTCCGATAATAGAGGACGACGTTCAGATAATAGACGTTTGCTGTATCGCCTGTCGTTTGACGTTAGAGATTTCAAATTTGATATTTCTTTGTTTACGGAAGCGTATCATCAAAGTCAGTCGATTACTGGCAGTCGGAGAGTACATATACATTGTGGGTTAGAAATTCATCATATTCTACAACAGTAAATATGTCGAATTAGAACGGTTTGAAAAGAAAAAGAGTGGTGTTGTCTTTAAAAGAAAAATGTGATATTCTGAAAAGATTGAAAACTGGAGAAACTGGAAGTTCTTTGGCTAAAGAGTATAATGTCGGAAAATCGACTATATCCGGCACC
This sequence comes from Ancistrocerus nigricornis, assembly GCA_916049575.1. Lineage (NCBI taxonomy): Eukaryota > Metazoa > Arthropoda > Insecta > Hymenoptera > Vespidae > Ancistrocerus > Ancistrocerus nigricornis. The sequence goes on from OU696665.1 coordinate 17,077,843, forward strand.
AAATTAAAAGAAGAAAAAATTGTAGAATACCATAAGAATATCCTTTGTCCTAGTAGCAGCAATCATACAAATGAAAAAAAGAAAAAAGAAAAAAGTTATGTCATATGCAGAAAATCATAATTTAGAAAATGCTGTTTTCCTATGGTTCCAACAACAACGTGCTATAGGGAGACCAATCAGCGGTCCAGCTTTATGTGAGAAAGCTTTACAGCTGAATCGCAAAATGGCAGGAGACACAAATTTTAGGGCCAGCACTGGCCGGTTGCAGAAATTTAAGGACCGGCACGGTATTCGTGTATTGCATATTCACGGTGAAAAACTTTTAGCGAATTTAAACGCTGCAGAAACATTTAAACATACTCTGCGTAATTTCATACAAGAACAAAATTATACCGAAGACTGTATACAGGGTGTCTGGTTCCAAGTGTCCAAGCGGAGAACTACATGTGCACATCAATGATTTAAGTTGAAAAGTCTGATACCATTTTTCGAAATTCGACTTAGTTTACGAGTTAATAATTAACAAAGATCAGCCAATTACGGCGATTAGCGAAAAAAGGCGGTTTACTTGAGCTTGCAACTAATCAAGAAACGAAGCAGTAGGAGGAACAATCCACAATAAACAACGTTACATGTCACTGCTTGCCGTGATTGGCCTATCTTTGTTTGTTAATAACTACTTAATTGTGTCGAATTTTGGAAAATAGTATTAGACTTTTCGACTCAAATCATTGATTTGCACATGTAATTTTCCGCTTGGACACCTAGAACCGGACACCCTGTATATAATGCAGATGAAATTGGTTTAAATTGGCGGTTATTTCCTCGAAAGTCATTGGCTTCAAGTGAAGAAAATTCTGCACCTGGATTTAAAAATAGTAAAGACCGGGTGACAGTTTTGGTATGTTCAAATGCAACGGGTTCAAATAAACTTCCGTTATTAATGATCGGGAAATCAGAGAAACCCCGTTGCTTTAAAAACGTAAATAGTCTTCCCATACTTTATAAGGCACAAAAAAACGCGTGGATGGATGCCAAACTTTTCAAAGAATGGTACCTTTCGACTTTCATTCCGAATGTAGACAAATATCAAGAAGAAACTGGAAATAAACGAAAAGTATTACTTTTATTGGATAATGCCCCGTCTCATTGTGTCGCAGAGTTAAATATCTTAACAGATGACAGATTCCACTTAATGTCTTTTGCACCAAATGTTACTTCATTAATACAGCCCATGGACCAAGGGGTCATTGAGAAAATTAAAAGATTATACAGAAAACATTTACTTCAAAAAATGTTGCTTGATGAAAATAACAATTTAAATGTGATGGAATTTGTAAAAAGTTTTACATTGAAAAATTGCTGTAATATATTATACGAAGCATAGAGCTGTTTAACAGAAGAAAATCTTCGAAGAGCGTGGCGAAAACTTCTATGTGATAATAGAACAGAAGAAGTGACAACTTGTGAAGAAGACGTTTCACATATTCATAAGATTACAAGACGCATTCCATGTTACGCAAACATTGAAATTACGGACACCGAAGAGTGGCTTGCGAGCGATCAAAATGATCACGGTTTCGAAATTATGAAGGACAAAGAAATTATAAGTGAAGTTACCAGAGATACAATGTTCAATAAAGGAGAAGAAATGGAAACAGCAGAAGAAACAGAAAAAGGACTAAGAGAAACGGAAGAAACAGAAGAAACGGAAAATAAATCAATTCCAGCAGATGCTGAGTCACTAGCTGCTTTGAACACTGCAATTGCATGGTCCACAGCACAACCACAATTAAATTCTTCTGATTTGCAACATCTTGCTCGATTAAAAGAATTCGTACTTTCAAAAATTTTGTATAAATAATAATAAAAGTATATAGTTTCAATATTATGTAGCAATTATTATTAACAGTATTAGTTTGTTATCTGCTATTTTAATTTCATAATAGTTCAAGGTATATTTCACATCGATTAAATACCGAAAATGTTATTTTTACCGCTTTGGTACAAATGGATTATGGATTATTATATACAATACATATATTGTAACGTTTCGCTTCTCTTACCTTTAGCCGCTTAAGTTACTTTACCAATTGGTTCGGTCTTTTTGGGGACTGTCAATTGCAGGGACGGCTGATGGCCACCGTGTAGAGAGGACGTAGCGATTCGTGCTCCGTTATACAGAGGTCATTTCGGTGTTTTAAACGGGTATACTCGGCGCAAAAAGTTTCTAAGGGTTTAGTTCTTTGAACGAACACAGCAATCTTTAATCAAAAGTGCCCGGGAAACGCGTGGAAACCCCGAAACAAGGGCCGGAAAAACGCGACAGGCGAGCGGCCGTTCGACGGGCGGTTAAACGGCTGACGTATTCTGCCAGGAGTTTTGAAATTCACGGCGACGAGTGCTACTCACGGGTTGAGCGAGACTCCCCGTAGTAAGCGAACAATACTCTGGACCTTCGAACATAGTGATAAGAACCGATAAGACGGTAGTTAGTGTAACATTAGTGATAGAAATTTAAGCGCGGACGAGTGGAAGGTGAACGGAAAACGAACGTGTCGTGACGTCACGTCACCTCCTTTGCGACAGCAGCGCTTACAGAGGGGAGTTTGAGGCGAAAAACCCGTCCAACGGCCCCCTACGAACATAAAGGAAGAGCTGTGGACCGACTTGGAGGAGCGGAAAGCACCACAAGGAGCAATTCTAGGAGCGGTTTGGTGTCTTGGCCGATTCCCTCTCGGAAGGGAAAATGGCGACGGGCACAAAGTGACAGGTGGTTGCTAGTGCGCATGCGCGAGATCATCGATAAATAACTATCGAACGGGTCAGGCTGCACTCTAGGGCACACACAGGGTCAACGGGGAGGTGTTCGGCGCTACGAGGTGGTCAGCCCGGTCCGGCAAGGCGGCAGGTAGCTCCCCAACAAGATTCAGCTAACTGGTGAGTCAGGAAGTACTATTTCTGCCCCATAATTGAGGATATCGAAGCACTTCGAGACACAAGATGGCCGCGATGTGGATACGTGACGTAGTGCGCGGTTGAGGTGCGCGTAGTACGCGAGAGACAGTTGAGCCGGGAGAACTTTTAAGTCCGCATAGGAGCGAAAAGGGACATCGACGCGCCATCTCTCGGCGCACGTAGGAACTGAACGGAAGGAGGACGAGTGCTACCGCCCTTTCGGCCGTTCTCTTTAATTAAATAAACGACATACGGGACTAAAAACCGTCCAACGGTGTAGGGAAAAGCCTACCGCATCGGGAAATCGCGCCCTACGGGACAACAAAACCGGGTAAAGTGGGAATTCAACCCATCTTAGCCGGGAAGAACCGACGACTAGGGCGCAAGTCCGAGTTCCCGCGGCTATTATTATAATAAGCGGGTGGGTTTCGAAGGGGCTACGAACGGAAAACTTAGTTCCTGGAGGAGTAACGATCTTCTGACCCCTGCCTGGGAAACTGTTCAACATGGAGGAGGATGACCGAACGTTGTTCTCCCTCGAAGAACTAAGGCTCAGGAAAGAAGAGGCTACGACGAAGAAGGTTGGAGGCACGGGATTGACGGCGGCTCTTGAAGACGGTGCGAGAACGGGGAGAACCAATCTCCCTGCGCGAGCAGCAGCCGACGCGAGGGCGAGGTCAACGGAAAGCGGATCGGCAGCCCGGACTGACGACACGGGGGCGGAGAACCTATCGGCAATGGGAGAGCTGGAACCAGCGGGATCCAGCACAATGAGGCACACCACGGAGGAGATTATCGACGCCCTCTCCGGCGAGGCTAATGCGCTGGCAACCTCCGCACTTAACATGCCTGGGACCACTGCAGAGGGTCAGACAATTATGAGACTGGCAGAGGTCGCCAAAAACGCCACGGTAGCCGCCAACGAGGTCGTGTCCATATACGATGATGCACTAGGGCGATTCAGCAGGATGGGCGAATATATAATCGGAAATAGGTATTTCACCGCGGCAAAGAAGGTCGAATACGCCGAACACCTCCGCGTGCTCAAAAGATTAGGACTCGCCATCAAGCACATGAACGAGCAGAGAGACTCCTTGGACGCAAGAGTCACGGCGTATGTAAATGACCTAACGAGGGGTAAAGAGGAAGCAGGAAGAGCAACGAAGGGCAAATCTGGAACCAAGGACAGCGCCACGCAGACCGAGGAAATGAATAGAGGGAGGAGGAAGGAGATCTCGGCGATTACGCTGGGATGCTAAGGCGAGGCAACCTCCGAAGGCGAGCCACTTCCACGGAAAACGAGAAGAAGAGCGACCGCCGCTATACAGACAGAGGACGAGGATGGCAGACAATCAACCAGCGCGCCAAAGGATAATGACGACCCTGTGAGATCGGAGTGTAAGGAGATGATGGCCCAAGTTGGCCTGATATACTCGCGGCTGCAGGAGATCTGTGGCAACCGACCTGCGACTGCCAAGAAAGGGAGAAGAAAGAGAAAAAACGGAAGGAACAACCCCCCGCCTGAGACCGAGACCGAGAGGGAGACAGCGGACGAAGGAAGAGCGGTTCCTGACGCGACGCCCGAAAACAGGGACGCTGAAGGACAGGAGAGGCTTGCAACACGGCCCACATGGGCGATGGTAGCTAGCCAGAGGACCAGGAAGGAAGCGGGTGGTGCAGCGACGGAAAGGCCAACCCCCCCCTCCTCCTCCCAACCCGATGGTTGCTAGGACAAAGATCAGCGACGCTATCCTGATACGGAAGACGGACAACGTCACGTACGGGGAGATCGTGAGGAGGATGAAAGAAGGGGTAAACCTCAAGGAAACCAACGCCAGGATATCTGGAATTAAGAAGACGGTGGCGGGCCACGTACTGGTGGAGCTCGCAGCGGAGCAGGCACCAGGCGCAGAGGAAGGGCTGGTCAAGGCCATTGGAGCGGCACTAGGTGAGGAACTGCGTGCGGAGATACTTACACCGAAAACGGTACTGGAGATCCTCGACCTGGACTCATGCGTCACGACGGTTGAAATTATGGAAGTGGTGATGGCTGCAGTGGGACCAACAAAAGTCCCACCAGAAGTCTGGATGAGACCGGGCTTTCGAGGGACGCAGATAGCCACGGTCACCCTGCCGGACGTAGCCGCTGCCAAACTCCTACAGGCCGGCAAAATTGACATGGGGTGGGTGGTGGCGCGTGTGCGCACTAAAGCATCGGCCTCCAAGTGCACTAGGTGCCACGCGGTAGGGCACTGGGCGGCGCAGTGTAAGGAGCCGACAGACAAGAGGGACTGTTGCTTTAGATGCGGCCAACCAGGCCATAGGATAAGGGACTGCCAGGCTAACATCGCGAGGGGAGGGATCGCGGTCCAGGAAGTAGCTGCTTCGTGATGGCCAACGGAAATTACATCCAATGTAACCTGAATAGGTGCGCTGGGGCCCAGGACATGCTTGTCCAAATCGCGCGGGAACATAAAGCGGGGATCGGCTTAATCAGCGAACCCCGCCGTACAGCGCCGGGTAGATACTGGGTTCAGGACACCACCGGACTTGCCGCGATATGGGTCATAGATCGTAACCTTGGGTGCCCGCTAGTGTTAGCGAGGGGAAAGGGGTTCATCCTAGCAAGGATCAGGGACGTCGTGGTAGCCTCGTGCTACTTCTCCCCGAACACCACAGTAACGGAGTATGAAGAGGGGATAACGGGCTTAGCGAGCGCGGTAGAGAGGAACCGAGGGCCCACCCTGGTAGGGGGCGATTTTAACGCCAAGTCTCCGACATGGGTAAGCACCCACCAAGATAGACGGGGGGAGTATACTGGCCGATTTGGCCGCGGCCAATGCCTGGGTCACTTTGAATCACGGGGGTGTTTTCACGTTTAGAAGGAGGGGAACGGGCTCAGTCATTGATGTGACTTTTGCGTCGGAAAGCCTGGTGAGTTCGCTAGGGTACTGGAAAGTCCTTCCAGACTTAACGCTCAGCGACCACCAGGCCATCTTAATCGAGACAAAGAAGGGGTACAAACCACCGCCCCCTGCCAGGGGATGGGCTCTCGGGAAATGGGACAGGGTGGCGTTCTTGCGATGCCTCGAGGAGGAGGCGGGGACCCCAGAAACGCCCGGGGCCGAGCACGTAATGCGCGGCATTACGAAAGCGTGCGACGCCTCGATGCCGAGGAAAAGCAGAGCGCGAGGCAATAAATCGGTGTATTGGTGGACAGCAGAAATAGCGGCACTCCGCCGTACTTGTCAGGCCGCACGCAGGCGAGCCACGAAGGGACGAGCGCGTAGGGGCACGGGCGGATCACACGATACCGTGTATAGGGCGCTGAAACAGGAGCTCAAACGCGCTATTCGGAAGGCCAAATGGGGTGCGTGGAGTCGACTCATAGACCTAGTGGATAGTAACGTGTGGGGGCTCCCCTATAAGCTAGTAACCAAAAACATCAGGGACCGAGCCGCGGCTACAGCTCCCGGTGCGCTGGCGGAAGTCAGTCGCATCGCCGAGGAGCTGTTCCCGCGGGGGGATGAGGTGCCGCGCCGGGTGTGGGAGTCCTCCGATGAGGTCCCCCCGTTCACCAGGCAGGAGCTGGAGAGGGGGGTCAAACGACTCGCGACGGGGAAGGCACCTGGGCCCGACGGGGTCTCAAATGAGGTCCTCCGTAGGGGCATTGAACTCCTGTCTGGTGGAGGGGGAGATACCATCGCGATGGAAAAGACAGCGGCTGGTCCTCCTCTCGAAGGGCAAGGGGGATGGTGGGGCTGCCTCGTACAGGCCCCTCTGTATGCTGGATACCGCCGGCAAACTCCTGGAGCGCCTCCTCCTGCCAAGGCTCGAGGAGGCGATCGAGGCGGCCGGTGGTCTTTCCGGGCATCAGTTTGGATTCAGGAGGGGTAGATCCGTCCTGGATGCCATTGGGGTCCTGGCCGAGGCAGTCGCCAGGCATAAGGCGGGAAGAGCGTCTGGGGCGGGGGTTTTATTCCTGGTAACGATCGATGTCAAGAACGCCTTCAACTCGGCCAGCTGGGCTGTCATTTTAGACACTTTGGAGCATGTCTGGAAGGTACCGGCTTACCTCCTGAGAATATTTGCCGACTATTTCAAGGGGAAGGTCCTCATCCTCGAGGGCGAGGACGGCGAATGTGACAAAGAGGTTACTGCGGGGGTCCCACAGGGCTCGGTCTTAGGACCAACCCTGTGGAACGCGTCATTCGACCCAGTGCTTAGACTGGACGTCCCGGAGTGAGTGGAGCTAGTCGCGTTCGCGGACGACCTCGCCGTCCTCGTGGAGGCCTCCACGGTCGGCAGGGCGGAAAGAATGGCGAACAGGGTCCTCGGGGACGTAGAAGAATGGATGGGTCAGAGGGGGCTCCGGATAGCTGCGGAAAAAACGGAGTTCGTCGTTTTTAATCGGAGGAGACGCAGGGTCAGAACACCTAAGATCAGGATAGGCGGGGTCGATATCACCCCTAAACCGGCATTAAGATACCTGGGCGTCATAGTAGATAATAGATGGTCCTTTAGGCAGCACGCGGAGAAAGCGAGCGCGAGGGCGGCCATGGCGGTAACAGCGATCGCGCGGCTAATGCCGAACGTGGGGGGGGGGGGGGCCTAAGCCGAAAATAAGGAGACTGCTGGCAACTGTCGTGGAAGCCACTCTCTTGTTCGGCCCCGGTATGGGCCGAAGCCATGAACAAGTCGGCACTCTAGCGGTTGATGGCGTCGGTATACAGGAGGGGTGCGATCAGGGTGTGCTGCGGGTACCGCGCCATCTCCTCGAATGCGGCCTGTGTTCTCGCAGGGATGCCCCCTCTGGACATCCTCGCTGCCGAAAGGAAGTCAGTATGGGAAAAAATAAAGATGCTCCAACATCCTCTGGGCCCCGAGAGGGCAACGGGTATTAAAGAAATAAAGACCGAGGAGAGGGTGCGGTCCATGCAGGCATGGCAGCGTCGTTCGGCGGCCGGGTCCAAGGGGAGCTGGACGAGGAGGCTCATCCCCGACCTGGCACCATGGGTGGGGCGGAAACATGGTGAGACGAACTATTTCCTCACACAGGCCCTCTCCGGGCACGGGGGGTTTGGCCAATACTTGGCCAAATACAAGAGGAGGGACACCGCGAATTGCATAATGTGCGAGGGGGGAGAAGACACCGCGGAACACGCGATCTTTGAATGCCCGGCGGTTGCTGGAAAACTAAGGGAGCTCGGGATTGCTTTGGGAACGGACATCACACCCGACAACCTAATAGGGTGTATGTTAAGGGGCCGGGACGAATGGCGCACGGTAGATACCTACATCGCACGCATCATGACAATCAGAGCGGAAAGAGAAAGGGCCCTCGAAAGGGCTGGCAGCGACGACCTGCCCCCTTAGTGTAGCGTGGGGACTCAGGGCGAACACATGGGGACGCAAGGGTGGGCGCTACAGGCGCGGAAGAGTAGAGCCACGCGACGGTGGGTGGCGACCCGGGGGGAGGGTGCGACGGGACGGTGTTTTTTATCGGGGACCTTCTGTCCTCCGTTTTCACCCCCCGCGCACCATGGAAAGAGATGGGGATGTTCCGGGTAGGGACCCCCACGAGAGGCCGCCCTCGGCGAGGAATGCCGCAAGGCGCACCACGAGGGATTGGCGGGGGAAATCTGAGGCTGTTACTCCCCTGGAGCTGGGCCAATGATGATTATTAAAAAAAAAAAAAAAGGTTCGGTCTTTTTGGGACTAGCAGTGGAAAGTGGGAAAAATCATAAAATAAATCACGCGAAAATTCGATAAAGTTTCATTTATTTAAAGTCTTCCGTCCCTTTTGCCTGGTCGTCGCTCTCGACCAGCTGATCTCGCAGTGTTTATGTTTCTTTTATTCTCGTCGCCGAAGTCGTCGTCGCTCTTACGTGCCTCACACACGCATGCACGCGTCTATACTCATTTGCACACACATCCGCTCGCTCGTCTACACTCAGATGCTCGCTTGAACACACCGGTGCTCGCTTACACACACCGATGCTCGCTTACACACACATTCGTTTGCTCATCAACACTCAGATGCTCGCTTGGGACACAGATGGTCGCTCACACACACATTCGGTCTCTCACAAACTCTTAATCTATTACTTATGGCTAAAGGAGTTTTTAAGGAAGCGATATAATACAATACCAACTTATCCCAGGAGACGTTGTGAGGTATCGCGTATCTAGACAACTCGTGTCGCCGTGTTAGTAACTTCTCCCCTTACCCGCCTTTCACCGCCTCTCCTTCCTTCGACGATCATGCCTTCGCTCTAAGGTTCGAACCGCCGTGTCGACGTTTTTGATGAGACTGGTATTTTTGCGAAATCGGTCGCGAATTTCTCTAACACTTTCTTATACAAATTTCTAGCACTTGAAAAATGATGGATAACGAGAGCACTTGGCAATCAGAATCGAATGAATTTCCTCTCGGTGATTCCGCTATTTAAATGCTGATTCCCCACTCTTCTACTTCCGCGTGCTCTATTTTTCGGTTATCTAATTGGATCCCCTCTTTATCTCTGGAATGCGGTTATTGTCCTTGCCGCTGGCCAGAACTTGTTGGCCGATCGTTTGGCCATCTAATAACTTTTTCAGGAAATTCCGATCTATCCTGCCTATTCCCTTCCTTGTCTTTTCTTGCGTTTTTTCGGTACTTTCGCGGTCGCGCGGCGGTCGACCGGTGCGTTTACCTTTGAAATACCTAATTTTAGCTTCCTTATGGGTTTTTCTCTACTTTCGCGTTAGAGCGTTGTGACGTTTGAAACGTCGCAAGAAGAGAAGCTTCGGTCGACACGCCGCTCTCAGGGCAAACTTATCGTGGAAAATAGTATGCTAATTGTAATCGTACGCGTTTCATGAACTCCACCGAGAAACGACCTACGAGGGAGGTGCTAAGGAGAAAAAGACACCGCTACCGAACATCGTATCAATACGCTCGTCGAGTAAGCACCCACCGAGACCATCGTAGATTACTCTCCACCGTAGCTACCGTCGTGGGAAGGAAACACCAGCATCTTCTCACCATGGCGACACCTGTAAGCGACGCATCGATCGACGCCACGAAGATCGATAATATAGAGCGTCGGCGTCGCGTATCGACGCGGAAAATTCGGCGTTCGCTAAATTCCCATAAATTAGGTAGATGCGCATGTGGCGAAAAAGTCACGTGATAATCACGTGAGCCGGTCCGGTGGTTGCCGATGAGCGAGGACGATTTCACTTAGCGCAGGGCTCTCGTAACGCACAGTACCTTTTTGTTGCTCTCGTTAACTGAAAAGTAGTGGTTCTTGGAGTCGAGTCACGGGTAGAGAGTAGTTCACGCTCCCGACGACGAGACGAAAGGGGAACGCTAGAGATCCGGAGAGAATCCATCCACCACCGGACGAACGAGGGAAAAAAGCTACCGAGGTCACAGCGAAAAGGGCGAACGGTAAGCCGATCGCTAAACGTACATCTCCGGGAGGAATCGGTCACCGGGGTCATAGTCTCTTTTGCGTATTAGTTTGTAGAATTTGGTGGTTAGTATTAAGTATTTCGGAAAGAATTTCGTAACGCCGGCATTGGCCACGTTACCACTCTGTACGAATCTCTTAGTGGTTAGCTTTAAGTGCGATAACTTTAAGTAATTGGGAAATTTTGGGGAATGAGACTAACGACCTCGGCCGAAGATTCTGCTCCCGGTCGCGACACGCTGTGAGAATATTGCGTTGCGATACAAAGTCCTGAGAGTGGCAAGGTCGAACGATTAATTCGTATCGAATCTTAAAAACACCTGCTGCCGAGTTTTTTTTGAAACTGCGCTAAGACCCCTGTATTGTTTTATATATGTATGAGTCCGAGTTTGTATGAATTTCAGTATTTATGATCTATGTGAGGCACATTTGAGAGTGAATACGTTTCGAGTCCGTTACCGTTTAATAAGAGTATCAATGATTATTCCACCGTGCTAAGAGAGTTGTAAATTGAAGTATCGTATCTCGAAATCGCGTACGCGTAGAAAGAATGTAATGAGAAGGGAATCCGTTCGTGACTTTGTACTTTCAGCTTCGAGAGACGCAGTTAATTGTCGAACAGCGGCTTCCTCCGTGGAGCGTATCAATTTACACTTGGCTCTCGTGTATAGAAAATTGGTTTCTATTATTTGAATAAACGTTACACTTTGTTTTTTTTTAACATTTCGGCAATTATATAGTTCGAGAACACTTTCGCTTACCCCGCCCCTCTCCGTTACCACCTTGGTGGGCTGAGCTACCGTTTCGTGTTCCGCTTCACGCACCTCTTCGGAAATTTCTAATTAACATCTTACATTTATTATAAGGCTCGAGTGGTAGCCGTAAGCTACCTGGCGCCCAACTTAAACTCAATATCGAACCGATCATCTGGTTAGCCTTTGTAAAAAGTATTCCGAAGGGGAGAGCGTGGCGAGGAGGGCCAGTCGGCCTCGAAACGAGGCCGGCGGGTTATAGCGTTCGCGGATTCTTTCGATTTTATTCTCCGTGTCTCCACCATTTTCGCTTTTAATCTTTATTACGTGAAATTACTGATTATGCCGTGCCGTCACAATATGGATATTATATACATATATGGATTATTATATACAAATGGAGTTCGTATATTAGAGGTTTCGCCATATTTGGTTCGTATAAATGAGGTTCGGATAAACGAGATTCTACTGTACATACATTTAGATCTTGTTATGAAACGTAAAGATCCAAAAGGGTTTTTGGATATCTCGAATAGTTTCGCAGATAATCGTCCGTTACACTTTTTACTCGATCGAGAGCATAAGGAACTCCCTGCGGTCGTGCCTAAAAATGAATTGAAAAGCATGAATATGTTACCATACAAAATTGAATTAAAAGTTATTATAAAATATATGGTCACCAATAATATTGATATTGAAGATGGATTAGTTAATGGAGCCTGCGGAGTCTTGAAATTCATTACGTTCGCGGAAAATAGCTAAATTTCAAATATCCTATGATTAGATTTCCAACTTCCAAGAGTTGGAGTTAAAGCAAGGACCCGATATAATAATTACATGAAAACGGAAAATATCGAAGGTCATTTAACACCAATAACTAAGAATGCAATTCAAATAAATGGGACGAATGAGGAGAAATGTCAAATTATTCAGAATCAACTCCCAGTAATACCTGCTGAAGCTTTAACAATCCATAAAAGCCAAGGACAAACGTATGATAAAATATGCTTGGATTTTACGAAATCAGAGAAACAATCATTGCAAATGTTGTACGTCGCACTCAGTCGAGTAACGCAGTTGAACGTGTGACGAACACAAAACCGTGAGAGCGAACACGTGTGCTGATGCACACGCTCAGCATTCGGAGAATAGGGGTGGGCTCTTAGGTGAGAGCCTCCGAGCCCAAGCTTAGCGCGACACTCTCCTCCCGGTTTCGACTCCGAACGCACGTTACAAGTGGTGTCAGAAGTGTTTCTCGAACCAAATAACACGCGAATATTCGTAAAACCCGACAATAAATACACAAATACATACAAGTACACACAAAACACATTAACACAAAAAGGAAATAAGAAGGAAGGAAGGAAGGAAGGAAGGAAAGAAAACACACATACACACACTCTTGATCTCATGATCCTCGCATTAGTACTCCTCCGGTAAGTACTCCATATTTCCCCTTTCATATCATTAATGAGTTTGTTTGCGCACACACAAAATATCACACAACACATATCTTTTATTTAAAATAAAAAAAAAAGAGAGAAACACAAACAGAAAACCGCGTAAAATTCCATCTAAACTCCATAAAAACGTAAAAATGGCCACCTCTTTTACTTTCCGCGACGCGTATAAAGCAATACCCCTTTTCGATGGGAAAAATATACCGGTACAATCATTTATCAAATCATGTAAACGCGCGAATGCTTCATTATCCGATGAAGAGCAAACAAAATTTCTGAACATGATCCCGTTTAAACTAAGTGGCGCAGCGTCACTAATAACAGAAGCAGCCTCACCAAACACATTAACCAAACTTTTAAACGAATTAAAAAGAGCATTTTGTAAAGTTACGGACCTGCACGATTTAGAAATAGAACTAAATAATATGGTGCAAAACTATAATGAATCAGTAATCGAATATGCAGCGCGCATTAAAGAAACACTCGATAGAATTAAAGACAGGCTAAAAGACGTTTATAACACACCCGAACACAAAGCGTACCTTGATTTAAGAGTAATAGAAGAGGCGGAAAAAGCAAAAAGAGCATTTATTAGAGGTCTTTCCCCGGAAATAAATAATCACTGCATGGTAACAGACACGCAAACATTCGACGAGATAATTGATAGAGCACATAAAATCGAGCATGAAATTTACAAACAAAGATTAGTCCGAAAAAATTACATTAATCCAGAAAAACACCCTACCACGAGAGTACACTTTGCGAGATCCCAAAATTATTGCGATTATCACAAACAACCAGGACACGCTACAGAAGACTGTAGACAATTAAAACAACGAAACACATACAGAGAAAATCCACGCGACACATATTCACACGACCGCTATAGATACAATTCACGCGACAGGTACGACTCATACGATAGATACAATACACGCGACAGATACGATTCACGCGACAGATACGACAGATACGATTCACGCGACAGGTATAATTCACGCGACAGCCATAATTCACGCGACAGATACAGGAGCGATTCACGCGAAAGATTTTTATCCGACAGATATAGAAATAATTCACGCGATAGATACCAAAACGACTCACGTAATAGATATAGAAACGACTCAAACGATAGATTTTCACGGAGAAATTACCGAGACGACTCACGTAACAGGTACAGAGACAATTCATACGATAGATTCTCACAAGGAAATTTTAGAGACAACTCACGCGATAGATATCCTAGAAATAACATAGACACTGAAAGAAACAGATCGCAGGACCGATACAAAAGCGACAGGCACGGGACATACGACACCGGAAACACTTCACGCGATAGACGCACGAATAACGACGAGACCGAGACTAAAAGACGTAACGTTTCGACTTCACGAAATAGCAGCCCTACAGACATTGACAGAAATACAGAAGATTTAAAAAACTTGTAAATCGCTTCTCGAGAGAGCGCGACGAGAAGCAACTAAAAAAGGCGCAAGAAACAGTTAGAAACACTATAGTTAAACACACAAACATTTCACATACCACACATCAAAATTATAAACCACCTTCAATAATAATAAATTCACCAGATTTAAATAGCGAAAGAGCGACACTTTTTTATAGACACCGGTGCAGAAATAAATTTAATAAAAATCGATAAAATTTCTTACAACACACAAATTCACGGTAACATTATTTACGAACTTTCGGGTATTACAGACGGAAAAACAAAAACGTTAGGCATGGTCATTATAAATTTTCGAAGGGTACCGACAGAATTTCATGCAATAAAAAATTCCTACCCTATTAAGGAAGATGGATTATTAGGCGACGCATTCTTTAAACAAACACAATCGGATATTTTATATTCAAAAGCTTGTATAATTTTCAAAAACGAAATAATTCAATTTTCGACACGAGAAATAATTTCGGTCCCGGCCAGATCAAAAATTCAGGCACTTATTCGGTTAAAACCTACGAATCTCCATGAAGGATATATAGGAAAAATTAAAACAGACACGGGTCTTTACTTCGGAAACGCGCTTGTAAAAAACACAAATAACACAACATATTTACACATCATCAACACAAACCAACAAGCAGTAGAAATCGAAATTCCAACTTTAGAACTCCAACCTATCGAAAAAATAATAACATTACAATCAGAAAACCAGGATTCGCAACATATTCTACAGGAATATGAAGCAGAAATCCACGCGATAAATGTTAAGCAACACGAAGATCGATTTCAAAAACTGAAACCGTTCCTTCACCTAGAAAACTTAAACGAAAACGAAAAGAAAAAATTTTTAACAAAAAAAATAGAAACCGACTTCGAAAAAAGCGCTAAAAAGAATGAAATAATTTTTTATGTATACCTACAATATTCGATTTCATCATTATCATACTCAGAATATTGCAACTTTTTCGGCGGCGACACCAAATATTCCAACACGGTCATTTTCACGAACAAAGGGGTAAGTGCCTAATACATAAATATCTATCAATGTCCGTGAATTTCTGGCTATTAATGTACTGTTAATTAATTTTCTGTCGCCTCCGAAAAAGTTGCAATATTCTGAGTATGATAATGATGAAATCGAATATTGTAGGTATACATAAAAAATTATTTCATTCTTTTTAGCGCTTTTTTCGAAGTCGGTTTCTATTTTTTTTGTTAAAAATTTTTTTATTTCATACTTTTTAGTGTATAATCGATCAAGATATGAAAGATAAAGTTATGTAGGTAATATTTGCGGAAGGATCGAAAAGGTTAGGTTTTTGATAGGTAGAGTCGTTGAGGAGATATAGAAGAATAAACAAATGAGTTTGCAATAACAATTTAAATATAGCAACAATTGAAAATGTGTCGCATAATGTTCGTAAGTAGGTAATATTTGCGAAAGGATCGAAAAGGTTTGATTCCAATAGGTGAAGTCGTTGAAGAGATATAGAGGAATAAACAAATAATTTTGCAATAACAATTTAAACATAACAACAATTGAAGATGTGTCGCATAATGTTAGAGAGTGGGTAATATTTGCGAAAGGATCAAAAAGGTTTGGTTCCGATAAGTGAAGTCGTTGAGGAGATATAGAGGAATAAACAAATTATTTTGCAACAATTAATAAATTTTTTATATAATTAATATCTGCAAATTATTTCTAAGAAGATAGTAATAGTTTCTTTCATTACAATAGATCAATTCCATTCGAAAAGATATTGCGATAAATCTTAATAAAACACTAATTTTGCAATAACTTTGTTAATAATAAACATTACGGAAAAATTTTTTAAACGGGACCAATGGGAGACCTAACCCTAGCAACTGGAAGTGGTTTCATTTCGATTGGTCAACCGGTTGCGGGGTTATGGCCGGACAAACGAAAAAAAAAAAAAAAAAAATGCAAGATCGCCCACTGTCGAATAGAGTAACCTCCTCCTTTTCGAAGTCGGTTAAAAATCATGTCCTTCAGTTGGTATCTAAATATCCACATTTATTTTACATTCCGGGAGATAAATTAGGTCACACGGAAATAATAAAACACAAAATCATAACCACGGACGAAAGCCCGATAAACATAAAACAATATCGCTACCCACAATTACATAAAACGGAAATTCAAAATCAAGTTCAAAATTTATTAAAAAAAGAAATAATTTAACCATCAATATCCCCATATAATTCACCAGTCTGGATAGTTCCAAAAAAAGTGACTCGCAGAATAATAAAAAATGGCGTATGGTAATAGATTTTAGGAAATTAAATGAAAAAACTATCATGGATGCATATCCACTACCAAATATTGTTGATATTTTAGACCAATTAGGAAACGCACATTATTTCTCAATCTTCGATTTAACTTCCGGATTTCACCAAATCGAAATGCACCCAAAAGACAAGCAAAAAACAGCATTTTCGACACAAAACGGTCACTATGAATTTAATCGAATGCCATTCGGACTTAAAAACGCACCGGCAACTTTTCAAAGACTTATGGATATTGTTTTAACGGGACTTCAGGGCAGCGATTTATTTGTATATTTGGACGATATTGTAATCTATTCAAACACCCTTTCGGAACACGCAACCAAATTTCACCGATTAGCGAAACGTTTAACGGAAGCACGACTAACCTTACAAACAGATAAATGCCAATTTCTAAGAAAGGAAGTAACTTATTTAGGACACACTATCACTGAGCACGGTGTAAAACCGATTAAAGAATTTCACCAGCCAAACACGCGTCAACATCCGACCTCAGATAGTTCAACAGAAAGCGCAGAATCACCGAAATATAAAAAAATTAAAGAATTTCACCAGCCAAACACGCGTCAACATCCGACCTCAGATAGTTCAACAGAAAGCGCAAAATCACCAGAGTATAAAAAAACTAAAGAATTTCATCAACCAAAAACACGTCAACGTTCAATTTCAAATAGTTCAACCGAAACTGCGGAATCACCGGAGCTCAAGAAAAGTAAAGATTTTCATCAACCTAACACACGAAGATATTCAAGTATAAGCGAATCATCTGATAACCCAGCAGACAAAAAGAAACCACACACTTACACGACAGACACACTTAACACACGAGACGGAACCGGGCACGGACACAAGGAGAGCACACACACCAAGGTCGATACGGAAATCAACAACGACAACTACGATTCACCATTTTCTGACGACGAAAATGAGGAACAATTAGAAAAACAAACACGGCAACGCACAAAGGACGCGCATCGGGGAAAAAGCAAAACAAAACCCCACACGGAAAAATATTCAAGTCAAGAAGCATTAGGAAAAGAACAAATGCAACCAAATAACTCGCTACGAGCAGTGATGCCAGAACCGAGGACCGAAGACCGAAGCGGCGACCCCCCACTATGACCTACCGTCGCCTCCCACTTTACCTCCACGGCGCTCACACACACAGCATCCTACTCCTGTCCGTGTGCAGTGCCCGTTCGCAAGCGGTGCACACGGACAAGAGTAGGATGCTGTGTGTGTGAGCGCCGTGGAGGTAAAGTGGGAGACGCCGGTAGGTCATAGTGGGGGTTCGGCGGCTCGGTCCTCGGTCCTCGGTTCTGGCATCACTGGCTACGAGCCACAGCCACAAAGGAACCGAGCTTCGAAGTACCCGAGACACACAACGAAAACGCTACACACACACTTCCAAACGACAAAACACATCTTACGGAGATACACGCCCAGCAGCTCACAGACACGCTCACAGACGGCAACATAATGCTCCAGGATCCACACGTCAAGGAAGTAAACAGCAACGTTGTACAACCGGAACACGGCTCGCAGTCACCCAAAATCGAAACAATGGCTCAATCAAAAATTAATTTGGAGAACGAGAATTTAACGCAACAAAGCGTACAACCAAATTTTAGATCACCATCCCAAAGTCGCACAGATCAAACACCAATCACACCAACTTTCACATCACCGCCTTCAAAATTCAAAGACAAAATATCAGATGGACTGACAGACAACGACAATAACGGCAAAAATTCTATATGGAAGCAGAAACCAGGTACATCAAAGGAAATGATTACTGATAAAATCGAACCAGCCTTTCGATCACCACCATTTAAAATAGGAAGTGCATCCGACACCATCTCTGCATTGGAAACAACTCCAGCTAAATCAATGGAAACGAATATTGGCAGTGATATAGGAAACAAATCAGATAATACATATTACCAACCATCACAGTATCACAGAAAAAGAATAACACAACCCCACACACACATAGAAACAAGAAACGCGACAATTACGGACGACATAACGCTACAAAATAACATTACAGTTACACAGAAACACTTTTTGACAAAAAAAGATAATATAGCTTATTTTCTCTCAGCTGATTGTGCAACAGACACAATGGTAACAAAAGTACTTATTGCAAAAGGAAAAATAGATCAGGAATCACTCCTAGAAACTAACCCACAAATTGGAGAACTATTAATTACACGTTGTGGTATGACATGCTATTTTGGAATGGTTTGCAAAAAGAAACATACAGATTCAAATAATTTAGACACTATAAAGAAATGCTTAGAGACATTAACGAAAATATTAAAGAAACTCGAACTTACGTCCTGCACAATTTCAAAAGACCCTCAAATCCTCGACACACTAACATGGTCCCACATTAAAACACTCATACGACTATACACTCTAAACTCAAACATATCAATCACTCTTTGTGAGGGAATTTTAACTGTTCCTCCTTTAAAAAACAGACAACAGATAATTAAAGAATTACACGAGTCAACAATTGGCAGACACAAAGGAATAAAAAAGACGTATGATAGGATACGCTCACAGTATTATTGGAAAAGAATGAAAATCGATATTAGAGCCTTTATTAAATACTGTTTCGACTGCCAGAAAAATAAATTAGTACGTGTAAGAAATAAAGCTCCAATGATAATCACAGATTTATTTATTTATTTATTAATGTTTCAACGGGAAGAAATCCCTTTAGTATACATTGACAATCATTGGCAGAGAGACAAAAGAACAGAAAATGAAAATCGGAAACAAAAAATTAACAAATACGATTTAGACAGTTAATAAACTTAGCGGAGCATGAAAAAAAGTCAAGTTTGTCGCAATGTGTATCGACATTGAGTATAATGCGGTTTATACAGTCATTAAAACCATATAAAGTGCGATGAGAGTAAGGTAAGAGTAAAGTACATTGTCTTGAATTTATCCTAGGTACATATATGTAAAACCTTAATAATGACATAACTAGAAATGAAATATCCTTAAAAAGAGTAATTGCAAAAGCTAAAGAAATATCAGGAATGCACCATCTAAATCATAGACTATTTTTATTAAAAACAATATTTAAATACATTGGCTATTCAATGACACCAGTACTGTTCACCTTAGGGCTACTTTGGAAATTTTCGATACCCACAAAAATATTTAGCTCCAAACTACTCTCTTGCATACTAAATTGTTGTCGCAGCAAACAAAAAACACATGACCACAATGACGCTAACGAAAACATAGAAATGACCCCCGTTACACCAACACCCAGACCACGTACCAATGCTGAACTCAAAGACATAGTCTTTGAGTTTTGATACCATAAAACCAATTATGGTTTTGATACCATAATTCCATATATAAATACATACATTTTAATAAAAAGCCGCAAAAACGAATTCAAACATTGATAAACAACTCACATAACACATAAAAATAACTTCCATTTTAGCTAAATCTAACTAACACTATTAAAACATATAACCAGCTATAGGGGGGCTGGGGCCCCCGAACGAAACAGCCTTGCTGTTTCGTATAAGGCACGACCGCGGTAATGATTCGTACAGGAAGTCGGCTCGCTGCGCTCGCCTATCCCTGTTCTTATGAGAGTACAGGATAGCTGATTGCGGCCGTTTGACTATCGCTATCTGGCCGTCGGGATAATTTTTTTAAAAATACCGATTACATTAAAACTCGTTTCTGGTCATAAAAAAAAAAAATGTTTTTTCGTTCTGGTTGTATTGCTTCCCTGAAAAATTTTGAAAAAAATTACGTTATTAGTTATCACTATTTTACATACTTTTGCAAAGTTTGAATTGTTTGCCTATTATAGAGAATTTTTTATGAATTTTTTAATGTTTAAAATGACCGCCATTTTGAAACCGGAAGTTGAATCAATTCGAAATTGTTAGTGGATCTATGCTTGGAAGAACTGGATTTTTCGTATAAATTTCAGCCTTATCCGTTCAGCCGCTTAGGCGCTAGAGTAGATACAAATTTTTACTAGTCCGCCATTTTGTACTGTTTCGCTGAAAAATTTTGAAAAAATTCATGTTATTAGTTGTCACTATCTTACATATTTGTGCAAAGTTTTAATTGTTTTGCTCTTATAACATAATTTTTATGAATTTTTTAATTTTTAAAATGCCCGCCATTTTGAAACCGGAAATCGGATCGAATCGAAATTGTTAGTGGATCCTCGTCGGGTGTAACTGGATTTTCCGTGTAAATTTTACTTCGATCCGTTCAGCCGTTTAGACGCTAGAGTGGATACACACATACACACACACACACACACACACACACACACACACACACACACACACATACATTTAGATCTTGTTATGAAACGTAAAGATCCAAAAGGATTTTTGGATATCTCGAATAGTTTCGGAGATAATCGTCCGTTACACTTTTTGCTCGATCGAGAGCATAAGGAACTCCCTGCGGTCGTGCCTAAAAATGAAGTGCCTTTTGTGCGGAGAAGAAATCCACAAAGACGTACTCGATGGACATATAATTGACTGTTACATACAATTAAAGAAACTGACATTAATAGCCCAAAACGACTTTTTGTGTCCCATTTGTAAAACTGTAAAAATAAAAAGCGAAATAGTACAACATATACCGCATTGCGCGAAAAGGAAATTAAAAGAAATAGTACGGAACACACACACACCAACACAGACAATAGATACACAGACGGAAATCACCCTAGAGGATTTAGAATGTATGGAGGAATTCATGGACACAGAAATAGAAATCACTAGCTCAAGGACGACAGACGCACAAACTGAGACACAAATTAAGACAGAACCGACTGAAAAACAAACCGTAGAGACGCAAACAGTAACACAAATCAAAAGGCCATGTTTCACAGACATTTCTAGGAAAAAATTAAAATATTGAAAAAAAAAAAGAAAAAAAACATTAACATTAACACAAACATTAACACCAATAACAAATCCCCACCTACAGATAAACACTTGACAACAGGAAAAGAAAAAAAAACGAAATGACAACACCAAATAAGCAAACCTACAGATTGGCAGACTGGGGGATACCGCGCCTCCAAACACCCGGGAAACCTCCCGGCAAACATTGGTACGGACCAGGGGGAATTTTAGAAGCCAGAAGCACGACACAAAAACAGACGAAACTGAACGACCAACGCACGAAAGCAGACAAGGAAATAGACAAGATACTCGAAAACCTAGAAAAATTACACATCCACACAGACTATGAAAATAGGAAACAATTCGAACTAGACAGATTGAAAGACCAAGACACAATAGTTGCAAAAAGCGCCATAACATATGAAGCACTACTCACGATTACACAAACCTATAGGCATGGACAAACACCAGTACAAATTAGACAAGCAACCATACGCGGCATAGTAAACAGAGACCAGACACTATTATCAAAAGCACAAAGAATCAAAGCCGGAAATCACATAAAACACTAACACTTACACTAACACGAACACGCACATTTCTCTTGCCTCTTTTCTTTCTCATAACACAAAACCACACATAAACACATACACGTATATGTTCTAACTATAAAAAATATATATAATCATTTATATTCTTTCCTTTATATCTTTTAATAAATATTTTTATACCTCATACAGAAATGACGTTTTAATCGAACTATAAACCCGGTTACTAATAAAAGAACAGACTATTTTAGACAGAACTACAGGAACACTAGGAAATAACACATAAGGTAAAAACGAAAGACCCCGGAAAACAAATTATGGTAAGATGACCATACCAGGGTTGGGCACATTTTATTTGAAATAAGATAACAAATAATTATTTCAAATACTCAATTATTTCAAATACTTTATTATTTTTATTTTACGGATAACATAGGAGAATTATTTTTATCTCGTGTGTATTCAAATAAATTATTTTCAAATAATATTTTATTTCTATTACTTTAATCAAATAAAATAACAAATAATTGTCAAAAGAGGAGGAATTTTCATTCTGTAACCTCATTTGCTTTTAAAAGTGTTCTTGCTTCTCTATACTTACTCTTCAATATTATGTATTCTGAATTGAATGCGTGAGACTTTATATACAAAAATCTATACTTCAGACGCACTTGACGATGTTGACGTGAAAATAGAGAATATTTGAAAATTATTTGAATAAATATTTGATCAAATAAAAAATAAAATGAAAAATTATTTTATTTGAATGTCAAATAACAAAATAATTATCAAAAAATCATTTGACTCCTCAAATAAACTAATGCATGATTATTTCAAATAACATGTAGCCAAATAAAATAATTTATTATCTTAACTATTATTTTTCAAATAATTTATTTGAATAACGCCCAGCTCTGGACCATACATATAAAAAAAAAAAAAAAAAAAAAAATTTCCTTCCTTACATAAAACACCCATAACTACTAACATTCACCCTCATTCATTACACATACTTATATATGCATTTCGACTCAACAGCCAAAACATACAACACATACCAACACACATCATACAGCAGCGAGCTCTCGCTCGCCACATACCAACACACATCATACAGCAGCGAGCTCCCGCTCGCCACATACCAACACACACCATACACAAACGAGCCACCGCTCGCCACATAACAACAGCGAGCTGCCTCTCGCCACACATCATCAAACATCGCGCATCCGATGCAGGAGCATCGGATTTTTTCTAAGGGGGGGAGTGTGACGAACACAAAACCGTGAGAGCGAACGTTATCGTATGGCTCCAAGAATGCTGATGCACACGCTCAGCATTCGGAGAATAGAGGTGGGCTCTTAGGTGAGAGCCTCCGAGCCCAAGCTTAGCGCGACACTCTCCTCCCGGTTTCGACTCCGAAAGCACGTTACAAACGGTTTGTTTATTTTGGGAAAGTTTAAAATCCCAGCTTCTAATAAGAGTGATGTTATTAGTCCAGCTTCAGCAGAAATGTATCGCTTAAGAACTACAAGATAACTAAAGTTATCATATAATAATTTGATAAGTGAAAATGGGTTTAAAATTATCTATCAGAATGTTGGTACTCTGAAAACAAATCTAAGTCATATAGTAGAAGATCCCTGGTTTCTTCGAGGTGATTTATTGATATTTAGTGAACCTTTGTCGAAGACTGGAGATTCATTGGAGATAAGCAACTACCGAATTATATTCAGATCTAATTATAGTGATAAATCTCGTGGATTAATTTGTTATGGACATTGCAATTCATCAGTTGAATTTGTTACGTTTGATTCTGAGGCTAATGCAAAAGCATGTGTGGAACTATTTATATTGAAGTTGAAAAATTATTATTTAGCAAGTACTTACAAATCGCCACAATCTAATAATTCAATGTTTGAACAAATTTTAACGAGAATAATGGAAAAAATTCCTATTGGCTATGACAAAATTGTATTCGGAGATTTCAATTATGATGTATTAAAATATAAAGATAATAACAATAACTTTCTCATTAATCATCTAAAACAGTATAATTTAGAGTCGAAGTTACCTTCTGATTGTGTAACAACAAACTTAAATACCCAAATAGATGTTATTTTTGCAAAGTTCAGAAATATGAATTGTGGTGTTTATGAAACTTATTTTAGTTATCATAAACCAATATTTATTATCATCGATACAGAACGTCGAACTGTAAAAACGAATTCAATAGATAATAATAATATTGATAAAGAACAAAATAATGAAAATATAAATATAACCAGAAATACAAATCAGTCCTATAATATTGAAAAATGTGTAATTAGAAAGAGGAAAAACATTGATTCTGAAATATTAGATGAAGATTCAATTATAATAATTAGTGATAACATCGATAAAGGAGAACATTATGAAACGATGGTCAGAAACACAAATCAGTCCTTCGTTGGTAGGAAACATGCAAACATAAAAAGGAAAACCATTGAAAAGAAACAAGATGATATAATTATTGTTGATAGTAGTAGTGATACTGAATCATTGAATGAAAATGGGAGAGAAAGTGGTTATAATATGTTAATTAATAACAAAGATCATGAGATAAACAATTATAATTTTAGTTTGTCTACAGAAGAATGTAGAAATGTAGGAAGACCTGACTGTTATTTGGAAGATACACATATTAATTCATTCCAGGAAATTATGAACAGAGCATTGAATGAACATGGTCGTCATAATTTTGCACAGAACACGTGATATACAGGGTGTCTCTTTTTAATCTTTAAATGCGATTATTAAATGCGAAATTTAAATGCGAAATTAAATAATTTAATTAATATTAAAAAATAATTAAAATACAATAAAATAAAAAAAAATTTAATTAATAATAATAAAAAAAATAAAAAAAAAAAATTAAATAACATTTCAAGGTCAACATAATGCATGTCGATGGATTCGTCTTGAGCTAGGCTACATGTCTGGCATAACAAAAATATATGGTTCCATTTAAAAAATCAAAGGTCAACTTCAAATCTCGGAGGCGCCTCCACCCAGAGAAAAAAAAGGTCCACCATTGAATGTCCCCTTCAAGGTAGAATATGTTTTGTTCAAAAAATTTTAACAAATAATTAATATTTTTCGAAATAATCGCATTTAAAGATTAAAAAGAGACACCCTGTATAAGAGCTTTTTTGACAAACTTAGAACCATTCCCTAGACATAGACAAAATATTCACATTATATATTCTGGTGGACTAGGTTCTGACGTAATAGGACATTGGATATGCACTAAATCCGATGGTCATGGTAATATTCACATTTACGATAGTTTATATAAGAATTGTTTGAAAGATGATCAACAAGATTTTTTAAATGCTCTTTACAGATTCCGTAAAACCTACATATTCCACAAAGTACATAGGCAGACTAATGGCATTGATTGTGGTACGTTTGCAATATATTTTGGAACATTATGTTATAATAAAGAAATTTTTTTTTTCTATAAAATACGTTTTTTTTAAACATACCTTTCTGCTCGAAACATAAGACCCAACCCCACCCGGATCACTTTTATTTTCCATTTCTTTTACGTAAAATATTGTTTATTTAAACATCGCTTTTTGCTCGCGACATAGGCACATCCCCTCCCGGACCACTTTTATTTTTCTTTCGTTTTCTGTAAAATACCTTTTATTTAAACATTCTCGTTAGTTAATTAATTTATTTTAATAGTTAATAGGAATATATAATAAATGAATAATAGTTATAGTAATAGTAAAAAAATAGTAATAGTAATAGTAATAGTATAGTAATAGTAAAAAAAATAGTAATAGTAATAGTAATAGTGTGGTAATAGTAAAACAAAAATAGTAGTTGTTATAATTTTTCTTCTTTGTAATTTTTTAGAATATATAATAAATAATAGTTATAATTTTCTTTCTTAGTTTCTCTTTTTATGAACATTCGATGCTTTTCTAAACATCTCCACCAGAAAACCATTGAACTCGCTCTGTTGCCGTCGACTCTCCCGTTCTTGATAAAAACGACGGTCTCATTGTCCGGCACGATGAGTTCTCCGGCGCAAGTCTAAAGAAAATATAAATTTTTTGTATTATTGAATAGTTTAGTAAAGTTACAAAAATCATTAATTTTTTAATATTTAATTAATATTTACAAATAAGATGATAAGCTTACACATATTTTGTTCTGGTTGTTGTTGTTGCTGCTGCTGCTGCTGCACCAGCTGTTGTATTTGTTGCTGGTGCTGCTCCTGCATGTTTTGGAATGTTTTTTCCATTTGTTTTTGATATTCCTCACGTTCTTTTAGTAGTCCGGCCAGTTGTTCCCCCCCACATTTTTTTTTCTTTATTATAAATCTCTAGTATATTATTATGTTGTTCTGTATTATCTGAAATTAATAATAATTATTTGTTTATGTTACGTCTAGTAGCGTAATAAAATTAGAACGGTCTTTTTCGGTCAGGCCTTTCGACCTTTACCAGGGGAACGTTGACTAGTTATGGCAGGGTGAGTAAAGAAGTGCAACAATTCAGATTTTAATCTAGTTTAATTATTTCTGGATCTGTTATCTCCTCTATTATTACAGTGGGAGGTGGTGGAGGTTGTATTATGTGTGTGTAAATGTAGGTGTGAGTATGGTCCTTAAAAACTACTTCATTTTCACTTTCAATGATTTCTGTCGGATAGAAATCTAGCAGTAAAGGGTTTTCTGCTGCCTCTGGGTTGGGTGGAGGTGGATCAGCGGTTTGGGTGGTGGGACCTTCCAATAAACCACGCCGTTCGTTCTCTTCTCTGAGACGAGCTCGTAGCTGTCTCTCACGGACCTTTCGTCCACCACGTTTTTCTCTTTTCTTTATACCAATTGGCATCTACCAGGGAGTTCAATTTTAGTTTAAGACTACAAATTTTATGGACTACCCTTCTTAGTTCGCCGGTGCAGGCGAAGTCGCAGCAGGTAGGCAGCTTGAGAGGTGTTGTAACGAGAGCGCCGGCGCACAGTGGAACGAAATGAGGAAAAACCCGGACATTTGACCAACAAATTTTTGTTCAAATTTGAATAAATTATTATATGAAAGTAATAGTAGAAGAGTCAAGCTATAGGGAAATATCATTATTTTTGCTTTTTACGATGGATTAAGTAAAAAAATCAACTTTGAAATAGACGTTTACGCAAAAGCAAAATTAGCGACTATATAAGAGATGCACTTCTAGCGAAATTTCTGTAATATTAATTTCAATAAATGCTACGTTTTATAGCTTATATTCAAGAGCATAAAATTCAGAATAAATTACGATAATTGTTATATGACTACGTAAATATATTTATTGAATTATAACAACTTTTATAAAACATTAAAAAATGTGTTGCATCTGTTATTTTCCACAGGGTTTAGTAAAAAGTCCCAAAAGGTCCCACCTTCCGACTTATTGCAATATGTTCCTTAAACTTCCTACTTTCACGTGCAAAAAGAATCACATCCTACCTCATCCTACTTTTCAAGTTATTTATCGACAAAGGCCGCAAAGGCAAAATTTTATTGAAAGAAACACGTATTGCCTGCTATCGGGAGTACTGAGCGTGAGCGCGATGCTCTTTTGTTTTTAACTAGCGACTTATTTTAGACGGCTTCGTGCATGTTTAAACAACCATAACCTCTAGCATTCGTAGCATTGCAATCATAATTATAATAATTTGTTGTTCTTTATTACTTTCTGTCGCTTCTCTGATAGACTTATTTACTGCTTATAGCTAGCTTCCTTATTTTCATTAATTACTTGTTTCTATAGTCTTTACATTTATTTAGCTTTTGCATTGGGAATTTGCTTACTGTTTATTACTATTCTTGCCTTTATTTTGCTTTTTCTTTGTATATTTACTTACTATTTACTACTACTACTAATTTGCTTATTATTTGCTGCTGCGCCTGCATTTATTTAACATTCAAACTTTAAATTTGCTTATTGTTTGCTATTTCGCTATTTAATTTATTTTTTGTTTACATTGTGCTTATCTGCTATATAATATTAATAACTTTAGTGCTGTGCAGTGAGCGTGGAGTGAAGTGTGTAGTGAGAGTGTATTTAAAAGTGTAGTAAGAGTCTAGTGAAAGTGTAGTAGGAGTGATATAAATATGGAAAATTTCAATATAAATAAAGATTTGTTTCAGTGTTTAAAACAATTAAAGTGTAATATGCGTGATTATAAATCATTAATGCGCGAAGTTTTAAAAACTGTAAAGGTGAATCTTTCGGACACAGCACGAAAATCAATTACCGGAATGTTGCAGAAATTTTGTTATAAATTACACAAAAAGTGGAGTGCATGCAGATACATAGAAGAATAATTTGTGGTTTTCCAAGAAGATTATTTTTCCAGCACCATTCCTCAATGAAATTTCTTCCCGTTCGATGTTATCTCCTAATCGACAAAAAGGTGGAAAATTGTTTACAGACATTTCTGATAGGCATAAAGCACGAAGAACGGAATCAATCAGAAAAAAAATATTCCGGAAGTGAACTGATGTTTGCAGCCAAGATGAAGATGAAAGCTGAAGGTAATATACATATTTCAAAAATTTTGGATTATTTACTAAAAAACCCTAAAGAAGCAGAGAAAGTAAGGAATTTCTGCGAGCAGACAGAGGAAAAATTGATAACATATGGCAAAGAAAAAGCCTTAGGCATGATGACGTCTTTAAAATTATCGAAAATTCAATATAATATGTTACGTGAGGCGTCTTTAGAAGATAATAAGAATTACTATCTGTCATATTATCAAATTCAGCAAGCAAAAGCAGAATGTTACCCCAGCAAAGACTCGGTAAGTGTAACGGAAGAAGGAGCAAAAATAAAATTACAATCTCTTCTTGACCACACTACCTCAAGAATATTATCATTGATCGATAAAAGAGAGAAAGAAAAACACACAAATTTAATTTTGATTAGCAAATGGCGTTGTGATGGAGCTTCAGGGCAAAGCATGTATAAACAAAAATATAATGAAGAAACTGAATGCGATAGTGCATACGTATTTATGTCTACAGTTGTCCCAACCCAATTATACGACATTGAAGACGGGAAAGTATTATAGAAAAAAAATGAGCATCCTTCGTCTACACGCTTCTGTCGACCGATTGCCTTTAAATTTGTTAAAGAAACGACTTTATTGATTCAAACTTTTGTTAAAGATACAGAAGCAGAAATTTCACATTTGGAAGCAACAGCGTGTGAATCCATCGGAGTCCATCACAAGCTCTTAATGACGATGATAGATGGAAAAATTTGCAATGCAATAACTCAGACTAATTCCTCGATGTGTTGTTATATATGTAACGCAAAACCGACAGAAATGAATAATCTAAAGCTTGTCGGTATAAAACCTGTTAACGAGGAGTATTATAAATTTGGATTGTCTTCATTGCATGCATGGATTCGAAGCTTTGAATGCTTTTTGCATATAGCGTATAACATGGATTTTAAGAAATGGTCGGCCTCGACGCCAGATTTAAAAGTAAAACAATCCTCAAGAAAGAAGCAAGTGCAAGACAATTTACGAAAGGAACTTGGACTAATTGTCGATATTGTAAAGCAAGGAAAAGGAACGACAAATGATGGGAACACTGCACGAAGATTTTTTTCAGATCCTGCAATAACTGCAAAGGCAACCGGTTTGGATGAAGAAATACTATATAGATTCGCCGTTATATTGCAGACAATTGCATCCGGAGAACGGGTTAATTCCGATAAATTTGGTGAATATACCAAGGTGACAGCTGAAAGATACGTTGAAATGTACAGCTGGTACTATATGCCGGCCACTGTACACAAAATTTTAATACATGGGAAAGATATTATAGAAAATGCGTTGCTACCGATTGGACAATTATCCGAGGAAGCTCAAGAAGCACGGAACAAACATTTTAGAAGATTTCGAGAGCACCACTCTCGAAAATTTTGTCGTACTGCCACAAATGAGGATATTTTGAACAATTTATTAATATCTTCAGATCCAGTAATTTCAACCTTGCGACCAAGGTTTACTGGAAGAATAAAACGTACAATGTTCCCGGAAACTGTAGATCTTCTAGAACTTGAAGATCACTTAAGTGAAGAAGAAAAAGCAGGAAAAGAAGATGAAGCAGAAGAAGAAAACGAAGAAGAGGAAGGAAACGAAGAGGAAGTGGAACAAGAGGTGGAAGAAGAAGAAGAGGATGAAGAAAGAGAAAAGCAAAATCCAGAAGATAAAGAAGAGCAAGAAAGTATGTATTGAATATTGAAAGTAAATTGAAAACAACATATGGTGAGTTCTAAAAAACTTTGTATTGTATATATATATATATATACAGGGTGTCCCACTTCAGGTTACGCACCGGTGATCTACATGTGCACAGGTATAGACTGAGTCGAAAAGTCTAATAAACTTTTTCGAAATTCGGCTTAGTTAACGAGTTATTAAATAACAGAAATCAGCGAAAGAAGGCGGAACGAAGGCGGTCTACTCAAGCTCGTAGCTAGGTGAGCGACGAAACAGTAGGAGGAGCAATTCACAAGAACCAATAACGATAATCGGAACGAAAGGCTTCAACACGTGTTTACTTTTCTCCCTTATCTCCCTAACTCGCACCGCGAGCTTCCAACCTAAGGTAGTATCGTAGAAAGAGTGAGCGAGTGAGAGAAAGAGAGACAGAGAAAGTCAGCGCGAGCCTCCAGCGTTTGGGAGTACGTAGAGAAAGAGAGAGAGAGAGAGATAAGGGAGAAAAGTAAACACGTGTTGAAGCCTTTCGTTCCGATTATCGTTATTGGTTCTTGTGAATTGCTCCTCCTACTGTTTCGTCGCTCACCTAGCTACGAGCTTGAGTAGACCGCTTTCGTTCCGCCTTCTTTCGCTGATTTCTGTTATTTAATAACTCGTTAACTAAGCCGAATTTCGAAAAAGTTTATTAGACTTTTCGACTAAGTCCATACCTGTGCACATGTAGATCACCGGTGCGTAACCTGAAGTGGGACACCCTGTATATTGTTAAAGTATAGATGTTGTTTAAGTTTATAAAGATTTGTTCTTGTTAAATTATACCTAATATGTATATTTTATAAACCTAGTCCTTTTCATGGCTGTGAGACTGAAATGTAAGCTTATCTATCTATCTATCCATCCATCTATGTATCTACCTATTTATCTATTTATTTACCTATCTATCTATCTATCTATGTATCTACCTATTTATCTATTTATTTACCTATCTATCTATCTATCTATTTATTTATCTATCTATATATATAAAACATTTATATATATAGATAGATACCTATCGAAACAATACCTATGCAATTTACTCAATGTTTTTACACAATTATGACTTTACTAGTTATTCTGATATGCTCCTAGTTATTCTGAGTGTAAAACGAGTTCATAGTGCATAAAAAATAGCAAAGCCAAGCTCGCAAATTTCAATGTCCGGTTTTTTCTTATTTCGTTCCACTGTGCGGCGTCCGGATTGGCGCTCTTTGTCGCTTCTCGATTACTTTCCTCAAAAGCGCCGAGTATGCGCAGCGTTAAGAAGGATAGTTTATGGTTAAATGTTTAAATTTCCAGATTTTACTGGTTATCGTTTCATCAGTTAGGCAACAGGCCTGCTACTTGGAAGTTATAACGTGAGCGCCAGCGTCCAGATTGGCGCTTGTCACCTTTCGTTATTTCTCCCGTAAGCGCCACTACGCTTACCGTTAGAAACGATAATCAACTAATTTTGTTAAATGAGGTTTATAATGAAAGGCAGGGAGTAGCTGATGGGAAGGAATAAAATATTCAGTTGTGCTTACCTTTCTTTAAGTGATGGAGTGGAGTGTTGGTTGTCGATAATAATTCACTTATGTTTTATATTTTGAAATTTATTAGTTAACTAAAATCAACAATATTACAAATGCCGAATGCCGACTTCCGAACTTGACTTAACGTAGGATGGAAACTGAATTACACAATGTATAAAATTTTACTATATTTTAAGTTTTGAATTCTAAGTATCAGAACGCCGATGCCAACTACCGAACTTAACTGAGCGCAGGATAAAAGCAGAGTACAGAGTGTGTCGTCAGGGTGCGTGCTGCTTGTTTTAAAGATTTAGTCAGTGGGTGGTTCGTTTTCCTATTGGTTAGTTAGTTTTAGTTTCGGGGGTGGACAGTTTCTTATTGGTTTTGGAAAAGCTTAGATTTTTCCTATTCGTGGATTTAGAAAACAATGTTCCTTCTATGTAGGGTGAGTTGAAGGTGGAAGTGGGTGTCGGGTGAAGGAAAGATGCGTTTTCGAGTGGAAGCCGTAAATTTGGTATTTATGGGTTAGTTTTAGGACGACTGAGTGCCAGGGCATGTTTAGAAATCTGACCCCCAGTATACAGATATGCGACGATCTGGCGCGCTCTGAAGGAGGTACTTGAAAAAAAAAGTGT
Source organism: Ancistrocerus nigricornis (assembly GCA_916049575.1). Taxonomy (NCBI): domain Eukaryota; kingdom Metazoa; phylum Arthropoda; class Insecta; order Hymenoptera; family Vespidae; genus Ancistrocerus; species Ancistrocerus nigricornis. The sequence continues at coordinate 17,110,169 of OU696665.1, forward strand.
TGTATTTCAAGTGTAATTTAATGGATGATGTAAATGAGCCACTTAAATGTATGATTAAACTGGAACGATTTTATTATAGTAAAGGCACACGCTCTTCTCTATCCTATCTTCTATCTCGCTCTCACGCATCCTGCTCACTCATCCTTCACACACCTGTCGCCCGATGGCGTCACTATCATACCTGCGACCATAACTATCTCGCCTAATAGATAGTGCTTCGATCGCTCGCATAACATCTCTCTCCCTTGTGGAAAGAGAAAAAAAAAACAATACAACGCATCTTAATTCTAATGTGGTATCGGTTCGCCAAAACGTTCGGGAACCCTGCGCATTCTTATCGATCTTCGTAATCTGTCGTGCAAGTTATCTGCTCCATTCTCTATTATTTGCCTTCCTGCTTCCCTCTGTATAGGTCTTTCTTCCCTGTTTCCTACAGGCCCGTCGTACAAATTCTCGGTTGATATCCTGCGCTGTGTTTGAAAATTTCCAGACTTGCGAATTTGATTAATATGACGCTTCCAGACTCTCCCATCTTCTAGTTGAATGATATAATGTATACTTCCTAGTTTCTGTTGAATTTTTCCGAAAGTCCATTTGTTTTTTCCGTAATAGTTCCTACATTGTACTTTATCTCCCACTTGGAATGATCGTATTTTATCTATAGGTCGCTCCACATTTCGTGCGACTTCTTGTTTCGGTAATAGCTGATCGAAACGTGTACGTAACTTTCGGTTGAACATTTTTAACGCAGGTGATATTCCCGTAGTTTGGTGAGGTGCATTACGATAGGATAACAGAAAGTTTTGTACAGCTTGAATTAATTGTAATTTACTGACTTGTGCACTTGGGAATTTTTTCTTTAAGGCCAATTTCAGTGTCTGTACAAATCTTTCTGCTTGCCCGTTTGTAGCTGGGTGAAACGGCGCCGTCTTATAGTGTTTAATACCATTCCGTTTCAGAAATTGATTAAATTCGTAGGAAATGAACGCTGGGCCGTTATCCGACACTAATATTTCTGGAATTCCAAACGTACTAAATATTTGCCTAAATTTTTGAATGCTTGTAGAACCTGTCATATCGCTGGTTACACAAACTTCTGGCCATTTACTAAACGCATCGACTAGGATGAAAAAGTAATGGCCCATAAATGGCCCCGCATAGTCTACGTGAACTCGGTGGAAAGGAAAACCCGCTGGTTCCCATTCGTGTATGCTAGTTTTAGGCGGATTGTTTTGAGCTAAGCTACAATTTAAACAATCTTTTACGGTGTTTTCCAAATCTCTATCTATTCCTGGCCACCAAACGTACTGCCTCGCAAGGGTTTTCATTTTTACTATGCCTAAATGTTCTTCGTGCAATTGCTGGAGGATTTTTTTTTTTAATTGACGTGGTATAAAGACCCTCCCCTCACGCAAAATTACCCCTTGCTGGCAACTAAATTCCGACTGAGGGATATTGAAACGATCGCGTAAGTTTACCTTCTCCCCTTTTAGTAAACCGTTTTTCAATGCCTGTAATTCTTTATCCTGCTCGGTTGCGATCGCTATTTCTCTAAACGTGATCGGTAAGGATTCGATCATTTGAACTTCGTATTCGTCGATTACGTCGCGTCCAGGTTCATTTTCTATTTGAATAGGCAGACGGGACAGGCCGTCTGCATTTCCGTGTAGTTTTGTATTCTTATATTTTATATCGAATGTAAAAGCTTGTAAGAATATTGCATAATGTTGCATGCGCATGGTGCTGTGTGCTGGTAGTGCTTTCCCTGGCGCGAAAATCTGTGTAAGCGGTCTGTGGTCCGTGTATAACGTGAACCGGTTACCATACAAATATTGATGAAACTTTTTAATAGCAAAAATAATTGCAAAAGCTTCCTTGTCGATTTGAGAATATTTTTTTTGTGTGCTAGATAATGACTTCGAAGCGTATTGTATAACGCGTTCTGTACCATCTGGATACTTATGCGAGAGCACCGCACCCACGCCATACGCACTTGCATCACAAGCAACTACTAAAGGGAGTTTAGGATCGAAATGCACTAGAACCTTCTCATTCATAAATTCTTTCTTTGCAACGTTAAACGCTTTATTGCATCCCGGTGTCCATTTAAAGAATGCTTCGCGTTCCCCTTTCTTTTCTAATAATGCATGTAGAGGCGCAAGAATAGTGCTTAAATTTTGAATAAATCGACCGTAGTAATTTATCATACCGAGAAACGCTCGTAATTCAGTAATATTTCGGGGTCTAGGCATTTTCTCGATCGCTTCAATCTTTTTCTTTTCTTTATGTATTCCGTTTTTGTCGATGTAGTACCCACAGTAATTAATACCTTGCTTAAAAAATTCGCTTTTTTCCTTATTAATACGTATGTTATGTTCCGCTAAACGTGTAAGCACTTCCTTAAGGTTTCTAACGTGTTCATGGTCATTCACCCCGGTTATTTTTATATCGTCCAGAAAAACGGACACACCGGGTATTCCCTTTAAAATGGATTCGATTTCCCTCTGCCGAATTGCAGGGGCAGACGCAATGCCGTACAAAAGACGTGTACATTTGAACAACCCACGATGAGTACTTAAAGTTAACAACTCCTGGTAATCAGGGTGTACTTCCATTTGTAGATACGCATGCTGTAAATCAATTTTTGAAAATTTGTCCCCGTTAGCTAATGTACTGAATAACTCATCGATCGTAGGGAGTGGATATTCGTCAATTTGCAAATGCTTATTCACGGTCACACTGAAATCCCCGCAAAGACGTATACTGTTGTTTTTTTTTAATACGGGTACAACTGGCGTAGCCCATTTTGAAGATTCTACTTTTTCTAAAATACCTTCCTTTACCCATTTTTCTATTTCCTTGTCCATTAATGACATCAACTTAAACGGAACTCTACGTGCCTTCAAGCTCACTGGGTGCGTATCCTCCTTGAGTGTTAATCGCGCTTGTATGTTTTTCATTTTTGTACACTTCGGGTCCAATTTTCCTTCGTATTCCTCAAGTATCATTTTTAACGTGGAATCCATGCTCGTGGTTATAGCGTCTAATGTATTATTTAGTCTAACTTGTAATTGACGAATCCACTCCCTTGAAATTTCTCTCTGTACTTTTCCTGCTCTGTATGAATCCACAGGATCTCCTCTAATTGATTCGTTGCTACTTGACTTTTCGCTCCGCCAGGGTCCTTCCGCATACAAACTTTTCGTAGATGACCCTTGACGCCGCAATTACCGCACGTTACATTCCTATTTAGGTTACATTTAGACGCAAGGTGTTTTCCTCCGCATCTAAAACATGAAATATTTGTACTAGGGTAATTGCTATTAGGCTTACAATTCTGTTTGTGTTTTGTAAAATTGTTCACTTTTCCCTCTGGATATTTTTTATTTTGTGGTGGCTTGGTTTTCCTGGAGGGACCAGTCTCCTTTTGGCTCACGTAATCCACATTCGGTAATCCCGACTGGATCTGATTTACGTCCTTCTCCGTCAGCTCCATGGATACTGCTGTTTCGACTGCCTTTTCGAACGTTAAGTCTTTCATCTCTAGAAGACGCGATTGAGTGCGTCTGCTATTTAATCCAAAGACAAACTGGTTTCTCAGGGCCGTCTGTAGATAAGCGCCGAAATTACAGTTAACACTTAATTTATGTAGTACCGCAACGTATTGTTGGATGTTTTCGCCATCTTGCTGCTTACGCTGGTGAAAACGGAAATTTTCCGCCACTTCCAGCGGCGCCGGAGCGTATACTTCTTGTAATTGATCTGTGATTTCTTTGTACGATTTTTCATACGGGTCAGCTGGTGCCAATCTATCACAGATCAAATCAAACGACTTTGATCCTATAAAATGTAATAGGTACGCTACCTTTTTTGTCTCCGGAACTCCGAAAACCGTGGCCGCTCCTTCGAATCGTTTTAGCCATCGTTTCCAATTCGTAACCATTGGATCGAAGGTATCAATAGCAAAATTTCCGAGCACCACGGTCTGCGACATCTTCGTATTGTAAGTAATGCTTAACGTCGTAAGACGGAAAAGGAAGACTCGAACGTATTTTCCTTACGTCGTTGTATACGTACCGCCAGCACGTGGCTTGTATAGGTTAGCGAGTCGTACGTACGTGTAATTTCTCTTTCAAAATCTTGATCTTAATTTTTCCGGGAAAAATATTTTACTCAAGATCCCATCCTCGTCGCCAAATTGTTGTATTTCAAGTGTAATTTAATGGATGATGTAAATGAGCCACTCAAATGTATGATTAAACTGGAACGATTTTATTATAGTAAAGGCACACGCTCTTCTCTATCCTATCTTCTATCTCGCTCTCACGCATCCTGTTCACTCATCCTTCACACACCTGTCGCCCGATGGCGTCACTATCATACCTGCGACCATAACTATCTCGCCTAATAGATAGTGCTTCGATCGCTCGCATAACAAAAAGAAAATTTTCAATGGGACCACTGGCAGACAGTCTGGTCTATTGTATAATTGTTAGTCTTAGGTTTCGACGAGGAAAATGAGAAAAGTCACGTACGCAGGACGTAACATTTATATGCATACAGAGTGTTTTATTTAAACTACTCTAATCGAAAGCTATAGGTGTTTTGTATGAACTTGAATCGAAAAGTCTAATAATTACGAAATACAGCTTAGTTAATGAGTTATTAATTATCAAAGATCAGTCAATCACGGAGAATGAGAATGGTTAAAGGCTACGAACTTTCCACTTGAACTTGATTGTAGGCGTGATATAAAATGGTCGGAGGATCATGACTTTTCGATTTAAGTCATACTTGTACATATGTAATTTACCGCTTTGATATCTGGAACTGGACACCCTTTATATATACATATATATATATATATATGTATATATATATGTATATATATATATATGTATATATATATGTATATATATATATATATTGGGTAATCTATTTGAATGTATTCATCTAAATATTTTCATTATTTGTGATGACATTGTTAGGAACATAGGAAATACATTTAGATCGTAGATACATGAGTATGCGCGGGAGTGAGTAAGTACAAACACACTTATATTTCTTTCCTCCCCAGAATATAGGGGACGTGCGAGTGGAATGAAGTCGACACACTGTTCAACGCGTACTTTTAACAGTAGAGTGTGTATCTTGTATATATAGATCTATTTTTAACTTTTACTTGCTATCTAAAAAAAATAAAGTAATTCAGGTGAGAGTGTTACTTGGTTGCGAGCAGAAAGATGATTTAAAATGTACTTATTACACATATTACCCAATAAATTGGGCATTCTATATAATGCATGATTATTTTATAAAATGCTCATATTATATATATTAATATACAGGGTGTCTGGTTCCAGGTGACTAAGCGGCCACCTACATGTGCACAAGTATGGACTTGAACCAAAAAGTCTAATAAACTTTTTCGAAATTCGGCTTAGTTATCGAGTTATTAATTAACAAAAATCAGCGTAAGAAGACGAAACGAAGGCGGTCTACTCAAGCTCGTAACTAGGTGAGTGACGAAACAGCAGGAGGAGCAATCCACAATAACCAATAACAATAATCGGAATGAAACGTTTCAACACGTGTTTACTTCTATCCCTTATCTCTCTTTCTCTCGCTCTCTCTCTCTCGAGTTAGACGAGCAGAATAACAGTGCGAGTTTTGGTGTTTTTTTGGAGATTTATTGGGTGGTTGCGTACATTTGAAGTGTTTGATCGGATTCGGAGTGCCCGAGTGAGTGTTCCGCGATATAAATTGCATTCGGCGGCTTGCTCATCGCTTCACAGCAGGCGAAAATATTTTCTGCGACCGTTGCCGCTCGTTGATAAGCGGTCCCTAACAAGGTGACACCGACCATCTGCGCTCGCCTCTCATTGGTCGCGCGCTAATCGCCGATTGGCCTGGCCCTCTGGACAACTTCCGACAGCCAATCAATTACCACGACATCCACACCACCACCAGCGCTCCAGAACTGAAAACATGGACAAGGGACTGGAGATCATGTGCCATCCCTGCCATAAAGTTATAAAGCAGGACTTTATGCGATGCACGGTGTGTGGGAAGACCTTCCACCCGGGATGTCGTCAGAACCACGACGTCACGAGTCCCTCCGGTACTCTCGTAGCGTGCACCGGGGCGCGTGAGAGGGTGGTCAGGGGCGGTGGGGGGAGGGGTGCCTCTTCGTCTTCTTCCTCCTCGACTTCGTCATCGTCGACGGCGCGAGCAGCGCCGCCGCCGTTCTCGCCTTCGCTGAAGACCATACAGTCCCCACCAACTGCTGCCATCTCTCAGTCAACGTTGCTACCTCTCCCTCCCGCCCCGTCTGCCTCTTCGCCTGCTACCTCTCCGCCTGCCAGCTATGCGGAGATCGCTTCCTCACCACCTGTCAGTGCTCTTTTTGCTCCTGCTTCTCCTGAACATCAAACTCTGCAGCAACTCGTTGGCACGGTCCAAGCCTGTGTTGATGCTATACGGGAGTTTAAGAGCGGTCAAGAGGCGCATCGAAGGGAGACGGCTGCCAACTTCGCCGCCCTGGGCTCTAGGTTGGACCGGATTTCGGCTGACCTTTCCGCCGTCTCGGCTAAACTACACGAGGTGGAGGTCGGGTCGCAGGAGCTGCGTGCCGACCTTTCTACCCTCTCTGCACGACAAGAAGCTGATTCGGCATCTCTCTCCGCTCGCATCGCGGCTCTGGAGTCCGCCCACCGCGAACACTCCCTCACTCCATCGTCTGGCCCCGAGCGGGAGGAGCTCGCTCGTTTGAGGGAGCGGTTGACACGAGTTGAGATTGGTGCGCGAGTATCGGAGGCCGTCCTCACTGGAGTCCCGGAGGTGCCCGAGGAAGATACCAAGGTCACCGTCGTCCGGGTCGCTGCCGTCCTGGGACTTGTGATTGCTCCGAGCGAGGTAACTGCTGCCCGTATGATGCCTGGTGCCCCCGACTCCACTCGACCACGGACCATCTTTGCGCGCTTCTCTTTACCCGGACACCGGAATGCGCTCCTGGCGGCTAAGCGCGCAAAACGCACCCTCCTTGCCAGCGAGCTAAACCCCATCTGCGAGGGACGGCCCGTTTACATTAACGAATTTCTTCCGCGCGCCACCTGGGACCTCCTCAGGATGGTCAGAAGGGAGGCGCGATCTCGCGGTTATGCGCACGTGTGGCACAGGGCCGGCAACATCTTAGTTAAAAAGGGCGCCGACGCCGAAATCATCTTAATCAGGGAGCCGGCTGATATCTCAAAACTTCAATGAGGCCTTCTGCCAAGACAACTCTCTCGCCGTTCACCTAGCGTCAAAACGCATATGCAGCTTTTAAATGCGTGCCACGTCAACGCTGGCTCCCTTGCTGCTCACTTGTCAGAACTTGTCTCTCACCTAGACACAACCTCATACGATCTAGTTGCCGTCTTTGAGACGTGGCTGCGGCCGCGAGACCGTGCTGACCATTGCGCAATAGATGGCTACACCCTGCACCGCTGCGATCGGATTGGCAGAGCCGGCGGAGGGGTTTGCCTCTTCGTTCGGAATAATCTTCTCTCGCGCGTTATAATCTCTTCTTTCTTGTTGCAGGGCGGTGTCGAGGTGGAGTTCCTTTTTGTAGAGATTACCATTCCTCAGGCAACTCGTGTCTTCGTCGGAGTCGTATATCGTCCGCCGCATGTACCCCTCACTACCTTCGAGCCTATCCTCGCCGATCATGCCTGCGAATACGAGCAGAGGTTAATTTTCGGTGACTGGAACACTAATATAAACTCTAACTCACCTGACTCAAGTTACCTTCTTTCTCTAATTACGCAACTTGACTTACATTTAGTAGACCATGGTATCACCCACCGCACTGCTACTTCCACCACCAGGATTGACCTCTGTCTTGTAGGAGACGAAGGACGTGTTGTGTCCTCTGGACAATCGAATGAGCCGTTCCTTTCCGGGCACGACCTCATCTCGGTTATCTATGATGCAAGTGATTCATGGAGTAGGCGTAGTATTGTCTCCCGGAACTTGCACGCTATCAATCCTACCGCACTACACTCATCTCTGGATAACCTAACCTCCGTGGTCCTGGGTTTATCTGGAGATGACGTGGACGGGTTGGTTAGCACTTTCTCCGGTGAGCTCCTCAATGTTTTAGATAGAATGGCGCCCTTGCGAGCTGTCAACGCAAGGCGCCCATCCGCTCCATGGATCACTCCAGAAGTGAGGAAATTAATGAGACTAAGAAATTCATACCGTCGCTCTTACCTGAGGACCAGGAGTCTAGTAGCTCTTAACCAGTACAAACGCTCGTTGTTCCTCCTCCAGCATTTCACTAATCTCCACTGCCCGGCTACGCTCTGGCGTGACCTTAGACGGTTTAACATAACTCCTACTCCAAAACGTCCTCTGTCACTTCCTCCTAACCTCACTCCTTCACTCCTCAACTCATTCTTTCTCTCTGCGCATGCGCAAACTCCTCCTTCTCCACGTGACTTTCTCTCTACCTCTTCTCCTTATAGTGACGAGAAATTTTATTTCTCTCACGTCACTCCATCCTCTCTATATCCTCTTCTAACCTTTCGCTCTTCTATGACCATCCTTCCGGATGGTCTTCCACCTTCTTTCATTTCACTCTGTACTCCTTCACTTATCACTGTACTTCTCCGTCTATTTAATACTTCTCTGCTCACTTATACCTTTCTTCGGCTCTGGAAGCACTCGTATATTACACCTATACCCAAAAAATCGTCTCCCACTGAACCTTCACACCTCCGTCCCATCTCACTCCTTCCTGAATTGTCTAAGGTACTTGAGAGGGTGGTCCTGCGTGACGTTCAAGACTTCCTCCGTAGTCGTGGACTTCAGGACCCCTTCCAACATGGGTTCGTCAAGGGTCGGTCTACCCAGACCGCCTTGCTTACCCTCACTGAAGACGTCAGGCGGGCAGTGGATGAACGCAAGATAACCATCCTCGTCTGCTTCGACTTTTCAAAGGCCTTCGATACGGTTGACCACTGCAAGCTGATGGAGAAACTCAAGAGATTGAATTTCTCCAATCCAGTCTTGCAGTGGTTTTGGTCATACCTCACTGAGAGGTATCAAGCGACGAGGGTGGACGGTAAACTTTCTTCTTGGGAGCATGTTTTCTCTGGTGTGCCACAGGGCTCTGTACTTGGACCGTTTTTATTCTCACTCTTCCTATGGGACCTCAATGACGTCGTTCACCTTGCCAGGCTCCTCAAGTACGCTGATGATCTCCAGCTGTACCTCCACGTTGCCCTTCATGGGCTTGAGGAGGGAATCTGCGAGATCAATCGCGACATTGCACGCGTGGTGGCATGGACGAGGGAAAACGGCCTCTTATTGAACCCTGGGAAGACGCAATGTATGCTTTTAGGATCTTCGCGTGCACTGAATGTTATAGATAAAGATTCCCTACCTCCGATAAGAGTGGCGGATACGTCTATTCCTTTCTCGGCGGTGGTGAAGTCGCTCGGTGTCCATATTCAGAGCAATCTGGGATGGCACGAACACGTCACGAGCGTGTGTCGGAAAATCTACGCGATGCTTGCATCGCTTAGTAAAAACCGGCGCACGCTCCCCCTGCCGTTGAAGGCGAGACTCATCCAAGCTCTTGCATTTCCTCACTTCGACTATTGCTGCTTGCTGCACGTGGACATGCAAGCCGTCGATGAGATCCGGCTGCAACGGGCCTTGAATGCGTGCGTCCGCTTCGTTTTTGACGTGCGATGTGATGTTCACATCACGCCGTACTTCGAACGTCTCGGATGGCTGAAGGTCCGTCAAAGGCGGCTGTATTTCCTCGGCGTCTTCATGCTCGGCGTGCATCGAGGCGCCATGCCGGAATCTCTCCAGGCTTTGTTCGAGCGAAGATCGGACTTAGACGTGAGGTCTTCTCCGCGTTCGCGACCGCGTGTAACTTTTAACACGCCTCTTCATCGCACTGCAACTCGTTCAAACTCACTCGCGGTGCAGGGCGCTAAATTTTGGAATGTTATACCTTTGCAGATTCGCGAAGCGCGCACTGTCGCGTCGTTCAAGCGTGAGTTGCATCACTCGTTACTGAGTGGTGCAATTTCATAGTGAGGCGACGCGGCACGTGATTGGATAAATGGCGAAAATATAACCCTGAGCGGACCCCCCAAGTGGCGCGCGGTGACGCGCGTTTCATTTATATTCATCGTGAGAATGGGCCTCTTTGTATGCACGTGGACTCGAGTGTGAATGCGCCTGCGCGAAGGCGAAACTTTTCTATTGGCTGTGTGAGACTATGAATGCTTGTGATAGGCTTCGTGCCGGTGTGCATCTCGGGAGCGTGCGTGATGTGTATAAACACGAGCGTGACTGACTTCACCTTCATCTTACTAATGTATATATTTCTTTCTTGTATTTTCATTTTAGGTGTCGTCGTATCATTGTACTTTGAAATGAGTGTGGACTGAATGAATGTGAGATTGAATGAATGAGAGAGTGCCTTGGCGATCTTGATCGCTAAGTTTGTGTATTTTTATGTTTATATATGTATTATCATATGTATATATTTTAGTGTGCCAGGGGGCTTTGCCCCAGCACGAAATAAAATATCTTATCTTATCTTATCTTATCTCTCTCTCTTCCTCTCACTCGCTCACTCTTTCTACGACACTACCTTACGCTGGAGGGTAGAGAGAGAGAGAGGGATTAGATTAGATTTATTTTTATTTCGTACTGGGGCAAGCCCCTTGGTACGTACAAAATATACATATACATAGAATATACATATACAGGGTGTCTGGTTCCAGGTGACTAAGCGGCCACATACATGTGCACAAGTATCGACTTGAATCGAAAAGTCTAATAAACTTTTTCGAAATTCGGCTTAGTTTTCGAGTTATTAATTAATAGAAATCATCGAAAGAAGGCGGGACGAAGGCGGTCTACTCAAGCTCGTAACTAGGTGAGTGACGAAACTGGAGGAGGAGCAATCCACAATAACCAACAACGATAATCGGAACGTAACGCTTCAACACGTGTTTACTTTTCTCCCTTATCTCTCTTTCTCTCTCGGAACCAAAGAAGTCAGCGCGAACTCCCAGCGTTCGGAAGTGCGTAGAGAGAGAGAGAGAGAGAGAGAGAAAGAGAGATAAGGGAGAAAAGTAAACACGTGTTGAAGCGTTACGTTCCGATTATCGTTGTTGGTTATTGTGGATTGATCCTCCTCCTGTTTCGTCACTCACCTAGTTACGAGCTTGAGTAGACCGCCTTCGTCCCGCCTTCTTTCGCTGATTTCTATTAATTAATAACTCGAAAACTAAGCCGAATTTCGAAAAAGTTTACTAAACTTTTCGATTCAAGTCGATACTTGTGCACATGTATGTGGCCGCTTAGTCACCTGGAACCAGACACCCTGTATATACACATACAAAATACGCAAACTTGACGATCAAGATCGCCAAGGCACTCTCTCATTCAGATCTCACATTCATTCAATCCACACTCATTCCATTAAGTACAATGACATGACGACACCTAGAATAAAATACAGAAGAAGAAATATATACATTAGTAGGATGAAGGTGAAGTCAGTCACGCTCGTGTTTGCACACATCACGCACGCTCCCGAGATGCACGCCGGCACGAAGCCAATCACAATCACGCATCGTCTGACTCAACCAATATAAACGTTTCGCCTTCGCGCAGGCGCATTCACTCTCGAGTATACGTGCATACGTAGGACCCATTCTCACAATGAATATGAATGATATGCGCGTCACCGCGCGCCACCTGGGGGGGTCCGCTCAAGATCCTAATTTCGCCATTTAACCAATCACGTGCCACGTCGCCTGCGATGAAATTGCATCACTCAGTAAAGAGTGATGCAACTCACGCTTGAACGACGCGACAGTGCGCGCTTCGCGAATCTGCAATGGAATTACGTTCCAGAATTTTGCGCCCTGTACCGCGAGTGAATTTGAACGATTTGCAGTGCGATGAAGAGGTGTGTTGAAAGTTACACGCGGTCGCGAACGCGGAGAAGACCTCACGTCTAAGTCCGATCTTCGCTCGAACAAAGCCTGGAGAGATTACGGCATGGCGCCTCGATGCACGCCGAGCATGAAGACGCCGAGGAAATACAGCCGCCTTTGACGGACCTTCAGCCATCCGAGACGTTCGAAGTACGGCGTGATGTGAACATCACGTCGCACATCAAAAACGAAGCGGACGCACACATTCAAGGCCCGTTGCAGCCGGATCTCATCGACGACTTGCATGTCGACGTGCACCAAGCAGCAGTAGTCGAAATGAGGAAACGCAAGGCTTTGGATGAGTCTCGCCTTCAACGGCAGGGGGAGCGTGCGCCGGTTTTTACTAAGCGATGCAAGCATCGCGTAGATTTTCCGATACACGCTCGTGACGTGCTCGTGCCACGCCAGATTGCTCTGAAGATGGACACCGAGCGACTTCACCACCGCCGAGAAAGGAATAGACGTATCCGCCACTCTTATCGGAGGTAGGGAATCTCTATCTTGTAGGGTGGTGGTGATTGAAAAGCAGATTAACTACTAAGTAAGAAAGAACAAGTAAATAGTTTATTTAGGTAGTACTTCAACATGAAACTTTCTCCGACGCGACACACGAGTTCGACATAAGAAAACGTAAGGTTAACTGAAATTCGAAAGGTTAACTCGCACGCACACGCACGAAGATCGTTTCCCAAAAAGGCAAATTCAGACTGACAAAGAAAACAGCGTCGCACGCCTCATCGGCCGGCTTCGCCCCCTTCCGTAAATCTTCGGCCCTAGCCGCCACCGTACCGCCAGTAACGTAACTATCGGTTACTGATCAGATACTACAGTTCGGCCATCCTGACTTCTGATCGACCTCGATCACCCGTTGATAGCCAAAGTCAATGCATAAAGGTGTTCATAAGGCTTAACGCGTAATTACATAAGAGTTTACCTTACTTAATAGGTACATAAGATGAACATAAGTTTTCGCATAATAGTACATAATAGTATACATAAAATTCAATTTCATAACAATCCTTAAAATTAGAGACACAGTAGTATGCACTGAGTAATACATAATAATTTCACAGAATAAAATAACAAAACACAAAGAAAAAAAAAATTAATTCAGCTCGGGGCGTACCCAAGGTTTCATATTCGCACATGAACAAGTTCCTTCATATGGAATCTGCGTAAGTTGTTGACCTTCGGGGTCACATACAATGTATCGATCATTATCTAATACGCATTTAATAATGTACGGCCCTCTAAATTTTGGTAACAATTTCTTATTAACTCCTTCCGTTACATCTACATTCTTAATCATCACATAATCGCCTTTGTTATATTTAGTAGGAGTTTTATGCCTCCTGTCATAATATTGTTTATTATACTCGTTGCTCGCATGAATTTTAGAAACCGCGTTTCCTCTAATCTCATCTAATTTCCGATCTTCCGGATTTTGTTCCGCCAATAATTGCCTTAACTCATCTTGCACACGTCCTACTTGGTCCGTTCCAAATAAAAGACGTGCTGGAGTATCATTAATAGCGCGATTCACCGAATTGTTTAGCGCAAATTCAATATCTGATAAAACTTTATCCCACGTACACAGAGTCTTAGTTAATTTTGCGATCATTGGAGTAAGCATACGATTTATGCGCTCTATTTGACCATTCGCTTGTGGTGTAGCCGTAGCAATTAATATGTGCCGAATGCTATATTGCGTGACAAACTCTTTAAATTTTGCAGAAGTAAACGCACTGCCTCTGTCTGACACAATTTTCTTTGGTTTACTGTAAGTCGAAAAATAAGTTCTAAGATGCTTTATTACTTCATCGGCACTAGTAGTCGTGGTTGGTTAAAATCTTACAAATTTACTAAAAGCATCAATTACTTCAAATACATATTTTTGACGGTGATTCGTTTTTTCTAATGGCCCATAATGATCTATATGTATACATTGGAATGGAATGTTACCTTTTTCAGGACAATGTAATCTTCCTTCCACCCTATTCGATATCGTCGAAAAAGTAATGCATTTCACACAATTCCCTATATTTTGTTGTATCTTTTTCTTAAATTTTGGAAACCAATATACGCGCGTAAGATATTCGCAAGTTTTGTTAATACCTTGATGTCCTATCTCTTCATGACTCGCTCGTATTACATTATTTTCCATAGACATGGGTACGTAGAATAACAATTTATTATCCTGCTTACGGTATACTAATCCATTATTTAATTCGAAGAACTTATCTTCATTTTGTTCTAATCTATTACGAACTTTGCAAATTTCTGGGTCTAAATCTTGTAGCAATGTTAGATTTCTTTCGAAACTATTCTCAGTAATAATAAGTACGGAATACTTTCTACTTAATGCGTCGGCATGGCGCATACGTTCACTCGGTCCATGTTCTAAACTATAGTTATAATTTTGCAATATAAGTGACCATCGCTGAATTCTTGAATTCACTTCTTTACGTTCCAAGGTCAACTTCAAACTGTTGCAATCCGTAACTATTTTAAACGAGATTCCATGTAAATAAATTCGGAATCTTTCTAAAGAGTAAATTATAGCTAAAGCTTCCAACTCGAAGCTGTGATAATGTGATTCATGTTTTGAAGTTCTCTTACTAAAGTAAGTAATAGGATGAAATTTACCGTCTTTCTGCCTTTGCAATAATACGGATCCGAAACCAGATGAACATGCGTCACAATGTAACTCGGTTTCAGCTAATGGAGAGTATATAGATAAAATTGGTTCTGAAACAAGAGATTCCTTCAACATATTAAAACATTCCAACATTTCTGTATCCCATTTAAATTCGGTTTTAGATTTAAGTAATTCGTATAAAGGTTTAGAAATAAGCGAAAAATTCTGTATAAATTTCCGAAAATACGAAATTAACCCTAGAAAACTTTGTAACTCTCTAAAAGATCTTGGGATCGGATAATCTATTAAGGCATTTACATTGTCGGCGCTCGGCCTAATACCATTAACATCTATTCGGTATCCTAAATACGTAACTTCTGTAAATAAAAAAACACATTTTTCCAGCCTAAGTTCCAAACAATTTTTCGTTATGCGTGCTAAAACTTCTTTCAAAATAGATAAATTCTCGTCAATCGATTCTGTTGCGATTAAAATGTCGTCAATGTATATAAGTATTTTCTTTTCAGCTAGCAATGAACGAAAAACGGCATGTATGAATCTCATAAAGAATGATGGTCCATTCATCAATCCGAAAGGTAATCGCGTGTACTCAAACTGGCCCATAAATGTTACAAAAGATGTGTAAGGAATAGAATTTTCTTTTAAATATACATGATGAAACGCATCTTTCAAATCAAGCTGAGTGAAATATCATTTGTTGCGTAATGTGTCAATATGATCATCAATACGAGGTATTGGGAAATTATCACGTAAAGTGATTTTATTTAGCGCGCGGTAATCAACCGCCATTCTTACCTCCCCTGATTTTTTGCGTATCAATACAATAGGACTACTATACTGCGATGTACTTTCGCGTATAATTTCGCGTTCTAATAAATCATTCACAATTTTCGAAACTGATTCCTTTTCGCTGTAAGAAAAACGTCTTGGATTAAAATAAAAATGTTGATGATTTGGTTTAACCGCAATTTCCATTTCTAATTTGACTTCCGGTTTTTCGCGATTACTTGGTATCTTATAATGATCGTGAACAATTCGGCAGACTTTCTCCTGTATATGCCAATTAAGCTTCTTGTCTACATTAATCTTTGAGTCTATTACGTTCTGATTGTCGCTTATGTCGATTTTTAATATTTCGGCCACAGTTGCTTCAGAATCATTAATTTTCTCGTTTCTATTAATGGTCACCGTTTTACCAAAATTCACAATAATACGATCGTCCGCTATAAAATCACGACCTAACAAACACATACAATTCATTGTTATTCCCGGTATAACATAAAATTCAATAAAAACTTCACAATTATTTACTATTACTCTCTGTTTCAATTTTCCTAAAATATTAATCGGACTTTTATTAACACCTTCAAATTGTAAAGTATCGGTATACGGCACAATCTTCATATAATCGGGTATTAAATTTTTATCGAGCAATGAAATTGGGCTACCTGTATCCAATACAGCCTCAGTATTACCCATTTCTAATGTTATCGTAATTGCGTAAGAAGGTATTACATTTGCTTGTACAAGATGGGTTGTTACATCCGCCTTTGAAGATCCCTGCGTAGTTAATGTTTTCTTCTGCTCAGGACACGTTCGCTTCTGATGATTCCGTGAACCGCAAATGTAACATGATCCGGGCGCACGCTTCGTTTTCGGACACGCTGCTGATATGTGCCCCGCCTCGTTACAATTGTAGCATCTCCACTCTTTCTTTGTTTCTGCCGCTGGATTCTGCGTACTTCCAACTGCCATAATTTCGAAAACGTGCTCGTTGAACGCTTCTCGTTTTTCTCCCCCGATACCGACGATCTTGTTTTCTCCTTACTGTAGTCTTCTAATTTTCTTTTGAAGGTTTTCAAATTATCTGCACCGTACAACATTCGTTTGCGATCCAAATCGCCATCAATTCCATCGATCACATATTGAATTAATGCTTCCTGTTCTATATTCCCTCTCGACGCTAACTCTTTCATTATAATAAAATATTCTTGAACCGTTTCGTTACTTTTGATTTTCCTTTTTCGTAATTTTTCATGCAGCTCACCGCTGTTCACTTTCTTAACAAATTCTTCTAACAAAACTGATTTCAATTTTCGCCACGTCGTGATACCTGTTTCACTGTTCACAAATAATTTTGCCAACCCTTTCAATGACTTTTTGGCAAACAGTAACTTCTGTATCTCATTCCACCCAAATAATTCCGCTGTATCTTCGAAGTCCGACAACCATTTCTTCACGGGATAATCGTCATTCCCATGAAAAACGCGAATCGAATCTTCTACGTCACGATAACTGAGCGTAAATTTCGTTCTTACGTTCGTATTTGCTACCGCTTTGTCCTCTGCTTCGTCCTCTGCTTCCGACACAATATTTACATTCTTTAGTACTACTTCTTGCTGGTCACTTTCTTCGTCTTCCGTTATGACCTCATCTTCGACATCACGCAATAATTTAATGTCCGTTAAATGTAAACAAATACGACGCGCAATAACTTCAGCAGTACCGCTATAATCAAGACGTAATAAATTGCAAATGGCGATCAAATCACCCACCGGCAATTTTTCTATAGATACTTTTATCTTCTCTTCATAATCGGGTGATTCTAACCCAAAAGTAAAGCCTGTGAATTCTCGTAATCGCTGTCGATTCTTCCGATCACCTTCTTCTTCAAAAATAAAACGATGCAAAGCTGTAATCGTTTTCCTTTGCGCCTTCGCGAGATTTGTCTTCAATTCGGGAATTTGCTGCAGATCCATCGCGTTTGCACTTATCGAAATTCGAAATATTTATTAATATCGAAAATACTATCACGCACCGCCTACGATAATTGTTCAATTCGTATCCCACTTCTGAAAACTGTAGGGTGATGGTGATTGAAAAGCAGATTAACTACTTAGTAAGAAAGAACAAGTAAATAGTTTATTTAGGTAGTACTTCAACATGAAACTTTCTCCGACGCGACACACGAGTTCGACATAAGAAAACGTAAGGTTAACTGAAATTCGAAAGGTTAACTCGAACGCACACGCACGAAGATCGTTTCCCAAAAAGGCAAATTCAGACTGACAAAGAAAACAGCGTCGCACGCCTCATCGGCCGGCTTCGCCCTCTTCCGTAAATCTTCGGCCCTAGCCGCCACCGTACCGCCAGTAACGTAACTATCGGTTACTGATCAGATACTACAATCTATAACATTCAGTGCACGAGAAGATCCTAAGAGCATACATTGTGTCTTCCCAGGGTTCAAGAGGAGGCCGTTTTCCCTCGTCCATGCCACCACGCGTGCAATGTCGCGATTGATCTCGCAGATTCCCTCCTCAAGCCCATGAAGGGCAACGTGGAGGTACAGCTGGAGATCATCAGCGTACTTGAGGAGCCTGGAGAGGTGAACGACATCATTGAGGTCCCATAGGAAGAGAGAAAATAAAAACGGTCCCACTACAGAGCCCTCCGACGCTCGCGCGCCAACCTCAACCCGCGTCAACCGCTCCCTCAAACGAGCGAGCTCCTCCCGCTCGGGGCCAGACGATGGAGCGAGGGAGTGTTCGCGGTGGGCGGACTCCAAAACCGCGATGCGAGCGGAGAGAGATGCTGAGTCGGCTTCTTGTCGCGCAGAAAGAGTAGATAGGTCGGCACGCAGCTCCTGCGACCCGACCTCCACCTCGTGCAGCCTGGACGAAACGGCAGATAGGTCGGCCGAAATCCGGTCCTGCCTAGAGCCCAGGGCGGCAAAGTTGGCTGCCGCCTACCTTCGATGCGCCTCCTGACCGCTCTTAAACTCGCGTATGGCATCAACACAAGTTTGGACCATGCCAATGAGTTGCTGCAGCGTTTGGTGCGCAAGAGGAGAAGCGGGAGCAAGAGCGCTGACAGGCGGCGAGGAGGCGATCTCCGCGTAGCTGGTAGGCGGAGAGGCGGTAGCCGAGGAGGCCGACGAGGCGGGAGAGAGAGGTAGCAACGTTGACTGAGAGATGGCAGCAGTTGGCGGGGACCGTATGGTCTTCAGCAAAGGCGAGAACGGCGGTGGCGCTGCTCGCGCCGTCGACGATGACGAAGTCGAGGAGGAAGAAGACGAAGAGGCACCCCTCCCCCCACCGCCCCTGACCACCCTCTCACGCGCCCCGGTGCACGCTATAAGAGTACCCGATGGGCTCGTGACGTCGTGGTTCTGACGACATCCCGGATGGAAGGTTTTCCCGCACGCCGTGCATCGCATAAAGTCCTGCTTTATAACCTTATGGCAGGGATGGCACATGATCCCCAGTCCCTTGTCCATGTTTTCAGTTCTGGAGCGCTGGTGGTGGTGTGGATGTCGCGGTAATTGATTGGCTGTCAAAAGGTGTCCAGAGGAGCAGGCCAATCGGCGCACAGTGGGCCGAAATCGACGTAGTCGGACATAGAATATTTTTATCATATAAATGGTTTTTGCGTACATAAATCGGTAAAGGTCGATTATCTGAACAATAATTATTCGGGTCACTTTTCCCAGAAACGCGTTAATCTCGCCTTTTTCTGATGAAAAAAAAAACAGAAAAAGCTTAATAATTAAAAAGTCTTGAGCGATCTCGCTTTGGATCTTATGTAGTGATAATCTACGACTAGTAGGCAATCCAAATCCATAAATATCTCGCACCTGCTCCTGCCTGTTCGCCTGCTACAGCAAAAGTAAGAAATGCAAATTTTTTATTCAATGTATTTTTAGTCACCCTTTTGTATCATTTATTTAACATATAATGATGGAACTAGTTGCATAAGACCAAATTTAAACCACGAAAAACGTATTTCTGAAAAAATGGTAAAATGAAAATAATGATAACTCTCACATTATCGCGTTATTATTTTACATTATTTAACATACTTAGACAATGGAAGCAAATTTCAATTAACTGTTATTACTACCTACTGCAACACATTTTAATCTACAGAAAATAATAACAGCCATTTAGGATAAACTAAACAACAAACATTTTATTACAATAAATTCATACAATAAATAAATATATATAAAAAAATCCAAAATTAATAAAAATACAATAAATAAAAAATATAATTCGCCTACCTACGTGGCAACATCAAATCGAAAGTTCACGCAAATTTTCAAGATTTTCTCCATAATTATCTGTTAAAAGATTCATAGCATCGACGGTGAATTGTATGTTTTTTTTATTAAATTTTGGTCTTAAATATGAAAGAAAAGGATCTGAAGTTAAAATAAGATTGTTTATAATATCTTCGTTTGTCGCAGATCTACTAAATTTTCTGGAGTGATTTTCGCGAAATTTTCTGAAGTCTTTGTTGCGGGCTTCCGATGCCTCTTCTGAAAGCTTTCCTATTGGCAACAAACCGAAGTGCTTTATAATGTCCGTACCGTGAATTAAAATTTTGTGCACACTCGATGGCATATTATACCACGGATATAATGCAACGTAAAGTTCGGCTGTCTCCTCGCAGAACCTAGAAAATTGTTCTATTCTAATATGTTGTCCTGAAGCAATCACTTGCAGAATTGTACCAAATTTTTCTATTAATTGGCTGTTTATTCCAGTTATTTAGGCTGTAGCTGCAGGATTGCCAAAAAATCGTCTCGCGGTATTACCATCATTTGTGGTACCTGCTCCTTGCTTGACGATATCGATTAATAGCCCATATCGAGATTTAAACTCATCCTGAATTTGTTTTTTCCTTTGATTTAATAGTATTTTATCATCTCCCTTAGCATACCATTTTTTAAAATCTAATCTGTAAGCTATAAAATAAATTAATTAAATTGGCATAAATTTAAACTTTGTTAAAATGCAAAATTAACACATTATAAAACATAATGTTATGCTACATTTAACTTACCTATGTGAAGCAAGCACTCCATGCATCTAATCCAAGCATATAGCGAAGATAGACCATAATTATATATGCTTTCGTTTATCATTTTCGTCTTGGAACTCTTCAAATTGTTCATTTCAGACTACTTCGCACGACAAATATCACAAACCGCTTAAAAAGTCTGCGATGCATACGATGAGATCTTGCCGTCTATCATGGTCATGAGCAACTTGTGCTCCACGCAGCCTTCATTTATCGTGGTTTTTTGTAATTCATTAATTTCGGCTTGAAGCTCCCTCAATGTATTTTCAACCGTAATTTCTGTCTCTTTAATAAATTTGAACATTATGGGACGACAAAGAAATGTAGACGAAGGGCGATCGTTTTCCCATATAATTCGTTCCTCGTCTTTTAACATTATTGGGACTAAACTGGCCATGAAAAGATTGGAGTCGTCCAAATATTCATTTGAGCTTCTTTGTTTATAATTACTCTGGCCAGATGCCCCATCAAAGCCCCATTTGCTGATAAGCGTGAGTTTTTTGTTTCTTAGATTTTCTTCTTCCATAGTTTGCAAAAGTCTTCGAGATGTTATGTCTAGCAGAGCTTGCAGTTTTATTTGAGCTGAGTTATCACTTATATTGATGGTATTTGATGGCGGATAGCACTTGGATTTTGCCTGACATACACTATAATACGAAGGATATAGGTTAACACCTTCCTTATTAGCAGTGTCCCTTAAAATTATATACTGCCTTTTCGATAGTTGCAGCGTCAGCATTAAAGCTAACGCTTTCTCTGTTGAAAATTTATATTGCGTTTTTTTTTTGCCGATACACTGCTTCACTTTTTCTATGTCGTCCGGATAGTTCAGTAAGTGTGTCACTATCTTGCTGATTTCTTTTTCTACACTAGCATTTTTCAGTTTTGGGCACAGATTTTCGGCGGATTTCCTTGGAGGGGATGAGGAAGTTGAAGGTATCGCTTTATCTCCATCTGTATCTTCGTTATCGACTCCAACTTGACCGATATTATCGTTTTCCCCATGTATAATAGCGTATAATTCCTTCGGCCAAACGATATTCTTTTTGAGCCATTCATTATTTATCCGCAAAAAATTTTTCAAAGTACGATTCGATTTGATCCACTTATTGTAAAAATTGGAGCAGATCTTTTGACAAAATTTGATAAGGACTTGGTTAGGAGTTTCCTCTATGTATTCTAACCCCAATTTTTTTTTAAGTAACACACAGAACTTTGCACTATCAGAAATAGATCCCAAGTTCCTCAAAGTCATGAATAGATCTAAATAAGTCTCAAGGTTTTCCATTTTTTATAAGTTTATATATTTTTCGTAAAATGACACCACGAATCGACACGTACAAGATGTAAATCGCTGTCTCTCCTACTGAATGTTTAAAAAAATGCAAATCGTCGCATCTCATTTCCAACGCTACGGGCAACGGGCGTCTTAGCGTTAACAAAATGACAAACGCCAAAAACCAGTAACGTAGTAACTCAATTTAAAAAATAATCATAAAATTTATACGGAATAAAAAGTTATATGATTTATTTAGATCTATTCATGACTTTGAGGAACTTAGGATTTATTTCGGATAGTAGATAGAGTCTATAACGAAGTTACAGATAGAGATAAGGCGATACCCTCAACTTTCTCATCTCCTCCAAGGTAATCAGCCGAAAATTTGTGCTCTAAACTGAAAAATAATAGTGTAGACAAAGAAATCAGCAAGATAGTGACTCACTTGCTGAACTGTCCGGACGATATAGAAAAAGTGAAGCAGAGTATCGGCCAAAAAAAAACGCAATATAAATATTCAACTGAGAAAGCGTTAGTTTTGGCCAAAGTAATTACAAACAAAGAAGCTCAAATGAATATTTAGACGACTCTAGTGTTTTCATGGCCAGTTTAGTCCCAACAATGTTGGATAACGATGAAAGAATTGTATGGGAAAACGATCGCCCTTGTCTACATTTCTTTGTCGTCCCATAATGTTTAAATTTATGAATGAGACAGAAATTACGGTTGAAAATACATTGAGGGAGCTTCAAGCCGAAATTAATGAATTACAAAAAACCACGATAAATGAAGGCTGCGTGGAGCACAAGTTGCTCATGACCATGATAGACGGCAAGATCTCATCGTATGCATCGCAGACTTCTTAAGCGGTTTGCGATATTTGTCGTGCGAAGTAGTCTGAAATGAACAATTTGAAGAGTTCCAAGACGAAAATAATTAACGAAAGCATGTAAAATTATTGTTTATCTTCGTTATATGCTTGGATTAGATGGATGGAGTGCTTGCTTCACATAGATAAGTTAAATGTAGCATAACATTATGTTTTCTAATTTGTGAATTTTGCATTTTAACAAAGTTCAAATTTATGCCAATTTAATTAATTTATTTTATAGCTTACAGATTGGATTTAAAAAAATGGTATACTAAGGGAAATGATAAAGAACTATTAAACTGAAGAAAAACAGAAATCCAGGACGAATTTAAATCTCGATATAGGCTTTTAATTGATATCGTCAAACAAAGAGCAGGTACCACAAATGATGGTAATACCGCGAGAAGCTTTTTTAGCAATCCTGCAGCTACAGCCGAAATAACTGGGATAAATAACCAATTAATAGAAAAATTTTTCACAATTCTGCAAGTGATTGCCTCAGGAGAGCATATCAGAATAGAACAATTTCCTAGGTTCTGCGAGGAGACAGCCCAACTTTGCGTTGAATTATATCCGTGGTATAACATGCCATCCGGTGTCCACAAAATTTTAATTCATGGTACGGACATTGTAAAACACTTTGGTTTGTTGCCGATAGGAAAGCTGTCAGATGAAGGATCGGAAACCTGCAATAAAGACTTCCGGAAATTTCGCGAGCATCACTCGAGAAAATTTAGTAGATCCGCGACAAACGAGGATATTTTAAATAATCTTATTTTTACTTTTATTTCATTAATTGTATTTTTATTGATTTTGGATTGTTTGATATGTATTTAGTTATTGAATATTGAAATTTGCTTCCATTGTCTAAGTATGTTAAATAATGTAAAATAATAACGCGATAATGTGAGAGTTATCATTATTTTCATTTTACCATTTTTTCAGAAATACGTTTTTCGTGGTTTAAATTTGGTCTTATGCAAAAACCATTTATATGATAAAAATATTCTATGTCCGACTACGTCGATTTCGGCCCACTGTGCGGCGATGAGCGCGCGACCAATGAGAGGCGAGCACAGATGGTCGGTGTCACCTCGCTTGGGACCGTTTGACAATGATCGGCAACGGTCGCATGAAAAACTTTCGCCTGCTGTGCGGCGATGAGCAAGCCGCCGAATGTAATTTATATCGACGAACACTCATTCGGGCACTCCGAATCCAAAAAAATACTTCGAATGTACGCAACCACTCAATAAATCTCCAAAAGAACACCAAAACTCGCACTGTTATTCTGCTCGTCTAACTCGAGAGAGAGAGAGAGAGAGAGAGAGGGTCGGCGCGAGCCGTCAACTTAACCCTCGCTCAACGATGGCCGGGTCATTTTGACCCGACTTCGACTACGATCGGAAAAGCAACTCCTGATACCGACGATATGTTTTTGTTTCTCGATACGTTACGTACGTGAGACGCACCTTTGTGTGCGTCTTTCGCAGATTTCTAGCGGCACACGCTTTGTAAGATGAAACGATTAGAACGAAATGAAACAAACAATCTCTTCTCTTCTCTATATATACAGGGTGTCTGGTTTGAAGTGTCTGAGCGGCCAACTACATGTGCACAAGTATGACTTGAGTCGAAAAGTCTAATGAACTTTTTCAAAATTCGGCTTAGTTAACGAGTTATTAATTAACAAAATTTGCGGAGGAAGGCGGTACGCTGGAGCTCGTAACTAGGTAATAGACGAAGCAGTAGGAGGAGTGATCCACAATAACCAATAACAATCGTCGGAAGATAACGCTTGATCAACGTATTTACTTATCTCTCTTCTCTCTCACTCTCTCTACGACACTCCCTCCCGCAGGAGGCTCACGATGACTCTTTGTCTCTCTTTTTCCTGCTCGCTCATTCTTTCGACAACACTACCCTACGATGGAGGCTCGCGCTAACGTTCTTCATCCGTTCCTTCCTCTTCTCTCTCTCTGTCTTTTTCACTATTTATCATATGATGGGGTAAGGTAGTGTCGTAGAAAGAGTGAGCGAGCGAGAAAAAGAGACACAAAGAGTCATCGTGAGCCTCCTGCGGGAGGGAGTGTCGTAGAGAGAAACAGAGAGTGAGAGAGAAGGGAGATAGGTAAACACGTTGATCAAGCGTTACCTTCCGACGATTGTTATTGGTTATTGTGGATCACTCCTCCTACTGCTTCGTCTATCACCTAGTTACGAGCTCCAGCGTACCGCCTTCCTCCGCAAATTTTGTTAATTAATAACTCGTTAACTAAGCCGAATTTTGAAAAAGTTCATTAGACTTTTCGACTCAAGTCATACTTATGCACATGTAGTTGGCCGCTCAGACACTTCAAACCAGACACCCTGTATAAAGCAAAGTCGATATATTTTGTTCGAGGTAAACTCAAAAACTACTGAACCGATTTTAATGGGATTTTCACCACAATACAGAGGAGCTTCCGGAGATGGTTATAGGCTATTCGTTGTGTTAATATTTTCAATTACATCGAAATAATTAGCGAAAATTAAATATGGAATGTTTACGCGTGGTAAGTCACGCTGAGGACTTCCCCCACTACCACGGTAGGCTAAGAGCGTGCGCGGTGAAGTGTCGTGTAGCGGAGGTCGACGTAGTGGGGAGCGGTCGTGGTGGGGGTATATTGTCGACGGCGGAAAAATCTGTATGGCCCGGCAAAGATATCTTTAATAATTATAACCCTAATAATTATTAACCCGGGCGAAGCCGGATTCACACATCTAGTATATTATAAATATGTATGTAAATGTTTATTGTATATTTACTTTTTCCCCTTATGTACCTACTGTTAAATTTCTAAAAGTGATAAATTTAGTCCAACAACTTTCACAATGAACGCGTATTAGTAAAATTCAAGCGTGGGTCAAATTGACCCGGCCACCGTTCCGCGCGTCGCGGCACGAGCATCCATAGTCCGAGGGTTAAGATAGCCACGTAGCACTTACTA
This sequence comes from Ancistrocerus nigricornis, assembly GCA_916049575.1. Taxonomy (NCBI): domain Eukaryota; kingdom Metazoa; phylum Arthropoda; class Insecta; order Hymenoptera; family Vespidae; genus Ancistrocerus; species Ancistrocerus nigricornis. The sequence continues at coordinate 17,135,847 of OU696665.1, forward strand.
TCTCTCTCGCTCACTCAGTCTCTCGCCCTAGCTTTCTTCTACGGCGCTATCTTACGTTGCGGACCACCAGGCCCTTCATTCTTCCTCTCACTCTTGCTCTCTCTCTTTCTCTATCGCCCGCCGGTCCAATCATAGCTTGGCTAGACTTTTGGTATGGCGGCGAGAGTACACCTACCGCTTCCGCGCTTCACGATCGGCAGATCTTTATTAATTAATAGCTCGAAAACTAACCTGGCATATGTTACTTTTTATGACTCCTTTCGACTCAGAAAAATTAGTCGCACATGCCATTCTTCTTCTGGCCTCCAACTGTGGGACACCCTGTATATATAAATGTATTGCAACGACAATCTCTCCTCTCGCGGATTCGTAAATCGGGGGAAAGGGTTAAGCCCTGCCGAGAATCGTTTCCACCCGGATTGTCGAGGTCAAAAAAAAGTTTACGAGATTACAGATAAGTTCTCGAAAGCGAAATAAAGATAGTTCTCGATAAAGAAAAGTTTGTTAACGGAACGCTAAATAAGGATAATAGGATTCTAACCAAAGACGGATTCGCGTTCGTAACCAGAAGGGTTAGGGGCTCGATAAACTCTACTCGAAACAGTAAAGACGATACAAGATATAAAATATAATAAAATCAAAGTTTATTCAATAATAATTCGGTTTGTCGGAGTCTCATACAAAGAATATAAAAGAATCAAAGAAATTTTCTAAGTACAATTTCTTCCGTGTTCGAATTCACTATCGGTTTCGGCCCGGCCGAACTTTCTCGAATCACGGCTAACAAAGGCTCTCTCAAGGAAAGATTTTTACAAAAAAACCTCGGATACGAATTCCGAATTTCATAAATCGTTCGGTACAATATTTCTATCGATAAGCAATCGGATTCGATACTCTACAGAGTTAACAAGAAAAGAAATTGTCTCTTCCCGGAGACCGAACGACTTCGCAAGCTCGATTCACGTGTCCGTAAAATTCAATAATCTTTTCTAAGACGAAAAAGAAAGATAAATCGAGATGATCGTGAATTTATAATAAACAATTAAGCAAAGAATTTACTTTCAACAGACTCCGATGAACCGGTATGAAAAGTTCCAAATTGAGGTTAAATTTCCTCACCTGTGACTTCTATCACGCACGAAACTAGAATAATTCTTCGGGATCTATTGTCCCGAAAATCGAACTCCCGAGCGGGGTCGAAGGCGCCCGAACCTACCCGAACGGACTCGTGCGATCCTGCGGATCTTAACACATTCTACGCTGGCCCTGCGAAAACGCGGGATTCGAAGTCTATCGCTTGAGCGCCGGCCCTGCGAAAACGCGCGTTTCAGCGCCCGCTGAAATTGATAGTAGTAATGATAGTTAGTAGTAATTGATAGTAGTAATCGGAATTCGGTCTAAAATTATTAATACGATTTTATTTTTTTAGTATTATCGGCGCCCGGGCTTTAGACGGTCGATACCGTGCCGGCGCTCAGACGTTAAATGTCTCACAAGGGAACTACACGACCTCAAATTCTTGGATTATTGTGAAACCGGTGTCAAATGAAAGAGAACGATGAGTATAGTATACCTGTAAACTTTCAGCCGTTTATGGCCGGCCACTTTTTCAAAAAATCGATTTGAAATTTGGAATTTTTATGTCTCCTAATCGAGCCGAATTTTTGTAAATTGATAGAACTCGATCAGGCGATAAAAAACGTTCTCTGACAATTTTTTCTAGCATCATTAGTTTTATCAAAAATTGACGTTATTTGTAACGCTTTGTCATCGCATAAACCGTAGAATCTAAGCTATTTCCAACAGCGGCGTTAGCGGAGTCGGCAGCGAGCGAAGTTCCGAACGGGAGGTTCCAGGTTCGATTTCCGTATGGGACTTTTATTTTTTTTCGTAAAATTTGTTGCTGTTGCGTGTAAAATCACTTTTCTATTTTTTTAAACATTATTTTAAATAATATGCAGTGTATTTGGAAATTTTCCACTTTTCTACATGCTAACGTCTGATATATCCAAGCTAAATGACGATGCTTATCCCTTTTATTGCATCAGCGCTCGATAGTTTATTGCTGCGAGGCCAATGAATACCCGAGCAAAGGCCAATAGTGATCTACGGTTTAATTACCACGTACTCTAGTAGAAGATTAAAAGACCATCATCCACCGAAAGACGGTCCACTTTACTGTGATTACTATAGAAATTTTCAAAAATGTACGTCTCTAAATTTTCTGATTGGTCGATTTATATGGGAAAAAGCTTTTGGTTTCCATATATAAGGTACCTGTCGATATTTCTTGTGAGTGTTCGTTGAAATTTCACGAGTGCAACAACTGAAGAGCAGACAATTTGATATATTTGTTACTTTCCGTTTTTAGGTTATTTGAAATATAGTTGTAGTTTGATTATCAGAATGGAGACTGCAACGTTATTTCCTAAAATGATTCGGGGGAGGTGCCGGATGCACTCCCCGCGAAATAACCGTGTCAACAAATTAATTTTTATAATCTGCGAGAATCCTCTCCGCAATAAAGGGCTCACGAAATACCGCTCACGCAGCCGTAAGGAGTAGTGGGTTGAGGGGGGGAAAGAAATTAACAAAAGTTCCTTCGGAGCGCGATTTACCGAAAAACAATAAAAGAATTTATTCAAGAAAAATTGAAAGTATTAGAAATTTTCCGTTGGTTACAAGAAACAAATACAAAGTCGGAATCTCTTTGTCCGTGTTGTTTATTCAAACGCCCGGACGAACTAACCGCCGGCTACGTGCTCGATGCCGGCACGTGGTCGCCTCGTTTCTCGAAGATTCTACCGAGGACTTTATAATTTAATAGCACGCTAATCTTACAATTTAACAACAAATCAGTTACCAAATAATTTAACAACAATTTCGATATTTTAAATATACGATTAACCGCGCACCCAGACGGCGATCGAGGCTGGTTCCGCTACTCGCGAACAAAGGAATCGAATGAGAAAAATCGAAGGATGCTTCTACTTGATTCAACTAATTAATTTAAACAATAAACGGTAAATCCCGATAAACTCGGCGATAAACTATTCTCGATTCTCCGAATACCCCGGAATTAACCTCACTTTCTGATCCGCCACCCGGAAGGAACTTCGTACGTGAACAAAGGACTATTTTTCGATCGCTCTAATTATCTCACCTCTTGCTCAATATAACGTCACGCACAGAGTAATTTTTCTAGGATCACGCACGCGGTTCCTTACGAGCCGGCCTACCGAAATTCCCCGAGCCCACCCGAAGATAGCCGAGCGCCTACTCGCCATCTCTCTCGCTCTACCGCCTCGCTAGGCGACGCGCACACGCATGGCCGCTTTTCGCGACTTCGCTCGTAATTCTTCTTGCAATTTCTCGACCGGATGACCGCCACCGATGACCATTCCGGCGGTCATCTCGATCCGTAATTGAGCGAAGGGATGCTCCTTCGACGGTTCGCTCTCTCGCTCTGCTGTCGCTCCGTCGGCCGCCGTTGCTCTCTCCGGCCTCGTCCTTCTCCTCTCCGGCGTGGCGGTCATGAAAGAGGGTCTAACTTTACTATTTATTCATTTTTCTACCCCAGAACCAGCCTCGAGGCCCTCCGACTCGCGTCACATTTTCTTCCGCGGTCCACCCGGTGACTCTGTCCGCGATGGTTCTTTTTCTAATCCGCGGCGAAGGGGAGAGGATTCTCGTTTGTGACGGGTATTCAAAATACCACGTCACAAGACATATCCAAGTACATCGTCGGGGTCTGGTGATAGTTCTTCCCAAGAAGAAAATTTTGCAGATAGTGAATCGTACAAGAAGTTACTTGCAAATGCTATACATTACGCGATCGAATTATTAAAACAAGATGGTACGATAGCAGACAGTGTTGATGGTGTAATAACGGATGGAGCAATGAAAATAGGCGTCGGTTTCTACAACTGTATAAAAAATACATTAGATGACATTAGATTAGAAGATTAGAACAGAATTAGAACATTAGAAAGATACATTAGCTCGGGTATTTATTGGCCTCGCAGCAACAAACTATCGAGCGCTGGTACAATAAAAGGGATAAGCATCGTCATTTAGCTTGGATATATCAGACGTTAGCATGTAGAAAAATGGAAAATTTTCAAATACACTGCATATTATTTAAAATAATGTTTAAAAAAAAAGAAAAGTGATTTTACACGCAACAGCAACAAATTTTACGAGAAAAAATAAAAGTCTCCATACGGGAATCGAACCTGGAACCTCCCGTTCGGAACTTCGCTCGCTGCCGACTCCGCTAACGCCGCTGTTGGAAATAGCTTAAATTCTACGGTTTATGCGATGACAAAGCGTTACAAATAACGTCAATTTTTGATAAAACTAATGATGCTAGAAAAAATTGTCAGAGAACTTTTTTTATCGCCTTATCGAGTTCTATCAATTTACAAAAATTCGGCTCGATTAGGAGAAATAAAAATTCCAAATTTCAAATCGATTTTTTGAAAAAGTGGCCGGCCATAAACGTCTGAAATTGTACAGGTATACTATACTCATCGTTCTCTTTCATTTGATACCGGTTTCACAAAAATCCAAGAATTTGAGGTCGTGTAGTTCCCTTGTTAGATGCCACCGGCGTACAATGTGTTAGGCTATCCGCGCTCTCGCTTGTCGGCTTGCAGGCGCGCCATTCAAACGCTTAAGAATCCTCTCGCTACGCTCGCTTTGCTATCGTCGACTTTATCGCACGCTTTTCGCTGTTCTTCCGAATTCGTTGCGCTGCTCCTCCGCACGTCGACTGAGAAGACTTCGATGACGATGATTCTCGTAATTTCACGTGTTCTTTCCTCGTGCGAGGAGTCAGCTGTCGGATTCGTTGCTCGTCACTTTCGTCGATTCTCTACGTCGCGCGTCGTGTCGTCGCTCTTGTATGAAACGAAGTTCTTTCTCTGTAGCCTCTTTCTCTCGGAGTTCGTCGCTCGGCCCTTATTCTCGGATTCGTCGTCGTTATCTCATCGGTTATCTCGGAGTAGTCGTATTGCATGAAATATATTGAAAATAATAAATAAAAGTTCGAAATCGCTTTTTCGAGGCCTCGGAAGTCGTTCGATCTCGAACGCAGGTTCCTAATTGTCCGGTTCCGTGCGCGTACTTCTTTTACGGCTCGATTGGAGAGAGAGGAGAGATTTTGTGGCGAGTATCTAAGATACCACGTCACAGTATATAATATATATAATAATATATATAATATATATAATATAATAAAATAGGATGAAAGAAACTTACGGTAATTGTTTAAATAGTTGTCCTTTCGTTCTTTTCTTTTTTTTTCTACAACGAGAAGGGTTAAGTTAATAATGAGCAAATATAATTATCGTAAATTAATATATTTTTCAAATTTCCAATAGCTAATTTGAAACTATTTAGTTAAATAAAAGTGAGTTTTGGAGTTGAGTCCTTATTACAATTACTAATTTACTAATCAGTCTAGTCTGTGAGTCCAGAGGTGACAGACGTGTTTACGTATCTCTCCGTGATTAACTGTTATTGCTCTGTGCGGACTGTGAATTTGTTAAATAGGCGATTTTTCATTAAATATTATTCCTTTTCTCGGGAGAGTGTGTGAGGAGTGCATTGTCTCCTTGTCTTTCGGTTTTTATCGGGAGTAAGTGAGGCTATTGTTACCCGCGTGTTACTCGCCTTGCTCTTAAGTTCAGTGATTTGAAAACGGAGGCTAATTAATACTGAAATTAGCAGTGTAACTGATTGTTAAGTCTTTCGGGTTGCTTTTTAGTAGTGCATCCTTTGGTGAGCTTTTACTTTGAAGAGGTGTGGCTACTGTTCCTCGTTTTACGGCTTGGAAGCCTATCTGTGTATAGGTGTGAGTGTCAGTCTACGGTTTAAATTACCAACACTCTTGAAATCTTACCGTTTGCTTACCTACACACTCAGCGAGGCCACGGTTTAAATCACCTTGGCGTTTAAAGTGGCTCCCGTTTTTGTTTATGTTTTCAAGATCTAACCGACTGTCACTACTTTCGTTTCGCGCGTCGTCTCGTCGCTCGTGGTGTTATTGTAATCAGCTGTGTTTATATTCTGCCTCACGTCATCATGTCAAACTCGTCGAAGAAATGTAGCGGATACGGATCGACGGTCTCGAAGCCGGTGACGTGTGTCTCGTGTGGTGTGTGTTCACATCCAGGCTGCACTTGTTTGGCGCGCTCTGGTCACCCGTGGCACACAGGTGTTCTCTTAAACTGCAAGGACTCGCCGGGCGGTTCTTTGTCCTCATCTGAGCTAATCACCAGCTTTCAGTCGGTTTTGAGGACGGAATTGACGGAGATTACACGTAGGATAGATTTATTTAATAACAAGATTGACGACCTCACTAATTCGGTGGAGGATCTTAAATCGAGAGTTGAATCCCTGGAGGCTGCTACTCCCACTTCGGCTGCTGCAGCTCCGTATGAGAGTGATATGATGAGTGAGTTGTTAGATAGGAAACAAAGGTCTCATAACCTCATGTTTTTTAACTTGGAGGAGTCGTCGGATGCATCATACACGTCGAATTCGGACTTTGTGAGGGTCAAGGAGATCCTTAACCGTTTTAGTGCCAGGGGTTTTTAAAAATCCATGTCGAGTTGTGCCATGAAGCGCGATAGCGCTTCCTTCATTTATTTGCGAATAATGCCGATCGTCGCGATCGCGCTGCTCTCTTTTTTCGTCGAAATATGCCGCGCAGCGCGCTCGCGCTTCTAATTGTTAGGCATTTTTTTATTGTAATAATTTCATCAGTCTTGTACAGTGAGTCGTTCGTGACAGATGTGTTTACATTCGCTCCGCACATTTCACCTCAACTGTCACTTTCAATTTCTTCGGCTATCACTTTATTTCAAGTCTTTTTCGTTTTCCTCAATATGGATAATCGAATCTGCAAGGGGTGCAACACTAAAGTTGCAAAACCAGTGATTTGTGTGTCGTGCGGCATTGCATCGCACCCGGCGTGCATATCTCGTACTGGTCATCCAGTACTGAACGGTCAGTTCCAAGACTGCAAAGCCTCTCCCTCCACGTCTCATACGGACTGGCAAGACGCTGGTTTTTTAGCCAAATTTCGTTCCATTATCAGACAGGAACTCGAAGATATCCTGTCTGAGAGGTTCGAGACATTACGTAGATCGCTTATAGACACCGTTGAAAATTTAAAATTGGAATTTAAATCTGACATAGAGGATCTAAAGGTCAGAGTCAACGCCCTCGAGAGTAGTCACTCCAAACAACCGTCTACCATGCAGGGCTCAACATCGGAAGAGGACATCTTAACCGAAATTACAGATCGGGAACGTTGCTCTCGTAATTTTTTAATTTTCAATTTGGAAGAAGTCACTCCCTCGGCCTCTAGCTCTACCAACGATACTACCATCGACTCGGGTTTGGCTGATGCCCAACGGGTAACGGACATCCTAAGGCAGGTTCACCCACCAGGAGTGCCCTTCGTTAGAGCTATTCGGGTTGGATTAAAAAACAGTGGTCGCCCCAGGCCGTTAAAGGTCATCTGCAGCACGAGGACAGAAGTGGTAACCGTTCTTCGCAATAAAAACAACTACAAGGGTCCTTGCTCCATCTCTGAAGATCGAACTCCGAAGCAGCGCGCTTACCTCCGTGACCTTCGTCTCGAGCTAAACCGTCTACAAGCGGCCGGTGATGTCAACAAAACTATACGTTTTATAAACGGTGTTCCCAGAATCGTGAACTCTATCGGTAACGTGCGCGCCTCCAGAAAAAACTAATTAGTGACCCTTTGGTATATTATCAGAATGTTAGAGGGTTACGATCAAAGCTAAATATCCTTCGGTATGCAGTTGCAGCTGCCTCTGTCGTTTACAATATAATTCTTCTGTCAGAAACTTGGCTCTGTAATGGCATACACAGTTCCGAGCTCGGTCTGGAGGACTATAACATTTACAGATGCGATAGATGCTCGGTATCATGCGACTCTCGGATGGGAGGGGGTGTTTTGGTTGCGGTACATTGCTCTCTACCAAGCCGATTATTGTTGTCGTCTACGTCATGCGTTGAGCAGGTCTTTGTGGAAATTCGACTGCCTTTTAAACGGCTCGTCGTTGGTTGTGTTTACTTACCGCCGGCCAGTGACCCGAGCCTTTATACATACCATTGTACCTCCATCGAAAAACTAATGTTTTCACGTTCGGCTAGTGACGTCTTTCTTATTGCAGGCGATTACAATCTGCCAAATACGATCTGGACAAATGACTCTTCGAATAATTTACAATATCAGTTCACTTCTCCTCGTGTCTTACGTTCTCAATCGTCTATTCTCCACTCATTCTTTAATTTGTTCCATTTCTTTCAGTCCAATACTATTTTTAATTCGTTTGATGGTCTACTTGACCTTGTTTTTTCCTCTTTTAATAATTTAAATGTATCCCTTTCCTCTGATTTCCTTATCCCTCCTGATCCCTATCACCCTCCTTTGCAGTTCTCCATTCCTATTTCTGCTCCTAGTATCTCCGTTAGACCTTGTATCACCGTGAAAAACTTTCAGTTAGGCGACTATTGCTCTATAAATAATTACATCTGCTCTATCGACTAGGATAATGTACTTTCAAATCTATCTATTGATGAGTCTGTCAATATTTTATACCATCATCTAAATTATTCCATCGAGACATTTGTTCCAACTAAGCTTATTCGATCTTCGTCCTATCCGCCCTGGTTTTCGTCCGAGTTGATAAAAAGCATCTATCTCAAAAAGCGTGCTCACAAACAATATAAGGCAAATAACTCGTTTGCTGATTACCTTGCCTTCGCTGGGCTAAGATCGAAATGCAAAGCGTTAGCACAGCATTGCTGGATAAATTATGTCCAACGTGCTGAATCTAATTTACATTCGAATGTTAATTCTTTTTGGAAGTTTACACGTAATCTTAAAAAGCCTAAATCGTATAATACTATTATGACTTGCGATAACCACCCGATGGATAACGATAACGATATAGCGAACGGTTTTGCGGCGTTTTTTAAATCTGTATACTCTCCTGAGTGCGATCGTACCTATTCTTTTAATAGTGATTTTAATGTTAATATTTCCGAACTTCGTATAGATTTAATTGATATTTATAAGTGTATTGATAGTCTAAGCCCACGTTCTCCGACAGGTATTGATGATATCCATCCGTTGCTTATATCCTCATGTAAATTTATTCTCTCTCGTATCCTTTGGGTCATATTTAATAAGTCGCTATCTTCTGGGAAATTTCCTACGGCCTGGAAGTCGTGTTTGGTCATACCGGTATTTAAGAATGGTGACTCGTCGAAGATAGAGAATTATAGACCAATCTGCTTACAAAGCCTCTTCCCAAAAATCTTGGAAAGCATTATTGCCCAGAAGCTCTCTTTCTTAAATAAAAGCGTGATTATTGATAATCAACACGGCTTTTGCATGGGAAAATCCACTAACACCAACCTCTTGCTATATCATCACTACCTGTCGAACTCGCTGGAAAAGAAAATGCAGGTGGACGCGGTTTATACCGATTTCAGTAAAGCGTTTGATACTGTATGTCACTCTATACTTTTCTCTAAACTAAGAGCTCTAGGGATAACCGGCAACTTTCTCTGTTGGCTGTGCGGCTTTATCAGTGGTAGATCACTGACAGTTAAATATAATAACGCCTTTTCATTTACTTTTATTGCCACCTCTGGGGTTCCTCAGGGCTCACACCTGGGACCGTTGCTCTTTAATTTATTTATAAACGATATTCATAAGTGCCTTCTTTACTGTAAGTTTCTACTGTTTGCCGACGACCTTAAGTTATTCCGTGCCATTGAAGAGCCTCTCAGTCCGTTTCTTATTCAGTGCGACCTAAATAACCTACAACTCTGGTGCGTACGTAATAGGTTATCACTTAACACGGCGAAATGTAAAGTTATACGTTTTTCGCGTCGTAAGGAGTTACTGCTCTTTGATTACAACATCAATGGTATGTCACTGAGTTCAGTGGACAGTATTCGGGACCTAGGTGTGACTTTCTCATCCGACCTCTCTTTCGCGAAACATATCAGTAACATCTGTAGTACCGCATACAGGACCTTAGGCTTTATTTGCAGAACATCGAAATACTTTAACAATATCTGGACGCTGAGGTTACTGTACTGCTCGCTTGTTCGCTCACACTTGGAGTACTGTGCCATTGTTTGGTCACCTTACCAATCCTACCTAATTAAAGAACTGGAGGGGGTGCAGCATAAGTTTGCCCGATGGACGTCGTTTAAATTTAACTCTCCTATGTCTTATTGTGACCACGATTACACACCGATACTGTCGCGACTCAATCTTATGTCTCTTGAGCGGCGCAGAAAGATGCAAGATCTCGTGTTTACAAACAAAATCTTTAATAATTCGATCCAATGCATGGAATTAGTATCCTGCTTTGGCCTTGCCGTCTCTAATATTTCGCTTCGGCATCGTCCTCTCTTGCAAATTGAGCATCATAGGACTCTGTATGGGCAATGTAACTGTCTTAATCGTATCTTTATGAATGTAAATAGTGTAGCTAAATTACTAAACTTTTTCTGTTCTAGTTCTCAATTTAGGCTTAAGTTATTTGCGTTTGTAAACTCTCACAACGACTGCTTGTAAATATTTGTTCCGACTTGATGTACTAAAGGGTCTCGTGCCCGTTTGTTAATAATAAATTACAAAATCAGTTGCTTCAGAATCGTTATACTGACCACTCCAAAGTTTGGGAAATATTTGTGTTTAACGTTTTTCTTACGTGATAACATTTTATAATACAGGTTTTGGTCTTCCAATTGCAGAGGTAATATATACATTAGTCTGTTTTAATTAACACGTTCTTCAGATCGTCACATGAACGTGGGTGAAGGGTATACTTCCGTGGAGCGGTAGCCAAAATATAGACAACAAATGTGTTAATTTTTTATTTATTATTTGTGTATCCCTTGTAGGGCAATGAATACCAAAAAGAAAATAACGATGTCACGTTCGAGATCTAATTCAACTTCTGATTCTGACGATAGTAGTAGAATCGTTCCAGTCTCAAAAAGGAAGAGACTATACACTTTTGATACGTCTAGTAGCGAAGATAGTATTCCGTGCAATTTTATCAGTTCTGCGACATGTGAAAGTGTTTCTACGGATGGTATAAATGAACAAGAGAATTCAATTAGCTTTACTGAAGATATTGGGCTACAATCACCGCTAACTAACGAATCTAAACCTATCGATTATTTTAATCTGTTTATCGATTCGTCTTTGTTGACAATAATGGTTTGCGAAACAAATAAGTACGCCGAAGGACTAATAAAATCACTTGACATCACACGCGGATCTCGAATGAAGCAGTGGAAACCAGTTACTTAACTCGAAATGAAGGCGTTTTTGGCAGTTTTGTTAGAAATGGGAATAACGAAGCGACCAACAATGTTTTCTTATTGGGCCGAAAATTCAAGGAGCATACCCTGGTTTTCAAAGATGTTTTCGCGGAATAGATTTCAGCTTATTCTTCAATGTTTTCACTTAGTTGATAATAAAGAATGTTTCCCACCAGGTCATGAAAAGTACGACCCATGTATAAAATTTATGCCAATAGTTGAACATGCGAATAGGGTATTTAAATTGTACTACAAACCGCATAAAGAATTATCTATCGACGAATCTTTAGTAGGAACTTTATGTCATTCGAGCATCATGCAATATATGCCGAATAAAAAACACCACCGGTGGGGCATCAAATTTTGGATGCTTTGCGACGCAGTATCCAAATATTGTTTAAGTTTTTACTGTTACAAGGGGGCTAAAGGAAAAACTGATATTACTAAGTCACGAGAACATGGACTTGGATATGAAGTCGTTATAAATTTATTGGAGCAAAGCCAATATTTAAATAAAGGGCATCATGTATTTGTCGATAATTATTTTAGTAGTATCGCTTTGGCCAAATATTTGTATTGCAAAAATACATATTTAACGGGAACAATTAGAACTAATAGAAAAGGCGTACCTAATGATATAAAAACAACTAAGCCTAATGAAGCAAAATATGTTCGAGATGGTGAAGTACTTTTGTGTGGCTACCGCGAAAATAAGTTTGTAAATAAAACGGTATTGTTAATTTCGGCGTATGCTTCTGATGATAATACCATTGTAATCAAAAAACGAAATGGAAATGAACGAAGTAAAGTAAAACCGTGCATCGTTGATTGTTATAATCGTTATATGGGGGGAGTCGACGAATCAGACAAAATGTTGTACGTCTATTTGGATGAACGCCGAACAGTAAAATATTGGAAGAAAGTTACGTTTAACATTATGGCCCGTATGGTATTAAATGCATATCTACTTTATAAGGAAGTTAGCAAAAAGAAACAGATGACTCGATTGGAATTTACATCAAGCATCATTTCGGAAATAGAGCATGAATGGATGCAAGTAAAAAAATCACAAATAATAAGTTATAATGCGGGAACATTTGGCTTAGAGAAACTACCAGGCAGAAATTTACGACAGTGCGTAGTTTGTAGTAATGAATCTACTGGTATAAAACGATCGAATTTAATTTGTGTACAATGTAAAAAAGGGCTACATTCATTATGTTTTCATAAACATGTCTGTTTTAAAAATAATAATCATTAGAAATTTTGTTTAATATCTACTATAAATAAAATATTACATTATGTTTTTTTTAAATATTGTAATGAAATAAAATAATAAAATAAACCTTGGGACTCAATGTGTTACAGAAAGACAGCTAATTATGCAGGTTGTTTACGATTATTTGAAAGAAAATTTGTAATTACGAGAGGAAACTCTCGCCAGACTCGCGACGAGATACATGCTGAATCGAGCGCGTTGCGAATTGACGATCGTAACAAAAAATAGCGACACGCTTCACCACAGTACGCGAACAGCGCGATCGCGCTGCGTGGCACTAAAACGGTTAATATTATGAATCCGTCTGTTGGTGAGGAGTTCAAGTGTCAGCGCTTGGGTCGCAAATCTTCAGGGAATAGTCACCCAATTTGCGTGACTTTCCGTTCGTCTTACACACCTGTGGAAGTCCTCAAGGGCAAGTCTAATTACCATGGCTCGGTTAAGGTTGCGCGTGATCGGACTCCTCTGGAGAGGGCTCACTTAAACAATCTTCGTAATAAATTGTCATCTTTGAATGATCCCTTGAAGACAATTAGATACATCAATGGTGTTCCGCGGATTGTGGACGTGCCTCCAGCGAAATCAAAAAACTAAACTATTTGCCGTCAGTGTATTTTCAAAATGTCCGGGGGTTGCGTACGAAGATCGAAGATTTGAATCTTGCAGTTGCCTCTTCTTTTCTACGATATGATGTGATTATCCTTGTGGAGACGTGGCTCAATGATGAATTCCTGGATGCTGAGTTGGGCCTTGCTGGTTATACAATCTACCGTAAGGACAGGAGTGTTCTCACCAGCGAATTTTCAAGAGGCGGTGGAGTGCTGATTGCAGTACGTGAGAAGTGGTCTAGCTTCTTTATTCCTCCACGGAAAGAGGACATTGAGCACCTGTTTGTTGCTGTGAAATTTGGCTCGGCCTCCTACATTTTTGGTGCGGCCTATCTTCCTCCATCGTGTCCAGCCGAGGTCTATACTTCGCACTTCAACTGCGCATTGGCTATCATGGAATCTCATCGCAATTTTCAACCATTTCTCGTAGGCGATTTCAACCTTCCATGCATTAAGTGGGGAGCATCGCAAGGGAGTGCGGATCATTTTGCGATCCAGGGTGGAGCCTCTCTTAACCTTTCTCTGTGTGGTAATCCACGCTTGTAAGCCGGCTACCGGTTATCTTTGGAAGCGGAAGGAAGGTGGTGTTTGAGGTATAGATCAGATTTTTCTTGAGTATAAGTATGACTTTTATTAAATAACTGGTTATAGGTGAGGCACAAGTAACCCTCCTAACTCTTTGATCGCTCGAGATGTTCTGTCTGTTCGTTTCCTTATTTCTGTGCGTTCCGCTCCTTAGCGTTCGGTGCTAAGAAGGGAGAATCGCTGAATTGCATCTTAGGCTCGGGACTCGCGATGTCCCGGCGCTTAGGTGATGCAATGCTTACACATTACTTTTGGGTCGCCTCTTCGGAAAGGCGGCCTTGAATATGATACTACTGTGTCGCTTAGGCGACTCGCGGGTACAACATCTGGCTGCGGATTCTTTGGCTGAATTTCTTGGAGGCTCTGGTCTTTGCCAGCTAAACTCTGCCCTTAACTCTTATGGTCACACCTTGGATTTGCGTTTTGGAGTGGAGGAGAATATCATCGTGGAAGTTGCTGAGGATCCATTGTTGGATTGTGATCTTCAACATCCGGCTATTATTGCGTTCTTGTGCCTGCCGATCACTGACTTCCTTGCGCCTGCTCCGAATTGGGTTTACGACTTTAAACGTGGTGACTACGTATCGATTCGCGACTCCTTGGGTGCTATAAATTGGGACCATGATTTTTCTTTGAGCAGTATTGATGAAATGGTTGATTTACTATACTATCATGTTAATTGTGCGATCTCTCAGTTTATACCTTGCCGCCCCGCGAGATCTGCTCGATTTCCTAGGTGGTTTTCCTCTTCGCTCATTAGACTAATCGGGTTGAAGAAATTGGCGCATAGAGATTATAAACGCTCGGGAGACTACGCGGATTACTTGCAGTTCTCCGGCTTAAGGCAGCGCTGCAAGCTATTGGCGAGGGAAGTTTATCGTAGCTTCGTTGACTCAGTTGAGGCCTCCATGTCATCGTCTGCGAACACTAAGCCCTTCTGGAATTTTGTTAATGCTAAGCGCAATGTTACGGGAATGCCAAAAACTATGTCGTACAATGATGCTACTGCCGAAACCGGTCCCGCCATTGCTTCTCTTTTTGCCTCTCATTTTGCTTCGGTATACTCGAAACATGACGGTCAGGGATTTAATAGCCCTACGGAAAATTGTTTGGATCATAGCTCTGTTGATTGCTCCGATATCTCTGTAGATATTTCTACTGTATTTGAGAAGTTGCATTCACTTAAAGTGAACACCGGTCCCGGTTTCGACGGAGTGTCGCCGCTGTTTGTGAAGCAATGCGATTTTATATTGTCTCGCCCATTGTGGCTTATTTTTAATCGCTCCTTGTCCTTGGGAGTCTTCCCGGTGGCATGGAAAACTAGCTGCGTAACACCTATCTTTAAGGCTGGTAATAGGTCTTGCGTGTCCAACTACAGGCCAGTGTGTAGTATTAGTGTATTTCCGAAGATTTTTGAATCTGTAGTTTGCGATATTCTTAAGCCTAGTTTTAGTAATGTTATTATCCCGCAGCAGCATGGCTTTATGTCGGGTCGATCCACGACCACTAACCTGGCGACGTTCTTCTGTTATGCGTCCAGCGCTCTTGATAACCATGCCCAGGTCGATACAATTTATACTGACTTTAGAAAGGCGTTTGATACTGTAAACCATGAGATATTACTTAGTAAAATACATAAGTTTGGCTTTGGTGAGAAATTTGTGTTATGGCTGCGTAGCTATCTATGTAATAGGTTCCAATCTGTACGAGTGTCTGGCTTCTTTTCGGAAGTATTTTTAGTCGAATCAGGCGTGCCGCAGGGCTCTCATTTGGGTCCCTTACTTTTCAATCTTTTCATTAACGACCTGGCTTATGTTTTCAATGTTGCGCATTTCACTCTCTTTGCAGACGACCTTAGGATATACAAAACTATTGCGAACCGGAATGAAGCCGAAGTTTTACAAGCTGACTTAGATAATTTTTCGCACTGGTGCAATGAGAATAAACTGAGCCTCAATCTCTCGAAGTGTTGTGTGCTAAGGCTTACGCGTTCTCGCACTCCATTCACCTTTCCGTATTCTCTGCTGCAGACTCCATTGGGGACTGTCAGCGAGGTCAGAGTCTTAGGACTCCAAATTCTCTTATGACTCCAAATTGCATTGTTCCATTCATGTTCCATTCAGTTCGTTGTTGACATTCGTAGAAGACAGACGTGTATTTACTTTGCTCCGCTCTCGCTGTCAAATCGTGGCGGTTAACCGATTTTTCGAATTTTCAAGACCAGTATTTCTCTGTTTCTCCCTTTTATCTCTCTTTAATCGCATCTCATTTTGTGAAAGATGGATAAATTATGCTGTGGCTGTGGTTCTCGGGTGGTGAAGCCTATTTCGTGCACTTCGTGTGACATTATCTCTCACCCTGCTTGTATGCATCGCACGGGCCATCCGTTTAATAACGGCATGTTTACGGACTGCAAGGGGAAGATCTCTCAGGAAAATGTGCAGGAGAGGTCTCTTTCATCTAAAATTCAGGCGATGATTCGTGATGAATTTGATAAATTCAAGAATGATATCGTAGCCATGTACAAGGAGGAAGTAGAGGTTATTCGAGCAAGTGCCGATGAGCTGGCGAAGCGTGTGGCGGTTGTGGAGGAGAAAATGGAGAGGTCTGGTCTGTCTTACAACATCGCTGAGAAATCCAAAATGGAGGAGGAGATGGTTTCGGAGCTTTTGGAAAAGGGAAAGAAGGGCTTCGAATATTATTCTCTTCAACCTGGAGGATGTACAGGACACTCCTTCTACATCTGCGTCATCCTCTCGGGCGACCTACGTGAGGGACGAGGACGTGGCCAGGAATATATTAGAGGTCATCAATCCTGGAGTAAATATTAATAGCTGTAGGAGAATTGGTAGAAAGAAGCCTGGCTTTGATCGTCCACTTCGAGTGACTCTCTCATCTAAACAGGAAGTGATCTCTATTTTGAAGGTGAAATCTAGATACTTGGGCCCTGTGAAAATTTCGCATGATCGCACGGATAGGCAGCGCGCGCATCTAGATAGCTTAAGACGGGAACTGAAATCTTTAATGGATAATGGTGTTACAAATAAGACGATTAGATATATTAATGGTGCTCCGAAGATTGTGGACACGAATGTTGCGGGGAATAGACAAAAAAATTAATAAGGAACCCTTTGATATATTACCAAAATGTGCGTGGATTAAGGACTAAATTGCCGGAATTAAGATGTGCGTTATCGTGTTTGTCGTCTGTATAAGATGTTATTATTTTGGTTGAAACTTGGCTGCACAGCTTTATTTTAAATGTAGAACTTGGCTTAGCGGACTTTAATGTATATAGAAGAGATCGGATGTCGGATGGTAGTGATAGGAAAAGAGGAGGTGGGGTTCTTATAGCTGTAAGTAAACACATTGACAGTAGGCTGATATGTACTTCTATACAGAGCGTCGAACAGCTGTTCGTTAAAATAAACATGGGATTTAAATCTATTATTATTGGAGCTGCCTACCTGCCTCCCAATACGGATGCCTCTGTGTATGAGTTACATTGTATGTCAGTTGAGGATGTGTTTGTCGCGAACGCAGGATCGGACATAGTGTTAGTAGGAGACTACAACCTCACACACACACGGTTATTTAAATGTGACGATGGCTTCCTAACACATGCACCGGTGGATCGCTGCCCGGTGTCAAGACAAGCGGATATTGTTTGTAGATATTTTAATATCCTTAATCTGCGTCAGCTGAATTCTTGCGACAGCTCAGATTATTTACTCGATCTTGTATTTTCTTCTATTAGTGATGTAGGTATCTTGTATTCCTCTGATGCGATTCTCTTACCGGATAAATATCACCCCCCACTTGAGATTACTATTCCTGTTCATCTATCCCGCAATCCTCCCTCGTCGCATATTATTAGCAAAGATTTCATTAAGGCTGATTACATTAGTATAAATGATTATCTTTTCTCGGTGGATTGGGAGGGAATGGTTAAATCTTTATCAGTCGATGAATCGGTCGAAGTTATGTATCAGCATCTTAATTTTGCTATTGAGTAATTTGTTCCTACGAGATTTATACCTCAGTCGAATTATCCTTGTTGGTTCTCGCGAGAGCTTATCAAGCTTATTAGGGAAAAGAAATTGCGATACAAGCGTTATAAACGAACGAACACTATTGAGGACTATCTAAATTTTTCGGAGGTCAGATCTAGATGTAAGAACGTTGCGAAAAAATGTTGGGAGCGGTATGTCTGCAAGATGGAAGAATGTATTGCGAGGGATCCTAGGGTATTCTGGAGATTTACAAATTCGATGAGAAGATCAAGAAGCTCTGCCTCCGCGTTTATATATAAGGGTGATATATTGAGAGATAATCATGCTATTGCAAACTCGTTTGCAGAAATATTTGAATCGGTTTACTCCAAACATAGTGTGACGACTCCTGAAGGTGATAAATCATCGTGTATTACAGATATCTCTGGTCTCTCCTTTAGCCTGGGTGAGATCTTCGAATGTATCAATGGCCTTAGGGAGAACAGTAGCTCTGGACATGATGGTATTCCGCCGCTGTTCTTGAAATCGTGTAGATTTGTTATGTCTAGGGCTCTTTGGCTAATTTTTAACAAATCTGTCATGAATGGCACTTTTCCGAAGCTGTGGAAAACGTGTATGGTCACGCCGATACCAAAGAGTGGGGAGACCTCTGTATTGGAGAATTATAGACCCATCTGTATACAGAGCACCATACCTAAGATACTGGAAGAGTTAGTGAGCAGAAAGTTATCCTTTATTTTCAAGAATGTTATAATTAATCAACAGCATGGGTTTATGGCTGGTAGATCCACTCTTACCAATCTGGTTGTGTACCATCATTATCTTGTCAGTTGTGTTGAAAAAGGATATCAGGTTGATACAATTTATACGGATTTTAGCAAGGCTTTTGATACTATCAACCATTTGCTACTAGTGAGAAAACTTGAATCCTTTGGTATACAGGGTGTCCCACGGTTCGATGTCAGACGAAGAATGGCATGTGCGACTGATTTTTCTGAGTCGAAAGGAGTCATAAAAAGTAACATATGCCAGGTTAGTTTTCGAGCTATTAATTAATAACGATTTGCCAATCATGAAGCGGGGAAGCGGTAGATGTACTCTAGCCAAGCTATGATTGGACCGCGGGCGATAGAGAAAGAGAGAGAGAGCGAGAGTGAGAGAAAGAATGAAGGGCCCGGTGGTCCGTCAACGTAAGATAGCGCCGTAGAAGAAAGCTAGGGCGAGAGACAGAGTGAGCGAGAGAGAGAGAGAGAGGGTCGGCGCGAGCCGCCAGCTTAAGATAGTCTCGTAGCACTGACTCTCTCTCTCTCTCTCTCTCTCGCCCTAGCTTTCTTCTACGGCGTTATCTTACGTTGACGGACCACCAGGCCTCTCATTCTTTCTCTCACTCTCGCTCTCGCTTTTTCTCTATCGCTCGCCGGTCCAATCATAGCTTGGCTAGAGTTTTGGTATGGCGGCGAGAGTACACCTACCGCTTCCGCGCTTCACGATTGGCAGATCGTTATTAATTAATAGCTCGAAAACTAACCTGGCATATGTTACTTTTTATGACTCCTTTCGACTCAGAAAAATCAGTCGCACATGCCATTCTTTGTCTGACATCGAACCGTGGGACACCCTGTATATAGTTGCCTTCTGTCATGGTTAACCCGGCGTTCGTCGCTACCGGGTACAAAATACCACAGAGGTATATGGATCTGGATCTGGTATTTGGATCTGTTTATATTTTGTGCCTTAAATATTAATAAATACGTGATTTATTAAAAATATGACGTTTTAGTTGTCGCTCATACTTTAAACAAACAAAATAAAATAACAAAATTCAATATAATTACCCCTTTATTTAAATAGTAGGCTAAGAAAAATGTGTTTTTTTTTACCCGGTAGCGACCGTTTGTGTTCGTATTTGCCTAGCGACGAGCGCCGGGTTAACCTCGTTTGTGGCGGATAGAACCCAGATTGTTAATTTTCATGGTACGCGTTCCAGAGAAATTAAGGCAACGCACAGTGGTCTCAAATAGCCAAAACGTGGGCAAAACCCAAAAAATGAATTCTTCGTTAGGAGAATTTTAATTATTAGGTTGGTTACTTTGATAATTTATTTATAAAAAGCAAAAAAAAAGAAAGTTTAACGATTTACACCAGAGATGTGAACATAGCTCAAACATCGCCTTCGCTTGTCACGTTGTTTTTGTGCATGTAAGTAGAATTTCAAACGGAAAGGTATAAAGCAAATAACTTTTATAAAACTTAATTAATTCTAATTCTGTAAAATGGATACTATTCCTGGAAGTGAGTATCATGTTTAGTAGTACTAGCATATTTAAAATAGAAAAAAGTTTTTATTAATGTTTCGACCGATACTGTTAATCAAAGATAAAAATATTTGTTTGGCGTTCGTTCAGGTCGTGTTTGGAAAAAGTGGTTAATATAAACTTTTAATTATTGGAAAAATGAAGTAAAATAACATACGAATTTATGTAGATGGATGTACTACAGTTAAAAGTGGATTATTTTACCATCCAACGTTTCGGCCATATGTTCATGGCCCTCTTCAAAGGAGCAAAAACAAATACGTTTAATCAGTAATACATCATCCTTAATCAAATTCTGAAATTCAAAGAAAGGACGATGTAAAAATTGATTAAAACAAATTAATAAAACATATACAGTACTGGTGAAATGTAAGTTATTAGACTACTTACATGATATTCTGATAGAGGAAGGGCTTTTCTTTAAAAAATATATATTAATCTACATGTTGAAGTGCGAAGTTATAAACCTTGGAAATTAATGTGAAATCACTTGGCTGAATATGTAATAAAAGCCATTATAAATGTGAACTCCGTGATGTTCTCACTAAGAGGTATGGTGCACGAGTGAGGAAGGTTATTAGGCGAATGATCAGTTTTTTTCCTTGTATACATATTTTTGAAAAGTCCGTGAGGTGGTGGATAGAAACGATTAAGCACTCCCGCAGCACTCAACCGTGCTGGAGAGGGGGTAAGAATCTACATTGGATGCTAGTGTGGCTACGTTGGCCAATCATGAGCATGAAACTTTGTCGTAATGAAACTAAGCTAAGCGCCAACATTTGAACGTATTTGCGTTCCAAGATAAAATAAAACCATACAGAAAATTAATGTGAAATGAAATTTAAATACGAGGTATCATAAGAAACCTACGATTCAAACGAACAGTTTGATGATGTTGGTAAAATAATCATTTACCTCATTATTCTCTGTACGAGTGTTTACGGTGTTATTTAATAATATATGGAACGTTTCTGCTATTCTTTATGAATTCTTTAAATTTCTAGTAGAGTTAGAACATAACGTGGAGAAATTACGAACTGATATCAGAAAAAAAAAGAAGCAAGAACATTTTGTGAAAGATAGTTGGCAATTTAAAGAATTCATCGACGGAGTATCCTTACCTGATAATCACTACTTGATATCTCTGGATGTCACTGCGCTCTTCACAAACATCCCTATAAAATTAGTAATAGCGGCTATTAAGAAGAACTGGGACAAAATTAAAATCCATACAAAAATTTCACAAACCTCTTTCATAGATGCTATTAAATTTGTTATGGATGCCACCACTTTCACGTTCAATAACATAACCTATAAACAGATTTTTGGCAGCCCTATGGGCTCTCCATTATCACCAGTACTCTCAGAACTTGTCATGGAACAATTACAAGATTTTTGTTTAAATAAGTTACCTTTTAACCTCCCGTTCTTTAAAAGATATGTCGATGACATCATAACGGCTATTCCTAGGGGCACGCTTGACATTATTCTCACAGTTTTTAATTCCTACAACCAGAGGCTACAATTCACTTTTGAGGAAGAAATCGACAATAAAATCAGTTTTTTAGACATTTTACTTACCCGTATCGACAATAAAATAATTTGTAACTGATTCCATAAAAAAACGTGGTCGGGTAGATACTTGAACTTTCATTCGGTACACCCTACCACGAACAAAATAGCATTAATAAAAGGTCTGGTGGATAGAGCGGTAAAATTATCTGATATTACCTACCGAACTGACAACTTAAAATTAATCAAAGACACCTTATTGAACAATAGTTATCCGGTTAACTTCATTGACAATATCATCAAACAGAGGATACATGAATTATACCATCCCGTAGAATGTAAAATCAAAAGGCTTCAGAAACGTGAGAGTATGGGTGAACGCTCATGGTTAAACATGGGTGTCATACCGTACGTTCCGGGTCTCAGCCAAAGTATTTGTCACATTTTTAGACAATATGATTACCATATTACACACAACTCGCATTACAGTCTAAGAACAATATTTAAATCTACTAAAGACAAACCTAATATTGACAAAACACCGAATGTTGTATACAAATTCAATTGCAACAATTGTCAAAAATGCTATGTGGGTGAAACTGGCCAATACCTGTCGAGTCGTATAAACCAACATAAACTAAGTATAACACATCCACATAACCATCACACGGATGTTGTCAATCATTTTATGAACACTGGCCATACATTTGATCTTAACAACATAAATATTCTCCATCACGAAAGTGATACAAGAAAAAGGAGAATAGCAGAAACGTTCCATATATTATTAAATAACACCGTAAACACTCGTACAGAGAATAATGAGGTAAATTATTATTTTACCAACATCATCAAACTGTTCGTTTGAATCGTAGGTTTCTTATGATACCTCGTATTTAAATTTCATTTCACATTAATTTTCTGTATGGTTTTATTTTATCTTGGAACGCAAATACGTTCAAATGTTGGCGCTTAGCTTAGTTTCATTACAACAAAGTTTCATGCTCATGATTGGCCAACGTAGCCACACTAGCATCCAATGTAGATTCTTACCCCCTCTCCAGCACGGTTGAGTGCTGCGGGAGGTTTCAAAATATTAAAATCACCGGTACGCTTAATCGTTTCTATCCACCACCTCACGGACTTTTCAAAAATATGTATACAAGGAAAAAAACTGATCATTCGCCTAATAACCTTCCTCACTCGTGCACCATACCTCTTAGTGAGAACATCACGGAGTTCACATTTATAATGGCTTTTATTACATATTCAGCCAAGTGATTTCACATTAATTTCCAAGGTTTATAACTTCGCACTTCAACATGTAGATTAATATATATTTTTTAAAGAAAAGCCCTTCCTCTATCAGAATATCATGTAAGTAGTCTAATTTATCAAAAATAACTTACATTTCACCAGTACTGTATACGTTTTATTAATTTGTTTTAATCAATTTTTACATCGTCCTTTCTTTGAATTTCAGAATTTGATTAAGGATGATGTATTACTGATTAAACGTATTTGTTTTTGCTCCTTTGAAGAGGGCCATGAACATATGGCCGGAACGTTGGATGGTAAAATAATCCACTTTTAACTGTAGTACATCCATCTACATAAATTCGTATGTTATTTTACTTCATTTTTCCAATAATTAAAAGTTTATATTAACCACTTTTTCCAAACACGACCTGAACGAACGCCAAACAAATATTTTTATCTTTGATATTTAAAATAGATAACGGTTACGTCTTGCAACTGTAAAATTTAGTATAAGAAATGAAAGTTAAAACTTTATGTAAAAATATTAAAGATTTAGGTTAAAAGTTGTATATTCCACAATATCACGTCAAAATTTTTGTGCAGGCTTCTAGTTTATACTTTTATCTTACAGTATCTGTCAAATTTAGCTGCTACTTGGTGCTACTTTGTCTGCGTGGCCGATTTGTATAATGCAGAGTTATCATACTATTAGCTGTCGGCGCGTTTTATTGAAGACTGAATGGTTGGGACAAATGTTTCGAGTAAAAATTATATGATTTTGCAAGGATCATGATTAAGATACATCTCTTATTCAATTGTAGTTATTAAATTAGAAAATTACAATTACATAGTCATAATTAACTATTGATAAATCTAGTTTAAAATAAGTACAAAGTCTCTATAAGCAATTAGTTTTCATCAATTTTATCTGATTTTGAATATTCGTCTGATATCACGTTCATTACGGAAAATTCTACTATTTGCATCGTTTTATTCGCCTATAAATCGTAAAAAGATATCCTCCATAATTTTTCCTTGAGAACATTTTCTTGAGAAAACTTTACGGAATCTTTTGATATATTTGTTTAACGATTCTGAAAATCTTTAAATATTTGTCAAATTAATAGTATCGCAGAAGATATATCTGCTCCATGTATCAGTAATTTATGTACTGAAGTGGGCATATAGTATCACGGATACATTTCAATGTGTAATCTTGCAGTATTTATTGTATATTCTTAAAATTTTATGCAATCGTTCGAAATAGTTTGCAATATAACGTAAAGGCGTTTAATTATTGTTTCGCTAACTCCTGTAATACTTATTTTTGGTAATTTCATTTATTTCCAGGAATTTGTGATAATGAAATTCATTTTACAAGGAAACATGTTTTTCTCATAATTAAGAAGCATTTAAATGATAACTTGAATGTCATAGTTGAACACTTAAAAAATCGAGTGTTGGAACAGAATGGATGTACCATTGATGTAACCCATGAAATGAAATCGACATTGTCCAAACTATTTAACTCTATGAGGACCAAGTGGCAAAATGTACATAGGATAGAATCCAAATTTTTTATAAAATTTGCTGATTGGCTCAACAGTCCTATAACTTTCCGCATATCTGTAGCCACTAGACGTATGGGATCTGGTGGTCGTCCTTCTGCAGAATTCGAAACATCGAGTGACAGAACAAAGAGGAGGAGAACACAAGATATTCGTTCCAATTTCTCAGTGGAAGCATTGTCATATGCTACTCAAATGAACTTTCGAGCATCAAGAAATTTGGCCGCGTCGAAAGTTCTTAAAGATGTAACATCTAATTCATTGAGAGCTAAGGAGTACGTTAAATGTATAGATCATAAGAACGAAACACCACTATCCGATGATGTTGCATTATCGCTTATTATGGAACAAAAACTCTCTAAAAGCCAGTATTTAGGTCTAAGAAAAATAAGTAAGGAAAATAATTGTAATTTGTATCCACCATATAAGATAGTATTAAATTCGAAGCAACAATGTTATCCTCTTGCAGCGGATATTATGATTACTGAGCATAGTGCTGAAGTCAAGTTGCAAGCTCTATTAAATCACACTATCAACCGTATATTATTGTCCCAAAATACTGTTTTAAAAAACTTGTCTCAGGAGAATCTGCGCCATATGACGCTTATTTGCAAGTGGGGATGCGATAGTACTTCTGGACAAAGCGTTTATAAACAGACGTTTATTGATCAGAGCAAATCTGATTCAGACAATTTTTTGACGTCACTTGTTCCGTTGCAGCTTTTATCTATTAACTGCATATCTAATAAAAAAATTATTGTCTGGCAAAATCCAAGGCCTTCATCCCCTCGCTTTTGTAGGCCAATAAGAATTCAATTTTTTCATGAAACTACACAAGCAACAGTGAGCGAAGTATCTTATATGGAAGATCAAATAAAATTATTAGCACCTTTCGAAACAATCATTGATGATTTGAAAATTTCCGTCAGTTATAAACTTTGTTTAACGATGATAGATGGTAAAGTATGCAACGCAGTTGCGCATGTATCGTCTGCACAACGTTGCTTCTTATGTGGAGCGACGTCGAAACAATTTAATGATATCGATATGATCTTAAACAAACCAATTAATAAGGAGCATGCACGTTTCGGATTATCGACGCTGCATGCGTGGATTCGTTTTTTTGAGTGCTGTCTACATCTTTCATACAAGCTCGGCATAAAAAAATGGCAAGCACGCAGTATCGAGGAGAAGAAAATAACCCAAGAGCGTAAAGAGACAATTCAAAAGCGTTTTCGTTCCGAATTGGGGTTAATTGTTGACCGTCCGAAGCCAGAATTTGGAAGTAGCAATGACGGTAACACAGCTCGGCGATTCTTCCAAAACTCCACGGTATCAGCTCTGATAACGGGAGTTGACGAAAAGTTAATTAAACGTTTTTATGTTATACTGCAAGTCGTTTCAAGTGGTCATGAAGTAGATAGTATTAAGTTTCAAGAATATGCAGTAAGTACTGCAAGATTGTTTGTTCAATTGTATCCGTGGTACTGTATGCCCACTTCAGTCCATAAATTACTAATTCATGGAGCAGATATAATAACTTCCGCGATACTACCAATCGGGCAAATGTCTGAAGATGCTCAGGAATCACTAAATAAATATATTAAAAGATTCCGTGAAGATTTCTCGCGAAAATGTTCTCGTGTAAAAACTATGGAGGATGTCTTTCTGCGACTTATGGTGAATACGGATCCATACATATCAAGTCTACGGAAATTGCCACAAAAGAAAATTAGGAGTTTGTCGACAGAAGCTGTTAATTTGTTAGTAGCATTCGAAACAGATAAAAAAAAAAAATGTGAAATAAACGAGACATCAGATGACACTGATGAAAACTAAGAATTGCTTGTATTTGTAATTATTTTAATCTATTTTTATTGATGATCATAAGTTTGTTATCATAAATGTCTAATTTAATAACCGTAATTAAATAACAGATGTGCCCAATTTTTATTCATAAACGCTTTTAAAATCCAACACGAATTCTTGCAAAAATTTAAATCGGCCATTTTGTTTTCGAATTTTTAAAATTCAGATTCATAATTAATGATGCCGAAAATACTAGAATATCATTTTTTGTGGAAATCTTATAATGTTTTCATATGTATGTTGGCCATATTGAATCGGCCATTTTGTTTTCGAAAGTTTTAAATTCAGATTCATATTCAGAAATTCCCAAAATCACAGCACATAAATTTTTGTTAAAATTGAAGCATGCTTTGAGGTTTTGTCCACGTTTCGGCGGTTCGGGACCACTGTGCGTCGCTCTTACCTGAGGACCAGGAGTCAAATAGCTTTTATTCAGTACAAGGCTCTTCGCAACCGTATTAAGATCATTATTGAGGAGGGACGCTCGTTGTTCCTCCTCCAGCACTTTTCTAGCCTCCACTCCCCGGCTACGCTCTGGCGTGACCTTAGACGGTTTAACATAACTCCTACTCCAAAACGTCCTCAGTCACTTCCTCCTAACCTCACTCCTTCTCTTCTTAACTCCTTCTTTCTCTCTGCGCATGCGCAGACTCCTCCTTCTTCTCCAGACTTTCTCTCCACCTCTTCTCCGTATAGTGACGAGAAATTCTATTTCTCGCATGTCACTCCTTCTTCCTTATTTCCTCTTGTAACCTTTCGCTCTTCTATGACTATTCTTCCGGATGGTCTTCCTCCTTCTTTCATTTCACTCTGCACTCCTTCACTTATCACTGTACTTCTCCGTCTATTTAATAGTTCTCTGCTCACTTCAACCTTTTCTCGGCTCTGGAAGCACTCTTACATCACACCCATACCCAAAAAATCTTCTCCCACTGAACCTTCACACCTCCGTCCCATCTCACTCCTTCCTGAACTGTCTAAGGTACTTGAGAGGGTGGTCCTGCGTGACGTTCAAGACTTCCTCCGTAGTCGTGGACTTCAGGACCCCTTCTAACATGGGTTCGTCAAGGGTCGGTCTACCCAAACTGCCTTGCTTACCCTCACCGAAGACGTCAGACGGGCAGTGGATGAACGTAAAATAACCATCCTTGTCTGCTTTGACTTTTCAAAGGCCTTCGATACGGTCGACCACTGCAAGCTGATGGAGAAACTCAAGAGATTGAATTTCTCCATTCCAGTTCTGCAGTGGTTCTTGTCATACCTCTCCGAGAGGTATCAAGCGACAAGGGTGGACGGGAAACTTTCTTCTTGGGAGCATGTTTTCTCCGGGGTGCCACAGGGCTCTGTAATTGGACCGTTTTTATTCTCCTTCTTCCTATGGGACCTCAATGATGTCGTTCACCTCTCCAGGCTCCTTAAGTACGCTGATGATCTCCAGTTGTACCTCCACGTTGCCCTTCATGGGCTTGAGGAGGGAATCTGCGAGATCAATCGCGACATTGCACGCGTGATGGCATGGACGAGGGAAAACGGCCTCGTCTTGAACCCTGTGAAGATACAATGTATGCTTTTAGGATCTTCTCGTGCACTGAATGTTATAGATAGAGATTCCCTACCTCCGCTAAGAGTGGCGGATACGTCTATTCCTTTCTCGGCGGTGTTGAAGTCGCTCGGTGTCCATCTTCAGAGCAATCTGGGGTGGCACGAGCACGTCACGAGCGTGTGTCGGAAAATCTACGCGATGCTTGCCTCGCTTAGTAAAAACCGGCGCACGCTCCCTCTGCCGTTAAAGGTGAGACTCATCCGAAGCCTCGCGTTTCCTCACTTCGACTATTGCTGCCTCGTGCACGTCGACATGCAAGCCGTCGATGAGATCCGGCTGCAACGGGCCTTGAATGCGTGCGTCCGCTTCGTTTTTGACATGCGACGTGATGTTCATATCACGCCGTACTTCGAACGTCTCGGATGGCTGAAGGTCCGTCAAAGGCGGCTGTATTTCCTCGGTGTCTTCATGCTCGGCGTGCATCGAGGCGCCATGCCAGAATCTCTCCAGGCTTTGTTCGAGCGAAGATCGGACTTAGACGTGAGGTCTTCTCCGCGTTCGCGACCGCGTGTAATTTTTAACACACCTCTTCATCGCACTGCAACTCGTTCAAATTCACTCGCGGTGCAGGGCGCAAAATTTTGGAACGTAATTCCTTTACAGATTCGCGAAGCGCGCACTGTCGCGTCGTTCAAGCGTGAGTTGCATCACTCTTTATTGAGTGGTGCAATTTCATCGTGAGGCGACGCGGCACGTGATTGGTTAAATGGCGAAAGTAAGATCCTGAGCGGACCCCCCAGGTGGCGCGCGGCGACGCGCATATCATTCATAATTCATTGTGAGAATGGGTCCTACGTATGCACGTGTACGCGATAGTGAATGCGCCTGCGCGAAGGCGAAACTTTCTATTGGTTCAGTGAGACTATGAATGCTTGTGATAGGCTTCGTGCCGGTGTGCATCTCGGGAGCGTGCGTGGTGTGTTTGTAAACGCGAGTGTGCCTGACTTCACCTTCATCTTACTAATGTATATATTTTTCCTTCCTGTATTTACGTCTAGGTGTCGTCATACTATTGTAATTAATGGAATGAATGTGAGATGTGAATGAGAGAGTGCCTTGGCGATGTGTGATTGTCAAGTTGTGTTTCTATTTTGTATCTCTACAGAGTGTCCAATAAGTATCGGAACGGTCAAATATCTCGGAAACGAAACATTTCTGAATAAAATTTTTCAAACAAAAATTGTAAGGTTTTGAAAGTTCTATTGACTGGCCGTATCAGTTTGACCTTGAGTTGACCCGTCAAGGTCAACATGATTTTTTTAAATGGAACACCCCATTTTTTTTAATGCAGTGTTAGAGCTGATAGTAATACCTTTTCAAAAATGTGATTGATGACCTTTTTTTGGGAAAATTTTCCGAGCTATGAGCTTTCACAGATGTACTGTCAGAAGTCCCGGAACGGCCTGTTTTCTCATAGGAATGACCTTACATAAGAAAAATAACCTCTATAAAAGTAGTTAGACCCAACCCAGACCCTCCCGCAGGAGGCTCACGATGACTCTTTGTCTCTCTTTTTCTTGCTCGCTCATTCTTTCGACAACACTACCTTACGATGGAGGCTCGCGCTAACGTTCTTCATCCGTTCCTTCCTCTTCTCTCTCTCTCTCTCTGTCTTTTTCACTATTTATCATATGATGGGGTAAGGTAGTGTCGTAGAGAGAAACAGAGAGAGTGAGAGAGAAGGGAGAAAGGTAAACACGTTGATCAAGCGTTACCTTCCGACGATTGTTATTGGTTATTGTGGATCACTCCTCCTACTGCTTCGTCTATCACCTAGTTACGAGCTCCAGCGTACCGCCTTCCTCCGCAAATTTTGTTAATTAATAACTCGTTAACTAAGCCGAATTTTGAAAAAGTTCATTAGACTTTTCGACTCAAGTCATACTTGTGCACATGTAGTTGGCCGCTCAGACACTTCAAACCAGACACCCTGTATAGACTTAAAGAACATAAGAAAGAGAGAATACATAAAGTTTGGGAATATATAAAATAAGATATAATAAAGTAAAGTAAAATAAAATATAAAGTATAAAATATAAAAATATAACAAAACAAAATATAACAAGAGCATACCAATAACAAGAAGACCCTGCTGGCTCTCTCAGCAGCAGGGGGGGGGGGTTTAGTAACCCGTGAACTCGGACATTCGAGAGTAAACAAAACAAACCACACTCATAGCACGCACATGCGCGTGCTCACGATCATTCACTCGATACCACTCGCTCTCATTCGTGCAATTCGCCCGCCAGAGGGCTGACGGACGAATCCGGGCCCGAGATCGGACCCGTCGACAGGCGCGCCGCGTAGACGGCCGGAAGCGTAAGCCAGGCAAAAACACAAGCGAGAAACATGTGAGTGAAGTGCGTGGTTACACGATTTACAACGACGAAGACAAGGTGTAATTAGAAAGAAGACGCGCGTGGAGTGATTTCTTAAAAACCTCTACGCTGTGGGAGGACCTCATGGATTCCGGAAGGGAGTTCCAGAAGGTGGATCCTCTCACAGCGAGAGAAGTCGCGTAGCACGCCGTGCGATGATGCGGAACGACCATGTCAAGCACCGAAAGGCGAGAAGAAATATGGGTGCCGCGCTCGACTCGCGCCACAAAACGTTGTCGCAGGACATCCGGCGCCTCACCGTGGAAGATGGAATATAAGGGCGTGCCGAGAAAGTAGAGGCGCCGGTCCTGGACCTTGAGCCAGTTTAATTTGGCGTAATATGGTGTGACATGGTCGTCGCGTCGAAGATCGAAGATGAAGCGGATGCATGCATTCATCGCACGCTGAAGGCGAACCTCCTCGGTAGAATTTATCCCGAGCTGGACGACGGAGCAGTAGTCGAAGTGTGGTAAGACTAGGCATCTGATTAAGAGTATTTTCATAGCTCGAGGGAGAGCGGCGCGGTTCCTCGAGAGAGTGACAAGTATACTATAGACAATTTTACAGATGTGATCGACTTGCACGCTCCAGCTGAGGTTAGGAGTGAGATAGATGCCAAGAGTTTTGATAGTGGAGGCAAAAGGTATGGGAGTGCCAGAGACGGAGAGGGAGAAAGGAAGAGGAGAAGGTAAAAGATTTAGAGAACGAGAAGAACCAAGAAGCATACATTGAGTTTTGCCAGCATTTAAGATAAGGCCGCAGGCTTCTGCCCAGCGAACCACCCTTTCAATATCATCATTAACTTTGAAAGAGGCGCGAATGTACATCTGCAGGTCGTCAGCGTACTTTATCAAGCGGCAAAACTGTATCACTCTGTTCATGTCATGGATGAAAAGTGAGAAAAGGAAAGGACCAAGCACGGAGCCCTGCGGGACACAAGAGAAAATCGGCTCAAAAGATGACAAAGTATCACCGATCCTGACAGCCTGACCACGGTTGGTCCAGACCAGTATGACTAGAACCAGTGGAGAACAGAAGGAGAGAAATTGAACGAGGAAAGTTTAGAGAGAAGAATGGAGTGATCTACGGTATCAAATGCTTTGGAAAAATCAAAGCGGACAAGTATAGTGCAACAGCGCTCATCGACGGCATGGCTCACATCGTCTACAAGGGAGAGGAGTGCAGTTTGCGTCGAATGCCGTTTCCTAAAACCATGTTGGTAGGGGTCCTCTAGACCATGACGAGCGAGATAGGCTTAAACGTCATTGAGGACAACCCGCTCCAATATCTTGGAGAGTTCAGGGAGCACAGAGATCGGCCTGTAGTCAGAGAGCGACTTAGGGGAGGAGGATTTAGGGATGGGTATAACGATGGAATTTTTCCATCGTTGGGGGAAAGTAGAAGATTGGAGGGAGAGGTTAAAGATACTGAAGAGAGGAGGTATGAGAGAGGGTAGACAGAGGGCGAGGCAGCGGGAGTTCAGTCCATCGAACGGTAGGACTGAGGAGGAGGGGAAGGGGAGGGCCGCGAGGAGACTGTCGAGCGTAACGCCCGCGAAGAAGAATTGCGTGTCATCAAATCGCGGAGCCTCCTGCAGGAGAGGAGGTGGAGAGGGGGGGGGAGCAGAAAGGAAAGGAAAAACGAGTTGGAAAGGGAAAGGAAAGGAAACGAAAGGAAAGGGGCGAGCTCGCAATCTGCGCGGGTTAGAACGCGGGCTACCGAGGAGGTACACCACCGAGATGAGGTCATGTCCCGACAAGAAAGGTGCACCGAGCTGAGAGGTGGAGAAGAGATTTTCTACGCTGTCGACGAGACACAGGTCGATCGAGGAGGCGGAAGAGGCCGTCCAATGAGTGGCGCCGAAAGGTACGAGGTAGTAGTTTAACCTGTTAAAAAGCGCACGTAAGTACGACGAGTCAAAGCTTGTGCCACTCATGTCAGCATTCCAGTCCCCCAGGATCAACCTGTGCCGATATTTCGCGGAGAGATCAGCCAGGATGGGCTCGAGGACGGAGAGCGCCGCGTGAGGCCTTCTATAGACAACCCCGACAAGTAATCTCCCCGAGGAGGCCGCCGGATGGCGAATCTCGACGAAGAGGTACTCCGAGAGAGCAGTCGGGAGAACCAGCACGCGCGTCCAGCCACGTTTCGGAGACCGCAATGATGTCAGACGTCATGTTAGAGAAGTGATTAGAGAAAGCTGTGAAATGAGCAGAGAGTGATTCGGCGTTGACGTGACTGGCGCGGATCTTAACGTGCGTAGAAGGGGAGAGAGCGGTCCACGGTTTACTATTTCAATTTATTTTAGCGAGATCGTCAGGTAAGTGGATGGGTACAACCGTGGAACCGTCCTCTTTACGAAGATAAACGCGCCCCGCCCTCACCCACGCGTGCTGGTACCCCCGCTCCCGCGCTACGGCGCGCGCTTGCCGGTATAGCATCCATGTGTTACGCGGGAGGAATTCGCGGAGGTATACTGGCCGCTCATCAAAGGAAGCGGAGATGTCCTTGGCGTTGAAGGTGGCCCTGGCCCGCCTGGCGGCGAGCAGGGAGTCGCGTCGTGTCTTCGTGGTTAGGCGGACGATGACGGTCCGCGGTCGAGCCGACAGAATTTCTTCCGCCGGAACAGGCGCTCCGAGGGCCGTGGCGATGGTTTGGAGCAGCGAGCTGACGTCCTCATTGGGTGATTCAGGGACGCCGGAGATAGTAAGTTCAGGAGGATGCGATGTCACCTCCACGCGTGCCAGGCGGGCCTGGATCTGGGTGAGGTCGCGACGGGTAGCCTCGTCCAGGTTGGTGGGTGATGAGGTAGTCGCGGTACCCGAAGCCTCCAGGGCGGAAATCCTCGCGCTGAGGGCGGAAGAGGTCTCCTCTTGCCCCTCCGCAAGGGACACCAGGCCGACTCGAAGGAGTTCGGAGCTAGTCTCGACCTCTCTTAGACGGGTGGAGAGCGCCCCAAGGTCAGCGGAGATCGAGTCAAGTCGAGCCCCAAAGTCGGTCCGCAACGCAGCGAAACTCTCTGCAGACTCCCTCCAGTGAGCTGTGAGAGTAGTTTCCAGGTTAGTGATAGCCTGGACACAAGTCTTGACCGCCGAAACGACGGACTGTAGCAAGTCCTCAGAAATCCTCGGAGGTGAGGTAAGAGCCGATGCAAACGAGTGCGAAAGTCCCGCGGCTGAGAGAGAAGAGGGCGACAGCGGCGTGAGTGGTATGGGGGCGTCGGCAGATGGCGTCAGCGGCGTTTTCGCGGCTGTCGTCGAGGGTGGCGGCGGCCGGAGGTGGAAGGAGTGGGCCTTCGTCCCCCTTTGCCTCTCGTAACTCGCTCCGATTTTCCTTGCGGCACAGACGGCATTCAACGGCCTCCATAGCTCCAGAAGCTTCGATGGGACGTTGGATGTGATACGGATTGCGATTGGACTAACACGAGCAGGAGTTCAATAGAGACAATCAGCGGCAGCTATCCCACCAATGAGAGGCGCATAGCGAAGATGGATCGGAAAGAGCTGTCACCACGGACCGTCCTTTGAAATCTCAACCGGCCGACGATTTTCTCGGCCGAAAATAGATAGGACGACTGAGATTTAGATGATAATTAATATCACGGAGCGATCGCGAGTAGCTGGCGAACGCGTCACTGTAGGATGCACTCCGCACTTGTCTCAGTTACTCCGAAAAACTTAAGTGTTTGTTGCACCGATATCGCACTTGACTATCCCGAGAGAGAGAGAGAGAGAGAGAGAGAGAGAGAGAGAGCGAGAGAAGGAGAGATAAGGGATAAAAGTAAACACGTTTTGAAGCGTTTCATTCCGATTATTGTTATTGGTTATTGTGGATTGCTCCTCCTGCTGTTTCGTCAGTCACCTAGTTACGAGCTTGAGTAGACCGCCTGCGTCCCGCCTTCTTTCGCTGATTTTTGTTAATTAATAACTCGATAACTAAGCCGAATTTCGAAAAAGTTTATTACACTTTTCGGTTCAAGTCCATACTTGTGCACATGTAGGTGGCCGCTTAGTCACCTGGAACCAGACACCCTGTATACGCATTATTATACTACCGCTTAATGCAATTTTAAAATGATTATTCTCTGTATTAGAACAGCTTTATACTCTCTACGCGTTTATTATAAAGAAAGTTATAAGATCACACGTAAGCGCTGCGCCTTGCGATTATTCGAAGTCGCACCCGTGACCGAATATCCTAGGTAGACAAACACGTAAACACAAGCGTCGACGAGCGAGCATACCGAACGTAATGACTATAGCTTTCTTTGAAAATCATTCGGATTTCATAGGCGTATGCTCGCCTTATTTTCTCTATTTTATATTCCACGACCATCGAAGTTTATATTTCTTAGAATTTAATTATACATAATTTTTTCTATTAATGAAATGACTGTTACTATTAATTATTGATTCTTGGGGAGGACAAACAAAGCCTAAATTATATGACGAAATCTTTCAGGATGACGAGAAATCACCAACTTACACAATTAAAGTAATTCCTCCAAAATGTACTCCACTTGTTCAACCTTGCGATGTCTACTTTATAGACAAGTAAAAAATTTAATCTGATTGAAAATAATAGAGAAATAAACTCCCGTGAGGACTGCATAAAAATACAATCAATAGTGCATCATCAATTATCATCACCAATTTTTAATGAAATGATCCGGTATGCCTGGTACGCTTCCAAGCTCTCTGACGAAAGAAAAATTTTCAGGAATCTAAATGAAGTATGTTTTCTGGTAGAACTTTTAAAAAAGGGTTGTTCATGTGAACAATCTTCCTTCATAAATTGTGCGAGATGTAATAATATTTTTTGTTTTCAATGTTTCTATGACAATTATCATTCAGGATCTTGCATATAAAATTAAAAATTGACAAGGAAAGACGATATTCACGAAATTTTATTAATAGAAAAAATTATGTATGATTAAATTCTTTATATTAGTATGTCATTAACTTTAATTCACAGTTTTTATAATTTTTTAAAGAATTGAAAAAAAAGAAAAAGTTTCCACATGCAGGGATCGAACACGGACCGCCCGCGCCGCAAGCGAGTTCGCTACAACTCGGTCACTTCGGTGTTCTTGGATGGTGTTCAAAGTGACCGGTATACGTCCTACACGTAAAACTTGAAAGCCATTTTTCTCGAAAGTTTATGGCTTGTGCGCGCTCTTACTTTGCAAATCGAATAGTCTAAAGGTATACTACAAACCTGCAAAGTCTCATCCCGAAGTCAATTTCCGAGGCCGTAATGTCCCCTTGTTAATTCCTTAGCTAGAGAAATTTGACAATGGTGTGAACGAAGGGAAATTTGGATTACGGCGTAATATATTCGCTCGAGTGAAAACGTCGAAGCTGACTACGAGTCACGGAGATTGCAGCTGGAAACAGAATTTGAACTTTCGGGAAGAAAGCAAATAGATTTATTTGCTTTGCAGGTTAACAAAAAATGTGTTGAGTATTTGTCATGGCAGCGAGATCCAGACGCTATCGCCATCGACGCTTTCACTTTGGAGTGGAATAAATGGTTCTTCTATGCTTTTCCTCCTTTCTCGGTGATTTTAAAGGTATTGCGAAAAATTAAGAGTGAGGCATCAGAAGGCATAGTAGTGGTACCGTATTGGGAAAATCAACCGTGGTTTCCTTTGTTTTTATCTCTACTAAAAGAGAGAGAGAGAGATACATCCTTTATGTCGTCACCTTACGCTGGTGGCCGGCAAACTATCAGGGAGGCTTTCATCCGAAGAAAAGTTCTAATGGAATCGGTGGATACCTTAATAGCTTCCTTGTCTTCGCTCCATCAGTATGAGTCAGGCTTAAAGAAATGGTGGGATTTTTGCACAAGTAGGGAAATTAATCCGTTTGCCGGCTCCACTAATAACGTATTATCTTTTCTCACAATTGAATTTGAAAATAGTGCTTCTTACAGTTCGCTGAACTGCATCAGATCGGCAATATCATTAAATTTGGAACCAGAGTTAGAGAAAGATGACAAAATACAACGGTTCTTTCGAGGTGTATCAGAATTAAGACCGGCGGTTCCCAGATACGATTCAATTTGGGATCCAAAAATTGTTTTAAATTTTTTGTCGACTTGGTTTCCGAATGAGGACATTAGTCGGAAAAAAATTAACTTTAAAATTGGCAACCTTATTAGCGATAGTTACAGGACAGCGTATGTAAACATTGTCAATTATTGATACGAGGAATATTCATCAAGTAGATGATAACGCGTTAGAAATTAAAATTCCTGATACAATTAAAACATATGGCCAAAATAGAAGACAACCAGTGGAGAGTTAACTTTTTTTAGGCAGGACAAATCTATTTGTGCGGCTGCGACTTTGTTGACATATTGTAACCGTACAAATGTACATACGGTACATACCTTGATGGTAATCTATATTACCGATCACCATCAAGAGAGTATATTATAATTCGATCTAATGATATAAGGAGGTCGCTCTTTGCACTCGGCAATCCCACTCTATCTCCAAAGGGATTAACCCCACTACACCGTTTCGACCGTTTATAAGGGCGTGCACGACGTCGAAACGGCACTTTTCTCTAACTTGTCTTGAATAGTTGAACCGGCAATTATCGGCCTATCTCGCGCAGTATTAAAGTCATTCGGGAATTTGAACTGATCATTCTTCGGCGTTTCCGTCTTAGGTTAGATTGAGACCACGAAACGTGTCTCCTAACCAAATTATTGTATTTTTCTTTAATTTAACTTCAAAACTCAATTGTAAACTCCATATATAAATCACGGTATTACACGCGATCTCAATTGTAAAATCAAGGCATTCTAATATAACAGTTTAACGTATTGTCCGAAAAGCGACAAAGTAAAGTGTTTTATACGATCATTAATTTGAACGTGATCGAAATCAAAATATCTATGTGAAACGTTAGTCGACCGCGAACCTCGTAAACAAGGTCGCCGAACATTATTGAAAAGTCTCCATGTAGAAGAAAATAAATAACATAATTAAATTCATTTCATTATATTTCTTAAACACTTATTATTAATCTTAATGTACAGTCATTTCAATATACAAGAAAAGCATTGGAATTGTGTGTGCTCTGGAACACGTTGCCCGTAATTCCGCAAGGGTTATGCCGACGTCCATCAGTAGTGGCACGCTTTCCAAATTTGAGAGGTGATAGCTACGGAACCCACTCAGTCGCTCACTTTCACATAAGTGCCCGGTGGTGCGTTTTCGCCTGCATCACAGCTCAAATAAGCTATTAAATTAAAAGAAAAGCTCGTAAGTGTAGATCATAGTTGACAAGATATTAAAACATCAATACGTACTGGAAGTAGATTACTTTAGACCCATGTTGCCCGTGATTCCGTAAGGGTCATGCCGACGTTTGTCGATAAGCACCGTCGACTTCCAGTGTTTTAGCTTGAATAATTATAGTGCCGGCGAGATTGAGTCGCCCACTTTAATTACAGGTGTCCGCTCATGATCTTTCGCCCACATATTATTGCAAGTTCTTCTGTTACAATAAACATACTCTTACGAAGCATCTATCTCTTCGTATGAAAGTAAAAGTGTTTACGAAAACAGAAAAACCATAAATACTTACCGAACGTAATATAATTTCTTCTACCTGGATCGAATCATCCGAGCGTTAAATCCGATTACCTTCTAGGAGCGTTATTAGATTGACAATAAGCATAATAGTCACGCGACGGCTACCAAGAGCCTTTTCTTATGTACACGTTTCCGAACAAACGAGAATTTCGAGCGCCGCTATACGTAGCACACCGTATATTCCATTATGTGGTATTATAGGACGGATATAAATTTCTGTACGAAATTCCTGTAGCAGTATTACTAGTACATTTTGCAGAATATATTTTTCTTATTTTTTTATTTAATAAATTCTTTATTGCATATAAAATTTATTTACGTTCACACCTTATCGCATCGTTGTGCCTTTGTTCCGTCCCGAAGCTCGCACCTGACCTTGGGATATTTCTAACTGAGATTTAAATTCCTAAATTAAATACTCACCTCTTAATAGATATATAGATATACTTAAATACGTACCATTTTACAAGGATCCCATTGCTCAATTATTTTCCTTAATCTAAAAATAACACTTAACCACTTTTATTTCTGTCCCACCGAGAAGCAAGAAATAAATACCACCACAATATTTAGAAAGAACTAAAGAACTACATGGATCGGTGGTTAGATAATTTTTTTTCTTTCAAAAGACCGTATAAATCGGTAAGGACGCAAACACTTAGTTGATGGATTAAAACAGTTTTGTATAAAAGTGGGATAAATATAAATACTTTTTCGGCGTACAGTACGCGTCATGCGGCGACATCTGCTGCAAAACGTAAGGGCGCTAGCATAGATTTGATAAGAAAGACTGCGGGATGGCCGAAAGACTCTGAAACATTTGCAAAGTTTTACGATCGTTGCGTGCTTTTAGAAAATGTTTAATTCGCAGAGGCGGTATTAGAGGGTTTAAGTGAAAATTTATCACATTGAAAAGTTATTAAGTTATCGGAATTGTATAATTTCGTTTTTGACTTAAAAAAAAAATAAAAAAAAGTAAAAACAGAAGGTAAAAGGTTGTTTATAATATTTTATTTTAAAATGTTATGTGATTAAGACTGCCGTAACTTGCTTTAAACAGCTACAATTATGATCTCTTCGGAAGAGGCGCTTCATACAATCATGATTGAAATTC
The DNA here is from genome assembly GCA_916049575.1 of Ancistrocerus nigricornis. NCBI lineage: Eukaryota > Metazoa > Arthropoda > Insecta > Hymenoptera > Vespidae > Ancistrocerus > Ancistrocerus nigricornis. The sequence goes on from OU696665.1 coordinate 17,174,954, forward strand.
TCTTACCAGGTAAGTTCGTTTAATCATTAATTATACTCCCGTATATACTCTGATATCCTCACATTAATCTCACTTATAAGTCTTTCATAAGTAAAATTGTTTGAAGCAGAATGTGTAGTTCATGATGTCAACAATGTTTAACCATTAGTCTAAAAAACCAATGAGGAATTTGAAATTTTATATGTTTGATAACGTTAATTTAGCTAACGCCGAATTTTCGCGTCGATACGTTACGCCGACGCTCTGCATTATCGATCTCCGAGGCGTTGATCGATACGTCGATTACAGATGTCTCCATGGTGAGGAAATGATGGTGTTCTTTCCCACGACGGTAGCTACGAGGCGGTGTTCTTAGCGGCGCGCCGCGGCGGTCTCGGTGGACACTCTCTTGACAAGCGTCTTGCTACGATGTTCGGTAGCGCTGTCCTTTTCTCTGTCGTCTCTCCCTCGTAGGTTGTTTCTCGGTGGTATACATGAAACGCGTACGAGTAAAATCAGTTACAAGGTTCGTTAACGGTACGATTTTACTCTGAGAGCGGCGCGTCGAGCGAAGCACTTCTCTTCTTGTGACTTTTTAAACGTCACATTATTGTTAAATAAACATCTTTTATTGAAAATCCCACAGGTAAAAGCTTATGAATCTGTTTAAAGAACGACGAAATCTGTCCGTTTTTAAGGCAATTTCGGACTTTTATTATTATTATATAGAAAATACTATAATTTCAGTATATTTTGTCGTTTCATAATAAAAAGAATAAAATGAGATCGATTTTTTTACAAGCGATCATCGTAGTCGCATCTTCGCGACTACGATGACGTCATTAATACGAGCGAACGGATAGCGGCGCACGCATAGGTAGGTAAGTAAGGAGACCCTGCGTACCTACGCGCTTTCCGTGACGTCATGACACGGAGGGGAACAGAGCGGCGTACGTATGGAGAGGGAATGTAAATAGCGCCTCGCGGGGCGCCATTAATGAAGCTCATTGTACATTACTCGCTAAACTGTGCTCATCCTTAATTTCGGGACGTTGATCGACCTTTTTCTTTGCCAGAACATTAGTTTCACCCGATACATCGGGGCACATTACCACTACATGTTTCTTTCCACACCAAGCACATTTTACCTGTAGTCTGCATCTTGTGAAAATATGCCCGGTCTTCAAACAATTAAAACAACAGTTTTTCTCTTTGGCTACTTTTCTCTTTTCATCGAGCGCCATCTTGCGGGCCTTTTCGCAGTCGACGCTGCTATGTTCCCCTCTGCAGGAAATACAAGACAAATTAGGGCTAACCTGCGTCGTGATCAATCCTGCTGCTGAAGGAATGTCCATCCCCGCCTCTATTCGATTTTTTAATTTTTGTGGTTTTCTATCACTCTCTTCAAATCGAAACCACTTATCGCCATAGATATCCTCTGTTCGTTTTTCATCTCGGATTGTAGGAATTCTATTAGTTGAGTGAGTCGATCCTTTGATACGTCACTGCTTACGATACGTCGTAGCCACGCGCGTAACAATTCCTCGGGCAATGACGATTCTACTAAAGGATATAACATGGCCGCACATTTATCCGTTGCTACGCCTAATATATCGAGAGCGCGTAAATGCGACTCGATTTTATCGTATAAACTTGTAAGCGATGACTTATCATTTTGCTTAGTTGCATTCTGAAGTACCAGTTTTAATAACTCCCGTATATACACTTCAACTAATAGCTCTTCGCGGCCAAAACGTCCTTTTAAGCTAGCTATAACTTTGTCATAATTTTCACACGTCGCACAGTGGGGTATTTGCATCGAAAAGTCGGAAAAAAGTCGATTTTAAAAAGTTTGCAAAAGTTGTAATTTTTCGACAGTTTATGATTCTTAAAAGTATGAGGAACAACATACCCAAGTCCATTTTTCCATTTGTCAACTCATGAAGCACCGACGCGTCGGTGTGAAGCTTTGCACTAATTCGTGGGTCTGCGAGTTAGGAGTCACTGCTTGAATTAAGTACTAACATTTATCCTCCTTGTCTATGCTATTATCTTCGTGTATTTTCTTGAATTGACTCCAGAAGGACAACCATTTTATTTCTTTTTTTTTTTTTTTTAATTTACGTGAGGGGAAACCTTCAAAAGGCCCCCCCGCGCACACCCACGGGCTGGGTGTGAGCGGGGGGAGTGTGGGATTTTTACCCACTAAAACCCCTCACGGTGACCGTCCACCTGCAGTAGGGAGGACCCGGGAACCCGTTTGGACACCACCGGTTCCTCCCCAAAGCAGGCAGGGGGAGTCGAACCCCCTCATCTCGGGGGGAGACTAAACTCCCCCGGCATACCTAAAGAAGGGCGGAGGGTGACGGTCACCCAGACCCTCCGCCGACGCCTCGAGGGCGATTTGCCCTAGGGAGCCGTGCCGGGCCATTAGCCCGTAGCCCGGCACGCTCCCGCTCTTTTTCTGCGGCCTCCTTCTGTGAGATGACACTCTCACAGAAGGAGACCGCCGCCCTCCAAGACCCCTCGCTGCCGACCATGGCGCGAACCATGGCCGGCAGCGAGAGGTCCCCTCCAACTGCGCCGCGCAGGACACGGCGCTCCTCCTCGAACGCACTACACTCCTCAAGAGTGTGTTGCGCCGTGTCCTGCGCAGCGCCACAGTGGTGGCACTGCGTGGTCGGCTCGCGCCCTATCCTCTGCAGGTACTCACCAAAGCAGCCATGCCCGGTGAGCACCTGCGTAAGGCGGTAAGGACAACCATTCTTTAAGGGGGTCTTCCCGTGTGACGGCTGAAATTTTAAGCTTTTTTTAGGAATTTTTTCTGGCGAACTATGAAAAGGTACAATCTTGAAATTTTGACAGTATATTTATTATGGTCTAAACTACAACTGTGAATTTTTTTATGCCGAAGTATTAATAAGTAAAACATAGGGCCGTGGCGGTGGAGATTAGAGCTGTCCTGTTTATCTGAAATAAAAAAATGAAACGGCATTATAATCTGTAAACATGTAATTATCGTCGGAACTACAGGCGTTTAAAAAACTTAAAAATCTAAGTTTTGGCACGGTTTTGAAAAGAAACATACGATTTCTGGCCTTTTTCTGCGACTTTCGAGGCTTGATAACAAAAACTATGACAGATATCAAACTTATTCTAGAACCGAGCAGAATTATAAGTGTACTGAACATAAATTTCGACATAAGAGTGAGATCTGTCCAGTAGTTTTTACTAAATTTTCACCGCCAACTTGAAAAATGTAGTTTCGAGAAAAACGCGTTTGAATTCTTAACAATTTTTTAAACTCGCTGGAGCGTCGCTCGGTACGGTCTATGCGCATTTCGTCGCGATGGTGCGAATAATTATGCGCGTTTGGACCAATTTTGCATCCGAATGTTGTAAATGTTTTTAAGATGGCTTGAAAACCTTCATTTAAAATTAGAACTGCGAGAAAAGTTGCAATTTCTACAATCTTCAGTCCCGAATGTAGGTGTTTGGCGAAAATGTCCAAATAAGGGGGTGTAAAGATTCATTTCCTATCTCCACTACATGAGCAATACTCAGAAGGGTCTCAGGTAGCAGCCTGATCTATTCAAAATCCTAACAGAAGGTACGGTTACGCCGCGCCGAGCGAGCTCGTCGCTTTCTTCGAACATCGTCTCAGTTTTACGTCTATAACTTTTGAACGACTTCGAATTTTGAAATATCCTTTATACCACATATTCTTGACTTGTTATAGAAGCGAGTTATCGAAAAAAATCGATTTTTTTAAATCGGCACACGGGAAGACCCCCTTAATGTCCCCGTTAAATTTCTTTAACTTAATTTTCGGAAGCTTAAATTTACGTTTCGTATCTGCAGTAGCTTGATTCTGTAACTCGTTATGTCTATAACGAATCTTAACGTTACGGTAACGATAGCGACGTCTGCCGTGTGTAACGATAAACGGATAACGACTGTGCGATTCCGTAACTCCAAATAGCGTCGCCTCGACGTTTCCAGAATGCGATAACGAAATGTCTTTATTTAACGTTGTCCTTATGTTTTTAGCTTATCCAGGAAGTGACGTATACGGTAAGAATCACCAGAATTTTAATAACTTCTTATAAGGAACTAGTAATCGTCGAATGGGAAGCGTTATTTACAAATCTTACAGAAAGTGCCTTGCTCATGTTATATTTACTGTTACGCGATTTTTCGAAATTTGAAAAGCAACAATTTATTTTTTGGCCTAAGATCGCGCATGTTCGTCAAGGAAGAAGAAACAACAAGAAGAAGAACAATTTATTTGGTTCGACAATGTCTTCTCAATTGCAGTAAGTAAATACGTTTGCAATGAAAATATTAAATAAAACATCATGCATTTGTTATAGATTAGCACTCAGGCATGTACGATATTGTAATATGACAGGTGGAATTATAATTTATGCATGCGTATTTAGGCCCGATTTTTCTACCTTCCGCTGAATTATATTTGATTTTAGCCCATTGTAAACTTGTACTTTGTATATGTTTCCTTAAGTTCATCACATTTATCAAGTGCGGTTTCAATTTAATTGTAGTAACAAAACCTGTATGGCAGTAGGTGCCAGAAAAAGGCAGGCAAAATCAATCTCTGCGCAATTAGATTTCATGGTGGATTATTTGGTACAGAATCCCCATGTAGCCACAGGGAAATTTACCAGTCTCCATGGTAAATCTGATTTGTCTGTTTCATGGGAGAAGTTAGCAGAAGAATTAAACAAAATGTGGAACGATAGCAGGACAAAAGATGTGAAGTCATGGAAATCTGTAAGTCATTAGTGTTATGTTTTTTATTGAAAAACAGTTGAAACGTGGACCTAATATTTAAATATTTCACGTCAAGATGTTCCTGTACCTATAAACAATATATATGTGAAATATGTTTGTAGACATGGAGAGATAACAAGACACTGGTGTCGCAAAAGGTTGCCAAAATACGCATTAATCAGATTGCAACAGGGAATATTGGTGGACCACCAGTTCAATTAACCGAGCGTGAACAAAAAATTTTAGGTCTCATGGGACACGATTATGTACAGGGAGTTGAGAGTCTGGATGCATTCCCGGAAGAACAGGTAAAATTTTCGTATTGAATACAATCGCAAACACTTTCTTGGTGCGAATATTTCAATAATCATATGTAACAGGTTGTGGTGTGTAGTAGAAAAAATGTGTCAACATTTTAATTTTATTTCGAACGATAATTTCTTTCACATCCTTAAAGTATGTAGATATTTCAACTATAAAGCTGGTAAACCGATCATGATTTGCTGTAATTGTTTCAGCTGAATGCTATGGAACTGCTTGCAGAGGGGGATGAAAGCATATTAGATAACATACCAACCACCCTGACAGTGCGGAGCACCAGCGACATGAGTGGCAGCGCTCATTATACTAGTGTGTAAAATTTTGTTATAAAGCATTCAACAGCTTTCAGGACTGAAATAATTTTAATGTTAGAACAAAGTATATACGGTTTCTTTGTAGATTATGAGATGCTAGACGAAATCTTTGAAGCGACCGATGAAACTGACATTCCAGTGATAGCAGCAAGATTATCAAAAAGACAGAAAACGGCCTTCGCAGCAACAGAGGCTGAAGCAGTCGGACCGAGTGAATCCACAACTCTAAACCTATCACTATGTGCCCCACCATCAGCTATGCCCGGACAATCGTCTAGTCGCCCGAATAGTTCGGGTCGAGCGCAGAGAACCGCGACCGCCACTAATCGTTGTACGTATGGTTTTAGTCATTCGTTTGATTGCCGCAAGGTACAAAAACGTGTGTACAATTTTTGTTATACCTGTTGTTATACTAATATTGTTAAGGTCGCCGTACATTGGGTACGCAATTGCAAGATGCCCGGGTTGATTTTGCTGGATTAGCCGAACGACAAATTGCGTGCATGGAGGTAACTAGTACAAGTCTTTGAAATGCTTATTCATCAAATCTTTTTCTAACAAATTTGTCGCTTTAATCAAATTTCAAAATTGTTATTTTTCAGATGTTTGCTACAACTATGCAGCAAATGGCGGCCAATGACAAAGAGAGGAACGCGATTCACCGTACCATGGCAGAAAATGATAAAATTCGAAATGAGGCATTTTTGGGCCTTACTGCGGCACTGAAAGACTGCGTAGACGTTTTTTAAAAAAAATGATAATAGTTTTAATTTTTATTAGCTAGTAAGGTTTTATGTTTAAGTTTTCTAAATTTTATAAAAAGCTTTTTTAAAAAAATTATTTAAAAAATTGAAAACAAATCACTTTATTTTCAAAAAGCTCCTTCACAAAATCTTTATACAATTCCATCAATACTAACCATCGTGTACGCCAATGAAGGTGTATACAGATATTTACAGTGAGTTTTAGATTACAATGTAGATATATACAGACGCATTACACATTTTGTCATATTACAGTAATTACTTATAGTAAACATTATTTCGCTTGTGCTGTAAGTAGACCACCGGCGTTAGTCCTATTTTTTTTTTGCGGCGGACGGCCTAACTGCCGTTAGTCTGTGATAAATATAAAAATGTAAAAATATAAAAAGAAATCAGTCATTCTGCTCATCTCACATGTCTTGAGCATCACGATATCGAGGAAATCTCTCCCTCATAATTTGTTTTTGAATCCTCAAAGCTACAGCGCGTGGTCCCCTTTGAGGTAAATCGTTTTCGAAATCTCCGTCATCCATATTTTCATTTTGTCCACGATCAGCTATCGCTGCTTGGAATACTTCGTCATTTATTCGGTGTTGTATTCGCATATTGTGCAGTACTGCGCAGGCACTAACTATTTTTGCCGAAAACGCCGGTTCGTACATGAGCACACGTTGGTAAGAAAGACATCTCCATACAGATTTAAAAACTCCAAAGAATCGTTCAACAACGTTCCTTGCCTTGCAAAGTTGCTGCGTGTATTGGAACTGTTGCGTCTCTGCAGGATAATTAGCAAAGGGTGTCATGAGCCATGGTTCTAATGGGTATCCAGCGTCACCTGAAAAATATCGTTGTTGTTACGAATGCATTTTATGTATACATAGAGGGAAACAAGGTTTGGAAAGGATTCGTCTGTTGAAATGGAACTTTTCGAAATTTAATATTCTATGGAGATAAGATAACTTTTAGCAGTAGCACAAAGTACACAGCATTGTTGTACTTAACAGTGCAACTACCTCAACGAGTTGAGACTTACCAATAAGCCAAGTTTTTCGTTCTCCTCGATTATAATGGAATTCCATTGCTCGACGAATTGGTGATACGCTCCAGATATATGCATCGTTGCGTGCACCAGAAAACCTCGCGTTAATATTGAGCAGTTTCAAATCTGGATCAACAATCTGAAAACATTAGTTAGTAATGAAACAGTTGAACCTGCCTTTAAACCAAGCACTCAATATGCAAAAAGTGTAAAAAGTATTCGTACAGGAAAAAGTCAAAACAATGATCGTATTTTCTTGAATCGATTTTTTTGTATTTTGTTTACCTTAAATTTCCGAAAAGTAATAAATAAAAACACCGTTACAAAAATCATAATTAAATTGCTTCTGTAAAAACAAAATATTAAAATGACGATAGTAATCTACCCTAAATTAAGATAATTAAATAATTTATATTACATTTATTCTGTTCATTAATAAATTTCAAGATTAGTTTAAAAAAAAAAAAAATCAAAAATTGATTGAGTGGCTTCTACAACAGTTTTGCATTAAACATTTTCGCATTTTGATTTGTTAAAAGTTTAGGTCATTGGGGCAGGAATACCTTTTACTCTCGTGGTATGGTTGTTAAGCATTTATACTTGCCGCTTGAACGTTCAATGAATGTCGACCATGGTGGTTGACGTATGCCTCTTCGTGTACTGGAGGGCCAAGAATGTGTACAAAAATACAGTCTATAGCGCCAATAGCTCCCTGGAATGGCTGCTCAGCTGTTGAGAATTTGTCGCGAGCTCGCTGGCGATCTTCGTTCGTCATTGGGAATTTTACCCATCTACGTAACAACCGCAGATTAATTGCTTCGGTCACAGCGTGAAGGCAACGGCTTGTTGTTGGTTGGCTGATATTAAAATGAAATTGATTGCCAACACTCCTTTGGTAGTTGCCTTGAGCATAAAATTGTATGGCAACCAATATATGTCATAAATTGTTATATGTTTCATTGTTACAAACAAATAATTTATCAATCGTATAAGTAATATCAATTAATAAAATACTTATTTTCCAAATTACCTTTATCTCTGGGCTCAGGCCAGTAATTCGTTCACTCAGCAAATCATCGCGTAAATCATGGGCAATGCTCAGTACAAATGAAATGGGTTGTGAGTATCTCTCAAAAGTCTCCTTTCAATGCGTCGTTCTACTCGGCGTACCCTCTCATGGAGATAAGCCAATTCCCAGGCCAAAAATTCTAGAGCCATGTTCACTAAAAATTGCAGAGATTGTTTAATAATATGCGAAAATCAAAGAACGACAAATATTAGACCGTTTACATTATTACCGGCTGTATGAAAACCAAAGTTTCATAACAATATCTAATGAAGCGAGAAAATTTTATTTACAGAATATTTTTAGGTTAGATCGGATTAAAAATACCTTATAAAATATATATGTACTAATTAATATTCAATCCATTGTATCTATTATTACAAACGTACTTTACTTATCGATTTTTTCTCAAGGTTATGATTGTTATCCTCGACAATTTAACAGTTATAACACTTTAACATGTCTTCTTCTTCTATCTCTTGGCGATGATGCTTCGCAAGTATAATCTCGTTACTAGTTTTCTCCTTCTTCTTATTCAATGGCCGCGACGCACATGCGCGGTCTAAGGCCAGTTACTAGTTTTATATGTCGTTATGCCATACCGAGGGGGTACCTAAGCCTCGATATGCTAGCGACTCATAACGACATCTTACCGACGATTTTCGGTATGAATAACGACAAAACTCGTTATTCTTGGTGTACAGAATCGCGTTTGTCGTTACAGTGACCTCTCGTTATTCATCGCAGGGTGTTGTAACTCAATGCATAAGCATAGGAGCCTTATTTAACGTAGTCCCCGCCGTTTGCGCATGCGCATTGTGGACAATCCTCAACTGGAGGGCAGCACTAACGAACGCAAAGCTGCCAACCGCGTTTATTGCTTCTGTTCGTATAGTAACTAGCCCGCCGAGGTCGAGATCCCCGAGTACAAGCGTAGTCCCCGAGAACGAGTGCAGTCCCCGCTAGCCCCTTAAACCTGTTAACCCGTTAGCCTTTTAAACCCGCCAGCCGGCTAATTAGAAGGGGCACATGAGATACATACATGTTTAAAAAGCTGTTAGTAAAATAAATAGTAAGTATTTAAGAGTATTAGAGTATTAAGAAGTATTAAAGAATAATATATTCATTCCCCGAAATAGTTTATCGCCGTTTAATAAATTCATTGTAATAATAAAACGAGAGTTGTCAATAAAAGAATGCTTAATAATAGCGGTACTTAAAAAATAATGAGTTAGTAACATTTGTGTATTTTTATTTCTTATCCCGTTCATACTATTTTAATATGTTTGTACTTATTGAAGCCTTATTGAATGTAAAATAATTGTTTGGGCGGGTTATTTATTCCGCAAAGTATTTGTCGTGGAACCCACAACAAGCGCCGTCTACAGCAGCCTGCCGTTCCTGCGACCCACAGTTTCGCCGTCGGTTATTTTCGGCGTTGATAGCGAAAGGTTAACTACCGGCGCAAAACCTAACTTGCCAATTGTTGTGCGAGTGAACGAACGAAGCCGCAGGCTCCACGTTGCGGCGTGGGTTGAGTCTGGGTCGGTCAAAGAGAAAGTGTCCGGTGGTAAAGCGTCGCAGCCCAGCGGACATTAGCGGGGGCTCTCGGCCGGTGTCGTGTCGATAAAGCGTAAATTTTTGGCCGCCAGATGACAGCCTGTACATAAAAACACGCGTTAGTCTGGAGATCTTAAATGAAAGATGCGATCTTCAAAAATCATCGTTGGGAGCGCATGCAGACGACATGTGTTTTCACGCGTCGTCAACGCGCGTTTTACGAAACATTAGCAGTTATCCAGATGGATTATTGCGATAGACTTAGGCGTTTAAGGTCAATGCAGAAAGTGAAGTCCATCGTAATTTTCGTCCAACGTTTGTTAATCACCTTGAAAATTACAAAATTCGTAATATAATCCATACCAATAAGTATGTCAAATGAATATGAAAAGCTATTTCACGCATAAGATGAAACAATTTTGCGGAAAATAAAACAATTCCGATTGCGACCCCCTTTAATAGTGTCAGTGGGCAAAAGAGGAAATTGGCTAAAGTGCAATTTTTTTAAGAAATTTTTAATTTGCGCATCTAACGCGATCCCGTTTATATCGTTGATGGCAGTGAAGCTTGTTTAGTTGTTTATTTGTCACGCCGAAGATTCAATACTGTGATTCCTTATTTAGGATCGAGGAGCCTGAAGCTACCAAATTTTTAAAGAGGCTCGTAAACTTTTCGTACCGTGGTGTCAATCATCTTTGTTGAGGAAATGCTTTACAAAAAATTTGGTTGCAAAGCTCGACTTTTACAATACGGTGTTAGTAATCCAAAAGACAGTTTTCACGATTGCGTCCGTCCACTAGAGGTAACTACTTGTGGTACAATCGGGGCAACTTGAACCTTTTGTCGTGTTCGCGAAGGGTACAAAGAATGCGGTAGACACGCGAGATTTTCGTTAACACAAATTATTTAAATAACTAGTCTGCACAAGCACTACAAAGCGGCACTAAACAAAGCACAATAAGCGGCATCGTAAAGATACAAGAGGTATCACGAAGACACAAGCGTTAAAAAGCGAGATAAAGCGGCAAGCGAACGCGAAGTGCTCAGCATTAAAATAGAATATAAGAAAGCGGGTAATAGCGGTTATAGGAAAACGCTTGAATTTGCGGGTCGACGACCGGAGTTGACAAGCGCCGCTATTATCTTTGTCAGCCGATCAGCTGACATCGTCGCGCCGAAATCATAACACTCGCGGTGACATTCTGCCGAGAACGTAGGCCTGGTAAGCGCGCGTGTTTTCTGCCGAGTCCGTTGCCACGGCTTGCACGCGTGTAATGAGAATTACGTTCGATTAAAACACATTCACTCGGCGATGCTTCTACATGCATTTAAATCGGAACATGTCGACTTATGTCGTTATGAATGGGTGAACCAGACATACCCATGAAATGAAGCGTGCGTTTATGTTTGTTAATGTCACAACTTATCAATTCTAACAATCTAATAAAGTGAATCTTATTTGCTTTATCACAATTTCCTTACAAATGGGGACAATAATGGTCTATGTGGGAGTGCAACTAAACTAGGGTTACGGATAACTAGAAGCCTCGCGTAAGAAGATTGTGAGGACTACAGCTCGCTTGAACGAAAAGAGTTACATGGTTAAAGAATTCTTTGAATCTTAGCTTTCGGGGGTTTTCTCCACTGACGTATTGAATGTTAATTAAGACATGGGTCTGGGTTGGGTTTTGTTTTTGCACTCTTCACTTTCGCAAGTGTATTACGGACGTAGGAATCGCACGTCAGTTCTTATTGGTGCTTACAAGGGAACTACACGACCCTATTTTTTTGGATTTTTGTGAAACCGGTATCAAATGAAAGAGGACGACGAGTATAGTACATCTGTAAAATTTCAGACGTTTATGGCCGGCCACTTTTCCAAAAAATCGATTTGAAATTTGGAATTTTTATGTCTCCTAATCGAGCCGAATTTTTGTAAATTGATAGAACTCGATAAGGCGATAAAAGAAGTTCTCTGACAATTTTTTCTAGCATCATTAGTTTTATCAAAAATTGACGTTATTTGTAACGCTTTGTTATCGCATAAACCGTAGAATTTAAGCTAGTTCCAACAGCGGCGTTAGCGGAGTCAGCAGCGAGCGAAGTTCCGAACGGGAGGTCCCAGGTTCGATTCCCGTATGGAGACTTTTATTTTTTTTTCGTAAAATTTGTTGCTGTTGCGTGTAAAATCACTTTTCATTTTTTTAAACATTATTTTCAATAATATGCAGTGTATTTGAAATTTTTCCATTTTTCTACATGCTAACATCTGATATATCCAAGCTAAATGACGATGCTTATCCCTTTTATTGCACCAGCGCTCGATAGTTTATTGCTGCGAGGCCAATAAATACCCAAGCAAAGGCAGATAGTGATCTGCGATTTAATTACCACGTACTCTAGTAGAAGATTAACAGAAATGCATAAAAATGTATCATCATCCTTGTCGAAAGACGGTCCACTTTACTGTGATTGCAATATAAATTTTCAAAAATGTACGTCTCTAAATTTTCTGATTGGTCGATTTATATGGGAAGAAGGTTTTGGTTTCCATATGTAAGGTACCTGTCGATATTTCTTGTGAGTGTTCGTTGAAATTTCGCGAGTGCAACAACTGAAGAGCAGACAATTTGATATACTTGTTACTTTTCGTTTTTAGTTTATTTGAAAGATAGTTGTAGTTTGATCATCAGAATGGAGACATATCGAAGTACATCGTCGGGGTCTGGTGATAGTTCTTCCCAAGAAAAAAATTTCATTCATTAATCAATAACCAATTATCTGCCCCAATATTGCAAAATATGTTACGTTATGCGTGGATCGCGTCCAAGTTAACAACTAATCCTAAAGAAAGTTTTCTAAACGTAAATCAAGTATGCTTCCCAGAGGACATAAAAAAGAAAAAGTGTATCTGTGAGGGTGAATCATTTGCAATGTGTTCGTGGTGTAGAAATGCATTATGTTTTCATTGTTATTGTGAAAAATTTCAACCGCGCGAGTGTAACGGCCAAATAAGCGAAGAAGACGAAGATAAGAAAAATTAATAGAGTAATTGCAGTAAAGAGGACCGTCTTTCGACAAGGATGATGATACATTTTTATGCATTTCTGTTAATCTTCTACTAGAGTACGTGGTAATTAAATCGCAGATCACTATCTGCCTTTGCTTGGGTATTTATTGGCCTCGCAGCAATAAACTATCGAGCGCTGGTGCAATAAAAGGGATAAGCATCGTCATTTAGCTTGGATATATCAGACGTTAGCATGTAGAAAAATGGAAAAATTTCAAATACACTGCATATTATTGAAAATAATGTTAAAAAAAATGAAAAGTGATTTTACACGCAACAGCAACAAATTTTACGAAAAAAAAATAAAAGTCTCCATACGGGAATCGAACCTGGGACCTCCCGTTCGGAACTTCGCTCGCTGCTGACTCCGCTAACGCCGCTGTTGGAACTAGCTTAAATTCTACGGTTTATGCGATAACAAAGCGTTACAAATAACGTCAATTTTTGATAAAACTAATGATGCTAGAAAAAATTGTCAGAGAACTTCTTTTATCGCCTTATCGAGTTCTATCAATTTACAAAAATTCGGCTCGATTAGGAGACATAAAAATTCCAAATTTCAAATCGATTTTTTGGAAAAGTGACCGGCCATAAACGTCTGAAATTTTACAGATGTACTATACTCATTGTCCTCTTTCATTTTACACCGGTTTCACAAAAATCCAAGAAAATAGGGTCGTGTAGTTCCCTTGTTAGTTTTTCGCGTTATATTTTTGTGTGAATATTTAATGCGTTAACTCCAACGATTCCAACTTCAGTACGCCGGCATCAGAGGCGAATTGAAGCATCATTTATGTGTGTTCGTTAGCTGCTAATGATAGCCGAGTTCGTGTCAAATAGCGATGACGTACAGGCGTTTCATTTAGAAATGCGCGCCCCTGGTTTGTTGCCGCGGCCGCGATCCCGCCATTTTCCTCGGCGGCGCAACGAGCCGGCGATGCCACGCCCTGTCATTGGTTGCCGAGCGCCTCGTTTCACGCGCATTTGCAGCGGGAAGCCGCTATTGGTCGAGGGGGTCTCGCATACCACTTCGCTGGAGCGGGTAAGGTCGGCGCGTGAGATTTAGCGGCAGCGAGAGATGGCGGGCGACGCAATGGCCTTTCGAGAACATTGCGATCTACGATAAATCCCTCGTAGGGGACGGAATCGTTAATTTCTCCCCAACGTTGCATATTATCATTATAATGATTATTACCTTTTCCACATGGATTGACATTTACTAGCATTTCTATAAAAAAATTTTTCATCAACACTTAATGTTTTCGGACATATAGTTTTGGTAAATATTCAAATGGTGCTTTATTTAAATAGATCGTCAATGTTTTCAGATATTGAAAACATTTGTGTATTCTAACTCATAGAGCACAAAAATCTCTAACAAGTTGGTCTGAAGCTTTCTTCCGTTTTATTCGTTATTGTTGTTCAGCTATGGTGTGTGTTTCTTATATGTAAGCAATAATAATGATATGGAAGCTAATATGAGTGAGAGAAGGCAAGGGGTGAGCGGCGGGGGCTGCGCGGTTTTCCGTTTGGGCGCATGTCTTGGGAAAGTCATCGCGGCTGGACAGGCCGTTATTTTCCATCGAAGAAAGGGTGGGGGTTTTTCAGGCTATCGGTGACTTTGTTTCTCAAAGAAACTTTTGTCATATTACCTGCGATCGCCGACGCGTTAGCGGCGTAATATAAATCGAGCTATAGTTCGTTTTTTTACTAACAGTGTTTTCACTAACAGTATTTTTTCACTTTATGTGTGTTTTACTGTTCTTTACTTGTGTTTTGCTTTTACCATGGTGCGTCTAAGGAAATGTAACGTTCCTTATTGCGAACATCAGGATCGATTAGCACAATGCAAGTTTTTTAGATTTCCTGCGAATCTATCAATGTAAGTAAGAGAAATTATTTCCACATCTTTGTCACTCGCTATATCTAGTTGGATTATAAAACGTTGCTTCAAGAAATATGACAGTTGTTCGTGCTTTTCTAACAGACTTAGAAAAAGGAGGTCTTGTGTGGAGAATAGTTTCTAGCTTTTTTAACTACGTTTCCGGGTTGGGTATAATCGAGAAGTGACTTGGTTAAGTGCCACTATATTGAAATCGCTGGTGCATTGTAATTAAGGCCGTCGATTTACACGTTGAATAACACGAGTATCACCGGGGTCCGTTACTTCATTTGCCACATTGTTGTTGAATTTTTTTTTGTCTATTGATAAGGTTGATTGTGACGAATATATGCTTCGGTCGTAAAAAGTGTGAAGTTTTCTAAACAAGAAATGGTTGTAAATTCTGTCGTGTTTTTTTCCAAAAAATTCTTAAGTGCATTGTGGGGACATCACATTTCATTCTAAAGAAGGCTTTTTCGGAACCATGCTTTGCTCCGACTTTGTCCTGTTAATTTAAAAAGATAGAAACCAGAACACTTTCAATCTTTTTAAGTTCTCCATTTCTAATTTCTCAATTCGCCCCTCTCTCTTTATTTCCATTCTTAAAACCTCGCCCTCTTCCTTTCTTACTCATCCTTTCTCGCACATCCTCCCTCTCGCTCTCTCTCTCTCTCTCGCTCTGTGTCTATCTAGCTCCATATCTTTCTTTCTCTCGTTGCTTTACCGATATCTATTTTACCGTTGCCACCAGAAAACTCGATCGATATCGCAACAGTCGAACTGTCGAGAATTTGTTATTTGGAATTTGTAAACAATTTAAAAAAAAAGGTTGACTGGTCTGCTGGTTTCTTCTTTTCTTGTTGTCTTTCTTACGTATTCTGTGGACAGAATTTATTAACTTTATTTGTTTCACGCGCGCGAACACCTTTTCAGATAACTAATTGTACATATTATTTTTTTGTGTTCCCTAGATAATTTGGTTACTATTTTCCACAATGATACCCCCTTTCGAACTCGTGCCACTTAGAACTAACATTCAGCGCTGTTCCAATAAAACAATATTCTCCTTAGTGTTCTTTCAGTCCACAGAATAAGAGGTGGTTGGGCAAAAGTTTTTCTTTTCGTCTGACTTTTTATTCATATCGATTGCCCCGTCAATCAACGTGGCTAACATGTTCGTGTTATTCAACATAAATTCACTTGTCTTTTTTTTTTTTTTTAAATTTTAGAGAAGATGTTTGGTGAGTCAGTTAAATTTTTTTTTTGTAAATTGTTTAAAAATTTTTGCGTTTGCTTTGAATAGATGCAAAGCCTGGGTCAAGAAGCTTGGAGTGGAGGATTTGGCGTTTCGGCGGATGGAGACATTAAGATCGTCGCGATTCGTTTGCAGTTGCCACTTCAAAGACGACGACTTTCGCACAGGTTTGAAGAAGTTTTTAAAAGGTGACGCTGTGCCTTCGATCCTCGATTCGAGGATAATAGATCTCCCGGAAGACATTTTAACCAACTTATCGCAGACAAACGGATCCGGGGCTTGTGAGTTTCTTTTACTGGCTATAAGTTGACAACAACGGCTATTACACAAGTACTTTTTTATTCCTGTCTTTTTTTTTTTTTTTCTAATTTTTTATTATTGTTTTTCAGCTTCTCCATCAACAAGCCAATCGCAACCTTTGCAAAATTTGATTCAATGTCCAAAACTCCCTGGAAAAAGAAAAGAGGGTGCAGTTACTCATCCTCAGGGAAAAGTGAGAAATTTTTTTTTTTTAACACCTTCAGACTAATTAATATTTCGTGGATTTTAATTTTATTTATTTCGTTCTATTTTCAAGAGATTGCGCGATAACAAGGAACACGAAGTTACCGCCCAAAAGCGTTACCAGTGGTCAGGTATGGTCAAGTTTTTTTTTTGTAATTTTACTGCACAATGGCAATATAAAATGTCGATAGTTATTTAGGCGGAAATGCCATCGAGCGTTATTTGCGACTTGCGCCACTTGTTGGTGAAGGGGCTCTTTTATTTTTCAAATTTCCATTGAATTACAAATATGTTAATTTATTATCGCAGTTCCATTTCTTTTTTAGTGTTATGATTGTTGTTTGGATTCGTTACAATTTCTATTTTCATCTTTCTTTTCATTTTCAGTTGCTTCGGAACGAGTCACCACAAAACGAATACTGCAGGATGCCGGAATACCTCGAGCGGAGATTACCCACGAGGTGAAGCAGCTTGTCGAGTTGATTTCTGCAGAGAGGAGGCAAACCAATATTCTGCAGAAGGAATTAAACAAATATGTGAGTCTTTATAATAACCTACATGATAAATTGAATGGGAACGCACCCAATGAAACTGCAGTGTGTTGTACCGGCACATTTTCGGGCTTACGCGTATTGAATGAATTGAATACGCGTAACCAATGGACGAGGCCCGGGGGTGAGAGATACACCCAGGAAGAAATGTTGTTGGCGACTGGGATTTTGAAGCGGTCCCGGATTTGCTACAACTTTTTGAGAAATTTCGTGAAACTGCCCACTGAGCGCACGTTAAGATTGGCACTTAGTGCTATTGATGTAAGACCTGGTATGAATGGACTCATATTTCAGGCAATCGAGAAGACCGTGCAGTCGTTCAGCGAAGCCGATAAGTTTTGTGTCCTAATGATGGACGAAACGGCGATAAAGCCCCGATTGATTTATAGCGAAGGCGCTGAAAACGTTACGGGTTTCCATGACGATGGAATACATGAGCGGTCAAATGAGAGTGCCGATCATGTCACTGTCTTTATGATACAGTTACTCTCCAAGGCCGCGAAACAGCACGTTTCTTATCATTTCACGAATGGGCCTATGAAAACTCAAGATTTGAGTAGTTTAACCCTTTCGCTACGAGCGGTGACTATAGTCACCCAACGCCTGACGTTCGCTACGTACGAACGGTGACTTAGGTCACCCGTGATCTTTCATGAGCAGAGTATATTTGTTATCTCCATAGTTATCCATCGCAAGTATTTTACACTTGTTTTACGCTGCGGAATTTCAAGCGACACAATGGACAGCAGTATAAAAATAACGGGTTGTACAGTTGTTTACAGTTGCTTCGCAAATGCACACTTTCGGCGCGGCGGCTCACTCAGCGAGAGTAGCGCGGCGTAGCGTGCGTCCGTAGCGAAAGGGTTAATACCTGTCGTCATCGAGAGCGTTCGTAGTGCTGGATTACATGTTATCGCTCTTGTATCTGACCAGGGTCCTTCGAACAGAGCAGCGATAAAGGCTTTGCGTCAGAAGACAGCGCATTCCAATTCCGGTTTGTCGTTGAAAGTGGGCGAAGGCCCGGAAATTTACCCATTCGCGGACATAGCCCATTTAGTAAAAACGATTCGAAGTTGTTTTATGGGGAACTACGAGGCATGGAAGAGAGATAATGCCAACGCCAACAAGTTCGATTATCTTGGAAATATCATGGTATGGAACGGCAAGAAAGCATACTGGAGAGATATTGTTCAGCTCTTCAGAGATAAGGAGCTGAATCATTTAACCAAGAGCCATGTTTTTCCAACTACTCGATTGAAAATGCGAGTGAGGAGAACAGCACAGATTTTGAGTAATACTGTGGCTGAAATACTGATCGAAAAAGGTTCGTCTAATCCGGAGCGCTATCCCACGGCGTTATCGACGGGTTTAGTGTTGCGCGATTTGGACGATTTGATTGACTCCTTGAACGGAAGTTTGATCGATGGCGGCGATAGAAAAATAAATGGAAGCCGAGCCCTTGTCACGCCACATTCGTTCCATGTGCAGAAATGGGCCGATTATAGGGGAAAAGTAGCAAATTTCCACTTTCTCAGATACGACGGTAGGAAAGTGGAGACGCCAACGCCTCAGGCCCTGGCCGACAATCTGGCAGCTATGCCAGAGTTGTGTAAATATTTATTTTCCAAAGGCGCAATAGAATTAAACTTGCGCCTGGTCACTCAAGACGCCTTAGAAAATTTCTTCGGATTGGTGCGAAACGAACAAGGGTGCAACGACAAATTGACGTGCGCTGGTTTTGAGAGTGCCTTTAAAACGCTCTTGGTGACAAAATTCACCGACACCACAATCGTTGGAACAAATTGTGCTGTGTCAAAATACCACATGCTCACAAATCTGGGAAACATTCTGTTTCAAAAAAAAAAAGAACGCAACGAAAATGTGCATGTTGGAATATCGAATAATGTCGAAGAAAATCTTGAGGATTTCCCACCGACAATTAATATAAGCGATACTTGGGAAAATTTTTCCAATTATTGGGTTTTCGATCAAATGTTGGAATCTGCAGATGAAATCTGTTGTGACAGAACGAGATTGCAAGATCTCGACTTAAATCTGGCGAAGTATTTTAAGGGGAAAAAAGGCCCAGTGTGTCGAGATTTATTTAAATCTTCGGCCGACAACCCAACTTACGGGAGATGCTGCGATTTTTGGCAAACTGCAATAAATATTTTCGAAACGAAGATAATCAGCAGGCTGCATCATGGCGATGTTGCAATTTTTGCCGAACTACTTCTTAGTTCCGCGCTCGACGCCAGTTTTATACCATGCGATATCCACAGACCGAATGTTGCCAAAGAGGTTGTGAGAAAAGTTTTAACGAGATTGTTCCGGCAAGAATGCTTGAAATTTAATCGAAATCGCCAACAACTCGAATCGGCTGCGAAAAATGCAAAAAAAATTGCCGAAATTAGTAACAAATAGAACAATCGTAGTAAAACACATGGTTCGTTTTCACAGTTCTTTCAGCGAGTTGTATGCTTTGATTTTTCAAATGACGGCAAAAAGTTTTGATAATCACACCTCATCCAGAGAGTTGTATGTTTTGTATTATCTGCCAAAAAACGTAAGGTTTGATAATCACACCTCGTTCAGAGAGTTGTATGTTTTGTATTATCAAACGAAGATAAAAGAAACTTGTTTTAATTAAATGACGGACAAAAAAATTTATTTAAATCGGAGTTGGCGGAATCGAGTTTCTGCGCACGCTGACGAAGAGCCAGTAGCTGATAAGAGGGGTTTTAGTGAGTAAGAATCTCACACTACCCGGTGCGCAAAAGTTTTTGCAAACCGGGTGCCTATGCAAGGTTTCCCCTCTTGCCAAAAAAAAAAAAAAAAAAAATTTAAGGTAAGTGTTGACCAATGCTCATGTTATACTTCAGGAATGTTTTACTCCATTACCATAATTTATCTTCTTATTTGTGTATTATTGCTACCATGTCATTAACGAATAAAAAATTATTTGCCTTATTGATTTAAAGTTTCACGGCGACAGGACGACGAGGTAAAAAATAATGTTCGGGGACGTCCACCTGCTCACTTTGTCGCGACATTTCCAATCGTAAATTTTGCTTTGTCGAACGACGTCCGTTTAACGCCTAAGTTAAAATCTTGGTAGTTAAAGCGAAACTTTTCTTCCATGAAGGTTTCTTTTGCAAGTGTAAAATATTCCAAGGGAGAGACGCGCGCCAAGTTTACGTAACTATTAGCCCAAGCAATGAAGCTTAGGGTGAAGCATTTCGCGAAACGAATATTAGGTGAACGAAACGGGTCCCATTAAACGCAGACTAGGCAGTTTCTTTGTACTTATTAGTTTAGAACGCTAAAGAGACAATCAGAAGTCAGTTTTCGACAAACATCCGCAACTATTCCTATTTTGGTTCCTTTTTGCCTTTCACATTGTTGAATAATGAAACGATCTTATTGCTTCGAAAAGACTAAACGTAGACGATGGAAATGCGACGAATACGAGCGATGTAACGACTCGATATAATTAATAAAAGGGGGAAAAAAATTATAAGAAAAAATAACCTTTTTTTTTTACTTCCGCGCAAGGTATAACAGGGATTGTAGTTTTAGGTGGAGCTGGAAAAAAGTTGTTGCACAATTGCAAAGAAAAAAATTCTTGAGAAATGCGCCCCGAAATCGTACCTCCGACGTCTGAGACATAAAGCTGACACGCACCATCGCGGCAATTTTTTTTTTTTTTATATGTCAGCTTATTGCTGCAAACAAATTTCATACAAACATCGCAGATAAATTAACTAACAAACAGATTATAAAAAGAGTTAACTATTTTCCTATAGAGGACTTAGACTAGTGTCTCTCTCTGAGCTCTCGCAGTCTGAAAGATTTTTTAATTAAAGACTTATCCTCTGACCACCCGCAGCTATACTTCAGTCGTAACCTCTTTTAATACCCCAAGTAGTGTTGTATATGACTTCAATCTCACTTTAGAGGGAAAATAATGTCAAATAGGCGAAATATCGCAGCGAACGCGACTTACAACGGCCTGTCGCGTGGAAGACGGCGAGCAGTGGGGTTACAGCGGCGAACTCGTCGAGGCGTATATATAGTAATAGAAGCGAGTCGCACGCCTTCGTCGCGCTAGTTGCTCTCCCCCCCGCCGTCTTCCACGCGCTCGGCCGTTTCAAGTCATGCTCGAAGGCATATTTCACCTATTTCGCAGCATTTTTACGAAAACGTGAGATTGATGCCTGAAAGTACAATACTTATGACACAAAAATCCAAGAAGAAAATAAAAATCGACTGATCGCCAGATTAAAGACGCCTGCCGTAAAATAGTGCATACAAAATTTTCATTTCCAATTATTCAAAAACTATTAATCCGTTAAGGTCTCAATTATGCAAACATGAAGTACTTCTCAATATTTACGATCTCGCAAAGAGCCAACGCCACATATTTAAAAATGTCGAAGTTACGAATATTTAAAAAAGATTCTTATTTTTCCGGTTTTTCCGTGATCTTTCCGTTATTAACGATCCGATCGAGTCGTTCCAGCACTTATTTTGTTCGCATTTTCATTCGTCATGTTTCGTCTTTTAACAGTATCACGATTGCTTCATTAGTTTCCATTTCAAAAGCGAAAAACAGGAAAAAAAGAATTTCTGCTGTTTTTGCTTTGTAACTCGGTATCTAATGACAATTTTTCGTCCAAAATATGGCAGTATATATTTACGGGTCATTCCGCGTTGACTGTCACCGGTTTCATCCCGGTATGAATTTTGTCACGAAAAAATCTCGATTACTACACCTTTTAAATATACATAGAATGACGACGGACCTTTGTCTGTTGGTACGTTAAGCAGCTCGATTTAAGGAGTGGCGAGGGGAGGGGTTACCGCAGGTAACCATGCAAACGCCTCCCGGAAGGTTAGCCCGGCCGCGGCAGCGTGGCTACCGAGAGTCAAATAAGTATACACGAAGAGGAGGCAAAAAAATCGTCGTTAGATTTAAATCAGATATTTGAATATATCGCACAATAGTCTTCGAAAACCTTAACGCGTTATTGGCCTTCGATGATAACTACAGGTTCTTTAGACACCCGCGAAATTGTTAATTTTTTTTTAATATCACCGAAAAGTCGACCCTTAACGCGTCGTCATTTCAGTTGTTTACGCGCCACATACGTTTACGCCAATAATGCGTTTTGTCTTTTAAACGTAAAAAAATCAACTGACTCGGTCCAAAAGATTTCCAATTAACGGTTTCCCCTTAATTCAAAGGCAGAATTCCCAATTGATCGCAAGAAAGCGGAAGAAAAGCGCGGAAGAAAATCGCGGAAAAAAATTATTTCAGATGCGTATTTTCAAGGGTGCTCGCAACAAGTTAACGATTATATCAGAATCCACTGCCGAGTGACGATTTCTTTGTAAAGACAAGTAATTTTATTTTAGTAAATAGACCGTGACATAAAAATTTTCGTTTGTGTCGTCGACGCGTAATGTTGGGATGCGATTACCCTTGAATCGACAGTCTTCAATCACTTTATTGTATTCTCAGAATCGACTAAGGACGGTTACATGTGTCTGTGTAAATGACCGAGCTGTACCTCGACCAAAACGATCTTCGTTCAAAAATTTTTCGGACAGACTGTTTTTAAATTCTGTAAGTTCCTTCTCTTCGCTGATGATCTCAAAATTTTTAGTACCATCTCTTGTGTAGCCGACTCGGCTCTCTTTCAAGCTGACTTGGACAATTTTGCCGATTGGTGCCTCAGTAACAAACTTATTCTCAATCTCTCGAAATGCTATCTTCTTAGGCTAACCAGAACTCATTCACCCATTTCTACCTCTTACTTACTTTCTCAAACTACGCTGACCTCCGTCAGTGAAATTCGCGATTTAGACTTAACCTATAACTTCAAATTTCATTTCCATAGCCATGTTTTAAAGGTCGTGAATTCAACTCAGAGTTCTCTAGGCTTAATCAAGCGCTTTTCGAGAGATTTCAAGAATCCTGCTACAGTTCTAATGTTATACGCTTCTCTTGTTAGACCCCACCTGGAGTATGCTTCGCAGATTTGGTGTCCCTTTTTTGCGAAATATGTTTTATTAATTGAGCGAGTTCAGCATAAATTTCTTCGATTTTTAGTTTATTTATTTAGGTCATCTTACTCCCGGTTCTATGTTGAGGTGTTAAATCATAACTATGCTCCATTTCTTACGCTTCTAAATATTGACACCCTTGAAAATCGCCGTCTCATCGCCGACCTTAGATTTTTATTCAGAATAGTCAATGGCACTCACTTCAACCCTCACCTACTATCACTCATTAATTTTAATACTCCGACCAGACAATTAAGAGGTTCAGCTCTTTTCGCTGTTAAATTGTACACCTCGAGCTATTCCAATACCGACACATTGGATCGTATATGTCCTTTGGCGAACCGCTTTGTTAACACTATTGACCTCTTTGGATGCACTGAACATACTGCTATGCGCTCTTTTCGTCTTACTATTTGTAATCGTTAGTTTTATTTCCCACTTTTTTCTCTTTGTATTATTTTTATTACTGTCTCGCACTGAGCTCTTTTTCTTTTTTCTTATGTATTTACCTTTGTATACTAATGGGTATTTTCCCGTTCATTAATCAATAAATAAATAAACAATAAATGTGAATATTACCCTGACCATCGGATTTAGTTAGCCGCGTGGTACGCAGCCCGTGGTCGCCGCCGCGAATACATAAAAAAAAACCCATTATAAAAAAAAATTATTTTTATTTCAATTAAATGTAATGTATTATTAATAAAAAAATCATTTACTTAAAATACTATTACTACTATTTCTATTACTTCTTAGAAAAAAAATGTTTAACAAAAAAAAAAACCGACTTTGAAAATAGTAAAGATGCAAAATGGGAAACGTAATGAAAATAATTTGGAATTATGTGAATTTTGAAACAATATGTTAATAAATAACCGATAGAAGTAAAAAATAGCAAAAGCAAATTTCCGTTCTTGAAGTGTAATTTACAGTTAAATGATCAATATTAGAGGAAAGTAGGGTACTGTGGACCACTGCAGATAATATGGACCACTGCAATATTTTAATAACTAATAACACTATCTCTTTGGAAATACTGCGCACTAGAAGTAAACCATGACAACATAAAACAATGACATTTGTCACGCGGTTTTCATGGTGATTGTGCGGATGATAGAATAATTAGTGAAATTGATTTTAGCAAAAGTTTTTCAGTAAGTCTACAATTCAGTTATATCTGACTTATTATTCATTAAATTTTTTTCATTTAATTCATTCAATTACATTTTTTTTTGTAATCGCGTATAACTATTACTATACATACCTACTTTATGTATTTCCATTGATTTTCTAATTCTTTTATTTTTCATATGACTTATTTGAAAAATCAGTTATTCATAGATATGCTAGCAATTTGGACCACTCAAAATTATATGTATTTTCTAGGTTTGACTACAAGAACTTTTTGATGCACTTAATAAGAGAAAAAAGTGTAACGAACGATTGTTTCCGAAGCTATTTGAAATATCGATGCCCTTTTTCTATGTCTTTTTTTTATAACGAAATCTGTGTGAATGAAATGAAACGAAATGAACGAATGAAAATGTATGTGTGTGTATAATTTTTGTACAAATGAATGTTTTTTGTTCGTAAAAATGGTTTGTTTTGCAATTACAATCTTTCCAATCAACATCTAAAGTATAGTTATCAATTAAAAAAAGTGGTCCAAATTACCTGCACCTTATCGAAATCACATTTTATACTTATATATTATTATTTATTTATTTTTTTTTTCTTTTGTTTTTTTTTATTTATTTTTTTTATTTAATTTTTTTTTATTTTTTATTTATTTATTTATACGGGTAAATCCTACAGAGTGTGCCAAAAGTTCCGGGACACCTAAATAACTTTTGAACGGCTTTAGATATAGGATTGAAATTTATAGGGATGCAATGGGTCAAATCAATCTACTATTTAACCACCAAAGCATCAACTTCCGCACCCCGGGGAAAGGGGGGGAAGAAGGGGCACAAAATTGTTAAATGGCATGTGGGGTCACGTGATGGCTCATTCGAAAGGACTTTTTGAGGCGAAAACAACGCAATATCGCCGAGGTTTGTGCGATTATTTTTCGCAGAGTTATGATCATTTGAACATCTCTATTGAGGTTTTACAATAGCGAGAGCCCACAGCGACATCAGTAGAAAAATAAGTTTTCACACAGGCATACACGTTCGCGTGTGTGTGCAAGTTTGTATGTGCGTGTATTAGGTTGTGAACACTGATGTGTGTAAAGAAAAAACACACTAATTATTTTATTAAATGTTCAAATTGGCGTTCTTCCACAATTTGGCAGTAACCTAAGCGAACGTAAAATGTATCGATAACAATGATTAAAAAGTCGGGTGTGATTGGATTAGAAACGTTCACTTTTTTTTCTCACAATTCTTGTAAATTTTCAATCCTAGTGTCATAAACTTTTGATTTCAAATACCCCCAGTAAAAAAAGTCTAATGGTGTCAGATCTGGTGATCTTGGTGGCCGTGCTATTGTGCCTCTTCTACCAATCCATCGTTCGCTAAAAACATTATTAAGAATATTACGAGCTGCTCCTGAAAAATGAGCCGGAGCTCCATCTTGCTGGAACCAAACATTGTGAAAAGCTTCTCCAGCAATATCCTGAACAGCCGGTATAACATGGTTTTCTAATCAATTACAATAATTCTGAGAATTAATGAATGAGAGACACTCACGCAAAATCTTAATAGAGATGTTCAAATGATCATAAATCTGCGAAAAATAATCGCACAAACCTCGTCGATATTGCGTTGTTTTCACCTCAAAAAGTCCTTTCGAATGAGCCGTCACTCGACCCCACATGCCATTTAAAAATTTTGTGCCCCTTCTTGCCCCTCTTCCTCCGGGGTGCGGAAGTTGATGCTTTGGTGGTTAAATAGTAGATTGATTTGACCCATTGCATCCCTATAAATTTCAATTCTATATCCAAAGCCGTTCAAAAGTTATTTAGGTGTCCCGGAACTTTTGGCACACTCTGTATATTAATTATAATTATATCATATATTAATAACGTTTAGCGAATCGCTCCCAAAATTCTATCCTTTCGTAAAGATTACCCTTTTGAATTGTTTTTTTTTAAAAAACTAAAAAACTACTCGGCCAAATGAGACCAAAATCTAATCAGCACCAAATTACCTCAATACCAATCGATGAAGTCATACATCACCAAGATCACGTCATTAGTGTGGGCGTAATCGTGAACGTAAAATTTGACCACATACACACACACACACACACACACAGACTATAAGCCGAAAAAGGTCAGAAAATGTTGAGATGACCTTGAAATGTCAACATCTATCAAAAAATCGATTGTCGATTTTCGGGGTCATTACAATAACTTCCCGGTAATCGGGAAGTTAATAAGTTTGACACACGAGTCGACAATAATATACTACAATTACTTGAACGTAATCAAATTTTCCACCGTGATACACGGTATTCTATATCAACTTCCGAAATCTCGAAAAATCAGAAAAAAAAAATTTTTTTTTTTTAAATAAATAAATAAATAGTTAACAAATTAACAAATAGACTCAAAATTGTACGCGGTAAGTGTAAAAAACTAATAATCGAACCGCTACAAAGAAAATAGAGAGCAAATTAGTCACTACTGAGATTCATTCGTTTTAATTTCACAGCAATACGAAAGAATCCTGTTTATGATGGCCGAAGAAGGCATCCGGTTGCCGCGGCGGCAATGCGCCGACCGCGGGTCATTCGCGGCCGCAAACTAACCGTAACCGCCACGAGGAGGGCCACCAAGGCGCCCGAGTTTCCCGCAGAGGCCGGGATACACCGGGATACCAAGGGAATCGAAACCGCGGAGGCCGCGCAGGCGGAGGCCAAAATAGCGGACGGGGCCAGTCTGGATCTATCCAGTACATCACCAGCAATTACTAATAGAAATTATAAAAAAAAAAACCATTCAAAATGAATAAATTGTAGTTAAAAATTGAAAAAAAATGTAACTTTTATTTAAAAAAGTCCTCCTAGCAATCCAAACATTAACCCTTTGCACTCCACTGTCCCCTCTGAGGCACCATAATTCCAACATCATATCATTTCATTTCATGTGATCTATCATTACTGATATTTTGAAAAAAATTATTCAAGTTGTTGGTAGGTGAATTGGAGTAAAATCTGTGAGTATACAAAAAATTGAGCGTCGAGGACCATTCGACATCGTATTATCATAAAAATCGGTCTTGTCGAGTCAGACTCAACGCAGAGTGCAAAGGATTAATTATAGTAATCCTTCTGTAAATCATGCCCCTGTATCGAGTTAAGCGCTATTGCAAACAATCAATTAAAGTTCATTGTATAAAAAGATTTGTCTAGAGCCATAAAAAAAGGGGGGTGCGAAATTGTAGGTACAAATGTAAAGAATGATGGGGAAAAAAATGGGAAAAAAAAACACGATAAAAAGAAATCAATTTGAACAAAAAATCCGCGCTTTGAAAGTGTGCAGAAGGGAACGTTACGGACGAGATATAAAACAATTTTCTGCCGCTCTTGCAATATCGATAACTTTAAAAAGTCGATCCATGAAGCCATCTTCCAAGATTACACCAGATTCGCAACAGGGAGAGGAGGACGATCGACGCAGGCTTCTCTTCATGAACTTCACTCAGGCCATCGGAACTAAATAATAAATAAATGAAGTGCTACAGTGAAAAAAGCTAACTGAATCATCGATGGACGTCTTTGTTCGAAGTTGAAAAGGTATCCTAACCTCCAAGTAAGTATTAGTTCTTCTCAAATTTTTACGATTAGTTATTAAAAACCATAATTTTTTCTTTGAATTATACAATTATAACTTTTTCAGCTTTTAAAAGTTGTATGGCCTAACTTGGCAAGAGCGAAAGTTAACCTTCTCACAATAACTCTCTCTAAAGGAAAAATTATGTGAGTAATACTGAAAAGACGAAGATATTGTCAAGGTGTGTTGGATACATTTTGTGTGTTTCAGAGTGACAAATTGCCGAGTTTGGAAGCATGAGAGTAACACCATGAGAGCCGACATAATCAACGAGCAAAATAAATGTGTGGGTCATGTCGAAAAGCATATGTTAAGTATTTGGGTTTTCTTGCCACCGCAACGAGCCTAAACCAAAGGTGAATTAATAATTTTAATTTTTTTTAAATTTCTCTTTATATGTACTATTGTAATCCAAAGTGGCCAAACTAACTGTGTACTTTTGGTTTCTCTTTCATGTTGTTTGGAGGATTGTGGTAAATCTGTTGCCCATAAAAAAGTATTAGACTCTTAGAAGGCAGTCGACTGCGAGGAACGTCCACATGACTGCCACCCACGTGGTTAAGTGTTTAGACAACAAAGTGCTTCATATTTCCATTGTTGATGTCATTTACCCAATACAAGGAAAAATCAATACCCTTGCGATCTCAGAGTTCAAAGGTAAATGATTGTGATCAAATTATTCATTGAGACATTTATTTTATTAATATTACCGAGATATTTATTTTAGGACTCCCACAAAGCCTAATTTACTTACCCTTGTCCCCCCCTCGTGATGCATACCCTAACGGGGGATCCCAGGGGGCGGGGGTCCGGGGAGGCGGTCTACTGGCTGGGCCAGAGACCAACGTGGAGGTTTTAGTCGGTAGGAATCCGACACTACCTCGCCTCGGCGAAGTGTCTTATGCAAGATTTCCTCCACGAAAAAAAAAAAAAAAAAAAAAAATTACTTACCCTTACACGCCTTCATTATGATGTTTGGGATTTTGCTTGTGGTCAGTGTGGTGAAAGTTTTACACAAAATGGGACTTAAGAAGTTCTGTTCTTAACTCACTCATCTGACAAGCCATCTAGTTGTTCTCAGTGTCTGAAAGCGAACGTTAAATCTCACTAAAGTAAGAAACGTTTAAATAACTATTTTTTTTATTCCTAACAGATTTCAGTCACCATACACAAGGGAGGAAACCTGAAAACGTGGTCAACCATTTTCAGAAAAGGGTTCTTAGAGAGACCAGCATAGGACTCATCCAGATGCAATGCCTTTTACTTGCGAATTATGCGGGAAATGTTTCCGCATGGAAGAAATGTTGACAGTGAGACGTTGTATGATTTTCTCAAGACTTAGCTATATGTAATTTAGAAGATCTCCGTACATTTCACATATCATAATTTCATAAATAGCTATAGTGAAAATCAATTTCAGACACATTGACGACACCATATTGCCGCAACAATTGCAACAGCAAAAACAATTACAGGAACAACAGCAACCCTCAACAAAAGCAACTTCTGCAGAAGATCCACTGTCTAGACCTCAAACAGAATGTGCTGCAGCGCAGGTGTTTACTGTTTCTAAATACCTTTGAAAGTTCATTTCCACAATAACTGGTACCAACAATTTATTTTTTACATTACAAATATAAGTTAAACAAAATTGATTCGATCACTGTTTGTTGTAGTGCAACCATAATTGACATGAGTGGGAATTACACTTGTCGACAAAAGTGTCTCCAAATTAGAATGTCAAACAGCAACATTTTAAGGACGAAGATACAGTCACAATGGATATGACAAATTTAATGCGATTGAGAAAAAAGGGAAACTTATACACATGGCCTAAGGAAATGTGAAGAAAGAGCTAATCCCGAAGAAGTAAGCAATATTTCTAATAATGTCTTGTCGTTACGAAAACATTACTATATATTAACTAATCCAAAACTTGTAACTGTGCTGTAGTTATCTCCTCTAAATCATCACGTTTCATAGAGTGTGGCGATTCTCCAGGCGACCACGACGATATCCTTGCAACGCTGATTGAGTTAGACTAAACGGCAAATGTTGACTTTTGGATTAATCATGCGTAGCGCCAGAAACTACTAATGGTATCCTTTCTTCGGGAAATGTTAGTATTATTATAAATTTCCCAACTATCTAAGAATTACCACATATACTGTTATTAATCAAACCCTAATTTGTCATTTTTAAGGATGATTAGATGTGTGGTAAATGTTTACGCCATTAAGAGGGTAACAAAAGGTACTGTGAGAAATATTCGAAGAAACAACGAACATGTGCGTGTAAAAGTGAGGAATTCAAAAGGTTGGTCCGATGTGAAATGTATGGCAAAGTAAATTTCAGTTATCCAGCCGATTGTCTCCCAAACTGTAAAGATTTAACTCCTGCACCCGTGGAAAATGTTAGGCCTGACGTTGATGAGGATGAAGTTCCATGTTCGAGTTTGGATGAGGATGACTGTGAAAACAATTTCGCTTATTAGAACGCACCCAGAAAGAAAGAGAGTGCCCGACGAGAGAGAAAACGCCTGGAATCATATGGAAAGTCCTAGCTGATATAATTAAAATTGGTAATGCCTTAATATTGCTATGTAAATTAGAACCAACAATGCATGACATGTGAGAATTTACAAGATTTAAAATTGAAAGAATGTTGACCAAGTTAAATATATAGTGATTAATATCGATAAGCATCTTATGTTGTTCAAGAAAGCGCCTCTCATCAATAGTACTGCTCATCTCCACAGGCTCGCGCAGCAGCACCTCACGGGCCCGTCGGCTCGCGACGGCGGCGCACGCAGTTCCTCATCTTCACCAGCGCCATCTTTTTCTACCACGCTTCTTTTCCGTTATAATCGGCCATTATCGTTCCGACATTCATCACGTGGTTACGTATATCTTGCTCTGCCTCTCATCTTTGCTTTGCTTGCGTATATTGAATCTAGTGCTTGCTTGTGCTTTGCCTGCGTTTTATAGTACTGATCTGCTCATTCTTGTATAGTTATATTGCGTCTACTCAACGAAAGTGCATCAACACGAGTCGACTCATCTCCACGTGCGTTCTAGCCACACCACGTGCGTTCTAGCCACACCACGTGCTAGTGATCACCCGGCGCTCTTATAAAGGTCGTACAATTAATACAATTGCAACGAATGCTCATTGTACACTCTCATTGCTTGTAGATTACATTCACTTTTGCTTAATAGTATTATAACAGGCTCCATCATAACCTCACTTCACCATTGTTAGTCATTCCATCATCATCTTCACCTTCATTTCTCATCAATTCATTCCACTTTTCACACCACAGTTCAATAAACCAATGTTATATTAAAGAGTGCATTATTCTAATCATCTTTATCCTACCATAGATCCTCTCAAGCCTTACTCATTCTTGAAAATCTCAAACATATGTATACGGTGAAAAATGTTCATATCTTAGATTTATGGTTCATCCTACATCACATACATATTTACTACATGTTGATTTAAGACATGAAACTTACATGATATTTGTTTCTTTTTGTAGGGCGACAATTGTTTTTCCAAAGAAGCTACCTCCACAAAAATAAATCAAGCATAGAGTGGGGAATAAAACAGCAGTAAATTCTACTCTTGGGAACATCACAGCGTAGCGAATAGTTACAAGTCTCCCTAATGTGCTCATTTAGTTAACATTTATACACAGAAGAATGTAATTATTGAATATTCGACTCAGCTTAGCCAGTGTATTTTCTTTTTAATTTAAGTTGAAGCATATTTATACTTTACGATTCACTTGTAATACAATAGTCATAAGGTTCGCAGATATTATTGCATACATTATAAGCGTCTGGAAAATTTGTCATCTGTTATTTCTTCTATCGTACTTACCGTAATAAAAAGTATATTTTCTACTTGAAAAAATATTTAGGTTTTATTATTTGCTTTCAAACCTTTATATTGAACTTAAAATAAAATTACTATTTTACTCACTTTCATGTTTAATGTTGGCACACGCACTGTTACTGTAAAGGTTACCGCTTGCGTAAAAAATTTACGTTTTATCGACACGACACCGGCCGAGAGCCCCCGCTAATGTCCGCTTGGCAGCCACGCTTTACCGACGGATACTTTCTCTTTGACCAACCCAGACCCAACCCACACCGTAACGCGGAGCCAGCAGCTTCGTCCGCTCATTATCGATACAATAGGCAAGTTAGGTTTTAGGATGGTATTTACCCTTTCGCTCCCAAGGGTGAATATAACCGACGGCGAAACTGTGGGTCGTTGGAACGACCGGCTGCTGTAGACGGCGCTTGTTGTGGGTTCCGCGACAAATACTTGGCGTAATAAATAACCCACCCAAACAATTATTTTACATTCAATAAGGCTTCTATAAGTACAAACATATTAAAATAGTATGAACGGGATAAGAAAAAAAATACACAAATGTTACTAACTCATTATTTTTTAAGTACCGTTATTATTAAGCATTCTTTTATTGTCAACTTTCGTTTTATTATTACAATGAATTTATTAAACGACGATAAACTATTTCGGGGAATGAATATATTATTCTTTAATACTTCTTAATACTCTAATACTCTTAAATACTTACTATTTATTTTACTAACAGCTTTTCAAACATGTATGTATCTTATGTGCCCCTTCCAATTATTTTACATTCAATAAGGCTTCAATAAGTACAAACATATTAAAATAGTATGAACGGGATAAGAAATAAAAATACACAAATGTTACTAATTCATTATTTTTTAAGTACCGCTATTATTAAGCATTCTTTTATTGACAACTCTCGTTTTATTATTACAATGAATTTATTAAACGGCGATAAACTATTTCGGGGAATGAATATATTATTCTTTAATACTTCTTAATACTGTAATACTCTTAAATACTTACTATTTATTTTACTAACAGCTTTTTAAACATGTATGTATCTCATGTGCCCCTTCTAATTAGCCGGCTGGCGGGTTTAAAAGGCTAACGGGTTAACAGGTTTAAGGGGCTAGCGGGGACTGCACTCGTTCTCGGGGACTACACTTCTACTCGGGGATCTCG
Organism: Ancistrocerus nigricornis; assembly: GCA_916049575.1. Lineage (NCBI taxonomy): Eukaryota > Metazoa > Arthropoda > Insecta > Hymenoptera > Vespidae > Ancistrocerus > Ancistrocerus nigricornis. The sequence goes on from OU696665.1 coordinate 17,207,975, forward strand.
ACCTCGGCAGGCTAGTTACTATACGAACAGAAGCAATAAACACGGTTGGCAGCTTTGCGTTCGTTAGTGCTGCCCTCCAGTTGAGGATTGTCCACAATGCGCACGCGCAAACGGCGGGGACTACGTTAAGTTGCCAAGGTGGTGGGGGTAAGGAGTTTCCACACCCTGATTCATCGTACCGAAAACTGTCGCTATGAGAGCATAACGACAGTATAACGAGTTACAGAATCCCGCTACAGGAGAGTTATTTATCGTTTCAGGCGTATTTACGTTTATTTCAAGCATACGCGACGTACGATTTCGCGTTCGTATAAACTTTAGTCGATATTCGTCCGCTGTTACATTGTCAGCTTCAAGGTCGACATCGTTGGTGTCGTTCTCGATCAAAAAATTAAACACCTGCGATTCACTCATTTCTAATTCGGCATATTTCAGCGTCAATAATTCCATAGCCGTTTTTACTTCATCCTTACTCACCGGTTCTCGTTGTAATTCGGTCTCAACCGCATTATACGCTCTCGTAAACGCCGAGCGTATTCCGGCTCGCGCCTTTTTCGCCTTGTCCATTGTTACCTAATCTATACGCCACGTGCGAAACTACCGATATCCAAAAGATCGCAGCGTTCAAAAGTCCTGTCACGGTCGCCACAATGTTACGTGCGTTCGTCGATTTGGTAGAATCGCGCTTTACGAAGGTCCAAAATAAATCGTTAACAATTCTTAGGCGATACAAAATTTCCTTTATTAGATTGCGCGCGAACTACAACTTTTACTTTCTTTCTTCGCCGTGCGAAGCGTTCCGAACTTAACTCGATTCTTCCTCTCGTCTCCTTCGACGCAGGTCTACCACCTTAAATCGCGCACCAATAGGCGCGTGGCGACCATACGTAGCCAATCGCAACGCTACAATATTGTTCTGAAGTCAATTTATGTTTTGGAGGAAAATAAACAGCTGCCAGTTGTATTACAGTGTTCGATGTTTCTGTTCTTATAGTTGTTGCTTGCAGGTAATCCAATGTAGTGGAGCTGTGAAAGCAGTGTTCAATGTTGTTTTTAATGATAACTGCTGTTCCTCCTTGTGCTTTCCCTGAGGGGTGTTTTGTATCGTAAATAGTGTACTGCGGTATTTTTACATAGTTTTTGTTGGTGAAACGCGTTTCAGATATCAGAATGATGTCAATATTGTATGTATAAATAAATACTTTAAGTTCTTGTAACTTTTGTTGTAGTCCGTAACTGTTCCAGGTAACTATTTTAAGCCTCTATCCATTATTTGTTGTTGTATTCAGTGAGTTTCGTTAATAATGCTATCATGCTAGAGATTTGTTGAGTTTGTTGTTGTAGCAATGGCATTTGTGTTGCTAACATTTTAGTTATCATTTCTGTATTTTTTATTGAGTGAATGAACAGTTGTTTCATTTCGATGTCTTCCTTACGTGCTTGACTAGTTATCTCCAGCGACTACACTCGCATAGCTTTTTAGTGTTGTTTGCCTATGATAGTTGGTTTCGGGTGAATTTAACATTGGTGCATATATTGCAGTATGCTTCATATAGGTTTCAGGTTTCGAGTGTTCGATTTTTTCTCTGAGTCTTGGGAACAGTTTTTGCTGTAGTTGCTTCCGAACGATGCAACCTTTGTAACTTGCAGGGTGGTTCTCTTGGAAATTTCGACATTTAGCAATTCCTAGTTTCCCTATTGCATCGCATTGTGCTGTTAGGTGATTACCTGCACATTTAACGCAGGCTGGTGGTTTGCTGCAATAGTTTTTAGTGTGACCGAAAGATTGGCAACGATGACATTGTGGTATATCGCGTTTGGGTTTTGGAGGCTCGATTTTGATAATTGTGTTAAGCAGTTTTTCAATTTTGTATACAGGGTGTCCCATTTGAAACAGTACGGTCAAATATCTCTTAGGGAGGGCAAGTAACAAAAAAATGTTCCAAACAAAAGTTGTAGGGTTTTGCGGGGGAAATTCGATACATGCATCATTTTGACCTTGCAAGGTCATACTTACAAGCTACAAGTGTAAAGTTCTTTTTTTTAAATGGCAACCGTATTTTTCGCCCTTATAAAACTTGTTCCTCTTGTTGAGACATTTTCAAATACCTCACCATTAATGTAATTTCCTCTGATTTTATTCGAAAAATGCAACAAAAATGAGTTCTGTGGTCAAATTGAAGATTTAAACAAGAAGAAAAGCAGCGCGAACATGTGTGGAAGTTCATGAGCGTTTATTGAAGATGTTCAATGTTTCCACCGTTAACTTGCAGGCACAACTCAATTCGACGCCGGAAACTCTCAACAACCCTTCGAAGAACTTGTGGAGTAATGCTTGCAATAGCCTCCCCAATACGTCTTTGTAAATCCACTGGTGTGGTCGGCCGATTCGTGTAAACAAGATTTTTTATAAAACCTCATAGGTAGTAATCGAGAGGCATAAGATCGGGTGATCGTGGAGGCCACAAAATGTAACCACCTCGACCAATCCAACGATTCGGGAAGGAATTATTTAAATAATCTCTTACACCTCGAGTAAAATGAGGTGGGGAACCATCCTGCTGAAACCACATTCTCTGTCTTGTCTGCAAGTCCACGTTCTCAATTAGACCTGGCAGCTGATTGCGCAAGAATTCCAAGTAATTCTGTCCAGTGACAGTACCATTGAAAAAGTATGGACCTATCACTTGTCCATGAACAATACCGCACAACACATTTACCTTCCAACGATGCTGATGATCAATGTTTTGAGTCCAGTGAGGACGTTCCCTTGCCCAATAATGACAATTATGTCGATTCAACGACCCAGTACTCTGAAACGTTGCCTCATCACTAAAGAGAACGTACTGAAAAAAATTTGGGTCCTTATTCAGTCTTTGCAAGGCCCAGTTACAAAAATCAACACGATTTTGCCTATCTTGCGCAGACAAAGCTTGAGTCAATGTTATGTGATACGGGTGGTAGCGGACAGATTTCAAAATTCTTTGTATCGTACTCCGTGGTACGCCTAAATCCTGTTCAATTTCTCTCAAACTGATATGAGGATTCATGTGAATCATCGCTAATATGGTGACAACTCGTGGATCGTTAGGATTAATACCTCGTTGTCGTTGTTGGCGTCGAAGAATTTGCCCTCTTCTACAACGCCTTTCAATATTACGGATAACTGCAGCTGAAGGACGATGTCGGCGATTACGGTACCGCTCACGATATGTTTGAGCAGCGACTCGATATACTCCTCTACACTCTCCTAATACGAGTAAAATATCAACAATTTCACTGGCTGGATACACCATGGTGTGTTTAATCAAATACCAAAGATATTACCTCGATTCTAGTTGAATTCGAACTGATTAGAATAGAAGAATCCTCGAGATAATAAGAAAATTCCTTGTTTATTGTTTACTTTTGATAGCTGCGGTTGGTAAACAGATCAAAAGAACGTACCAGGGCGCGTCGAGGATGTTTGAATCTTCAATTTAACTACAGAACTCATTTTTGTGGCATTTTTCAAATAAAATTAGAGGAAATGACATTAATGGTGAGGTATTTGAAAACGCCTCAACAAGAGGAACAAGTTTTATAAGGGCGGAAAATACGGTTGCCATTTAAAAAAAAGAACTTTACACTTGTAGCTTGTAAGTATGACCTTGCAAGGTCAAAATGATGCATGTATCGAATGTCCCCATCAAAACCCTGCAACTTTTGTTTGGAACATTTTTTTGTTACTTGCCCTCCCTAAGAGATATTTGACCGTACTGTTTCAAATGGGACACCCTGTATATCTTTATTGTTATGTTTTGGTTGAAGTTCGACTATAAAGAGTGGTAACGGTTGCTTTGTGTCAAATTTGGTTATATTATTTATGCTTCTGACTGTGTGGTTGTGTTCTTGTAGCTCTGTTCTGATTCTATCTGTTTGTTTTTGGATGTATGCCTCGTATATACTACCTTATAACTTCGATTTGCTTTTAATTGATAAGTGTGGAAGTCTGCTTTTTTGTTTTTAAGTTCGTTTACAACTTTGCTGTAATCTTCGGAAATTTTTAGCTGTATTTTTACTTGTTTTTCTTTGAGCTGCTTTTGAGTATAATTATTATTTCCTACTATACAGAGTATGCCAAAAGTTCCGGGACACCTGAATAACTTTTGAAGGGCTTTGGATATAGGATTGAAATTGTGACGTTTAGGACGTCTCAAGAAGATAAGTGCTTCGTTCGACACGCCGCTCTCAGGGCAAAATCGTATCGTTTAAGAATCGTGTAACTGATTTTACTCGTACGCGTTTCATGTATGCCACCGAGAAACGACCTACGAGGGAGAGGCGAAGGAGAGAAAGACACCGCTACCGAACATCGTAGCAAGACGCTCGTCCAGAGAGCGCCCACCGAGACCACCGTAGATTATACCACATCGTAGCTACCGTCGTGCAAAAGAAAACCATCATCTTCTCACCATGGCGACACCTGTAATCGACGCATCGATCAACGCTCCGAAGATCGATAACGTAGAGCGTCGGCGTGACGTATCGACGCAAAATTCGGCGTTCGAAAGATTAATGTAAGCAAGGTAGAGGCGCACGTGGCGCAAAAAGTCACGTGATAATCACGTGAGCCGGTCCGGTGGTCGCCGATGAGCGAGGACGACTTCACTTAGCGCAGGGCTCCCGTCGAGTACGTTTATTTGCTTCCGTCTCTTAAGTATCGGTTCTTTCGAGTCACGAGTAGAAGTAAAGTCAGTGTACGCTCCCGACGACAAAATGAGACGACCAGCTGTGGAAAGGAAACATCGAAGGCGCCGATCTCCTACCTACTCGAGAGAGAGACGAGAGTTACCGAGGTCACGAAACGGTCAACGGTAAGCCGATCAACGCGTACTTCTCCAGGGGGGAATTCTCTCACCGAAGTAATAGTTTCAAATAGCATCGTAATATCGATTTTTGGTGGTTTAAGTATAAGTATCGGGGAAAAGTCCATAACGCCGGCAGTCGCCACGTTAACGTCTTCCTGATTAAATGTTGTGGTTAGATTCTAAGATTCGATAGAGTTAAGTTTCTTCGGGCTTCTTTGGGGAAACGAGACTAGAAGACTTCGGTCGAAGATTCCGCTCCCGGTCGCGGCGCGCCTCGAGATTATTGCGTAGCGTATCGAGTCGTCCTGAGAGTGGCAAGGTCGAACGGGTAATTTGTAACGAACATCGTCAAGCACGTGCTACCGTGCTTTTCAAACTGCGCTAAGATCCTAGTATTGTTCTGTATGTAATTTCGGTTATTGTGTATGTAAGGAACTTATAATGTGAATGCACGTATGATATGTTCTCGTTTCCTTGCGTACAAGTTGTCGTTATTCAAATTTAGTAAAGGAGAGTCGTAAGATCCGTAATGTTTCTTGAAATCGCGTCCGGTTAGAAAAACTGTAATGAGCAGGGATCTCGTTTGTCACTTTGTATTTTCATCCTCGAGAAACTTTAACAATTGTTGGAAAATCTGCTCCCGTCAAGGAGCGTATCAATGTACACGGCTTTCGCTTACCTAGTATTTTTGAAGAAATTTTATTCTCTTTGTTTCGAACAATTTTGGAATTAACATCGTTCTTTGAATCTTTCGCTTTCCCCGCCCCTCTCCGTTACCACCTCGGTGGGCTAAGCTACCGTTTCGTATTCCGCTTCACGCACCCCTCGTGATTTGGTTAATTGTTATCCTAATCTTTATTTAAGGCTCGAGTGGTAGCCGTAAGCTACCTGGCGCCCAACTTAATTCTTTTTCTTTGACCGACCATCAGTTTAGCCTTTTATAACATTTATCACGAGGAGAAGAGCGTGGCGAGGAGGGCCGTTCGTGCAACGAAACGAAGCAGGAGATCACAAAATTTATAGGGATGCAATGGGTCAAATCAATCGACTATTTAACCATTAAAGCATCAACCTCGGCATCCTGGGAAAGGGGGGTAGAAGGAGCACAAAATTTTTAAATGGCATGTGGGGTCGAGTGACAGCTCATTCGAAAGGATTTTTGGAGGCGAAAACAACGCAATATCGCCGAGGTTTGTGTGATTGTTTTTCGCAGAGTTATGATCATTTGAACATCTCTATTAAGATTTTGCGTGAGTCTTTCTCATTCATTAATTCTCAGAATTATTGTAATTTATTAGAAAACCATGTTATACCGGCTGTTCAGGATATTGCTGGAGAAGCTTTTCACAATGTTTGGTTCCAGCAAGATGGAGCTCCGGCTCATTTTACTGGAGCAGCTCGTAATATTCTTAATAATATTTTTAGCGAACGATGGATTGGTAGAAGAGGCACAATAGAATGGCCACCAAGATCACCAGATCTGACCCCATTAAACTTTTTTTACTGGGGGTATTTGAAATCAAAAGTTTATGAGACTAGGATTGAAAATTTACAAGAATTGCGAGAAAAAATAGTGAACGTTTCTAATTCAATCACACCCGACTTTTTAATCATTGTTATCGATACATTTTACGTTCGCTTAGGTTACTGTCAAATTGTGGAAGGACACCAATTTGAACATTTAATAAAATAATTAGTGTGTTTTATTCTTTACACACATCAGTGTTCACAACCTGATACACGCGCATACAAACGTACACACACACGGGGACGTGTAGGCTCTCGCTATTCTATTGTGCCTCTTCTACCAATCCAGCGGTCACGATCCGCGATTTCCGAGAGAATATCCTCCTCACGATTTAAATCGAGCGGTGTAGAAGCGAGTTTAACCTCCAAGTTGTTCATTCTCTTGTTAAGGTTGTAGATATCCGTTTTGAACTCGGTTTTGAATGCTTCTAAAGATTCTATGATCTTTTTCTCAAATGCATCAAGCCTTTTTGATAAAATTTCTTCAAGATCTTGTCTGAAGACTGCTCGAAATTTACAAACAAGGGGAGGCCACGACATATAATCCTGGATTTTCGAACTCATTGCGTACATTTGATAGAAGGTGGTGAGTTAAAAGACTAAAATATTATCTGCGAATGGCCAGTGGTTTTCTCAAAAAATCGATTTGAATTTTGAAATTTGAAGGTTGTTAAATCGATCCGAATTTTTTTTATATTATAGGGACTGATGAGAGGAACAAAAAAAGTTATGTGTGACTTTGTCGATAAAATAATAGTTTTCCTTAAAAAAATTAAAATATAATGCAGGTTACATGAGGAAGTACCGGTTACTTTAAGCCGTATTCTAACCGCCGCAGCAGCTCGGCGGCAAGCGCTTGGTTGACGGCGCAGAGATCCCGAGATCGATCCTTACTTACGCGACTTTTGTTTTTTTTTTAACTTTCATCTTTCTGTTTTTTTGAATTCACGTTATTTTTCTTATACATTCAAGTGTAAAGTCACATTTTATTTTATTTTAAATCATACGGTAAAACTTATAAGAGGCCCACCACCGCTTCCGTCTAAAGACGGTCCTCTTTATAATTTGACAAGCTGAAAGTAAAATCTTATTATTGTGACCACCACCAAATCAAAAATAAAATAATCATGCATATTTATGTCGAATCTAGTGTGTCTTCATGCTGACATTGGAGACATGTTTTAGGATGGTAGTTATCAAAGTAGCATTTGAAACAAAAAGGCAGTGCACACCATGAACATTTGGCAAATGCTTGATTTTTATCGACTCTAGCCGCCTAAACGGCTGAACGGATAAAGCTAAAATTTATACGAAAAATCCAGTTTTTCCCAACATAGATTCACTAACAATATCGAATTGATTCAACATCCGGTTTCAAAATGGCGGTCATTTTAAACATTAAAAAATTCATAAAACATCTTCTAAAATAGGCAAACAATTCAAACTTTGCAAAAGTATGTAAAATGGAGATAACTAATAACTTAAATTTTTTCAAAATTTTTCAGGGAAGCAATACGACATGACGAACGAAAAAACATTTTTATTTTTTGAGCAGAAACGAGTTTTAATGTAATCGGTATTTGCAAAAAAAATTATCCCGGCGGCCAGATAGCGGCAGTCAAACGGCCGCAATCAGCTATCCTGTACTCTCATAAGAAAAGGGATAGGCGAGCGCAGCGAGCCGACTTCCTGTGCGAATCATTACCGCGGTTGTGCCTAATACGAAACAGCAAGGCTGTTTCGTTGGGGGGGGCCCTGCCCCCCTATAGCTGGTTACTGTTTCCGCGGAGAGAGATTTCGTATCTTTCGTGCTATCTATGTTCCTAATGCTTGGTTTTCTTCTTACTTTTCCATCTTTTCGTTTATTTAATTGTGCCTTAGTTTGTAACGTTACAATATATTAAACTTTTCTCTGCCAAATGAGTCTTGATTCATATAAATCAGTAAATAATGGTAGCCAAGAAAATTCATAGTATAAATCGTCTCCATGCGACGCATAAAGTAAATGTAGTGGCTTTATTTTGCTTGTAAGCTTTCTTACAAATCACATTTACGCACACCAAAGAGCGCGTTACTATCGTTGACGTACATATATTACGGAAAAAATTCGTAGTCGTATTTATGTGCAGATTTCCCGGTCAAAGTACATTCTGTGACCGCGCCTCTCTCTCTCACACGAGACGAGAGAAGACGTGCACACCTTCGCCACGCTCTCCTCCTCGGAATACTTTTTCCAAAGGCTTTAACTGATAATCGGTTATACTAAGAGTTTTAATTGGGCGCCAGGTAGCTTACGGCAACCACTCGAGCCTTAAACTTAATACAAGATGAAATAAACAATTTTTCCGAGGAGGTGCGTGAAGCGGAACACGAGAGCCGGCTACTCAGCCCACCGAGGTGGTGACGGAGAGGGGCGGGGAAGGCGAAAGATTACGAGAACGTTAATTTCAAGTTTTTCGAGAACCACAAAAAAAGAATTCGTTTATTTTAGAACCGGTAAATCAAGTGGATGAACATATCCTCGATAACAAGCTCGTCAACTGAAGCAGATGGTCAATTCATTATTAAAGTTTCTCGATGATCTCGATACAAAGCATTACGAACGATTTCCCTACTCATTACAAGTTTTTTTAGACCCGTTCGCGATGGTGAGAAACAAGACGTGCTTGAGTTTAATTTTTAACGTAGTTAATAACGACGGTAGCTGATGCAAGTTAAACGAGAATATCTTAGATACTTAAATTTTGTCGATGTGGCTACAATTTAATTTTCCTTATTTTAAGCATACGAAATTTTTACGAGAACGCCATTCAATTTCAAAAGTAACAAATGGATACTGTAACGTTAAGCCTTTTACCATCTCGGCTTACTGTTACCTCCTCGTCGAGTTCTTTTTCCTTTTCAGGACTGGCAGTGGGAATTTGAGAGGGAAACGTGAAATAACGAGTGTTTGAAATCTCTTTAATTTTCTTTATTCGATCCTCGAAGTATTTCGTCGAAGTGGTGCGAGTTCAACGCACTCGCACAGCTGATCGCTCGCACTTTTTCTCTCTCACGCACTCACACTCTTACCCGCGCTTACCCATGCACACGCTCACACATACACTTAGCTTACTGCTTATTCTAGTTAGAGGTCGGGTATCGGAAAGAAATGTAAACACATATCCCGGGAAGACGCTGTAACGTTACGTGTCTTTCTCTTACCGATATGGTGTGTTCTTTGCCTGGCTACTCTCTCTCTCTTACTCACACGTTTGGTCTAAGCTGCCGTTCGCCGTGCTGACTCACTCGTGTGGTCGAAAAACTCCGGAAAACACCTCTTCTCCGAACTCGAAAGACGATTGCTTTCCTCGCACTTCTGCCTGCCACCGAACTAATCACTCCCGACTTGAATTTATAACTTTGAAAACGTGAGAAAATTCTCGGTCTCGGTCCTTTTGCTACTGGTCTTATATACGCTTTCTCCCCACCCTCGTGCTCTAATTTCGGTCCCTTTAATTGGGTCCCCGCTACTCTTCTATCGGCGCGCGTTGCTGACCGCGCTTGGCCTCGGCGTTGGCCTTGAACTTGCCCATCTTTCGAACTGTTACGTCACTCGTTTTTATGTGAATTCCTATCTTCCGCGATTATCCCCTTTCCTCAGCTCGCCTATCGTTTCGCGATCTAATTTCACTCGTGTGCGTCCCTTTGTCCTTTTTCTATCTATTTTTAGATCTCGACCGTTTTTTGCTTTCGCTCCGCGGAGCTATGTGCGAAATTTTGCTTCTCTCGAGTTCTAGAGGTTTCTATTTCTACTTCATTTTTATTCTACTTTTATTATTTTAGCCGTGGTTTTGTTTGTAACGTTACAACGTCCCCCCAAAATAACTTAAATTTTACTTACTATGTAAAAATTTCTGTTTATTTTTATATCACTACGACGTCGTTGATTGTCTCCCTACATTGGTGAAGGTAGAATCTAAATAGGTTGCCTAGGTTGTAGAGGAATCCCTCTATCTTGTATCCCACTTTGGCGGGTATCGGGATGCGTTCGCTGGTTTCCTCATCCCTTGGCCTCATGTTGAGGAGTAGCGCTTTTCCTGCGATTTCCTGTTCGATGAATTTGATTTCATGATTCACCCATGCGGTTTCGTTGCTCGGTCGTACTGCTCTTAGAGATATTAAAATGGCCATTGCCCGTACGTTTGTCCATTCTCTTGGAATGAAGAAGATGTCCTGTGGCCGTCGGCGTACTACCTGGCAAGCGTCAGGTAGGAATATGCAGCTATTCGATGCGTTTTCGCATCTCACCTGCCCTCGTTCGTATCTTCCGTGATACCTTATAATACACGGTGTCCCCACCCGCCTGATTGCCTCCGGTATCGGCGTCCGGCTTCCTTTCTTCTGCATGTGTTCGTGCAGGTCTTTTTGCATTTGCCGGTATCTGGCCTCATCCGTGGCTAGCCGGATCACGATTTCCCTGGGAGATATCACCCTCACGGCTCTTCCAATTTGGATGTGCTGGAGCTCTCGCCTCTCGTGGATCATGGGGATTGACTCCGGTTCTACTCCCACGTTGAAGGGCACCCACAGCCCTTTGGCGGTGCCGTACCTCTCCCTAGCTTCCAGAAACTTCACCGTATTCATTTTTATTTTGTTCGTTTGTTCGATCCTTTCGCTCTCGTAGCTGATATCGCACTGGTTCTTTGTCGGCGTTAATTCCCCCTTCTTTATGTCTCATTATGACTTTGTGCTCTCCATTAGAAGTCATACCTCCTCGCGTTTTGTTGTCTTTTTGTTGTTTTTCACTCGCCGTCTCCTTGTCTTTCTCGTTGCGCGTGTTGTCTGTCTCTCTTCCACTCATCTCGCGCTCGTCTTCCGATTTCTTTCGTTGTTCTTTCCTATGGTAGACCTTCATATTATTTGTGTGGAATCGTCCCCGCTCCTTCCCCGTCCTCGGATCTCTTATGATGAACGTTGCCGCTGCGATTTGACTTTCTAACACGTATGGCCCTTCGTATAACGCTAGAAATTTCGCGATCCTTTTGTTTATCGGGTCCGAGACGTTACACGCCTTTACAAGGACCCAGTCTCCCACCTTGAAGTCCGCGAGTTTATGTGTTTGGTTAAATTTTTCCGCTCTTTTCTTTCCTTTCGTTCGAATCCGTTCTTTGGCCATCATTAATTTTTCTTCCCATGCCGTGTTTTTATTTTTCTCATGTGTTGGAATCCATGTTGTTCACGCTCTTTGTGGCTTTTCTCCTTTATGTAACTCGATCGGAGTCATTTCGGTAGTCTCATGATGCACTTCATTTATGCAGTTCTGTACTACCGGTATCCAGTCTATCCATTGCGCATGCTTATCACCTACGAACGTACGAAAGAATCGTCCTAACTCGCGGTTTATTCGCTTCACGATGTTACCTTGTGGATGTCTTATCGACGAGAACACCAGTTGGATGTCCTCCTTTTTTAATTTTTCCAGCCATTTCTTGGATGTAAACTGTGTTCCGTGATCGAACTGAATCCGTTTCGGCCGTCCATGGTTCGGAACATAATGTCCAAAAATGCTTCTAATCGTCGCTGCTGCGTCCGCTTTCCTCAGTGGATATAACGCGACATATTTACTAAACGCGTCTATCGTTACAAGTATGTGCTTGTAACCTCCCTTGGTGGTCGGTAGTGGACCGTAAAAATCTATCGAGAGCAGCTCGTGTGGTCTTTCCATCACGATATTCTGCATTGCTGCATAGCTCTCCTGGTTTGCTACCTTACTTCTCTGGCAGGTATCGCATGTTTTAATTATTTTCGAGATTTTCTTTTGTAGCTTTGGTATGTAAAGGTCCTCAGAGATGATTTTGTAACATTTATATGTCCCTACATGTCCGTACACCTTGTGACAATCTTCTATGAGGGTTTCCTCCAATTCCTTCGGAATCATGAGCTTCCATACGTTCTTTCCGCACTGCTTATATAGTAGATTTTGAAAGAGGCTGTATCTTTCGTTTTGCTCGTTCGGGAGTTTTTCTACGACAGTTCTTATATCTTTTAGATACTCGTCTTCTTTCTGTTTATTCGCCATGTCCTCTAGGTATTCGGTCAATGTCGTTGACGGTTTCTCGGCCAGGATGCTCGCTATTATTATTTCTCCATCTCTCGTATCCCCTTCTCCCCGTGGGATCCGACTCAGTGCGTCCGCTACTTTATTTTCCCTTCCTGGGCAGTGCTCGATTTCCATGTCATATTCCTGGATACCGATCGCCCATCGCATTAGTCGCGCGCTCGTAAATCTGCACGTCTTGAGAAACGTTAACCTTTTATGGTCCGTTCTTATAATTACTTTCGTGCCTAGGAGGTACGATCGAAATTTTTGTAATGCCCAGACGATTGCTAGGAGTTCCTTTTCCGTGGTGAAATATTTTCTTTCCGCTCCCTTCAGTGTCCGACTGGCGAAGGCTACGACTCCCACTCGTCCTTCCTCGTCTTTCTGCGCGAGCTCGGCTCCCAGCGCGAATTCGCTTGCATCGGTGTGCAAATAGAACGGTTTTTTCGGATCGGGGTGTCTCAAGACCACGGTTTCCAGAAAAAGTGTTTTCACTTTGTCAAACGCCCTTTTTCTTTCCTCCGTCCACTCCCATTTTTGACCTTTCTTGAGCATCTCTAGAAGTGGCGTGGCTTCCTGCGCGTGTTTATTCGTGAACTTCGTATAGAAATTTATAAGTCCCAAGAATCCACGGAGTTGCTTGATATTTTTAGGCAGTGGATAGTTCCGGATAGCCTCCGTTTTCTCGCTTTGCGGCTGTATTCCTTCCGTGGTCAGCACGTGTCCCAGAAAGTCGACTTCTTTTCGGAAGAACTTCGATTTTCTTAGGTTTAAGGTCACATTCATTTCTCGTAACCTTTCGAATAATTTCCTCAGGTTTTCCATGTGCTCTTGTGCGTTTTCGGACACGCATAGAAGGTCGTCCACAAAATTGAGAACCCTATCTCCCAGTCCTTTCAGTGCGTGTGCCAATCCCCTTATTAGACTTGCGCTGCTTGTCTTCAATCCAAATGGTGTTACTCGGAACTCGTAGCATTGTCCGTTATGTAGGAATGCCGTGTACTTCCTCGATTCCGGTGTCAGAGGGACTTGCCAGAAGCTGCTTACCATGTCGAGGCTGGACATGACCTTCGCTCTTCCACATTGTTGGAAAAGAGTTTCCAAAGGTACTGGACATTCGTGGTCCGGCAGCAATATTTTGTTGAGCTGTCGTGCATCTAAGCACAACCTTATTAATGTATGGGCTGTTCGACCTTTGTTTAATGTATGGGCTGTTCGACCTTTGTATCACCCCTTGTTCCATCATTTTCTCTATCTCTTTATTTACTCTCTCCCGATATGCCATCGGAATCGGGTAGGATCGGTGTATGTACGCCGTCTCGTCGCTTACTTCCAACTTATGTTCGTACACCCACATCCTCCCAGGTTGGTCGCTGAACACTTCTCGATACTGCCATAATAGATCCTGGAATGCCCTTTTCTCCTCCTCAGTGAGCCCTTCACATTCTTCCACCTTCCTTGCTATCTCCGCTCCTTTCGCCTTTTCCTCCAACTCCTCCTCTTCCTCCTCCGTCCCCCCGGACTCTTCGACGACCTCTATCCTTTTCTCACCTCTCGACACCTCGACGCTTTCCACCCGAACCTCCTCTTCTCTTTCTCCCTCCTTGAACCTCACTACACCTTTTCCCATCTCTATTCGGCATTTGAGCAGTATTAAACTATCCATCCCCAGGATGCATGGTCGTACCAAGTTCGGCACTACTAAGAATGCTATTTCCGTCTCCATCCTTCCCAATTTCGTCTTCGCCAGAAGTTGTTTCCTTATTACGGCAGATTTTCTGCCTGTCGCTCCCACTACTCGCATCGTTCTCGTCGGCAGCATAGGGCACTTTCCCCACTTTCCTTTATTTTCCTCGTATTTTGCTTCCGAAATACATGTTACCTCGCTTCCCGTATCGATGAGGGCTTGTATTTCCCTTCCTTCGATATTTATTGTTATTGTCGGGCATTACCCCTTAGTGTTTATTTCCCGATGCGTCTGCGGTTCGGTCTTCTCTTCTCGCATGACTACGCTTACCCGTGTCTCCTCATTTCTTTTCCGCACACTGTTTTTCTTTGTTGTTTCGCTTTTCTTTTCTTCGTAATTTCTCTGTGTCGCACTCTCGCGTGTGTGTGCAGGGTTTACACGCGGTGCGACACGCTGGCGTTTCCCCATGCCGTAGTGGGTGTAGCCTCTGCCTCGTTCGTGCTTCTCGCCGGAGCTTCGTCTATCGCCACTGCGTTTACATGGGGTTGCCTCGTCCATGTTCTCTCTCCTTCTCTCCTCGCGCTCGTACTGTTTTGCGCGTCTCTGTTGGGATACGGTGTGGAGTGATTCATCGTAGCCGGTGGTGTCCTGGGCGGCGGGGTCGCTCCGTATTGCCGTGGAGCTGCTTGTGCCGGTTGTCCTCGGCGTGCATTCACCGGCCGTTTCAAGTCGTGGCGTTCAAGGATGCGTATCAAGTCTTCCACGGTAGTTGCTCCTTTTAGGATGATTTCATCCCTGACCTCTGTCGTGAAATGTGCCGCGAGTGCCTCCACGATCTCGTCTTCACCCAATCTTGGGGAGAGGTCGTAGGCGCTCGCACATAGCCTCGACGCGTACTCCACTCTCGTGGTGTTCGCCCTTTCCTCGTAATAGCCATTGTTGAGGTTCCTTCTTATTCGAACCTGCTGCTCCTTGCTCCAGAACCGCTCCGTGAATTTGCGTGCAAATTCTTCGAAGGTGCTTACGCGATTTTCGATCACGTTCCACCAGTCCCTCGCGGTTCGGGTGAGGCTCTGCTCTACCACGAACTTGAAATCGCTATCGCGAATTCGTGTGGCTTGGCAGTAGTGCTCGAGTTCTCGTAGGAACTTGAGCGGTCGTTCCCTCCCCGCTCCGTCGAACGTCGGTGGTGCTCTCCGCATTGCCAGCTCCCTTATGTGTGTCTGCTGGTTTGGGAGTGTGGGCGTTGGTCCTAGGGGCAGTGTTTCTCGCAGCTGCCTAATTTCCTCCACGCTTCTTCGTACTCCTTCCACTTCCCTCCGGAAGTCCTGCACCGTGTTTCTTGTTTCGCGAAAACTCCGGGCGAGTTCGTCTACAATGTTCTCGTTTTCTTGCATCCTTTTGCTCAGTTCTTCCATGGTTCGCTTTATTGGGCCGATGACGATGCGCGTCGTCTCGGTGTGTCCTGCCAGGGTTTGCGAGATGTTTCTCGCCATAGCGTCTGACCACTCGTCGAACCTTTGCTCGATTTTCTTCTCGAGCTCCTCTACCTTCCTGTCGATTTTCAGGTTGATTCTTTCACATTGGTATCCCAAAGTTTTGACGGCGTCGAGAACCTCGGCCATAGAAACTGATGGCGAACCAGGATTTCCGACGTCTTCTTCCGCCGCAGTCTCTTCGATTATTATTTCCTCGGGGCGCGCGGGTGGTTGTCTCACCATCTCTTCCGCGCCTGCTTGTGCGAGCTCCTCCGCGAGTGTTACGCTTCTTCTCGTACTCACTGCGGGTGGTACGGAAAAAGTGAATTCCAAGTGGTCACTTGTTTCCATGCTGCTCACTCCCGTATCGGCCACTGTGTTTTCTGTTTCTTTATCCGCCATGCTTTCGTGTACGACTCTTTTCCTTTTTCTTCACTTTTCTCCCTTTTCCTCACCTGCCAGCCCCACGTTGGGCGCCAAATGTAACGTTAAGCCTTTTACCATCTCGGCTTACTGTTACCTCCTCGTCGAGTTCTTTTTCCTTTTCAGGACTGGCAGTGGGAATTTTAGAGGGAAACGTGAAATAACGAGTGTTTGAAATCTCTTTAATTTTCTTTATTCGATCCTCGAAGTATTTCGTCGAAGTGGTGCGAGTTCAACGCACTCGCACAGCTGATCGCTCGCACTTTTTCTCTCTCACGCACTCACACTCTTACCCGCGCTTACCCATGCACACGCTCACACATACACTTAGCCTACTGCTTATTCTAGTTAGAGGTCGGGTATCGGAAAGAAATGTAAACACATATCCCGGGAAGACGCTGTAACGTTACGTGTCTTTCTCTTACCGATATGGTGTGTTCTTTGCCTGGCTACTCTCTCTCTCTTACTCACACGTTTGGTCTAAGCTGCCGTTCGCCGTGCTGACTCACTCGTGTGGTCGAAAAACTCCGGAAAACACCTCTTCTCCGAACTCGAAAGACGATTGCTTTCCTCGCACTTCTGCCTGCCACCGAACTAATCACTCCCGACTTGAATTTATAACTTTGAAAACGTGAGAAAATTCTCGGTCTCGGTCCTTTTGCTACTGGTCTTATATACGCTTTCTCCCCACCCTCGTGCTCTAATTTCGGTCCCTTTAATTGGGTCCCCGCTACTCTTCTATCGGCGCGCGTTGCTGACCGCTCTTGGCCTCGGCGTTGGCCTTGAACTTGCCCATCTTTCGAACTGTTACGTCACTCGTTTTTATGTGAATTCCTATCTTCCGCGATTATCCCCTTTCCTCAGCTCGCCTATCGTTTCGCGATCTAATTTCACTCGTGTGCGTCCCTTTGTCCTTTTTCTATCTATTTTTAGATCTCGACCGTTTTTTGCTTTCGCTCCGCGGAGCTATGTGCGAAATTTTGCTTTTCTCGAGTTCTAGAGGTTTCTATTTCTACTTCATTTTTATTCTACTTTTATTATTTTAGCCGTGGTTTTGTTTGTAACGTTACAATACAAAGAACATTTACTTGACTTAGCGCAATGGGAGGGTACGGTAGCAAGTGCTTTACTTTCTTTGTTCGAGGATCGACGCGTGACCTTGTCGCTCTCAGGACGATACGCACAACGCAGAATACAGGTAGCGAGTCGCGACCGGGAGCGGAATCATCGGCCGAAGTCTTTGTCTCTCTTTTTCCGAAATTCAAACTTTTTTACTACGATTCGAAGCTTATAAGCTAACCAACAATCGAAAGGTGGAAAGTGAGAACGTGGTCAATGCCGGCGTTCTAGAGATTTCCACACGAAACTGAATATCTAACCCTCAAATTAAACATCGAACAATATACTACGACGGAGACAGTGACTTCGGTGATCGAATCCTCCCGAAGGGTGGATGGTCGAATTGGTCGGCTTACCACTCGCTCGTTACGCTTGACCTCGGTAGCCTGCTCGTCTCAAGATACTCCTCGTCCTCCTTCCTGACGTAGAAGTTCGGTAGCCGGGTCGTCGGATGGAACCTACTATTTCTCTCCCGTGACTCGACGTACGAACACTACTAAAAAGGACACGGTAACAAAAGGAAAACTAGGATAACTGAACGCTACGAAAGCCCTGCGCTAAGTGACGCGAGCTGCGCTCATCGTCGACCACCGGACCGGCTCGCAATTATCACGTGACTTTTCCGCCACGTGCGCCTCTACCTGATTTTCGGTAATTTATGCGACGCCGAATTTCCGCGTCGATACGCTACGTCGACGCTCTTCGTTATCGATCGTCTCCGCGTTGATCGATGCGTCGATTCCAGATGTCTCTGGTGAGAATATGATGTTTGTTTCCCACGACGGTAGCTTCCAGGTGATGCACGTTGCGACGATCTCGGTGGACGACTTCTCCTTGAGCGTCTTGCTACGGTGATCGGTAGCTTTTCTTTTTCCTTGTCGACTCTCCATCGCAGGTGGTGTTTCGGTGGAGTGTTCATGAAACGCGTACGAGTTCAATTAGTACAAGGTTCAGAGTTCTTAGTATTTTGCCCTGAGAGCGACGCGTCGATCGAAGCACTTCTTCTTCTTGTGACGGGCGAAACGTCACAATTTTTACCTCCTATTTTGGTGAATGTGAAAGTAATAGGGGAAAATGAATAATTATACGACGTACCCTAGACCTAACCCAGAATAACTTTTAAATCGTATTATACATAACCTCATTTAATAAATTAAATTAAATTTGAATGCTTTTGAAGCAATAAAATTTGCACAATGTCGAAGGACTAGAACTTGTATATTTTATTTGAAAATACACCTTTCCATGAAGGTTATGTATAATACGATTTAAAAATTATTCTGCGTTGTGTCTAGGTTACGTCGTATAATTATTCATTTTCTCCTATTACTTTCACATTCTATTTCATTCTTTTTCTTTTATTTCTATTTCATCATTACCGATGTACTTTTACATACGGTTTAGGAACACATGTACATTGACCGGGAAATGTGCAGATTTACGTACAGTGGGTGTAGAAAGTATTCGTACACCGATCAATTTAAAATAAAATGTTAAATTGTAGTTTATTGACTAATTTTTTATAAACTATGAATTTATATATATTCTTGGAAGTTTCTACAATAGATATAATGAAACAAAAAATTATTTTTATGAATAAATTACAAAATTAGTAAAGAAAAACCCCGAAGTGACAGAAATATGAAAGCAACAAGTATTCGTACAAGTCGTAAAAGTTCATCAAAAAACATAATTAAAATGAATTTTATAATAAAAAAGAACTGAAGTAAGTACATAATTAATACTTCATAGGGTTTCCTTTTGATTTTATAACTACCGCAACTCTTCTAGGCATTGAATTAACTAATTTTGATGTTAATTTAGGTGGGATCTTGTTCCATTCCTCCATGATCGCTCTCTTTAAGGCTTCTTTACAGGAAATATGATGTTTTTTAATTTTGCGTTCCAAATAATCCAACAGATGTTCTATTAGATTTATTTCTGGAGATTGTGAAGGAGTTTTTAGATGCTCAGGTCTATTATGCAATATCCACATTCTCGTATTGTACGCAGTATACTTTAGGTCGTTGTCGTGCATAAAAATAAAAATATCTCTTATACTCATTTTTTCTGCATTAGAATAAAGATTGCATTTTAAAATATCAATATAGGTTCGATGGTTTATTATTCTGTCAATAAATTTTAATGTGCCAACACCAGCTGCATTCATGCAGCCCCAAACAAGTACGGAACCTCAACCATGTTTCACTGTGGGTCGAAAGTTTTCTGGTTTCAGCTCTTCATTTTTTTTTCTCCATACAGTGCAGTGTCCATCAGACCCAAAAATATTAAATTTACTTTCGTCTGTAAAAATAACTCTTTTCCAGTACTCCTGTTACGTCTTATTATTGTTGTTTTTAATTTTTTAATTTTAACCGTTTCGGGTATAGGATCTATGCGATCCACCCTGAGATTGGGGAACAGGAAAAAGGATATAAAATGAGGAAAAGCAAAAAGAATATTTAAATGAAATTTATATTACCTTTACGAAGGTTCTTTTCTCCTTCTCTCTCTCTCTCTCTTACAATGTTTGTTCGTAGTTCGATCGCTTTATCCCTCTTCTTCTTCTCTTTTCCTCTCTCACTTCTAACTTTACAATTACTGGTTGATTTTTAGGTTAGGTTTTTTCACTACGCTTCTTGACTTCGCGGATCTTTCTTACTTAATGCTCTTGAGAGGCCTACGCGTGACCCTTATATAGTGTTTGCCGCTACCGCGACCGCACCAATCAGAGTTCGGGGATGTTCGGAGGGGTACGTAGCGATATCGATCCGTTTATGGGATCCTCGATCGCCTAGGCTTAACGCCTATTGGTGGTGGCTTTCGCGCGTTTTACCAGCCCTTCGTGACTGGTCGGACCGTGGTCATCGCGTGATTTTTTTTTTTGGGGGGGGGGGGAGCATCGCCCCGTATCTTAAGTCGGGTAAATGTTATGATTTGGCTGGTTTATAAAGAGAAAAAGGTAGAGGAAAATATAGGCGTACATATTCATACGCGGTTAATCACACACGCATATATATATATATATATACAGAGTGTGCCAAAAGTTCCGGGACACCTAAATAACTTTTGAACGGCTTTAGATATAGGATTGAAATTTATAGGGATGCAATGGGTCAAATCAATCTACTATTTAACCACCAATGCATCAACTTTCGCACCCCGGGGAAAGGGGGCGAAGAAGGGGCACAAAATTGTTAAATGGCATGTGGGGTCACGTGATGGCTCATTCGAAAGGACTTTCTGAGGCGAAAACAACGCAATATCGCCGAGGTTTGTGCGATTATTTTTCGCAGAGTTATGATCATTTGAACATCTCTATTGAGGTTTTACAATAGCGAGAGCCCACAGCGACATCAGTAGAAAAATAAGTTTTCACACAGGCATACACGTTCGCGTGTGTGTGCAAGTTTGTATGTGCGTGTATTAGGTTGTGAACACTGATGTGTGTAAAAAATAAAACACAACTAATTATTTTATTAAATGTTCAAATTGGCGTTCTTCCACAATTTTGCAGTAACCTAAGCGAACGTAAAATGTATCGATAACAATGATTAAAAAGTCGGGTGTGATTGAATTAGAAACGTTCACTTTTTTTTCTCGCAATTCTTGTAAATTTTCAATCCTAGTGTCATAAACTTTTGATTTCAAATACCCCCAGTAAAAAAAGTCTAATGGGGTCAGACCTGGTGATCTTGGTGGCCATTCTATTGTGCCTCTTCTACCAATCCATCGTTCGCTAAAAACATTTTTAAGAATATTACGAGCTGCTCCAGAAAAATGAGCCGGAGCTCCATCTTGCTGGAACCAAACATTGTGAAAAGCTTCTCCAGCAATATCCTGAACAGCCGGTATAACATGGTTTTCTAATAAATTACAATAATTCTGAGAATTAATGAATGAGAGACACTCGCGCAAAATCTTTATAGAGATGTTCAAATGATCATAACTCTACGAAAAATAATCGCACAAACCTCGTCGATATTGCGTTGTTTTCGCCTCAAAAAATCCTTTCGAATGAGCCGTCACTCGACCCCAAATGCCATTTAAAAATTTTTTGCCCCTTCTTCCCCCCCTTCCCCCGGGGTGCGGAAGTTAATGCTTTAGTGGTTAAATGGTAGATTTATTTGACCCATTGTATCCCTATAAATTTCAATCCTATATACAAAGCCGTTCAAAAGTTATTTAGGTGTCCCGGAACTTTTGGCACACTATATATATATATATACAGATATATATATATATATATATATATACAGGGTGTGTTCGACCGTATAGTCGTGAGCTATATCACGTTGTAGCCAGGAATAAATAGAGCCGAAATAAGTCATAAAAAGTGACATAAGCTAGGTTAGTTGTCGAGTTATTAATTAAAAAAGATAGGCAAATCACGACGCGCGGAAGCGGTAGGCGGCGAGCCGCGGCCATGCTAATCTAGCGGCGCGAGGCAAGTGGCGAGCGGGTGGGGCGCCCGAGTTCGTCTACATACGTGGTCCACGAGCTCGGGCGCCCCACCCGCTCGCCACTTGCCTCGCGAACACACCCTGTATATACAGTTACTCTCGCTTACAGTAATTATCGCTTTATATAGTTATTTATAATATGCTTACCAAATTTCTTTTATTGTAATACGTTAAAGTACATATTCCAGTACACATATATACAACAATCTTTATTTTATGTTTTATAATTTTGTACATAATAAATTTTAATCAAAATAAAACGCGAATTTGGGGTCTCAAAAATATTCGGACAGTATGTATGTCTTCAGGTTATTCGTCTTAAATAGTCCGTAGAGTGATTCGGTGTTATTAATATTTGTAAACACAAGACGAAAAGTCTTTCGGTAAGTCAGTTTTGTGTTAGATTTCAATACGAAAACATCGCAAAAATGGCTCGAAAAGGTAAAAATACATCATTTGATGTTAGGCAATTGGTTATTTATCATAGAGAGAAGGCGAAAACCTATCGAGAGATTGGTAATTTATTGAAATTGAGCAAAAGTACTGTAGCTGACATAATAAGAAGGTACACCAGGATCGAATCTATCGTGCAAAAAGGACGACGTAAACTGCTTGACTCCCACGAAAAGAGTAGAATATTACGAAAAGTAAAAAGTAACACCGAATTAAGTGCTCCAAAATTAACTTCCGAATTATTTGAGGAATGTGGAAAGAAAGTACATGTGAGTACTGTTCGCCGAGTGTTGTATGACGGTGGATATCATGCAAGGGTAGCCTGAAACCAGCTATAGGGCGGCTGGGCCCCCCCCCCCCAACGAAACAGCCTTGCTGTTTCGTATTAGGCACGACCGCGGTAATAATTCGCATAGGAAGTCGGCTCGCTGCGCTCGCCTATCCCTTTTTAGTTGTCATTATTTTACATACTTTTGCAACGTTTGAATTGTTTCCCTATTATAGCAGATTTTTTATGCATTTTTTGATGTTTAAAATGACCGCCATTTTGAAACCGGAAATTGAATCAATTCGAAATTGTTAGTGGATCTATGTTAGGAAGAACTGGATTTTTCGTATAAATTTCAGCTTTATCCGTTCAGCCGTTTAGGCGCTAGAGTCGATAAAAATATTTATTAGTCCGCCATTTTGTACCGTTTTGCTGAAAAATTTTGAAAAAATTCATGTTATTAGTTGTCACTATTTTACATATTTATGCAAAGTTTTAATTGTTTTGCTCTTATAACAGATTTTTTATGAATTATTTAATTTTTAAAATGCCCGCCATTTTGAAACCGGAAGTCGGACCGACTCGAAATTGTTAGTGGATCCTCATCGGGTGTAACTGGATTTTTCGTGTAAATTTTACTTCGATTCGTTCAGCCGTTTAGACGCTAGAGTGGATACACACACACATACACACACACACACACACATACATACGGACATTTAGATCTTGTTATGAAACATAAAGATCCAAAAGGGTTTTTGGATATCTCGAATAGTTTCGGAGATAATCGTCCGTTACACTTTTTGCTCGATCGAGAGCATAAGGAACTCCCTGCGGTCGTGCCTAAAAAACCATTTATAAATGAAGTGAATCGAAAGAAACGAATGAAATTTGTCAACGAATTTGTTTTGAAAGGAAAAAACTGGTGGAGCGACGTAATTTTTGCTGACGAAAGTAAATTTGAGATATCTAACAATAGACAAAAATTAGTATGGCGAAAAGTTAATAAACAATTTGACACGAAGAATTTTCAAGCCACCGTAAAACATGGTGGCGGAGGGTTGATGGTGTGGGGTTGTATCTCAACTGCTGGAGTTGGAAAACTAATTTTTATCGATGGTATTTTAGATAAAATTAAATATTTAGACATTTTAAAAGAGAATTTAACACAAAGTGCAGTGAAAATGGGTATAAGTTGTGACCGCGTCTCTCTCACGCGAGAAGAGACGAGCACACCTTCGCCACGCTCTCCTCTTCGGAATACTTTTTATAGAAGGCTTAACAGTTGGTCGGTTAAAGATTGAATTTAAGTTGGGCGCCAGGTAGCTTACGGCTACCACTCGAGCCTTAAATTATTGTATGATCTTAGTTACAAAATTCCGAAGAGGTGCGTGAAGCGGAACACGAAAATCGGTAGCTCAGCCCACCGAGGTGGTAACGGAGAGGGGCGGAGTAAGAGAATTTCCACAAACGCAATACGGCAAATTATCGGTAACAAAAGAGAATGATTTATTTCTTTAACACAGAAAAGTATGCGTGACATTACTGGTATAAAATAACGGAAGCTGATGGAATAACTTAATGACAAAAGTACGTTCGCAGTTCCTACTCATTACAAGAGAATGCTAACCGAACGCGATAAATTATAATATACCAGATACATTAATAATGCGCCAATAAAAGAATATGAAACTTTCGCTTTACTAGAATGAATTAGAATTACGGAACGGAAGCTTTACCATAGTGATCATAACGAATTACTTTACCGAATACTTTTCATTACAAACCGAATATACGAATTTCCAAAATTACATAAAACACAGAAGACAATACAATACTTAGCATACAATACTTTCTTTCGCTCGCAATACTAACGCCACTCTCAGGACGAAACGTTGCATGTGCAACCTACGAAAGGTGCTCTAAGGAGACACGACCGAAAAAGGGAACTCCGGGCCAGAACTTCTCAACGAAATGTAACCGGAGCCTTCAGCCCTTTGCAAGCTCACGATTAACTACGAAATTCCAAAAACTAGTGATCAACCGAAGCAAGACGGTAGCGTGGACGATTTCCGACGCTCCTAATTTCTTTCGGGATCTACTATCTACGCAATAAGTTCACAAATCCGAAACATCATCATCCTGGCCAGTGTCACCTAATTTCCCGATATATGAGAGCTAAACGGAATCTCGTCTTACCGGCTGTACCTCTCCCGCATGGACGGAACCAGAACGGTGACCTTGCTCTCCTCAAAGACTTCGACACGAAAATGGCGGGTCTCCTCCGGCTTCCACGTCCTCTCTGGTCGTCTTCACGGTAGCCTAACGTTCGTATCTCCTCCTAATCTGAGAGATGCCGAACTCCAAGATCCGCGAGACCAGTTGCGGGGAAAACGAACTTAATACGAAATGATCCACCAAATTATACGAAACTGTACTGCCTAGGTAAGACACGGGAGCGAAACGAATGGACGGAAAACTATAACGAACTTTACTCTACGACGTCCCGATGCTAAGTCCTCCTCCTGATTCTCACTGCCGAACGGCTCCTCGCTATACGTCACGTGATAGATCGGCACGTGCGCCTCTACCTAATTTGCTCTAAATTAAGTAACGCATTACATTCCCTAATTTCGAGTCGGTACGTTGCGCCGATGCTCTACATTATCGATAGATTTCGATGATCGATGCTAAGTAGCGCTAATCGGTAGCCAAGCAACGTATTCTTCTTCGCCATGGTGTGATGGAGATGATAATCCCACGGCGGAGGTACTTGGAGCTCGAGAGCGGTGACAGTTCGGGAGCTGAATGTCTTTCTTAGCTGGTAATTCTTCGCTTGATGATCGTAGCGGTCTCTCCTCTTCGTTCGATGGGTTTCCCTCGATGGTGGTGGGATAGTCCATTAGTACATAAAAAATTCGGGAGCAATTAATAAATATTCTTCATATCCGAATTCGCCCTGAGAGTGTGCGCTGACGGAAGCATTTCCATTCTCTTCTTGTGACACAACGTCACAAAGTGATACTTATAAGTTCTATCAAGACAATGATCCAAAACATAAATCGCGGATTGTTCAAGAATATTTATTATACAATTGTCCTAAAGTATTACATCCACCTCCACAGTCGCCAGACTTAAATCCCATAGAAAACCTATGGGATTTATTGGATCGCAACATTAGAATAACACTAATAAAAACAAAAGAACAATTAAAAGCCCGTTTAATTGAAGAGTGGGAAAGAATATCAACAAACTATTTAGAAAAAATAATTTCTAATATGCCTACACGCTTAAGAGAAGTTATTAAACAAAAAGGACAACCAACAAAATATTAAAAAATCGTTATAATTTAGTTTATGTTCTAATATATTAGTACTAATACTTTAAGTACTATTAAATAATTCCGAATTGTTAAGTGTCCGAATATTTTTGAGACCCCAAAATCGCGTTTTATTTTGATTAAATTTTGCTACGTACAAAAGTATAAAATATAAAATAAATGTTTGTGTGAATATGTTGTGACGGTTGTCACTAGAAGAGATTAGAAATGCTTCCGTCAGCGCACACTCTCAGGGCGAATTCGTATATCAAGGATATTTGGTACTAATGGGCTAACCCTAGGGATGGGATCGAGTATCTTGCAAGTAGGTTCGAATCTTACTGAAGAGTTTCGAATATTTTACGAGTACTTCAAAACAAAAAAGCAGTACTTTCAAGTATACTCGAACCCGGACAAGAAAAGTTCGAACCTTTTGTGAGTATTTGAATAAAGTACTCGGTGCTTACAAAATTACTGGAACCTTGACCGAGTAGATTCGAACCTTTTATGAGTACTTCGGTCGCCGTGATGTGAGAGTGAGAGGGAACATAGCGAACGAGCGATGCGCAACGCTCGCTTGTTTATAGCGCGTCAGCTACTGCGGGTTCGAGTACTACTTGGAAAAGGTTCGAATCTTACGACAATCGAAGTACTTACAAGTACTTTTTCGAACCTACAGGTAATCATTCTACGGTTCGAAACCTACTTGTATAAAATGAGTACATTCCAAGTATACTCATTGAAACTCTTTTGTTTTTGAGTAGTAATCGAAACCTCTAAAATGAAACTTGGTTATTGAAACGTACTTGGTTTTGCAAGTACATATTGAACTTGATCCCATCCCTAGCTAACCCCCATCATCCTCGAGGGAAATCCATCGAACGAAGAGGAACGATCGCTAATATCATCAAGCGAAGAATTAACATCAAGAAGACATTCAGCTCCCGAACTGTCACCGCTCTTGTGCTCCAAGTACCTCCGCCGTGGGATTATCATCACCATCACACCATGGCGAAGAAGAATTCGTTGCTTGGCTACCGATTAGCGCTACTTAGCATCGATCATCGAAATCTATCGATAATGTAGAGCATCGGCGCAACGTACCGACTCGAAATTAGGGAATGTAATGCGTTACTTAATTTAGAGTAAATTAGGTCGAGGCGCATGTGCCAATCTATCACGTGACGCGGAGCGAGGAGCCGTTCGGTAGGAAGAAGCAGGAGCAGGACTTAGCATCGGGACGTCTTAGAGTACACTTCGTCTTTGTAGTTTTTCGTCCATTCGTTTCGCTCCCGTGTCTTAACTGGGCAGTACTTTTCGTAGACTTTTGTGGATTTGATTGCATTAATTTCGTTTTCCCCGTAACTGATCTCGCGGATCTTGGAGTTCGGCATCTCTCAGATTAGGAGGAGATACGAACGTTAGGCTACCGTTAGAAGACCAGAGAGGACGTGGAAGCCGGAGGAGACCCGCCATTTCGTGTAGAAGTCTTGGAGGAGAGTCGAGGTCATCTTACTGGTTCCGTCCGTACGGGAGGAGGTACAGCCGGTAAGACGGGATTCCGAATAGCCCTCATATATCGGGTAATTAGGTGAAATTGGCCAGGATGATGATGTTGCTTTTCGAGAATCATTTTATGGAAATATTGCGTATACAGGGTGTCTCACGTAAGCTACAACCGCGAATATACACGTGTCCACATGGATAATTGGAAGCAAAAAATGAAATAAAAAGTAATAAAATTTGTCCTCGTTAACGAGTTATTAAATAAAATAGATCAGCGAATCAGGAAGCACGGAAGCGGTAGGCGGTGAGCTGCGGCCATGCTAGTCTGAAGACAAGAAGCGATAGTGTAAGGAAGCGTCGTGGACGAAAGATTGAGAGAAAGAGAGAGAGAGAGAGAGAGTTAACGAAAGAAAGGGCGAGAGAGAGAGAGAGTCAGCACGTGCAGGCAGCGTGAGGTAGCGCCGTGTTAGGGTAGAAGGGAGCGAGAGCGAGAGATTAGATTAGATTTTTGTGCGTAATGTAGCGTCGTGGAAGAAAGGTAGAGAGAGAAAGAGTGGGAGAGGAAGAGCGAAAGTCGACACTTTTTCCTAGAAATCTCCTCCTGACCACTACCTTTTCACGCCTGTATACGGTCCAGAACGCTCCGCCCGTCGAAATTATCGCTTCTTATCTTCAGACTAGCATGGCCGCAGCTCACCGCCTACCGCTTCCGTGCTTCCTGATTCGCTGATCTATTTTATTTAATAACTCGTTAACGAGGACAAATTTTATTACTTTTTATTTCACTTTTCGCTTCCAATTATCCATGTGGACACGTGTATATTCGCGGTTGTAGCTTACGTGAGACACCCTGTATAGTAGATCCCGACAGAAATTTGTAGCGCCAGAAAATCGTCCACGCTACCGTCTTGTATCGGTTGATCACTAGTTTTGGGAATTTCGTGGGTAATCGTGAGATGGCAAAGGTGCTGAAGTCTCCGATTATATTTAGTTTAGAAGTTCTGGCCAGGAGTTCCCTTTTCGGTCGTGTCTCGTTAGAGCACCTTTCGTTGGTTGCAAATGCAACGTTTCGTCCTGAAAGTGGCTTTAGTATTGCGAGCGAAATAAAGTACTGTATTGTCTTCTGTGTTTTATGTAATTTCGGAAATTCGTATATTCGGTTTGTAATGAAACGTATTCGGTAAAGTAATTCGTTATGATCACTATGGTAAAGCTTCCGTTCCGTAATTCTAATTCAGTTATAGTAAAGCGAAAGTTTCGTATTCTTTTATTGGCGCATTATTAATGTATCTGGTATATTATAATTTATCGCGTTCGGGTAGAATCCAAGTGTAATGAGTAGGGACTTCGAACGTATTTTTGTAACTAATTGATCTCCTTAGCTACTGTTATTTTATACAAGTAAAATCACTTATCTTTTCTGTGTTAACGAAATAAATTACTCTCTTTTGTTACCGATAATTTGTCGTATCGAGTGTATGGAAATTCTCTTACTCCGCCCCTCTCCGTTACCACTTCGGTGGGCTGAGCTACCGATCTTCGTGTTCCGCTTCACGCACTTCTTCGGAATTTTGTAACGTGACGCCTCTTAAGTGACGCGGCGTTACTGACGCTTTGGTGACTGCGGATGTCCGCGACAGACGCCATGCCAGTCGTATCGCATTTTCCGCACTCACTGGACGTCTCGTGATAGCTCTTGTGAAATCGAAAAATGATGGATCTATTTGAATTGATTTTACAAGAAGAAGAAGATGATGATCTCTTACTTCGATATTATCTCAGTTTGATAGAGCCCCAACACATCCAATTTTTAAAAGCCGAAACGATGAGGGCTACTATAAAATTTTAATACAGCAACACTTACGGGCGGATGATGAAAAGTTCCGGGATTTTTGTCGTTTTAATAAAAGACAATTCAACTTTATTTTAAGTCTAGTGTATAATGAACTGCAACCAAATACGACACGGAATTGTATTACGCCAGAAGAAAAACTACTTTTAACTTTAAGGTATGTTTATTAAATTATAATGTAATAAAAATAAGTATTCAGTATTGTTATTTATTGTTCGAAATAGGGCCCATGAAATTGTACGTGAGTTAAGTCGGTAGGTTCCTCTTCATATGTTGCTGTTGATACAGATGAATAGACAGGTAGGTTATCAGTCGAGACAGATAGTAACGTATATTGGGCCCGAGTGGAATTATCTGGCGGACCATCCTGTGCGTGTGGTGTAGCACAGTCAGTGGAGTAAACTGATGACAAATGTGAATTTGATGTACCTGGGCGATTATTTTCAATAGATGAATAGGCAGGAAGGTTATCACTTGAAACAGATAGTAGCGTATATTGGGCCTGAGTGGAATTATCTGGCGTACCACCCTGTGGATCTGGTGTAGCACAGTCAGTGGAGTAAACTGATGGGGAATGCGAACTTGATGTACCTGGGCGGCTACTTTCCGTGTCTGACTCGACATCTAATATCTCATATTTCATAAGAATATCGAAAATTTCCTTTTTTGCTTGCAATTTTCGCAGGGGTTTCAGTTTATTCAAAACGACTTTAATGTGTTCCGCAAAAGACGACAATTCGTCTTCTTGATTTTTTTCTTTCAATTCCTGAAACATTTTCTGGCGAGTAGCTTCTCTTTTGTGTAGGTATGATAAAATATCGTCTTTTTTTGCAAGCTTTCTCTTATTAGATTTTGGAAAAGATGGATGGATGGATGATGGAGCTGGTGAGGCTTCTGAGGCTGGTGAGGCTGGTAAGGCTTCTGAGGCTGCCGCGGATACTTGTGAAACATTACTTTGGCTGTTTTCCGTCTGAGGGGATCTATCTTGAGTAGATATTGCACTGTCTAGACAGTGTTGTGAAGTAACTTCATCAGAACTGATGTTACTGATAGTAGACCGTTCGTTTGGTACTGATTCCAAAAATGAAAACAATTTAGTGTATGATCCAAACTTAGATCTTGGGTTTTTTGGTGCCGCAGAACCAGTCCCACTCTTGTTTTTACGTTTCTGACGCAAATAGGTGTCTTTTAAGTTTTTCCAATGCTTCTTGCAACTTTCATCTATAGGAAAATTTAAGTACGTTATTTTTATGTTATAGATTCATTGCGACAGGAGAGACTTATAGATCACTATCATTGGCGTATCGGATATCAGATTGTTATATTTCAAGAATCATACGAAAAGTTTTGAGACTGCTCAGGGAAAAATTAATGCCAATAGCAATGCCATCTCCAACTAAACATGATTTCAAGAGAATTGAAAAAGAATTCTGGGAGAAATGGAATATGCCAAACTGTGTATCTAGCATAGATGGGAAGCACGTCCGTATTAAAGCCCCACACCTTAGTGGTTCCCTTTACTTCAATTATAAAGGCTACTTTTCTGTTGTGATGCTGGTTTTAGTTGACGCTAATTACAAGTTTGTAGCCATTGACGCTGGATCATATGGCAAAGAAGGCGACAGCAACATATTTAGGAATTCGATAATTGGAAAAAAAAATAGCAAGAAATGATTTCCATATTCCTGGACTTAAGATTTTGCCTGGAACAAATGTCTCACTGCCTCATTTTATAATAGGAGATGAGGCGTTTCCTTTAAATACGTATATGATGAAACCTTATTCCAGAAGATCCACACTTGATCACGGAATGGAGCTTTTTAATTATAGATTATGTCGCGCTCGTCGCGTAGCAGGAAATGCATTCGGGCTTCTGAGCCAGGTATTCAGAGTCTTTTATACTCCAATAGCAATTTCGCCGGATACTTGCACAGACTTAGTAGCATGTTGTCTGCACAATTTGTTACGCGATGGATATTTGGAAAATAACGACAGGCCGTACTATATTCGCAATGAAGAAAGTATTCCCACTGATAACATGATTAATTTGGCAACTACAAGGGGTGCTGCATACGATAGTATACATGTCAGAAATGAATTGAAACTGTATTTTGAATCCGAAATTGGTCAGGTATCCTGGCAAAACAACTATTGCTAAAAATAAATAAATGATGAATGATGATAATGATGATATATGATGAATATATGATATGTAAATTAATTATAATAATAATTAATAAAAGTACTCGCCGCTTTTATTTAAGCGTTCTCCAATTTCAGACCATATTTTGTCTTTCTTTCGGATATTCTTGTAAACTTTCGCGTTTAAATTATAAAGCAATGGATGTTGAGATACCAAAGTAATTAAATTTTCATTTTCTTCTTCCGTAAATCCTTCTATTGATGCCATTTTAATGAAATTTATAGGTTATAAATATACCTGAAGTAAGCTCAAAGTGGGTGCGCGGCAGCGACACTACGAACGTGAGCGCGTCACTAGCGCCGGCGTCCGACGTCACAGACGCAAAAACAGTGACGCAGCGTTAGCAACGCTGTGCTCGAATGTCCTTCCATACATTTGCATACTACATTAATTTATTTATTTATTTACGATAAACGGGAGTAAATCCCTTTGGTATATAAAAATTAATTACAACGTTATAATGAGTCGTAGTGTAAGGTTACATTAGAATATACATTATGTTTGAAATTGCTTGGAGAGGAGAAAAAATCGAGAAACTTAACGCATTTGTTGATATTAATTACAATGCGATTTAGGCAGTTTTGTTCACCATACAGCGTTCTGTGAAACCCCTGGTGGATTAAGTAGTTATGTCTTAACGATGGTACTGAAGTAATGAGTCCGAAGGAAGACAATATTGTCGGACAAGAAATATTTCCAATCAAGACCTTGTGAGCGAAGGTTAGATCGCAGATTAATCGGCGCTGTGCTAATGGTAAGAGCTTGAGTCTGGTGAGTACTACCCCGTAGTCATGGTCAAAGAAAGACATAGGATTGCCCATGGTGCGAGCTGCTATTCGTAAGAATTTGTGCTGCACGCTCTCAATTTCAAACTGAAGGTAACGGTGAAAGGGCGACCAGACGACGGAGCAGTACTCTAAGTGTGGGCGCACTATCGCGCAATACAGAATTTTCAAAGTATTTACTTTATTAAAATATTTGGACGCTCTATAGATAAGGCCTAATTTTCTGTAGGCCAAACTAGTAATGTTCCTGATGTGTTGGCGAAAAGAAAGATTAGCGGAAAAGGTAACACCCAGGTCACACCCAGCCTCAGTGACCGAGCTCAAAACAGAGTTATTTATAGTATATTCGTGTTTGGCTGTGTCTTTTAACAGTGAGAAATGTACGATAAAGCATTTAGAGATATTTAAGGAGAGCATATTTAATTTACACCAGGTTTCAAGATTAGCGAGATCTTGTTGTATGAGATTATAGCTAGTAGAGTCCTCAATAGCATGGAATAGCTTTAGGTCATCGGCAAATAAAAGAAAGAGACAGTAATAAAAGCACTTGGAAATATCATTAATAAATAAGTTAAATAGCAGGGGCCCAAGGTGAGAGCCTTGGGGAACGCCTGAGGTAACAAGGATTGCAGAGGAGAGAGCATCGTTGTGCTTGACTATTTGTGTTCTGCCTGAGATAAAGCTTGAAATCCATGCTAGGAAACTACCAGAGAAGCCATATCCTTTCAGCTTGGACAGAAGAATGGAGTGGGAGACAGAATCGAAGGCTTTTTTAAAGTCAGTGTATATAGAGTCCACTTGCATTCTTTTCTCCAAGGAGTTTGACAGGTATTGGTGATAAATCGCCAAATTAGTACAGGTCGATCTACCCGATATAAAGCCATGCTGTTCTTCAATAATGATATTTTTACACAGTGATGAGAGCTTACTAGCAACGATTTGATCGAAAATTTTAGGGAAGATACTTTGTAGACTAATCGGTCTATAGTTCTTAATATTAGATGGATCACCCCCTTTAAAAATGGGTCTGACAAGGCATGTTTTCCAGAGAACTGGAAACTCACCAGTAGAGAGGGATTTATTAAAGATGATCCATAAAATTCTCGATAGAATAAAATTGCAGGCTTTTACTAGCAATGGATGTATGCCGTCATTTCCAGGTCCCGATGTAGAATTTAAGTTATTAATAGCTACGAAGATATCACTAATACTTATATCTAGGTGAGAAATATCAAGATCCTCATTAAAATTAAAGGTTCGCGTACCGCTATTATCAGTGGAGTACACAGACTCAAAAAACGAGGCAAAACCGTTAGCAATACTAATATCATCCTTTAATAAAGTTCCGTTAAGAAGCATTGAGGAAGGACACGATTCAGATTTCGTTAGAGAGTTTGAGAATTTCCAAAAAGATTTCATATTATTAGGAATATTGTCCTCTACCTGATTTACATAGTTTCTCCAACAACGGTGTGATAGGGCCTTACATTCGGATCTGAGCCTAGCGAAAGCGAGGTAGTCCGAGAAGTTATTAGATCGCTTAAAACAAGTGTGAGCGGCCTTTTTTAGATTAACGCACCGAATAAGCTCAGGAGAAAACCATAAAGGATAAGACGATTTGCGCATAAGTTTGGTAGGGACAAATCGGTCGATAGCATGGTTCAAGTGTGAATGCAGCAACTCCGCAGACTGATTAGCCGATAGACTAGACAAGGCAATGTCCCAATTCGTTGAACAGAGATAATCGTTAAGTGAGGCATAATCAGCTCTAATAAAATCCTTTTTAAAAGTTGATGAACGAGAAGATGATGTAGTGGAGACAAGAGGAAGGGAGAAATGGAGAGGAGGGTGATAAGGATCTAACGGTATGATATGGTCGGGTGCAGGGCTCACAGAGAGATTATTAAATGACGAAAATACTAGGTCCAAGAGGCGGTCATGTGAATTCAAAATAGTGTTCGATTGGTATAGGTGAAGTAGACAATAACAACTGTGGATAATGCAGGAATGATTAGACATATACGAAGAGGAAGAACAGAAGTATGTCAGGTTACCGACCGCGTCCTTAGACCATCTAGTGTGAGGAAGGTTATAATCACCACAAATAACAAGAGGAGTGTCAGGAACGAAAGACAACACTAACTGCTCAACTGACATGCAGTGCTCGGTAAACAAACTTATGTCACTGGACGGAGGTAAATAAACAGTTCCCAAGATGATAGATTTAAATCGACAACGGATTTCGACGAAGATTTGCTCGACACGAGAAGATGACGTAGGCAGTACACGACAAGACAATGACTCATGGACTGCAATCATAACACCGCCGCCTAAGCGAGAACTGTCAGATACGCTTGATCGGTCACACCTGTAAACATTGAAGCCATGAAGACCAAGTTCGGAGTTTGATATGCCTTCATATAACCACGTTTCAACTAAAATAATAATCTTATAATTAATCGTAGCTGTCGCTACTGCATTTCTTAATGCGCTTAACTTAGATCTTAGGCCTCTAACGTTTTGGTAATATACCAAAGGGTAACTAACTAGTTTTTTCGAGTGTTATGAAATGCACTATTTGACGACACTATTTTCGGAGCACCATCCACGTATCGAATTGTTTTATTTAAGTCTCCCGACGCATGCAGTCTACTTAGCTCGTTGCGAAGATCTTGGAGATGTGCCCGTTGTTTAGGAGTGCGGTCTTCAATAATGGAGACTGGACCCTTGTATTTGGACTTGTTCCGCAAGACGTTCAGAACGTCTTCTCTGGAGTTGCAGATAATTTTCAAGGGTCTCGGACGATCCTGCTGTGCGGTCCCAAGGCGAAAAGATCTTATGATATGAACTCCGGAAGGACAGATTTCCTTTAAAATATCAGCGACTCGATGAGTGTCGTTGCTGCTGGAATTCGTGCGATCCGTGTCCCGACTGGTAGAAGGATGAGACGAAGTGCATTCCTCCAGGTTGAAAACCAAGATATTACGTGATCTACGTTCGCGGTCCGCGATCTCGGCGATGATGTCCTCGCAGTTTTTTGTCCCGTTTGTGGATGAGGGGAGAGACGAGAAATTACTTTCAAGCCTACACACCCTTTCCTTGATGCCCTCGATTTCCGTTTTGACTTCCGATTTCAGTTTCTCGATCGAATCGAGAATCTTCTTTTCGAAGGCATTAAGCCTCGTTGAAATGGCATCTTCTATCTCCTGCCTGAAGATAAGTCTGATTTGACTGTCTCTGGGGTCAAGCAGGGATGAAGATGAAGATGAAGATGCCAGAGGGCAGTCGCGGAACTGGCCATTAAAGTGAGGATGACCCGTACGATTTAAACATCCTGGATGTGATGTGGTGCCGCAAGACGCACACACGACAGGTTTTGCAACTTTAGCGTTGCAACCTTTGCAGATGATATTGTTATCCATTCCGTTAATTAGTTTTTAGATAATAATAGAAGAAAGAATAGAAGATGCGGAACGAATAGTAGCGTCGAAACTTTCAAACTTTCAAATTCTCGCAGAGAGCGAATGCAAACACGTCCGTCACCTTCGACGACTCTGTATACATTAATCTGCCGTTCTGTCGCGGCGTCACTAACGCTACTGACGCTGGCTTCGAAAGTCTACCTTAAAGCGGCCATGCGAGCGTGCGTCGCCTAGCGAGGCGGTAGAGCGAGTGAGATAGCGAACAGACGCTCGGCTATCTTCGGGTGGGCTCGGGAAATTTCGGTAGGCCGGCTCGTAAGGAGCCGCGTGCGTGATCCTTGCGAAATTACTCTGTGCGCGACGTTAGAAATCCTTTGTCTGGAAAAAGTTCCTTCCGGGTGGCTGATCAGATCGCGAGGTCGAATTCCGGGGTTATTAAGAGCCGTGTAACGGCAGATAACCGAGTTTAGAGGGAATTAGCGATTTTTATTATTTTAAACATTGAATATTTAACGAAGTGAATCCTTCGATTTTCTTGTTCGATTCTTTTGTTCTTTAGTGGCGGAACCAGCCTCGATCGCCGTCCGGGTCCGCGGGTAATCGCTCAATAAGTCGTTCAATTGTTGATACTTCAATTATTAATTGTTAATTGGAGGAATTAATAGATTAAATTCAATCAAAAGCCGAATTCTCCGTGTCGGAAAATTCGAGAAGCGAGGCGACCACGTGCCGGCATCGAGCACGTAGCCGGCAGTTAGTTTGTCCGGACGTACTAGTAAACACCGGAGACAAAGAAAATCCGGCTTTGTATTATTTCTTGCCGTTAACGGAAAATTTCCAATACTTTAGTGTGATAATTTGAATAAATTAAATTTTGCCTTTCTTTGGTTAAAAATTACGCCGAAGGAACTTTATTAATTTCATTTCCCCCCTCAACCCACTACTCCTTGCAACTGCGTGAACGGTAATTACGTGAGCCCTTTATCGCGGAGAGGATTCTCGCGGATTAATAAATCTTAATTTGTTGAAACGATTATTTCGCGGGGAGTGCATCCGGCACCTCCTCGGAATTGAGGAAATATCGTTCCAAATTTGGCGCCCAACATGGGGCTCACGCAAGCCGGAAGGTCGTAAGGAGGAACGGTTGAAGTTTTGTGTTGTTCGTTCTGGTGAAGGACTTTTCAAATTTCGTACGTGTTGTCCACACCGGTTCGGTTCGGGAAAGTTCGAGCATACTCGGAAGTGATCGTGGATGTTCGAGATATCGCGAGTGCCATAAAGGATTTCGGTGACCTTGGATTTCGGTGACCTTGGATTACGGTGACTTGGGATTACGGAGTTGGATCTTCGGTGCGAGCTTCCACCAACCAAGACAGGATGGAAGGAAGGAGGGACAGCCGTCGGAGCACAAGGTCACACCGGTCAATGGGTGGATGGATTTTCAACGCGTCCGGTGAAGTACTCTCAGATATACTGCGGGTTAATGCGAGCGGCTCACTCATAGTGTTGCGAGATAGAATGCATAGACCTACGCGTAGGGCTGCGGGGGAGGACGGAGTTCCGTGGACGGAGGAGGACGAGGGGGAGTCGGATATAGAGAGTTCGGAGGGGGAAGCGGAGGACAGCTCGCGCGAGCCGTCCTACGCTTACGGGGGAGCGCATACCACCGAGCTTAGGAATTTCGTGGAGGAGCCGACTGTGACGTCCCATGAAAATTCCACTAATAATTATTATTGACAATACATAGCTTAAATTCAAACTTAAGAATTTTCATGCAACGCCACGCTTACGAATATGAAACGTGTCCGCCGTACATCTCACGCGAGAGATAAGAAAGCGCTGCGCTGCGCGAAGCCGACACGCGACCCCTCTCCTCGACGACGTCACGGGCCCAAGCGCTCGAGCCGCCTGATATCGCGACGGGAACCCGACACCCGCTCGATCTCTCTGTACATTCTTTACATTTAGCAAACATAGAAAATCTTCAAGGGAAAGATAAAGGAACAATATTTCAATTGATCAATAGCAAATTACTTAAAATCCAATTCTATTCAATAATAATCCAATAAGTCCCTCTACTAACCCTCGAAGATTCTCAAATTAGTTATTAAAAGTTTAACCATCATAAATTCACTCCGAAACCATAAAAACGCCGAATCAACGTGAAGAGTACACCACGAAGACACATTAGACATCAGAATCCGAGGAAACGGATGCAACCTAACACGAAGAAGTTGCCATATCAAATTAAAGAAAACCAAAACCTACAGAAAAAGCACGTACAGGATCTCCGTTAAAATCAAGATTCCCAGCCGCATCAGCAACCCCCACAACACCACCCTTTCCACGAAAAGACCAAGATTTTGCAAACGATGCACCAGACCTACGACACCAACAGCCAATCAGAATCTCACAAAGTGTCGCCATCAGGCCCCTCTCTTCACAAAATCTACCCCTTCTCATCAGCACCAGAAGACATAAAAACCAGTAACGAGCAGGGAATCTTCAGTCTACAAGCAAAGTCTACAAGCAAAGTCTACGTTAAACAAGTCTACAACAGTCTACATTTTGTCACACGTCTACAGTTCGGTACAGTCTACTTTTTGTCACAGTCTACCCATTAATCTTCAGTCTACTAGTCTACATCAATTCAAAGTCTATATCCTACTTTCTACTTCTTGTCAATCCGAATAGTCAATCGCGAAAGTGTAGTGTATACCTTAGAATACCAGCGACCCTCTACCGAACGTCCAACTGCCTAAGACAAAGCGCCAACATCTACTGTAAGTTATAACTATAACCATTGTCAATCATTGTAGACTCCGGGATCGGATACCTCTATCACGGTCTCGTCAAACTCCTATCCAACCTTCAGCTCTCCTACTTACAATACTACCTCACTCTTTTTCTCACTCTGCATATTGCCATCTGGCACCGCGCATACTAGCGAGGAGCAGCGTTGGGAACACTCACCGCGCATACTAGCGAGGAGCAGCGTTGGGAACACTCACCGCGCATACGAGCTAGGAGCAGCGTTGGGAACACTCACCGCGCATACGAGCTAGGAGCAGCGGCGGGATACACCCTGCGCCAGTTCCTAGCAAGGAAGTCTTTCTGAACGTTTCATTATTTAACCAGCCAACGAAAGGCAGATCTTAAACCTCCTAAATTCCCATTCCCCCGACCCGGAGACAATCACCTTAGAGCAAGGACGATACTCAGGCATTTATATACATGTACCGCTATTCATACTACCAGTGACCGCTATTGTTTTTATCATTATCCCATAGAATAAACGTAATTATTATTATTATTTCTATCGCTTTCTTTTACTCTTCAATAACTCATTGCGATTCCTCTCCTCCGATCTCGAGGCCGCCCACGGTAGACGAGGCGTAGGTCTCGTGACCAAAACAGGCCAAATCTTTAAACCGTCCGGGTAGGTGTAGAGTAACGAACGTGTTATTCGCCCTCACCCGAGACGTGACACGACGACCGAGGCGATCGTCGTGGTCCACCGGGAAGGCACGCTAGGGGTGACGGTGGTGACCACGACGACCGCAACGACCTCCGCGACTAGGACGACGACCGCGAATCCGTTCTTGATGGTGTCAGCTACACCATTTATTTCCACTAACCCTTTTTTAACTTCTGTATGGGAACCGACCGCCGCTTTTCCGGCCGCGCATTCGTCCCTTCGCGCGTCTCCACCTCGAGAGGACTCCATAGTGGTAGTAGAGGAACTGTGGGGTAGGGGGACGGGACAGGGAGTAGGCATAGTCGCGACCGAAAGCGGACCGCCCCACCACTCTCAACCAGCGCGGTCGACGACCTCAGCGGCGCGATCAGCTGAGCGCGGCGTCGGAGAGGGGAGAGCTCGGCAGCCGAGCTCGCCCGCACGTAGCTATCCCCACCACCACAGGCAGGCTTCGCTAGGCTCCGTCGCGACTTCGGCCGCCGTTGGGTGGGAGAGAGAGAGAGAGCAAGCCGATACACGCGTGACGCGTGAAAGCGATGCGTGCGTCTACGGGGTGGGATTACAAAATAGATTACCCGGCTTTTCAAATCTCCCTTTGCCGCAATCTCGCGCGGTTTCCTTTGGTCCTTCGAGGACAGAGTATTTTACACCTGACACTCCAATGAGCGAGGTAGAAAATAGGACGCCGGCGAGAGAGGACCGGGGATATCGGGAGAGGTCGCGTGGAGGAAGAACGCCGTACTTAGAACGGGAAAGGACACCCGTAGATAGAGCGTCGCGTGAGGAGGTAAATAGGGAATTCCGAAGGGCGGAAGCTATTAGGAATTTGCGTGCGGTAGACCAGATAAACCGCGCGTGGAGGGTGACCTTCGACGGCGAGGACGAATCGGAGGCTGAATCCTTTCTCGAAAGGGTGGAGGAGGAGAGTGCGCGAGTGGGAGTGTTAGAGAGCGAGTCACTCGCAAATATTTCAATCCTCCTGACCGGCGTCGCCCTCGAGTGGTACCGTCTTAGGAAAAGTTCTCTGCTTACGTGAGAGGAGTTTTGCGAGGCGTTTAGACGTCGGTATTCCGGGTTCGAAGCGCAAGAGAGGTTACGCGAGACGATTAGAACGCGAGTTCAGAGACCGGGAGAAAAGGTTAGCCGGTACTTAATTAAAATTGAAAGGCTTCTCGCGAAGGTCGTGCCGCCGATTCCGATGTCGGGGCGGCTTAGTATTGCTTACGCTAATTTAAGACCTGAATACTAGCGAGAAAATGATCCTCGGGAAGTGAGTAGTTTTGACCGGCTCTCTGAACTAGGAAGACAGAGAGAGAGAATTTGAGATATGGGACGGCGGTACCGTCCCGGTCCAGAATCGCCCGTAACGCGTCCGAACACGTATGCAGAGAGCGTTAAGCAACCGCCAAGGACGAGAACGGCCTGCGTCGCGGAAATCTACCCGGTGGAGGAGGATAGGTCGCCAGAAAATCGCGAACCGGTAGCGCGACGAGCGGCTTGCGTGTCGAGAGCGGAGGAGCCGCGTAGAGAAGTAGCGGTCGCAGCGGCGCACAGTGGTTCGAATAGCCCAGATCGAGGAAAAAAAGTAACTGCATCAATGCTATAGCGTGAATTTACATAAAAATTGGTATTCCGAAGTTTGCGAAGTCGCTGATTACAAATTTGATGTTAAAATTTTTGAAAACAATATGGCTGACCCGCAATGAAACTAAAAAAAGCAATTAGAACGGAAAATTAGAAAATATTTTGTTATATATAATAATTTGCAGCTGGGAATAATACAAATGAAACGAATTATTTAGTAATTTGCAAAAAAATATATTATAAGTTTAATCAAAATACAAAAAAGGAAGGTAACAATACAAATATTATTATAATTTCGGTGTTAATCATTATTTTCTACAAGTAACGCTACTACTGCGTCATTTAATTCACAGGCCTTCTTCTTTGGCTCTGTTCTTAGATTATTGATGTATGGATCTGAGGAAGCAAGAAGCATATGCAATACATCCTCATTCGTAAATGTACGAGAAGATTTCCTCGAATGTTTCAATCGGTATAGACGATAATCTTTATTTCTTGCCTCTTGTGCTTCCTCGGTTAACATTCCCATGGGTAACATGGCAGCTGTTATTATTTTACTGCCATGTAAAAGGACCTTATGGACGGTATTTGGCATGTTATACCAGCTATATAGCTGCACGTACAGCTCGGCGGTTTCTTTGCAGTAGGCATCAAACTTTTCCGGGTCTATTGCATATCCACAGTTTATTGTTTGCAATATATTGGAAAAACGGTAGATTAAATCTTCATTAACGTCCGTAATTTCCGCAGTTAATTTCGGATCCATAAAAAATCTTCTAGAGGTATTGCCGTCATTGCTAGTTTTAATAAACTTTTGTTGAATAATTTTTTTTGTATCAATTTTTTGTTGTTTTGTATATATAGTTGTTCTCCAACTTTTAAAAGAATTGTTGTAAGCAATATGAAGAATGCATTCCATAAATTTGATCCTTGCATATAGAGGTGATAACCCCATATTGAGGGCATTGGCAGCTTCAGGTTTATTTTTTATTAGATCTAAATTGTTCATTTCTGATGGTTTCGCTTTGCATATACAACACACTGCCATTGATGGTGTATCTGTGACTGTTTGAGCAACTTTACCATCGATCATGGTAAATAGAAGTTTATGACTAATTTTATACGTTTTTTCGT
Organism: Ancistrocerus nigricornis; assembly: GCA_916049575.1. Taxonomy (NCBI): domain Eukaryota; kingdom Metazoa; phylum Arthropoda; class Insecta; order Hymenoptera; family Vespidae; genus Ancistrocerus; species Ancistrocerus nigricornis. The sequence goes on from OU696665.1 coordinate 17,249,608, forward strand.
TTATTGAAATTATACTTTCAGTCAGTTTTTCTATTTCTGTCTCCATTCTGGCAATTTCTTTTTTAATATTTTCTGCTGTTTCTGAGGCAAATAGGAATTGGATAGGCCTGCAGAACCTAGTAGAGGAAGGCCTTTTATTTTCCCATAGGACTAAATTATTATTTTCTTTTACTTGTAATTTTAGAGGAACAAGAGATGTGAGAAACATATTCGCATCTGTAATATTTTCTTCATCAAAAGCCTGTTTATACTCACTATGCCCGGATGAGCCATCACATCCCCATTTAGAAATAAGGGTCATTTCATTGTCTATTCCGTCAAGTTCTTCGGTTTTTGTTTTTAAAATTCTTGTAGAAGTGTGGTCTAGCAATGCCTGTAAATTGACAGTCGCACAGCTTTCAGTAATATTAATATTTGCAGGATAGCATTCTTTTTTTGTATTTAATAATTTATAATAAGACGGAAAAATATTATGACCGATCTCTTTGGTTGCTTTTCTCAAAATTTCATATTGATACTTCGATAATGAAGCATCAAGAACTAAGGCCAATGCCTTTTCTGGACTGAATGACGTAGGAGGCACTGGTTTTTCAATTGCATGCCCAGCCATAACAATTAAGTCTTCATTATAGTTTTCACGCAAATGTTGAACTTTATACCGTTTTGCTCGGTTAGAACATTCGTCAAAACTTTTTTCTGGACGTCCTTTTCGATTACGTATAGAAGTTCCTGATCCATTATCTTTAACAATGTTTGGTACATCCAAAGTAATTGAAAATATTTTTGTTAGCCATTCCTTGTTCTTTATCGAAAAATTATTTTTGTTGCGCGATGCAGATTGCCATCTTCTTGAGAAATTTGGTAAAAAATTTTTCATTAATAGGTTTTTAATTTGTTCTACCATGTCTTCTGAAATATCTGGATATTTAATTTTAATAATTTCGATAGATTTATATATTTCACGATTACTTAACAGTATAATGTCAACCAATTCTTCGTAACTGATTCTGAACGTTTCCATGTCGATGTCTTAAATTCAACCAAAATTAAACACTTTTATACTTTTTAATTTGGAATTTTTTAATGCACGTAGGTTAGATCAATACAAATGTAATCAAAATCCAAATTATGTTTATTATATCACTATGGAAATTTGCATGTCAATTATTTGTGTTACGTCTCTATTAATCAGTGGCGACCTCTCTCTATTAGGGCTAACATACGATACAAATTATCGGCCGTGCCTTAAAACATGACAGAACAAATTCAAAACCAATTAATGAACAATTTTTTATCAAATTTCTCAAGAAGATGGCAATCTGGATCGCGCAACAAAAATAATTTTTCGATAAAAGACAAGGAATGGCTTACAAAAATATTTTCTATTAATTTGGATGTAACAAAAATTGTTAAAGATAATGGATCAGGAACTTCTATACGTAATCGGAAAGGACGTCCAGAAAAAAGTTTTGACGAATGTTCTAACCGAGCAAAACGGTATAAAGTTCAACATTTGCGTGAAAACTATAATGAAGACTTAATTGTTATGGCTGGGCATGCAATTGAAAAACCAGTGCCTCCTACGTCATTCAGTCCAGAAAAGGCATTGGCCTTAGTTCTTGATGCTTCATTATCGAAGTATCAATATGAAATTTTGAGAAAAGCAACCAAAGAGATCGGTCATAATATTTTTCCGTCTTATTATAAATTATTAAATACAAAAAAAGAATGCTATCCTGCAAATATTAATATTACTGAAAGCTGTGCGACTGTCAATTTACAGGCATTGCTAGACCACACTTCTACAAGAATTTTAAAAACAAAAACCGAAGAACTTGACGGAATAGACAATGAAATGACCCTTATTTCTAAATGGGGATGTGATGGCTCATCCGGGCATAGTGAGTATAAACAGGCTTTTGATGAAGAAAATATTACAGATGCGAATATGTTTCTCACATCTCTTGTTCCTCTAAAATTACAAGTAAAAGAAAATAATAATTTAGTCCTATGGGAAAATAAAAGGCCTTCCTCTACTAGGTTCTGCAGGCCTATCCAATTCCTATTTGCCTCAGAAACAGCAGAAAATATTAAAAAAGAAATTGCCAGAATGGAGACAGAAATAGAAAAACTGACTGAAAGTATAATTTCAATAAACGAAAAAACGTATAAAATTAGTCATAAACTTCTATTTACCATGATCGATGGTAAAGTTGCTCAAACAGTCACAGATACACCATCAATGGCAGTGTGTTGTATATGCAAAGCGAAACCATCAGAAATGAACAATTTAGATCTAATAAAAAATAAACCTGAAGCTGCCAATGCCCTCAATATGGGGTTATCACCTCTATATGCAAGGATCAAATTTATGGAATGCATTCTTCATATTGCTTACAACAATTCTTTTAAAAGTTGGAGAACAACTATATATACAAAACAACAAAAAATTGATACAAAAAAAATTATTCAACAAAAGTTTATTAAAACTAGCAATGACGGCAATACCTCTAGAAGATTTTTTATGGATCCTAAATTAACTGCGGAAATTACAGACGTTAATGAAGATTTAATCTACCGTTTTTCTAATATCTTGTAGACAATAAACTGTGGTTATGCAATAGACCCGGAAAAGTTTGATGCCTATTGCAAAGAGACTGCCGAGCTGTACGTGCAGCAATATAGCTGGTATAACATGCCAAATACCGTCCATAAGGTCCTTTTACATGGCAGTAAAATAATAACAGCTGCTATGTTATATATGGGAATGTTAACCGAGGAAGCACAAGAGGCAAGAAACAAAGATTATCGTCAATACTGATTAAAACATTCGCGGAAATCTTCTCGTACATTTGCGAATGAGGATGTATTGCATATGCTTCTTGCTTCCTCAGATCCATACATTAATAATCTAAGAACAGAGCCAAAGAAGAAGGCCTATGAATTAAATGACGCAGCAGTGGCGTTACTTGTAGAAAGTAATGATTAACTACGAAATTATAATAATATTTGTATTGTTACCTTCCTTTTTTGTATTTTATTTAAACTTGTAATATATTTTTTTGCAAATTAATAAATAATTCGTTTCATTTGTATTATTCCCAGCTGCAAATTATTATATATAACAAAATATTTTCTAATTTTCCGTTCTAATTGCCTTTTTTAGTTTCATTGTGGGTCAGCCATATTGTTTTCAAAAATTTTCACTTCAGATTCGTAATCACCAACTTCGAAAACTTCGGAATGCCAATTTTTATGTAAATTCACGCTATAGCATTGATGCTGTACTATTTTTTCCACGATGGAGGCACCGTTTTTGCTTATAGCTACTGAAAAAAATACTTTCAATACCAAACGCGCAGGTATACGCAGCTGAAATTTGTGTGGACATGTACTCAAAAGTATATTGCACAATTGCCAGAAAGTCTTACCTTGACGCTAACTGTCGCAAAAAAGTTACGTCTAATTAAACTTCAATTTTACTATGCAAAATATCTCTTTGTTCAACTTGAGGCTTACTGAAATAAAGCAGGTGAACATCGGCTTCATTTACACATTTTATTAGCTTATTATGAACATAATCAAATTACACAATTATATATTCCTGTAAATGTTTCGGATACTTGTAGCGACATGTATTTGTAAACGTATTTATACGTTAAAATTTCAGATTTTTCGTTTCTTAGCTTTTGTGTCCGGATATCGTACAATTAATGGATGTATTTAGATAAAATTGGTATTGCTTGTGATACTTTAACTATTCTTCTATAAAATTGTAATGCAAAAACCTCTGTACATAACATTCCAAAAATCGATTTTTTTCCGCGTTCAAACCACTGTGCGGCGGTGGCTACGTCGAGAAATTCCGCGGCTAATACTGAAAGCACCGCGAGTAGGCCCACGCCGGACCCCGCGAAGCCACCGGTCCGGTGTTGGAATTACGGAGAATCGGGACATAGGCACGCGAAGTGCAAGAAACCGCGACAACGGTTTTGCTTCCTGTGTGGCCGGAAAAATTGCGTGAAAGCAACGTGCCCGAATTGCGAGCGAGGACCGGCGGGAAACGGTTGGGGGGAGTCGACCAACCGGCCGACGGCCACTCCCCCCTCCCTGTAGAGGCCATAGAGATACAGACGGGTGGAAAGGTAGAGTGAGCTGTTTGCATGAATTACAAGAGCTGGTAGGGGAGAGCCTCGAGAAGGCCTTCCAAACGCAAGCCGGCCGATATAACCTGCGAAGACGTGACGCAAAGTATAGCGTGGGCGACCGCGTATGGAAAAAGAACAGAGTCTTGTCCTCAGCGGCGCAGAACGTGGCAGCAAAGCTCGCACCGAAGTATACGGGACCGTACACCGTGATAAAAATCATCTCGTCGGTAGTGGTGGCCTTGACCGACGTCCGAGGGAAGGACGCCGGCAAGCACCACGTAAAAGACTTGAAACCGGTGTGGGAATAGTAGTGGCGGTGTCAAGTAGGGGTGTATTGTTTAATGTATGTCCGTGTGTCGTTTAAAGAAAATTTTAGTGGTGACGGTGACAAGTAACTTTACCCCGTAAACCTTAACCCCGTCCAACGGGGAACTTTAGAGGTGGCGGCGACAAGGGTAGAATGAGGTAGTGAAAAGGTATGTATTTGGTTGTTTTAGAAACCGAAAGCAAAACAAAGAAAAAAAAAAAACGAAGATGGTAATCATAGAGGAGATTTTAGAAGGACGCCAGGAGGAGTTGGAGCGCCGGCAGAAGGAGAGCCGGCGGCGGCACCGGTGCGAGGCCCTGAGGGCGGCGGAGGTGGAGGTGTCGTTTTCCCCCCGCAAGACTACCGGCCTGATTCCACTGGGGTGGAAGAGCCCGGACCAGGTGAAGACCGGCGAAAGAAAGGGGCAAGGCCCGAAAATAACGGAAGTAAGGACGGCGGAGTGGTACGAGGCGGAAGCCCGTTGGCGGGAATACCGCAGGCAGAAACGAACTAGCGAGAACCGAGTCGTCCCGGTGGCAGCGAGAGGAGGAGCGCCGGAGGCAGTGCGAGAGGTCAGCTCCCAAGCACGCATTCTCGAAGAGTGTTGGAACTGCTACGGGTGGGGCCATTCCATCCGCCGCTGGCCCCGGCCAGTCAGAGCGGGTATTTGTAGGGAGTCGGCCGGGCTACACCAGGGAGAACTGCCCTACGTGCACGGGGAGTCGCGGCCATTACCGGGAGCTCCGGGGGCGCCGGGCATAAGGAGAAAAACAAAACAAAAAAGAAAGGAGACTTTTTTGTTCTTATATTTTTTTTTACTATTTTTTTCGGAGGCGACAGAAAATTAATTAACAGTACATTAATAGCCAGAAATTCACGGACATTAATTGATATTTACGTATTAGGCACTCACTCCTTTGTTTGTGAAAGTGACCGTGTTGAAATATTTTGTGTCGCCGCCGAAAAAGTTGCAATATTCTGAGTATGATAGTGATGAAGTAGAATATTGTAGGTATACATAAAAAATTATTTCATTCTTTTTAACGCTTTTTTCTAAATTACATTAATCTCTTTCATTGCTTTCATCTGTACTATTTTCGAAGTCGATTTCTATTGTTTTTGTTATAAAATAACATGGAATGATGTGAAAATTTTACTTCTCGCTTGAAATATTAAATCGTATCACGTGTTCAATATTTTGCATAGGGAAGAATAACAATCAAGTCGTGTAGAAGAGTAGTGTAGATATGTTTATTAAAAAAAAAAACAAAAAAAAAAGAGGTCACTGTCGAGTTGAGTAACCTCCTCCTCCTTTTTTGAAGTCGATTAAAAAGATGTAGAGGTACAAGAACCTTAATGCTAGTCATCGTAAAAACATTGGAAATAAAATATATTGGAGCAATTTGCGCATCGAGTGAATGAGGCTTGTTTACAAGAACAGGTTTTTTTTGGAAAAAAAAATACGTAAAAAAGTACAGGGAAAAAGTAATAAGTAAATAAGATTTAATAAAATGCACAAATAAGAAAAAAAATAATTGCGGTCGTTTGACTGTCGCTATCTGAGATAAGATTTAATAAAATGCACAAATAAGAAACAAGAGAAAAAAAAAGTGCACGTACCGAGACTCGAACACGGAACTTCTGGGTTATTAGACTGACCCGCTACCGCCTCGACCGCTGAAGCGCTTGACGAAGAGTAAATCTTTTTCGTATGTAAGCGTATAGGAAATCTTTGAAGCGTTTTTTCTCAAAACTGGCTGACCAGTGCGTTTTCTCCGTTGAACATAGTAACACCTTAAGGCATTATTACAACCACACGACGTCTCGCCTCGAACTTCATTTCCCAAATCGTGCGGTTTCCTTGTAAGCCGCGTATACATTACAAACGTGATACCCGACACCGAAGACACGGAACATAGAGAATTTTCCGCAGATGAGAAAAAACGAATCTTATACGAATATCACGACTCCCCCCTAGGAGGCCATCAAGGAGTCAATAGAACATACACAAGAATTAAACTATTATTTTATATACTATTATATACGTATATATAAGTATTTATATACTTATTTACTATACTAATATACTTTTACTGCTTGCAACCCATTTTTTTTTTTTTTTTTGTTTAACGTGAGGGGAAACCTTCAAAAGACCCCCCGCGCACACCCACGGGCTGGGTGTACGCGGGGGGAGTGTGGGATTCTTACCCACTAAAACCCCTCACGGTGACCGTCCGCCCGCAGTAGGGAGGAACCGGGAACCCGTTAAGACACCACCGGTTCCTCCCCAAAGCGGGCAGGGGGAATCGAACCCCCTCATCTCGGGGGGAGACTAAATCTCCCCCGACAATCCTAAAGAGGGGCGGGGGGTGACGGTCACCCAGACCCTCCGCCGACGCCTCGAGGGCGATTCGCCCTTGGGAGCCGTGCCGGACCGATGACCCGTGGCCCGGCACGCTCCCGCTCTTTTTCCGCGGCCTCCTTCTGCGAGATGACACTCTCACAGAAGGAGACCGCTGCCCTCCACGACCTCCCGCTGTCGACCATGGCGCGAACCAAGGCCGGCAGCGAGAGGTCATCTCCTACTTCGCCGCGCAGGACACGGCGCTCCTCCTCGCTGCTTGCAACCCAGACCCAACCCTACCCGGATCACCTTTGTTTTTATTTAATTTTATGTAAAATACCTTTTATTTTAAAACACATTTTTGTTCGCGACATAGACCCACACCTACCCGGATCACCTTTATTTTTATTTAATTTTATATAAAATACCTTTTATTTTAAAACACCTTTCTGTTCGCGACGTAGACCCAGCTCCACATGGATCACTTTTATTTTTTATTCGTTTTGCGTAAAGTCCGTTTTATTTAAACACACTTTCCTGCTTGAAACATAAGACCCATTATATTAAATATAATTAAATATTATTATCCATGAATTTTCAGCTTCTTCTCGCGTCTCTGCTAATTCTCGTGCATTGTTTGTTTTGCGTTGCGATGTGTATTCAACAATTGAGAGGTTATAATTTACAATCAGGTAAGTGTTATTTAAATTATTTTATTATTCTTTTGAATTTAATTAAAAAATATACATTACGATAAAATAAAAAATATACATTAGGATAAAATAAAAAATATACATTAGGATAAAATAAAAAAAAATATACATTGGAGTGATAATTAAAAAAATATATATATACATCGGAATAATAATAAAAAAATTAATAATAATAATTTTAAATAAAAAATAAAAATATACATTGGAATAATAATAAAAATTGTAATAAAAAAAAAAAAATTAAAAAATATACATTAGAATCATAATAAAAATTGTACAAATTGTAATAAAATTAAATTAAAAAAATTAAAAAGTATACATTAAAATAATAATAAAAATTTTAAAAATTTAAAAAAAAAAAAAATTTATATTTGTTATTGTTTTTTATTTTTATATACGTAAGACGATTTATGGAACATGTCCACTAAGAACGAATTAAATTCCTGCCGTTGCTGGTGCCTCTGTCTTTGCATGTTGTAAAATTGCTGCACACGCCGTCTGGCACGATGTGTTCTTCGTTTATCTAAAGAAAATATAAATTTTTTGTATTATTTTATAGTTTAATAAAATTACAAAAATAATTCAATTTTTTTATAATTTAATTAATATTTAATAAAAATAAGATAATAAGCTTACACATATTTTGTCCTGGTTGTTGCTGCTGTTGTGGTTGTTGTGATTGTTGTGGTTGTTGTGGTTGTTGGTGTAGTTGTTGTTGTTGTTGTTGCTGTTGATGTTGCTGCTCTATTAAGTTAGTAATTTGTTGTTGTTGTTGCTGTTGATGTTGCTGCTCTATTAAGTTAGTAATTTGTTGTTGATGCTGCTGTTGCATTTGCAGAACAGCATTTTCTATTTGTTCCTTTTCTTTCTTTTTGTCTTCTAATATGTCGTTTATTTTTTTTTCCCATAATTTTTTTTCTGCTTCATATTTTCGTATGATATTATTTATATCGATATCTTGTTTTACATTATCTGGAATTAATAATAAATATTTGTTTACATGTATACAGAGTGTTTTATATTTAAATTACTCTAATCGAAAGTTACACATGCTCTGTATGAATTTTAATCGAAAAGTCTAATATATTTTTACAAAATATAGCTTAGTTAATGAGTTATTAATTAACAAAGATCAATCACGGAGAACGAAAACGATTGAAGGTTAAGAATTTCCCATTTAAACTCGATTATAGGCGTGATATGAAATGGTCGTAGGATCATGACTTTTCGATTTACGTCATACTTGTGCATATGTAGTTTATCGCTTTGATATTTGGAACTGGACACCCTATATATACTATATATATTATACACCCTATATATATATGTATATATATATATTGGGTAATCTATTTGAATGTATCCATCTAAATATTTTCATTATTTGTGATGATATTATTAGAAACATAGGAAATACACTTATAACATAGATATGCGAGAATTCGCGGGAGTGAGTGAGTGAGTACACATACACATATATTTTTTTCCTTTACAGAATATAGAGGACGTGCAAGTGGAATGAAACCGACACACTGTTCAACACGTACTTTTAAAAGCAGAGTGTGTATCTTGTATATATGGATTTATGGCAGGTTAAGTGTATCGAAGGAAATAGGTAAGAAAGAACGTTTCTTATTATCAGTAATTTTGTTCCTCAATAAATATAATAAATGTTTTGAGAAAAAAAAAAAAAATAATAATAATTGTTATGAAATTCCCAGTGTAGCGTGATCGACTAACGATCCTTTAGGTAAAAATATTATCAAAAGAACTCTATACGCATATACAGGGTGTCCCATTTAAGTAAGGCCACCTTAATATTTCTCAAGGTTGTTGTGATAAAAAAAATCTTAGTTACGTAATGTTAATGGCATCAATGGACCAATATATGTAAAGAATATTTTTTTCATCAAGGTCATTTTTTGCAAAGTTATGAAGGTCATCGGTGTTTTTTGACACATAACTACATTTTTTTATTATTACATCGTGTTGCTGATAAAAAAATACATTGAAATGTGTATAATAATATGACCTTGAAATGACCTTGATCCGCGAAAATTACAGTTTTACGTAAAATTAATACATCGCAAGCGGTAGACTGTAATCACAATTTGGTGGTAAACAAAACTAGATTTGTCCGTTACACGTTTAAGAACTTATGTGTTAACGTGTGTCGAAATCGTAGGCTTCGATCAAGTGTCGACATTCAAGAGTTTGAATGTAAATAAACATGTTTACTATCGCAATATTCATGATAATTAGCGGTTTGAAATCCTCATCAGTTTCAATTTATCAGTGTAGCGACGTGGTAGTTAAAATGAATTACTCAACGCAAGAAAACATTGATATGGTATTTATTTACGGTAAAGCTAATAAGTGTCTAAGGGAAGCAGTTCGAATGTACAGAGAGGAATTTCCAGACCGTAATTGTCCGGCAAGATGTACATATGCAAAGGTGATCAGTAATTTTCGTGAAACTGGTAATGTTGCAAAGAAACGTGCTAGGACCAGAACTGTTACAAACGAAGAAAATAAACTCAATATTGTTAATAAAGTTACCGAAAATCCGCATCTAAGTTTAAGCGTGACAACTTGAGCGTGAAAGTGGCATTTCAAAAACAAGCATAGGACGAATACTTAATGTAGAAAAATTTCATCCATACCATTTATCTTTACATCAAGACCTACATGGAAGTGATTTTTTAAATCGTACCCATTTATGTCGGTGGGGTTTGCGGCAATACGAAAATGACGAATCATTTTTCCAAAGAGTACTATTCACTGAGGAAGCCACTTTCACAAATCATGGACAATTAAATCTGAGAAATATGCATTATTGGTCAATAGATAATCCACACTGGTTAAGATTAATAGATAGACAAAGACCGTGGAGCGTAAATGTATGGTGCGGCATTTTGAATGATCAAATAATTGGTCCTCATTTCATTAACGGTACTTTAAACGGAGAGAAGTATGCAACATTCTTGCAAAACGAGCTGTAAATGTTTTTACATGATGTACCACTAGATATACGTTTGAGAATGTGGTATCAGCATGACGGTTGTCCGGTGGCCGGTCAGCATGACGGCATATTAAGGTGGCCTTACTTAAATGGGACACCCTGTATAATATTAATTTATTAACTCTACAGACACACTGCATACGCACGACTTTTTACGTCGGTTAGCACAGGCGTTTCCGAAGAAGTTGCGCACGCATCTTCTTGTTCAAGCTTAAAACTATATAGCATGCATTGGTCTTACTTCAACACTCCCCCCTCAATGCATGCTTTTCACAATCATGTTCCTTGTCAATTTCTCGCAGGCCTAAGCTACTCATACAAAAGTAATGTTTTTCTCTGTTGAGCGGTTTTGTCATTACATCCGCAATCATCTCTTCACTAGGCATGTAAATTAAATCAAACATTTTGTTATCCAACGCATCTCTTATGAAGTGATAACGTAAATCAATGTGCTTTGACCTTGCATGAAACATACTATTTTTCGCTAACAATTGTGCGCTCTGATTATCATTGTATATTTTTACTTTAATTTCAAGCCTTAACTCTAACAATAAATCCTTTAAAAATATAGCCTCCTTACTTGACTCGGACATCGCCATATATTCTGCTTCTGCGGATGATAACGCAACTGTCTTTTGTTTTTGGCTTTTCCAAACAATAGCCGAACCCCCAAGCGTAAAAACGTACCCCGTAAATGACTTCCTATCAAGAGTACTGGAACCCCAGTCTGCGTCAACATATCCTTTTATATCAAAATTATTTTTCTCATACATCAAACCATAGTTAACTGTACACTTCAAGTATTTAATTATCCGCTTTGCGGCGTTCCAGTGTTCCTTTCCAAAACATGTGTTAAACTGTGATAGGAATACTACGCTATGCATAATATCTGGTCGTGTCGCAACAGACAAGTACATGAGACTTCCTATCAACTCTCGATATGGTAACTCTAAACTTAACTTACTCTTTCCTAATGTATACAACAAACTTCTATCAGACGGTGTAGCATACACTTTTGTATTAGCTAACTTAAATCTCTCTATAATTTTTCTTATATACTTTCGTTGTGATATGAAAATCTTATTATCTTTTCTAATAATCTCTATGCCTACGCAGTATTTTGCTTCACCAAGATCTTTCAATTCTAACTCTTGTTTTAGCTTATGTTTTATCTCATTTAGCTTCCTTTTATCGTTATAAGCTATAAGCATGTCATCAACATACAAAATAATAATAATGATATAATTGTCATTGATATCATAGTATAAACAAGGTTCTGCTCTGGACGCTCTCAAGTTTAAATTCTTAAGGATACTATCAATCTTTTTGTTCCAAACCCTTCCTGCTTGCTTTAGTCCATATAATGATCTCTTTAATAGGCAGACTTTATTCCCGCTTCTTATTATACTTAACATGATTTTAGCTTTATCGGAAATCTCTGAATACCTTTCATTTTTTATCATAGACATTAAAAAATTCTCTAAGAAGCCTGGAACTTTCATGTACACATCTTCATCTAACCTACCATTTAAGAATGCACTTGTTACATCTATTTGATCAATTTTCAAATTAAACTGAACCGCAAGAGCAATTACAATACGAAATGATTCTAGCCTAACTACTGATGCAAACGTCTGAAAAAAGTCGAGTCCATATATTTGCGCAAACTCTTGCAACCAATCTCGCCTTTCTACTTTTTATATTACCATATACATCAGTCTTGTTTGTTAATACTAACTTTGAATCTATTACATTTAGCTTATCAATATACGGTTTTTCAACAATGTCCCACGTATCATTTTTAATTAACTGTTTCACTTCCTCAGTTATGGCTTCTTTCCACTCATCACTGTATTTTCCATTCATTGCCTCATGGTAATCGATGTCTGCAAAATTAGCTTTAAATACGTCATCATCGCCGGACTCATCTCGCTCATCAGGAATCTCCTCATTTTCGCTAATCTCTGAACAGTGCGTTCTATAGATTTTTCTTGGTCTACCGCGATTACCCGTTCTCATGAGCCTTGGTCTTCCAGTTAATCGTTTTTCTTTATTCAAATCGTAATTATTGTTTACTGTGAGATCATGATTTCCATTTACACCCTCTTCTATACGTGTACTTGCTAGATCAACATCTATTTCCTTAAAAATACTGTTTTCATTCATATCTGGGACCTGTTCATCGGCTGCTGAGTTCCGCTGTAACATATTCATATTTTCTTCGATAAATCTTACATCTCTAGATATGACAACTCTTTTTAGTTCGGGTACCCATACTCTATATGCTTTTGCTTCTTCTGAATAACCTACGAACTTTCCTTCACGTGCGCGTTCTGTTAATTTACCTTTTTGCATTTTATCTAAAACAAAAACCTTTGCGCCGAATGTTCTCATGTGTTTTAAGTTGAGCATTTTGCCATACCAAACTTTATATGGAATCTCTCCATCCAGGGCTATAGTCGGACATCTATTTCTTATATAGTTTGCCGTCATTAAAGCTTCTCCCCAAAAAGATAATGGCAAGCCTGAATGAATCAGCATGCATCTTACTGCTTCAATTAATGTGCGATTTTTTCTCTCTGCTAATCCATTTTGCTCTGGAGTCCCAGGTACACTCAGTCTCCGGCGTATTCCAACTGACGCTAAGTAATTATCAAATTTTTCATTGCAGTACTCCGTACCATTATCTGACTGCAATGCCTTTATTTTTCTGCAAGTGAAATTTTCTACCATATTTTTATACTGTATAAACTTATCAAAGACTTCATTTTTACGTTTCAATAAGTAGACGACAGACCACCGTGAGTGGTTATCAATAAAGGTAACAAAATATTTTGCACCTCCTATGGTTGGAGTATTAAATGGACCACATACATCTGAGTGGATTATATCCAACAAATTCTCACATTTTTCGCTTGTGTGACTGAACGGCTTAACCGTTTGCTTTCCCATGGCACAGACATCACACTTTAAAGTACCTTCTTCATTCTTAAATCTAATATTACTAGCTTTTGACCTTAACTGTTTAAGACTTCTTTCATTTAAATGAGCCATTCTGTTATGCCATAACACTAAAGAATTATTTTCACTCTTTTTTACATATTTAGCCTCTTCATTTTGACCTTTTCTTAAATAATACAGATTGCCTACTCTGTCAGCGACTAGTTTTACCTCGTTACTCTGCTTATTTTTAACAATTGCAACGTTTTTATCAAATATAACTAAATTTCCTTTGTCAACAATTTTTGATACTGACAATAAATTTGACCTCAGGTCAGGTACATATAACGTATTCTCTAATTTGATATGTCTCTTCTCACTATCTGTATTTATCTGTAGTCTTACTGTACCTTTGCTTTTTATATCTGTAGATCCATTATTAGTTAGGCTTAAATTCTCACTTGAATCAGATATCTTCTCAAAGCTATCCTTATTTTTGCATAGATGTGCCGTGCATCCACTATCCATAACCCATTTTCTATCATCATACATTTGATTAGCATAATTTTTGTTTATATCTCCAATGAGAGCAAAATAAGCATCATCATCCACTACATTAGCACTTTGAACTTCATTTTTATGTATTGGGTATTTTGACCTACATTTGGATGCAATATGACCTCGCTTTTGGCACCTATAACACTTGAAATACGCAAACTTATTATTACCATTTCTATTATAACTATTAGCTCGTCCTTTCTCATCTCGGTTATCAATCTTCCTCTCAATCATTTCAGAATTCTTCTTCTGTGATGATGCTACCATGGCATTTATAGACTCAGACTTTTGTATTCTAGCATCATACTCTTCTAAAATCTTAACCTTCAAAGACTCAGCATCAGGAAGCTCATCTCTAGACTCTATGGCACACCTAAAGTTTTCAAATGAGGCTGGTAGGCTATATAACAACATTATTGAAAATAAATCTGCATTAATATCTACATTCATATCAGCTAACATATCTCTAATATCGAAAGACTTATTTATGTGGCTCCTAATATCGTCGCCTTCGTTCATCCTTTGCAGCGTGAGCTGTTTTAAAAGGGTGGCTTTTCTAGCTGGCCCTTTTGAGGCGTATATTTTTTCGAGTTTGAGCCATACCTCTCTCGAAGTCGTACATCCTTTTAACTGAGTTAGCTGGCTCGGACTTACGCATAAAACTATGTCGGCTTTGGCTTTTTCGTTATTTTTCATCCAATCTGCCGCTCCACTATCCGGCTTCACTAAAGTACCATTCACGTATTGCCATAATTCATTCTTTACTAGAACAGCCTCCATTTGCATTCTCCAAGTTTCGTAATTATCTTTATCTAGTACTTGTATTCTTGTATTAATGCTGCTCATCTCCGATTTTATATTTCCGACAACGTGCAAAAATTTAACCTCAAACTAATACTTCGTAATAGAATCAATATTTTACCTTCGTGAGCCTGGGCCCATAACCTGTTATGAAATTCTCAGTGTAGCGTGATCGACTAACGATCCTTTAGGTAAAAATATTATCAAAAGAACTCTATACGCATATATAATATTAATTTATTAACTCTACAGACACACTGCATACGCACGACTTTTTACGTCGGTTAGCACAGGCGTTTCCGAAGAAGTTGCGCACGCATCTTCTTGTTCAAGCTTAAAACTATATAGCATGCATTGGTCTTACTTCAACAATAATAATAAATATCATCACTTAAAATAATTATCTATTGATTTTATTAAATTATTAGATGGAAGCATTTCAAAGATTTTAAGGTTATTTTTAATGAAATACTATGTTTTCATGTTAAAATATTAAGGAGTGTTAAATTTTGAGTAAAACATTATTGACTTTTGTTAGCTGTTAACTTAATATTTAATCAATAACTTAAATCTCTTTTGAAAATGATTTATGCAAAAAGACAATTTAAAGATACAATATTAGGAGAGATTTCTGTTTGACTATAGTATTTATGTGACAATGTTTATGAACATTATCTTTTTCACTATTAATATATTAACATTATCATTATATGAAGTTTACGTTATAGAATTATTTTCTGTAAAGGTACATTAAAAGATATGGTTTATCGAGAATCAATAACAATGCAAGAAAATATAATAAAAATAAGAAATTGTAAAGTATTTAATTTCTGTAGATACAATTTAGAGTATAGTTTTGTTAATGGATTGTTTCAGTAGTTAAGGTGAATAGATATTGATGAATGAAGTTAGGTCTACGTAATGGTAATGTTGGCATAATAATGGTAATAAAAAGAAATTATATTGGTAAACCCAATTACATAAACATTGAAGTCAAGTAAAAAAATATTTGTTGGTATCGAATCTTTAAATTGACTTTATGTATAGATCAATTTCAAGAAATAGAGCGAAATTATTCGTTAAATGTTAGGTTTATGATCGTTGAATGTTAGGTTTATATACAGGGTGTCTGGTTTGAAGTGTCTGAGCGGACAACTACATGTGCACAAGTATGACTTGAGTCGAAAAGTCTAATGAACTTTTTCAAAATACGGCTTAGTTAACGAGTTATTAATTAACAAAAATTGCGGAGGAAGGCGGTACGCTGGAGCTCGTAACTAGGTGATAGACGAAGCAGTAGGAGGGGTGATCCACTATAACCAATAACAATGGTCGGAAGGTAACGCTTGATCAACGTATTTACTTATCTCTCTTCTCTCTCACTCTCTCTGTTTCTCTCTCTACGATACTCCCTCCCGCAGGAGGCTCACGATGACTCTTTGTCTCTCTTTTTCTTGCTCGCTCACTCTTTCGACAACACTACCTTACGATGGAGGCTCGCGCTAACGTTCTTCATCAGTTCCTTCCTCTTCTCTCTCTCTCTCTCTCTCTCTCTCTGTCTTTTTCACTATTTATCATATGAGGGTGTAAGGTAGTGTTGTCGAAAGAGTGAGCGAGCAAGAAAAAGAGAGACAAAGAGTCATCGTGAGCCTCCTGCGGGAGGGAGTATCGTAGAGAGAGAAACAGAAAGAGTGAGAGAGAAGGGAGATAGGTAAACACGTTGATCAAGCGTTACCTTCCGACGATTGTTATTGGTTATTGTGGATCACTCCTCCTACTGCTTCGTCTATCACCTAGTTACGGAGCTCCAGCGTACCGCCTTCCTCCCCAAATTTTGTTAATTAATAACTCGTTAACTAAGCCGAATTTCGAAAAAATTCATTAGACTTTTCGACTCAAGTCATACTTGTGCACATGTAGTTGGCCGCTCAGACACTTCAAACCAGACACCCTGCATATACAATTTCTAGACGATACAGATAATGGTATACTTAATATGTGATATGTAATTTCTTGTGCTGATATTTCAGATTTGTTTATAAATACATTGATAATGTTTCTTAATTGATTTTGAATCGAATAATTCTCTTTACGTACTTCTTCTGCCGTGTCTTTAATTAATTTTGATAAACCTCGTTGACTTTTTCCTATGTAATTAATTATATATTCGACACATGCGTAAGGATCTAATATATATTGTATATCCATATTAGCTTTCATAAGTTGTAAAATTAATTTATTATATGAGTTAATTCTTAATTCGTTTAAATTACGTTTTAAAAATACAGTTGGGCATTTTAAATTGTATTGAATAATTTTAATATATTCTTCTTCGTTACATGCTATAAATTGTAAAAATTCTTCAAATGTATTTATATCCCTCTGATATGTTTTTGAAACAATCTTAAATACAGTATTTAAAATTAATTTCCATTTTTGGGAAATATATATTTTTGTTTCATTCGATAAATCATCTTTATTAGGTAAAAGAATTCGTGTTTTGTTCATTGGTAATTTTGGAAATCCAAATCGACATGTATCTTTTCCTTGTATTTTTATTTTGCATTTTCGGTTATGTTTATGAATTTGGTAAGCTATTAAATTTGGAATGTTTTCATCTTGACGACAAGTTATATGTTGATCAATAAAGTTTTCACATTCTTTTATAGAATCATTATTTGTTTCATCGAAAATAGGTGCATTATTTAACCATAGCAAACAATGTATATGGGGACTTCCTCTGTGTTGGAATTCTACTCTATAATAATAATCTAGTACATTGTTGTTATTGAATATACTTTCTTGAGATAATAGAACTTTAAAAAATTCTCTAACCCTGTGATCAAAATAACGTGCACATGTTATAGGATCAGATTGAATGAGGCGACTTTTTTCAGCCCAAGATATATGTGCGCATTCATTAAGAGAAATGTCACATTTATCGATTACATGTTTTAAAATTTGAAGTAGTTCTAACCATTTTGTTTCTGCAGCTGAAAGTGTTAAAAATATTGCAGGCATTCCTAATTGACGAATCATACTTATAACATCTTTTTTTTTTTGCTCCCAAAATGCAGCACTGGATCTATCTTTTTGTAAAATTCTGAATCCATCATTTTGCTGAATTAACTTATCTACATAAGTTCCATTTAATATGTTTTCTACTGTTATATTTTTAGATTGGCATTTTTTACGTAAACTAATTTGAATGAAGGATATTAATTTATGTAATCGTAAACGGCAATGGGAAAACATTAATTTTGGTATATTTATAGCACATCGTCTGTCAAACATTCGTGCTTCAGATTTTGCAATTTGGCCTAGGGTAAGACGTGTATTAAATTTTCTTTCTTTTCCACAATAAATTGTAGGGAAAGATAATTCTTCAACGTTTTCATCCATTAATAGAGATATAGGTTTTTTATTTTCTCCTGGTGCAAATTTCATAGCAATAAATTCTTCCTGTAGAAGAGTTTCTTCTCCTCCAGGATTTAGTGGTTCGTCATTTACAGTTTCATCCCAATTATCCCATTCTTCTGTTTCCAATGTATTATTTGTATTATTTTCTATATTTGTTTCATTTTCTATTAACGTTTCTTCTTCATTTTGTTCTATATTTTCATTATATAACCAATCTTCTGAGCAAATGATATTATGTTTTTTATATAAGGATTGATTTGTTAAATAACATACTGCTGCGTAAACTTTTTCTGGTCGTACAGCTTGAAATACATATGGTGTTTGATCTCTCATTCTTCTTATTAGTTTTATATAAATGATTTGAGTGTTATTCCTTTGTCTAGGAAGAATTGAAACATTTGTATTAATATCTATAGGAACATTAACACAATTTCCTCGAAGACCAAATTGTTTATCTATTCCTAAATGTCTAATTTGCATGAATGGTAGACGACATGAAACAAGTCGTTCTTCTATGGGTAGTAAATCTTTTAATTCTTCTGGTATTGGTTGAAATTCTAGTCCATTTATTAAAGCTAATTGTGGAATTTTATTATTAAAAATTGATGATTTACAAGTAACACATAATAATATTTTTTTGTCGGTTCTTATTTTGCATATTTCATTGCAATTGTTTATTATATTTCTTTTTGTAGATAATTTTTCATCAGTATAAAAAGTAATTGATTTTTTGAACCAAAGTCCACCGCAAGAAGAACAAATCCATAGAGGACCTTCTGATATTGTTTTCATGTAATTTTCTATTTTATGCAATAAATTAGGTTTATGCTGTAAAGCAAATTCATCATTTTCAATTAGTATTACATTACAGTAATTAATGGTATTGGGTTCAGATTCTCTTAATAAAGTATATATTTGTGAAATGCGATTATTAATAGAAGATACTAAATTTATATTTCTAAATATATGTATTCGGTGTAAAGTTTCAATACGTTCTGTTATTGGAGTAATTCTTATTACATTTCTTACTTTTTGTATTTTAATAGCGTTTTTTGATTTTTCTTTACTTTTATATTCATCTAATTTTCGTTTTCTTGTTATTCTTTCTATATTTGAATTATTTTCTTTATCTTTATAAGCTTCTTTCTTTCTTAATCATTTCATTCTTTCTTTGTTTAATGTAATTTCTTTATAAGCATCTTTCTCTCTTAATGTTTTCATTCTTTCTTTGTTTAACGTAATTTCTTTATTTTTATAATTATCTTTGTTTTTTCTTAATGATTTTATTCTTTCTTTATTTAATGCAATTTCAGTAGTTTTATAAGTTAAGTCTTTTTTACGTTTTTCTTGCATATGTATTTTATTTTTTAAATTTATTGTTTCTTTCAAAGAATCTGACTTATTATATCGTTTTTCTGTTACGTATGTTTTCATTTCTAATTTTCTTTGTTTTGTAGATTTTTTTTTTCTCGGTTTCTTTAAAGAATGTGGTAGGATAGGTGGGAAAGTAATTATTTCGTTATTAATGTTTGCAGTTTTATTTAGTGTATTATTATTCTTTATTTCTTCGGTTACGGATTCTGATAATTGAGATAATGGGTATAATACAGAGTTTGATTCTATATCGTTATCGTTTTCATCATGTGTATTATTCATTGATAGTGTGGAAATATTTTGAAATAGCGAATCAATATTATCTATTATAGGTGATAGTTGTACGTTGTTATGTATAAATATGTTTTCTGTGTCATTTATAATTAATTCCCAATGACCATCTTTGTCATTCTGTTTATTCATGCCAGAAAATAAAAAATTAATTGGAATTAAATTTTCTGTATTAGTAAATGTCATTAATAAAGAAGGAATATTATTAATTTTACGATAAATATTCGCAGTTCTTTTATTTATTTTAGTAAAAATTCGAATTTCAAATTCTGTGCCATATTCTCTATTTTTTGACATTTTTAGAAAATAATCTTCTTTACTAGATATTTCATAAACACTTCTTGCAAAATCTTTTTCTAAGTCCCAATTTGAGTATACATAATTAATAATTTCGTTTCTTATTCTTATATGAAATTCTTCTGTATTATACAGGGTGTCTGGTTCCAGGTGTCCAAGCGGAAAATTACATGTGCAAATCAATAATTTGAGTCGAAAAGTCTAATACAATTTTCCAAAATTCGGCACAATTAAGTAGATATTAACAAACAAAGATAGGCCAATCACGGCAAGCAGTGGCATGTAACGTTGTTTATTGTGGATTGTTCTTTCTACTGCTTCGTTTCTTGATTTGTTGCAAGCTCAAGTAAACCGCCTTTTTTCGCTAATCGCCGTAATTGGCTGATCTTTGTTAATTATTAACTCGTTAACTAAGTCGAATTTCGAAAAATGGTATCAGACTTTTCGACTCGAGTCATTGATGTGTACATGTAGTCCTCCGCTTGGACACCTGGAACCGGACACCCTGTATATGGCTACACTCATTGCGCGAAACAAACAATTTCCATCTCCAGTAATTTTATGTATATGTATGTATGTGCCTAATGATTCCCCGCAGGGTTACATGCACTCCCGGTTCCCCCCTCATTCCTCTCTCTTTCTCTGTCCTTCGCCCTTCTTCTCCTCTCTACTTCCTTCATCCAGTCTTCTCCTTCTCCCTCCTCTCCCAGCATCTCTTTCACCCTTTCTCTCCACTCTCCTTCTTCTCCTTCCATTCTTCCACACTTTTCCCACACGTGCTGCCACGTTTCCTTCTCCTCCTCGCACATCCTGCACTTCCTTTTCTCTTCCTCTTCCCAATACCTCGCTTCTCTCACTTCATTCCCTATCCTATATCTCGCAATCCTCCTCCATCTATTCTCCCCCCATCCCTTCATCAGGTACTTCGCTACTCCTTCTCCCTTTACCTCCTTGTACCATTTATTCGTTCTCGATCCTCTTATCCTCTCCCATCTTTCCTCCTTTTGCTTCTCCTTATCTCCCTCCTCTATCTCCTCATATTCTAGCTCCCCTCCCTCCCTCTTCCTTCTTGCCTCCTTCTCCTCCCATCCTCTCTCCTCGTAAAATTCAATCCTTTCCCTTTCCCATCTCGACCGTCCCCTATCCTCCTCCGCTCTCTCCTTTATTTCCTTCAGACACCTCCTCGCTATTTCACTTCCTTTTCCTTCCTCCAGTCTTTTCTCGAACCCTCACGCCCTCCTTCCTGCTCTTCCTCTCATCTTCTCCCTCTGTACCTCTTCTCTCACCATGTACCCCGGTGTCCTCCAATCCACCCCTAGCACCCATCTCACATACCTTTCGTTCATCGCCTCCACCTTCCCTCTCTCTTTCCATCCCCACACCTCCGCTCCATATTTCTGCACCGTCCACACCAGCCTGTCGTACAGCCATATCCTTCTCCTCCAATCCTCTCCAAATCTCCTTTTCCCCACCCCCCAGACTTGTCCCATCGCTAACCCCGCTTTCCTTGTTCTTTCCTTTACATGTGCCTCCTGCCCTCCACCTCTCGTTATAACGTACCCCGAGTAGCAGAACTCATTCACCTCCTCTATCCTTTCTCCTTTCCAATTCCACTCTATCTTCTTCCTTCTTCCCCCCCCTTTTCCACACCTCATCACCTTCGTTTTCTCCACATTTACCTCCAGTCCTTTTCTCTCCACATATTTTTCCATCTTTTTTAGCAGCGCTTCCATCTCCTCCTCCTCTTCCGCTAGCAACGCCACATCGTCCGCGTACGCCAATGAGAATATCTTTCCTTCCCCCAATTTCACTCCTCCTCCTCTTCCTCCTTCCCTCATCTCCTCCTCCAAGTCTGCCAGGTGTATTGCGAATAGCCTCGGGCTCAAAGGGCACCCCTGCCTCAGACCTCTCCCCAGCCAAAACTCCTCCCCTATCTCTCCTCCAACTTTCACCCTGCTCTTCGTCTCCCTATATATCTCCTCTATCCCCTCCCTCAACCCCTTGCTTACTCCTCTTTCCCTCAGTGACCTCCACATTTTCTTCCTCTCCACGCTGTCAAACGCCGCCTTGAAATCCAGGAATGCTACCACCACCTTCCTTTCCTCTACGTATACCATTCTGTTAATTATACAGGGTGTATTCGACCATATAGTCAATCGGGATTCCACGTGTAGTCAGCAATAAATTGAGTCGAAATAAGTAATAAAAGTTAACATAAGCCAGGTTAGTTAACGAGTTATTAATTATTAAAGATAGGGCGAAAAAGCGGTAGGAGGCGAGCCGCGGCCATGCTAATCTGTTGGCGAGCGGCGAGGGGAGCGGCGGGCGAGACGATCGAGCATCGAATTGTTTACTTGCGCTCTTCCTTCCTCTTTCGTTCTTTCTCTCTCTTCCTTTCCACCACGGCGCTACCTTACGTTGGCGACTCACGCGGACTCTCTCTCTCTCCCGTCCTTTCTCTCTTTCTTCTAGCGTCTCGCCATCAGAATAGCATGGCCGTGGCTCGTCGCCTACCGCTTTGTCGCCCTATCTCTAATAATTAATAACTCGTTAACTAACCTGGCTTATGTTAACTTTTATGACTTATTTCGACTCAATTTATTGCTGGCTACACGTGGAATCCCGATTGACTATATGGTCGAATACACCCTGTATAATTTTAACGTCTCTTCTGTATATTTTTTAAATTTGGCTACATTAATTGGAAGCCCTGCAGAAAGTGTTTCCAAAATTACCGCAAATTTTTTAATAAGGTTTTCATCCACGCCAGTAATTAACGCTGTAGTTTTTTCGTCAGAAAAAAATCTTCTAGCGGTGTTTCCATCATTGGTGGTACCATATCCTTGTTTTATTATATCAATTAGCAATCCTGTTTTGCTTTTGAAAGCATCTTGAACTAATTTTTTTTTTAATTCTATTTTTATTTTATTTTCATTCTTCGCTATCCAACTTTTAAATTCTAATCTGTATGAAATATGTAAAATACACTCCATACATCGTATCCAAGCATGGAGTGTGGACAGTCCATGTTTAAATAAATCAGGATTAACTTCCTTAGTTTTAACTAAATCTATGTCGTTCATCTCCTTAGGAGTGGCCTTACAGATGTCACAACGCTGCGTTGAAGCATCACTCAACACAGACGTTATTTTTCCGTCTATCATCGTTAATGCTAGTATGTGTTTAATCGTTTTTCCTTCCGCTTCTGTTGGTCGTAGCTCCCCAATTTCTGCTTCCATTAAATTCATTTCCCTCAATATATTACATTTGTTTTCTTTCATAAATTTAAAATAAATTGGGCGACAAAAATATGTGGAATTTGGGGTAGGATTTTCCCATAATATTCTATCATGTTGATCAATTAGTTGGATAGGCACTAAACTTGCCATAAAAATGCTCGAATCGTCTTCTGTATCTGCCAATGTCTGTTTATAATTCGACTGATTCGACGCACCGTCAAATCCCCATTTACTAAGTAATTTAAGATTTGTGGAGTCGGCTATCTGGATTACTCGCAGAAGTCTTCTTGCCGTTATGTCTAAAATAGCTTGTAGTTTTATTTTAGCCCCTATGTCCGTTATTTCAATCGTTTCCTTCGGCGGATAGCATTCTCGTTTCGCACTTTGTATACCGTAATAAGAAGGGAATAAATCTACACCTTCTTCCTGAGCTACTTTTCTTAATGTAACATATTGCCACTTGGTTAATTTCAAGAATAACATGTTACCCAAAGCCTTTTCTGTAGACATTACCCGTTTTTCTCTTTTATCGAAAATGAAGTTTTTTACGCTTTCGACCTCTTGGGGATTCTCAAGCAAGTAATCTAAGATTTTCGCTATATCTTGCTTCCCATTGACTTTCAATTTCATCTTATGAGCAAAAGATAATTCTTCCGAACTACAAACGTTGTTAATTTGTTCAGTTCGTCTTTTCTTCTGTTTATGACCTAACTCAGCAAAAGGCTTTCTAGAACTGGACAAGTGAGTTGAAGTTCCCACTGATATTTTAGAGACCGAAATTCATTCTGTTATTGTTCTTGGCACAATATGTGCTACTTCACGTGTTTTCATAAATGCAGGCCACTGAACATTCGAATTAACCCATTCGCTATTACGTTTCATGAAAACACTATCTTTTGAATTTGAATTTACAAATCGTCTTTGAAGATTGTAACAGTAAGTTTTACAATAAGACTTAAGCTTTTTAACTTCATCATCGATTAAATCTTGCCTCAGTTTGGACCTTATAGTGTTAAACAAAAAATCACAGTTTTTTAAACTACCACTATCTTTTAATTTTCGGAACAAATCTAGATTCGTAACTAAACCTTCCATTATTTAAGATGAAGTGATAAAATAGGACGATAATGATAAATAGAAATATCAGTATCATAACCAAAACACGGGCAAGGTCGTTTTTAAACAATCAATCACACAATCAAATTTACAAGCCGAGTCAGAAATATAAACGGAAGATAAACACCAATACACAAGCCAAGTCGTCGTCGATTTAAGTATTAAAAGTACAATCCGTTAGGAAATAATACCAAAAATTTATTAATAACGTAATCCAGAAACCAGACGTGTGGTAAAACTTGTAACAAGTGACTTGATAAGCTGCCTGAAGTGATATATAAATAAACATTAAATCGAAATATCAGACTATCGAAGTAATGACTCGGAGTTAGATCGAGTACTAGAAGAAAATCTGATCCCAAAATGATTATTCCCAAACTAATTACTCCGAGTCATTACTTCGATAGTCTGATATTTCGATTTAATGTTTTTTTTTTTTACATTAAAAATTGAAATTACTCCTTTTTCGAAGGATTTCGAAGGATGAGCAGGATGAGTATGTTAATAGTTGAATACTCCAACAATATGAATCTATAAGCCTTTTTTTGAGATAATTTGAGACTTTTGATTTATCCGAACATTTAGGTTTTACTCCATACAAAAAAAAAAAACAAATTCTTATAACTCGTTAAAAATTGATTTTTATAAAAAATGTATTGAACACAAAATGATTCTTCAAAGTAATAGAAATGATTCACGACATTAGTTTTTCAAAATAAAGAAGTTGATTTTACGTCACGCCTAAGTCCACTATTCGGCCGTTTCAGCCCACTGTGCGTCGCTCTCGTATGAAACGAAGTTCGTTCTTTGTAGCGCCTTTTACGTCTGAGTTCGTCGCTCGGCCCTTTTTGTGGGATTCGTCGTCGTTATCTCGTCGGTTCTGTCGGAGTAGTCGCAATGCATGAAATATATCGAAAATAATAAATAAAGGTTCGAAATCGCTTTTTCGAGGCCTCGGAAGTCGTTCGATCCCGCTTTCTTTCGGTAACGCAGGTCCCTAATTGTCCGGTTCCGTGCGTGTACTTCTTTTATGGCTCGGTTAAAGAGAGAAGAGAGATTTTGTGGCGCGTATCAAAGATGCCACGTCACAATACATACATACAAAGTTATTTTTTCCACTTGTCCCTATTAAATACCTTTTATTTTAAAACACCTTTCTGCTCGCAACCCAGACATAAACCAACCCGGATCACTTTTATTTTCCTTTCGTTTCCCGTAAAACACCTTTTATTTTAAAACACTTTTCTGGTCGCAACATAGACCCAACCCCACCCGGATCACTTTCATTTTCATTTCGTTTCCCGTAAAATACCTCCTATTTCAAAACACCTTTCTTGTCGCAAGATAGACCAACCCTCACCCAGACCACTTTTATTTTCCTTTCGTTTCCCGTAAAACACCCTTTATTTTAAAACACCTTTCTGGTCGCAACATAGACCCCCCCCACCCGGATCACTTTTATTTTCCTTTAACATCAGATTATGGAGCACTCGATTTTGAGCAAGTTCAGTCTAATCGATTTCTGTCTAGCACCAATAGTAGCTGAGATACACAGGTGGCCTGTTTTAAATAACAATGTATTTATAAACATATGCATGTATTTATGTGTACATACACAATATAAATAGGGTGAGACACTTAAAACAGGTCACCTGTGTATTTTAGCTACTATTGGTGCTAGACAGAAATCGATAATTAAAAATGTTAAAAAACTAGAGGAAATGATCGTTTTGTTACTACGAAAGTTATTAAAACGAGGAACGTCCAGGCGGCGAAACGTTCTGGCGGCTAAACGGCAGCGGCGAAACGTTCTGGCGGCTAAACGGCTGCGGCGAAACGTTCTGGCGGCTAAACGGCAGCGGCGAAACGTTCTGGCGACTAAACGGCAGCGGCGAAACGTTCTGGCGGCTAAACGGCAGCGGCGAAACATTCCGGCGGCTAAACGGCGGCGGCGAAACGTTCTGGCGACTAAACGGCAGCGGCGAAACGTTCTGGCGGCTAAACGGCGGTGGCTAAACGGCGGCAACTAAACGTCCTGGCGGCTAAACGGCTGGCGGCTAAACGTCCCAGCGGCTAAACGGCTGGCGGCGAAACGTTCTGGCGACTAAACGGCAGCGGCGAAACGTTCTGGCGGCTAAACGGCGGTGGCTAAACGGCGGCAACTAAACGTCCTGGCGGCTAAACGGCTGGCGGCTAAACGTCCCAGCGGCTAAACGGCTGGCGGCTAAACGGCGGCGGCTAAACGGCAGCGGCTAACCGTCCTGCTTCGTTTCTTAACAGGTCCCGGAACGGATCTAGATAATTCGCATGTTTCACACTGAACACTGAACACGCTATAATAATTGCATACACCTAAAAATTGTATTTGCATTTGATTTTGCAGGCTCAGCAAAATTTTGTATTTGTTTTAATCTAGACGGATCCGGTCGCACATCCTCATCCAAAATCATGTAACCCACAAACGGTACTGTCTGCTGGTAAAATACTGACTTGTCCAAATTCAATGTGAAATTATTAAATAACAGCTTTTTAAATATCGCTTCCAAATGAGTTAAATGCTGGGAAAAATCACGAGACGCTATCAACAAATCATCAACGTAGGTTATTAAATACGAATCATGTTCCGATCCCAGTGCCATACTTAAAGCGCGAATAAAGCCAGCCCCTGCCGTCTTCAACCCGAAAGGTATGCGAACGAACTGATACAATTTGGACCCAAATAAAAACGCCGTATACTTTCGTGATTCTTTCGACAATGGAATTTGCCAATATCCGTTCTTTAAATCCGTTAATGACATGCATTGAGCACGATCGTACTTCTGTAAAATCTCCTGAATGGGTAATGGCGCCTCTCAGTCATCTTCAATAATTTCGTTAATAAATCGCGCATCAAGACACAATCGAATCGATCCATCCCTTTTTCGTACAACTCTTAACGGATTGCAAAATTCACTTTCGCTTCTTTCAATAATACCAGCCCGCAGCATTCCATCAATCTCTTTATCTACCAATGATCGCAATGCTAATGGAACGGGATACGATCGTTTAACTACAATTTTCGAGTTTCTTACACGAATTTTGTGCTCGTATATCGTCGGATGACTTAGTTTGTCGCAGAACAAAACCCTGTATCGATTCATTAAATCAATAAACTTTTCCTTCTCATCTGCATTGTACCCATGCATCTGATTCACTATCCTATCAATTTGCTTACGAAACACCTCACCTTTATCACTTGTTTCACCTACCACGTCCATACTCCATTGCTTATTTGATCTACCTAAACGATAGGCCCTATTCTCACATTCCTCCTCCACATCATCGGTTTTATGATTCGACTTAGGATTTATACTACACTTCAGACCCCTTTCATTTGTGTCTGACTGCCGACTACCGTTATCGTCACTTCGACTATCACCTTCTACTGTAATTCCACTCGTTGCGTGTGATACGACGTCATCTAACGATTCATTTCCCGAATCTGCCATACCAAACAACACGTGACATTCAATATTTTGTTTTCCAATAAAACTCAATGTTTTCTGCCTATAATTAATTACAGCTTGATTTGCGACTAACCAGCCATGTCCAATAATTACGTCCTGATTTAAACCACTAACCACTAAAAAATTGTGCCACAAAGTGTGTCCGTCCAAAGTAAACTCTACCGCAATTTGACGTTTCACTGGTTTTCGCGATCGACCAATAGCTACGCCAACAAAAACGTTAGACACTGGTAACTCATCAAGATGACTATTAATACTTCGCATCTGATTATACATCTCCTCACTGATGCAGGTTATTTGGCTTCCACTATCTACAAACGCACTCATTTTACGCCGACACGTCACTATGTTGACATATATGTATACCACGAGTCATTGCCTCATTTATATAAAGTCGATCCACCTGAGCTACATCCCCTTCCACTAATTTCATTTTCTAGGTCCTCCACAAAATCATAAAATATACTAGGGCACACCATCGAACCTTTTTATGCGCCGTTTTTTAGTTTAAATTGTTAACATGCGGCCAAGCATCGCCTCGGGTGTCCTGACTCGGAACAAAACCATTGTCGAACTTATTTTCCGTTCGCATTCGCAAATCCGGCGGTGGTCGCGAAACATCAGGTAAATTTACTAACTGAACCCTATCTTCTACTCTTTGCTGAGCATAGCGTTTTTCATACGGGGCTCCACCCCAGCGCAAGCGTCCTTGATTATCGTTCTGTACTCGCGTCGCCCTGCGATCGTGATAAAGACTAACATGGTTTACCGGAGTATTTTCCGCCCTATTGTTTCTTCGCCGATTGCTATTATTATATCTTTCTTCTTGGAAGTCTCCCACCTGCCCTAAAGCTTGCAATATAACATCAGTGCGTTCATAACTAATAATCGCTAGCGCTTCACGAATTCTCATTGGATACTGCTGTAGTATTAAATAGTTTATTTCATATTCTGTTAACGGTGGATCAAAATATCGCGCCTCTCTAAGTTGCTCTTGGAAATACTCTACCATTGAATGACCTCCATATTGATATCTACGATTAGCCCACTTATTCTTCAATTTAACCTTACTTTTTATGGAATAAAATTCATCTAAAAACACCGCTTCGAATGCTTGAAAATCGTGAAACTTATCTCGGTTTATGTCAAATCACGTATTCGCACGACCTTCTTAAACGGTCTCGACTACATCTAATTTAATTTCCTCCCGAATACCTTTTAACATAAAATAACGCTTTAAGGCGCGAAGAAACTCTCGAGGATTACGAACATCTTCATTCGTAAAATACGGAATCTTAACGTCCACTTGCGTGACTTTTAAATTATTCGCTAAACCTTCTAAAAGTACATTATTCTGTTCAATACCCGGTGAATATCTCGGTAAACCGCTATCTCTACTCTCCATGTTTACATCGCGAATCGCATTAAGGTCACCTCGGTTGTTTATCCTCGCTTGCTCCAACTCGCTCCGCAGTAACTGCTCACGCTTTTCGGCTTCTTTCCTCGCCTTAGCGATTTCCTCACGTAGCCTTTCGATTTCTGCTCTCTCGTTTGTTGCTTGTTCTTGTTCTACTCGTCTCTGTTTGCCTAACGCCAGATCCTCTCTCGCTAACACCATTTTCTCTTTATGTTTTGTTGCAGTAGTACGTTTTCCTATCGAGAATCGTTCGGCGTAAGTTTTCGTTTGAATCTTACGCGAGCGCAATTCCATACATATGTTTTACGTTTTCTGACTATCCTCTCACTCGTCACACTCTACCTTACCGAATTAAAATATAAAATAACCATTCGTGACTCGAGCCTCGAGTTGGGCGCCAAATGTAACGATTTTAAGGTCACATAAAATTTATTTAAAAGAAGAAATAGTAAATACAGTCAACCGTCCGCGGGTGGCACGCACAGTCCGCGCACGCTAGACATGGATTCGTTCGAAATCACGAATTTAGTCAAGAAAAAGAACAAGAAGAGACATTATGTAAGCGCATAAATAAATGTCTATAATTAAATTTTACTTATTACTAATTAGAATCTTCTTATGAAGTAAAAATTAAAATTATCCGAAAAGTGATTAAATAAGGAATTGTTAGTTCATATCTTTATTAATATGTCGAATGGAATTAAGATTAGTAAGTGCGTGTTTCTAACCTGCTTGATAACCCCCAACTTGTAGGTACCTCCTGCGTGTGATATTGATTTCAGTGACTTCGACATGTAAACAATACCTCCAAATTCTTAGAATTATTGTTTGGGTTGATTTCATGCAAAATTAGTCCGACAAAAGAATAGCACACATGGCATATTTTAATTTCTCAGTTGAACACGTGCAATTGAAGGTGGAGGATAAGTGCTTGAAATATAGTGTACTGAAATATTATATAAAATTTCTAAGAATAGGTCGTGGCAAAATGCTTTCTGATAGTGAAATTAAAACAATTTTACTATTATCTAAGGAAAATTATTCCGTCTCAAAGATATCCAAGGCAGTTTGTAGAAGCCGAAAAGTTATTATAAATTTATTGAAGAACCCAGAAAAATATGGCAAAACAAAGTGTCTTGGACAATCTGCAGCACTTACGGCACGCGAAAAACATACTATTCTAAGAGTGGCATCGAATGCACCGATGACTGCAAGACAGATAACTGAAGCAGCTGGGGTAAAAACAAACATTATAAATGTGCAGCGACTTCTTAAAAAATGCTCGCATTTGCAGCGGAAGAAACTTCAAAAAAACCTCCTCTAACAGAATCTCATAAGAAGATGAGGTTGCAGTTTGCAGAGCAACATGCACATTGGAAGAAAAAGTGGAGAAAGGTATTATTTACCGATGAAAATAAATTTAATTTAGACGGACCAGACGGAATTATTACTACCATGATTTACGGAAAGAAACAATATGTTTGAGCCGTCGTCAAATGGGTGGCGGAGGCGTTATGGTATGGGCCGGTATTGGCTATCATGGTAGAACAAATATAAATTTTATTAGTGGTAAAATGAATAGTGATAAATATTTAAAACTTATTAGTGAACAAATTACAACACATGCAGCAAGAATTTCCGGCGAGAAGTTTATATTCCAGCAGGATAATGCAGCAGTTCATACTGCCAAAATTGTTAAATCATTTTTTAATACTAATAACATACCAATTTTTAAATGGCCAGCTCGTTCCCCTGACATAAACATTATTGAAAATTGTTGGGGAGATCTTAGCAGAGCTGTTTATGCTAAAGGGAGACAGTTTAATAGCATCAACGAACTGAATGCATAACACAGGAATGGGAAAAAATGGAACAAAAAAAAAATAAAAAAATAATTTAAATCAATTCCTAAAAGAATAGTATCAATTATAAAAAATTCTGGAGGATCTACAAAATACTGAATATTGATTTCCCTTTGTAAATATCCATAAATTTTAATTATTTGAAACATTGTGCTAATTATTTGTCGCGTCAGTTTTTCATGATATTTATATTTTTGCAGATAACACAAGTTTAAAAATAACATATTTGTACCTACATAGCAGTATGGAATGTATAAAGCTTCTGTGTAAATACTTGTATATTAAAAATTATATTTTTATAATTCCATAAATAAAAATTAACAAATTTATGGGGTGTGCTATTCTTTTTTCGCGGACTGTAGTCGCAATGTTAACGAAAAGGTCGAAAAAAAAACACTGTGACAGAATTAATTCTCCCAAAACACGTAAATTAGGTTATTAACTTATTGGAAGCCGCGATTCTAATAAATTATATATCAACGGATGGGAGAAAGTTCCAGGATTATAATGAAACAAACCAAAATTGTGTAGCACTTCACGTCGATGAGATATTAGCATTTTAAGGTTTCCCCCTCTCTTGAAATTTCGATTTTGCTGTAAATATACCACCGGCGTTAGTCCTACTTTTTGCGACGGACAGGCCTAACTGCCGTTAGTCTGTAATAAAATTTGTCCTCGTTAACGAGTTATTAAATAAAAGAGATCAGCGAATCAGGAAGCACGAAAGAGGTAGGCGGTGAGCTGCGGCCATGCTAGTCTGAAGACAAGAAGCGATAGCGTAAGGAAGCGTCGTGGACGAAAGGTTGAGATGGAGAGAGAGAGAGAGATTAGATTAGATTTTTGTGCGTAAGGTAGCGTCGTGGAAGAAAGGTAGAGAGAGAAAGAGTGAGAGAGGAAGAGCGAAAGTCAACACTTTTTCCTAGAAATCTCCTCCTGACCACTACCTTCTCACGCCTGTATACGGGCCATAACGCTCCGCCCGCCGACTTTATCGCTTCTTGTCTTCAGACTAGCATGGCCGCAGCTCACCGCCTACCGCTTCCGTGCTTCCTGATCCGCTGATCTCTTTAATTTAATAACTCGTTAACGAAGACAAATTTTATTACCTTTTATTTCACTTTCCGCTTCCAAATATCCATGCGGACACGTGTATATTCAGTGTCGTGGCTTAGCTGAGACACCCTGTACAATACGTGATGCACATACAGTGCATATCATACTTATTTGTCAAATTAGGCATGAGTCTCCACCTGTTACAATCAGCTGAATATTGATAAGAAAGTATTACTGCGACGCGACATTTGTTTATGGCCTATTACAGACTAACGGTAGTTAGGCCTGTCCGTCGCAAAAAAATAGGACTAACGCCGGTGGTATATTTACAGCAAAATCGAAATTTCAAGGGAGGGGGAAATCTTAAAATGCTAATATCTCATCCACGCGAAGTGCTACATAATTTTGGTTTGTTTCATTATAATCCTGGAACTTTTTCCCATCCGTTGATATATAATTTATTAGGATTGCGGCTTCCGATAAGTTAATAATCTAATTTATGTGTTTTAAAGTATCAATTTATTAGTGTTTTTTTTCCGACCTTTTCGTTAACATTGCGAGTATATCTACAGGGTGTCCCGTTTCAACAATCAAAGCAGAAAACGGCAGATAGACTGGACCAATCTAAACAGAAATATCGAAAAATATTTAGGTAAATTCGGTCTAGTTAACGAGTTATTAATTAACAACGATCGGCCATTCACGGAGAGCCAGAAGCTATCGACGGCTTGGGACGTCCCCTTCAATCTCGGTAGTATGTAACGGAGGAAGCAATGGGAGGAGTAATCAACAACAAATAGTGACGCGCAGCGGCACGTAATGCCGTCTATCACTGTTTACTGTGAGTACCTCTCTTTCTTTTTCTTACCCAATAGCATCATATCATTTATTTCACGCGTGCGAGGGAGAAGTAGTGTAAGAAAGAGAGAAAGAGAGTCAGCGCGAGCCTCCTGCGTACGGAGGTGTCGCACGGCGAGAAAGAAAAAGAGAGAAAGAGCTACTCACTGTAAACAGTGACGGGCGGATCGACGCGCGCTACAGCTCTTTCTCTCTCTTTCTTTCTCTTTCTTTCTCGCCGTGCGACACCTCCGTACGCAAGAGGCTCGCGCACTGACCTTCGCTCTCTCTTTCTCTATTTCTTTCGCCCCGACTCTTTTTCTACGACACTACCTTACGCTGAATGCTCGCGCTGACTCTCTTTCTCTCTTTCTTACACTACTTCTCCCTCGCACGCGTGAAATAAATGATATGATGCTATTGGGTAAGAAAAAGAGAGGTACTCACAGTAAACAGTGATAGACGGCATTACGTGCCGCTGCGCGTTACTATTTGTTGTTGATTACTCCTCCCATTGCTTCCTCCGTTACATACTACCGAGATTGAAGGGGACGTCCCAAGCCGTCGATAGCTTCTGGCTCTCCGTGAATGGCCGATCGTTGTTAATTAATAACTCGTTAACTAGACCGAATTTACCTAAATATTTTTCGATATTTCTGTTTAGATTGGTCCAGTCTATCTGCCGTTTTCCGCTTTGAGTGTTGAAACGGGACACCCTGTATATATTACGAATATATATCACTTTCGTCCACTTTCCCAAATTCGCCACTAGCAGCCGGTAGTGCTAGCGTCGACATCAGGTGGAAATCTAGCCAGCGCTGGAATGTTTGACATGCCGATATCCTTAACCTATCACATTTTATTTATTTATTGTATCTGTCGATACTGTCACGATCTCTTTGTCTATAGAAACGTAGAGGATATGTGCGGTTAGAAGGGATAATTAAGGAAGGCAGTACACTTCTATCTCATTAATTGAGAACGTGGAGTTCTATCGAAGTTTTTAGATAAAAAGAAGTTGCGAATTTTTCGTTATAACGTCCTTCACACGCAGGAGGTACAAGGTGGTGGTTATCAAGCAGGTTAGAAACACGTACTTACTAATTTTAATTTCATTCGTCATATTAATAAAGATATGAACTAACAATTACTTATTTAATGACTTTTCAGATAATTTAAATGTTTTCCTTCATTAGAAGATTTTAAGGTCGTTCTTACACAGATGAAAAGTAATGAGAATTTGATGATATTTTGGTGAAAAACTAAAAAAAGTATTGAAGAATACTTATGCGAAATTTGAGACTGTCACGTCCGGGTGATTGATTTAAATTTTAACTTGGAGTCCGACCGAAAAGGTGTAAATTTCGGTAGTAGGCTCGCCGCGGATCGTTCTTTGGAATTTGATGGAATAAAGGGAGGTTTTGCTCAATCGTGAGCAGGATTAAGGAATCGGGTGAAGAGTGTTGGGAACGGTGGAGAGGAGGAAAAAGAGGAGAGGAAGTTGCTTGATTTGAATCGAATGATTCGGGGAGGAAAAGGTCTGATGGGGGGCCAGGATCTGGAAAGTTGGAGGGGAAGGTGAGGTTGTCCAAATCCTCTCTACACACCGGTATGGCAGTATCCGCGAAGTGGCGTTTTAGCCTTTTTAATTGGCGCTTTCGGCCCGCTCGTTTACCCATAAAAGAAAAGAGTATTAAAGGAAGAGGGAGTGATGATTCCGCGCTTACTAACACGCCTCGGTTTCAAGCGCGAGAGTAAGACAACGAAGGTCGCTCCTTTCCTATGCTACGTGGGATGTTCGACTAACTGGTCACGCCTTGGTTTCAAGCGGTTTCTCAGTTAGACGAACAATCACGAGTATTTTCCTGAACTACGCGGGACATTCGACTAGCTGGTCACGCCTTGGTTTCAAGCGGTTTCTCAGCTAGACGAACGAGCACGAGTATAATTCTAAGTTTGACTCCGGGTGAAAAAGAATTGAAATCCTCTTTTCAGCTATAGCGTCTATGCGACGCAGCTAGGGGTGAGGAGAGGAGTTTGGGAAATATTGAGAAAAACCAGCTATAGGGGGGCTGGGGCCCCCGAACGAAACAGCCTTGCTGTTTCGTATTAGGCACGACCGCGGTAATGATTCGTACAGGAAGTCGGCTCGCTGCGCTCGCCTATCCCTGTTCTTATGAGAGTACAGGATAGCTGATTGCGGCCGTTTGACTATCGCTATCTGGCCGTCGGGATAATTTTTTTAAAAATACCGATTACATTAAAACTCGTTTCTGGTCATAAAAAAAAAAAATGTTTTTTCGTTCTGGTTGTATTGCTTCCCTGAAAAATTTTGAAAAAAATTACGTTATTAGTTATCACTATTTTACATACTTTTGCAAAGTTTGAATTGTTTGCCTATTATAGAGAATTTTTTATGAATTTTTTAATGTTTAAAATGACCGCCATTTTGAAACCGGAAGTTGAATCAATTCGAAATTGTTAGTGGATCTATGTTTGGAAGAACTGGATTTTTCGTATAAATTTCAGCCTTATCCGTTCAGCCGTTTAGGCGCTAGAGTAGATACAAATTTTTACTAGTCCGCCATTTTGTACTGTTTCGCTGAAAAATTTTGAAAAAATTCATGTTATTAGTTGTCACTACCTTACATATTTGTGCAAAGTTTTAATTGTTTTGCTCTTATAACATAATTTTTATGAATTTTTTAATTTTTAAAATGCCCGCCATTTTGAAACCGGAAATCGGATCGAATCGAAATTGTTAGTGGATCCTCGTCGGGTGTAACTGGATTTTCCGTGTAAATTTTACTTCGATCCGTTCAGCCGTTTAGACGCTAGAGTGGATACACACATACACACACACACACACACATACACACACACACACACACATACATACATTTAGATCTTGTTATGAAACGTAAAGATCCAAAAGGATTTTTGGATATCTCGAATAGTTTCGGAGATAATCGTCCGTTACACTTTTTGCTCGATCGAGAGCATAAGGAACTCCCTGCGGTCGTGCCTAAAAATGAAAGTAAGGCGAAAAGTGATTTTAGGAAAACTTACTGGCTTTAATCTTTCAAGAATGTTGAAAAAATACAGTGAATTTTAGAAGCGCAGGGCTTGTCTTTGGAAGATCGTTACTTTTAAGAATTTAGTACGAGAGTGAAACTCCTCGCTGGAGCAACCCCTTTTAAGATAGTCGAGCCGCCAAGAAAAGCGGAGGAAAAGGAGGGATTTTCCAAATTCTAGCTAATTATTGGCTACTTCCAGTTTTCCTCTTCCCTTTCCTCCGAAAATTCTGACTTCCTCGTGAGGGTGGGAGTTCTTCCCTTGCGAGTCAACTCGCTGGGCCGTGTCCCCACCCTTCGGGTTTTCGGTAGGTCCTCGCTAGGGCGAGGTGGGGGTGCGTCGCGCCCGAGGCCCTCCCCACTCGGCTCGCTTAGGACCCGTACGGAGGAACAATGGAGAAAAATGTTAAAAATGTATCTGTATGTAAAAGCCGTTGTTTCTCCGTGGTTGTTACTCTGGTAGAACCAATAAAGGAAGAGAATTTGTATTGTTGGAAAAAAAATGTGTTAGAAGAAAAGAGAAGTAAATAATAATAATAATAATAATAGTAAAAATAATAATAAGGGAAAAAAGGTTTCCATTGCTTTCGTTTCGTACTTGTAATTTGTAATGGTAAAAATATTTAATTTACGTTATTTCATTATGGAACGAAGGCATCGAAAACCTTACCTTAAATAATATTTTATTTTAAAAGGAAGAAAGTGTTTCGTCTATTTCGAAGACGCGGAACAAGGAAGCCTTGTCTCCGGTCGTCTGTTTATCTCTTGCCACATGTGGCTTTTATAGCTTGGCCTGGTCGTCTTGCGAAGGGAAAGTTCCGTGCGCAAGGGTATGGGCCGTAGTAGCTTAGATTTTGAAAATTATACGAATATTTTATTATAAGAGTTTTCTACGGACGTAACAAGACTTTTTCACCATACCGTTTTCGAGATATCGTTTATCAAAAATTACAAATTTTGCATACAAGCAATGACGTATACGCTACGAAATGAACACTTTTG
The DNA here is from genome assembly GCA_916049575.1 of Ancistrocerus nigricornis. Lineage (NCBI taxonomy): Eukaryota > Metazoa > Arthropoda > Insecta > Hymenoptera > Vespidae > Ancistrocerus > Ancistrocerus nigricornis. The sequence goes on from OU696665.1 coordinate 17,286,929, forward strand.
GACATGCAGTCATCAAAATGTACGAATGAGTAATGTGAAATCCTTGAAATTTGGCACAAACGTAGTTTAGCATATGAGGAATAACATATATTTTAGTTAGAATTATCAACCATACAGTAAAAAAATTATAGACCATTAAAAAATTATTGTTTTATGAATAGAAGAAACGTCAATGAACGTGGCAACGTCGCACTCTAACAACTGACGCGACATGTGGAAGGGAAAGATTATAATACAAATCGACGAAACTCTGTAATACAAATTTTTCGAAAGGAAAATACTTTGAGATTTAATCTCTAGGAAGATTGTAACGGTTTTCCATTTAGATTCGAATAGAAATAAAAAGATAAGCAATAAATAATACATTTATCATAAAAATTATGTTTATTCAAATTATTATGTTTAATCATCTAAAATGTTTAACAATACTATTCATAACAGTTTTATCTTTAGTAACTTTTTGGGATAAAAATTTTATCAATGAATCTTCGCCGCTTTCTTATATTTTTTTCAATTGCTCATACGTTATTTCCAGGCTTGCAATTTTTTGTATCATATATTTTGACAGAACATCTTTCAAAGCTGCTAGGTCATTTTCTCTGGATCCAACTCTCAATCTATGAATAAAATTTTTTAACGATTCAACAAATATTATCATATGTTCACATATGTCATCAAAAGTCAAATATTGTTGTATCAAGTCTTGCAGAGTGGCAACATCACACGTAGGTTCATGGAAGTTTTCTGCGTATGAATTTCCATTCAGCAAATCTTCGGCTAATCTGGACAAAGTTAACATTCCTTTGCCTCGACGTTCCAGAAATTTTCGTCTAATTAAATTAAGTGAATCGGCAAATCCATAAATAAGTTTGCCAAATTCATTTTCCAAAGAATGATGAATTATCTGTCTTAGTAGGAATGAAGTGTCGAATGCCGCATTATGTGCTACTAAGATGCATGTTTCACCTACTAGGGTTAAAAAAATGTTTAACAAAAAAAATAGAAACCGACTTCGAAAATAGTACAGATGAAAAGCAATGAACGAGATTAATGTAATTTAGAAAAAAGCGCTAAAAAGAATGAAATAATTTTTTATGTATTGTAACGTTACAAGCAAAAGCACAAGTAAATTAACATAAAGATAGAAAAGTAAAAAGAAAACTAAGCATTAGGAAGATAGGTAACGCGAAAGAAGCAAAAGTTCCGAGATATATCCGCGGAAACAAAGAAAAACAGTCGAAAGCTAAAGATAGACGTGAAGGTGACAAAGGGACACACCTGAGCGAAATTAGGTCACACTAGCCGCGGAAACGGGAGACGAGATGAAGTAAAGGGATATTCGCGGAAGATAAGAATGTACATAAAAAGGGCTGACGTCAGAATTCAAACGATCAGCAAGTTCGAGGCCAGCACCGAGGCCAAATGCGGTCAGCAACGCGCGCCGATAGACAAACAGAGGGGACCCAATTAAAATAATCGAAATCAGATCACGGGGGTAGGGATAGCGCGTATATAAGACAGGTAGCGGAAGGATCGAGATCGAGAATTTTCTCACGTTTTTCTAAGTATTAAATTCGGGACGGGAGTGAACAATTCGGAGGCAGACAGAAGTGCGAGAATTTACATCGGTTTCCGAGAAGCGGTGTTTTCCGGCGTTTGTCACGATACATCACGACGTGAGACGACCTAGACCAAAGGCGTGAGTAGGAGAGAGATAGCTAGTCAGGCAACAGACACCGAAAAGTCGGTAAGAGAAAGAAAGATAACGTTACAGCGTCTTCCTTAGATACTTGTTTACATTTCTTTCGGATACCTGACTTCCCAGTAGGTTAAGCATTAGACTAAGTGTATGTGTGAGCGTGTGCATGAGTGTGAGCGCGGGTCGGAGTGTGCGTGCGTGTGTGATACAAGCGAGCGACAACGAGCGCGATCAGCTGGGAGAGTGCGTTGACCTAGCGTAAATTCGGCGTGATATACATCGAAGACCAAATAAAGAAAATTAAAGGGATCCCGATTGCTCATTATTTCACGTTTTCCTTCACTTCCCACTGCCAGTCCTGAAAAGGAAAGAACTCGACAAGGAGGTAACGGGATAATCCAAGGGTTACAGTATACCTACAATATTCTATTTCATCATTATCATACTCAGAATATTGCAACTTTTTCGGAGGCGACAGAAAATTAATTAACAGTACATTAATAGCCAGAAATTCACGGACATTAATGGATATTTATGTATTAGGCACTCACTCCTTTGTTTGTGAAAATGACCGTGTTGGAATATTTTGTGTCGCCGCCGACAAAGTTGCAATATTCTGAGTATGATAATGATGAAATAGAATATTTTAGGTATACATAACAAATTATTTCATTCTTTTTAGCGCTTTTTTCTAAATTACATTAATCTCTTTCATTGCTTTTCATCTGTACTATTTTCGAAGTCGGTTTCTATTTTTTTTGATAAAAATTTGTTTATTTCATACTTTTTAGTGTATAATCGATCAAGATGTGAAAATAAAGTTATGTAGGTAATATTTGCAAAAGGATCGAGAAGGTTTGGTTCCGATAGGTGAAGTCGTTGAGGAGATATAGAAGCATAAACAAATGATTTTGCAATAACAACTTAAACATAGCAACAATTGAAGATGTGTCGCACAATGTTAGTAAGTGGGTAATATTTGCGAAAGGATCGAAAAGGTTTGGTTCTGATAGCTGAAGTTCGGAACTCGTTTCGCACTCTGACGCACTACTTTTGCAATAACTTTGTTAATAATAAACATTTCGGAAAAATTTTTGAAACGGGACCAATGGGAAACCCAAACCTAGCAACATCACCCACTGTCGAATAGAGTAACCTCCTCCTTTTCGAAGTCGGTTAAAAATGAATATAAAGATTGTAGAGACTCACTCATAGTCATCGTTAACATTTTTTTATCATGAAGATAGAGCTCTCCATCGATATTCTGCAAACCATTTACTTTTGATGCGGCCTCATCAATAGCTTGGCTTGGTTGAATGTATGCAGAGAATATTTTATTGTTAGCTGTAGCAGCTATCTGTAAGATATCGGAATATTTTCCCCGACCAGAGGTTTCCAAATCGAAAACTACAACCGTAATTTTACTTTTTTCAACTTTTTGGCTACATATATTCGAATAATTTTTTTCAAAACCTATATTAGACTGGTAAGTAAGTCCTTCATTTTTTTCAACATTCTTACGTAAATTCTCTCTTTTCAGTGCCGAATCTATTCTTCTCTTTTTTTTTTCATGGTTAGTGCTTTGGTTAATTTATTTATTCTTTTTTGGTCAATCACTTTTCAAGACTTTATTAAATTATTACAAATATCCAAATTAAGATTTTTTTTAACTTCGACTAAATAGCTGTTGCCTTCATTTTTTGTCAGGACTGCACAAGCAACCCGAGTATCGCCCGAAGAACTCGTGCTATAACTTTGATTTTTAGGAAATTTTCTGTTAATGGTATGATGAAACGCTTTATTAGCCTGACTAGATGCAGAAATACAAAACTTGAAGGCGTTATCAGCGTACGAATCAAAAATATTTTTTAAATCAGGATAAAGATTTTCGTCTTTGATAATAAATTTTTGTTTGTACAATCCTGATGTGGTATTAGAAACTTTCTTGCACCATCTATCACAATTATCATGTCTGTCAAAGAAATGATGAGGGATACAGCGAACGTTCTCCGCTAATCCTCGGCCGTCTCCTTTATTTTGGGCAATAGCGTAACTAAAACATTTTTTTATGTGAGAAATCAAATCTTTTTTGCATAAGCTTCTGTGTTTTGATTGCAGACTGTATAATTTTTTTGATAAATTTTTTTTAACGTAGTTCATGTCTGCTAATTTGTAGATTTTACTCCCATGGTTTGATTTCTTTATAGCAGACATTAGGGAGCTGTCTTCATCACCGACTACTATCTTCACGTTTAGATTTGACTCTTTCAAAATCGTGCTTTTGGTCAACAATTCTGCACCAGCGTCAGCCTCCATGGCTTTCGCGCTGCCTGTGAAATTTTTCCTGCAGTCATGTTTTTCCAGTGGTTGATCTAGATCGCACGAGCGACATTTTCTGTTGCGTGTTCGGTAATCTAATATTTTTTTAGAGAGGAAACCTATTATAGCCTGTGACGTTGTGTCACAAGAAGAGAATAGCAATGCTTCCGTCAGTGCACACTCTCAGGTCGAATTCGGATATGAAGAATATTTATTAATTGCTCCCGAATTTTTGTATGTAATGGGCTATCCCACCACCATCGAGGAAAACCCATCGAACGAAGAGGAAAGACCGCTACGATCATCAAGCGAAGAATTATCAGCTAAGAAAGACCTTCAGCTCGCGAACTGTCATCGCTCTCGTGCTCTACGTGCCTCCGCCGTGGGATAATCATCACCATCACACCATGGCGAAGAAGAATACGTTGCTTGCTTACCGATTAGCGCTACTCAGCATCGATCATCGAAATCTATCGATAATGTAGAGCATCGGCGCAACGTACCGACCCAGACTTGAGAAATGTAATTCATTACTTAATTTAAGGAAAATTAGGTAGAGGCACACGTGACGTAGAGCGAGGAGCCGTTCGGCAGTAAGAATGAGGAGCCGGACTTAGCATCGGGACGTCGTAGAGTAAAGTCCGTCTTAGTTTCGTCCATTCGTTTCGCTCCCGTGTCTTACCTAGGCAGTACCGTTTCGTATTATTTTGTGGATTCGATTATACTACTTTCGTTACCCCGTAATTGTTCTCGCGGGTCCTGGAGTTCGACATCTCTCAACGTAGGAGGAGATACGAGCGTTTGGCTACCGTGTGAGGACAGGAAAGGACGTGGAGGCCGGAGGAGGCCGGAGGAGACCCGCCATTTTGTGTCGAAGTCTTTGAGGAGAGCGAGGTCACCGTTCTTGTTCCGTCCATGCGGGAGAGGTACAGCCGGTAAGACGGGATTCCGTTTAGCCCTTATTTATCGGGAAATTAGGTGAACTGGCCAGAATAATTACGTTACTTTTGTGGAATTATTTTATTGCGTTAATAGTCGATCCTGAGAGAGATTAGTAGCGCCGGGAATCGTCCACGCTACCGTCGGAAATCAGTCGATCACTAGTTTGAAATTTTGTGGGTAATCGTGAGACTGCATAGGTGCGGAAGTCTCCGATTATATTTCGTGTCGAAGTTCTGGCCAGGAGTCCCTTTTCGGTCGTGTCTCGTAGAGCACTTTCGTAGGTTGCACTTGCACCGTTTCGTCCTGAGAGTGGCGTTAGTATTGCGAGCGAAATTAAGAATCGTATGCTAAGTATTGTATTGTCTTGTATGTTATATGTAATTTCGGATATTCGTATTTTCGATTATAAATAAACGTCTTCGGTAGCGTAATTCATTTAGGCTCAATATGGTAAAGCTTCCGTTCGGCAAATTCTGACTCAGTTATTATATCGTAAAAGTTCTCTATCATAATTTATCGCGTTCGGGTAGAATCTTCTTGTAATTAGTAGGGACTTCGAACGTAATTTTGTAACTCTTTCCTTTGATTAGTTTCTGATATTTTATACAAGTAAAATCACTTATCTTTTCTGTGTTAACGAAATAAATCACTCTCTTTGGCTACCGATAATCTGTCGTATTGCGTTTGTGGAAATTCTCTTACTCCGCCCCTCTCCGTTACCACCTCGGTGGGCTGAGTTACCGTTTTCGTGTTCCGCTTCACGCACCTCTTCGGAATTTTGTAACTAAAATCTTACATTAATTTTAAGGCTCGAGTGGTAGCCGTAAGCTACCTGGCGCCCAACTCAAACTGATTCTTTAACCGACCAACTGTTTAGCCTTCTATAAAAAGTATTCCGAAGAGGAGAGCGTGGCGAAGGTGTGCTCGTCTCGTCTCGCGAGAGAGAGGCGCGGTCACAAGCCCCATAACCGTTGAGACTATCGTAGCTCCTCCCATTACCCCTTTTTGACCAACCCATGTCGTATGAAACAATAATATTTACTATTGCTCCCAAGGTTTTGTCGAAATTGTTATGGCTATTTACATCTGCATTACGAAGCACGCCTACGAATTCGTCTCTTACTTCAACAGGCCTAAAAATGAAACATGGGAGGGGTCATAAATGGAAAAAATATAATAAAATTTATAGCTTTTTTTATTTCATTCGAGGACATTTTTTTAAATATGTATAATAATTTTGTCATACAGTTATATTTCGATTCTTAGAAAATAGCAACAAAATTATTGAAATATAAAAAGTTAAACTAACATGATCATGTACTAAATTCGAAAAAATCGAATTAGAAAATGGGTTATTAAAGTAACAAAAAAAGTGATTAAAAATTCTCATAAACATCATCCAAAATGCGATTAATTATGATTATGGAAGTAGACCTCACGACAGTTGATTATAAATTAGCTTGTATTTAAATGTGTTGAATGTTTGACATATCAATGTTCTTAACCTATTACATTTTTTTATTTTTTTTTTAAGAATCAAGATTCGGGTACTATGTGAATTTAACTCGATTCCCTTGTTTATTGATTATTTCTAATTGTTCTTTAAATTGTATGATATATTTATTGGTGTTAACTGAGAAGCTGCTGCTGGACAAGACTTGGCGTACGCTGAGCGAGTCAGAGAATATCGTTACGATATCCAGAGCCTTAGACATTGCTATACTTTCGGCTGTGTAAATAGAGAAATCATTAAGAATACTGTAAGTCTCATAGTGATCCAAATCTGGACAGGCTAAAGCAATCCGTGTGGAAGGTCTCACTTTAGTTTTGGAACCATCTGAGAAAATATTAATGTACATATTATTGAAAGAACTAACATACCCTATAAACTTTATATTCGGAATATGATAATCTTGGAAAGATCTACCAATGTAAGTATTGCAGTCTACCGATTTTATCATTTAATGAGATATTTCACACAAATTCATTTTCAGAGAATATTATATCAGCATTTTTATTAACTTTATTAAGGCATAATAGGAATAGTCTATCTTTGTTGCTAATTATCCTACCCTTATTATCCTATGACATTCTATTTATTTTTTGTACTCGTTGGTACTATCACCACCTTGTCTATGGAAACGTAAAGGATATGTACGGTGAGAAGGGATAATTAAGGAAGGCAGTTTACATAAAATCTGGTTTCCATTCTAGTCGAGGTAAGTCTAGTAGTCCAGTCGAGTAAAGTCTTGTAACCATTCTAGTTGACGTGAAGTATGTCTACAATTCCTACCGATGTAAAGTCTGGCTATCCTTCTAGTCGAGGTAAAGTCTTGTTACAATTTTAGTTGACGTAGAGTCTGGCCACTATTAAATAATTACATTAATATTTTTTCAGATGGTTCCAAAACTAAAGCGGAACCTGCCACCAGGATTTCTTTCAGCCTGTATAGATTTGGATTACTATGAGATTTACAGTATTCGCAATGATTTCTCTATTTAAATAGCGGAAAGTATAGCAATATCTAATGCTCTAGATGTCGTAATAATGAATTCTTTTCATGTATTTGTAATATTCTCTGACTCGCTCAGTGTACTCGAAGCCTTGTCCAGCAGCAGCATTGTTTTACTAGAAGACCACACGATTTGGGAAATGAAGTTTGGCACGAGACTTCGTGTGGGTATAGTAATGCCTTAGGGTGTTACCATGGCAAACGGAAAAAATGCACTGGCCAGCCAGTTTTGAGAAATAACGCTTCAAAGATTTCATCTACGCTTACGTACGAAAAAGATTTAGTCTTCATCAATCGCTTCAGCGGTTGAGGCGATAGGGGGTCAGCCTGGTAATCCAGAGGTTCCGTGGTTCGAGTCTCGACACGTGCACTTTTTTTTTCTTTGTATTTTCTTATTTGTGCATTTTATTCAATCTTTTTACTCTTTTTTGCATTTTTTCACGTAATTTGTTTATTAAAAAATAATTTGTACAATGATGTGAAAATTTTACTTTTCGCTTGAAATATTCAAATCGTATCACGTTTTAAATATTGTGTTTATGTATTTTTGGGAACACTGTTCGTTTGAAGTACACAATATTTAAAACGTGATACGATTTGAATATTACAAGCGAAAAGTAAAATTTTCACATCATTGTACGAATTATTTTTTAATAAACAAAATACGTGAAAAAGTGCAAATAAAGAGTAAAAAGCAAAAAAGATTGAATAAAATGCACAAATAAGAAAATACAAAGTGCACGTGTCGAGACTCGAACGTGGAACCTCTGGGTTACCGCTACCGCCTCGACCGCCGAAGCGCTTGATGAAGACTAAATATTTTTCGTATGTAGGCGTAGATGAAATCTTTGAAGCGTTATTTCTCAAAACTGGCTGGCCAGTGCATTTTTTCCGTTCGCCATGGTAACACCCTAAGGCATTAGGGTAAGGTTGCTTAAGTCGTACCCACCTAAGAAGAAACTTGCATAACAATGAGTATTTAGCAAATATGTAAAAACTATGTTTGCTATTCGATTTTAGTGTAAATATTGTTTTTATTTATTAGAACAAATCTGAAAAATCTTTGTGTTGTCATATAAATTAATCTAAATTAAAAAAAAGACCCAAAATACAGAACAGGTACGACTTAAACACAGGTACGACTTGAGCAACCTTACCCTACTACAACCACACGAAGTTTCGTGCCAAACTTCATTTCCCAAATCGCGTGGTCCCCTTGTTAGTTATACGAGAGAATTTAGAAGAGTTCTACCAGTTGAAGTATTGCAGTTTACCAATTTTATCATTATATTATAATTTGAGATATACCCTGAGATATTGCTTCTAAGGAAACACAGGGGATATGTATAATTAGAAGAGATAGATTAAGGAAGGCAGTACATTTCTACCTGACCAGTGTAAAAAAAAAAAAAATGGACATAAAGTATGCCTGAGAAAGAATTAAATGGACCATAGAGTTAGGATTTGTGAGACTTATACGCATTTTTACATAGATTTACATTTAATTTTTTAAACTTTCCAAATTTTTTTATAGTTATTTAATTGATTATTTTGTAATTGAAACAAGAATTTGTTATTATAACAAAATGATGTAAAATCAACACAAATAACATTAAAAATGTAAAGTGGGCCGTCGCTCTAGTTAATCTAAAAAACAATCGCGCTTTTTTCTGTAACATAAAGATATTAAATCAATCATCTTTATTAATAATTTTTTTTCAAACATCTAAAATTTCAATTTCCATATTGGTTCTTTAGACCCATGTTAAACATTGTTGCCTTCATAAATTACACATTCTCCTTCAAACAATTTTATTAAAATAACAATCTCTGTAAAAAAACCTTGTACAAAGTACGCGAAAGCCCGCTTTTTTCGAAAAATGAAAAACTACAACCTGACAATCTGCGAAGCCTACTTTTTTGTATTTAATAATTGAATGAATGGAAGCATGGGATGGATCAACTCTAGCGCAGGAAAATGAACTATGTACTTGATTCAGGTCATTATCATACTAGAAAAATCATCCTACGTTACATGGTTATTTATGAACTAGGAAACGATAAAAAATGAATAAATTCAGTAAATGTTATCATAAATGCACCGATTGGTTTAAATTTGAGATTAAAGATTAGTAAAATAAATTTTTTTATCCCTACTGTACATAAACAATTTTCAAAAATTATCTAAAAATTATATATGCCTTACCTTCGAAAAATTAAAATTATTTATTATCTATACAAACATGTTAAAATGTTCCTGGATTGATAAATGTACCAAAATGTTATATTTAACGTTTATGAAAAAAGCAGGCTGTCGCGTACTTTGTACAAGGTTTTTTACAGAGATTGTTATTTTAGTAAAATTGTTTGAAGAAGAATGTGTAATTTATGAAGTCAACAATGTTTAACATGGGTCTAAAGAACCAATATGGAAATTGAAATTATAGATATTTGATAAAAAATTATTAATAAAGATGCGACGCATCATTGATTTAATATCTTTATGTTACAGAAGAAAGCGCGATTGTTTTTTACATTAACTACAGCGACGGCCCACTTTACATTTTTAATGTTATTTGTGTTGTATATTGTTACGGTATAGCTGCATCGACGATTAAATATAATAAAAGTAAAATCGAAAACAATTAAGTATAATAAATAGTAAGCAAAACGACATAAAAGTTATAATCTCGACACACGAACGAAGGAGTGCGCGAATAGGCTAAAAATAGAACTTATAACGGTAAACGCACCGAGAGATCGGCACGCGAACGCGAAAACATAGAAAAAACGCTGAAAAAAGACAAGGTAGGAAAGACGCGAAATAGATCGGAATTCGGCGAGATAGGAATTTGCTGGCCAACGAGTTCAGGGCCAGCGGCGAGGACAATAACCGCATGCAATAATTAAGAGAGGGGATCCGATTAGACAATAGAAATTCGATCGCGCGCAAGTAAGAGAGGTGGGGACAAGCATTTAAATAGCAAGCCCATGCAAGGAAGAGTGTATTCCGAGTTTTCTCTTAAAAGATCGCAGTTCGTAGAAGGTACAGTTTCGTGCATTCGTAAAGATTTCAAACATAATCAGAATTTTAAAGTACGTGAACGCTCTTAAAATCACGGTGTGAAGAAGTGCTTTCGCGAGTGTCGAGAACCGGTGAAAAACCATCGCAGAAGCGAGGAGCGACGGCAGACGGTGGGTGAGAGGGGAAGGCACGAACACAGATACAGTGCTACGGTGTGCGAAGCTATACCATACACAACGTCGCCCAAAGTAAGGTGTATCTCTTTATTTCTATTACCTCATCATACCATTAGTCATAAGCATTAGAGTAAGAGTGTGTGTGTAAGAGCGAATATCCGTGTGAGCAAGCGTCTGGGTGTGTGTGTGTGCAAGCGAGCATCTTAGTATAACCGAGCGAGCGTATGTGTGTGCGAACGTGCGTAACCGTGTGTATGTGTGCGTGAGTCAAGCGTAAACGACGACAACTTCGGCGACGATATAAAAACAAAACATAAACACGGCACGATCAGCTGGTCGAGAGCAACGGCTGATCAACACAGATGAGAAGGCTTTAAATAAACGGAATTTAATCGAACTTTTGCATAATTTAATTAACCATTTTCCCACTTTCCACTGCCAGTCCTGAAAAGACCGAACTATTCGGAAAAGTAACGTAAGCTTTTAAAGGTAAGAAAGGCGAAACGTTACAATATACTTACCAAGAACTGCATTGGTTGTGATATCATTGTGAATTTTCCCTGCTAGATGAGCTTGGGCTTGCTTGTTCACTGTATGATGATCTCCTGAATGAACCTGATTAAGTATCTCGCACTTTGGGCACTTGATTGAAAATATTGAATGTAATCCTTCCCTTGTCTCTTTAACCACATTCTTGAATGATAGTGTGTCTTTGCAAACTCTGCACTGAAGATTATTAGCTAGAGCTGATAAGTTGAAGATGCGATTTCCTTCGCATACATTAGAAATATCGCGTTTTTCATCGGTTGATCTGTTACGCCTTTCTTTCCAACGCTCGCTCATGACAGCACAAGATTCACTTTGACAGATAACCTCACTTTCGACACGCATACACGCAAAGAAATGAATCACACGGATATACGAGTAGAGCAACGTTGCTATGTTTAAATTTTTAACTGAGACTACGTGAAACAAATTTTGAATGAATTTACTTATTTTAATTGCTTTTACATATAGAATTTTCATATGGTCTGAAAGATTCATATAAGTTCATAACATTATTTATGCAATACATGCGTGGAAAGTTCAATTTTTGAGCGCTGGATAGTGTGCGCAAAGTGACCAATATCCGATGGGTATACTGTAATGTGCTATTATCTCACAGGGTAGAACTTTCCCGCACAGTTTGGCACTTTCCCGCACGCTACGTCATCACTTTCCCGCACAGTTCAATCAAGGCAATATTATTTCACGATATATACTTTAATTTACGACACGTACAAATACAAAAAATTTTGGCGCTGGCGAGACTCGAACTCGGGCCGCTAGCGCATTAGTCTTACATCTAGACCACTGGGCTACCGACGCTTCTTGGGAACCACTACAAACTGACCAGTTCTTAAGAAACTATCTTAAGCTAAGGCCTATAACTATGTTTAGGCCTTAGTTTATGGCCTATATAAGTATGTTTCTCCAAAAATGGAACATTCCAAACATGGATTGCATAAAATCTTGTATGCAACACGTGGGAAAAGTGGCAAATCTGGTATAGGTCAAATTTCCAAAACTCGCTTCTGCTTGTGCTGTGTTCCAGGGGAACTCGTGTGATTAGCGAAATTCCCACGCGTTCCCCTGTTCCACAGCACGCACTATCGGCTCGTTTCGGAAATTTAACCTATACCATAATTTGCCACTTTTCCCACTTGTAGCATAAATAGCTATTAACATGAGCATTACAAATAAAACCAATATTATTCATCTTCAGATGCATTTTCTTCCTCACTTTCCATTGAATCGGTTGTATTAGGCTCAGCGGACATAAATAATTCTATGGACTCCGGAAGAAACGTCTTCATTTTACGCTTGTTTATTTGCGTCATTTTGCTCAATAACGGGTCAGAACTTAAAAGTAATCTATTATATACATCTAGATTGCAGGCTTCCCTGGAATACTTGCGTGCAAAGTTTTGGCGGTACAACCGGAAGTGTTTGTTGCGGGCCTCTGCAGCCTCCTCCGAAAGTGGCCCTATAGGCACTAACGCATTCTTTATTATAGTTGCACCATGTATATTTAATATCTTATGCATTGTCGGAGTCATCGGGTGCCACGAGTAAAGTTCGACATATAGTTTGGCAGTATCAAAGGCGTATTTGCAGAATTTTTCAATATTTATTTCATATTCACTCGATATAGTATCTAATATTACTTTTAATCTACATATAAATTAATTAATAATTGATACCCGTTATTTCGGCAGCCAACTGTGGGTTGTCGAAAAATCTTCGGCTTGTGTTACCATCATTGGTATTGCCAAAACCAGCTTTGGGACAATCTAGTAACAGCCTTTTTTTTTTTTTTTTTTTTACGTGGGGGAAACCTTCATAGGCACCCCGATCCCTCGTCTCCGGAAGGATCGGGGTAGTGTCAGATTCTTACTGACTAAAACCCCCACGGTGGCCATCCTCCCGTGTATCGGGGAGAGCTCCGGGAACCTGTTTAGATACTACCGGTGCCCTCCCTACACACGTCTGGGGGGAGTCGAACCCCTCCTCTACTCGGGGAGAGAAATCTCCCCCATCATACCTAATTAAGGCGAACCTCCTGGGGACCCTTTGGTCCCGGGGGAGGTGGATGGCGTTGCCTCGTGCATGAGACAAGGAGCCACCCCCCCCCTCCCAATTCTTCCTACGGTGAGAGGTGTGAGCGCTAATCACGCCCATGGTCTCCATGGTCTCCTTGGGCATGGAAGGAGACCATGGCCTCCCATGCCCTCCCGCTGCCGGCCATTGCTGCCACAACAGCCGGCAGCGAGAGGTCTTGCCCGATGACGCCGCGGAGAACACGGCTCTCCTCCTCCCAAGCAGCACACTCCTCCAGAGTGTGCTGCGCCGTGTCCACCGCGGCGTCAAAATGGTGACACCTGGTGGTTGGCTCCTTCCCGATTCGACACAGGTACTTCCCGAAGCAACCATGCCCGGAAAGTACCTGCGTCAGGCGGTAGGTAAGTCCGCCATGCCTCCTCGTATACCATGTGTCGAGGCATGGCCGGATCGCGCTAACAGTGCGATGGCCGGCGCTTGGGGAATCCAGACGGATACCCCATTGCCGGACCATCGCCTGAAAGGCTCGGCGCCTCGAGGCTTCCAACTCTGTGCCTGTCAGGGTAATCCCCCTCTGGCGGAGGTCTTTCCTCTCGCGATACATAATCGCATAATCTAGTAACAACCCTGTCTCAACGCGAAACCTCTCCTGGATGTAAATTTGTCTCTGATCTTCTGTTGCTTTTTCAGATTCGGTTTTTTTTCTTACGATATTTCCCTAAAGGTAATTTATAGGCTAAATGCAAAATACTCTCAAGAAAACGTATTCTGGCATGTAAGACTGAAAGTCCAAACTCAAGAGCCTTGTGATCGACTTGTTTTTTCAAATCGAGATTATTAAAATATTGGGAAGTTGCTCCATAAATATAACATTTACTTGTAGATTTTGTACCTGTGGCGGCATTGCAGACTTTGCCGTCAATCATTGTCATTTTAAAAACATGTTCAAAGGTAAATTTATTATCATCTAAATGAACATCAGTTTTGGCTAGCAATTCAGCGGCATTTTTGACGTACCTGATCTCTTCTTCGGTAACGTCCGTGGTTTCTTTGAGAAAACGAAATCTTATCGGCCTACAAAACCGGGGAGAAGATAGTGAGGGATTTTGCCAAATTATTTTCTTATTGTTTCCCACAAACTATTTGAAGAGGCATGAAAGAGCTCAAAAATATATTTGCGTCAGAATCTGCATCGTTTTCACATTTTTGTTTAAATTGTGATTGTTGCGATCCGTCGCAACCCCATTTACAAATGATCAGATTTATTCAATGTTATGAGAACCTCTTTCAAGTATTTACATAATCGAGTAACTGTATGATCAACTAAGGCTTGTAAATTGGTTTCAGCGCAGGTACTTGTTACGCGGTAAGATTCCCTAGGCGGGTAACACTCTTGTTTCGTTTTTTGCAAAACGCTATAGCATAGATAATATTTTTTTATTTGTGCTCCTAATAACTTCATATTGCCGCCTAGTTAAATCGGCTTCAACGAACATTGATAAAGCTTACAGCGGTGTCAGCTGTATATTTCGATCTTTCTTTTTTTGAGAATATGCCCTTTTATAATTTCTAGCATGTGACGGAGAATTTGTAATCTCTTTCAAAATTTGCGAAGCATCTCTTTTGCCACTTGTTTGTAATTTCAATGTCGCAGCATGGATAATTACTTCCTCATCTATGGTAGCACCAATGTCTTCCGTTTTTCGTCTTTTACTTCGCTCACTTGAGTCTTTAAACAATTTACATGGTCGACCTGGTCGGCTTTGCGTTACTGTAGGAATCTCGAAGGTTCCATCTAACCAAGCCTCGTTATTTTTTAAGAATAATTTTTCCCTTCTAAACGCTTCCAACCACCTCTGCTTCATTTCTGACTTGAAATGTGAAAATTTGTGTTTAAAATTGTGAAACTGGGTTTCTGTATACTCTTCGCACGATAAAAGATGATTTTCCAAATAGTTCAGATTTTCTTCGAAACTAAGTAATTTTTGTTGTTGCATCTGAACAAACAAAGGTCTCCGAGATACAACTTCTACTCCTGAGCCGTTCGGTAAACCTATCACAAGTAAAAATCATTTAACTACAATATTACAATTAATTGACAATTTTCAACTTTTTTTCTCGAATGTTTTTATAACCTCTAAATTCCTGTATTCGTAGTTTGTCGCAGTTACTTTTTGGTTATTTTACAGAAGACAGATCTAAACTATCGATATTATAACTAGCGATATTTATCGCCGGGACGGACCCGAAAGTACAACAAATATCTTATAAACTTACAAGGGGACATTACGGCCTCGGAAATTGACTTCGGGATGAGACTTTGCAGGTTTGTAGTATACCTTTAGAGTATTCGATCTGCAAAGTAATAGCGCGCACTAGCCATAAGATTCCGAGACAAATGGCTTTAAAGTTGTACGTGTAGGACGTATACCGGTCACTTTGAACACCATCCAAGAACAGCGAAGTGGCTGAGTTGTAGCGAACTCGCTTGCGGCGCGGGTGATCCGTGTTCGATCCTGCGTGTGCAAACTTTTTTTTTCAATTCTTTAAAAAATTATCAGCCGTTTTCGAGATATAGTCTCGAAAAAAAATTTGCAAGCTTTGGAAAAATCAAAATTGAAGAGTTGTGCTGAGTTGTGCCCGTCGAGTACAACAATTTATTTAAATGGCAAAGAGTCGTAGGACGAATAGTTTTCGAGATACAAGCGAGTGAATAGTTCTCGAGATCTATCGATCTATCGAAACGAGAGAATGTACTACGTTAACTTTTCCCGACGGATCCTGTTTTATGGTATAGCGCGACATTTCGTTTGACTTGATGAAAGGAGAGTCGGCTGGGAGAAAAGGTGCACCATTAGTAAGGTTGGAGAGTCTTGTAATCGGTCGTTGCTCGATCAAAAGTGTGTTTCAAGGTTACGAATTCGTATTTTGTATTGCGTCGTCCTGAGAGCGAAATCATTAAACTGTTAAATTTCACTTAATTGCTGCGCGAAGTCACTCGTTAGTAATTGTCTGCATTGTATTCGTAGCTTACGATAGTCCATGATACAAGTTCCATAAAGAAAGTATTGTACTCAGAGAACGCATGTTATTCCATAAAAGGAGCGCACCACGTGGCTCCTATGCATAGATTTTGAGTTTTCGGAAAAATAAGATCTATTACCGAATCATCGTGTATTAACTCGTGTTCGGACTTTCTATATATAGCTTGTAATGAGAAGGAACTCCGTATTCGTTTGTTAAAGTAATAAATCGTAAAAGATAAGTTCTCGTTCGAAATCTTGTATCCACGTTAATTTACCGAAAAGTATCTTAATTACGTTATTCGAATTCTACGTTAACTGTCTGCTCCAATCGTATTGTATTTCGTTCTTTCCAAAAGAGGAGCATATTTTGTATATTATCTCGTTATTAAATAAACTCTCTTTATTTCTTTCTTAACGTAATAATAGCCCGAGTCGTGCCGAAAAACTCTCTTACCTACCCCTTCTCCGTTGCCGCTTAGTGCGGACTGACTAGCTAGACGAATTCCGTTTCACGCAGCTACGGGCATAATTTAACTAATTAAATTATATTCTTTAACTTTCGCTTCGGGCTGGAGTGGTGGCCGTAAGTCACCTTTTTTTTTTTTTTATCATCATTGGCCAGGACTGCGTCCTATTGTGGCCTCAGAGTTCCCCCAGCCGAACCGGTTACCTTTCGGTATAACTTCGGGAGAAGCGGCCTTGGATGGGGGTCCCTACACCCCCCTACCCTCTGTAACCCCTTGACTCTACCCGCCCCGGCCAAGTCCTGCAGGAGGCCCTTTCCAAACTTCCCTGCTGGGTTGCCCTTACGCAGCATTCAATCCTTCATTCATCCCTAACATTCGTGCCCATCCACCCTCTCATTCATGGCCGCGGGAGTCTCCTCCTCTCCAGCCCACCCAACCCAGTGAGTAGGCGGCGGTCGGGTGGAGGTCGTCTCCCTACCCGCCGCCAGCTCCCTGCCCATGCAGTCCGCGTGGGTCTTGGCCCCCCCACCGGCTCCATTCACACCCACATGCATGACTGCGGGGGTTACCCCCTCTCCAGTCTTCAGCTAGACCGCGGCGCTTCCCCGCGCTTCGGTCCACTCTTTCCCGAGGACAATCCAGGGTATCCCCTTCAACCCCCCCCTTTTCCAGCCTCCCTTTCCCCAGGAGGCTCCCCCGTTGCGAGCCGCTCTGGTGCGCGCCGTAACCCCCCCCCCCCCCCCCCTTAAAATAAGATAAAATGACTAGAAAGAAAGTGGCTAGGGTAAATATATGAGTCAGTAGTTAAAATAAATAAATAAATAAATAGTAGCGGTCAAAGGCGCGAGCGGCCCGTTTCCCCCATTCCCGCCTGTAAAAACCTGCTCATTAGTCATTTCTGTAAAATAAAAGTGTAAAATATATATAAATAAATAAGATAAATAAATAAGATAAATAAATAAATAAATAGAATAAAGTAAAAGGAGGCGGCAGGTTTTGCGGGCATTCCTTGCTCCTATCCGTTGAGTCTCGCCAATTCCCTCTCTATCTCCTCTCTTGCCCTTAATGTGGTGCGGATGTAACCGCCCACCATCTCCCATTTCTCCCCGGAGTCTAGCATGTGGCCAATTACGTTGTCCGGCGTAATTTCCTCCCCAATTTGCCTCTCCAGTTCGGCTTTCGCCTCTGCCCTGGCAGGGCACCGAAACACCGCGTGTTCCACGGTGTCCGGCCCACCACCACAGCTTTGGCAGTCGTCCAGGTCCCTCCTGTGGATTTTTTCCAGGTAGGCCCCGAATGCCCCATGCCCGGTCAAGAATTGGGTGAGGTGGTAGTCCACCTCACCGTGCCTCCTATCCTTCCACGGCCTGATCAGTGGGATCATTCTGTACGTCCACCGGCCTTTTGTGGAGACGTCCCACTCTCTCTGCCACTCATGCCCGATCCTATCCTCGACATCAAGCCTGAATCTCTTTCGAGCCTCCTTCCTTTCCGCTCCGCTGCGTTCCAGGCCCAGTGCCCTCTCCCTCTCCTACCTCTCCTTTCTTTCCAAAGCCTGCAGCCCCACAGGCGGCACGCCCGCTATGACGCAGATTGCGTCTTGCGACACCGTCCTGTGGGCGCTGCAGACCCTGGTGAGCGCAAGCCTGTGTACCGGCCCCAGCACCCGCCGTACCGTGGTTTGGGCCATGTATTCCGCCCATATGGGCGCCCCATACACCAACGTAGCCCGCGAAACGGCTGCGAGAAACGCCCTCCTCTTGGGCTTAGGCCCCCCCACGTTGGGCATCAGTCTGCCAATCAGCCGACGCTCCGCCGTGTTCGCGGAAGTTCCATCCCGCATCTATTGTAACTCCCAGGTACTTGAGTGCCCTGGCGGGCCTTATTTCCGCTCCCGCCACTCTGAATACGGGACTCTGGTCCCTTGCTCTGGTCCTCTTGAAGAGGACCGCCTCCGTCTTCTCCCCCGCGAGCTGCAGGCCCCTAGCCCTCATCCATCCCTCGATCCTTCGAAGCGCCCTGTTGGCCTTAAGCTCGGCCTTGTCTTTTGTGATCCCCTCCACCAGCAGCGCAAAATCGTCAGCATAGGCCAACAGGGTCACACTTTCCGGGAGCGCCAGCTTCAGCACCCCATCAAACATTGAGTTCCACAGAGTCGGCCCGAGGACCGAACCCTGTGGGTCCCCCGCCGAGACCGTCACTTCCGCCCTCCCGTCCAGCCCCTCGACCACCAGGGTCCTCTCGCTCAGGTAGCTAAGCAGCCTCTTATTCAGGTAGGCAGGAGGCGCTCACTTTTTATTTAGGGCCCTTGATATCTCCCGCCAGCTCGCCGAGTTGAAGGCGTTACTCACGTCCAGCGTGAGCAACGCCGACACCTCGGGCGAGCCGGTCCTCCTCTGTTTGTGCCGGGCTACCGCCCCGGCCAGCACCCCCATGGCGTTCAGGACGGATTGCCCCACCCTGAAGCCAAACTGCTTGGGCGACAACCCACCGGCCCCCACCAGCGCCTGCTCCAGCCTAGGCAGAAGAAGACGCTCGAGGAGCTTGCCGGCAGTGTCCAACATGCAGATAGGCCTGTACGAGGCGGGCCCGGCGCTTCCGCCCTTCCCTTTCAGTATCAAAAGCAGGAGCTGGCGCTTCCATATCGCCGGGAATACTCCCCTTCTGAGGCACCCGTTATATACCTCCAGTAGCCAGTCCGGTTCAGCTTCCGCGGCCAGGCGGAGCACCTCATTCGGTACTCCGTCTAGCCCCGGCGCCTTCCCGTTGGCCAGTTCTTTCGCGGCCGCCCTCAGCTCTGCGAGGGTGAAGGGAGGGGCCTCTCCTTCTTCCGCCGGCCACTCCCTTGGCGGTACTGCCTCTCCTTCGGGAAAGAGCTTACCCGCTATTTGGAGGACCTCCCTCAGTGTGCCCGGCGCCGCCACAGCCGTCTTCCCCTTAAGCTCGCGTGTCATTATTTTATAGGGTAGACCCCAAGGGTCACTATCGACCCTTTGCAAGAGGTTATCCCAGGCCTTCCCCTTCACCTTTTTTATCACCGTTTTCAGCCCGCGCCTTGCACTCACGTACTCCTCGTTATCTCCACGGGCCACCCTCTCCTTCTGCCTCTGGAGCTTCCTCCTGGCTTTTACGCATTCTCGCCTCTTTTCTGCCACCTCGCCACTCCACCAATAGACTGGTCGGCGTCCCTCCGCCAAGCAGTCTTTCGAGGCATCGAGGCGTCGCACGCCTTCTCGATGACCCTCATGGCCGTCTCCGGCGTGGTATCTCCGTTTGCTGCCGCGACGCCCACCCGAAGCGCCCTGACAAAAGCCCCCCTGTCTAGTTTTTTGGTGGTCCACCCCCTGGGTACCGACTTCTTGTTCCCTGGCTCTCTCCCCACCTCGAAGGCAATGGGCTGGTGGTCACTAAGAAAAAAGTCCTCCAGGAGTCGCCACCCCTGGATTCTCGCCGCCATCTGCTCGGACACGAAGGTCACGTCGATGACGGATCCCCCCGCCCCCCTCCGGAAAGTGTTTACCGAACCGACGTTCGCAACCACTAACCGGAGCGAAGCGGCGGTCTCCGCCAGCGCCGCTCCCCTCCGGTCCTCCCTGCTGTTTCCCCAGGTGGGGGATTTCGCATTGAAGTCTCCCCCTATGATAACTTGTCCTCCGGTTCTCCTGACTGCTGCTTCCAGGTCGCCGATGTCTCGCTCGAACTCATTGTACAGGCAGTTTGGGGTGAAGTAGCAAGAGAAGATCGTAATCCCTCCCACTACCGCACCCACAAACCCCCGTCCCCTGGCCACCACCCTTGGCTGGCCCAGTCCTCTGTCCAGCACCCAGATGGCGGCGAGAGCAGTCTCATCCACCGCCCACTGCCTCCCCCGCCCCCCTTGTCTTGGCGCTTCGCTGATGAGAGTGACGCCGGCCCCTTTCTCGACCGCGATTTGACACAGGAGGTCCAGGGCCGCCCGACTCCTGTTCATGTTAGCCTGCACAGCCCTAAGCGCCATTGTTCCGTTCCTGCGCCACCCCCCTCTCTTCTCCTTCCTTATCCCTACCTCGACAGCCGCGGGCCATGTGCCCCCCTGCCCCACACCGGAGGCACCCCCCCCGTTTATCGGCATCCGCCCTGCAAGACACGGCCCAGTGCCCCCCCTCGTGGCATCTTGCGCATTTGAAGGACTGCTCCCGGCTGCGCGTCCTCGCCAGTGTCCACCCTACCGTGATCTTGCCTTTTCCGAGTAGTGCCCTCCCATTCGCTGCCGGCAAGGTCTCCATTTCCTCTATCGTCCGCACCATGTGTTTTAGTGTGACCCCAAGTTCTTGGGGCACCTTAAGCGCCGAGGCGTACTCCTTCTTCTTCCCGATCCCTACTTTGGTGTTGCTTTCAACGTACTCCCCCATGTGCGTGAAGCCGTCAAGAACCTTTTCGTAGACATCCATGACGCCATTCACCGCGGCGGCAGCCGCCGTCGCCGCGTTGAATAGCGCCTCCTCTTTGCCAACTCCCTCCTCCCTCTGGGGCCCCGGCACTCGCTTGGCCGGAGAGCCCATACCCAGCTCGCCCTCTTCTCTCCAGAGGGCGGCAACCCTATCGGCCATACACCTCGGTCTCTCGCCAGAGGTGGGCCTCTTAGTCCCCCGCCGTCGCTGTTCCTCCTCCTCTGTCGACTCATCTATTGGGTCGGAGCCTCTCACCCTTTCTCTTCTCGCGGTACGCTCTTGACGGGACGCGATGGCCCGCTGGAGCTTTCTCCCCATTCTCGCCTCAGTGGGAGGGGTGTTGCCGGAGTGCCCATCCTCTTCGGCTTTATCCCCCAAGTGTGGCTGCCGCCTCGTTGGGGTGACCTTAAGCCCCGGGTACTCTTTGTGGAGGGTGGAGATGTTTAGATCCCCTTACTCTACCCTTTGTGCCTTACCGCTTCCTCCCAGTCTCTTCTCCTTATCCCACACCCCCTCGCGATCCGGCACCCAGTCCGGGTCTTTTTTCGAGTTTGCAGCCACCGACCTGCCGCCCTCGGAGGAGGTCGAGTCCTCCTCTTCCGTCTCCACCCGCGATGGCTCACCCTTGCCCCCACCTCCACGGGTTGCCGCCATCCCCTTGCCCCTCCCCCTTGCCCAATAAGTTTTTTAAATTTCTCTATGTTATTCGTCTAGTGTCTTACGACGGTTCGCCCATCATGGGAGCCCCACCGCGGTGGGGCGTCTATACCCGCGGGTAAGTTTTCCCTAGTTACGCGCACGGAAGCCGAGAAGCGGTTTTTTAGGCGGCCATCCCCTATCCGTGCGTTATTTTCTTCTACTAAAAAGGTTAGAGTTTTGGCGCTCCCGCCTGATGCTAGGGGTTTAGCGTCACCTCTGTCGTATGCGAGTTGCCCCACAGACGTCTGAAGTGGGGTCTCGCCACCTCGGGCTAGACAGCGCTACCATTTACCCCGGGTAGCACGAGGTATGAGGAAACGCCTGGCCAGGACGGAGCTCCATACCTGCGCCCGGCTTCCCGGTTACAACCCCCGCATAGGCTCCTAACATGCTGCGGTAGCGGTTCTTCCACATTGAACATGTGCTTTCCCAGGACCTTTGCCCCTCGGGGAGGACTTATGTTTACCTATGGTACGGCACAGAGGTCAGGTGCTGACGTATCCGCAGCACACGGTCGGGGGGTTGTGACGATGCACCGTACGCCCGGTGCACGGTGTATCCACTCTTCGTCACGCTGTTCCACGGGAGACGCTAACCAAGGGCAAGACGGATGTTCGGTCAAAGATTTATAATTTTATGGGCGCCAGGTGACTTACGGCCACCACTCGAGCCCGAAGCGAAAGTTAGAAAAATATAATTTAATTAGTTAAATTATACCCGTAGCTGCGTGAAACGGAAGTCGTCTAGCTAGTCAGTCCGCACTAGGCGGTAACGCAGAGGGGGTAGGTAAGAGAGTTTTCGGAGCGACTCGGGCGATTTTACGTTAACAAAAAAATACAGAGAGTTTATTTAATACCGAAATAATATACAAGAAATGCTCCTCTTTTAGAAAAAACGAAATAAATTACGATTGGAGCAGAAAGTTAACGTGGAATTCAAATAACGTAATTACGGTACTTTTTGTTAAATTAACGTGGTTACAAGATTTCGAACGAGAACTTATCTTTTACGATTTATTACGTTAACAAACGAATACGGTGTCCCTTCTCATTACAAGTGATGAGGGACAAGGGCAGGGACAAACATAGAAAAAGACGGTCTGCTCTTCGTTCACAGCCCCTTCCCGGCGGGTCCCCCGTCGCCACATAGCACCGCCGGACAAACCCCCGAGTCGGGGCTACTTAAGCACCCCCGCCACGACGAGGCGACAGACCAAGGAGATGGGCCGTAAGTCACTTGGCGCCCATAAAATTTAGAAATTCTTGACCGAAAATCCGTCTTGCCCATGATTAGCGGCTCCCGTAGAAGAGCGTGACGAAGAGTGAATGCACCGTGCACCGGGCGTACGGTGCAACGTCACAACCTTAAAAGTTTTATAGAGGAGTTAACTAATTAAAAACTACAAATAGAGATGCATATTGATAATCAAGCTTATTACAACAGAAATTCTAAATAAGAGGTCCAAGCACATAGATGTGCGCTATCATTTTATTGAAGAAAAGGTAGGAGAGAATAAAATAAGACTGATTTATTGCAACAACAACGAACGAATAATTGACATATTTACAAAACCATTAGGAGCGATTAAATTTAAGAAATTCAGAAACGAATTAGTGCAATAAGTTTAGTATTAAGAAAGAAAATTTAGGTAAATATGCTGTTTAGGGGAACCACCTCCAATGACCTTGACCTTGACATATGTTGTCAAGGTCAGTCTCCTGAGTGACCTTTAGAAGGTTTTAGCCGTCGCTCATTGTTCGTTAAAAAGTTATTAACAAAAGAAATTTGCAAAATGTAACACTTATTTCGGGTAAAATTTGAGTCTGGGTTGGGTCTGGGTTGCGTAAACACACTTTTTTGCCGTTTTATCAGTGACGTGTTACCGCGTTAAATTATATATAAAATATAATTTAATAAATTATATATTAAATATATAATTTAATATATAATTATAGGTGGGTATAGTATACACTTACCATCTTGTTTTGATATTTTCTGTCGAGATTCGTACTTAGTATGTTATTCAATATCACTACTCATAATCAATTTCACGTATAATCAGTCAGTTACTCGTATAATTTCAAGACGAAGAGTGTTGCGAGAGTTTAATAATGCGTTTGCACGAGTTTATTCATTTAACTTACAATTTCGAATCTTTGTGGCATTTCCTATGCGAAAAGAAAGTTGTTCGTGGTGAAATAATATGCCCAAGATGTAACAATGTAGTTAAATTAGTAAATGCTCGTGAAAATAAAATATTACATTGTGGTAACAAGTATTATAAAATCACCTCAGGCCGAAAACGAAAAAGAGTAACATGTAATTTTAAAATTAGTGCATATAACAAAACCTGGTTTGAACGAATGCACATGGACATAACGAAAATTTGCCGTTTTATTGCCTATTTTTTAATGATGAAGCCACCACGTCAAAGATTTTTAATGAACGAATTAGAAATGAGTGATCATGCAGTTGTGGATTGGACAAATTTCTGTCGAGAGGTAAGTAATATGTGTTATGTTAGGGTTGGGTCTTGATTGCGCTTATTATAACATTTTATGCTAAATCAAGGGATCTTAATCTAGACAATTACTGTTGCATTAATTTGTCCAATTATTTACAGTTACTTCAACAATGGGTTTTACATGAACAAAAGCCAATCGGTGGAGCGGGTAAAATTGTTGAATTAGATGAAGCTAAAGTAGGAAAAAGGAAATATAATACCGGACGTATAATTAGAGGGCAATGGGTTTTCGGCGGTATTGAACGCGGTACTAATAACATTTTTATTCTTCCTGTGCCAAATCGGTCTAGTGAAACTCTGACAGATATTATAAAAAAATATGTTGCTGCCGGTTCAATTATTCACACTGACAAGTGGCGTGCATATGATAATCTAAAAAATTTCGAGTGTTACACACATAAAACAGTTAATCATAGCGCACATTTTGTAGATCCGGAAAATGGCACTCATACACAAAATATAGAAAGATTGTGGAGAGACATGCGAGCTAATATTCCTCGTTATGGTATTCGCGATCACCACTTTACGCACTATATTGCTGAATTCTTATTTAAAAGAAAATACAATTTTAATGAACGTATTAACGCTTTTTTTGAAATTATGAGCTTGATGTACCCGTTGATACCGCTTAATACGGAATAAACTTTTTAACTTGTCCCGTACAAAGTCATTAAACCAAACCCAGTCTCGAAAAAGATCGATTTTACTTATTAAAGTTATTTTGTTAATAATACCCAACCCAGACCCAACCCAGACCCAACCCAGTCTCGAAAAAGATCGATTTTACTTATTAAAGTTATTTTGTTAATAACTTTTTAACAAACAACGAGCGACGGCTAAAACGTTTTGAAGGTTACTCAGGAGGGTGACCTTGATAACATATGTCAAGGTCAAGGTCATTGGAGGTGGTTCCCCTAAACAGCATATTTACCCCATAAACTTCACGAGGAGATGCAGAAGAAGAAATTAACGGAAGACGCACGCCTGCGGTCGTCCAACGAGATCGGCTCGCTGCGTACCGACTGACCGACACCGACGTGTCCTTCTCGTACTTTAACTAAGCCCTATGGACCGGTCGATTACGCTACCGAATCACCTCAGAAGAAATAATACATACTAGCGGAATAAACTACTCCCGCTACTGATATCCAGAAAGAAAGAAAAAAAATACCCGAATCACAAATACGCAACACTAAAAATTACAGAAACGCGACACAACACTATAGCTCTGAGCTCGGCAATAAAATAAGAAAGTTAAAAGAGAAAAAGCAAAATAATCGTTTCGCCAACCCAAATCTCGATCTCACCTCGCTTATTTTGCGTAGTCTTGGCGAGCGCAATTTGAAGGACGTCGTCCTCCTCCACTCAGGTGGGCGGGAGCTGTGTCGGACCTCGCACACTGGACACTAATTTTCTTTCGCATGACTCGACTATTAGATTACAAAACTACTATACTTTAAAGTAAAATTTTACAAAAGAATTTAGAATACAAGATACGCAAAGACCGGACTAGATACGTGTTTACTTAAGAACGGGCGGCTCTCAAGTGTCCTGCCTAGAATCGCTTAGCCTCGCACCGAAGTCGGTTCTAATATTATTGGTTAATTATAACAAAAGGATGATATCGCCGAATTAACGATACGCTCGATGACACGCCTCGCTCCCCTACTTGCTCTGCCGTACTCTGGATCATCACTGGTGTCTCGCAGATAATTGAATTCGCCAAATTTTCTTGAGCGGCCGTCTATCGAAGGTGCTCGAAGCGCATAGCCATTGCTCGAGTTCCAACGACGATTCGACAGACCAAGTCGACGCTGCTTACGTTGTCGATCGTCGCAGGGACGGATGGTGAGCTTCCGAGGCCCTCGGCATACCGTTTTCTTTGACGATGTAAATATCGATGGCTCCGATTGCGAGCGTGACTCCCACGATGAGGTTCTCGGCGTTACGAGGCGACGTAGTACAGTTTATTTATTTATTTATTTAACGGGTAAACCCTTTAATACAATTCAATGCCACAAAGTGGTGGTGGTGGTGGTTACATATACGTAATTGCAAAAATAAAAATAAATCAGCGATAACAGAAAGAAAAAAGAAAAAGAAAAGAATATACAGAATATACAGAACACAGAGTTTTAATATCTATATAAAAAATAAAAAAAAAACAAATAAAAAAAAATAAAAATAAAGATATAAAGGATATCCGCCGAGGTTAGGAAGTTTAATCACTGCAGATCAGTCTACGGGATATTTCTTTAAATTCAAGTAGGTTTGTTCCAAATAGGTTCAGTTCCTTGTTGATTGTGTTTGCGAAGTTACAGATACGCATGATAGCATTACTATTGATAATGTCCGACCTATACATAGGTACATGAAATAATGTTACGTTTCTTATAGATCTAGGCGGTATATTAAACTTTATTAGACCAAGGAGGTGTGGGTCATTAATCCTAGCATTAATAAGCTTGTGGAGGAAGACGAGATCAGCCACACTTCGACGATTCTGTAGGGATGCGATATCGACCCGATGTAACAATTCTGAATAGTCGTGCGTAAATCTATCAAACGGGATCTTTAGGCGGTAGGCCACAAAGCGGAGAAAATTGTGTTGGACATTTTCCAGTAGTTTCACATACTTAATTTCTGACGGAGACCATATTTGTGAAGCATATTCTAAATGCGGCCGCACCAGTGTGCAGTAAACGTACTTAAAAGAAGATAGTTGGGAAAAGTCGGCCGAGAATCGTTTTACAAATCCGAGAGTCCGCATAGCTGACGTAGATATTTTGTGGTAATGTAACTTAATGCTTAGGCGTGAATCAAGGAGAATGCCAAGGTCACGCATAGCGTCTACTTGCGACAATCTAGTGCCGCATAGGGAGTAACTATAGTCTATAGGTGATCGAGAGCGAGAGAATCGCATGATTTGGCACTTGGACAGGTTGAAAAGTAGGTTATTTCTTTCACACCATAGGGATAGATTTTCCAAGTCTGCTTGCAATGCGCGGCAGTCCTGGATTGAGGATATCGTTGAAAAGATCTTTAAATCGTCCACGAAAAGAAGAAATTTGCTACTATTGAATGCATCGGCAATGTCGTTTATAAATAGTATAAAAAGTAGTGGGCCGAGATGTGATCCTTGTGGAACACCAGATGTGACAGGTAGTGTCTTGGATCTGGACCCAAGGACTCGAACAGACATGGAGCGATTAGATAGATAGCTGGTTAGCCAGGCTAGAATGTTAGTAGAAAAACCGTAGGCCCTAATCTTATCAATAAGAATAGCGTGGTCGACAGTATCAAAGGCCTTTTTAAAATCTGTAAATATTGCATCAAGTTGCTGATGAGTGTCTAAGCTGGATGCTGTATGATCACAAAACGTAGCTAGATTCGTTACTGTTGATCTCCCATCTATAAATCCATGCTGCTGGTCGATTACAACCCCGCTTATTAATAGTCTCAGACTATCAGTGACAATGGCTTCAAATATTTTCGTCATTATATTTAAGATACTAATTGGTCTGTAGTTCGATATGCTCGACTTGTCGCCAGTCTTAAAGATTGGAGTTTCTAGACTCGACTTCCATCTGTCCGGAAAAGTTCCAGCCGCAAGTGACCTGTTGAAAATGTGCCATAGTGGTCTTGAGAGAATGTACGCGCAGTTTCTGTATAGCAGAGGATGTATGCCGTCGTCTCCCATACTATGAGAGGGCTTCAAGGTTTTAAGCCTAACCAGTATTTCAGAGATGGGTATCTCTATAGTTCTTAAATCTATTTCTTTCTTAACAACACGCGGAGAATGCGAGACTGGTAGAGATTGATTAGGCACGAAGGTCGAATGGAAAAAATCTACAAATAGATTCGCAATTTCGTGCTCCGAATCAACAAGGGTATCACCATGCTGCATGACCGATGGAAAAGAGTGAGACCCTCGCTTGGAATTAACAAAGGACCAAAAGGATTTTAGGTCAGAATTCATATGTGACTCCGTAGAGTCGATGAAGTTTCTATAATTGTCTTTCGTTAATTCCTTACATTTAGTTCTTATGGTAGCGAAAGTAAGAAAGTCTTCTAACCGCTTAGTTGTCTTGTATCTCTTATGTGCAATCTTCTTAGCATAAATCAATTTTATTAAATCGCGAGAGAACCACCTTGGGAAGGTCGATGTTCGGACCGGACGGCGGGGTACAAAATTGTCTAGCATATAATAAAGATGTGAGTATAATAGGTCCACACACTCATTAACAGAGATATCTCTTAATAATTCATCCCAGTAAATGTTATTCAGGTAATCATTTATCGCTCGATAGTTGGCATTCAAAAAATCATATCGGTACCTTGACTGCTTTGTGTCTCTACTAATCTACTTATAAAGATTAATGCCGGATGATAGCTGTCAGTCGGTACCAGAACCTCAGAAGCAATGTCGCAGCGAACGTCTGTATCATCCGTGAAGAGTAGATCTAAGAGATTATTATGACAGTTTTTAGGCATTGCCTAAAATTATTGGATACAAACAGCTCTGCGAGTGATGCCGAGGATAATAAGTCATTACCCGGTATATTGAAATGCATCGGCGTATTTACATCTGAAAAAAAACACATTCCAGTCGACGCGCGGAAGGTTGAAATCACCAAAAGCGTACGAATAATTAAATAAATATTGATTTCGGACATGCTCAAGGTCGGTACAGTATGCTGCGTAGGCCTCTGAAGGAGACGCGGGCGGAAAGTATACAGCCGAGTAGAGGAGAGTGAGAGAGCCTACTTTAATTCCGACTGCCACATGCTCGATGGATATCGACGGTATACATATTTCCCACGCTGTTAGAGATTCACGAACTGCAATTAAGACTCCGCCGCCTCGAGATCGTTGACTTGTGATTCGATTCCTGTCCTTCCGAAAGATGTTATAACCCGAGTCGAAATTTTAACTTTGGTTTGACCCTCCAATGGTTAAAAGCGGACATAACTGCCATTTGGAGGTTGAAACCGAAGTTTAACGATTAATCGAAACTTCGATTTGACCCTATAAAACCTACATTTTAGGCCATGTAGGTTTTGGAGGCTCAAAACGAAGTTTATAAGCTTTGTTTTGACCCTCCAATGGTTAAAAACGGACATAACTGCCATTTGGAGGCTGAAATCGAAGTTTATTCATAATATATATAGATATATTCTTCTTGTTCCATAAGCTTCACTTTTAATCTACAAACTTCTAAAAGAGCATTTTGGAGGGTCAAATCGTGATTAAAATTTCGACTCGGGAACCCGCCAGGCCGAGCTCCGATGAGTGAATATCTTCGTGTAACCATGTTTCAGTTAGAACGATCACGTCTGCAGGTGCACTGAAGGGAGAGATGCAAGTTGTAGAGAAGTCAGTTTAGTGCGAAGGCCCCGAACATTCTGATAGTACATCAGAAGTTGCGTATGACGTTTTTTGTCTGTCCGGTTTTCTTTACTATTTTCGGAGTACCATTTACGTATCTTATTGTCATGGAGTCGTCAGCCATTTCCAATAATTTCTGCCTTAGAGTTTTTAAATATTCCCTCTCTTTAATCGTTCTGTCGAGAGATATTTTGACAGGAACGTCGTACGTCAATCTGTTTTTCAAAACAAGCAACGGTGTCTCCGATGACGCGAATCTGACGCACAGCGGTCGCGGCTCACTTCCCTTTTGTTTACCAATACGATACACTCTGACGTCACCGTATTGCCCGGGTATGATATTATTCAAAATGCCACTGACAGATTTCTTTGTCCGTTGGTGATGTTTCCGTTGCTTCTCTCAGGTTAAAGAGGAGAATGTTGTTCGCTCTTCTTTGCCTGTCATGAAGTTCAGAAAGAATACTTTCGGTTACTTCATGATCGAGATAATGGTTGTTCTGCGATTACGATTCGAGTGCATCTAACCTCCTCGTTATGTCGACTATCGAATTTGACAACGAATCTAATTTGTCACCCAACGATTTCGTGAGGCCCTCCAGCTTGGTATTAACAATACCGATTTTTGCGTTCAGCTCCGCTATCTCGGCCTTTAATCCCGAGATAAGCCGCTCCAACGATTGAACTGAAGACGTACTCACTGTAGAAGCAGAGGTTGGCGATAAGATAGGGTCGTTGCTCGTGCAATTAATTAATCTGCCTATATTCCACGGATGATTGGTACGCACCAAACAAGAGGCTCCAGGGTGAGAGATGATACCACACCCAGGACACGTAACCGGGTTAGCCACCGAAGAAGCACATCCTTTACAGATTCGTTTCGTAACGTTCGGCATTTTAAATCGCCGAGTTTAAGAGACTCACGGAGCGGAAAGTAAACACGATCGTTCACCTAGACAGACTAGACAGTTTAAAAAATACAAAACAAAAATGAGAAAGAATACTAGTTTCCGCATAACGAGCGGAGGTACGGTGGTAGCGGAACGCTGATCGTCGGCTAGAGAGTGGCCGTTCCTAAGGCTCGATATCGAGACGTCCTTTTTGTGACGCCCGTCACAGAATATAAAATAAAAGTGATTCGGGTGGTGGTGGGACTTAAGTTTCGAGCATAAAGTGGTATATAAATTGTAATGATGTTTAAATTCCTTTATATTTATATTTTGAAGATACGTTCCTTGAGGAATAGGATATGATTAAGAAGAATTGTTTTATTAGCAATTGCTTTTAAAAAAGCAGAGAGTTTATTTGATGTTGGTATTATGGGTTAAGAGGGATAGAACGTATCTTTTTCGAAATTCTAATATCATAAGTGAGTTCGAGCCTCGTACGAGAAGAACAGAAAAAGGCAGGTGGTTTAGTCAAATGACACAATGAATATTTATGAATGAACAATTCAATGAATTTTTTATTTCTTTTATAGAAAAAACTAGTGAATATATATATATATAGCACTTTATGACAAGGAAAATATTAAAACCAGACTTCAAAAACAAAGTAGTGCTTTTACTACTTCAATTAACACAATAATAATAATAATAATACTTATGAAAATAATACTGAATACTCGTTTTACAAAACTAATGAAATAGACAATACTTGATATTTGAACAGAATACAAAATGCAATACAGTCTCTACACTCTCTCTTTTAAACGCAACGCAAATAATGAATTAATCAATACAATTACAATAAGTGTCCACGCACTTACGACATCTGGCAAGATGGCTAGACGAAATACGGAAACTAAGTTCACTCAACCTGACGCGACGTCAAGCGAGCGTGCAAAAATATTGTAAAGATCGCGACCATATATACGAGTCTCAAATCGTAAATCTTAAAATCATTAATCAGTAATTTGGAAACGAAGTAACATACCAATACCTTTCGCACTGGTACCATGAGCAGTGGTTACTTAGTAGGTATGACTTATACCAGCCATACAGAACATTCAATGCACCCGACAGTGGGAGAGTACATTAAATACTGCATGGGTAAGTATTATTCAATAATATTGCGACCACACACATTAGATTCACTACACCCTAAACGTGGACGGATGTAGTCAATAATGTATGGGTATAACGCGTTTGTTTTAAATTTATATTTAATTTTAACTCTAACATAATAGACTCCTCAGTTTGAAGCACGTATATAATTTTGTATTCAGAGACGGTTTGCTCTAAATTACAAGTCAATATGACCTAAGGTTTGTGCACCGTTCTTGCCGGATGGACTCCCTAAGTTTACAAATTATTCGAAAGTGTCGAACCGAGAGTTAAGTAAAGAATGAGTGAAGAACGATCAGCGTTCCCTTATTTATAGTATCGTTACTGCGCAAATTAATCTGAATGGTCAGTAGGCGCATAGTGGGGACAGCTTGATATTCGCGATTTCTATTGGTCCATTATTTCGTGGAGGTTTTTTTTTTTTTATATAATGACAGAGTGAGAGGAGGGACCATACACTATGGAGAGCAGAGAGAGACCTCTCTGTTTAGTGCTGGTATCCCCTTTTGTAAGTACCTATGAGCTAAAGCCCATTTACCGACCCGCATGGAGTAGTATTGGAGTTACCGATAGAGGTAGGAGTGACCGAGGTCAAAAGAGTGTAGGAGAGGGAAAGTTTCAAAAACCCTCTCTCAGGGTGAAGAAAGTGAAAAGGAGTAAAGTGAGGGAAGGAAAGTTATGAAAATTTCGTAATAGAACGAAAACAAAATAAGATATCACGCACATGCCTGAGTCTTACTGCGCATGCGCAACAAGACACGGCAGTGCGAGATTACAAAGTTCATTTAGAGACCGGAAACTTGACCTTCACTACGTAGGGAACGCGATCAGGAGTGTAGTTGCCAGTTGCACGGACCAAAGGATTTGAATGCTCAGAGACGTTATAACTTTCTAGCATTTTAGTAATAAATGAATGTAATAGAGGAACGCGAGCCTCGTTATGTAAGAGAACGGTTGAGTAACGTACAGGTTTATTTAAAATGATTTTAAGAATTTTTGATTGCTCGCTCTGTACTTTTTTGCGTAAGTAAAGTGGAAGGGTGTTCCACCATAAAATGGAGCCATATACAATGCAACGTTATTTCCTAGAATTCCCGGGAGATGCCGGATGCACTCCCCGCGAAATAACCGCTCCAACAAATTATTTTATTTAATCCGCGAGAATCCTCTCCGCGATAAAGGGCTCACGTTCTTACCGTTCACGCAGTCGCAAGGAGTAGTGGGTTGAGGGGAGGGAAAGAAATTTATAAAGTTCCTTCGGAGCTCGTTTTAACAAAAGACAATAAAAAGAATTTATTCAATTGAAATAACGAAAGTATCGGAAATTTTCCGTTAACTAGACGAAATAATATAAAGTCGGATTCCCTTTGTCTCCGGTGTTTACCCGAACATCCGGACAAATTAACTGCCGGCTACGTGCTCGATGCCGGCACGTGGTCGCCTCGCTTCTCGAATATTCTACCGAGGAATTTACGACTTATTAATACTTTAATCTTATAATTCAAACAGTGAATCAATTAATAATTATTTTAACAACAATTAAATATACTAAATGTACGATTACCCGCGTACCCGGACGGCGATCGAGGCTGGTTCCGCTACTAACGGACAAAAGAATCGAACGAGAAAATCGAAGAATTTATTTCGTTAACTACTCAATGTTTAAACAATAAAAACCACCAATTCTTTCTAAATTTGGTTGTCTACCATCGAACGGTTCTAAATAACCCCGGAATTAGACCTCGCGATGACTATCCGCCACCCGGAAGGAACTTTTACGTGAACAAAGGATTTCACTTATACGGCTCAATTATCTCACCTCTTAACTATGACAACGTCGCGCACAGAGTAATTTTTCAAGGATCACGCACGTGGTTCCTTACGAGCCGGCCTACCGAAATTTCCCGAGCCCATCCGAAGATAGCCCAGCGCCTACTCGCTATCTCCCTCGCTCTACCGCCTCGCTAGGCGACGCGCGCACGCATGGCCGCTTTCCGCGACTTCGCTAAATAATTCTTCGGCGGACTTGCTCGTGCTTCTTTCGAATTTCGATCGGATGACCGCCACCGATGACCATTTCAGCGGTCATCTCGATCCGCTCTTGAGCGAAGGGATGTTCAGATGATTCGCTATTGGGTGGTCCTCGACGACTCGGAATTTCGGCCTTTTCCTTCGCCGATCGTCTCTCTGCCTCGCTCGTTCTCGCCGTGCGTGTCCTCTCTCTCTCTCTCGTCGTTACTCCTTCGACGGCTCGCTCTCTCGCTCTGCCGTCGCTCTATCTCCGGCCTCGTCCTTCTCCTCTCCGGTGTGGCGGTCATGAAAGAGGGTCTAATTTCAATATTTATTCCTATTTCTATCCCAGAACCAGCCTCGAGGCCCTCCGACTCGTGTTACATGTTCTTCCGCGGTCCACCCGGTGACTCTGTCCGCGACGGCTCTTTTTCTAATTCGCGGCGAGGGGGAGAGGATTCTCGTTTGTGACGGGTATTCAAAATACCACGTCACAACAAGTATAGGTCTTACAAGGGACATTCGGTAACCCGAAAATTCGGATTTTTTTGAAACTTAGCAGGTTTGTAGGGGACTTCGATAGAAGTATCGACAATTTTTTTCATCGGCGATAATTCGGTTCTTCTGGGTGAAAACAGCCCTTAAAGGTAGATAGGCGTTTTCCTATTTTCCCGTATATCTTTAAAATTAAAATAGATACAAAAAAATTGTAATAACGAAAATGTAATGGCTTTTTATGTTCTATAAAACAGTGTTCTTAAATTGTTAAACTTTCGTTTGTTAAATAAACAAAAACCTCCTCCACCATTATTTTGAAAATTTTTAATTGTCTGTAACGTCTAAAAAGATGCAGAATCTTATTATAAATACATACATATGTGTTAAACTGCCCAGACAATATGGTATTTAGATCATTTTAGCTATACGTGCATGTTGGACGTCTCACACTGCACTGCGAACAAAGCGCTATTATAGTTACCAAGTAGCTATGTGTGGAAACTTCTTGTATACTGCAATATTTTTATCGTGCGACGCAAAATAACAGTGGCATGATAATCTAGCGTAAACAAGGTCGGGAGACGAGCTACTTATCTTCGGTCAAAACAATGATGTTTTGAAAGCTCGCATTGTTGTGTTACGTCCCGGGGTACAATAACAATAATTATATTAATAGACAAATAGGTTGGTAAGGAAAGGAGAAACAAAGATATTTTACCTCTTTTAGGGTTGTAGCGTCTACGCGACGCAACCCTGGGATGAGGAAAAGAGTGTCGTGAGAGAGAAAAAGAGAGAATTAAATAGGGAGACTCAAATTATACCCTTCCTTTCCGCTAAAAATTTATCCTCACGAGAACGACAGATTGACAGCGCGCTCGTGAAGGAATAAAATATCGCAGAAGGAGAGAGACAAAACTAATATCCAGAGAGAATGCAAAGCTACTGCGCGCTCAATGGGATGAACGCAGAAAAATGCGCGCATCAAAAAAAATACTCAATGAAACTAGTTATTATTATTATTGGAGGAGGTCAAGGGAAATGAATTTACTTAATTAGGTATAGGAAAAAGGGAACGCAAAATGACTGCGCGCTCTTTTAACCAATACCCCGGAAAACCGAGAGAACGCAGATGAATGCGCGCTCTTTATTATTATTCAAAGGAAAAAAGAGAACGCAGGCGAGTGCGCGCTCTTTATTCCAATAGGAAGAACGCAAATGACTGCGCGCTCCCTAAATTATTTTGAGGAAATGGTTGGAAAAAAGGAAGAAGCATTTATAATAGTAAACAACAAATTTCACACGAAAATTTAATTAGAAAGATGAAAAAAACAACTTACAGCTTTAAATCGAGTTGTGGTGAATCAAGCAAAGAAAACTCCTCGAATCTTGTACTAGCTAATGTCTTTAATAGTCTTTACGAGAAAACGAAAAAATGGAAACTGAGTTCTGAAGTTTTTAAGAAAATGATCTAAGAAAACTCCTAGCGTACGAATGGGTGGCGAGCCGTGCTCGGCCATCGCTTTTAAAAACTAGCCCTCCACTAAAACCCCTCCTAATTTCCAAAATTAGGCCCTTCATTGGCTATGGACCTTTGAACTTCGGGGGTGCATAGTGGGGACTAGGTTTTCCCTATGACCTAGGCAGGAGTGGGAGTTGGTGCATTCGCAGCTAAGCGTAGGCGTAAGCGCGCTCCCAAATCCCCTCCCTTCTCTTCTTTGGTCGCTTCTTACTTATTAATTTTCTTAATAATTAATTTACTTAATTAACTAATCAACATTTACATGCGTTCATGCAACATTACATTTCTCACTCATACTACACTAAATCACACATACATTCTCATGCTTTTATTCTTATTATTTAATTATTATTTAAAATATTGAATAGTAATAGTAGCCTACTGCTCACTCAAAGTTTTCTGCAACATGCATACTACATTCTACCTTTTCATGCATCTATACCTTCACCTTAGATTTAGTCTTATTATTAACATTATTTATTTATACGCGTTGTTCATTCCTTCCTTATTTAATGGTATATTTTATTATATGGAGTTTCATATTATTTTAATAGTCAATTATGATAATATTCATTTGTTTTAACCTTATTTAACCATTTATAAAGAAGGAAAATACCAACATTATTATTTAAAGGAATGCATTCTCCTAATTTTCTGCAGCGGACTGTACCGCATGCCTTGTATGGCGCCTTTGTTCGAGGGTTGCGTACGTGACTTAGGCGATGTGCGTTCGAGAGTTTGTATATATTGGAAAAAACTAAGCTCCGGTGGTGTCCGGTTTTACGGGTAGGCGCATGGTTTGTTTCTTCTTCCGTGGGACGTCGATGCATTATTCGACGCCACACGGAAAATTCCATCGCCTGTGCCTTGCACTCTTTTAAGAGTTTTATGACCGTCAATGACCGTGATATGTTGGAAATGTTATTGTCGTTAGCATACAGGCACAAAGAATCTTTTAGTTTTAAACATCTTTCAAACATATAAAATGTGCTATTCTATCTCGTTGCACAGTCTCGTATAACAGTTAGTGGAATTTGATCTGGGTTCAACCGTTGTTGGATTTTTGCTAATTGACCCTGGGCGATGGTAGAATGATTGAAATGGTTGGCGATCTTGTTGCACTTCTGAATTATATTCACCAAAAACTCTTGGGAATTTAATCCACTTTTAATACTTGTCTGTAGCTTATGAGCAGTACAATCTATATCTTTAAACTCGGCTAATGTTATATCACGCTTCATATTCGAGCCCTCATCTGTCACCATGCAGTGTACTAGCTCCTTATTAACTTCCCGATTAACGGGAAGTTATTGTAATGACCCCGAAAATCGAAAATCGATTGTTTGATAGATGTTGACATTTCAAGGTCATCTCAACATTTTCTGACCATTTTCAGCTTATAGTCTGTGTGTGTGTATGTGGTCAAGTTTTTCGTGCACGATTACGCCCACACTAATGACGTGATCTTGGTGATGTATGACTTCATCGATTGGTATTGAGGTAATTTGGTGCTGATTAGATTTTGGTCTCATTTGGACGAGTAGTTTTTTAGTTTTTTTTAAAAAACAATTCAACAGGGTAATCTTTACGAAAAGATAGAATTCTGGGAGCGATTCGCTAAACGTTATTAATATATGATATAACTATAATTAATATAGGGTTTACCCGTACAAATAAATAAATAAATAAGTATAAAATGTGATTTCGATAAGGTGGAGGTAATTTGGACCACTCATTTTAATTGATAACTATACGTTAGATATTGATTGGAAAGATTGTAATTGCAAAACAAACCATTTTTACGAACAAAAAACATTCATTTGTACAAAAATTATACACACACATACATTTTCATTCGTTCATTTCGTTCACACAGATTTCGTTATGAAAAAAAAGACATACAAAAAGGGTATCGATATTTCAAATAGCTTCGGAAACAATCGTTCGTTACACTTTTTTCTTTTATTAAGTGCATAAAAAAGTTCTTGTAGCCGAACCTAGAAAATACATATAATTTTGAGTGGTCCAAATTGCTAGCATATCAATGAATAACTGACTTTTCAAATAAGTCATATAAAAAATGAAAGAATTAGGAAATCAATGGAAATACATAAAGTAGGTATGTATAGTAATAGTTATACGCGATTACAAAAAAAAATTTAATACAAAAAACATTTAATGAATAATAAGTCAGATATAACTGAATTGTACACTTACTGAAAAACTTTTGCTAAAATCAATTTCACTAATTACTCTATCATCCGCACAATCACCATGAAAACCGCGTGATAAATGTCATTGTTTTATGTTGTCATGGTTAACTTCTAGTACGCAGTATTTCCAAAGAGATAGTGTTATTAGTTATTAAAATATTGTAGTGGTCCATATTATCTACAGTGGTCCATAGTACCCTACTTTCCTCTAATATTGATCGTTTAATTGTAAATTACACTTGAAGAACGGAAATTTGCTTTTGCCATTTTCGACTTCTATCGGTTATTTATTAACATATTGTTTCAAAATTCACATAATTCCAAATTATTTTTATTACGTTTCCCATTTTGCATCTTT
This sequence comes from Ancistrocerus nigricornis, assembly GCA_916049575.1. NCBI lineage: Eukaryota > Metazoa > Arthropoda > Insecta > Hymenoptera > Vespidae > Ancistrocerus > Ancistrocerus nigricornis. The sequence goes on from OU696665.1 coordinate 17,325,399, forward strand.
ACTATTTTCGAAGTCGGTTTTTTTTTTGTTTTAAATGTGATAACCATTGGTCATTATATTTCAAATAGCGAGTGAGTCACAACGCATCTTCACGGGAAGATAAGAATTTGCGAGCAGGCGATGCGAATGAACAAATGACTATTTATGGAATCGGGAAGTTCTTAATGTGATACCTATCGGTATCAAATATGAAAAAAAGCGATTCCGCAACTAAGCAACACCAAACAAAACCCACTACTAGCCTTGGGCACAACTAACCACGGGCATCCTACTCGCGAGCGAGCGTAGCGAGCGAGCAAAAACAACCCCACTGGTTTATATTCCATTCACTCAGCATTGATTTAAATTTGTTAGTGATAACATCGCCCGTGTGTCTGCCATCAAATTCTTTGCATTTTAAAACAACGCTTAAGCGGTCAAAATGGGCCGTTATACCGTGGCAAGTTAGACTGAGACGCAATACATTCGCACTTGGCTCTGACCAGATATTGGTCGTGAATGACATGTATTTCAATTTGGTTAAGAGAAGTTTAACTTTTTCACCGACTCTATCGTACAAAACTTGACAAGTATGCTCAGTAAAAAAATTACGGCCTTTTAGAGTATATTGTGGCGCGACCAGCTGCATCAGTCTTCGAAATCCTACACCCTCGATAAAGTTAAATGGTAAATCTTGTAATGCTATCATTTCGCTTATTCGGTAGTCGATTTTTTGCGATAATGGATGTTTGGTGTCCCATTGTTTCTTTTTCATTAGAGATTCTTCAATAGATAATTGTTTTGTTACCTCTTTTAATGGAGTTTCTTGTTGCTTTCTCAGTTTTGAAGCCTGGACTTCCGCTTCAGCACGAATCACTAATTCATACTCTTTGGAATGAACGGCTTTCAAATGTGTTCGCAACGCCGTGGTAGTACGCCCAATCCGGGAATAACTTTTCTCGCAAATATTGCATTTCGCATGATCTTGATTTATTGGCGTAAAAAATCGCCATATCTCACTTTTCTTTCCCGGTGCCATGTGAAAAACTGTAGGAATCGCTCTTTTATTAACTGTTTACAAACTGCCAAGCGGCGATATTGCGCTTCTTCTGTTCTGGGTTGTGTCTGGGCTGTTCTCTAGGCTGCGAAGCTGACAATCGCAGTACGCTTGTTTTTTGTCTATGCGTGACTTTACGGTTACCGTTCAGTCTTAGGAGAAGAACAGAAAACAATGCAATCGCGCTGCTTGGCAACTTTCGATTGGAAAACGATAAACTTGTAAACACAATCTGTACAACGTTCGCATTCGTAAAATATTCGCATCCTTAGATGCGAATGCGAGTGTTAATGCGAATGTTTAAAACGATGCAAATCATTCGCATATGCGAATGCGAATACGAACATTCGTAACATCCCTAATTAGCACATAGAGTACAAAATAAACGACCTAATTCGCACATGACTCTTTCACATGAGGAATATATGACTTTAATTCCATGTCGCTTAAGAGTAGTACGTTACAAAGACGCAGTGAATTGAGTACCATTATCAGAGAGTATTCTATTAGGCTTACCAAATTTAATAACATAATCTTGTATAATTTTGTTTAACACAACGCGAGTAGTAGCTTTCTTTAAGGGGGTTCACCACCTAATGCGTTCACGCCAACAACTCTCCTGGTCACAATTTTTGACCGATTTTGACGAACAAGGGCTCATTCGAAAGCTGAAAGAATTCTGGAGGAGATGATCTTTTTAAAATTTTCAAAAAAAGTTTTTTTATGTTTTACTTTGATTTTTGTGGAGAAATAAGTATTTTTTCAAAATTCTAAAAAGATCATCTTCTCCAAAAATCTTTCAGCTTTCCGATAAGCTCTTGCTCGTCAAAATCGGTCAAAAATTGTGACCAGGAGAGTTGTTGGCGTAAACCCCGTTTTTGGGCGATTTTGGCGAGTAAAGTCGACAAACCAGAGCGCCACCTCTATTCGTGGCGCACGAGCCGAAGCTCATGCCCCTACTCCGTCATTACACGGACACGGATGCGGCAATGTTTGTAAGTCGACAAAAGAGAGTAGCGCCTTTCCTTGTGTATATACATGTAACTAATTCGGAAGGAAGAAAATATCGCATGGGCCGTAGCTCAAAGCTTCAAGCAAGCGACGCGCTAGATACATACATATATGTATATCCATGTACGGCGATAAACGATTCACGTCATGATCTTTCCTAACCACAATTCTTGATCGATTTTGATGAACGATAGCTCATTCGAAAGATAAAGGATTTCTTGAGGAGATGATCTTTTTCAAATTTTTCATAACCTTTTTTTTCGATGTCTAAATGACACTACAACATATGCATAATTAAACATCCTTCTGCTGACTGAAGATCGCATGATTTCGAATTTTGGAAAAGATCATCTCCTCAAGAAATCCTTTATCTTTCGAATGAGCTATCGTTCATCAAAATCGGTCAAGAATTGTGGTCAGGAGAGTTTCTGCCGTGAATCTTTGCCGAGCGCTATACGAGTTTGTCACTCCGCACGCGCTCCTCACGCTCGCATCTATTCACGACAGAAATTCTGCTGGTCGCAATTCTTGATCGATTTTGATGGACAATAGCTCATTCGAAAGATAATAGATTTCTTGAGGAGATGATCTTTTCCAAAGTTCGAAATCATGCGATCTTCAGTCAGCAGAAGGATGTTTAATTATGCATATGTTGTAGTGTCATTTAGACATCGAAAAAAAAGGTTATGAAAAATTTGGAAAAGATCATCTCCTCAAGAAATCTTTTATCTTTCTAATGAGCTATCGTTCATCAAAATCGATCAAGAATTGCGACCAGTAGAATTTTTGTCGTGAATAGATGCGAGCGTGAGGAGCGCGTGCGGAGTGACAAACTCGTATAGCGCTCGGCTAAGATTCACGGCAGAAACTCTCCTGACTAGAATTCTTGACCGATTTTGATGAACGATAGCTCGTTCGAAAAATAAAAGATTTCTTGAGGAGATGATCTTTTCCAAAGTCCGAAATCATGCGATCTTCGATCAGAAAAAGGATGTTCAATTATGCATATGTTGTAGTGTCATTTAGACATCGAAAAAAAAGGTTATGAAAAATTTGAAAAAGATCATCTTCTCCAGAAATCTTTTATCTTTCGAATAAGCTATCGATCAAGAATTGTGGTTATTTCGTATGCCTATACAGGGTGTCTAGTTTGAGGTGTCTGAGCGGCCAACTACATGTGCACAAGTATGACTTGAGTCGAAAAGTCTAATGAACCTTTTCAAAATTCGGCTTAGTTAACGAGTTATTAATTAACGAAAATTGCGGAGGAAGGCGGTACGCTGGAGCTCGTAACTAGGTGATAGACGAAGCAGTAGGAGGCTGATCCACAATAACCAATAACAATCGTCGGAAGGTAACGCTTGATCAACGTGTTTACTTATCTCCCTTCTCTCTCACTCTCTCTGTTTCTCTCTCTACGACACTCCCTCCCGCAGGAGGCTCGCGCTAACGTTCTTCATCCGTTGCTTCCTTTTCTCTCTCTCTCTCTCTCTCTCTCTCTCTGTCTTTTTCACCATTTATCATATGAGGGGGTAAGGTAGTGTCGTAGAAAGAGTGAGCGAGCGAGAGAAAGAGAGACAGAGAGTCATCGCGAGCCTCCTGCGGGAGGGAGTGTCGTAGAGAGAGAAACAGAGAGAATGCGAGAGAAGGGAGATAAGTAAACACGTTGATCAAGCGTTACCTTCCGACGCTTGTTATTGGTTATTGTGGATCACTCCTCCTACTGCTTCGTCTATCACCTAGTTACGAGCTCCAGCGTACCGCCTTCCTCTGCAATTTTTGTTGATTAATAACTCGTTAACTAAGCCGAATTTTGAAAAAGTTCATTAGACTTTTCGACTCAAGTTATACTTGTGCACATGTAGTTGGCCGCTCAGACACCTCAAACCAGACACCCTGTATAGATATCATAATACATGACGCGATGTACGGTTCCGAGCGTTGCGTTATACTGCTAGCGTTTTGTTTCTTCGTTCGTTTGTTTTTTTCGTGCCAACGGTCGCGTTTTTCACGTCTTTTTGGTCAGTGGACGAGTCCCTCTCGATCCATTTAAACGTGTCGTGCCGTGAAAAGTTTAAAGTGCTAAATTAGAGAAAATGCCCAGCCGAAAAGGATTGTTGACCCGCTACGTGCGTAAAAGAAAAGGGACAAACCTGCAGGATCATCGGGAGAAGAATACGGAGAAGGTAAGTAAGACCGAGGTAAGTGTCCGTCCGAGTACATCTAATATCGATGTAAGTGTAATCAGTACGCGGACGGAAAATGTAAGTGTGATTAAAGATAGTGTAGATAGTGTTGATAGTAGAAGTGTTGACATTTCTGAAAGCTTTTCTTCAGAGAGCACTTCTTGTTTGCCTCCTATTACCGAAACATTTGTTTCAGAAAGCAATTCTTGTGTGCGTCCTGTTTCTGAAGCAATTGTTAGAGAAAACAATTCTCCTTTGCCTCCTTTGTGCGTAGAACGTGCTTCGCATGTAGAGCGCGAATCTCATTTCGAATTATCTGGTCGACGCGTAGTAAATATTTCACATTTTTTAAACAGCATTTTGACGATAGGTGAGCATACACCTTTTAGTTGTACCGTCGCGGATATGTATCCTGTTTCGGAATTCCGCAAAGCTTTTATTAGTGTAATTAGATTAAAATGTAGAATGTGCGGTTTAATGAAAGATATCGAAACAGATGATACATCGGAAAGTAACGCGGATGTCAATGCCTCCGTGGTATCTGGAATGATATCAACAGGTAGTGGGCATTCGCAGTTACAAGAAATTTGTGCCGCGATAAATATTCCGTGTATGGCGAACGACACGTGGGTGAAGTACCACGATATCGTATCGCAAGTTTTCCGAGAAAGCGCGGCCGAAATGATGAAAGAAGCTGCAGAGGAGGAAGGGAGAATTGCGCGTGCGAATGGAGAAGTTGATGAGAACGGTATACCTTGCATTACCGTTGTCGCTGATGGTTCGTGGGCAAAGCGATCGTATAAAACAAAATACGATTCGCTTTCGGGCGTTACCGCTATTGTTGGATTCCGAACGAAAAAAATTTTATTTATCGGTGTCCGTAATAAATATTGTTCGTTTTGTGATCGAGACCGTGCCGATTCAATTATTCGCGAACATAAATGTTTTAAAAACTTTAACGGACCCAGCACGCGTATGGAATCCGACGCGATTGTGGAGGGATTTTGTTCTAGTATCGAGATGCACGGTCTCAAATATATAAGATTGATCGGGGATGGTGATAGCAGTGTGCATCGGAAACTCATGGATGCATTGCCATATGGCCCCTCTGTTCTTATACAGGGTGTCCCACGATTCGATGTCAAACGGAGAATGGCATGTACTACTGATTTTTCTGAGTCGAAAGGAGTCATAAAAAGTAACATATGCCAGGTTAGTTTTCGAGTTATTAATTAATAACGATCTGCCAATCGTGAAGCGTGGAAGCGGTAGGTGTAGTCTCGCCGCCATACCAAAACTCTAGCCAAGCTATGATTGGACCAGCGGGCGATAGAGAAAAAGCGAGAGCGAGAGTGAGAGAAAGAATGAAGGGCCTGGTCAGCTTAAGATAGCGCCGTAGAAGAAAGCTAGGGCGAGAGACAGAGTGAGCGCGAGAGAGAGAGAGAGAGAGAGAGAGCGCAAGGGAGTGAAAAGCGTAAGGGGAATGAAAGGTCTTGTGGTCCGTCAGCGTAAGGTAATGCCGTAGAGGTAAGCTAGAGCGAGAGACAGAGTGAGCGCGAGAGAGAGAGAGAGAGAGAGGGTCGGCGCGAACCGCCAGCTTAAGATAGCCTCGTGGCACTGACTCGCTCTCTCTCTCTCTCTCTCTCTCGCGCTCACTCTGTCTCTCGCTCTAGCTTACCTCTACGGCGCACAGTGGTTCGAATAGCCCAGATCGAGGAAAAAAAGTAACAGCATCAATGCTATAGCGTGAATTTACATAAAAATTGGTATTCCGAAGTTTGCGAAGTCGCTGATTACGAATTTGATGTTAAAATTTTTGAAAACAATATGGCTGACCCGCAATGAAACTAAAAAAAGCAATTAGAACGGAAAATTAGAAAATATTTTGTTATATATAATAATTTGCAGCTGGGAATAATACAAATGAAACGAATTATTTAGTAATTTGCAAAAAAATATATTATAAGTTTAATCAAAATACAAAAAAGGAAGGTAACAATACAAATATTATTATAATTTCGGTGTTAATCATTATTTTCTACAAGTAACGCTACTACTGCGTCATTTAATTCACAGGCCTTCTTCTTTGGCTCTGTTCTTAGATTATTGATGTATGGATCTGAGGAAGCAAGAAGCATATGCAATACATCCTCATTCGTAAATGTACGAGAAGATTTCCTCGAATGTTTCAATCGGTATAGACGATAATCTTTATTTCTTGCCTCTTGTGCTTCCTCGGTTAACATTCCCATGGGTAACATGGCAGCTGTTATTATTTTACTGCCATGTAAAAGGACCTTATGGACGGTATTTGGCATGTTATACCAGCTATATAGCTGCACGTACAGCTCGGCGGTTTCTTTGCAGTAGGCATCAAACTTTTCCGGGTCTATTACATATCCACAGTTTATTGTTTGCAATATATTGGAAAAACGGTAGATTAAATCTTCATTAACGTCCGTAATTTCCGCAGTTAATTTCGGATCCATAAAAAATCTTCTGGAGGTATTGCCGTCATTGCTAGTACCCATGCCCTGTTTAACAAAATCTACTTTAAGTCCCATTTTTTTAATAAACTTTTCTTGAATAATTTTTTTTGTATCAATTTTTTGTTGTTTTGTATGTATATTTGTTCTCCAACTCTTAAAAGAATTATTGTAAGCAATATGAAGAATGCATTCCATAAATTTGATCCTTGCATGTAAAGGTGATAACCCCATATTGAGGGCATTGGCAGCTTCAGGTTTATTTTTTATTAGATCTAAATTGTTCATTTCTGATGGTTTCGCTTTGCATATACAACACACTGCCATCGATGGTGTATCTGTGACTGTTTGAGCAACTTTACCATGGATCATGGTAAATAGAAGTTTATGACTAATTTTATACGTTTTTTCGTTTATTGAAATTATACTTTCAGTCAGTTTTTCTATTTCTGTCTCCATTCTGGCAATCTCTTTTTTAATATTTTCTGCTGTTTCTGAGGCAAATAGGAATTGGATAGGCCTGCAGAACCTAGTAGAGGAAGGCCTTTTATTTTCCCATAGGACTAAATTATTATTTTCTTTTACTTGTAATTTTAGAGGAACAAGAGATGTGAGAAACATATTCGCATCTGTAATATTTTCTTCATCAAAAGCCTGTTTATACTCACTATGCCCGGATGAGCCATCACATCCCCATTTAGAAATAAGGGTCATTTCATTGTCTATTCCGTCAAGTTCTTCGGTTTTTGTTTTCAAAATTCTTGTAGAAGTGTGGTCTAGCAATGCCTGTAAATTGACAGTCGCACAGCTTTCAGTAATATTAATATTTGCAGGATAGCATTCTTTTTTTGTATTTAATAATTTATAATAAGACGGAAAAATATTATGACCGATCTCTTTGGTTGCTTTTCTCAAAATTTCATATTGATACTTCGATAATGAAGCATCAAGAACTAAGGCCAATGCCTTTTCTGGACTGAATGACGTAGGAGGCACTGGTTTTTCAATTGCATGCCCAGCCATAACAATTAAGTCTTCATTATAGTTTTCACGCAAATGTTGAACTTTATACCGTTTTGCTCGGTTAGAACATTCGTCAAAACTTTTTTCTGGACGTCCTTTCCGATTACGTATAGAAGTTCCTGATCCATTATCTTTAACAATTTTTGTTACATCCAAATTAATAGAAAATATTTTTGTAAGCCATTCCTTGTCTTTTATCGAAAAATTATTTTTGTTGCGCGATGCAGATTGCCATCTTCTTGAGAAATTTGATAAAAAATTTTTCATTAATTGGTTTTGAATTTGTTCTGTCATGTTTTAAGGCACGGCCGATAATTTGTATCGTATGTTAGCCCTAATAGAGAGAGGTCGCCACTGATTAATAGAGACGTAACATAAATAATTGACATGCAAATTTCCATAGTGATATAATAAACATAATTTGGATTTTGATTACATTTGTATTGATCTAACCTACGTGCATTAAAAAATTCCAAATTAAAAAGTATAAAAGTGTTTAATTTTGGTTGAATTTAAGACATCGACATGGAAACGTTCAGAATCAGTTACGAAGAATTGGTTGACATTATACTGTTAAGTAATCGTGAAATATATAAATCTATCGAAATTATTAAAATTAAATATCCAGATATTTCAGAAGACATGGTAGAACAAATTAAAAACCTATTAATGAAAAATTTTTTACCAAATTTCTCAAGAAGATGGCAATCTGCATCGCGCAACAAAAATAATTTTTCGATAAAGAACAAGGAATGGCTAACAAAAATATTTTCAATTACTTTGGATGTACCAAACATTGTTAAAGATAATGGATCAGGAACTTCTATACGTAATCGAAAAGGACGTCCAGAAAAAAGTTTTGACGAATGTTCTAACCGAGCAAAACGGTATAAAGTTCAACATTTGCGTGAAAACTATAATGAAGACTTAATTGTTATGGCTGGGCATGCAATTGAAAAACCAGTGCCTCCTACGTCATTCAGTCCAGAAAAGGCATTGGCCTTAGTTCTTGATGCTTCATTATCGAAGTATCAATATGAAATTTTGAGAAAAGCAACCAAAGAGATCGGTCATAATATTTTTCCGTCTTATTATAAATTATTAAATACAAAAAAAGAATGCTATCCTGCAAATATTAATATTACTGAAAGCTGTGCGACTGTCAATTTACAGGCATTGCTAGACCACACTTCTACAAGAATTTTAAAAACAAAAACCGAAGAACTTGACGGAATAGACAATGAAATGACCCTTATTTCTAAATGGGGATGTGATGGCTCATCCGGGCATAGTGAGTATAAACAGGCTTTTGATGAAGAAAATATTACAGATGCGAATATGTTTCTCACATCTCTTGTTCCTCTAAAATTACAAGTAAAAGAAAATAATAATTTAGTCCTATGGGAAAATAAAAGGCCTTCCTCTACTAGGTTCTGCAGGCCTATCCAATTCCTATTTGCCTCAGAAACAGCAGAAAATATTAAAAAAGAGATTGCCAGAATGGAGACAGAAATAGAAAAACTGACTGAAAGTATAATTTCAATAAACGAAAAAACGTATAAAATTAGTCATAAACTTCTATTTACCATGATCCATGGTAAAGTTGCTCAAACAGTCACAGATACACCATCGATGGCAGTGTGTTGTATATGCAAAGCGAAACCATCAGAAATGAACAATTTAGATCTAATAAAAAATAAACCTGAAGCTGCCAATGCCCTCAATATGGGGTTATCACCTTTACATGCAAGGATCAAATTTATGGAATGCATTCTTCATATTGCTTACAATAATTCTTTTAAGAGTTGGAGAACAAATATACATACAAAACAACAAAAAATTGATACAAAAAAAATTATTCAAGAAAAGTTTATTAAAAAAATGGGACTTAAAGTAGATTTTGTTAAACAGGGCATGGGTACTAGCAATGACGGCAATACCTCCAGAAGATTTTTTATGGATCCGAAATTAACTGCGGAAATTACGGACGTTAATGAAGATTTAATCTACCGTTTTTCCAATATATTGCAAACAATAAACTGTGGATATGTAATAGACCCGGAAAAGTTTGATGCCTACTGCAAAGAAACCGCCGAGCTGTACGTGCAGCTATATAGCTGGTATAACATGCCAAATACCGTCCATAAGGTCCTTTTACATGGCAGTAAAATAATAACAGCTGCCATGTTACCCATGGGAATGTTAACCGAGGAAGCACAAGAGGCAAGAAATAAAGATTATCGTCTATACCGATTGAAACATTCGAGGAAATCTTCTCGTACATTTACGAATGAGGATGTATTGCATATGCTTCTTGCTTCCTCAGATCCATACATCAATAATCTAAGAACAGAGCCAAAGAAGAAGGCCTGTGAATTAAATGACGCAGTAGTAGCGTTACTTGTAGAAAATAATGATTAACACCGAAATTATAATAATATTTGTATTGTTACCTTCCTTTTTTGTATTTTGATTAAACTTATAATATATTTTTTTGCAAATTACTAAATAATTCGTTTCATTTGTATTATTCCCAGCTGCAAATTATTATATATAACAAAATATTTTCTAATTTTCCGTTCTAATTGCTTTTTTTAGTTTCATTGCGGGTCAGCCATATTGTTTTCAAAAATTTTAACATCAAATTCGTAATCAGCGACTTCGCAAACTTCGGAATACCAATTTTTATGTAAATTCACGCTATAGCATTGATGCTGTTACTTTTTTTCCTCGATCTGGGCTATTCGAACCACTGTGCGCCGTAGAGGTAAGCTAGAGCGAGAGACAGAGTGAGCGCGAGAGAGAGAGAGAGAGAGAGAGCGAGTCAGTGCCACGAGGCTATCTTAAGCTGGCGGTTCGCGCCGACCCTCTCTCTCTCTCTCTCTCTCGCGCTCACTCTGTCTCTCGCTCTAGCTTACCTCTACGGCATTACCTTACGCTGACGGACCACAAGACCTTTCATTCCCCTTACGCTTTTCACTCCCTTGCGCTCTCTCTCTCTCTCTCTCTCTCTCGCGCTCACTCTGTCTCTCGCCCTAGCTTTCTTCTACGGCGCTATCTTAAGCTGACCAGGCCCTTCATTCTTTCTCTCACTCTCGCTCTCGCTTTTTCTCTATCGCCCGCTGGTCCAATCATAGCTTGGCTAGAGTTTTGGTATGGCGGCGAGACTACACCTACCGCTTCCACGCTTCACGATTGGCAGATCGTTATTAATTAATAACTCGAAAACTAACCTGGCATATGTTACTTTTTATGACTCCTTTCGACTCAGAAAAATCAGTAGTACATGCCATTCTCCGTTTGACATCGAATCGTGGGACACCCTGTAGAAAAGATAGAGTGCCGTAACCACGTACTTCGGAATTATTGTAGCCGTTAATTCGGCAATAAAATATAGGAAGGTACAAGATCTGCCTTTATATCGCCGCGTGGAGGAATTGCGAAAAGATATTTTGAATGGGCCGTACCACGTTTTTGGCCAACATTTAAATTGCAATGATCGCGGATATTTTTGCGAGGGTGTTGCCAAATCTGGAGAGATTAATCTCGTACAAGATATGCAACAATCTTGTATCTTTCCAGAGATATTACCGGCAATGCATCGTGTTGCAGCTAACGCATCGAGTTTAATCTGGGATGTAGATAATAATGTGGCAGAGTTGTACAATTCTTACGTGGCCAAATTTATCGGTGGCAAACGTATCAACTTTGCATTGCGCGGTTCATATCAAACTCGATGCGAGGCTGCTGTTGTTAGCATGAATTCCGATGGAGCACTGCATCGTATTATTGGCAACAAATTGTCACGTAAAGGCGCGGGAAAATTTACGTCACAATTTGTGAATAAAAAACTGCGCGCGCGTAAGATACGTCGGGAAAAAGAAAGAAATCCTCAGCGTCACGCGAATCGTGATAACACCACTAACCAAAGCGACGATGGTGACTACGGTCCGGGCGCGGCTTGTCCTCAGGCTTCCGATTTGAGTACTGAGGATTTTAATAATAAACGCGATTTATTTATAAAATCTCTTGGAGTGGACTGAGCAGCGTCGGAAACGACTAACTGCTTCAGTATTTGGCCAAATTTGCAAAAGGAGACCGAACACTCTTTCTTCAAAATTAGTAGAATCAATTAGATATCCCTACTTCATGGGTAATGCTAACACTAAGTGGGGAATTGAGAAAGAGCCATTGGCTATTGATCAATTCACCACTAAATATGGGTTCGATATTCAAAGAAGTGGTCTAATTGTTGACGCGGAACTACCGTTCTTAGCAGCTTCTCCCGATGGATTGGTTGGCTATGACTCCCTCGTTGAAGTCAAATGCCCGGCTTCAGCGAAGGACCTTACACCATTAGAGGCAATTGAACGTAAAAAAATTACGTTCATGCACCTCCAAAATGGAGTGCCGAAGCTAAAAGACTCTGACAATTATATGTATCAAGTTCAGGGTCTTTTACACGTCACGAAAAGAGAATGGTGTTATTTCATTGTGTGGACAGCGAAAGGAATGGTGGTCGATAAAATTAGTAAAAATGATTCATTTTGGACCGATAGAATGGTAGAAAAACTTACAGTTTTCTACCACGAATGTATATTGCCGGAGATTATTGATTCGCGTAAAGCACGTAATCTTCCAATACGTGAATCTGCACGTATTTTGGAAGCTCAGCGTGTCTATTTGGAACGTCGTCAGTCTAAGGTTTCCAAATAATAATTGAATACCATTCTCTTTATATGTGTGTACAGTTAGTAGTTGCGCATGCCTATATTTAGTTGAGAAATATCTCATTATTGGCAGTTTTAGTCATTTCTTTTGTTAATTCATCTTAGTAAATATATATATTAAAAATCGATAAACCTATGCCAATAATGAAATATTTCTTCCTAGCTATATTTTATTTATGTACAAATTGTATGTATATACTGTAAATATTGTAAATATTGTATATACCTACTATATGTACTGTATATATTGTAAATACTGTAAATATAGTGAGCAAACTGTAATTATGTTTTCCTTTTTTTTATTATTTTTTCAGTAGGCCCAAATGAAGAGCCGTGTGGCGAAGAATACCAAGCAAATCATCAAGATTTTAAAGGAAAGTGAGCAGTTTGCTACTATTTTTTTTTTTAAATTTCTAATCATATATTTTTTTTTTGAATCACAGCAGGAGCTGCCCGGAAAAAAAAATATTGACGGCTGAAGACAAAAGAAGTGCAACAGTTTCGGTGACAAGTAATCTGTCATTTACTATTTAAAGTAGTGTTGTTACTAGTTTATTGTTATTACGTATTGTTTTAGGCAGACGGCAAAATTATACATCGACATTGAGGCAAAAAGAAGAGCTCCACAATTTTCCAATGGAAAGTAAGCGGTTCACTACTATTTTTTTGTAAATTTTAATTACAATGTTTTTTTTTAGAACGAAGAACTACGAAAAGCAATCAAGAAATATTCGTCAAGATGTTGTGTCGAGAAAGAAGTTTTTTAACGGGAAAGAAAGAACATTTTTAAAGGGAAGTAATCATTGTTTTACTATTACGAATAACACTATTACTTATTTACTGATATAATGTATTGTTTTAGGTAGACGAAGATGGAAGATTGCATGGAAAAATACCTAAAAGCCCGGCAAACAATTCTTTGTACGAACTAGTGCTTGTCGATATGCCCTTTCCGCCTTGCAACGGCCGCGAAGGTCCGAGCCGAGCATTGAACGATACATGATCGTCAGATTGTTCACAGCTGAGCCAAAGCGAGACGTGCTTCACGTGTGCGCATGTGTATGCGTACGTGCGTCCGCACACTTACAACACGTTTCGGTTTGGATCAGCTGTGAAAAATCTGACGATCACACATCGTTCGTTGCTCGGCTCGCGCCTTCGCTGCCGTCGCAAGACGGTGGGGAAGTAGCGACAAACACATGCCCATACACCGATACGATAAATTGGCGGTGGGGACGCGGTTCCCCTTATTTGCCTGTAGTTCTTATTTTCTCCGCTCCCGTCGCTGAAGTCACGCGCGACTCGAGCGAAAGGTGGTGAACAGCCTTAACGGATATAATCGAACAATCTTAGAAAAAGCATCACTAACAACAAAAATACATTGTACGCCAACAATCGAACGTGGTAATGGGCAATAAAAATCTACGGTGATTAAATCATTGGGATGCTCCGACCGCACAAAACAATATTCTCCCTCGACCGCCTGGGAGAGATGCTTGACTTGCTGACAAAGATCGTAACTCAGGACATATTTCTTTATGTCCTTCGCCATGCCTCGCCAATAGAAAAAATGCTTTATATGACACAGCGTTTTATAAACGCCCGCGTGACCGATACGGCAATGTTCAGAGTGGACTACAAGTTGCTGCATCGCAGGAGGTACTATGATGGACCAATTATTGCCGGGTGACATTCTATGGACATTCAATATGTATAATCGATGTAATAGGTGTACAATGATGGAAAAACTTACCGAAAAAGTACATAACAAATATGGTATACATTCAGACTCGTTGCAATATTATTCATAAAAACATCTACGAAGATATGATAGTTCGCTCTGAGAAACTCCCAGAACGTAACCACATAAACTCATCTATACGTTTACACATACCGAATTTTACTTATTACTAATTAGAATGTTGCAATGAAGTAAAAAATTAAAATTATCTGAAAAATGATTACATAAGGAATAGTTAGTTCATATCTTTATTAATATGTCGAATGGGATTAAAATTCTTAAGTACGTGTTTCTAGCCTGCTTGATAACCACTACCCTGTACCTCTTGCGTGTGAAGGACGTTATAACGAAAAATTAGCAACTTCTTGTTATCTAAAAACTTCGATAGAATTAACCACGTTCTCAATTAATGAAATAGAAGTCCACTGCCTTCCCTAATTATCCCTTCTAACCACATATATCCTCTACGTTTTTATAGACAAGGAAGATCGTGATAGTACCGACGGGTACAATAAATAAATAAAATGTGATAGGTTAAGAATATCGACATGTCAAACATTCCAGCGCTGACTAGATTCAAACTGATGTCGACGAGAGCACCACTGGCTTCACTAGCGGCGAATTTAGGAAAGGGTACGAAAGTGATATACAGGGTGGACCACATAAATGGGAACACCTAAATATCTTCTATATTTATGGTGCTATGAAAAAACTTCATAGGACAAAGTTGTACTATTTCAAGGGGGAAATTTAATGGTAAAAAAAAATTTTTTTTAGATACATTTTTTTAAGAAGATTTCAAGGTCATCCGTATTTTTTTAAATGGAACAATATATTTTTTTTACCATAGCATGATAGATAATAAAAAACTACATTCGATTGATACCTTTTCGTGACCTTGACATGACCTTGAAAAAAAATAATCACGTTGATATGTGAAAGATGCAGAAGTTTAATACTTACTTGTTTCAGCCTGAATGACGCGTGTTTTACACCAGGATATGCACCTATTTCTTTGAAAATCATAATAAATGTTCGAAATGGTGGCCGTTCTCATTTATGCAATGTGTCAGTCTTGTAATAAATGACCTGTAGCAATTCTCGATTTCCTGGGAGGTGATCGCTGCGCATGCTGCACTAATTCTTTGCCGCATATCTTGTGGTGTCGTAGGTTTATTTCTGTATACGTCACATTTTATTTTACTCCATAGATAAAAATCCAGTGGTGTCAGATCCGGAGAACGAGGTGGCCATTCCACTGTTCCTTTACGACCGATCCAGCGTGCAGGATATTTAATGTCTAACACAGTTCTGGCATATTTGGAATAATGGGCTGGACAACCATCATGTTGAAACCACATGCGTTTCCGATCGTGCAAAGAAATATCTTCTAACAGATTCAAAGAAATAGGTGCATATCCTGGTGTAAAACACGCGTCATTCAGGCTGAAACAAGTAAGTATTAAACTTCTGCATCTTTCACATATCAACGTGATTATTTTTTTTCAAGGTCATGTCAAGGTCACGAAAAGGTATCAATCGAATGTAGTTTTTTATTATCTATCATGCTATGGTAAAAAAAATATATTGTTCCATTTAAAAAAATACGGATGACCTTGAAATCTTCTTAAAAAAATGTATCTAAAAGAAATTTTTTTTTACCATTAAATTTCCCCCTTGAGGTAGAAAAACTTTGTCCTATGAAGTTTTTTCATAGCACCATAAATATAGAAGATATTTAGGTGTTCCCATTTATTATATGTGTACGTATCAAGGGGCTTGCCCCAGTACGAAATAAGTAATAATCTAATCTAATCTCTCTCTCTCTCTCTCTCTCTCTCTCTCTCTCTCCGAGTAGACGTGATTCAGAACAGTGCGATTTATACAAGGTTTTTAGACGGTTTATTGAACCGTGCTCTACATTTGGTGCCATACAGTGCGTGGGCGGCGTCGCGATAGACATTTGGCGATAATAGATACATCTGTCGAAGACTTTATCGTCAAGATATCGTGACGGTAAGATTTGACCATCTTGGTGATCGGCGATCCGGTGCGTGTACCCTCCATCTTATCACATGCCTTCATCCGGCCTCTTATTGGCCAGCCGTTCTCCGTCAATTGGTTCACGCTAATCACGTGTGTGTCGGAGCCTATCAGCTTGCTCGTCCACCGTCCTCCGTCCACTGTCAACGGACCGTTTGAAATCTGCAACGTGCAAAAGAAGATGGACAAGGCGATATGGTGTCATGCGTGCCGCAAGGACGTAAAAACGGACTATGTCATCTGTCAGACCTGCGTTATAACCTTTCACCCTAAATTCGTCCCCAACCATAGAGTGGGACCCAAGGGTGCAGTTAAGCCCTGCCCTGAACCGTACGATCGGGTCAACAGGGGTGGTGGGGTGAAGGGCGACAGGTAAACAGCCCATCCGCCATCTTCGTCGTCGTCCTCGCCGGCTATTGGCGCACCGGTGGCGCCTCCGCAGACGGTGTTCTCGCCGTCACCGCAGCTGCGGCGGTTCCCGCCGCCTAGTGCCATCTCGCGGTCCCTATCGGAACCGCCGACGTCTGCTCTCTCCGATGTTCCGGTTCCATTCCCGGACTCTTCTCCACCGGCGGATGTCCTTTCGGCAATACAATCCTGCCTGAGCGCCATAAGCTCATTTAAGGCTTCGCAGGAGAAGCATAATAGGGACACCGACGCTACACTCACCTCTCTCCGTAGTGACCTCGTCGGAAGGATGGAGCGCGTGTCATCCGACCTAAAATACGTGGCGGCACGCATACAGCAGGTGGAATCACGGGTTGACACACTCAACAAGGAGGTAAAGGACGCGTCCCGGAAGTGCGATGCGGCGTCAACACAGCGGTGGGTCTTCGCCTCTCGAAGATGGAGGAGTGCCAGAGGACTTACGCTGAGGCCCTGGCAGCCGACCGGAAAGCCTCCACCGAGTTCACCGCGGTTGTCCGTGCTCTTGTGGCCCGGGTAACCAAACTGGAGGGCGAGAGAAGGTCAGCTGAGGTGGTGGTTTCTGGCCTGCCTGAGTCCCAGAACGGGGACCTCCGTGCGGCATTCCTGCGGACCTGCGCTGCGATCGGTGCTCCCATTGCCTCCAGTGACATGGCGCGTGTCTCCAGAATGCGAGGATCTCCCAATGTGGACAGACCACGCCTCGTCCATGTTGCCCTCGCAACATGCTCCACTCGGGACTCCATTCTTCGTGTCGAAAGGAGCAAGGGGCAACTCCTGGTGCCTGACATCGGTCTGGAGAACACTGGATCTTCTGGCTCCAAGCTCGTTTACATAAATGACTACTTACCGTGCGACACCTTGACCCTCCTCAGGACTGTCCGAACGGAGGCTCGGTCGCGCGGTTTCTGCCATGTCTGGCACCGGGACGGCAGAGTCCTAGTTAAGAAAGGCGACTCCTCTGAAGTCATTGCTATATCTGAGCTCTCAGAGATTGCGACCAGGTTGACATGAAGTGACGCGCCAAGGCCCTCTCCAACTTCTATACGCCAAAATACTAACTTATATCTCTGCCATGTCAACGCTGGTTCGCTGCCTGCTCACTTCTCTCAATTTAAAACTCACATAAACATAACGCCTTCCTACGATGTTATAGCCGTCTCGGAGACATGGTTGAAGCCGGGCGGCCGAGCTGATCTCTGCGCTCTAGAAGGGTACGCCCTGTACCGTTGCGATAGACCCAACAGACCTGGTGGCGGGGTCTGCCTTTATATACGGAAAAATATCCGCTCTCATCTAATTCTCTCTTCTTTGCAGTGTGCTACAGCGGTGGAGTTCCTGTTTGTTGAGTTATTTCTTCCGCCGGCGACTTGTTTACTCGTCGGCGCTCTTTACCGACCGCCACATATAGCCCTCGGCACCCTCGAACCGATCCTCGCTGACTTAACCTGCGAATACGGGCAGAGGTTGATTCTGGGTGACTGGAATACCAACATCAATTCCAGCTCACCGGACGCCACTTATTTAAAGGCACTGTTTGCGCAGTTTAATCTATACGTGGTCAACCATAACAATACACACCACACCGCGACTTCATCCACCAGAATCGATCTCTGCCTCGTTGGAGACGAAGGACGTGTTGTGTCTTCTGGACAGTTGGGTGAGCCGTTCCTCTCCGGGCACGACCTCATCTCGATTGTCTACGACGCAAGTGATTCATGGAGTAGGCGTAGTGTTGTCTCCCGGAACTTGCACGCTGTCAATCCCTCTGCACTGCACTCATCTCTGGATAACCTAACCTCCTTGGTCCTGGATTTATCTGGAGATGACGTGGACGGATTGGTCAGCACCCTCTCCGGTGAGCTCCTTAATGTTTTGAATAGAATGGCGCCCTTGCGAGCTGTCAACGCAAGGCGCCCATCCGCTCCATGGATCACTCCAGAAGTGAGGAAGTTAATGAAATTAAGAAATTCACACCGTCGCTCTTACCTGAGAACCAGGAGTCAAGTAGCTCTAAACCAATACAACGCTCTTCGCAACCATCTCAAGATTATTATTGAGGAGGGACGCTCGTTGTTCTTCTTCGAGCATTTTTCTAACCTCCACTGTCCGGCTACGCTCTGGCGTGACCTTAGACGGTTCAACATAACCTCACTCCGAAGCGTCCTCAGACTCCTCTTCCTCCCAACCTCACTCCTTCAGTGCTGAACACATACTTCCTCTCCGCACATGCGCAGACTTCCTCTCCCCCTCCTGACTTCCTCTCCTTTACCTCCTCCTATAGCGATGAAAAATTTTATTTTTCACACATCACTCCTTCTGCACTAATTCCACTCCTTACCTCACGCTCCTCGATGACCATTCTCCCGGATGGTCTTCCCTCTTCCTTTATCTTACTGTGTATCCCTTCTCTTATTCCTGTGCTCCTTAGTATATTTAACGCTTCACTCTTCACGTCAACTTTTCCTCGACTATGGAAGCACTCTTACATAACCCCTATTCCTAAAGTATCCTCTCCCACTGAACCTTCTCACCTCCGTCCCATCTCACTTCCACCAGAACTGTCCAAGGTACTTGAAAGGATGGTCCTGCGTGACGTTCAGAACTTTCTCCATAGTCGTGAACTTCAGGACCCCTTCCAACATGGGTTCGTCAAGGGTCGGTCTACCCAGACTGCCTTGCTTACCCTCACCGAAGACGTCAGACGGGCAGTAGATGAACGTAAGATAACCATCCTCGTCTGCTTCGATTTTTCAAAGGCCTTCGACACGGTCGACCACTGGAGGCTGATGGAGAAACTCAAGAGATTGAATTTCTCCACTCCGGTTTTGCAGTGGTTTTGGTCATACCTCACCGAGAGGTATCAAGCGACGAGGGTGGACGGGAAACTTTCTTCTTGGGAGCATGTTTTCTCTGGTGTGCCACAGAGCTCTGTACTGGGACCGTTTTTATTTTCTCTCTTCCTATGGGACCTCAATGATGTCGTTCACTTCTCCAGGCTCCTCAAGTACGCTGATAATCTCCAGTTGTACCTCCACGTTGCTCTTCATGAGCTTGAGTAGGGAATCTGCGAGATCAATCGCGACATTGCACGCGTGGTGGCATCGAGGAGGGAAAACGGCCTCCTCTTGAACCCTAGGAAGACGCAATGTATGCTTTTAGGATCTTCTCGCGCTTTGAATGTCGTAGATAAAGATTCCCTACCTCCGATAAGAGTGGCGGATACGTCTATTCCTTTCTCGGCAGTGGTGAAGTCGCTCGGTGTTCATCTTCAGAGCAATCTGGGGTGGCACGAGCACGTCACGAGCGTGTGTCGGAAAATCTACGCGATGCTTGCATCGCTTAGTGAAAACCGGCGCACGCTCCTCCTGCCGTTGAAGGCGAGACTCATTCAAAGCCTTGCATTTTCTCACTTCGACTATTGCTGCCTCGTGCATGTCGATATGCCGTCGATGAGATCCGGCTGCAACGAGCCTTGAATGCCTGTGTCCGTTTCGTTTTCGACGTCCGACGTGATGTTCACATCACGCCGTACTTCGAACGTCTCGGATGGCTCAAGGTTCGTCAAAGGCGGCTGTATTTCCTCGGCATCTTCATGCTCGGCGTTCATAGGGACGCCATGCCGGAATCTCTCCAGGCTTTGTTTCAGCGGAGATCGGACTTGGACGTGAGGTCCTCTCCGCGTACGCATCCGCGAGTAGTCTTTAACACACCTCTTCATCGCAGTGCAACACGTTCTCACTTACTCGCGGTGCAGGGCGCAAAATTTTGGAACTTAATTCCTTTGGAAATTCACGCAGCGCGCACTGTCGCGTCGTTCAAGCGTGAGTTGCATCACTCTTTACTGAGTGGTGCAATTTCATCGTGAGACGACGCGGCATATGATTGGATAAATGGCGAAGCATAGGCCTGAGCGGACCCCACAGGTGGCGCGCGGTAACGCGTGTTTCATTCATATTCATTGTGAGAATGGGTCCTTCGTATACACGTGAACTCGAGTGTGAATGCGCCTGCGCGAAATCGAACTATCTGTATTGGCTGTGTGAGACGACGAATGACTATGATTGGCCTCGTGCCAGTGTGCATCTCGGGAGCGTGCGTGATGATGTGTATAAACACAAGCGTGACTGACTTCACCTTCATTTTACTAATGTATATATTTCTTTCTCTGTATTTCACTCTAGGTGTCGTTGTACTATTGTATTTGAATGGAATGAGTGTGGATCGAATGAACGTGAGGAATGTATGAGAGAGTGCCTTTGCGATCTTGATTGTCAAGTTGTTTATATTTTTGTATGTATATATATATATATGTATATTTTTATATGTGTATATATTTTTTTACGTACTAAGGGGGTTTGTCCCAGTACGAAATAAATCTAAATCTAATCTAATCTAAAATCTCTCTCCCTCTCGCTCTCGCTTTCTCCGATCCGACGGCGCTCCTTTGCTCCGCCGTCGTCTAATAACGTCGTCTAATAATTAACCAGCTTATTTAAAATTTCATTCACACGAATCTTTTAAATTACTGATGAAAAGAAATTCGTCCAAATACACAACTGTAAATATACCTTTTTTTCTTAATATATTCGTAATGGGTTTCTTAATTTTTGTGAAAATATATGGACTAATTGAAAGTCTAAAGGGCAAACAGCAAAACTCGAAAAGTTTTTCTTTGAAGTTAAATCTTAAAAATTTTTTATGTTCTTCAGATATTGGTACAACAAAATAAGCATTTTTCAAGTCTAATGACCCGATGAAATCTCCTCTAGAAACCAAACTCGGGGCAACTATAATATCCTCTAATTTGAAATGTGGAGGTTTTATGTATTTATTCAATTTTTTTAGGTTAAAAATAAATCGAAAAGATCCGTCAGGTTTGGGACGGAGGAAAAAGGGGAAACGAATTGATCTTCACATGGAAGACATTCTTTAATTGCACCTTTCTCTAGTAATTTTTATCAAACACAAATAACATTAAAAATTTAAAGTGGGCCGTCGCTGTAGTTGATATAAACAATAAATCGTGGTTTTTCTTGCTACATAAAGATATTAAATCAATGATGCGTCGCATCTTCATTAATAACTTTTTATCAAATATCTATTATTTCAATTTCCACATTGTTTTTTTAGACCATGTTAAACATTGCTGACTTCATAAATTACACATTCGATTTCAAACAATTTTACTAAAATAAAAATCTCTGTAAAAAACCTTGTACAAAGTAAGATTTTACATCATTTTGTTACGATAAAAAATTCTTGTTTTAATTAAAAAATAAAAGCAATTATAAACTATAGAGACGAGCCACGTAACATTCCTATTGTTTTTATTTTTCACATACGTAGACTATGATGTTATTATTTTCTATTGTCTCTCCAAGAAAAGTACATACCAAAGCTCCATTTGATGATCTTTGGCGATTTTTGAGCTACTTTCATAGTAAATAGTGTTATTGAGTGCGTACTCACTAAAAAACTCTTAGGGATCCGAAATTGTCTGCTGTTAGAGCAAAGAAATCCATGCGATTCCAAATGCAAATTATGCATTTCGAGGAGGATTGCCGACGTTCCGGTCGTATACTACGACCCTTTTCGAGAGTACTAGGTCAACTGGAGAGCATAATATACACTCGTCGCAAAAATTAGCGGATCACTGAAATTTTGTGAAAATAGGCTATTTGACAACATTTTGGAAACTATCTCAGATTGTATAGTAGTGTGTATAAAGCGCATAAAAAGTGTGTTTTCTTCATTTTTTTTACATATTTATCGAAAAAGTCGAAAATAAAAACGTATCATTTAAACGTTAGCCGAAACGGTATTTTGTGCAATATGGCGTCGCTCTGACTTCGGTGACGTCACAATTCAGTAAACAACCGTCTGGTCGGTCCGTTAGCTGTCTCGTGTTCTTGTGTATGCTTTTTGTGAATTTTAACTGTGATTAAACGAAAGAAAATGCATTCTTACAAGTGGTGTGCAGTGCCTGAATGCACAAATACAACTTTAAAAACTCCTAATAAACTATTTGTGAGTGTTCCGAAGAATATTAAAGTGCGTGAGAAGTGGTTACAACTTGCTCGCAGGAATCCTACGGATATAGCTGAGAAGTCAGTAATTTTCTTCTGTGAAGACCACTTTGATGTAAGTAAACGTATATTATTTACATATTTAAATGGATGGGATGATGGATATTTACATATTTAATGGTAGGTTTCACCTACGTTTTGGGTTAGTATGCAATTTTGCTACAAGGTCCATCAATCCCTCCCTCCCATTTACGCATTTTTCTATGACTTTTACGGAAAGAAATAAACTGTTAGATACCTAAATGATGTACCCATCTATAGTCTGAAAGTTTTAATGAATGTGGAACTTAGTTTGCATCACCTCTATCCAGTAACTACAATGACTTGCCTATTTCTTACAGATGGAAAAAGACATGGCAAATTACTATAAATATAGTATGGGTTTTGCCAAACAAGTAAAAATGGTGGATGGAGTTCTGCCTTCCAAATTTCATTGCCAGCAAGATCGCAGGAAAAGAACTTGTGAAGCAGATACTTCTAATGCAGTAGTTGTCAAACGGCCAAGAATCAACCTCACTGAAGAATGTGAAGACATTCTGCCAGTTGCTACGACTGTGGATGAAGTACATTTAGAAAATGTGGAAAATATGCCATTGGGTATGTGTATAGATATCACAGCAAAACAGCTTTTATATGTCAAGTTTTTATAGTCTTTCTTAGGATGTGTTATATATAAGTGTGTTATATATAAGTAAAAAATGTTTTATCTTTTCAGAATCATCACAAAAATGTGACAAAAGTACGTCAATGGAACCTATTGTAACTGCTGACAAATCAGTCCAATGTCGCATAAAAAATAAAGTGCACTTTAGAAGCAAAGGAGTCCAGATAAAGACCCAGACAAAAGATATTGCTATTTCGCCATTTAAATGGACGACTTCAGCCAGCAGTACCTCTCCATTTAAGATAATCGAAGGTCCAATACATGGAAAATTACAGAAATTTGGGGTTATTGACCCTGAAAGTAACACCCAACACCTGAGAGTTCCACAAAAGAAAGGCTGGCGGGCTTTTGAGACCTCAAGCATTGCTGGCAAGAGTATTATAAAAAAAAAAATTGCCTTTGACGAGGAAAAGTCAGAGAGCGATATATCTTTCTATACAGAGGCAGCAAAACAACACGATTCTTCTTTTGTTGTGACTTCTTCGTCAAAGTTGTCTGACTCTGCCACAAATGTTTCCGATGCAAATGACGATGTTATAAAAATGCAATGTCTGCGAAATACTTTGCGCTTAATTGTTAAAAAACCAAATATGTACATTGGAATTTCTAAAGAATGCTATTTCATAGTACATTTAATCCATAAGCACACCCATATTCCACATGAGCATATTTTACTATGCTTAAGAAAAATCCGATTAAATAGTACTTTTTCGGAACTTGAGGATAACTTTGGATTGTCACTATCTTATGGCAGTAAATTATTCTTAAAGAATATTCCCTTAATTGCCAATGTGTTACGCGCATTTATTGTAAAATTAGATAAGCATTGTATTAAGAAAACTTTGCCAGTTTCATTTCGGCACAATTATTACAATGTTAGCTGTATTATAGATTGTTTAGAAATAGACATACAAAAACCTTCCGAAGCCTTATTCCAAGCACTGACTTGGTCAGAATATAAAAAAGGGAATACTATAAAGTACTTAATATCATGCACTCCCAATGGCTTGGTTAATTATATTTCACCTGGGTTCGGGGGCAGATCAAGTGATCTGACCATAATAGAGAATTGCGATTTTTTAGATACTATCGAATCAGGATCTTTTATCCTAGCTGATCGAGGATTTAAGAATATCGAAGCAATATTACTTCAAAAAGGCATAAAATTGTTGAGGCCGCCCAGTGTAGCATCGGGGTCAAAGTTGTCTAAGGCAGAAGTCCGACAAACAAAAATTATAGCGAGTTTACGTATTCATGTTGAAAGAGTTATTAGGCGCTTAAGAGAATTTCACATGTTAAAGCAACATCGTGTGATCAACACCAATTTTTTACGTGTAATTGATGATCAACACAAATAACATTAAAAATGTAAAGTGGGCCGTCGCTGTAGTTAATGTAAAAAACAATCGCGCTTTCTTCTGTAACATAAAGATATTAAATCAATGATGCGTCGCATCTTTATTAACAACTTTTTATCAAACATCTAAAATTTCAAATTCCTCATTGGTTCTTTAGACTATGTTAAACATTGTTGACTTCATGAATTACACATTCTCCTTCAAACAATTTTACTAAAATAACAATCTCTGTAAAAAACCTTGTACAAAGTACGCGACGGCCCGCTTTTTTCGAAAACGTTAAATATAACATTTTGGTACACCTATCAATCCAGGTTCAATATTCAACATGTTTGTATAAATAATAAATAAGTTTAATTTTTCGAAGGTTATGCATATACAATTTTCAGATAATTTTTGAAAATTGTTTATGTGCAGTAAGAATAAAAGAATTTATTTTACTAATCTTTTTTCTAAAATTTGAACCCACCGGTACATTTATGATAACATTTAATTTATTAAACATTTTAATGAATTTATTCAATTTCTATTGTTTCCTAGTTCATAAATAACCGTATAACGTAGAATAATTCTTCTAGTATGATAACGACCTGAATCAAGTACATAGTTTATTTTCCTGCGCTAGAGTTGCTCCACCTCATGTTTCCAATTCAATTATTAAATACCAAAAAGTAGGCTTCGCAGGTTGCCAGGTTGTATTTTTTCATTTTTTAAAAAAAGCGGGCCGTCGCGTACTTTGTACAAGGTTTTTTACAGAGATTGTTATTTTAGTAAAATTGTTTGAAGGAGAATGTGTAATTCATGAAGTCAACAATGTTTAACATAGTCTAAAGAACCAATGAGGAATTTGAAATTTTAGATGTTTGATAAAAAGTTGTTAATAAAGATGCGACGCATCATTGATTTAATATCTTTATGTTACAGAAGAAAGCGCGATTGTTTTTTACATTAACTACAGCGACGGCCCACTTTACATTTTTAATGTTATTTGTGTTGATTTTACATCATTTTGTTATAACAAATTCTTGTTTCAATTACAAAATAATCAATTAAATAACTATAAAAAAAATTTGGAAAGTTTAAAAAATTAAGTGTAAATCTATGTAAAAATGCGTATAAGTCTCACAAACCGTAACATCATGGTCCATTTAATTCTTTCTCAGGCATACTTTATGTCCATTCTCTTTTTTTTAACACTGGTGAGGTAGAAATGTACTGCCTTCCTTAATCTATCTCTTCTAATTATACATATCCCCTATGTTTCCTTAGATGCAATATCTCAGGGTATATCTCAAATTATAATATAATGATAAAATTGGTAAACTGGAATACTTCAACTGGTAGAACTCTTCTAAATTCTCTTGTATAACTAACAAGGGGACCACGCGATTTGGAAAATGAAGTTTGGCACGAAACTTCGTGTGGTTGTAGTAATGCCTTAGGGTGTTACTATGACAACCGGAAAAAATGCACTGGCCAGCCAGTTTTGAGAAATAACGCTTCAAAGATTTCATCTACGCTTACATATGAAAAAGATTTAGTCTTCAACTGCTTCAGCGGTTGAGACGGTAGCGGGTCACTCTGATAACCCAGAGCAGAGGTTCCATGTTTGAGTCTCGACACGTGCACTTTTTTTTTCTTTGTATTTTCTTATTTGTGCATTTTATTCAACCATTTTTGCTTTTTACTTTTTATTTGCACTTTTTCACGTATTTTGTTTATTAAAAAATAATTTGTGCAATGATGTGAAAATTTTACTTTTCGCTTAAAATATTCAAATCGTATCACGTTTTAAATATTGTGTTTATGTATTTTTGGCAACACTGTTCGTTTGAAGTACACAATATTTAAAACGTGATACGATTTGAATATTACAAACGAAAAGTAAAATTTTCACAACATTGCACAAATTATTTTTTAATAAATAAAATATGTGAAAAAGTGCAAATAAAAAGTAAAAAGCAAAAATGATTGAATAAAATGCACAAGTAAGAAAATACAAAGAAAAAAAAAGTGCACGTGTCGAGACTCAAACATAGAACCTCTCCTCTGGGTTACCGGAGTGAACTGCTACTGTCTCAACCGCTGAAGCAGTTGAAGACTAAATCTTTTTCATATGTAAGCGTAGATGAAATCTTTGAAGCGTTATTTCTCAAAACTGGCTGGCCAGTGCATTTTTTCCGTTTGCCATAGTAACACTCTAAGGTATTACTACAACCACACAAAGTCTCGTGCCAAACTTCATTTCCCAAATCGTGTGGTCTTCTAGTAAAACAATGCTGCTGCTGGATAAGGCTTGGAGTCCGCTGAGCGAGTCAGAGAATATTGCAAATACATGAAAAGGATTCATTATTATTACATCCAGAGCATTAGATATTGCTATACTTTCTGCTATGTAAATAGAGAAATCATTGCGAATACTGTAAATCTCATAGTAATCCAAATCTATACAGGCTGAAGAAATTCTGGTGGAAGGTTCCGCTTTAGTTTTGGAACCATCTGAAAAAGTATTAATGTATTTATTTAATAGTCACCAGACTGTACTTCAACTAAAATTGTAACAAGACTTTACCTCGACTAGAATGATAGCCAGACTTTACATCGGTTGGAAATGTAGTCATACTTCACGTCAACTAGAATGGTTACAAGACTTTACTCGACTGGACTACTAGACTTACCTCGATTAGAATGGAAGCCAGATTTTATGTCAACTGCCCTCCTTAATTATCCCTTCTAACCGTACATATCCTCTATGTTTTCCATAGACAAAGTGGTGAACATACTGACAGGTACAATAAATAAATAGAATGTGATAGGATAATAAGGGTAGGATAATTAGCAACAGAGATAGACTATTCCTATTATGCCTTAATAAAGTTAAAAAATATGCTGATATAATATTCTCCGAAAATGAATTTGTGTGAAATATCTCATATTATAATGATAAATTCGGTAGACTGCAATACTTAAATTGGTAGAACTTTTAAAAATTCTCATATTCTGAATATAAAGTTTACAGGGTATGTTAGTACTTTCAATAATACGTACATTAATATTTTCTCAGATGGTTCCAAAACTAAAGTGGGACCTTCCACACGGATTGCTTTAGCCTGTTTAGATTTAGATCACTATGAGACTTATAGTATTCTTAATGATTTCTCTATTTACACAGCCGAAAGTATAGCAATGTCTAAGGCTCTGGATATCGTAACGATATTCTCTGACTCGCTCAGCGTACGCCAAGCCTTGTCCAGCAGCAGCTTCTCAATTAACACCAATAAATATATCATACAATTTAAAGAAAAATTAGAAATAATCAATAAACAAGGAAATCGAGTTAAATTCACATAATACCCGAAACTTGATTCTTAATGAAAAAAATAAAAAAATGTGATAGGTTAAGGACATTGACATGTCAAACATTCCAGCGCTGGCTAGATTTCCACCTGATGTCGACGCTAGCACCACTAGCGGCGAATTTAGGAAAGGGGACAAAATTCGATATATATAGATATAGTCGCAATGTTAACGAAAAGGTCGGAAAAAAAAACACTGTGACAGAATTAATTCCTCAAAACACATAAATTAGATTATTAACTTATTGGAAGCCGCGATCCTAATAAATTATACATCAACGGATGTGAAAAAGTTCCAGGATTATAATGAAACAAGCCAAAATTGTGTAGCACTTCACGTCGATGAGATATTAGCATTTTAAGGTTTCCCCCTCCCTTGAAATTTCGATTTTGCTGTAAATATACCACCGGCGTTAGTCCTACTTCTTTGCGACGGACAGGCCTAACTGCCGTTAGTCTGTAATATAATTGTAATAGCGTGCGCACTTATTAATTTACAAGACTCACTTATAAAATAAGTAAAATAAATAACTAAATAATGAATATGAAATTAACTGGTTTTATTTTTATTTATTGGTTTTTATTATAAATACATAGCCATGAAACCCATTTTACACTTTAATACTTCGTATTAATAATTGGTAAATATTAGTTTTCCAAAACGAAGCTATATTACTTAATAGATTTTTAATGTATGCTTCATCATAATTTAGTTCTATAATGTCTACATTTTTAGTTGCTTCAAAATCTTCATTTGCCACACAAAAATACGCTTTTTTTTATTGCTGGCATGCATCTGCAGCTGTACTTGAGCCATACATTTGGCAGTTATTTCATTATTTTTTATATAATTTAGTTTGGTTTTTTTACTTATTGGGCATTTGATTTCGAGGATTGCATCACTACAAATCCCATCGGGCGTAGCTCCTATCACGGGATAATCCTCAATGAGGAAAAGTCCACACGTGGTAAATTTCTTATTCAACTTTTTAGCGACGGTTTTTTTTACTAAATCTTCCAATTTCCTGCCACGTTTCATAGCTGACATATCGGGAGTTTTTGCCCCCATGAGTGCAGCTACTAAGGAACCATCAGCAGTGTGGCATTGGCTTGCTTCATAAGCTTTGGAAGCCGTTATTCGAGCATATCTAAGATGGAACCACAGCTTGCACTTGCTTTGTGCCCTTGTTTGTTTTTCTATTGTAGATAAACAATTTTTTTTTCCAAGTTCTTGCTGCATTAAGCTCAACAGATAGTTGACATCGTCCATTGCATCAATATTTTGCATCAGAAAATGATGCATGGAAAATTTTTTAATGTCATCATATCTGAAAAATTAAACCAATCTTAAAAACAAAAAGTGAAAGCTTGTCATCTTACATATCTTTGTTAAGATTGATAGGTAGTTAACTTATCAATAAAATAACTTATTATTAAGTATACTTAGATAGTTTCAGAAAAAGAAACCAGGCATATAGGGAGGTACATACTTATAATCTTTTTGGTATTTTAGAAGTTCACAGTTCTCTATTTTTCTTTTATGTGCTTCCTGCAAAAATTCAGCAAGGAGTTCAGTTTTTGGCTCTGGATCTAGATTTGTTTTTTTCTTTTTGGCTAACTGTTCCACAGTTATATATTTTAATGCTGTCCCAACTTTGGATAGAGTTGACTTCTTCCAGTAACACTCAACGGATGTGCATGCAGGCTCTTCACTTCGTCGATGAGCCCACATTAAAAAAGCCACTGAATGTTTACAGCCCCCTGCTGAAGCAGCGCAGTCGTGGCACTGGCAATTTATAATGTCTCCATTAGCTTCATCCACGATCAAAGTAACAGCATATCCGCTGGCCTTTACTTTATGTTCAGGACACATTTTACATTTGAGGGTGCATATTCCACCTTCACGTTTTAATTGGACATACCCAACTGCATCGTCTCCATAAGATTCTCTGGAGACCCTGTCACAGAGAAAAACAAATTAACAGCAGATTTCTTTATTTGGGCTACTTAACGATTACGTTACGTTAGTTCCTCGCCTAACCTACCTTAAGAAAATTTAAAGGTACTTACAATGTAGTTTTCACGTTTCTTCGTTCGGCAGAGTAAAAATCAGGATTATTTTTAAAAAATAAACCCACCATTAAAGCGTCTATTTTTGGTAAATTACCACTATCAGCTTTAACAAAACCGCTCTCCATTGTTGCAACAAAAGTTGATTCTGCCAACTAGATAGCACAAATCTGATGGCTTAAAGGTTCGAAAATAAACACAATAAGATTCAAAACACGAAAAATTTCAACAAAAGCACACAAGAAAACCAGCTATCACGACTAACGGTACACGACTGACGCTTCACCACGCTTCACGACGACGGTTTACAGACCAGTGACGTCATTAGCGACAAACCTATCACGAACGTTTTCAATCACGTGATCTGAGGTAAAAATATATCGATTTTAAACTAGATTTTATTTAAAAACAATGCATTATTTAAACAAAAAAACACAAAAAACTGTTTTTTAATGTTCTAATCTAATGAAATCACTATAATACTAAGCATTTTTTTAATACAGTCAAATACCCTATTTTGCCCATTTTCAAACGGCAATATCTCCGTGAAAAATAATTGTAACAAAATTAAAAAAATTAACTGTTAGAGCTCCGTTATTGTAGTTTCGGAATCTCTTATCGAAATTTTGTTCATCGTTCGTTGTAACTGTTTTGTTCAAATAGAAGAGACAAAAGCAAAATTACAGAAATTGTCTTCAACTTTGGAAAGCTTCACGGAGAGAACAACATTTTTAACCGACTTCGAAAAGGAGGAGGTTACTCTATTCGACAGTGGGCGATCTTGCTTTTTTTTTTTTTTTTTTTGTTTTTTTTGTTTGTCCGGCCATAACTCCGCAACCGTTTGACCAATCGAAATGAAACCACTTCCAGTTGCTAGGTTTAGGTCTCCCATTGGTCCCGTTTGAAAAATTTTTCCGAAATGTTTATTATTAACAAAGTTATTGCAAAATTACTGCTTTATTCAGATTTATCGCAATATCTTTTTGAATGGGATTGATTTATTGTAATGAAAGAAACTATTACTATCTTCTTAGAAATAATTAGCAGATATTAATTATATAAAAAATTTATTAATTGTTGCAAAATAATTTGTTTATTCCTCTATATCTCCTCAACGACTTCACTTATCGGAACCAAACCTTTTCGATCCTTTCGCAAATATTACCCACTCTCTAACATTATGCGACACATCTTCAATTGTTGTTATGTTTAAATTGTTATTGCAAAATTATTTGTTTATTCCTCTATATCTCTTTAACGACTTCACCTATCGGAACCAAACATTTTCGATCCTTTCGCAAATACTGCTCACTTACTAACATTATGTGACACATTCTCAATTGTTACTATGTTTAAATTGTTATTGCAAAATCATTTGTTTATTCTTCTATATCTCCTCAACGACTTCACATATCGGAACCAAACCTTTTCGATCCTTTTGCAAATATTACCTACATAACTTTATTTCCACATCTTGATCGATTATACACTAAAAAGTATGAAATAAAAAAATTTTTAACAAAAAAAATAGAAACCGACTTCGAAAAAAGCGCTAAAAAGAGTGAAATGATTTTTTATGTATACCGACAATATTCGATTTCATCATTATCATACTCAGAATATTGCAACTTTTTCGGAGGCGACAGAAAATTAATTAACAGTACATTAATAGCCAGAAATTCACGGACATTGATGGATATTTATGTATTAGGCACTTACTCCTTTGTTCGTGAAAATGACCGTGTTGGAATATTTTGTGTCGCCGCCGAAAAAGTTGCAATATTCTGAGTATGATAATGATGAAATCGAATATTGTCGGTATACATAAAAAATTATTTCACTCTTTTTAGCGCTTTTTTCGAAGTCGGTTTCTATTTTTTTTGTTAAAAATTTTTTTTTGTAACTTACAATGGGACATCACGACCTCGGAAATTGACTTCGGGATGAGACTTAGCAGGTTTTTAGTATACCTTTAGACTATTCGATTTGCAAAGTAAGAGCGCGCACTAGCAATAAACTTTCGAGAAAAATGGCTTTAAAGTTTTACGTGTAGGACATATACCGGTCACTTTGAACACCATCCAAGAACAGCGAAGTGGCCCAGTTGTAGCGAACTCGCTTGCGGCGCGGGCGGTCCGTGTTTGATCCCTGCGTGTGGAAACTTTTTTTTTTCAATTCTTTAAAAAATTATAAAAACTGTGAAATGAAGTTAATGACATACTAATATGAAGAATTTAATCATACATAATTTTTTCTATTTATGAAGTGACTGTTACTGTTAATTATTGACTCTTGGGGAGGACAAACAAAGCCTGAATTATATGACGCAATCTTTCAGGATGACGAGAAATCACCTACTTGCACAATTAAAGTGATTCCTCCAAAATGTACTCCACTTGTTCAACCTTGCGATGTCTATTTTTACAGACAAGTAAAAAATTTAATAAAACGAATACAGAATTGCGCTTATTTGCTTGAAAATAATAGTGAAATAAATTCCCGTGAGGACTGCATAAAAATACAATCAATAGTGCATCATCAATTATCATCGTCAATTTTTAATGAAATGATCCGGTATGCCTGGTACGCTTCCAAGCTCTCTGACGAAAGAGAAATTTTCAGGAATGTAAATGAAGTATGTTTTCCGGTAGAACTTTTAAAAAGGGGTTGTTCATGTGAACAATCTTCCTTCATAAATTGTGCGAGATGTAATGATATTTTTTGTTTTCAATGTTTCTATGACAATTATCATTCAGGATCTTGCATATAAAATTAAAAATTGAAAAAGAAAGACGATATTCCCGAAAGTTCATTAATAGAAAAAATTATGTATGATTAAATTCTTCATATTAGTATGTCATTAACTTTATTTCACAGTTTTTATAATTTTTTAAAGAATTGAAAAAAAAAAGTTTCCACACGCAGGGATCAAACACGGACCGCCCGCGCCGCAAGCGAGTTCGCTACAACTCGGCCACTTCGCTGTTCTTGGATGGTGTTCAAAGTGACCGGTATACGTCCTACACGTAAAACTTTAAAGCCATTTTTCTCGAAAGTTCATGGCTAGTGCGCGCTCTTACTTTGCAAATCGAATAGTCTAAAGGTGTACTACAAACCTGCAAAGTCTCATCCCGAAGTCAATTTCCGAGGCCGTAATGTCCCCTTGTTAATCAGATATACGACTTTTGTAAAACATTCTTTTCTCTATAATTTGTGCTCTCATTCGTTATCGTGCGATTTGCGATCAAAGCAAAAAAGGCACTTTTAACTTTATTCGTCTGTAACTCATGAACAAATGATCGTACAATAATTTTAAGGATAGATTCAGAAATTTAAGGATGTCCTCCTAAAAAGCCTTTAGTTAATTGTTGCATAAATTGCTATTTTTATGATAAAAAATACACTGAAGGAAAACCCGAAAAAAGGCATTTTTCTCCTTGCTTATAAAACATATACGTTTTACGTACAAAATTTTTATTAGTCCGCCATTTTGTACTGTTTCGCTGAAAAATTTTGAAAAAATTCATGTTATTAGTTGTCACTACCTTACATATTTGTGCAAAGTTTTAATTGTTTTGCTCTTATAACAGAATTGTTATGAATTTTTTAATATTTAAAATACCCGCCATTTTGAGACCGGAAGTCGGATCGAAACGAAATTATTAGTGGATCCTCGTCGGATGTAACCGGATTTTTCGTGTAAATTTCACTTCGATTCGTTCAGCCGTTTAGACGCTAGAGTAGATACACACCTACACACACACACACACACACATACATACGTTTAGATCTTGTTATGAAACGTAAAGATCCAAAAGGATTTTTGGATATCTCGAATAGTTTCGGAGATAATCGTCCGTTACACTTTTTGCTCGATGGAGAGCATAAGGAACTCCCTGCGGTCGTGCCTAAAAAACCAACAGAATTTTCCGTCATAAACTTTTACAAAGTGTGCTAACATAAAAATGGCATTAATGAATTTTATAAAGACTACACGATAAAAAATTGCATCGAAATTTTAGCGAAATCATGGTCTGAAATTACAAATTCTAATATTCGAAATGCATGGAATAAAATTATCGGACCATCAAACCGTGTGGAAGTTACGGCAGTACGTGAAAATGATTTGGAAGAAATGATGAGTACAATCACGGGAGAACAATGCGGGGAACAACAAGTCGCCGAATTTTTGTCTATTTGTGATGAAGAAGATAGAAGGAATGATGAGGAAGAAATTGAAGAAGGAACTGCACCTGAAGTGGAACCGCTTGAGCAGCCAAACGACATCACATTTCATGATTCGAATAATGAAAATGTAAGAAACGAATTAAGAAATATATTCGAAAGATTGGTATTTTACAGTACCAGAGCACCAGCCAGCATTCAAGTTATGGTGCAAGGATTAAAACTATTTTTCTTGGGCAGAGAATATTGAAATAAGGAACTCCCTGCGGTTGTGCCTAAAAAGTAAGTAACATACGTGTTCATGTATTAATAAAAGTTTTTAATCTATTCGAAAATGAATTATTCATAAAATAATATTTGTATATTTGTTTTTAGGAACTAAACAACTCAAGGAAGATGAGAAAATTATTGTAACAACGGGAAAGTATTTCGCTTCTGCTCCTCTATCCCGGATAAATCCAGGTAACCTAACTTTTCTGCAAGCGGGAATTCAAACCGTACAGAAATAATAAAATTTTATAGTGATTTGAAATGTGTTTTTTTTCTTTAATACAAGCAACCATAACACACTTCCTTCCCTACCAAAAAACCCAAGACGCCATAATATAAATAAGTACATATTAGCAAAGTTATGGAGATTTGAAACTCGTCCAATATTTTAGTCACAGTAAGTAAATGTTCCAAAGCTTGTGTGTGTGAAATCCATTACATATTTATATAAACGTTATCTTAGTATAAAAAAAATTTTATGTAAAATATTGCATTACTTTATACTTCTTTAATTCTTTATGTATTAACACGTTGAGCCCGGCGCCGAATTTGCTGTCCTTTCCGTTCCGCCGGCAGCCGGCGAGCGATTCAATGTTGTAGGGTATCGCCAAGAGATAAGGAGTTCTTCGCCAGCCAAACGAAAATTCTAGTGCCGGTCCTCAAAATATCGACATTCACATCAAGAACAAAACAGAAAGGAGCTGTCAAGTTTAAAAGCTCTTTCTATATTCGTTGATGCACAACTATCCAGGAGGCAATATGAAATTATTAGGACGAGCGACAAAAAACTTTACCCGTGTTCTTCTGTGCTCCAAACGGCTAAAAAAGAATGTTATCCTCCTCGGGAATCTTATATAATAAACGAAACTACCGCTGAGGTAAACTTACAAGATTTACTAGACCATACGGCTGCCCGTTTGTTAATTTATTTAGAGGATGTCATAAATTGTCTATGCGAAAATGAGTATAATTCATTAGAATTAATAAGTAAATGGGGATGTGATGGATCGCAGCAGTCACAATATAAGCAGAAATTTCAAAATAATACAGACACAGATTCGAGCATATTTCAAAGTTCTTTAGTGCCACTGCAATTATTCTGTTCAACAAACAAACGAATTATTTGGCAAAATCCAACGCCATCTTCACCTAGGTATTGTCGACCAATTAGAATAAGATTCGTAAAGGAATCAGTTGACTTAACAGTTCAAGAGATCCTGTATATAAAAGAAAAAATTAATCTATTGAAGAAAACAAAAATTGAACGAAACAGATCTCTATCTATTAAGCATACTATGGTGCTTACAATGGTTGATGCTAAAGTGTGTAATGCAGCTACGAATACTGTATCAACCATGAAATGTTATATATGTGGAGCGACCTCAAAAGAGTTTAATAACTTAATAAAAAGGCGTGAAGTTAACCCAGGATCTCTTGAATTTGGTTTATCAATTTTACACGCTAGGATACGAATATTAGAAAGTTTGCTGCACTTATCATATAAATTGCCCATTAAAAAATGGCAGATAAGAGCCCCAGCTGAAAAACAAATTGTGCAAGAAACCAAAAAAAAGATTCAGGAGGAATTCAGGTCAAAACTGGGTATTGTGGTCGACATGCCAAAACCTGGCTTTAGGAATACCAACGATGGCAACACTAGTCGAAGATTCTTTGCGAATCACGAATTGTCATCACAAATCACAGGAATTAATGTAGATTTGATATATAAGTTTAGAGTAATCCTAGAAGTTTTGTCTAGTGGACATAAAATTAATGTACAAAAATTTGAAACATATACTACCGATACTGCGGAAATGTATGTTCGATTGTATCCGTGGCATCCGATGACGCCCACCATGCACAAAATATTAATCCACGGACCAGTAGTGATCGAAGACGGAATTTTACCAATTGGCCAACTGTCCGAGGAAGCAGCCGAGGCAAGAAATAAGTACTTCCGAATCTATCGGCAAAATTATGCACGGAAGTGCTCCCGGGAATCGTGCAACGAAGACATCACCAACAGACTCTTATTGAGCTCTGATCCCTTGTTATCAAGCATCAGATCGGCCAGTAGGAAAAAAAGTAAACAATTTTTAAGTGAATCCATCGAATTGTTGCTTCCTGCCGAAGGGATGTATTCTACCGAAGAAAATAGAATAGAATCTGATGAAGATGAGCTGTCATCCGAAGAAGAAACGACGAATTAAGACATGTAATTATTTAAAAAGATTCTTAAAATATCCTTTTTTTAAAAAAAAAAAACTTTCCTAATCCATATATTCCGTATTCAAATAATAACTTGTCTCATTTCAACATGATTTGCATGGCAAAATAATTTTTTCCGACTTTTCGATGCAAATACCCCACTGTGCGTCGATGAGATATTAGCATTTTAAGGTTTAGCCCTTCCTTGAAATTTCGATTTTGCTGTAAATATACCAACGGCGTTAGTCCTATTTTTGTGACGGACAGGCCTAACTACCGTTAGTCTGTAATATTTCTAATTTAAATATTTTTTCCTCTTTGCTAGAGAAATTTTGCTTTTTAGCTAACAAGGGGAGGCCACGACATATAATCCTGGATTTTCGATCTCATTGCGTACATTTGATAGAAGGTGGTGAGTTAAATGACACCCTAAAATATTATCTGCGAATGGCCAGTGGTTTTCTCAAAAAATCGATTTGAATTTTGAAATTTGAAAGTTGTTAAATCGATCCGAATTTTTTTTATATTATAGGACTGATGAGAGGAACAAAAAAAGTTGTGTGACTTTGTCGATAAACTAATAGTATTCCTTAAAAAAATAAAAATATGATGCAGGTTACATGAGGAAGTACCGGTTAATTTAAGCCGTATTCCAACCGCCGCGGCAGCTCGGCGGCAAGCGCTTGGTTGACGGCGCAGAGATCCCGAGATCGATCCCTACTTACGCGACTTTTGTTTTTTTTTAACTTTCATCTTTCTGTTTTTTTGAATTCACGTTATTTTTCTTATACATTCAAGTGTAAAGTCACATTTTATTTTATTTTAAATCATACAATAAAATTTATAAGAGGCCCACCACCGCCCCCATCTAAAGACGGTACTCTTTATAATTTGTCAAACTGAAAGTAAAATATTATTATTGTGACCACCACCAAACCAAAAATAAAATAATCATGCATATTTATGTCGAATCTAGTGTGTCTTCATGCTGACATTGGAGACATGTTTTAGGATGGTAGTTATCAAAGTAGCATTTGAAACAAAAAGGCAGTGCACACCATGAACATTTGGCAAATGCTTGATTATTACTTGAATTATTTTCAATGTGCAAGTCGGCAAATTGTCTGTACGCCTCGGTACGCCTCTAAATTCCGCCTAA
Source organism: Ancistrocerus nigricornis (assembly GCA_916049575.1). Classification (NCBI taxonomy): domain Eukaryota; kingdom Metazoa; phylum Arthropoda; class Insecta; order Hymenoptera; family Vespidae; genus Ancistrocerus; species Ancistrocerus nigricornis. Next base: position 17,363,440 of record OU696665.1, read on the forward strand.
ATGTACGCCATTATGTCAACCATGTGATGTATACTTTTTCCGACAAATCAAAAATTTTCTTTCGAGACTACAAAATGCTCCAGCTTTAATTACAGAGAACAGAGAAATTACTGACTGGACCAGTATTATAAGATTACATTCACTAATACACAATCAACTGTCGGCGCCTGTATTCCAAAAAATGCTATCATATGCTCGGTACGCCTCTAAATTGAGTCCATTCGAAAAATAAATATTTGTAAATGTCAATCAAGTTTGTTTTCCTGGAGATATTAATAAAAAAAAGTGTTCTTGTAATAATCAAGCAGTTGCCAAATGTTAATGGTGTGCACTGCCTTTTTGTTTCAAATGCTACTTTGATAACTACCCTAGTAGCACAAAATATTAAATACATATGTATCCAATATTAAAAAGATATTCAATCTCTTTTTAATATTTAAATATACATACAATATTTATTTTACATTCAGAAACAAATATTGGTTTTCAAATATTTATCAAATATTTATTTCATATTACGGTGAAATATCTTTTTCAAAATATAAAATAGATATTAATTTAATATTGGAAAGAAAATATTCTTTTCCAACTGTAAAATAAATATTTATTTAATATTAGGGAAATACATTTTTTTTCGAAATGCCTGGGCATTTCGGAGCACGCTTTGGTGCACCGCTCCGAATATAAAAAAAAGATAGTAGCCTGCGCTTAGCAACTCATTATGTCCGTTTGTTTATACGCCAACGCTCCTAGTGCTACGATATTTTCCATATCGCTGTCTGTTACGCTCGTGTTCAGCATAACGGTAAGTAAAAGTTTATGTAATACTTATATATTTTTATTCAATGTTTTTAAAATATATTTTTCTTTGCTCTACTAGTGCTACTATTTCTCTTGTCTCTGTCGGTTACGCTCGTGTTCAGCATAATGGTAAGTAAAGGGTTATGTAATACTTATATATTTTATTCAATGTTTCTAAAATATATTTTTCTTTGCTCTACTAGTGCTACTGTTTCTCTTGTCGCTGTCGGTTACGCTTGTGTTCAACATAACGGCTAGTAAAGGGTTACGTAATACTTATATATTTTTATTCAATTTTCTTAAATTGTTTCACATACTGCACTCACTTTGCATGTTACATAGTTTGAAAAATGTCTGAGAAGCGTTATAAAAAATATAAATTTATTAAGAAGCAAATGGCTTCGTCTATTCAAAATCGGTGTCTCGACGCAATCGAGGAATATAATATGCCAACTAGTTCGCAAGCATTTATTAATCCTGTACCAGATCTTAATATTAATAATCAATTCTTAAATTTTCAAACTACGGATAAACAAAATGCGGAAGACAATACTTTTGCAGACAATAAGCGTGCTGCTTTTACAAATTTAAAATTGCTTAGCTTTTTAAAAATATGGTCTATAGAAAATAAAATTAATCATAGTCAACTGGGTAATTTATTAAAGGGTTTGAAGGACATTTTTCCACAATACAAGCTTCCGCGCGATGCTCGCACTCTATTAAAAACTAAACGATCCTCCAATATTGTGTCGGTTTTAAGTAAAAAGAAACAAATAGCTCAATACACATATTTTGGTATTAAAGAACGCCTATTAACCCTTTTACGAGCTGAAATCGGTGTATTTCTTGAACTCAAGGAAACTTTTACGATTCGTTTAATTTTTAATATCGATGGTATTCCAGTTTCAAAAAATTCAAATAAGCAGTTTTGGCCAATTTTATGCAAACTTGTATTAAAAAAGTATACCGTGTCTCCTTTTCCGATAGCAATATATTATGGTGATGCAAAACCTAATTCCTTAATTGATTATTTAAATGATTTTATTAATGAATTAAATGATATTTTGAAAAATGGATTATTTTACAATGATATTAATTTTAAAGTATCCGTTATATGTTTTACATGTGATGCACCTGCGAGAGCATTTTTAAAAAATATTAAAGGACATACAGGTCACAATGGTTGCGAAAGATGCACAGAAGAGGGTGTATATTATAAAAACCGTATTATTTACGAAAATCATAATGCTCCAGCTCGGACACATATCGATTTTAATAATTTTCGCGACATCTATCATCATAAAAACGATGAAAGGACGCCATTATTAAATATAAGAAAATTAAATATAATAAAACATTTTGCCTTAGAATATATGCATTTATGCTGCTTGGGAGTAATGAAAAAATTACTTCATCATTGGTGTAAGATAGTGTCACGTCTCGGGTGAGGGCCAATAACGTGATCGCTAATCTGCTCCTTACCCTGACGGTTTAAATACTTGGCCTATTTTGGTCACGAGACCTACGCCTCGTCTACCGTGGGCGGCCAAGAGATCGCAGGAGAGGAATCGCAATGAAGTTGGGTGCGTAAATGAGTTAATTGAAGATTTAAAATAAATTGTCTGTTTATTCAGACTAAGGTATTGGTGGTACACATATATGTATAAAAAGAAGAGGAAAAATATAATTGTGGTAACAAGAACACACACACACACACACACTATAATATGTATAACCTAATCTAATATGATGACCTCCGGGTCGGGGAAGTCGAAGTCAGGGGGGACTTCAGTTATTGTTACTGTTGGAGGGGGAGGAGAAGGGGGGTTTTCTGCGGAGTAATAGTCCCCGTTGTAAAAGAAGGTGGTAAAACGGGGATCTAAGATTAGGGTTGGTGGGGGTGAAAAAGGTGGAGGAGGAGGAGAAGCTGGTGGTGTTGGGCGTTCTTGAAAATCTGCGGATGGAGGATGAGGAGGAGGAGAAGGGGATGGTGGTGAGGATGGCTGTGGCGCGGTCCCACAGGAAGGGACTAATGCCGCTTTTAGCGCGCGCCGCTGTCGCCTGTTTTGTAGGGCTTTGCCCGCTCGGGTGCCTCTCTTCCCGTATTGCTTTCCACGCGGTCCTTTAGGCATCTATTTCATGATACGGATATGTTTTATTACTTAAAGTTCAATTATTGATGTTATGTTCGTCCTTTAGACTTGATTTAGTCTCACCGTGTTATTTTGGGAGGGCGCAAAGGTCAGTCCCAACGCTGCTTCCCGCTGGTGGGCGCGGTGAGGATACTCTCGCTGCTCCTAGTCAGGCGTGCGCGGTGGGAAATCCCAACGCTGCTCCTTACTAGTGTGCGCTGTGAGCACTCCCAACGCTGCTTTCCAAAGTGTGGGCGCGGTGAGTGTTTCCCTTACTTAGCCCTATGTTAAAATAGCAGGATGAGGGTATGTTTTTATCGCGTTAACTGGTTTCGTGAATATGTTGTTATAAGGGAAGAGAGTTGGAGCGTGAAAAGAAAAAGAACTCGTATACTGCAAAAGGATGGATAGGAGGTTGACGAGAGGGACGTTGGTGTCCCGATCCCGGAGTCTACAATAACCAACTTATGAATATGTCTAATGACTTACAGTTGATGACGAAAGCAGTAGCAATAGTAGTAGCAGTAGTAGTAGTAGTAGTAGTAGTAGTAGTAGTAGTAGTAGTAGTAGTAGTAGTATTTGCTTCCACACTGCAAGTTCCTTGATGTCGCACTTGTACACGATTTTGACTGTTTAACTGTGACTCTTTAGAAGTAGGCAGTAGACTTGTAGACTTGTAGACTTTGCTTGTAGACTTGTAGACTGATGATTCTTCGCTCGTTACTGATTTTTATGTCTTCTGATGCTGCTAAGAAGGGGTAGCTTTGGTGAAGAGTGGGGCCTGATGGCGACACTTTGTGAGATTTTCATTGGTTGTTGGTGTCGTAGGGTCCGGTGCATCGTTTGCTAAATCTTGGTTTTTTGTGGAAAGGGGGGTGTTGTGGTGGATGCTGATGCGGCTGGGAATCCTGGTTTTAGCGGACTGTCCGTTCGTGTTTTATCTGTTGGTTTCGAGTTGTATAGGCCGGATTTCGAAGTTCGTCTTGCGTCTTTTTGAGTCCAATTTCTTCTTGAGTCTGGTTTCTTCTTGAATCTGGTTTTCTGTTCTGCGTGTTGGGTTGCATCCGTTTCCTTTGATATTGCGTTTTCGTGGTGTATTCTTCACGTTGATTTGGCGTTTTTATGGTAGATTTGTAATGGTCGAAGTCTTAATAACTAATTTGAGGATCTTCGAGGGTTAGTAAAGAGACTAATTAGATTATTATTAAGTAGAGTTGGATTTTAAGTACTTTGCTATTGATCAATGAAAATGTTACTCCTTTATCTTTCCCTTGAGGATTCTCTATGTTTACTAATGTACTTATAATTATCACGCGTGTGACACGAGATCGAGCGGGTGTCGGGTTCCCGTCGCGATATCAGGCGGCTCGAGCGCTTGGGCCCGTGACGTCGTTGCGGAGAGGGGTCGCGTGTCAGCTCGCGTAGCGCAGCGCTTTCTTATCTCTCGCGTGAGATGTACGGCGGACACGCTTCATATTCGTAAGCGTGGCATTGCATGAAAATTCTTAAGTTTGAATTTAAGCTATGTATTGTCAATAATAATTATTAGTGGAATTTTCATGGGACGTCACAATAGAGTTTAGATTAAAACAGAGGAATGAGTTGTCAAAAAGAATGATTTCGGCTGCAAAATATTTGCCCAGTGAATTTAATCGTAAATCACGACCTATATCGGAATTGCCTAGGTATAAAGCTACTGAGTTTCGTTTATTTTTGTTGTATCTAGGACCCATTGTTTTGAAAGGAATTCTTGAAAATGACTATTATGACCATTTCTTATTATTTCACGCCGCTATTAGAATTTTGTTACACGATACGTTACATTTAAATATGGAATGGTTAAACAAAGCTCGAGAAATGTTATGTTTATTTGTAAATAATACTTCTATTTTATATGGCAGAGAATTTTGTGTATATAATGTTCATAATTTAGTGCACATTGTAGACGATAGTGAAAATTTAAAATATTCTTTGGAGGAATTAAGTTGTTTCCCTTTTGAAAATTATTTAGGGAAGTTAATAAGCATGCTACGCAGATGGAATAATCCATTAGCACAAATAACAAAAAGGTTATCGGAAAATGGAGCGCCTACGATCAAAGAGAATATTAGCCAGTTAGGTTTTAAAATCCAATCAAATAAAAAGAAAATACAACTTCCGCATTTTAATTTAAAATCTTATGGTCTTAGAGACTGTTATGTTTTTGTAAGAATTGATTATGTCCTACAGATTACAGATATATTGGAAAATAACATAGTTGGTAGATTATCAACCAAACTGAAAAACTTTTATAAATACCCTATCAAATCTAAATTATTAGGAATATTTAAATTTGACAACTTTACTGATGAAATTGTTTCGTATCCTATAAATAAAATTACGCGTAAAGCATTTATATCTAAATTTCATTCATATTTTGTAGCATGTGATTTGCTTCATTTATGTAATTAATTTATAATTAATTAACAATATTTCAGGCATTTTTCATACATAATCACTACACCACACACACACAACTACTACTACATACATTATCGCTTTTTCTTTCTTTTTTAAAAAATTCTTATAGGTATAGGATTAATAATATATATATATAAAGTTAAATATAAATGGCTTCCAAAAAAGTACATAATAAAATGAGAAAGCGATGTGCGATTCCGTCTGATTCCGATTCTGATAGCGAAATTGACCAACCGGCAACTGTACCACCAAGTAAGTAAAACAATTATGCTTATCTTAAATCTTATTAAACTACATGAATAAGTACTACATAACAAAATTATAATTAATGAAATATATAATGATAAATATTACTATATACAAATAAAATAATAAACGGAACAATACGGATAATAAAGGTTTTTTTACATATTCAGATATCGATAATGTGCCGTTAAATGAAGGACAATTGGCATTGTTAAATCGCCAATATATTGAATTAAAATTTGACATTAATCAAATTTTTAATAAATTGGAAGGTATCGAAAGACTACTAAATAATGTAGCTGTTTCAGCGAGTAACCCGGGAAGTGTCTTTGATGATCATGAAAGATCTTTTTTAGACCAATTGCCACTGACATCTGTCACAGAAATAGATCATTTTGATCATATAATATCGGAAAGTTCCGATAAGTATAATTTACTGGTTTGTATTCATAGAATTCCAGAGGAATAGAACCATACTCTTGTATTTTAATTAATAATTAAGGCAATAGCGTTTTTCAATTTTTATCGAATAAATAATAGCATGCCTTCTTCCAGGTACAATTACTGTATTTAGTTGGCGGTGACACTAATAAAAAAATAATTTATAACATGCTCCACAAATTAATTACTAATCAAGCAGCGACATTTTATTCAGGGCAAGGAAGGAAGAAAAAATTACCTTTCATCAATTTAAAATTATATGATGCTATAACTGGTAAATACTTATCATTTTTACGTTTTTTTTAACTAACTAAACTAAACTAAAAAATATATAATACGTAACTCATTTAATTTTTTATTTACAGCAGCAACAAGAAGAAGGCAAGCGTCCATTACAGAGATGGAAATAAAACAAATTGTTTCGTTGTTTTTAGCAACGGCACAATCAAGAATTAAATTAGTTTAAACGTTATATGTACCTACATAATGTTTATCTTTATTGTAATAAATGTCCTCAGTGATTCTCCGAACTTCAGTGTTGGATGAACACGATATGATTGTAATTGTGTATAATTCCATGTCCATTCGCGTCTATCGCACCCAAAAAGATTAATTTCCGTCTCTTCTGACCATATTACTCGTGCCTAATCAAGATCTCTATAGCTCCTCTAATTCACTTCTCGCAATGTGTTACGCACTGCTTCTGAACTCACGTTAATGTTGTGGTGTGTAACTAAATTTGCTCGCATTTTCTCAACATTTGACTGAAAATATTTGTGGTTATTTATTATTTTATCAAATACGTTTTCTCGAATGTTTAAAAATAACGTTAAATTAAAAATAACTTACCGGTTGTACTATGTAATAAGTTGTACTAAATGCTAAATTCGGGGAAAACGTGTATTTCGGAAACAGACGTGCTCTCTGATCGGCGGACGCGTGGAGACTGCCTGCCCGCTCTCACATTTGTCGCTTCGCATTCGCTACGTACAATTCCGCGAAAATAAAAACGCGATCGGCTACTGCGCTACATTTCTAACCGTCGCGACATTCTCCGAATTAAGCAACGTAGGCTACTCGGTGTTGCCGCTTACATAGTATTTGTACTAAGTGTAAGCACACTAAAAATATGTCTCACGATGTGATTTGACAAATAGTTAATATTTATTACTATTACAAATTACACGATCGCTCGTTTAGTGGTTGGTGCGAAAATACAATGACAAATAGACTTTTCACGTATTAGGTACATTAACTCGCGATGCTCACGGCAAGGGCTCTTTCTCTCGACTGACTCGTTCGCCAGTCCAAACTATTGTTGTGTTTCCTTAGTCTTGTGACGTCAGGCCCTTGTCCTTTCTTTCCTTACGCTCTTTATGCGTTCTTAGCGTGGCCTGACGTCAGAGATAATCCCGCGACAACGACCCTCCCTGCACGTGGCCGCTTTCTTAGCGCTTGTCGTCACTCACTTTCTTACATAAGGAATGCCAAAAGTATTAGAATTTTTCACATTTGTGGTTAACACAAATAATGCATACTATATACTTCGTAGTAGACGTCCGCTTTGTACGACTACAGGGCTTAAACTATCGTGAATTACCGACGCAATGTTTACACTTTTCGGAAATATATCAACAGTCTGAAGCACTATTCTAGGAAAGGTATAATGTGACTTGTTTTCTTTTAACGAGATTTCTAAAGCCACGAAATTGACGTCAGATCGCATGTGCTTCCGTCCCTGCGTCCCGAGCTTTACGCCAAGCCTAATGGCGTATTCCTTTATGAATACAAATCTCTTCTGATTGGTATAATTTGAACCTTTATGAACTTAAAATCTGACACTTCTAACAGAAAATTGCCATGGCTCAAGCAGGAAGCGCATTGCTCAGTAATAGTAAGTCCAACCGATGTCCCGAGTTCGAATCCCACCAACGACTGGAAGTTTTCTGAATTCCAATAAAGTCCGATTAATTATAAGAGAGAACGTCCTCGGGCATCGCATATAGAATTCGGTTATAAATTAATTTTTACTATTTTTGCTTTAAATTTGAGAATTTTATTGAATATTATTTAAATATTAAATTCATATTTTTTAAATATTGATTCTACATTCTTTTAATATTTACTTTATATTTTTTTAATATTTATTTAATATTTTTTAAATATCTAATTTATATTCTCTAAATATTTATTTCATATTATCTAAACATTTATTTTACATTTCTTGGATATGTATACAATATTTAAATCTAATATTTTTCTCATATTAAAAAGTGTGGCTTTAAAAATGTTTTTCCAATATTTGAAAAAGATATTTAACCAATATTTTTGTGCTACTAGGGTACCATCCTAAAACATGTCTCCAATGTCAGCATGAAGACACACTAGATTCGACATAAATATGCATGATTATTTTATTTTTGGTTTGGTGGTGGTCACAATAATAATATTTTACTTTCAGCTTGACAAATTATAAAGAGGACCGTCTTTAGATGGGGGCGGTGGTGGGCCTCTTATAAATTTTACCGTATGATTTAAAATAAAATAAAATGTGACTTTACACTTGCCGCCGAGCTGCTGCGGCGGTTGGAATACGGCTTAAATTAACCGGTACTTCCTCATGTAACCTGCATCATATTTTTATTTTTTTAAGGAAAACTATTAGTTTATCGACAAAGTCACACATAACTTTTTTTGTTCCTCTCATCAGTCCCTATAATATAAAAAAAATTCGGATCGATTTAACAACCTTCAAATTTCAAAATTCAAATCGATTTTTTGAGAAAACCACTGGCCATTCGCAGATAATATTTTAGGGTGTCTTTTAACTCACCACCTTCTATCAAATGTACGCAGTGAGATCGAAAATCCAGGATTATATGTCGTGGCCTCCCCTTGTAAGAGTTTTTGCACTGGCTTTTGTATAAAAGGAATTTTATACCCTTCCAAACAGCCCAAAATGAATTTATCGTCTATCATGCTATTCTCTGTACCTTTTTTATTTCTTGGATGATGACTGGTTCGTCATCGGAGGAGTTGTTTTGAACTGTGCTGTACCTTGGAATGAGTTCTGGGACGAGTTTTGGAATATTCTCTGGAACGGTTTCCTTTTCAACTTGAAAAGACTACGCTTCTGTGATTGATCCGTCTGCTTGAAGGCTGCAGACGGGTATTTGGAGTTTCCTTGAGCTTTGAAAATGTCCTTTTTGGACCTGTCTTTAATTTGCGAACAGGCTTTCTCAATCTCCTTAGCGTTTTTTACTTTGTCTACGAGATTGTCTTCATATAACCATTCATCAGAGACCATGTCTTCCACAGTTTTTCTAATACTTTTGTCCATTTGAGGTGTAATGAAAGATTTGCGAACGATGGACTGCTGGTGCAATACGTCTGACACGATTTGACCAGCATGACTGAGGTAATCTGTAAGAATGTTCTCATCGATTCCATCTTCTGGAGGGTCTATAATCATAGACACTGCAGCTCCCAATGCCGTCAAGGCCGTGCTGACACAATTTTGTGTTTCTACGAAGTGCTGGTCTCTCTTTTTAGCGGTGTCAATCAGCATTAGAACAATTTCCAAATTAAATTTGGGAGCTTCAACATACAATTCAGTTTTTCTGTTGTAAAGTTCCAAGATTTCCGTCTTGTTCTTTTGAGAGAGACCTTGTTGGTCCATTTACCCCATGTATTTTTCAATTCTGGGTGATATTTCACCTCTTTAAACTTTGATTCACTCAAATCAACACCCAAAGCCTTCGAGATAATGTCTTTTGATTGATTTTCTGACGATTACTCAGTTTTCTCTTCAGTCTGCTGAATATTTTCCAGGATTTTATTATTTTCCTCGTTATCCTTGGCTGTGAGGATAAAGAGACAGTACAAGGGGACACTTGTTGTGTATGATGTGACCAATGTTCTTATTGAACTTCTTAATCAGATAAACCCCTGCTACAGTCGCATGGATCATAACTCTTTACACTCGTGTGGAGTTGTAGAGTTAACTGAGTTCGTGTTTAGAAAAATATATTTTTGTTTTACCTACCTGGAATTTCCAGAAAATCAGAATTAACCATTACTGGTTGTGTTGGATTTTCTATTTTTTTAGATTCCAATAACAACTCCACAACTTTTGTGAGGTTAAATATCTGGTCTTGTAATTTGTCGAATGTTTTGTCATCTTTATTCTTGTGATGACTCTTTTTCGATTTTGACCTTCATTCTGATGGCGATCTAGATCGTTTCTTTTTATCAGCCGGAATTTTTTGTTATTTAATTGTATTTTTTCTTTGATTATAGCGAAGAAAACCTGTTCGTGCGTTAGCACAACGAAACAATATGAAGTTGGCCAAGAGAATAACACGAAGTTGGCGGATTCTCATCCTTATTTTATTTGAAAACGTTGTGGTGTGTGGCATGACAAGCATGACTACATACAGAGTGGTGAAAAAGTATGGAAACACCTAAATATCTCTGGAGTTTGTTAAAAAAAAAAAAAATTACAAAGGTCATACCCTAGGTAATTTTCAACGAGGATTCCAATGGTGACCTTGGATTTGACCTTCAACCTCACTTTCAAGGTCATTTTGAGGTCAAGTTTGTTTTATTAAATAGGAACTCCTATTTTTTAAGCCGGAATCGAAAAGAGCAGGAAATTTTACGTTAAATATGTGTTTAAGTCTAATGTTAACGTGACCCCCTAAGGGTCAACTGAAAGTCAAAGTACGCTACCATCCTGCTTTTGGCGTAACCCAGAAACACGACGTGGACGTAGAAGGATTCAGTTCCTTTTTGGGGTGCTTTTTTAGTGTCCCCTTGCCTCTCAATTTTACGTTAAATATTTGTTTTTCTCGTTCTTTTTAGAAAATTAAATGATCTTTTTATGACCCACATATTTATGTGGAACTGAATAAATTGAATGATTACGGTAGTGATTTCGGTAAACTAAAAGGATAATGTATTTTAACAAAGATAACAAAGAAAATAGAATACAAAAGATACAAGGCAATTTTCGCACTTTTGTCCGTTCGGACGTTCTGTTCCTCACTCAATGCTCGCCTCTACCGCTCTTCTTTCTTTTCCGATTCGCGCGACACCCCCGGCCAAATGCCATCTACGCGCTCTGCACGCACCCTGCACGCAAGTGCACACACTCACGCTTTGCGCTTCTTAATCCTACATTTAGCTAAAGATATTGATCTTTGGAAATTGAATTAAATCGCTCGTTTAATACTGTAGTCCGGGTTCACGAGTTTGGAAATAAAGAGCTTTATTCGCGGGTAGAGATAACAGAAACTGAATACAAGAACAAACAAGAACGATATGGGTCGAAGATAATTTCCGTCGCAGCTCTCGTCAATACGTCCGTACTCCTCTAGATCCTCGCGAAGACCAAAGACAATCGGCCCCTGTAAACAAGGCCGTGGCAACCCCATCGACAGCTACGCGTGCCGACTCGGATCGTAGCGCCAACTTCCCTCCGCAGAAAAAGGCGCGGTCGGCCGGTCGCAACGCCACCCCCCTCCTCTTCAGATTGTCGTCCCGACAATCGGAATAACATCAGGCGGGCTGATCCCTGACTTTTCCTTGTCCCAAGACGTCGGCTCCAGAAGCTCCAATGCCGGCCGGTTCGTCCGCTCCTGCGGGAATTTCCGCCTCGTTGTCCCGAACTCCAACCAGACGTCCTTCCAGGGACTAAAGCGGGGCCGTCTTCCGGCTAGGGGCTGCTGCTCGCTGTCCTTTCTTCCTTCTTCACTCTTCCTCCTGCCCGGAGTACCGGCGGCTTGGGGAGCGGTGGACTGCCATGGGCCCTTCCCAGCCGTTAACCGACCCGGTATTCACCTGGAGCATTAACTCGCTCCACCCAGAGGGAAAACCATGCCAAAAACCCCTGGGGAATCGGCGGTACTCGGCAGAACTCCGCGTTCCAAACCAGCTCCGTGCAAAAGGGATGCCTCCGCCGCCGACCGTTTACTATACAAAAGACAACGTCATTGATTTTCTTGAGAACCTCATATGGACCTTCCCAATCGCTCTGAAGCTTCGGAGTCAAACCTACACGACGCACGGGATTGTACAACCACACTTTCTGCCCCTCCTGGAAGCTACCCTTGACCGCCCTCCGATCATACCAGGCCTTCATCTTGCAAGACCTGAGCTCCATCCGCTCACTCGCGGAACCATGAATCTCGTCCAGCTTGCGCTTCAGTCTCCGGACATACGGTCGTGGCTGCAATCCCTCCTCCGAAGTAGGCGGACACCCTCGTAACAGGTCCAATGGCAATCTCAGATCCCTTCCAGCGTACATCTCCGCCGGAGTCATCCCCGTTGCCTCATGCTTCGCCGACCGGTACGCCTACAAAAACAACGGAATCCACCTATCCCAGTCCTTCTGATTTTCATCCACGAATTTCGACAGGTAGTCCACAATCGTGCGATGTTGACGTTCTACCTGCCCGCCCGACTGCGGATGCAGTGCCGTCGTCCTGGTCTTCCTCATTCCCAACAACTCCGAAACCTCACGGAAAAGCTTCGACTCGAAATTCCTACCCTGATCAGTGTGAACCTCCAACGGAACACCATAACGGGAAACCACCTGATCTACAAAAACTCCCGCTACCGTCCCTGCTCTCATGTTCTTAAGTGGAAAAGCTTCCACCCACTTACTAAAACAATCCACGACCACCAACAAATACCTATTTCCCCGGGAAGACTTCGGAAACGGACCTAGAATATCCATTTGAACCCTCTCGAAAGGACTGCCCACATTGTAAACCTGCAACTCATGCTTCCCCTTTTCGCTAGGACCCCGTTTGGCTACACAAATTCCGCAAGACTTGCACCAATCCCCCACATCCTGCCTGCAACCTATCCAATAAAAGCGTTTTCGGACCTTCTCCAATGTCTTATTTACACCGAAATGCCCCCCCGTCGGACTATCATGAGCCTCCCTCAACACACACTCAACCTTCCCCTTCGGGACCACAACCTGATAAACACACGAACTAAGAGAAGGATGTTCCCATTTCCTATACAAAATTCCATCCTTAACCTCTAACGAATCCCACTGCGCCCAATACGCCTTAAGAGACGGCTCCTTCGCCGAGATCTTGTGCCAGCTCGGTCTCCTCCCCTCCTCCTTAGCGTGAAGCAGAACCCGGATCACCTCGTCCCTTCTTTGCCAGACGCGCCAGTCCAAAGTTTCACCTTCCACAAAAGAGATTTTCCTGACAGCTTCAAGCTCCAACTCTTCCCTCTTGGCACAGTAGTTACAGTTGTTCTCCGCACGAGGTCGTCTGGACAAGCCATCGGCATTCCCATGGAGTTTACCACCGCGATGAACAATCTCGAAATCATACCGTTGGAGTCTTTCTAACCACCGAGCTAACTGACCGTCTAAATCCTTGAAGGAAAGCAACCAACGTAACGACGCGTGATCGGTACGCAAAATAAATTTCGAACCGTACAAGTAATGATCGAAGGCTTTAATAGCCTCAACCGCAGCTAACAATTCCCTCCTAGTGACACAGTAGTTCCTTTCCGCCTTATTCAAAATGCGACTGAAATAAGCAATAACCACCTCCTTACCCTCTTGAATTTGTGACAGAACACCCCCTACTCCATGATTAGAAGCATCGGTATCTAAAACAAACTGCTGCCCTTCCAACGGAAAAGCCAAAACCGAAGGCGACGTTAACGCCCGTTTTAACCTAACAAACGCCACCTCACACCCCGAACTCCAAACGAAAGGTTGACTCTTCTCAGTCAACAGGAACAGAGGTTTCGCAATTAGTGAAAAACCTTTCACAAACTTCCTATAGTACGAGCAGAAATCCAAGAAACCTGCTTCTTATTCCTAGGAACGGGCCAACTAGCCACGGCCGATGTCTTCTGCGGATCCGTAGCCACTCCCTTCTCAGAAATAACATGACCGAGATACTTAACTTCCCTCTCCAGAAACTTACACTTCTTCGCGTTAACCCTTAACCCTCGAGTCGTCGCGTGGGGTCTTTGAAAGCCTAGGTTTTAAAAAAATACAAGTATTTTATACTTTGGTTTGTGCTACCGCTCTGAACGTTTAGGTACCTTCGCAAATGTAATTATTGGTGCAGCTTTGTCCACCGGCTGTCAGTTTGCGTGCACACGCCGTGTGATATCGACATGTTATTGCGCGCGAGGCCCCTAGCGACCCCACGCGACGATTCGCGTAAGTAAAAACTCGCGTATTTTATTTCAGTAATGTCTGCATTTGAGTGTTTTTCGATGCTTACTTCTGTTTATTTACATTTTACATTGTATAAATACATAACTTGATCTCATTACAATGGATGAGACTCGGCAGCAGCGTATTTTGGGCTGGTTAGAAGAATCTGACGAGGAGATTTTGGGTGGTTTGGAGGATGAAGATATGAACCTGGTGCACTCCGATGAATTTAGTGAACACGACACAGATTCAGAGCAAGAATTTGAGGAACTTGAATCTGCTACAGATCAGCAACTCCAGGTCCAGGAATCATCAGGTTCTAGTGGTAGTGAAGGCGACATCCCTCTTATAAATTTCTCTACGCAAAATTTTTTTATTGTAAAGAAAAAGGGAAGAAATGCGGGCCGTTCCATCGTTTATAAATGGAAGAAGACTCCATTTTTGCAAAGTGTCAGGACAAGACGACACAATATAGTCACGGAACGACCAGGTCCCCAAGGTGCAGCAAAAGAGGTTAATAATCCTTTAGAAGCATGGAATTTATTTCTGGATGAAGATATCTTGAAACATATTATAGAGTGCACAAATATAAAGATTACTACTGTACAGCCAAATTATGGAAGAGAGCGTGACTGTGAGCTGACCAATTTATCTGAGCTAAAAGCCTTGATTGGAGTTTTGTACCTGATTGGGTTACATAAATCATCACACACGTCAATCGATGCTATTTGGACGAATGATGGCACTGGTATAGAAATAATTCGTGCTGTAATGTCTAAGCAGCGATTTCAGTTTTTGTTACGAATGTTACGTTTTGACAACATTCAAAGTCGTCAAGAACGAAATGACGTGGATAAATTAGCCCCAATAAGGGAGATTTATGAGGCATTTGTCACAAATTGCGACAAACATTACAAAACCCATGAATATGTTACACTTGATGAAATGTTGGAAGCTTTTAGAGGAGCGTGTAGATTCCGCCAATATATACCAAGTAAGCCAGCAAAATACGGGATAAAGCTTTTTTCATTGGTAGATGCTGTTACATTTTATACAAAAAAACTCGAAATTTACGTTGGAAAGCAGCCAGAAGGTCCCTATCATCAAGACACTTCAACAAAAGCACTTGTGAAAAGAATGATAAAACCTATATCGGGCACAGGGCGTAATGTAACCATGGACAATTGGTTTACTAGCATACCATTAGCAGAAGAACTCCGAAGAGATCACAACTTGACCATAGTGGGCACCGTAAGAAAGAATAAGCCAGAGATTCAGAACGAGTTCAAGCAAAAGGGAATAGAAGAACACTCAACACTTTTTGGATTTACGCAAAATAGCACATTACTTTCTTACTGTCCAAAGAAAAATAAAGTTGTTATGTTACTTTCAACTATGCACCAGAATGGAGTCATAGATGATACCAGTGAGAAAAGACTTCCTGAAATTATTAGTTTCTATAATAAAACAAAGAGTGGCGTCGATGTGGTGGACAAGCTAATTGGTTCCTACTCTGTTGCACGAATTTGTAATAGATGGCCACTTAGACTCTTTTTCACTTTCCTGGATGTTGGAGCTGTAAATGCGCATATAACTCTGGACTCATTGACTCAACAACCCAAAATGGAGAGAAAAGTGTTCCTGAAGACCATAGCGTTTGATTTATTTCGTCCGCAACTGCAATCTCGTCTAGCCATCAAAACTTTACCTCGAGAAATCAACAATTTAGTTCGAAGATTTGCATTGCCACTGCAAAATATTCAACCAGCAGATAACTTCGTCCCGATGAGGAAACGTTGTGTTCATTGCCCCAGAAGAACAGATCGAAAATTCAAGGCGATTTGTCACTTTTGTAAGGGAAACATATGTCCGACCCATACCAAATCTGTTTGTACCGACTGTATCGCAAATGAAAATTAGCGTTATATTCAAATTAGAGAAGATTATGTTTATTTTCGTTGAACTCTCTCAATTTTCTAGTTTATAAGTTCCTAACCTCAGTGCAATGTGTTATGTTTAGAAAAAAAAAGTTTAGAAGTTTTAATTTTGTAGAAGATTTAAGTTTTTATTCTGTGATGATTGATTCCAAATAAAAATCGTTCCTAATCTTAAATATTATTTCTGTTTTGTAGTTTTAAAAAATAACTGCAATAAATGTCGAAAAATAGTATTTTTGTTTTATTTATTACATTATACAAATTTAATTTCTCATAAAAAATTACAAAATATAGTCAAAATAGGCTTACAAACTTTGGGGTCATTAGAGACCCCATGCGACGAATCTCGTATGTGAAAAGTGCGCGACGGGCCGAGGGTTAACCCAGCGGAACTTAACCTAGCGAAGACTTCCTCCAAATTCCGCATCATCCCCCCAAAAGTTTTACTGAAAATAATCACATCATCCAAATACACTAAACGAATCTCGTTGAGTAAACCATAAAGAACCTGTTCCATCAAACGCTCAAAAGTAGCAGGGGCATTACATAACCCGAACGGCATAACCTTAAACTGCCACAACCCCTTTCCTACCGAGAAAGCCGACTTCTCTTTGTCCTGAGATCTAACCTTAATCTGCCAATACCCGCTCTTCAAATCTAACGTCGTGAACCAGGAGTTCCCCGCCAATCTATCCAGCAAATCGTCTATTCGCGGAAGAGGATACGAGTCCTTTTTCGTCACTAAATTCAACTTCCGATAATCGATACAGAAGCGCATCGAACCGACGAAAACTGCAGGAGAAACCCACGGACTTGAAGATTCTTCTATCACCCCCTGCTCCAGCATCTCACGAATATTCTTCTCAACCTCGTCTCTCAAATGCAAAGGAACCCTCCTCGGAGCCTGCTTAATTGGACGATCATCCGTCAACTCTATCCTGTGCTCCACGGTCCCACAACTTCCCGCAACAGCGTCTTCCGCGAAGACCTCTTGAAACCGCAGAAGAAAGGCCTCGAAATCGCCCTTCTGCTCGACCGTCAAGTTCCCCGAATACTCTTCCAGGACACCCCCCAACGACGCAGGAGGTTGCCCTTCAATCCTAGCTACGCACAACTCAGCGGAATCTGCTATTACGCGCCTAAATTCCGCCCCCAAACCTGTCTTGGACAAGAAAGCTAACCCCAACAAACAATCATCCTCGATATCCGCAATTATCAAACGCAACCTCACCTCAATCTTCCCTAACCTCACCGGAGCCTCCACCGCCATCCCCACCCGAAGAGTCTCCCCAGTCGGATAACGAAGCCGCGTATTAAATAACGAGGTCCTCACGTGCGAAGAAAGCTTGAACCTCGAGCTAAGCAATGAAACGTCCGAGCCCGTATCGATAAGAAGCGTGCAAGCTTCTCCTCCAACCTCCCCCTCGAATTTAAAGGTGTCGGGTTTCCTAATCACACGTCCTAACCGAGCCCTAAACGCACGGGGCCTTTCGTCCGCCATCGAAACCGCCCCCTCCAGTTCGACGCTCAAAAGTTTCCCCTGCCAGGAACATTCTTCGGACACTCCGCCCTGAAATACCCTCTCTCCCCGCACAGCCAGCATTCCCCTGCTCCTCTCGAAGAAGTCCCCTGGCGCCCATTCGAGACGTCCTGAGAAGAATTCCTCGCTGGGCCTGGCCTAGGCGTCCCCTGTCCGGTCCTCTTCGGCGGAGCACCTCTTCCATAAAAGCCCGGCCCGGGCGGTCCTCTCATCTGGGAACTCTGGAACGGCCGCTGACTCCCGCGAGGAGCTCCACTCGGCTGGCGGGTGTCCCTGAACGATACGCTACCTGAATCACCACACGCGAAACCTACACCATTCCCCTCTCTGATTCCGTTTACTTCGATCGCCCTGACGATCGCTACTCTCACAGATTTAACTCCCTCTAACTGAAGAGTCTGCCTAACAGACGGATCAGCTAACGCATTCAAAAACTGCGCGCACGCAATCTTATCCTGAATCTCGAACGAACTCTACGGGTAAGCCAACCGAACTAACCTATCTAACTCGGCGGCGAGAGACGCCAAATCCTCACCCGCGCGCTGCCTACGATTACTAAACTCCGTGTACGACTTCTGCGCGTGCAAACGTTCCCCGAAGCGCAACTCCAACTGCGACCGCAACTCCTCGAATGTTACACTCAACGGATCCCTGAGCGAATCTAAGAATGCGCGAGTTTTCCCCATCAAGCTCGACGCGAGCGCGAGAACCTTCGCGGACTCATCCCAAGAGTTCGCCCTAGCGACAAATTCAAACTGCGTGAAGAATTCGCGGAGAGGCGTCGTCCCGTCGAAATTGTCCGGCTTCACCGCGTACCCTAAGCGCGAGCTCGAAGCCGTCCGCGTAATCGTCTGTCCT
This sequence comes from Ancistrocerus nigricornis, assembly GCA_916049575.1. NCBI lineage: Eukaryota > Metazoa > Arthropoda > Insecta > Hymenoptera > Vespidae > Ancistrocerus > Ancistrocerus nigricornis. The sequence continues at coordinate 17,382,058 of OU696665.1, forward strand.
CTATTTCTCGTGTCAAAATCGGGGTTGTAGTCAAGATCGGGATTTCGCGGAAATGCAGGAACACTACAGCCTGACCTGTTTGGAGCGGCATTCCTACTAAACGAAGAGCCCGGAAAGCCCTGCGCCTCCCTGACGAACAGCTCCCGCAGCTCTACATTCCTTCGACGCTCAGCCTCCAGGTCAGCCCGCTGTCGTCCCAGCTCCGCTCTCAGCTCGCTGATGACGTCAATCAGCCTGGGCTCCCCCTCATCCCTCGTCGGTCGCCGGCGTCGTGTTTCCTCGCCTTCATCCCGCTCCCTCGTCAAACGAAGACATCGAGGGGCCATCTCTTCCCGTCTCTCACTCGCGGCACCGAACACTCAATATCCCGGTAGAGCCCCCAAAATGTAGTCCGGGTTCGCGAGTTTGGAATAAAGCTTTATTCGCGGGTAGAGATAACAGAAACTGAATACAAGAACAAACAAGAACGATATGGGTCGAAGATAATTTCCGTCGCAGCTCTCGTCAACACGTCCGTACTCCTCTAGATCCTCGCGAAGACCAAAGACAATCGGCCCCTGTAAACAAGGCCGTGGCAACCCCATCGACAGCTACGCGTGCCGACTCGGATCGTAGCGCCAACTTCTGCATTCTTCATACACTCTTCATACATTTTCTGCGGCAGGCAATAGAAATAACACTTTGTTTGTTGTAAGAAAAAAAATTTAGCAGTCAAATACTTAGTTCGTAAATTTTTGTTTATAAAGTAATTATAGGTTTTGTAAACTTTTTATAGGTTTTTAGTAATAAAATCACACTTCTATTTTTGTTATCAATATTTTTTAACCAAAATGTTTCGTTTGTCCGAGAGAGGACGCATATCTCTTTTGATGATGAGGGGTTGGGGTGATCAGCAAAGACCGTACACTAATGTAGTTAATCTTTTTAATAAAATATTTCGAAACGGCGGTATTCCTTTATCAAGAGGAACAGTTGCGAAGACTGTAAGACGTTTTGAACAACTGGGATCTGTTCAAAATCGTCCTGTTGTTGGTCGACCATCGACAGCAACAAGCGAAGGAAAGTCTTTAGACGTTTTACTGTCCTTTGTAGAGAATCCTCATGAATCACTTCGATCTGCATCTTTACGACATGACATCCATCACACATCTGTTTAAGCAATTTTGAAAAAAAAACAAATTCCATCCATTCAAAATGAGACTCGCGCAAGAATTAAATAAGGATGATCGTCGTACTGAATTGTGATACAATGATGGAAATGATAACTGAAAATCCACGATTTTTACGGAATGTTGTGTTTTCAGATGAAGCAACGTTTGAGTTGAATGGCAATGTCAATCGGCATAATTTTAGGTATTGGTCAGATACAAATCCTCATTGGGTGAAAGAAAGTCGCACTCAATATCCACAAAAATTAAATGTGTGGGCAGGAATTGTAGATGACACAATAATAGGTCCCTTCTTTTATCGATGGAAATTTAAATGCAGCAGGTTATGAACAGCTATTGCGAAACCAAGTTGTTCCAGCAATACAAGCTATAGAAAAAAATTTTTAACAAAAAAACTAGAAACCGACTTCGAAAATAGTACAGATGAAAAGCACTGAACGAGATTGAAGTAATTTAGAAAAAAGCGCAAAAAAGAATGAAATGATTTTTTATGTATAGCTACAATATTCGATTTCATCATTATCATACTCAGAATATTGTAACTTTTTCGGCGGCGACACAAAATATTCCAACACGGTCATTTTCACGAACAAAGGAGTGAGTGCCAAATATATAAATATCCATCAATGTCCGTGAATTTCTGGCTATTAATGTACTGTTAATTAATTTTCTGTCGCCTCCGAAAAAGTTGCAATATTCTGAGTATGATAATGATAAAATCGAATATTGTAGGTATACATAAAAAATTATTTCATTCTTTTTAGCGCTTTTTTCTAAATTACATTAATCTCGTTCAGTGCTTTTCATCTGTACTATTTTCGAAGTCGGTTTCTATTTTTTTTGTTACAAATTTTTTTATTTCATACTTTTTAGTGTATAATCGATCAAGATGTGAAAATAAAGTTATGTAGGTAATATTTGCAAAAGGATCGAAAAGGTTTGGTTCCGATATGTGAAGTCGTTGAGGAGATATAGATGAATGAACAAATTATTTTGCAATAACAATTTAAACATAGCAACAATTGAGAAATTGTCGCATAATGTTAGTAAGGGGGTAATATTTGCGAAAAGAATCGAAAAGGTTTGGTTCCGATAGGTGAAGTCGTTGAGGAGATATAGAGGAATAAACAAATGATTTTGCAATAACAATTTAAACATAGTAACAATTGAGAATGTGTCACATAATGTTAGCAAGTGAGCATTATTTGCGAAAGGATCGAAAAGGTTTGGTTCCGATAGGTGAAGTCGTTGAGGAGATATAGAGGAATAAACAAATGATTTTGCAATAACAATTTAAACATAGTAACAATTGAGAATGTGTCACATAATGTTAGCAAGTGAGCATTATTTGCGAAAGGATCGAAAAGGTTTGGTTCCGATAGGTGAAGTCGTTGAGGAGATATAGAGGAATAAACAAATAATTTTGCAATAACAATTTAAACATAGCAACAATTGAAGATGTGTTGCAGAATGTTAGTAAGTGAGTAATATTTGCAAAAGGATCGAAAAGGTTTGGTTCCGATAGGTGAAGTCGTTGAGGAGATATAGAGGAATAAACAAATTATTTTACAACAATTAATAAATTTTTTTTATATAATTAATATCTGCTAATTATTTCTAACAAGGAGAGGGCACGGCTTGGGAAATTGACTTCGGGATGGGACTTTGTAGGATCAAAGTACCCCATAAGGATCATCGATTGTTAAAGTAATAGAGCGCACAAACCAGCCAATTCCGAGAAAAAAGCTCTCAAAGTTTTCAGCACAGTGTATATGGTAGAAATTGCACTTTAGTATTCAACGGTTCGGCAGCGCAAGCGGTAGCGAGCTTGCCTACTAACCAGGCGGCTGGGGTTCGATTCCCCGTGGAGTTATTATTATTTTTTTTTTCTTTAATTTTATATAACAAGTGATTACTTCTGAATATTATTAATAAAAACATCATTGCTATATATATTTTTTAATTAAAAGCTCATTAACACAACATTTTAACGATGAATTTTATGTAAATCTATCTTGCGAACCATAAGTTTTGGTGGGTGAGTAGGATTAAATTCTTATGCCGTCTAATCGCGTTAGAGCCTTTGTGCCTTTTCGAATCACGCGTATACGGAAGTTCATTGGCACCTGTTTTTATCTCGCTACCGTAGTTCGACAGCAGAGGCATCGAACTCTACTGTAAACAAATTCGCGAGCCGGGCCTACGTTCGCGGCGAAATGTCACTTGACGTTTTATAGTTTCGGCCCATAAGAATTCTAGATATAAGATCGTAAGAATTTAATCTTACTCACCCACCAAAACTTATGGTTCGCAAGATAGATGTACATAAAATTCATCGTTAAAATGTTGTGTTAATGAGCTCTTAATTAAAAAATATATATAGCAATGATGTTTTTATTAATAATATTCAGAAGTAATCACTTGTTATATAAAATTAAAGAAAAAAAAAATAATAATAACTCCACGGGGAATCGAACCCCAGCCGCCTGGTTAGTAGGCAAGCTCGCTACCGCTTGCGCTGCCGAACCGTTGAATACTAAAGTGCAATTTCTACCATATACACTGTGCTGAAAACTTTGAGAGCTTTTTTCTCGGAATTGGCTGGTTTGTGCGCTCTATTACTTTAACAATCGATGATCCTTATGGGGTACTTTGATCCTACAAAGTCCCATCCCGAAGTCAATTTCCCAAGCCGTGCCCTCTCCTTGTAAGAAGATAGTAATAGTTTCATTACAATAAATCAATCCCATCCCATACCAACAGATATGATTCGAAACGCAGTTCAGTCGTTTTTCAAAAGAATTGGTTACTGTCAAGAGACTAATGGAGAGCAATTTGAACATTTGTTGTAAATTTATTAATCTACGAAGAAAAAACAACAAGGGGACTCACTCTAAAAAAGCACCCCAAGTTAGAGGCAAAGGGATTCACTTTAAAAAAAGCACTCCAAAGGGAACAGAATCCTTCTACGTCCACGGCGTGTTCCTGGGTTACGCCAAAAGAAGAATGGTAGCGTACTTTGACTTTCAGTTGACCCTTAGGGGTCATGTTAACATTAGACTTAAACACATATTGAACGTAAAATTTCCTGCCCTTTTCGATTCCGGCATAAAAAATAGGGGTTCCTATTTAAAAAAAACAAACTTGACCTCAAAATGACCTTGAAAGTGAGGTTGAAGGTCAAATCCAAGGTCACCATTGGAATCCTCGTTGAAAATTACCTAGGGTATGGCCTTTATAATTTTTTTTTTTCACAAACTCCAGAGATATTTAGGTGTTTCCATACTTTTTCACCACTCTGTCTAACCATCATCGAGAACGAGACTTAGAAAAATAATTTATATTTTACCAGATACAAGTGAGATTCATGCGTAGCACATAGTTTGGATTCATTATAGTATTTGCTGACAAACAGATTACCAGTCGACTTTCTATAATGAAGAAAGAAACGCGATGATATACGCAATGAAATATGCCTAAGGTATAAGAATAAATGAGGTAAGAAATGAGGAGATACAACGTATATTTACTTATTACAAAAATAAAATAAAACATATTTTAAAATAAATACAGTAAAATTCGCTTATAATGACATTGAAGGGAAATGACAATTCGGTCATACAAAGCGGACGTCATAGAAAACAATATTCTCTTATAATAACATTAAAAGGGAAGTGGCAACCAGGTCATATCAAGCGACTATCATAGGAAAGTAACAGAATATTTTTATGAAATAAAAACATAATAATACGTACTTTGTTAGTGGCTTATCCTAGTCGTTTATTATTATAGAAATCAAGAGAAAAAAATGGAACACAATGTAACTATATAATAATACAGGAACTTAATAATATTGATTTATTTGTACATAATGTACATTAAATTATCTTGAATTAAACACGTTATTATATTTTTATCAGTCATTTTTGTCTGCTTTTGTTTTTTACTTAAATTATAATAACAGTCTCTTATTGCATTGTGCAAACATAACATAGAGCTCTGAACCTTATCATTATCAAAATTAGTGTAGACGAACTGGGTCAGTATATTAGCTGCTTTTAAGGCTTCTTCTGCATTCGGTGTATTCCCTATTACCTCTTCATCTTCTCCCTCGCTTTCATATTGTTCATCTATGATGTTCCGTACGATGTTTTCATGTGTATATTCTTCGAATGTTACGACATTATTATCAATGTCAACGTAATCATCCCACATTTCAGGTGAGACTTGTGACTGAGCATTTAAATTCTTTACCCAGACAGCTAATGGCACATTATCTTCAACGTCAAAATCTCAACAAGAGGAACAAGTTTTATAAGGGCGAAAAATACGGTTGCCATTTAAAAAAAGAACTTTACACTTGTAGCTTGTAAGTATGACCTTGCAAGGTCAAAATGATGCATGTATCGAATGTCCCCCTCTAAACCCTACAACTTTTGTTTGGAACATTTTTTTGTTACTTGCCCTCCCTAAGAGATATTTAACCGTACTGTTTCAAATGGGACACCCTGTATATCTGTAGAGCGTTTATTTTCCTAGATGATGTATGAGTTTTAAGATAATATGTTGATAAATGACTGATAGAGTACGCAAATAGCAAAAGCAAATTTGAATTGTTCAATAACAATTCACCGGTAAACTAACAATGTAACGTGATTTTTTCATAAGACTTATTTTGCAGAGGTCGTTATGGCGCACAACTTTTGTACGAAGCATTTTTCGATAAATCTCATACTAAACAGACAAACGTGAAAAAACTGCCTTTTTTAAATAATTTTTTGCGACTAAAATGCAGGTAAGATTTTGTCGAAAAACTGAAGGCGTGTCCCTGGAAGGTCAAATTTCCTAAAAAAAAAATCGGCGATGCTCTGGATTTGTTGACTATAGTAGGTAAGCTCGCTAACGCTTGCGCTGCCGAACCGTTGGATACTACGGTGCAATTTCTACTATATACACTACGCTGAAAACTTTGAGAGCTTTTTCTCAGAATTGGCTGGCTAGTGCGCTCTATTACTTTAACAATCGATGACCTTTAATGGGTACTTTGATCCTACAAAGTCCCATCCCGAAGTCAATTTCCCAACCCGTGCCCTCCCCTTGTAAGCAACTTGATTTCGTATACATTGTATACGTATTGAAATAAATGAAATAAAAAAAAGCGACAGCCGAACAGTAGAAAGCATACGCGTTCGCCATATTGAGCATGATTTACCATTGTTTCTCACGAGTTTTGTCGACAGCCAAGAGGAAAGGCGTGTTTTCGTTGCGATTAAATATTAAATATCTATAAGTAATACAACAATGAGTATAAAAGCAGAAAAGAAAGCTTTAGTGTGGCAGTTTGTTGATGAAGACAAAGTGGAAAGCAAAGTTATTTGTAAATTGTGCAAAAAGAAATACAAAAATTTTGGAAACACTTCGAATTTAATTTTTCGCATGAAAAATAGGGGAAGGTGGGGCAAGATGAGGATACGGGGCAACACGAGACGCCTAGTAAAACAAAAGTTCTGAAGATGTTATAAAGATGCTACTGACACCAATAACGTCTTTTTTAGAGACTATTTCAGTGCCATAAGTAGGGATGGGATTGTAACGGCACTCGATCGGTAGGACAGAGGTCCTGCCGATAACTCTAATTAGAGCGTCGAGGTGGGGAGACGCAATGTTCGTGGAAGGGGAAAGAGCGGTTCGAGGAAAGCCGCGACGATTTGGCCCTTCCCTTCCTTCCCGATAACGAAAGAAGCCGGATCATCGAGATAAAGCTAGAGAGAGAAAGAGAAAGAAAGACGTCGGATATCCGAGGAGATCATCGAGATATAATACCACGAAGGACGAAGTTAGAAGCTGGCTACGCCGTCCAGCGACAGCGAGATCTCTCCACCTACGCTCACCAAATTATTCGAACTTAATCCGGATGAGAAGCGTGCTCTTCTTTTATTGTAATAAAGAGTCTGATTGAATTGTTCGCGCATAAGAATGTACTTGTATTTCGTATATAACCACTGAACCGTTACATACGAAAACTGGCGCCCAACTAGAGGCACGACCACGGTCGTGTTTAATTTAAAATAATTAATTGTTCACAGAAAATTTGTAATTTTATGTAAATTTATCATAATTGTGTGTTAATCTAATCGAACCTCCAAAAGAACGTTCGAGAACGTCATAACGAATACATACTAATTCGAATTTGTAAACATGGCTGTTGTCCGGTCACCGAATAAATCGGGACCAAGCGGGAAGGAGAGGACCGAGACAATGGAGCTAGAAGAGGACAGACTGAACGACGATGACGAAATTCAACGAGAATGGACACGTCTACGAGAGGAACAAAGAAAGTTAGAAGAGGCACGAATCGAAATGGAGAGTATGCGCGTTGCGATGGCGATTGTGAACAACACGCGCAGCAAAACAACGCGTCGAGCGAACGGACGCGACCAAGGGGTCTCGCAATCCGATGAGAGGATCGATATGAATCCTAAGGAGTTCCTCGCTGACGTAGAAAAATTTTTTCAATTTAAAAATATAAGGGAGGAGCATAAAGTTTTGGTAGCGGAAAGTTTGTTAGAAGGAAGGGCTAAGATTTGGGCGAATTCGATACCACGGGCTTTTGTAAGTTTTAGAGCATTTCGCGAAGCATTCCTAAATGAATTTTTTTCGATTCCCATACGAGTGAGATTGAAGAATCAATGGCTGTCAAGGCGATATCGATATACGGATGGTAGCATGTTGGAATATTTTTATCGGCAGTTGCGATTGGCGTTGCATTTCGAGCCAGAACTCACGAAATATGAAGTCAATTATTCAATCATACAGCAATTCCCTATTCGTGTTAGAGAAGCACTGGCCGCCGTTGAATATACGGACGCCGATGCGGTGGCTCAAGCGTTGTCGCGTTTGGATGGAGTGCAGAGGGACCGTGAAGCGGATAAAAAAAAAAATGCATGGGGTAACGAATTCCGTACAAACGACACGTACGATGCGCGACGGGGGGATGTGAATGCACGTAGGATGAGGTTAGACGATCATTCCCAGACGTATGCGCCGAGCCGACATACTTGGCAAAGAAATAACGCTCCGTATTATATTAACCGACCCTATAACAATCATCCTCCGTCCGATGATTGTCGTTTCCAGTCAATGCAGTCGAAAAATAACTTTTCGGAATGCGTTTTACCTGACACGCGGTACCCGCCGCCAGGCTTTTTTAGTAATGATGATTCGATGAATGCTAATCCAAGAGAAACGAACCGACATTTAAACGGGATGGGGACACACTGAATAACGGTCCGACAGTGTGCCATACCTTGTATGATTATAGTAAGGACCTCGAAACCGGTACGACAAATCAAAAGGACTCAGCTGACGGAAATATCGTTGCGTCGAAATGCCCTTCGATTAAAGTACGAATTTTTGACAGGGAAATAACGTCTTTGATTGACACTGGCAGTCAAATTACGTGTGTTAGTGAGGTTTTTTATAGGGATCTTTCTAAATTGTATCGATTAGAAGAAATGCCAGTTAGTAATGTGTATGTCATCACGGCCATAGGTAGCAAGGCGACGAGTTTGCGAAGACAGGTTATGCTCACGATAAAAATAGGAGAAATGGTGCATGCGGCAAGATTTTTAGTCGTTCCAAGGTTATCGGAAGCTTGCATTCTTGGAAATGACTGGCTCTCGGAAAATAATGTTATTATTAATTATAAATTGGGTGAGATTGTTTTGAATGATGTTGTTGTATCGCGTGATTTTGTTTCGTTTAATCGGGTGTCGTCGCGAAGGGTGGCTATTGTCGAAGCTAATAATGCAATTTATATTCAATTGGTAGATTTTAGAATGCTTGATGGAAATAAGGAGGATGATGTACTTTGTGAAGAAAACGACGGATCAGGAGAAGTTAATGTGGGGGTTAACGAAGTCGTTATTGAAAATAGGGGGATGATTAATGATAAACATAGTCAGATGACCGAAGGGGGTGATATAGACGTAAAGTGTTGTATTGAATTATGCGATGAGAATTGTGAGGAAAAGAGAAATGAAAAAATGGATAAAGAAAGTGATAATGATGATTATCTTTATGTTCGAGGTCTGGAGATAAACGACGATAGCCACACCTTCGATGAGAACGTTGGAGCGAGTCTTTGTCAGCTCGAAGGTTTTAATAACGAACAATTTTCACAATTTAAGGACTTAATATATAAATACAAGGGATTATTTGTGGAGAAATTAGAGGGAACAACAATTTATACTCACAAGCTTAGGGTGATTCCGCACAAACCATTTATTAATAGATCTTACCCAGTCCCGTTTGCCATAAGGGGAGCCGTTGCTCAAGAGGTCCAACGAATGTTAGATGCCGGAATCATTGAACGATCGGACAGCCAATATTGTAACCCTATACACGTGGTAAAAAAGAAAGGAGGCGGAATTCGGTTGCGTTTGGATGCTCGAAGATTAAACAAGATCATCGAATCTGACAATGAATCCCCCCCTCCGATTACCGAGCTCGTTCAAAGATTCCACGGAGTTCAATTTATGTCAACCGTAGATCTGGCGTATGGATACTGGCAAATTCCGCTCGCGAAAGAGTCGAGGCCATATACTGCTTTTTTGTTCGATACAAGTTTATATCATTTTTGCCGTGTACCGTTCGATGTTAAAACAGCAGGTAGCGGGTTTATCCGCGCGTTAAGTTTAGCGATAGGAAAAGAATGTAATGACTTTCTCACATGTTATATCGACGACCTTTTAATATCATCTAAAAGTTTTGGAGAGCATCTCACTCATTTAGATATGATATTTGAAAGGCTCGCGGAACATAGGTTCACTTTGAAACTTAGTAAATCAAATTTCTTTAAAGAATCATTGCCATTTTTAGGATTTATTATTTCACGAGAAGGAATTACGCCGGATCCAGACAAGTTAGGAGATATTCAAAAATTTGAAACGCCAAGAAAAAAGAAACATTTACAACGATTCCTTGGAATGTGTAATTATTACCGACAGTTCGCTGCAAAGTATGCACAATACGTAGAGCCATTTCGAGAACTTTTAAAAAAGGATGTCAGTTGGGTTTGGACGGATAAGCATGCCGTTGCCTTCGAGTCTCTCAAGCGGGGGTTTGTGAATTGTATAACGCTCCGTCATATTATTCCGGATGCGCCGTATAAGGTACAAACTGACGCTAGCGACCTGGGTATCAGCGGGTTGCTTTACCAGACGGATACTTCAAGCAACTCATATGTCATTTCGTTAGTCAGTCGTTGTTTAACAGAGGCCGAAAAAAGATACACAACCACTGAGAAGGAGCTTTTGGCTATTGTGTACTCACTGATTAAGTTTCGCGTTTATTTGTTGGGTGTTCATTTCGAGATAATTACTGATCATAAAGGACTCACGTTTTTACGCTCCTCTCAGTTCCACAGTATGAGAGTGCAAAGGTGGATATTATTAGTACAACAATATGACTTTGAGGTGAAGTACTGTCGAGACAGGGATAACGGGGTAGCGGACTTTTTCAGTCGGAACCCGGGTGGCAAGTTTGTAGAAAATGAGCAAGAAAAGATGCTTATCGCATCGGTGGAATCGTTCATCACGCCGAGTACCGGACGAGAGACGCATGACATACTTTGCGCGATAGAAGCGTTGAAGGCCGATGACTGTTTGATGGAGAGGTTCAAAGAATTAGGGGGATTGCAACGAAAAGATGACCGTCTGAGCAAAACAATAAAAAAGTTTTATTTCGTTATGACGAAGCCAGACGAAAATGGCAGATTGCGGTTCCTAAAGTACTTGTAAGAATTGTGATCGAAGCCGGTCACCATAGGTTAGGGCATGCAGGATCTTACAAAACACTGCAGCATTTATTGAATTATTATTACTGGTCGGGTATGGCGGCCGATGTCAAGAGATACGTCAAAACATGTGACTTGTGTCAACGCGTTAAACCATTAAACCTTCCGATGGAAGGATCGTTTCATCGAGTCGAAGCAAACGCGCCGCATGAATTAGTGGCGGTGGATTTTTATGGCCCCTTGCCGCGATCACGAGGAAATGTTCAATAAATTTTCGTAATGCTAGACGTCTTCTCAAAATACGTATGTTTGTATCCGATCTGCAACGCGAATACAAAGACAGCCTTACGCAAGGTACTAGAAGTATACGTAAAACGCATGGGCAAGCCCCAGAAGATACTATCTGACAATGGGTCGCAATTTTCTTCGCCCCTTTGGCGTTTTTCTTTAGAAAAAGAGGGCATCGCGGTTACCTACTCGTCGGTGCGCCATCCGCAATCTAATCCGGCTGAACGGGTTATGCGCGAGCTAGGCCGCTTATTTCGGACCTTATGCGCCGAACGACACACCAAATGGGCCGACCACGTGACCGAAATTGAAGACTTATTAAATATGTCCGTACATCATAGTACTGGGTATGCGCCATGTGAGGTACATTTCGGGAAATCGGTATCCGATGAAATCGAGAGAGTCGTTAATTTCCCAGCGAGCGAAAGGAACGACCATGAACTGATAATTATGCGTGCGAATGATTGCATACGTCGAGAGTTCGAGAAACGGCGCAAGCGACAAAAAGGAGGATCTCGTGTTGAGATAAAGCCCGGGGATCGAGTCTTATTAAAGGTCCCGCGATTATCGAGCGCATTAAATCGCACTACCCGGAAGTTCTTCCACATATTCGAAGGCCCATATAAAATTGACAAGATTATTTCGCCTAATTCATTCTTGCTCGTAAGTGTTGACGATCCGTCTCGGAAGATTGGAGTTTTTAATAGGACGAGCTTGCGCAAATATTATACCGAGCGCGATTCTGACAACAGCCATGTCGATAAAATTATTGTATCTCGTTGCGAAGCTGGGAGTGATATTATTTAAAACGTTTGTTCGTACTCTTTGTATATATTACTGTACATACTTTCCGGCTATTATATGATTTTGTAATGGGACTGCGTGCCGTGAGTGAGAATGGCATTATTATAAGGTATGGACGAATGATACGACAAGTTGCGCTATTATATCGGTTGATGAAAATGTATAAATCGCGGTAATGTATGACGAAAATTAATGTTTGAAATGTATATAGTGTGTGTGAGGGCGAGAAATGTACGATTGAATGAAATGGAGTGAGTGGGAATCGTGTGTGAGGTAGTTTTGGAGCTCGGTATGATGATGAAGTATGTGTTTTGTAATGAGATGTATTTGCGTTCATAGTGCATTCACCCAAATAAGGGGGATGTTGTAACGGCACTTGATCGGTAGGACAGAGGTCCTGCCGATAACTCTAATTAGAGCGTCGAGGTGGGGAGACGCAATGTTCGTGGAAGGAGAAAGAGCGGTTCGAGGAAAGCCGCGACGATTTGGCCCTTCTCTTCCTTCCCGATAACGAAAGAAGCCGGATCATCGAGATAAAGCTAGAGAGAGACAGAGAAAGAAAGACGTCGGATATCCGAGGAGATCATCGAGATATAATACCACGAAGGACGAAGTTAGAAGCTGGCTACGCCGTCCAGCGACAGCGAGATCTCTCCACCTACGCTCACCAAATTATTCGAACTTAATCCGGATGAGAAGCGTGCTCTTCTTTTATTGTAATAAAGAGTCTGATTGAATTGTTCGCGCATAAGAATGTACTTGTATTTCGTATATAACCACTGAACCGTTACAAGATCAAGTTCAATATGTACTTGCAAAACCAAATACTTTTCAATAACAAAGTTTCATTTTAAAGGTTTCGATTACTACTCAAAAACAAAAGAGTTTCATGAGTATACTTGGAATGTACTCATTTTATACAAGTAGGTTTCGAACCGTAGAATGATTACCTGTAGGTTCGAAAAAGTACTTGTAAGTACTTCGATTGTCGTAAGATTCGGACCTTTTTCAAGTAGTACTCGAACCCTCAGTAGCTGTCGCGCAATAAACAAGCGAGCGTTGCCCATCGCTCGTTCGCTATGTTCCCTCTCACTCTCTCTCGTTTTATATCGACACTGAGGGAGTTATGGAAAGGGAAGCTTCACATCGCGGCGACCGAAGTATTCATAAAAGGTTCGAATCTACTCGGTCGAGGTTCGAGTATTTTTGCAAGTACCGAGTACTTTACTCAAATACTCACAAAAGGTTCGAACTTTTCTTGTCCGGGTTCGAGTATACTTGAAAGTACTGCTTTTTAGGCACGACCGCAGGGAGTTCCTTATGCTCTCGATCGAGCAAAAAGTGTAACGGACGATTATCTCCGAAACTATTCGAGATATCCAAAAACCCTTTTGGATCTTTACGTTTCATAACAAGATCTAAATGTATGTATGTGTGTGTGTGTGTGTATGTGTGTATCCACTCTAGCGTCTAAACGGCTGAACGGATCGAAGTAAAATTTTCACGGAAAATCCAGTTACACCCGACGAGGATCCACTAACAACTTCGATTCGATCCGACTTCCGGTTTCAAAATGGCGGGCATTTTAAATATTAAAAATTCATAAAAATTCTGTTATAAGAGCAAAACAATTAAAACTTTGCACAAATATGTAAGATAGTGACAACTAATAACATGAATTTTTTCAAAATTTTTCAGCGAAACAGTACAAAATGGCGGACTAATAAAAATTTGTATCGACTCTAGCGCCAAAACGGCTGAACGGATAAAGCTGAAATTTATACGAAAAATCCAGTTTTTCCAAACATAGATCCACTAACAATTTCGAATTGATTCAACTTCCGGTTTCAAAATGGCGGTCATTTTAAACATTAAAAAATTCATAAAAAATCTTCTATAATAGGCAAACAATTCAAACTTTGCAAAAGTATGTAAAATAGTGATAACTAATAACGTAAATTGTTTCAAAATTTTTCAGGGAAGCAATCCAACATGAGGAACGAAAAAACATTTTTTTTTTTGAGCAGAAACGAGTTTCAATGTAATCGGTATTTTTAAAAAAATTATCCCGACGGCCAGATAGCGATAGTCAAACGGCCGCAATCAGCTATCCTGTACTCTCCTAAGAAAAGGGATAGGCGAGCGCAGCGAGCCGACTTCCTGTACGAATCATTACCGCGGTCGTGCAGCAAGGCTGTTTCGTTCGGGGGCCTCAGCCCCCCTATAGCTGGTTTGTTTTGAAGTACTCGTAAAATATTCGAAACTTTTCAGTAAGATTTGAACCTACTTGCAAGATACTCGATCCCATCCCTAGCCATAAGTGTCGTGGTAGAGCGTGTGCATCCGGTGATTTAATAGTAAAATTTTTTTTTCTTTAATGTTTGATCTAATTTTTGGGGTATATAAAACGCGTGACTGTATTAAATATACTATATTTAAGATTCAGAATGGAATTTTTTCTTAAAGCACGTTTATTTTATCGCACCAAATTCAATTAATCACTCTGGTAGCTTTCGTTTTATAACCTTAAAAAAATTCATTTTTATTAAAAAGCAGTTTGGGGCAAGATATGATACCTTAGTATCACACTAAATTTCCTGAATATTTCTTCCCTCTTTTACTATAATCTTAATATGTTTTACAGATAATGGTCCGAAAGTATGAAAGAAAGACTGACAGAGGGAGATGGGTTGATCACACAGGCTGGTCTATCTAAAGGTAAAAACTATTTTGTACATTTTTATTCTCGAAACATCAAACCCTGGTTTCACGGAAAAAACTTAACAAGAGAAATGATAGTGACCATTAATAGATGTAGGTCTGACCATTACAATTTAGCGTTCTCCCTAGCCAGAGTAGGCATAACAAACGATCCCAAATGTCAGTGCGGGCACGAATATCAAGACATTGACCACATAATGTGGCAATGTCTTCTGTTCAATCAACAAAGAGAAACCTTCACCAATAAACTTATAAAAATGAACTTCTGTCTCCCACTATCCAGCAATGTGCTTCTGCACAACCCCTATACAGTCATCTGTAGAACCATACACTCATTCCTAAAATCGTGCAACTTACTGCTGTAAGCTTATTATAAGAAATGTTCTTTGTAATAGATATTAACGTCAACTGTACTAATTATAAGCATCCTCTTGTAACACTAATTATGTTTGTATAGCAAAATAATCTCACATGAGATTCAAATTGCTTAAAATAAAAAATATCGCTGCAGATAGCGAAATTTTGGTGTCCTCTAATCTTTTTAACATCGTACATGTTGAATTCCAACGCGTCAGAACTTCTTGTTTCAATTTTAGAATCGGTTCATTCATAGTTTGCTGCATTTCCTTAAGGGGCTACATCTACCTAGAGACCCGAAAAAATGGCCAAATTACAAATTTTTTTTCTGGCTAACGGTTGGTGAGAAAGAAACGCATTTTTTTTTAACACGAAGGTACATATATCGAGAGCCTTTGAAAAAAAAATCACCAAAAAATGCATATAAACAACAAAGATATGGCCGCCGACAGACGATGAAGTTATTTTCGCGACGATTGGTGGTGGACACGATATTTCGAGAACCACTTGATGGATTGTTTTCAAATTTACAGGAGATACGACGAGAAACATTTAAAGGTCGTTGATGATCTCACTTTTTAAAAATCGATCTTCATTTTGTTAATAGTTACGTAAAAATGCCGCCTTTTTCATAGATTCTGTATGCTCGAATTTCAATTCGTCGCTATTTTATTTAAAAAAATGATTTTAAAAATCGAAGATCGTCAACGACTCGTATTTATCGTTGACTTGAATATCCCGCTTGGTTTTTAAAATCCAGATAGACCGTTTAAGCTGGAGAGTGTCCACCACCAATCGTCGCGAAAATAACTTCATCGTCTGTCGGCGGCCATATCTTTGTTGTTTATCTGCATTTTTTGGTGATTTTTTTTTTCAAAGGCTCTCAATATATGTACCTTCGTGTTAAAAAAAAATGCGTCTCTTCCTCACCAACCGTTAGCCAGAAAAAAAATTCGGAATTTGGCCATTTTTTCGGGTCTCTAGGTAGATGTAGCCCCTTAAGCTTATAAGCAGCATTATTACTTTGCTTAAAGAAAGTTACAATTAAATGACATTTGGCAAGTAATTCTGCCAATCTATGGTTGTCCTTTTGACAATCTAAAACTGCCGAGTTCAGTGTATGAGCTACGCAGCTGTGATTACTTTTCCTCAGGTAGTCAGATACAGCTTTTTTCATGTTTGCTGCATTATCAGATACAACAGTTATGACTTGGTTGGTTATTTCCCACTCATTAAAAACCGATTCTATGGTACTAGGTATATTTATGGCTGAATGGGTGACTTTAACTTCTGTCGTGCATAAAGTTTGTGACTCCAATTTCGAATCATAAATAAAATGAGCCGTAATAGTTAAAAAACATTTATTACTGTCTGAACTCCACATATCAGTTGTAACAGCTAAATGATCAGTAGATTTTAATTGATTGCCTACGGAAGCACGGGCATCATAATATTGACTTGGAATAAGGTTCTCTGACAGCACTTTTCTACTAGGTAGCTTGTATTCTATATTGAGCTCGTGGGTAAATTTAATGAAACCTTTGTTTTCGACAATTTGTAAGGGCTGCAAGTCGGTACATATCATTTGTACTTGAGCATTAGTAATAGATTTTTCTTATTCGTGTTGTTCCATGAAATTGTCTTTGCCTGTTCACCTAGATCTGTGAAAGGACTTTTAATAGAGTGATATGGGGGAATGCAAGCTGAGGACTTAGCTAATTTATCTACCTCTTCATTACCAAGAATTCATATGTGGCCTGGGATCCAATAAAATTTCAATGAACTATTCGGGGATTTCTTATAAAAATGTGCAATTGCTTTTTGTTTGTAGGGTATACATGTTGGTTTTAACGCTAATTTTTGTAGAACTTAGTGACTGAAGGGCGCTAAGAGAGTCAGTGAAGATGATAAAGCTATAATTGTGGTGATTTAACGCTATATCCACAGCATCACTTATGGCCGCGCATTCCGCCATAAATACCGACGTGAGTCTGCTAAAACTTCTTGTTTTTGTAATATTAAGTTCATTACACAAACACGCGCTTCCGACAGAAGGTGAGTCATGAGATTTACTGCCGTCTGTGTAGATTGGAACGGAGTTTTCTTTGTTGATTAATTGGTTAATTAGGAAATTAGGATTAATCATGGGTGTCAGGGATCTGCCAAAATCTAAGTTAATGTGTATATTATTCATAAGATGGAGATAATCGTATTGGTAGATAGAGTAGCATTAAGTAGAGTGTATGGATTCAACTAGTGATTCGGAGCTTTTAATACATGACAAAAGCATTCTGTTACTTAATTTGCGCTTACTATTCCTGGCTCCTAGAATTTTTCTGAATTCTAGAATGATTTTATGTACGGAAAGATCTTTGTTTGAATGTATTTTGTACAGGTAACGATTACAGAGGTATTTCTTGAATGAGGTGAAGCTTAGATTCTCCTAAAAGGATATTGGTTGGTGTGCTAATCGCTCGTTTCCTTAGACATCAGAGAAAATAAGCCTCTCAAACGTGATATGTTTGATAAATTTAATAAGAGATTCCGAACATCCAATCGAGGTTAGTAGGTCTTAAAGAATGTCGATATTAACATTGTCGAATGCACTATTAATGTCAAGGAATACCGCGAATAAATCTTTTTTAAGACTAAAGGCTTATTCAATTTTCAACGCTAGTGTAGTTAAATTATCAGCGGTGGAGCGACCTTTTCTAAATCCCGATTGCTCTTTAGGAAGGATATTATTGAATTCCAACCACCATTCAAGACTGTTTTTCACCATGGTCTCAAACAATTTGCAGAGGCCAGATGTTAGTGCGATAGGTCTGACTTTTTTCCCATCTACTTTGCGAATTAAATGAACATAAGATTGCCTCCGATCTTCTGGGTACTCATTAGTGACAACAAATTCATTAAATATGTCCAAGAGAATTAATTTAAGTTTAATTGGTAATTTCTGAATAGTTTCATAGTCGATTCCGTCAATGCCTGAAGCTGAATTGGTAGACTTATTTTCTAGAGCGACGTTGAATTCGGTAAAACTGAAGGTAGAGCTTAGAATAGCTATTTATGCTACAAGTGGGAAAAGTGGCAAATTATGGTATAGGTTAAATTTCCGAAACGAGCCGATAGTGCGTGCTGTGGAACAGGGGAACGAGTGGGATTTAGCTAATAACACGAGTTCCCCTGGAACACAGCACAAGCAGAGGCGAGTTTTGGAAATTTGACCTATACCAGATTTGCCACTTTTCCCACGTGTTGCATACAAGATTTTATGCAATCCATGTTTGGAATGTTCAATTTTTGGAGAAACATACTTATATAGGCCATAAACTAAGGCCTAAACATAGTTATAGGCCTTAGTTTAAGATAGTTTCTTAAGAACTGGTCAGTTTGTAGTGGTTCCCAAGAAGCGTCGGTAGCCCAGTGGTCTAGATGTAAGACTAATGCGCTGGCGGCCCGAGTTCGAGTCTCGCCAGCGCCAAAATTTTTTGTATTTGTACGTGTCGTAAATTAAAGTATATATCGTGAAATAATATTGCCTTGATTGAACTGTGCGGGAAAGTGATGACGTAGCGTGCGGGAATGTGATGACGTAGCGTGCGGGAAAGTGCCAAACTGTGCGGGAAAGTTCTACCCTGTGAGATAATAGCACATTACAGTATACCCATCGGATATTGGTCACTTTGCGCACACTATCCAGCGCTCAAAAAGTGAACTTTCCAAGCATGGATTGCATAAAATCATTTTCTTGGTACTGTGGAAGCCTACTAGGATCAGTGGAGACCCAAGGGGGAGCAATTAGGTGTAAAGCTTCTAAGGCTATATTATCACGTTGGCCACTTTCGGATGCATGAGACGGATGAATTTTGATCCATTTGTTTTTCAAAATTTTACATGTATTCCATACATAAGACTTGTTAGTAGAAAAATTAAGATTTTCTGCAAATTCCTTAAATTTGTCCCTTTTCTCTTTTTTTTTTTTAAGTTTTCCTAGCCAGAGCTGAGGCATGTTTGAATTCTATAAAGTCTTTAAGGTTTTTAGTAAGTTTCCATTTTTTAAAAGAAGCTTTACGGATTCTCTTTACTTTAGAACATTCTGAGTCCCACCAGGGCACCGAATTCCTGTGAAGTTTATCACGCACGATTTTTTTTTTGTGGAGTATTTTGAATTACAGCTTTAATTACAACATCTACGAAGGCAGAATATTTTTCTATGTTTGATAGCATATCATATTCTTTTGAAAGAAACAATGAAAAGTTATCGTAAAGGACATTGTATACTTTTGTCCAATCTGTTCGTTTGGATTTAATGTTGAATGATTTTTTGTGATAGACGGCTTTCTCTAAGTTAACGTCAACGAACAAAGGGAAATGGTCGGAGCCCCAGGTCTCATCGTTAACTTTAACATTTATTTTGTCGGCAATGTTGAGGGAGGAGAAGATTAAGTCAAGATTAGAAACAGAGTTACTCTGAATGTATGTGGTAGTATCGGGATTATGAAGAAAAAGGTTATGTTTATCAAAGCTATCGAGAAGTCGTTCCCCATTAAGGTCATTTTTATTATTATTATTATTAACCGACTTCGAAAAGGAGGAGGTTACTCTATTCGACAGTGGGCGATCTTGCTTTTTTTTTTTTTTTTTTCTTTTGTTTGTCCGGCCATAACTGCGCAACTGGTTGACCAATCGAAATGAAACCACTTCCAGTTGCTAGGTTTAGGTCTCCCATTGGTCCCGTTTAACAAATTTGTCCGAACAGTTTATTATTAACAAAGTTATTGCAAAATTAGTGCTTTATTCAGATTTATCGCAATATCATTTTGAATGGGATTGATTTATTGTAATGAAAGAAACTATTACTATCTTCTTAGAAATAATTTGCAGATATTAATTATATAAAAAATTTATTAATTGTTGCAAAATAATTTGTTTATTCCTCTATATCTCCTCAACGACTTCACCTATCGGAACCAAACCTTTTCGATCCTTTCGCAAATAATGCTCACTTGCTAACATTATGTGACCCATTCTCAATTGTTACTATGTTTAAATTGTTATTGCAAAATCATTTGTTTATTCCTCTATATCTCCTCAACGACTTCACCTATCGGAACCAAACCTTTTGGATCCTTTCGCAAATAATGCTCACTTGCTAACATTATGTGACACATTCTCAATTGTTACTATGTTTAAATTGTTATTGCAAAATCATTTGTTTATTCCTCTATATCTCCTCAACGACTTCACATATTGGAACCAAACCTTTTCGATCCTTTTGCAAATATTACCCACATAACTTTATTTTCACATCTTGATCGATTATACACTAAAAAGTATGAAATAATGAAAAGTATGAAACCTTTTCATTTAGTCTTTTAATTATTTCAGTTAGCTTATTATATGTAAGTTGTTTATCTTCTACTTTCGCACTTGTTCCCGTGTTATCCTTAGCACTTTGTTTTTCCGGCGTTTTTGCCGGTTTCTTATTTCCCATTTCTCTTCTTTTTAGGACTTCGTTTTTAAATTTTTTTCTTTGTAGGATTAAGATTACCGGAGAGCGCTTTTCTCCGTATCGCCGAGCGGACGGCCGCTACGTAGCGGCGATCCGACTGTCCTTTGTTGGCGCGATATCTTGTGTTCGGCAGAACGACACATTCCGAGAAACGAAACAACGTCCGAAACAGTCGAGAAGACCGTGCGCACGTAACCAAGTTTTCAGTTTGGAACGAACGATTGAGCGAGGCAGATCACTCCTGTATTACCACCTAATAAATATTCTTTATTCTTGTTATCCTGACATTATTGAACTAAATCTCCCTATATCTTAAAACTAGATTAGGAGATGTAGTTTGTCGTTTGACCTCTGTTTTATTTTTAATGATTTTGCTAGCTATTATCTTATTGAATTTTTCTGGGTTTATTTCAGAATCTATCAAATTTTTCAACTCTTGCGTTGGAATAGGGCATGCTTTTTTACTAGTAATTACATTTTCCTCATCTATTCTGCCTGTTGGTGGGTCAGATATTTTTCCTTCCGTTATTGTTAGCTGCGTTATGTTGCCATGCGGCGTCCATACCCCGGAGTACGGGGATGTTTTAACACCTACACTTTCTTCGTTTACCAACACCACCTTCACTTTGTGAGTTCAATAATCCGTTTTTGTGAGTAAAATTAAACACTTGCCCAAATTAAGGTGTAGAGCCCTTACTACAATCAACGACTTCGGTACTACGGCGAAAAACAAGGCACGACCTCACGCTTCGCACTCTAGTACGAGATTGAGCTCGCTACAACTCGGCCACTGCGCCGCTCTTGGATGGTGTTCAAAGTGACCGGTATACGTCCTACACGTAAAACTTTAGAGCACTTTTTCTCGGAATCTTATGGCTAGTGCGCGCTATTACTTTGCAGATCGACTCATCTCATCCCGAAGTCAATTTCCGAGGTCGCGATGTCCCGTTGTAAGACCGTAGATCTCACGGGAGAAAATTCGAGAAGAGAGGTGA
This sequence comes from Ancistrocerus nigricornis, assembly GCA_916049575.1. NCBI lineage: Eukaryota > Metazoa > Arthropoda > Insecta > Hymenoptera > Vespidae > Ancistrocerus > Ancistrocerus nigricornis. The sequence goes on from OU696665.1 coordinate 17,403,703, forward strand.
GCACGTGTCGGCAACGAGCACGAGACCGGCTGTTAATTCGCCCGGACGCGCGAGTAAACACTGGTAACAAAGGAAGTCCGGCTTTCTAAAGTTTCTTGATTTTAACGGAAAAATACCGGTATTTGGGAAAGATTTTTGTGGAATAAATTATCTCTTTTGATTTTTCGTTAAAAAGCACATCGGAGAAACTTTGTTCATTTATTTTCCCCCCTCAACCCACTACTCCTTACGACTGCGTGAGCGGTATTTTCGTTAGCCCTTTTCGCGGAGAGGATTCTCACGGTTTATAAATTTAATTTGTTGACACGATTATTTCGCGGGGAGTGCATCCGGCACCTCCCCGGAATCTAAGAAATATCGTTGCAAATTTGCACACGCAAGCTGGAAGGTCGTAAGAAGGAACGGTTGAGGTTTTGTGTTGTTGTTCGTTCTGGTGAAGGACTTTTCAAAGTTCGAATACGTGTTGTCCACACCGGTTCGGTTCGGGAAAGTTCGAGTGTACTCGGGCGTGATCGTGGGTGATCGAGATACCGCGAGTGCCACAAAGGATTACGGTGACCTTGGAGGACGGAGTTGGATCTTCGGTGCGAGCTTCAGCCGAGAAAAAGCAGGATGGAAGGACGGAGGGACAGCCGTCGGAGTACCGGGTCACACTGGTCAATGGGTGGATGGATTTTCAACATGTCCGGTGAAGTACTTTCAGACATACTTGTCAGATTTAGAGAGTTAGAAGGGGGAGGCGGAAGATAGCTCGCGCGAACCGTCTTTTGCTTACGGGGGAGCGCACTCCACCGAACTGAGGAATCTCGTGGAGGAGCCGACGACCGAGGCGATCGTCGTGGTCCACCGGGAGGACACGTTAGGGGTAACGGTGGTGACCACGACGACCGCAACGACCTCCAGGACTAGGACGACGGCCGCGAATCCGTTTCTAAGGGTGTCGGCTACACTGTTCATTTCCACTAACCCCTTTCTCACGTCCGTATGAAAGCCGACCACCGCTTTTCCGGTCGCGCATTCGTCCCTTCCGCGCGTCTCCACCTCAGGAGGCCCCCATAGAGATAGTAGAGGAGCTGTGGGGTAGGGGGACGGAACAAGGAGCACAGATAGTCGCGGCCAAATTCGGGCCGCCCCACCACTCTCATCCAGCGCGGTCGACGACCTCAGCCGCGCGATCAGCTGTGCGTGGCGTAAGAGAGGGACAAGCTCGGCAGCCGAGCTCGCCTGCACGTAGTCATCCCCACCACCATAGGCAGGCGTCAGTAGGCTTCGTCGCGACTTCGGCCGCCGTCGGCCGTACCTGACCTAATTCGACATAAAGTCGACGTGCAGGGTCACACCACTATAAAACAACGGAATTATCCGGTATCGCCGGCCGTCTAGGAAGCGATGTACGCGGAGGCAGACCGTATGTTAAAAGAGGTGGTGATCGAACGGTCGAATAGCGAATGGTCAAGCCCGGTGGTGATGGTGTAGAAGTCAAATGGCTCTTACCGTTTTTGCTGTGACTTACGCAAGGTCAACGCGGTATCGAAGAAAGACGCGTACCCCTTACCTTTTATGGAGGGGATACTTAGCAAGCTACGTCGTGCTCGGTACATTTCGACCTTGGATCTGAGTCAGGCCTTCCACCAAATCCCGCTCGAAGACGATAGTCGGGAAGTAACCACGTTTACGGTCCCTGGTCGCGGGTTGTTTCAATTTAAAAGAATGCTGTACGGGTTGACGGGAGCACAGGCCACGTTTCAGCGGTTGCTCGATAAATTGATCGGTACTGAAATGGAGCCATACGCATTTGCATATCTAAACGATATTATAATCGTGACAGAAACGTTTGAAGAACATTTAGAATGGTTGCATCGGGTTATTAGAAGAATTAAAGAAGCCGGGCTTGTAATTAACCGGGAGAAATCTGAATTTTGTCGTGAAGAAGTGCGATATTTAGGATTTCGAGTGAATAGACACGGGTTACAGGTCGGCCCGGACAAGGTCGAGCCGGTTTTAAAATTCCCCGAGCCGCGGAACATCCGTCAGTTGAGACGTTTTCTCGGTATGGCTTCATGGTACCGACGATTTATCGACGCATACGCGGAGAAAGTTAGTCCGTTGAAACATCTCCTTAAAAAGAACGTAACGTGGAGTTTGTGTAAAAAGCAGCGGGACGCGTTTGAAACCGTGAAACATAGTTTGGCGACAGCACCCGTACTTTCATGTCCAGATTTTAGTTTACCGTTCGTCCTTCAGACGGACGCGAGCCACTTCGGTATCGGGGTAGTCCTGACTTAATCCAAGGACGACCAGGAGCTCGTCGTGGCGTATGCGAGCCGAACATTATCAGATCCGGAGACGCGTTATTCAGTAACGGAAAAAGAAGGGTTGGCCGTAGTATGGGCCGTTAAAAAGTTTCGGCATTATCTTGAGGGGACGCACTTTACCGTCATCACCGACCAAGCTAACCTTCGCTATCTTTATAATTTCCGTTAGACCTGCTCGACTACGATTTCGACGTCATCTATCGAAAGGGTGCGTTGCACCACGTACCCGACGCGCTGTCGCGTATGTTTGAGGAGGACGAAGAACCCGAGATCGTGGAGGTAGCCGCAGCGGAACCCGACGGGCGGAACCGATGCGGAAGGGCAGAGCGCGGAGGGTGAAGGGAAGGGCGCGGAAGCGGAGGAGGACGGGGGAGATTGTACACTCGGCGGCATATATGGCTCCCCAGTGAAAAAGCCGCCATTGGGAAATGCTTCCCCTTCCATGGCTCCCTTAGAATACGTATAGAGAAAGTATGACTGTATGCCGAAGAAATTTCTATGTGTTCAAGACGCAACACATTGCCTAGGCCACACGGATGGAGGAGGCAACTGTTTCGGCTACTCGACGTAACGCGATTCTCATTTGGTCATCTTGGCAAGTGTCGCGCGTGGTAAAAAGGCAATAATTGTCTAAATTGAGAGCCACTCTTAGCTCATCGATGTTGCTTCTTAACTGTGTTGTATTTTTCTCTGCGCACGCACACAGCTTAACCAGCAATAGCGAACGCTACGCGTGACGTAGCTACTCTCTTTCTATCTCGCTTTGTCCACCTCTCTTTCTAATCCGAGCCCCTTCGACCGTTCGCGCAAAAGTTCCACAGAAAAAAACAGAAATATATTATACAATATATTTTTTTGGTTATACAGGGTGTGTTCGACCGTATAGTCGTGAGCTATATCACGTTGTAGCCAGGAATAAAGAGAGCCGAAATAAGTCATAAAAGGTGACATAAGCTGGGTTAGTTGTCGAGTTATTAATTAAAAAAGATAGGCAAATCACGACGCGCGGAAGCGGTAGGCGGCGAGCCGCGGCCATGCTAATCTAGCGGCGCGAGGCAAGTGGCGAGCGGGTGGGGCGCCTACCGCTTCCGCGCGTCGTGATTTGCCTATCTTTTTGCATTAATAACTTGATAACTAATCTGGCTTATGTCACCTTTTATGACTTATTTCGGCTCTATTTATTCCTGGCTACAACGTGATATAGCTCACGACTATACGGTCGAACACACCCTGTATATTGCATAATAAGGTATAAACAGAGCCACCAATATTTTCATATGAAAAAGCAGCAAATTGTTATGGTTCACTAATAAAAAAAAAAAATAATAAAATATTTCCTCATATTAAGTCCCTTAACCCATTTCGTCCCACGTTATTTTCTTAATACCTACCGCGAAATCGAACTTTCCAATTTATTGATTTTCGGTCTAGACAATTTTTGTTTATACCTTATTATGCTATATAAAACCAAAAAAATATATTTTATAATATATTTATGTTTTTTTCTGTGGAACTTTTATGAGAATAGGCGAAGGGGTTGCGACAGGCTTGACGCCACGGTAACGCGCGTGAGACGGAATGAGTTAAAAATCTCCTAAGAAAAAAGTGATTTTCTTCTGGGCAACTATTATAATATGAGTATTTAATTATCATTATTACATTTATTTAAATACGTGTTACTGTTCTCATCCATTCTCATATTTTAAACATAATATTTCGTTAGGGAAAGTATAAATCACGAGGAAAAACAATTGCTTATCGCCTCCCCAGATTAGAAAGAGAGGTGGACAAAGCGAGAGAGAAAGAGAGTACATCGATGAGCTAAGAGTGGCTTTCAATTTAGACAATTATTGCCTTTTTACCACGCGCGACACTTGCCAAGATGACCAAATGAGAATCGCGTTACGTCGAGTAGCCGAAACAGTTGCCTCCTCCATCCGTGTGGCCTAGGCAATGTGTTGCGTCTTGAACACATAGAAATTTCTTCGGCATACAGTCATACTTTCTCTATACGTATTCTAAGGGAGCCATGGAAGGGGAAGCATTTCCCCGTGGCGGTCTTTTTCACTAGGGAGCCATATATGCCGCCGAGTGTACATGGTACGACCGTCGCCTCGAGGCGGTTGAAAAATATCCAAACCGCTTCCCGGAATGGAAAATCGAAGACGGGAGATTGTATTTCCGGCGACCGAACGCCCTTAAGAGCAAAGCCGTCGCGGATCTGAACGAATGGAAGTTCGTAGTTCAGCCCGAGAAAGCGAGGAGGTACTCCGCGAAGCGCACGACGAACCGGCAGCGGGACACCTCGGTATCGAGAAAACGTATCAGCGCGTCGCGGTAAATTGTTATTGGCCGGGAATGCACCGGGAAATTCAAGATTATGTAAGAAAGTGCATTACGTGTCAGCAATGCAAGGTCGGGCACGTCGCACCGGCGCACAGTGGGGTATTTGGAAAATTTAGCCGGTCAAAAGTCGATTTTGTCAAAGTCATTGTAACTAGGAATAAACAATTATTAGACAGAACTAAATAGTTATAACATAAGAAACCTCCATTTTCCACGCCTCGCTTCGATTGACGTGCGATTGTTTTGAAAAATGAGCGTCGTTATGTTATGTCATCTCCGTAATCGCGTAAGTACTTTCGTTGGTGAAGTTTCTTAATTTAACAGCATTCAAGTGTATAAGAATTCGACTATGAATCGTTCTGAAGGAAGTAAGTAAGAGTACTTGTTTAATGATATAATATGCGTAATATCAGAATGTAAGGTAGTACTCTCAGGGAGGAAAAACTATTTTAGTGTCTGGTTTTTAGGCACGACCGCAGGGAGTTCCTTATGCTCTCGATCGAGCAAAAAGTGTAACGGACGATTATCTCCGAAACTATTCGAGATATCCAAAAATCCTTTTGGATCTTTACGTTTCATAACAAGATCTAAATGTATGTATGTGTGTGTGTGTGTGTATGTGTGTATCCACTCTAGCGTCTAAACGGCTGAACGGATCGAAGTAAAATTTTCACGGAAAATCCAGTTACACCCGACGAGGATCCACTAACAATTTCGATTCGATCCGATTTCCGGTTTCAAAATGGCGGGCATTTTAAAAATTAAAAAATTCATAAAAATTATGTTATAAGAGCAAAACAATTAAAACTTTGCACAAATATGTAAGGTAGTGACAACTAATAACATGAATTTTTTCAAAATTTTTCAGCGAAACAGTACAAAATGGCGGACTAGTAAAAATTTGTATCTACTCTAGCGCCTAAACGGCTGAACGGATAAGGCTGAAATTTATACGAAAAATCCAGTTCTTCCAAACATAGATCCACTAACAATTTGGAATTGATTCAACTTCCGGTTTCAAAATGGCGGTCATTTTAAACATTAAAAAATTCATAAAAAATTCTCTATAATAGGCAAACAATTCAAACTTTGCAAAAGTATGTAAAATAGTGATAACTAATAACGTAATTTTTTTCAAAATTTTTCAGGGAAGCAATACAACCAGAACGAAAAAACATTTTTTTTTTTTATGACCAGAAACGAGTTTTAATGTAATCGGTATTTTTAAAAAAATTATCCCGACGGCCAGATAGCGATAGTCAAACGGCCGCAATCAGCTATCCTGTACTCTCATAAGAACAGGGATAGGCGAGCGCAGCGAGCCGACTTCCTGTACGAATCATTACCGCGGTCGTGCCTAATACGAAACAGCAAGGCTGTTTCGTTCGGGGGCCCCAGCCCCCCTATAGCTGGTTTAGGTTAATCTTTAAATTTTTGAAAAACTCCCGAGCACGTCTCGTCATTATTTCATATGTCAATATTTGGAAAAAGGTTTTCACTTAATGACTAAATAACATAAATCGCGTATTCGCGCGGAAATCCAACATTTCAATGCAAAATAGGGCTAATAGCCCAGTCAAAACAGCATTTTAGTTAGAAAAAATTCGCATAAAGCTGAAAATTGGTACAGGTCTTAAATACACTTGTATTAAAAATTAAATATCAAAGGTCCTCACGAATCACACCTGCGACAAAAACTTTTTCCGAGGGCAAAGGTCACAAATATCGGTTTTTCGTATATTTCTCTTAAACGGTAAATGTTAGCGTAAAAATCGGTCAGACAAAAGTTGTAGATCTTGTAATTGTCTACAAAAATTTTAGGTGCGCGTTTGGATGCGTCAGGAATTGAGCCGCCTAGACCTAAAAAAAAGCGAACGGATGCTAATCGCCAAAAATCCGTCTAACAGTGATCTTGTAGTCACTAATAGAAGGTCTGTACAAAATTTCAGCTTAATCGGGAATACATAGATGGAAACAACGAAATTCTTAGGATATCCAATGATCAGCTCTATGCGAATTTTTTCTAACTTCCGACCTTTTTCAGCTATTTTGACTGGGCTATATTGAAATCTTATATTCGTAACAATTATTATCATTTAGTTAGTATTTTTTGACTTTCAGAGTCTTCTGGAGTAGAAATATTTACCAGATGAGGCAACAAGAGGGAATAGATGCAAACAGACAATTGAAAATTTTCTATTTAGTCGGTATAATTACTTTGAGGCCGATATAAAGCGAATAAAGCACACATTTTCTTACTTTAAATCGGAAATTAAACGTAGATGGGCAGCAGCATACAAAAAAGAACATATTTTTATTAAAAATAATCACGTTTGGCTCCAGGTTAAATTTGAGTTACCAAAAACAACGCAGCGGTTGGGACGTCCATCAAAGACATTCGAAGAATTAAGCGATCGCAGTAAAAGACGTGAGACTGCGAATTTACGTAATAATGTTAATTCCGATGAGTTAGTTTTTGCTGCCCGAGTTGCGCTTCAGGTTACAGGAAAAAGAAACGCTTCAAAAGTACTAAATGAAGTGATTAGTACTCCAAAACGAGCCAAGAAATATAAAGAGGCCTTTAAAAAATCTTTGTAAGAAGTAACATCACAGTTGTCCCCTTTGCAGGCACTGGCTATGTTTATTGAAGCTGGTCTGTCAAGACATCAATATGATGTAATTAGACAATCTAATAAGCAGCTGTACCCATGTTACTCTATCCTTTTTTATATATATATATATCCTGGGTGACGCTGCAGGAGTATGATGCGCGTCAACTTGCACAAGCTGGGCCACAATGTGCAGCGCCGTGAGCCGTGCCTAGCAGCGATGGCTGCTTCACCGGCTAGCGGAGGTGGTTGGCATTACCGACCTGAAGTGGTGGAGTGGCTAACGCCTAAGGAGTATGCACAAGAAAATTTGTAAAAACTTGTGATCGTGGATTAGGGGGAAAGAAAGGAAGAAAAAGTTTAAAATGAAACAAGGCGCTTGATTATTTCTCGACCGAGAATAAGAAGCGCGTCACGCGTCGTGCATGAAGAGGAAGGGTACCCTGAGTCTATAGGGAACCTCGGAGGCGCCGAGGTCACCAGTAGCTCGAACAAAAGGATTATGGTGATCAGTGACGTTGTAGTTAGAGATGAGTTTATGTACGAATGTGTGAACCGTGGGAACTCCCAGATCATTGTAAAGAACGGTGGATGAAAATCTTGCCTCTTTGTTATAGATGAACTTCAGGACCTTATTCTGAACTCGTTTCACCTGGAGTTCAGATGATTTGGGGATGGCGTTCCACCATAGCTGAGCTCCGTACAGAAGTATTGGTCTAATGCATTATGTATAGATGCAGACTCCGAGTTTTAGAGATAAGCCAAAAGAAGGTAATAAGATATGTTTCAACTCATTAAAGACGTGGAGTGATGCGGTGATGCGGTCGTTGACCGCATATTTCCAATACAGGGAGCTATGCAATATGATGCCAAGATATTTCACTTGGGTGGACCAGGGAAGAGTGACGTTGTCAATGGAAAGGCATAAATCTTGCGAAGGTTTGTATCTGTAGCGCCTAGTAAAGAAGATAGCTTCGGATTTGGAAGGTTTGACAGAGAGCTTCCATGATTTGAATAATAGGAGAATTTGATTGAGATACTTTTGCAGGCGATCACAGAGGAGCTTGCGCGTTTTCCATGTAGATGATGTATATAGTGCTGTGTCGTCGGCGAACAGAGCCCGCAGCGTTGAACTGGACGTTATGTCGTTAACAAAGAGATTCAATAAAATTGGACCGAGAATGGAACCCTGGGGGACTCCTGCTAGGACTTTATAGTAGTTTGACTTATGGTGCGAATAAAAGACGAAAGCCAGTCGCTCATGTAGATAGGACTTGAGCAGTCGCAAGATGCCGTGCGGGATACCTGTAACGTGGAGTTTGTAAAGCAGTGCGTCGTGCCATACAGTATCGAACGCCTTTGAGGGGTCGAGTAGGACCATTGCAGATTCCCTTTTGCAATTTGCAGTGTAGGCAAGATACTGGGCTATCCTTGCAATTTGGTGTATAGTGGAATGGTGAGCACGGAAACCAAATTGCTGGTTAATTAGAATCTGATTCTTGTGCAGGAAATCACTAAGTACTCCCAGGATGCGCTTCCCAAACAGCTTTCCCATGATGGGTAGAAGGTTAATAGGTCTGAAGCTGTCAGGTTGGTTGAGCGGTTTCCCAGGCTTTGGGATTGAAATAACCTTGGCTATCTTCCACACTTTGGGGAAGTAGCCAAGGTTATATGAAGCTCTAAAGATGTAGAATAGCTGTGTATGGATTTTAAAGTGTGCTTTTTTCAGCACAGGAACCGTAATGGAGTCGTGACCAGGCGCTTTTTTATTCTTGAACCGTTGGATCCGGTTAGAGATGGACCTGGGAGTGATTTGGAGTGAACCGAATGGAGCTATATTGCAGGTTAAGATGTCAAACTTCTCAATAAAGAAGTCAACGAAAGGCTCGTAGGTGGAGTGAATGCTGGTGGCAGCACGATGTTACTCTATCCTACAAAGAGCTAAGAAGGAATGTTACCTCATCAAAGAATCTTATCATGTAACAGAAACTTGTGCAGAAACAAATTTACAAGACTTGTTAAGGGGGTATTCTGGTCTAGAAATTTGCAAAAATCGATTTTTTTTTTTTCATATTTTTAAAGTTTAGATCTTTAAGAATATGTCCTTAAGAGGATTTGTCAAAATTCACACTATTTTCAAAGTTACAGCTACTTTTATGGCGCGGTAACTAGACCGGCCGGATGGCCGGAGCGAATCGAACAATAGACGACACATGTTACTCGATTACTTGAAAACCGATCCTCCGGAGGTGATAATGACGTATTCAGTTGGAATGCATATTTTATATATAGGGTTGAGCTCAGTTTTTTTCGAGTCTTCAATCAAGGCAGACAAGTGCTTTCTTCATAAATCTAAAATGAAATATTCGAAGTGTTTTGATTGAAATTTGTGAAATGGATAGAAAAAGTAAACACGGAAGTAATTTGCGTGCAGATAGACAAAAAAAAAGAAGATTCAGGGGAAATCAGCACACCGTTGAACGGGATATAAGTTTTACTAGCACATCTGCAGCAAAACTGAAAAAATCTGGAGATGAAGAGATTATTATTGAAAATAATTTTGGGTACTGTATCCTGGAATTTGTCTCTGTCTTTACTACACTTTCCTCATTAGTCGTATGTGCTAAATGTAAAGAAGAAATTAAATTTTCTCGCACGACACCACGTGGTTTAGGATTCAAAATTGTATTACAGTGCAGTTGTGAAGATATCCTGCATATTCAGTCATCTCCGTGTGTAGAGAAAGCTTTTGAGATTAATCGTCGGATTGTAACAGCAATGAGACTATTGGGAGTAGGAAGAGAAGGAATAAATATATTCTACAGTATAATGGATATTTGCCAAGGTTTATCAATCAGTACTTACTATGGTTGCCTTAATAATTTTCATTATGCCGCGCAGAAAATTTACGAGAAAACAATAGAAAAAGCTATAAAAGAAGAACAAGAATTATTATCTGAATCGGAACCTAACAGAGATCCAACACACCTGACTGTTTCTGGAGATGGTACGTAGAAAAAGCGAGGATTCACCTCACTTTTTGGCGTTACAACTCTTATTGGCAAATATAGTAAGAAAGTGGTCGATACAGTGGTAAAATCAAGTTTTTGTCAAGCTTGCAATCAGTGGAAAAAGAAGAAGAACTCAGATATTCAGGGCTATCTTGACTGGTATGAAGAACATGAAGATTCTTGTACAATAAATCATAAGGGAAGTGCTGGAAAAATGGAGGTTGGAGTTCACGGTTAGACACCGTCGCGAGCAGATGTGTTCCGCTCTCCGTGTTTATAAACACCCCTTCGTATACTTCGGTTAGTTGGTTCAACGTTATACAGTGTCGATATTCTCATTAATTAGTGTACCGCAGAAACAAAGTGTACAGTGCTGTATATTGCAGTACTGCCTTATAAACCCTAAATAATGGCTTCTGACAACAGGGGTCTTATTCCACAGGAAACCAAAAGTTCCATCGAAGCTTCAGTGATCAAAACATATGCAAATGTTGCTGCAAATAGCACAATACCGAAAAAAGACCAAGCTATAATTTTGGACTCAGTTGACGGATTCTCCAATGACGATTACATAGATGGCCTGGAAAAAGTAATGGATACAAATAACATTTTGTTTATTTCAAAGATCTCAGGAGGTAGAGTATGTGTCTTCCTTTCTAATAAGTCGCTAGTGGAAAAGCTATCCAACAAAACAATTCAAGTTGGAAACCTCACGCTGAGCATTCGACCGCTAATAGAAAAAAATAAGAGAGTAGTTATTTCCAACGTTTGTCCAATTATACCTCATGAGTTTCTAATGGACCTATTAAAAAACAAAGGGATAACTGTAGTGTCTCAAATGAGTTATCTTAGGTCTGGTTTAAGTAAACCCGGTCGTTCTCATATTTTATCATTTCGCCGGCAAATATACGTCAAGGAAGAAGACGAGCAACTTATTCCAGAGTCATTACAAATTAATTACGAAGACACGACATACTGGATCTACTTTAGTACAGACTCAACATGTTGTTTCATATGTAAACAAAAAGGTCACATAGCGAAAGTTTGTCCCAACCATACCGAAACAAAGAAAATGTATACTAATACAGGCCTAGTAAACAGCAACGCAGATATGACTGACACCACAGAATTCGTCTTACCAGCACTAAAAGTGTGCTCGTGGACCACGTATGTAGACGAGCTCGGGCGCCCCACCCGCTCGCCACTTGCCTCGCGCCGCTAGATTAGCATGGCCGCGGCTCGCCGCCTACCGCTTATGCGCGTCGTGATTTGCCTATCTTTTTTAATTAATAACTCGATAACTAACCTGGCTTATGTCACCTTTTATGACTTATTTCGGCTCTATTTATTCCTGGCTACAACGTGATATAGCTCACGACTATACGGTCGAACACACCCTGTATATACAGGGTGGACCACATAAATGGGAACACCTAAATATCTTCTATATTTATGGTGCTATGAAAAAACTTCATAGGACAAAGTTGTTCTACCTCAAGGGGGAAATTTAATGGTAAAAAAAAATTTCTTTTAGATACATTTTTTTAAGAAGATTTCAAGGTCATCCGTATTTTTTTAAATGGAACAATATATTTTTTTTACCATAGCATGATAGATAATAAAAAACTACATTCGATTGATACCTTTTCGTGACCTTGACATGACCTTGAAAAAAAATAATCACGTTGATATGTGAAAGATGCAGAAGTTTAATACTTACTTGTTTCAGCCTGAATGACGCGTGTTTTACACCAGGATATGCACCTATTTCTTTGAATCTGTTAGAAGATATTTCTTTGCACGATCGGAAACGCATGTGGTTTCAACATGATGGTTGTCCAGCCCATTATTCCAAATATGCCAGAACTGTGTTAGACATTAAATATCCTGCACGCTGGATCGGTCGTAAAGGAACAGTGGAATGGCCACCTCGTTCTCCGGATCTGACACCACTGGATTTTTATCTATGGAGTAAAATAAAATGTGACGTATACAGAAATAAACCTACGACACCACAAGATATGCGGCAAAGAATTAGTGCAGCATGCGCAGCGATCACCTCCCAGGAAATCGAGAATTGCTACAGGTCATTTATTACAAGACTGACACATTGCATAAATGAGAACGGCCACCATTTCGAACATTTATTATGATTTTCAAAGAAATAGGTGCATATCCTGGTGTAAAACACGCGTCATTCAGGCTGAAACAAGTAAGTATTAAACTTCTGCATCTTTCACATATCAACGTGATTATTTTTTTTCAAGGTCATGTCAAGGTCACGAAAAGGTATCAATCGAATGTAGTTTTTTATTATCTATCATGCTATGGTAAAAAAAATATATTGTTCCATTTAAAAAAATACGGATGACCTTGAAATCTTCTTAAAAAAATGTATCTAAAAAAAATTTTTTTTTACCATTAAATTTCCCCCTTGAAATAGTACAACTTTGTCCTATGAAGTTTTTTCATAGCACCATAAATATAGAAGATATTTAGGTGTTCCCATTTATGTGGTCCACCCTGTATATGTATGCTTATATGCATATACTATATAAATACCATCAAAAAGAACATTGCTAGTTGTATTTACGCTACGTACCAGAAGGATAAAAACTTCAACTTTGGGGGGTTGTATATCATAAACTATTGACTTTCAAGCTTTGTGCCCATTGACACTTTTAATCTACATGTCAAGAGCTATCATTTGCCTGAGTTTCGCAAAATTTAGCCGAGAGCCATTTCCCATAAGGATTGTGCGGGGTCCTTTGAAAAACATACGCAATAAGCAAAATATGTATTTGCATAAAGATCCGCAGTCTATTCATAACTCCAAGACCATTACACACATCCAACCACATAACAACGCTACCTCTAACCTAGATTTAATATTTTCGTCCATTAATATAGCTGAGGAGGTCAATGTAAAAGTAAATGACGAAACGTGGGGCTCTGATCACTTCCCTATTTCTCTTAACATAAATTTAAGCAAATCCTTATAACGTACTAAGTCTTTTAAAATAAAATCGCTACGAAACCAATTGGGAAGAAGTGGACAAAAATCTAAAGGATAACTATTATAAATTCATGTCCTCGGATTATGAACAGTCAGACGCAAGTAAGAAATATTCCGTTTTCATGCATATACTCTCTGATAGCGTTACTTTAAATACACCTAAAAAAAGAGTGGTAAATAATAACATTCATAGAAACCCAGTACCGTGATGGGACTCGGAGTGTGAAAGGGTTAAAAGGTTAAACCAGCTATAGGGGGGCTGGGGCCCCCGAACGAAACAGCCTTGCTGTTTCGTATTAGGCACGACCGCGGTAATGATTCGTACAGGAAGTCGGCTCGCTGCGCTCGCCTATCCCTGTTCTTATGAGAGTACAGGATAGCTGATTGCGGCCGTTTGACTATCGCTATCTGGCCGTCGGGATAATTTTTTTAAAAATACCGATTACATTAAAACTCGTTTCTGGTCATAAAAAAAAAAAATGTTTTTTCGTTCTGGTTGTATTGCTTCCCTGAAAAATTTTGAAAAAAATTACGTTATTAGTTATCACTATTTTACATACTTTTGCAAAGTTTGAATTGTTTGCCTATTATAGAGAATTTTTTATGAATTTTTTAATGTTTAAAATGACCGCCATTTTGAAACCGGAAGTTGAATCAATTCCAAATTGTTAGTGGATCTATGTTTGGAAGAACTGGATTTTTCGTATAAATTTCAGCCTTATCCGTTCAGCCGTTTAGGCGCTAGAGTAGATACAAATTTTTACTAGTCCGCCATTTTGTACTGTTTCGCTGAAAAATTTTGAAAAAATTCATGTTATTAGTTGTCACTACCTTACATATTTGTGCAAAGTTTTAATTGTTTTGCTATTATAACATAATTTTTATGAATTTTTTAATTTTTAAAATGCCCGCCATTTTGAAACCGGAAATCGGATCGAATCGAAATTGTTAGTGGATCCTCATCGGGTGTAACTGGATTTTTCGTGTAAATTTTACTCCGATCCGTTCAGCCGTTTAGACGCTAGAGTGGATACACACATACACACATACACACATACATACACACACACACACACACACACACACATACATACGGACATTTAGATCTTGTTATGAAACATAAAGATCCAAAAGGGTTTTTGGATATCTCGAATAGTTTCGGAGATAATCGTCCGTTACACTTTTTGCTCCCTGCGGTCGTGCCTAAAAAAGCAGCGTTTAAGAAATGGCAGCATACTAATGACCTTGCTGATCACATCGAATACAAAAAGTCCGTAGCTATAGCCAAACGAACCTTCAAAAGCAAAAAAAGTCAGAAGTTCAAAGAATTTGCTAAAAACATAAACTTCAGTACCAGCCAAAAATATGTCTGGAACATTATTAAAATCCTAAAAAATAAATGGGTTAAAACAAGACCCTTTCACACTTCTGAACGGCACCAAACAACGAATAAAATCAAAGAAGCCTTAGATAAAATAAGCCCTCCCTGGGTCCCCGTCGATCCGAATTATCTACCATCCTGCGAAGAAAACAACTTTCTGGAATCTCCTTTTAGTTTCGTGGAGTTTAGTGTAGCTCTTCACAACAAGAACACCCACTCAGCTCCCGGTATCGATGGTATCGATTATAAAATATTGAAAAAAATGCCTATCAAATATAAGTTAATACTCCTGGATATATTTAACGAAATGTTCTCTACCAATTCATATCCTGCAGAGTGGAAAATGTCATACATACACTTTATTAGCAAATCTGACGGAAAAAGCGTTAAACCAATCTCCTTATCATCTTGCTCGTGTAAACTTTTCGAAACAATGCTGAAAACCAAATTAGAGTGGTGGTTTGAACACAACAACCTTCTTCCCAAAACTCAATCGAGATTTCGAAAGGGCCAGTCAACTGTAGACAATCTGACTAATCTAGTCTTGAGTATTGACGAAGCCTTTAGCAATAAAAAAGACCTCTTAGCCACTTTTTTAGACATTGACAGTGCTTTCGATAATGTTAATACAAAGATCCTTTTGGATACATTGGCAGAGACCGGCTGTCCGATCAACGTTAGCAAATTTATTAAATTTTTAACTGCTGAAAGATTAGTATACACAGGAGGTACAAGTAAGGAAGTCAGAACAATACACAAAGGCCTTCTTCAGGGTGGCGTGTTGAGTCCTCTGCTATTCAATATTTACATCTCCAAGGTGGCTATAAATCTTCCCAAGAGTGTCTCTGTTTCGCAATTTGCAGACGACATCGCGTTATACTGCAAGAGGTCTCCAATCAATTCATGTATTAGTTTGTTAGAGAAGTCTATCCTCTTAGTTCACAATAATTTAAAAAATTTAAGTTTAGATTTATCCCCACATAAAACTGTTCTCGTTCACTTTAATAAACGTAATATAAAGCCCGGAAATACACTAATAAAGATAAACAACACTACAATTAAATCTAGTGAGTCAGTTTGCTTTTTGGGTATTATTTTTGACTATAAAATGTCATTCACACCTCAAATTAAGCAAATTCAACAGAAGTGCTCTAGAGCTCTTAATATTGTAAAATTTCTCAGAGGAACATGGTGGGGAGCTCACCCAGAAACCTTAATAAGATTCTATAAAAGCTTCGTCCGCTCAATCATAGATTACTGTTGCTTTATCTACTTCCCCACACAAATCAAACAAATTGAAAAACTTGAAAAAATTCAGTTTGCGGCAATTAGACTGGCCCTTGGATATAGAGTCAGTACTCCCACTAACATCCTTCTATCTGAATCTAAATTACTACTCTTACAAGAACGCTCCAAATTATTATGTAACTGTTATCTGTACAAAATTCATTCCAATAAGAAACTACCTGTATACGAAACTGTTTCTCGTTTTAAAAAATTGCTATCAAATTATGTTAGAATACGTAGGTTTAGTAGTAATCGGTTATTGCAAAAACGCATAGAAAATTTAAGTACTATGGTAGAGCATATCCACTATTCCAGCCGCTACGAGATCTACAACTATGATTACTATGCATTATTAAATGAAGTTAACGTGAACACCACGTATGGACAAATAGTTGCAAGTGCCCCAAATCCAAACTCTCTGATAGAACAACTTGTTAGTGAGGAGGGAGCCTATGCCATTTTTACAGATGGTAGCAAATCTAAGGATACCGCCTCTGTTGGAAGTGCCTGTATTTGTAAAGATTTGGACATTTCAGTTACAAGAAGCATCGTTAAAAATTCATCAATCTTCACGGCAGAAGCAATTGCCTTGAATGATGCTGTGGACATCGCTCTAAGCAAGTCCCACCTAAACTTTATAATCTTTACTGATTCCCTAAGTGTATTAAAGTCCCTCAAACGCACAGGCTTGGATATAAGCACCAATCCATACATTTTAAAAATAAGAGACAAACTTCACGAAACTTATAAGAAGACCTCAAGTCGTGCCAAAATACAGTTTTTCTGGATACCGGCCCATTTAGGGATACAAGGCAACGAGAGTGCGGACAAAATGGCCAAAAGAGCAACAAACTCACCTCCAACAACTTCGCCTAAAATTCCCTTTACCGATTTAAAAGAAGCAACAAACGCCATAGCTACGAGAAATACTAATAATATCATAGTAAGTGAGGGCTTGTTTAAAGGCATTAATTTCTTTAACCACTTTCATAATGAAAAGAAGAAGCCTTGGTATACTGGCAAAAATCTACAAAGGGACACTATAGTCACAATTAATAGATGTAGATCCGGGCACTACAGTCTTGCTTCTCCGCTTGCCAGAATAGGCATAGTGGACGATCCGAGCTGTACTTGCGGCTGGGAAAGTCAGGATATCGATCACGTATTATGGCAGTGTCCTCTCTTCGACAAGCAAAGAATCAAATTAGTTAGCGGACTGTGTTCGCGAAACCTTGTCCTTCCACTATCTAGCAATGTACTTCTTCATAACCCTACGGTGGCTATATGCAACCTGGTATTCACTTATCTGAAAGAATGCGAACTGAAGGCTTGAAGGTAGAGCAAATATAGGTTAAACTTATAGTATTATATTTATAGTACAGTATATAGCATAGTTAAATTTATATTATAGTATTATAGTATTATATTTATAGCATAATATATAGTAGTAAGTTATAATAAGTACACTGTTAAATAAATGTATAACACTTACAGTTAGCAGAATAACCTCTAGGAGGTTGAAACTGCTTTAATAAAAAAATAAAAAAAAAATGGAGGTTGATGCTGTGGTAGAGATGTTCAACAGATCGGTAGATATGCATAAGGTTAAGTATGTTAAATACATAGGAGATGGTGATTCTAAGACATTTAAAGGTGTGCTCGATATGAACCCGTATGGTGATAATCCAGTTGTAGAAAAAAAAGAGTGTGTCGAACATGTGCAGAAACGTATGGGCGCAAGGTTACGTAAAGCTAAAAAGGATAATCCAGGTATTGGCGGCAGAGGCGATGGAAAATTAACTGACCAATTTATTAAAGATTTGACTGTGTACTATGGATTAGCGATTCGTCGGAATCCAGATTCTGTGGAGAATATGAAGAACGATGTATAGGCAACTTTTTATCATAAAAGCTCAAGCGATAAAAATCTACAACACCAGAACTGCCCTCTTGGTCCGACTAGCTGGTGTAAATGACAAAAAGCCCTGGCTGGGGGCACTTATCACGACTTTGTCCATGAAGATCCCCCTCTAGCGGACAAAGTTTTGAAAGTAATTAAGCCAATTTATGAAGCTTTGTCATCTGATGAATTATTACATCGGTGTTTGGGCTCAGAAACTCAAAACAATAATGAGTCACTCAACTCGTTGATCTGGAATTTTGCTCCAAAGCATATACACGCCGGGACCCAGACAATTGAAATTGCTACTTATTTAGCTGTTAACATTTTTAATGAAGGTTTTTTACCTATTTTAAAAATTATGAAACTCATGGGCATCACTATTGGCACCGAAGCTCATACATTTGCTGTAAAACGCGACGAAACACGGATTGACCACTCCGAACTGCGAGCTTCTGCTGCTTCTAAAGCATGTAGAAGTGCAAACTTAGCTGCGGGAACGTCAGAAAATGTACATTTTGAAGTAGAAGAAGGCCCAATGTATGGATCAGGGATTGCCGAGTAAATAAATGTAAGTATTAAGTACCATTATCTGAGTTACGCTGCTAGACTTTGTCTCAAACTTTAAACGCGTTTTTCTCGAAACCACTTTTTTCAATCTGATCGATATGATATCTCGAGTTCTACTTGAACGATTTACTTGAAATTTGGTGGAAATGTTCTTTCTATATCCCTCTATTGGTGGTAGCTCGGATTAAAACAAAAACATTTTGGTACTATTTCTAACAAATTCGTAAAGGTCAAAAGACAGGGGCACAAATCCAATTTTTTTTCAAATCGTCAATATTTTGTGAAAAAAAATTATTTTTTTCTCTCCCTGCTAAAAACAATTGAGACGTCTTTACTAATAAAGAATTTCTTTGAATTTGTTGTTTCAGAACACTAGAAAAATCACAAACGTGTCGAACTGGACGCGCTTTTTTTTTTTGTAGCCTCCACTTTAAAACCTTATAACTTTGTGTATTTTTAATATTTTTTTTAGATAAACTGTTTTTGTATTCTTAAAACATCAATAAAGATCTTGTGAAAAAATTGATAATAAAAATGTTTCTCGTTTCTTTTTTATCTCACTTAGAAAAATGCACAAAATTTGCGCCTCTAGACCAGAATACCACCTTAAACCATACAGTAACCAGATTATTAACGTATTTAGAAGAAGTTATTCAAACCTTAAGGGGGGGGGGTACTGTCTTGAAACTTTTTCTTTCCAATTTTTTTTATGAATGCACAACACCTCAAGAATGTTGTATCAAATTTTTAGAGCAATTAGAGCAAAACTAACAGAGATATGGATTTTTAACCATCCGAGGCTCTGAGTTGCTCCGCACCGATTTTGTATAACTGCTCGACAGCAGCTATACTGCGCTTCCTAGTGATGTTCTCAGTGCTATAAAATCAATTTACGAGGATTTGAGCAAGGAGGCTCTTCTGCAGCGATGTCTCAGCGGCTTTACTCAAAATAACAATGAAAGCCTGAATCAATTAATCTGGAAAATTTTTCCAAAATCTGTGAGTGGTACTGCAGTTCTGGTTCTGGCAGCATGCACATTCAACGAAGGCTGTTTTGCTCTGCTGACAATCATGCAGGAGGTGCAAATAAAAAGCGGGCCGAGTTGTCACGAATGGGCGCACGGAACCGATCGATTACGCAAAAATCGTGCGGAGGAACAAGCTGCGAAGGAAACTAAAGACGGTCGAATTCGACGAAGACTAGAACAGAAGGATGCTGTGGATATCTTTAGTGATAGCTGTTCAATGTACGGGCCTGGTATCGATGATTCTGTGCAAGTATATAGTGAACAAAAAAAAAATAAGAAAAAAAAAATTCGGATTTTTCTATGTAAAGAACTTTAAAGTGATTTTCCCACACTTCACGTTTTCAAAGTCGGTGACGGCTGTAGCTTAACCCTTAGAGGGCCGGCATGACGCCATATGGCGTCAAGGCCAATTTGACCTTTGTTTGATTCTATTTTCTCAGAAATAATACATTTCAAATTTGTATACATTTATATGTAAAAGATTCCAGCGAAACCCCGATCAAATTTCAGAATTTCAAAATTCAAAATTACGGATGTATTATAAAAAAGAAGGTTGATGCTGTATTTGTTAGTTTGTAAAAAACAAACTTTTTTGTTTGTTTCGTATTGTAACGTTTCGCCTTCCTTACCTTTTAAAGCGTACGTTACTTTTCCGAATAGTTCGGTCTTTTTAGGACTGGCAGTGGAAAGTGGGAAATGATGAATTAAATTATACAAAAGTTCGATTAAATTCCGTTTATTGAAAGACTTATTTTCTTTTTCGCTCGGCCGTCGTTCTCGAACAGCTGATCGTGCCGTGTTTATATTTTTTGTCGTCGCCGAAGTCGTCGTCGCTCTCGCTTGACACAAACACGCATGCACACTTCGACGCTCGTTCGCACACACGTTTACTCGCTCGACTATACTCAAGTTCTCACTCGGACACACAAATATCTGCTCTTACACACACTCTTACTCTAATACTTATGACTAAAAGTACGATGAGGTAATAGAAATGAGATACACCTTACTTTAGGCGACGTTTTATGTGGTATAGCTTAGCACACCGTAGCACTGTATCGGTGTTTATAACTTCCCCTCTCACCGACGCTTGCTGTCGATCCTCGCTTCTGCGATGGTTTTTCACCGGTCCCTCGACACTCGCGAAATAGCTATTTATGCAACAAGTGGGAAAAGTGGCAAATTATGGTATAGGTTAAATTTCCGAAACGAGCCGATAGAGCGTGCTGTGGAACAGGGGAACGAGTGGGATTTAGCTAATCACACGAGTTCCCCTGGAACACAGCACAAGCAGAGGCGAGTTTTGGAAATTAACCTATACCAGATTTGCCACTTTTCCCACGTGTTGCATACAAGATTTTATGCAATCCATGTGTGGAATGTTCAATTTTCGGAGAAACACACTGTTACTAGATTTATTATTTATATAAAAATTGTTTATTTAAAAAAAAAAACAAAAGTAAGTGGAATATTTTATTAAAAATTATTTATTTTTCATGAAAATGAAATGAAACATTTGTACAGTTATTAAATGTAACTTGAAAATTTCTATTAGGTAAATTAATTTTAGAAGAGGCGCTTAAATTTGGATCATCAATATTCTGGGATGCCGGTTCGCAATCGATAGTTGTTTGTGCTGTCTTAAATAATTTGTTTGGTGGCTCTTCTTCGCTCATAACAGAATGAAAGGTATGATTATCCTTACTTGTCGATGGTATAGCTATATCTTCTCTTTGTTTTAAATTAATAGATTGCCCTATTTGGTCACAAATTTCTTGTTTGTTATTAATTGATTGCTCAACATATCCTTCAGCTACTTGATTTGATTTCCAGCCTCCATGACGTTTTAATGTCGTTATGTCAGCTCCAGATTCAGCTAATAATGTAACTGAAGTCCGGCGAAAAGTATGGCCAGTGTAAGCATCAGGATCCGGTAAGCCAAGATATGTTGCAATTATTTTTGGCATATTACTAAATTTGTTGATGCCAATTGGTTGTTGTGTACAT
The DNA here is from genome assembly GCA_916049575.1 of Ancistrocerus nigricornis. NCBI lineage: Eukaryota > Metazoa > Arthropoda > Insecta > Hymenoptera > Vespidae > Ancistrocerus > Ancistrocerus nigricornis. Next base: position 17,425,173 of record OU696665.1, read on the forward strand.
TTTCCATGTGCATAATATAGAAAGAAACGATTACATTTACAATTTGGAGGACGAAGTGATAGATATTTTTTAACTATATTATAAAAATTATTTGTAATAGTAAAAGTACGCGAAATATGTGTCTTAGTAACTGCAAGTGTAATTAAGAACATCGATGAATCGAATTCTTTAATATCTTCTATTTTAATTTGGCATAGCTCTTCTCTTCTACAAGCGCCTGTTATACCAAAAATCAAAGCAACCTGTGATTGTAATAGTTATTTGTTAATAAAATTTAGAGTAAGGTTATTTTAATAGTTAAATATTGTTTCATTTTAGATTACCTTTGTTGCCAAATGTACTGAATCTGGACCTTCATTAAGATATTTTTCAACTTCATCCGATGTTAAAGTTTTCGCCTTCTTACTTCGGAAACCAACGGCTTGTTTTTTCAAAAATGCAGTAAGTTTTAAATATGATTTTATATTTACATTGTGATTATTCATTAGTGTAGTCTTCAACATTGAATATCGCGACCATAGTGAAGATGATTTATATGTTTGTGACAGCTCACTAAAGTAAGCCATCAAAACATTTTCGGAAAATGACGTCGTTTGTTTAATTTTTTGTCATTTAATAAATTTATTATAAATAGCAATATATTTTTCTTTGGATTTTTCAGGCAAAAGATTTAATGATGCAGTTTGCGCTGCCTCAACCAGATCGGGTGGTGTTAGCTGTGTTGGTAAATCACTCATCGTAACTAAAATCAATATTTATATTTATAATTATATATTATAATTGTTATAATTTTTGTATATTATTTATCTATTATTCTATACCTATTATATTATTATTTATTATATTATCTATTATTTATCTATTATTCTATACTTATCATATTATTATTTATTATATTATCTATTATTTATCTATTATATTATATATTTATTATATTATTATCTAGTATTATAATTATTATATTTTATAATTATATATTTATATTGTAATGATAATTCTACCATGTGAACTTGTAATCAAGACCGGAGGAGAAAAAAAAGAAATAAAATGGAAATTTCTTAATTAACTATTTTTACAATTGATTCCAAAGAAATTTGGGTTATAATTTCCGATCACAAATTTTCTCCCATCGGTTGGGGTGCCGCTGTTTGCTGGTCCGGCCCTGGGTAATGTCTGGCAGGACGATCCGGACACGGCTTCAAAATATTCCCGATTATTCTATTCGAAATTATACTATCGTATTCGTCTGAATTTTACTTTATTTCATGCAATTAAGCCGAAAAGAAGTTAATCATAACGCACACGAATGATAAAACACGCGAAAATCAAACGGCAATAGCACCTCGCGACTCCGAACGCAACACCTTGAATTTTCATTAATAAATTCGAAAAACTTCGACTCGCGTTTTCGATTATCGGGAAATAATCTACTCAATTCTGTCTGAAGGATTCAAATGGACTCCGCTACTCCCAAGAAAATAATTAGAAAAGATTTTTCGAAAGCTCACCTGAAATCGATAGTATATTCAAAGTCAGAATGATTTCGTCCGATCGAAATTGAAAAATTTACGGAACTATCCGAACAAATCCGAACCTACCCGAACGTGCAAGTTCTTAGTGCCTCTTCGCGGAATCTTACGCAATTAACGCTCGTTCGATTGTTCGATCTCGCGACTTAGTTATAGGATATCTCACGTGACAATATATTATTATATATAATTTTAATTAAATATAATTTTCGGAATATAGCACGTATATTGCACTGTGATAATGAGATTTACGTAGATTAATGACGATTTAGATGATAAATAATATAGTAATATAAATGAAGTCGAAACTTCTTATTTTACGAGGAGAGCTTGTCAGACTTCAAAAAGAAGGAGATTCTGTATTTGGGGTGTAGATTTGTTTTTTGTATTAGTTATTCTTGGGTTTGGAAGTCTCGAGTTAACGGCTTTCGTCATAGTTTATGAAAAAGTTGCTAAATATATATAGTTCTTTATGCAATCCATGCTTGGAAAGTTCACTTTTTGAGCGCTGGATAGTGTGCGCAAAGTGACCAATATCTGATGGGTATACTGTAATGTGCTATTATCTCACAGGGTAGAACATTCCCGCACAGTTTGGCACTTTCCCGCACGCTACGTCATCACTTTCCCGCACAGTTCAATCAAGGCAATATTTTTTTTTATTTTTTTTATTTTTTTTTTTATTACTGGTTTATTGTCGCATCAACATCGAGGTTATTAGCGACATGGTACATATACATAAGTTACTTACATATCTAGGTTAGTACTAATCAGAACTAAATGTGATCATAGATATTAATTGCTTTTAAGTAATTAATAACATTCTTGTGATGTTTGTTGGAGTTGAGAGCAGTCTTCAGGTTACAAGGGATTCGGCATCTGCTACGTACAATTTCATATTTGGTACAGTCTATTAGGATGTGTTTGACACTAATATTTTCATTGCATAATTCACATACAGGTTTAGGATTTCCATTGAATAAATAGTTATGGGTGTAGTTAGTATGTCCAATCTTCAGTCTATTGATGATTGTGTGGTCTTTTCTACATAAGTCCGAAGCTAAGTTTTGTTCGTAGAATGTGTTCACAATTGGGCGGAGTTTATCGGGTACTGTAATGGACCAAAGTTCTTCCCAATATGTTCTGATAATATGTTTGCAGAAGGTTTTGACATCAGTATGTGTTGGTGGCAGGGTATTCTCTATTTCAGAAAGGTTGGTTGCAGCTTTAGCCGTTTTATCTGCTTCTTCGTTACCCGGGATGCCTTGGTGTGATGGTATCCAAATCAGTAGTATTTCTTTGTTAAACGAGTTGATTTCAGTAATTTTATCTATTATGTTTTTAATTATGTCATTTTCTAGGTTTTGACTCTTAATAGCTAATAATACGCTCATTGAATCGCTAAATATAGTAAATTTGGTGTTATTCGAAGTCTCAATATGTTTAAGAGCGGCGTAGATAGCATAGGCTTCTCCAGTAAAGATGCTAGTGGAGTTGTGTAGTCGATATTTTATTTGTTTTCCTGGAAATATAACAGCAATTCCAGTCCTACCTTCAGCTCTTGATGCGTCAGTATATATATGAATATATTCATTGAATTCTTCAAGCAGTTCATAAAATTTGGCTCTATATTCTGTCGGTGAAGTTTCATTTTTTTTATCTTCTGCTAATTTAAAGTTAATAGGAGGTGTTTTTAAGGTCCATGGTGGATTAGTTGTCAATCTTCTATGTAAAGTTTTTGTGACATCTATGTTATGTTTGGTTGATGGTTTATGGATTTTAAATTTCAGTGGGGTAGGAAAGTTAGGTTTTTCAGGATAGATATCAAAGTATTTGGAATTAAAGATACTTGAGTGGGTAGGGTTATTAGGAGTAGCTGATATTGATGTAGCGTATCTTAAGCTTAGTAAGTCTCTTCTTATCTGTAACGGAGCCTCTTTTGTTAGATATAAAATACTGTTAATAGGGCTTGATCTGAAGGCGCCGCTTGCTATTCTTAGTGCAGAATTTTGTACAGTATCCAATGATTTTAGTAGGGTAGGTCTAGCCGAGTTGTAGATGATGGCTCCATAATCAAGTTTAGATCGAATGACGGCTTGGTACGTTCTGAGTAGAACAGTTTGGTCAGCTCCCCAGTTTTTGTTTGCTAGAGTTTTTAGAATGTTGCAGCGTCTAGTACAGGAATCTCTCAGATTTTTAATGTGATTAGTCCACGTGAGTTTACTATCAAATATTAGTCCAAGGATTTTGATGTTATCCACAAACTTAAGACTGCATCCATCTAGGGTGATGTTAGGTGTTCTCAAGTTATTTCTTTTGGTAAAAAGGATGCATTGAGTTTTGGGTGTTGAGAACTTCAATCCATTGCTGTTAGACCATTCTTGTAGCTTATTAAGAGCATTTTGTAAAAATTCGGTTATTGTTTCAATATTTTTGCCCTTGCAACAAATGGTAAGGTCATCAGCGAACAGGAAACTTTTGATAGGAAGACCAATGTGTTTTGTTATATCATTGATTGCAAGCAGAAAGAGCGTTACACTTAATACCGATCCTTGCGGGATACCGTTTTGTATTACTACTTTTTTTGAGAGATATCCATTAGCTTTAACTTGAATATATCGCTTTTTAAGAAAATTTTTAATGAATCGTAATAGATTGCCTCCAATATGGTAGCTTAAATTTTCAATGATTTTGTCCCTCCACACCATGTCGTATGCTTTTTCAATATCTAGGCTGATTGCTATGACGTGTTCTTTGTTGATAAATGCATCACAAATATAGGCTTCTAGGTTACTAAGGTGGTCTAGAGTGGAACGGAAATTTCTGAACCCACTTTGTATTGGATTTAGTATTTCCTTAGTTTCAAGTAACCATCTTAATCTTTTATTGATGATCTTCTCTAGAATTTTGCACATGGTGCAGGTTAACGATATGGGTCGATAGTTTCCGGGAACATTTTTCTTTTTACCCGGCTTTAGTATTGGGATGATTGTAGCAAGCCTCCATTGATCAGGAAAAAGGTTTTGTTGCCAAATACGATTATATAAATTAAGGAGAAATGTTTTGCCAATGGTCGGTAGGTTTTTTAGGAGAGTATAAGGAATATTATCAGGTCCAGGTGCTGTGTTTTTGTTTTGTTGGAGGGTTTCTGTTAGTTCTTTCATTGTTATCGGGTAGTTAATGCTCTCGTCGGGGAAATTGGTTGGTTGGTAAGTAGGATTGACTGGTTTGTGGTTCTGTTTGAAGTGAATAAAATTATCGTCATAGTTTTGATCGCTCGAATTTGATTCTATTTGTTTCACTAAGGTATCAGCAATATCTTGGGGGTCATTTATTGTTTCATTATTGTTTAATATAAGATAAGGAATTTCTGAGTTTTTTTTGTGCCCGTTAATTCTATTAATTTTTCCCCAAATTACTTTCGTTGGTGTTTGGCTAGTCATTGATGACGTATATTCTAACCATGATTTTCTTTTACTTTCTTTGATTATTTTTCGAGCATTAGCTCTTAGTTTTTTAAATTTAATGAGATTCTCTGTAGTGTTATGTTTCTTTAATCGATTGAACGCATGGTGACTTGTTTTAATGGCTTCTTTACAGAGTTCATTCCACCAAGGTATTGGTGGTTTGGGGCGTTCTTTTCTTGAAATTTTTCCCATAGCATTTTCGGCTGATTCGTTAATAGTTTTTTCCATGAATTCTACAGCTTCATTAATATTATAAAGGGTAGTGTCTAAAAGAGGGTTCGATTCTTCAAGGATCTTGGAGATAGAAACAGCATATTTATTCCAGTCAGCCTTATTAAGTTTCCAAAGAGGCAAACTGTTGGGAGTATTGTGCCTGGTTCTTTGATCTGGTATATTAATTAGGATTGGATAATGATCGCTGTCATATAAACTATCCAAAGTTTCCCAGTTTAATTTGAGAGTGAATTGTGGACTACAGATGGATAGATCAATCGCGCTGAATGTGCCGTTGCTGGAGTTAAAATGCGTAGGTGATAAATCGTTTAGAAGAACAGTGTTAGTTACTTCTAATAGTTTTTCAACTGTTTTTCCTCTGTTGTCCTTTTTATAGGATCCCCATATTGGACTATGGCTGTTGAAGTCTCCTAGCATAATCAGAGGTTTGGGTAACTGGTTATATAGATCTTTAAGTTCATCGATGTCTAAGTTTTGGCTATTAGGAGCATAAATATTACATATGCAGGTTTTAATGGGGAATGATATGCAAATAGCGATTGCTTCTAATCCTGTGGTCAGTTGAACCTTTTCAAATTCCATGGAGTTATGGATAAAGATTGATACTCCACCACTAGCATGTTCAGTATTTCTGATCTTAGAATACTCCGTATAGTCTTTTAGAATAATTGCGTCTTTAGTTTTAAAATTAGTTTCTTGTAAGCATATTATTAATGGAGAGTGTTCATGAATAATTAGTTTTAGTTGTTCAAGGTGTTTAAAGTAACCATTGATGTTCCATTGGATAATGCAGCTCATATTGTATGATAATAGTGAATTTATACTATTATTATATATTAAACTTTATTTATATTATTAAGAGGATGTTTCAAAGGATTAAGTTGTTAAAGTGCTTTATTGATCGACGAGGTATCGGTTTCTATTTTGCTTAATAATTTCTTAGTTAATCTGCTCATTCTGTTTTTAATGCTCCTTTCGGTTAAGAGAGGGTATATTGTGTGCATCATTGAGATTAAGTCAGAGATGTTACTGGTAAACTCTAATGCACTCTCGTAGGGGTATCGCGAACCCAGTGAGTTTTCAAGGAAGCCTTTAAATTGGTTATAGTTAAGAATAAACTTATTATCAGGATTTTCTATTTCATCTTTTGCCGGCTGCAGTAGTTCCTCAATTGATTTTATCTTACCGCTTAGAGCGTCCGTTGTAACCTTACGTTTTTTGTTCCTTATTTTGCGTTGTGTGGCGTGAGTTTCTTTCTCTGAAAATTCAGTATCATCTTCGGAATATTCAGAATTTGGGTTGGTTGAGTCTTTTTCAGTTAAAGGAGTGGGTATGGGTATGGATATGGATGTCGTTTGGGTAGAACAGGAGGAGGGAGAGTACGGTCTTTTAATTCCAGTAGCAGATGTATCAGCATCGATCATCATATTTTCTGTAGAGGTAGGCGTCGGTTCCCTGTGAGGTTCTTGCCTAGTATGAGTGTTCGATTCTTGTTCTTTTGTTTCATTGTTTACTATTGAATAATTCAGTGGAATGTTGGTTGTAGTATTCTCAATAATATTATTATGAGTGTAAGGCTTATCTGTATCTTGTGCTTTGTTGTGATTAGGACACACCTTGGCGATATGTCCTTCTTTGTGGCATAAGAAACATGAAGTTGATTCGGTGGATAAGTAAACCCAGTATTTGGTTGCGTCATACTCTATTCCCATTGTTTCTGGGAGTGCGGGGAGGGATTCAGGTTTGATATATACTTGTCGGCGAAAACTGAGTATATGATTTAGTTCTGGCTCGGAAAATCCCGCTCTTAAAAAGGATATGTTAGACGTTAAGTTAATGCCTTTGGCGATTAAGATTTCTTTAATAACATCATGTGGGATTACTGGACACACGTTAGATATAATAATTCTAATACTCGGCGTGATTAAAGGTCTAACCTCTAGTTCATTTGTTCCAATGCGGATAGTTTTATGTTTACAAATGTCTTCAACCACTTTTTTACTTGAGAAATATATGCATATTCTATTGTTGGAGATTCTTGATGCAAAGCGTATATCTTGAGGTTTTATTACCTTGCTTATTCCATTAATATATTCCTTAATTGGGATACCCTCTATAGCTTCCATTATCACAGCTTGATCTTTCTTCGGGTAGGACATGTTCGCTGTGGCACTTGCATACGATCGAGTGGCTGTAACTGGTTGCTTGGTAATTGAAGGATCATTTGCGGATACTGTGGTAGATTGCAGACTTCTGTACTCAGAAGACTGCATTTTGAAAGGCACTGATATCAGATAATACTATAGTAGAGAGACACTATGTATATATATATATATATATTACTAGGTCACCCGTTTAATGTATTTACGAACGACGACCGATTTTCATATGTTTACGCCCGGAACTCGTAGTAAACATACGTCTTAACACTTCGGCTGTTCCAACGCGACTGCAAGGCAATATTATTTCACGATATATACTTTAATTTACGACACGTACAAATACAAAAAATTTTGGCGCTGGCGAGACTCGAACTCGGGCCGCCAGCGCATTAGTCTTACATCTAGACCACTGGGCTACCGACGCTTCTTGGGAACCACTACAAACTGACCAGTTCTTAAGAAACTATCTTAAACTAAGGCCTATAACTATGTTTAGGCCTTAGTTTATGGCCTATATAAGTATGTTTCTCCAAAAATTGAACATTCCAAACATGGATTGCATAAAATCTTGTATGCAACACGTGGGAAAAGTGGCAAATCTGGTATAGGTCAAATTTCCAAAACTCGCCTCTGCTTGTGCTGTGTTCCAGGGGAACTAGTGTGATTAGCTAAATCCCACTCGTTCCCCTGTTCCACAGCACGCACTATCGGCTCGTTTCGGAAATTTAACCTATACCATAATTTGCCACTTTTCCCACTTGTAGCATAAATAGCTATTAAGAACTAGTCAATTGTAATACTTCCCAAGAAGCGTCGCTAGCCTAGCGGTCTAGGTGCAAGACCAAAGCGCTGGCGGCCCGGGTTCGAGTCCCGCGAGCGCCGAATTTTTTGTATTTGTATGTGTCGTAAATTAAACTATAGATCGTGAAATAATATTGCCTTGATTGAACTGTGCGGGAAAGTGATGACGTAGCGTGCGGGAAAGTGCCAAACTGTGCGGGAAAGTTCTACCCTGTGAGATAATAGCACATTACAGTATACCCATCGGATATTGGTCACTTTGCGCACACTATCCAGCGCTCAAAAATTGAACTTTCCACGCATGTATTGCATAAACACTTTTTCACACCGTGATTTTAGGAGCGTTTCCTGTACTTTAAAATTCTGAGAGTGTTTGAAATCTTTACGAATGCACGAATCGAACTGTAACTTCTACGAACTGCGATCTGTAAGACCTTACCTTGCGTGGGCTCTCTATTTAAATGTTTAATCCCCCCCCTATTCTGCTCCCGCGTGATCGGATTTCTATTGTCTAATTGGACCCCCTCTCTTGATTATTGCATGCGGTTATTGTCCTCGCCTCTGGCCATGAACTCGTTGTCCATCAAATTCCTATCTCGCCAAATTCCGATCTAATTCGCGTATTTCCTTCCTCGTCTTACTTACGCGTTCGCGTACCGATCTCGCGGTGCGTCTACCTTTGATATCTATTTTTAGATTACTCACGCATTCCTTCGATCGCGCTTCCCGATTATTACTTCTATGTCGTTTTTATTATTTATCCTGTAAGATTGTTGCTTTTGCTATACCGTGACAACGTCCCCCAAAATAAAATTTGTTCATCACCTTATTATATACAAAATTTTATTTTAGTCCCTGATTATAGCTTCTAGTTCTCTTTCCAGTCTTTCTCTCTCTTCTCTCCACTGGTCCAAATAAAATCTCACCACTCTTGCCAGATTGAAAAGAACTCCCTGGTACCGATATCTGACTTCTGTGGGGATGGGGATCTGCGTACCTGGCTCCCCTAATCTCGGCCGCATATCGAGGAGACGTTGCCCGGTTATCTCCTGCTCGAGGAACTTTTGCTCTATTCTAGTCCACGCATTTCTCCCACTGGGGCGTACATCTCGTAGGGTGATGATGACCGCTAATGCCCTTATCTCAACGAATTCCTCAGGCAAGAAATAAATGTGGCATTCCGGCCGGCTTACTACCTGACACGTGTCTATCAGGAAGATCCATGTCCTTCCGTGGAAAATTCCTTGTACCACTCCCCTTTCCAATCGGCCGTTGTACCGAATTGTGCAGGGTGTCCCTTCTCGGAGGATGCAGTCCGGTATGGCGGCGAGGTTCCCTTCGGCTTCCAGAATGCTTCGGAGCCTTCCCTGGATTCTTTTGTACGTCCTCTCGTCCTCTCTTCGGCGGATCGCAATTCTCCGCGGACTCAGCACGCGTATCGCCTGGCCCGTCTGTATCTTCCACAGATACCGTCGGTCGTGGAGGACTTGGATACTCCGGGGTATCACTCCTACTTTATATGGCGTCCACAAGGCCCCCGAATGCCCGGTAATTTCTCGTCTCGCGAGGTAGTTGAGTAGTTTCATTTTGTATTGATCGTTCGCGTGTCGTATCTTATTGTCGACTGTGCCTTTTTCGGTACTTATTACCCCCTTCTCTTGCTCTCGATGACTTTGTTCGGCTCGTTAGAAGTCATACCTTCTCGTCGTTGTCACATCGTCGTTGTTTTTTGTATCTTTTCCTTCCTTGTCTATCTCTCGCAGATCTATCTCCTTCTCTGTCCCTCTCCTTACGGTTTCGACGCTCGCTTTCTTTGTCGCTTCTTTCTCGTCGCTCTCTTTCTTTCCCAACTCTTTTCCATCGCTCTCTTTCTTTCTCATTTCTTGCCGATGATATAGTTTCATCTTGTTCGCGTGGAATCTCCCCCGCTCCTTCCCCGTCGTAGGCTCTTTTATGACAAAGGTAGCGGCTCCTATTTTATTTTCGAGCACGTACGGTCCTTCGTACAGTGCGAAAAATTTCGCGATTTTTTTGTTCGCCGGATCGGACACATTACACGCCTTGACCAATACCCAGTCTCCTACTTTAAAATCTGTTAATTTATGTGTTTTGTTAAACCGCTCCGCGCGCTTCTTTCCTTTCCTCCGAATCCTCTCTCTCGCGAGCATTAATTTCTCCTCCCACGGCGGCTCCTTGTTTTCCGCGTGTCCCGGTATCCAAGCCGTCCATGCCCTTTGTGGTTTTTCACCTTTGTGGAGCTCCACCGGTGTTAATTCGGTCGTTTCATGATGGACTTCGTTTATACATTTTTCCACGATAGGCATCCATTCCTTCCAGTTCGTGTGTTTTTCTCCAACGAAAGTTCGAAAAAATCGTCCGAGTTCTCTATTTACTCGCTCCACGATATTCCCTTGCGGATGTCTGATGGATGAGAACACCGGCTGCACGTTTTCTTGTTTCAATTTCGCTAGCCATTTTTTCGACGTAAATTGAGTCCCATGATCGAATTGAATTCTCTTTGGTTTCCCGTGATTTGGGATGTAATGGCCGAAAATACTTCTTATGGTGGCATCCGCATCTGCTTTTCGTAGCGGGTAAAGTGCAACGTATTTGCTGAATGCATCGATGGTTACTAGGATGTGCTTAAACCCTCCTTTCGTTGCCAGTAGTGGTCCGTAAAAGTCGATGGACAACAATTCCCGTGATCCTTCCATCCTTCGCTGACATATATCGCATATTTTGATAGTTTTCGCGATTTTCTTAAGTAGTTTCGGAATGAATAAATCTTCGGAAATTATTTTGTAACATTTATATGTTCCGACGTGTCCGTATACTCGGTGGCAATCCTCGATGAGAGTTTCTTCAATTTCTTCCGGTATTACGAGTTTCCATACATTTTGTCCACATTGCTTGTATGGCAGATTCTGGAAGAGACTGTACTTATCGTTTTGCGCGTTCGGTAGTTTTTCTAGCGCCGTTCGTATACCGTTCAAACCTTAGACCATATACAGGGTGTCCCATTTAAGTAAGGCCACCTTAATATCTCTCAAGGTTATTGCGATAAAAAAAATCTTAGTTACGTAATGTTAATGGCATCAATGGACCAATATCTGTTAAGAATATTTTTTCCTCAAGGTCATTTTTTGCAAAGTTATCAAGGTCATCGGTGTTTTTTAACACATAACTACATATTTTTTTTTATTACATCGTGTAGCTGATCAAAAAATACGTTGAAATGTGTATAATAACATGACCTTGAAATGGTCTGTATTTTCGCTGTAATTACAATCATACACAAATAACATTAAAAATGTAAAGTGGGCCGTCGCTGTAGTTAATATAAACAATAAATCGTGCTTTTTCTTTCTACATAAAGATATTAAATCAATGATGCGTCGCATCTTTATTAATAACTTTTTATCAAATATCTATAATTTCAATTTCCATATTGGTTCTTTAGACCCATGTTAAACATTGTTGACTTCATAAATTACACATTCTCCTTCAAACAATTTTACTAAAATAACAATCTCTGTAAAAAACCTTGTACAAAGTACGCGACGGCCCGCTTTCTTCGTAAACGTTAAATATAATATAACATTTTGGTACATCTATCAATCCAGGAACAATAGTTATGTTTGTTTAGATAATAAATAATTCTAATTTTTCGAAAGTTACCCATATACAGTTTTTAGATAATTTTTTTAAATTGTTTATGTAGATACAGTAGGGATACAAAAATGTATTTTACTTATCTTCAATCTAAAATTTAAACCAATCGGTGCATTTATGATAATATTTAATTTATTAAACATTTTTAAGGAATTTATTTAATTTGTATTGTTTCCTAGTTCATAAATAACCGTATAATAACCTGAATCAAGTACATAGTTCATTTTCCTGCGCTAGAGTTGCTCCACCCCATGCTTCCATTCATTCAATTCTTAAATACGGAAAAGTAGGCTTCGCCGATTGCCAGGTTGTATTTTTTCATTTTTCGAAAAAAAGCGGGCCGTCGCGTACTTTGTACAAGGTTTTTTACAGAGATTGTTATTTTAGTAAAATTGTTTGAAGGAGAATGTGTAATTTATGAAGTCAACAATGTTTAACATGGGTCTAAAGAACCAATATGGAAATTGAAATTATAGATATTTGATAAAAAGTTATTAATAAAGATGCGACGCATCATTGATTTAATATCTTTATGTAGAAAGAAAAAGCACGATTTATTGTTTATATTAACTACAGCGACGGCCCACTTTACATTTTTAATGTTATTTGTGTATGATTTTACATAATTTTGTTATAATAAAAAATTCTTGTTTCAATTTAAAAATAAGAGCAAATATAAATTACAGCGACGGCCCACGTAACATTCCTATTGTTATTTATTTTTCTACATACGTAGACTATGATGTTATTATTTTCTATTGTCTCTCCAAGAAAAGTACATATCTAAGCTCCATTTGACGATCTTTGGCGATTTTTGAGCTACTTTCATACTTAATAGTGTTCTTGAGTGCGTACTCACTAGAAAACTCTTAGGGATCCGAAATTGAATGCTTTTAGAGCAAAGAAATCCATGCGATTCCAAATGAAAATTATGCATTTCGAGGAAGATTGCCGACGTTCCGGTCGTATACTACGACTTTTTTCGAGGGTACCAGGTTAACTAGAGGACATGATATATTATATTACAATGTATATAATCGATGGAATAGATGTACAATGATGGAAAAATTTACCGAAAAAGTACATAACAGATGTGGTATACATTCAGACTTGTTGCAATATTATTCATAAAAACGTCTACGAAGATATGATAGTTCGCTCCGCTCTGAGAAACTCTCGGAACCAAATGAACTCATCTATACGTTTACACACAGCGAATTTTACTTATTACTAATTCGAATCTTCTAATGAAGTAAAAAATTAAAATTATCTGAAAAATGATTACATAAGGAATAGTTAGTTCATATCTTTATTAATATGTCGAATGGGATTAAAATTAGTAAGTACGTGTTTCTAACCTGCTTGATAAGCACTACCCTGTACCTCCTGCGTGTGAAGGACGTTATAACGAAAAATTAGCAACTTCTTGTTATCTAAAAACTTCGATAGAATTAACCACGTTCTCAATTAATGAGATAGAAGTCTACTGCCTTCCTTAATTATCCCTTCTAACCACACATGTCCTCTACGTTTCTATAGACAAGGAAGATTATGATAATACCGACGGGTACAATAAATAAATAAAATGTGATAGGTTAAGAATATCGACATGTCAAACATTCCAGCGCTAGCTAGATTTCCACCTGATATCGACGCTAACTCCACTGGCTTTACTAACGGCGAATTTAGGAAACTGGACAAAATTCGATATATATAGATATACTCGCAATGTTAACGAAAAAGGTCGGAAAAAAAAAGACTGATAAAATTGATATTTCATAAAATTTAAAAACACATAAATTAGATTATTAACTTATTGGAAGCCGCGATCCTAATAAATTATATATCAACGAAAAGGAAAATGTCCCAGGATTACGATGAAACAAACCAAAATTATGTAGCACTTCGCGTCGATGAGATATTAGCAATTTAAGGTTTCCCCTTCCCTTCAAATTTACGATTTTGCTGTAAATATACCACCGGCGTTAGTCCGATTTTTTGCGACGGACAGGCCTAACTGCCGTTAGTCTGTAATTTGTAATGTACATTGTGGTACACACATGTACATGTGTACACACATCCAGATGTATGTAATGTACATACAGTCCTGTATGGACTGTAATTTTCGCGGAACAAGGTCATTTCAAGGTCATGTTATTATACACATTTCAACGTATTTTTTGATCAGCTACACGATGTAATAAAAAAAAAAAGTTAGTTATGTGTCAAAAAACACCGATGAACTTGATAACTTTGCAAAAAATGACCTTGTGGAAAAAAATATTCTTAACAGATATTGTTCTATTGAAGCCATTAACATTACATAACTAACATTTTTTTTATCGCAATAACCTTGAGAGATATTAAGGTAGCCTTACTTAAATGGGACACCCTGTATACTTATAGACACGGCCCGTGTATAGAACTCCATGGGACCAATTGCGGCCAAGATAATATCATCTAAGTGACGTCACATGTGGGCAAAAGATAATTCAATATGGTGGATTTGGCTTGAGACGCTTTTTAGTATTGTTTTGTCGATAGTAATTTTTGTATTCAATTTATAACAATGGTGCAAACATGCTGTGTTAAGAATTGCAAAAACCGGCAGAAACGTGGTATACACATATCTTTTCATCAGTAAGTGATTCTTTATTGTTAATATTTAGTATTAATTGAACATAATATTAAATAACCTATAAAAACCTATAAATAATCTGTAATTGGAAAATTTTAAGGTATACTTGAAATTAAGTTCTTTGTAGTAGTTCAAAAACTATTTATTTATAGATTTCCCAAAAATCCAGAAATTAAAGAACAATGGATAAATGCAATAAAACACGATAGTTTTGTGCATTCACCTCATTTGAGAATATGTTCAAAACATTTTACTGCTGATCAGTTTGAACAAAGTCCTTGGAGTTCAAGGCGAGTATTAAGAGCTAATGCTATACCAAATAAGGAGTTACCTGTGGTCATGCTTAATGAACCAGATGTACCTGAAACGCAGCATATAGAAGGAAGAGATATACCCAGTGTTTCACGGATTGAAACAGAAAATGAAAGTACAAGGTATTACTACCTTTATTATCAATACTTGAACTTTGTCTATAATATTTAAAATTTGTATAACTCTACTATAATTTATCTGGTAGTATGGACGAAGAAAATATATTATTAGAAAAACCTGTTAGAAAGAAGCGGAAGATCTATGTTGGAGATTTTAAAGCTCAAGATTGTACGTGTGATAAAGAGAATTATCTACAGATTGTTAATACAACATTAGAAAAAAAAAACAAAACAAATCAAAAGGCTACATGAGAAGAACAGAAGACTTATAAAAAAAATTAATGATTTACAGTCATTAGTAGATGATTTGAGGAAGAAAAACATGATTACCGAAGATGTTTCGGTAATACTTTTGGTACGTACAAATCTCTATGTTTTGTATTCTGTTTGTTAAACTAATTAGAAGTACACATAGATGTTTTATATTTTGTAATATATTGTATGTACTATTTATTTTTTATCTACTTTTGTTTCTTGCTTTCTCTTCCACACTAGGATAATTTACCTGTTTCCACTAAGACTCTCTTTAAACAAATAATGCAGTCTAGACTCAAGACATATCCTACTGAACTAAAAACCTTTGCAGTGACCTTAAACTTCTATTCACCAAGAGCATATCATTATGTCAGAAAAACATTTAAAAATATCCTTCCTCATCCTCGAACCTTGCAAAAGTGGTATGCATCAGTTGCATGTGAACCAGGTTTTCATACTGAATCCATAAATACTTTAAAAATAAAAGTTGCTGAGTGTGAAGGTAAAGGTAAAGCTTGTGTTTGTGCTTTGCTAATAGATGAAATGGCAATTCATAAGAAAATAGAGTGGGACACAAATTTGTAGGGTATGTTTTAAAAATATGTTTCAGCAGTATGTAACTTCATAAGTTAATTATGAATGTGTTATTATGTGTTTATTATGCATATTTAAAATGATTTCTAGTTAAAGGAGTTTTCTAACAAATTATACATATGTTGCAGTTACGTGGACATTGGAAAACGGAGTGAAGATATAACTTTACCGGAAGCAAGAGAGGTCATTGTATTTTTAATTAATTGTGTCAATGACCGATGGAAGTTACCAGTTGGCTACTTTTTAATCGATGGGCTATCAGGCAGACAAAAATGTAATTTAGTAGACATGTGCTTAAGATTACTACATGACGTTAAAATTAAAGTTTGCAGCTTAACTTTTGATGGTGCTGCATCAAATATGGCAATGGCAATGTGTCTAGGAGTTCCATTATCATCTACTTGTTTAAAACCATGCTTTCCACATCCAAGTACAGGAGAACCTGTTCATTTGTTGTTGGACCCACCACATATGCTGAAGCTTATTAGAAATACTTTGGGAACTTACAAAGTTTTATATGACGAAAATAATAATGCAATTAAGTGGGAACATTTTGTACATTTGGTAGAAATACAAGAAAGAGAAGGATTACATTTAGGAACTAGAAAAACAAAGCGGCACATTAACTGGTTCAAAGAAAAAATGGAAGTGAAGCTAGCTGCACAAACTTTTAGTTACAGTGTAGCAAAAGCCATGAAATATTTAAGGGAAACAAACTATTCTCCAAATTTTGAAAATTCTCACTCAACAGAACGATTCATTATTTTCATGAACGATGCTTTTGATATATTAAACAGCAGAAATCTCTTAGCCAAAAACTTTAAAGGTGGTATACAACAGCACAATAAACATATTGTATTTCAGAGAATCAATGAAATAATTACATATATCACTTCACTAACACATGGACCACATAGAGAAGCACTACACTTGGGGCAAAAGAAAACAGAGTTTATTGGTTTTATAATCAGTTTGCGATCAGTAATGCAGATATTCCATCAATATATTGACAGTCCAATTAATGCCAAATTAGAATACTTACTGGTTTATAAACTTTCCCAAGATCATCTTGAGGTTTTTTTTAGTGCCATCCGAAGTATGGGTGGACATAATAACAATCCTACTCCGAGACTTTTTCAAGCTGCATATAAAAAACTATTGATACATACCGGCGTTACCGGCTCTTTGCAAGCTAATTGTATTGAACAAGTCCCGACAATAATCTTAGCAATGAGCACTACAAAGGGAAATAAAATGAAAACAATTCATAATCTGCTGGACGATAATTTTGATAATGAGGAAACATCTCATGAAAATGAAGACCATAATTATTATATGACAAGTCTGAATTACGCTGAAAATTTATCACTTTACATATCAGATGTTGTAGAATATATCGCTGGTTTTGTGATCCGAAAAATAAAAAAGACTCTACAATGTGAAATATGTCTGAAGGCTATAGAATCAAATAATTCAACTGGAAATCTTATAAAAACAAAAAATTATAGTACTGTAAAACAAGCACTAACAATACCATCTTCCGATGTGATACACATATGTAAAATTGCAGAAGCAGAAATAAGACTTGTAGAAAAAACTAAACAATTACAACAAAAAAATATACTTTCAAAATTACTGATAAACATCCTGCATAATATTCGTCCATCAACATTTGCTTCATATAACGAACATATGTATGACAATGATGTGGAAGCCAATCATGTACTAAATTTAATTAAAATTATTAGTTTTTATTATTGTAATATTCGCTTATATCATTATGGAAATACTTCAGTCCAGCATGATAATAGAATAAAAAGCAAACTTACTAAAAGTATTATATTTTCAAATCAATAAATAATTTTTTTTATAAATATCTGTTCCTTGTTCTTATATTTTTTTTAGACTAAAGTAAGTTATATAGATACATTTACAGATTTAATATTATCAATACTTCAATGAAAATTTAATTTTTTCAAAATTATAATTTCTAAAATGCGTTATAATGAGCACTACTAAACATTACAACACCATATATATGATCAAAGATTCTGCCCCCGCAGACCGCATATATATATAATTTGCCCACATGTGACGTCACATAGATGATATTATCTTGGCACGCAGCTAGTTATCTTAGGCCGTGTCTATAAGTATATATGGTCTAAGGTTCAAACGTTCGTCCGCTTTCTGTTTATTTTCAATGTCCGTGAAGTAGTCCGTCAAAGTCGCCGATGGTTTCTCTGCGATGATGTTTGCTATGATTACCTCTCCATCTCTGGTGTCACCTTCGCCACGTGGGATTCTGCTGAGCGCGTCCGCGACTTTGTTTTCCCTGCCTGGACAATGCTCTATTTCCATATCGTACTCTTGTGTAATAATTGCCCATCGCATAAGTCTTGCACTCGTGAACCTGCATGTTTTCAGAAATGTTAACCCTTTATGGTCCGTCCGAATTATGACTTTCGTTCCGATTAGATACGACCGAAATTTCTGAAGCGCCCACACTATCGCGAGAAGCTCCTTTTCCGTGGTGTAATATCTTTTTTCTGCTCCTTTGAGTGTTCTGCTGGCAAACGCTACTACTCGCATGTGCCCTTGTTCGTCCTTTTGCGCGAGCTCCGCTCCTAACGCAAATTCACTCGCGTCTGTGTGTAGAAAGTATGGTTTACGCGGATCGGGATGTTTCAAGACGACGGTATCTAAGAAGGGATTTCTCACGCGTTCGAACGCCTTCGTCCTCTCTTCATTCCACTCCCATTTGCTGCCCTTCTTAATCATTTCCAGTAGCGGTACGATCTCGTGTGCATGTCTTTGCGTGAACTTAGTGTAGAAATTGATTAATCCCAGGAAACCTCGCAGTTGTTTAATATTTTTCGGCCTCGGGTAATTCCGTATTGCCTCCGTTTTTTCTACCTGTGGTTGTATTCCCTCGGTTGTTAGGACGTGACCGAGGAAGTTTACTTCCTTTTGGAAGAATTTCGATTTCTTTAAATTGAGCATAACTTTCATTACTCTCAATCTTTCAAATAACTTCCGCAGGTGTATCATATGTTCCTTTGCGCTCGTTGACATGCATAGGAGGTCATCGACGAAATTAAGCACATTGTCCCCCAAACCTTTTAATACGTGAGCTAATCCTCTTATTAGGCTCGCACTGCTGGTTTTTAACCCGAACGGCGTTACTCGAAATTCATAACATTGTCCGTTATGGAGAAAGGCTGTATATTATATTGACTCCGGCGTAAGTGGTACTTGCCAGAAGCTACTGACCATATCCAAACTTGACATTATTTTTGCCTTTCCGCATTGCTGGAATATCGTTTTCGGCGGCACGGGGCATTCGTGATCCGGTAGTAGAACTTTATTTAATTGTCGCGCGTCGAGACATAATCCTATCCGTCCGTCCTTCTTTATGACCGTTACGAGCGGATTTACGTATGGGCTATTCGATCGCTGTATGATCCCTTGCTCCAGCATCTTCTCGATTTCTTGACTCACCCGCTCTCGATATGCCATAGGAATCGGGTATGACCTATGGATGTACGCCGTTTCGTCGCTCACCTCTAACTTATGTGCGTAGACTTCGATTCTCCCTGGTTGGTCGCTGAACACATCCTTGAACTGCCATAACAATCTTCGAAAGCTCTCCTTCTCCTCCGTGGTAAGTCCTCTACACTCCTCCGCCTTTATTTTTATCTCCTCCGCATCTCCTCTTCTTTCGAGTTCGCCTCTGGGACGCCGCGCTTTGGGTCCGTCCCCCCAAACTCCTCCACTACTTCTATCCTCCTTTCTCCTTTTGACTCCTCCACGCTTTCCACCTTAACTTCGTCTTCCTTTTCCCCGTCGCTTACTCTTACCACTCCCTTTCTCATTTCGATATGGCTGTTTAAGTGTGTCAGACTGTCCATCCCCAGGATGCACGGTCTCACTAAGTTCGGTATTACTAAAAACGTTAATTCGGTCTCGATGCTCCCGATTTTCGTCTTCGCCATCAGCTGCTTTTTTATTAGCGCTGATTTTCTTCCCGTCGCGCCCACCACTCTCATCGTCCTTGTCGGGAGCGTGGGACATTTTTCCCACCTGTCTTTATTTTCTTCATAATTTTCCTCGGCGATGCACGTTACCTCGCTTCCCGTGTCTACCAGCGCTTTTACTTCTCTTCCCCCGATGTTTATTTTGATTATAGGGCATTGCCCTCTCGCGCTCGCCTGCACTTCTCGCTTTCCTTCTCCTTTTTCCTTTCGCGTCACGAGATTGATCTTCGTCGCGCTCTCCTTATTCCGCACACTATTTTCTTTCGTTGTTTTGCTTGCCGTTTCCGTTTTAGTTTTTCGTGTCGTACTATCGCATGTGTGCGTGGGCCTTATGTGCGGTACGACACTTCGGCGTTTCCCCATTCCGCAGTCGGGATAATGTGTGCGTCTGCCGAGCTTGTTTTGGTGGTTTTTTCCGTCGAATTTTCCTCGCCTATCATCGCATTGACTTGTGGTTGCCTCGTTGGCCATCCTCTATCCTCGTCCCGTCTTACATTCGAAGTGTTATTTCCCCCTTGATTCACTACTGGGGTGGAGTGGCTCGTCGGCGGTGCGGTAAATGCTTGTCCTCCGAATCTCCGTGGAAGTGCATTCGGCGCTTGGGTTGGCGGCCCCCGCTGCGCGTTCACGGGTCGCTTCAGATCATGTCTCTCGAGGATCCTTATCAATCCTTCGACATTCATGATTCGTTTTAGGATGATTTCGTCTCGAATTTCCGGTGTGAAGTGCGCCGCTAATGCCTCCACGACTTCTTCTTCCCCGATTCGCGGCGTGAGGTCATATGCACTTGCGCAAAGTCGCGAGGCATATTCGACTCTCGTCGTGTTCGCCCGTTCTTCGTAGAATCCGTTGTTAAGATGCCTCCGAATTCGCACCTGCAGCTCCCGGCTCCAGAAACGCTCAGTGAATTTCTGTGCGAATTCTTCGAAGTTTCGTATTCGTCCCTCCACGATGTTCCACCAGTCCCTTGCCGTGCGTGTTAAACTCTGTTCCACCACGAACTTGAATTCGTGATCGAGTATCCGCGCGGCTTGGCAATAGTTTTCTATTTCCCTAAGGTATTTCATTGTCCGTTCCCTTCCGGACAAGGCGAAATTTGGCGGTGTCCTTCGTAGGGCCATTTCTCGGATATTCGAGTGTGTTACAGCATATGCGTCTCTCACCGTTACCTGACGCGTTTCCCGTGTGCTTCGCATCTCTTCGATACTTCTTCTTACAAGGGGACACTACGGCCTCGGAAATTACTTTTGAATGACAACTTGTAGGTTTGTAGTATACTGTTAAAAAATTCGATTTGTAAACTAAGAGGTCGCACTAGCCATAAACTTTCGAGAAAAATGGCTTTAAAGTTTTACGTGTAGGACGTATACCGGTCACTTTGAACACCATCCAAGAGCAGCGAAGTGGCCGAGTTGTAGCGAACTCGCTTGCGGCGCGTCGGGTCCGTGTTCGATCCCTGCGTGTGGCAACTTTTTTTTTTCCAATTCTTTAAAATATTATAAAAACTGTGAAATAAAGTTACTGACATACTAATATGAAGAATTTAATCATACATAATTTTTTCTATTAATGAAATTTGGGGAATATCGTCTTTCTTGCTCAATTTTTTATTTTATTTACAAGATCCAGAATGATAATTGTCATAAAAACATTGAAAACACAAAACATTATTACATCTCGCACAATTTATGAATGAAGATTGTTCACATGAACAACCCTTTTTTAAAAGTTCGACCGGAAAACATACTTCATTCACATTCCTAAACATTTCTCTTTCGTCGGAGAGCTTGCAAGCGTACCAGGCATACCGGATCATTTCATTAAATATTGGCGATGCTAATTGATGGTGCACTATGGATTGAATTTTTATGCAGTCCTCGCGTGAATTTATTTCTCTCTCATTTTCAATCAAATAAGCGCAATTCTGTAGTCGCTTTATTAAATTTTTCACTTGTCTATAAAAATAGACATCGCAAGGTTGAACAAGTGGAGTACATTTCGGAGGAATCACTTTAATCGTACAAGTAGGTGATTTCTCGTCATCCTGAAAGATTTCGTCATATAATTCAGGCTTTGTTTGTCCTCCCCAAGAGTGAATAATTAACAGTAACAGTCATTTCATTAATAGAAAAAATTGTGTATGATTAAATTCTTCATATAAGTATATCATTAACTTTATTTCACAGTTTTTATAATTTTTTAAAGAATTGGAAAAAAAAAAAAGTTTCCACACGCAGGAATCGAACACGGACCCGCCGCGCCGCAAGCGAGTTCGCTACAACTCGTCCACTTCGCTGCACTTGGATGGTGTTCAAAGTGACCGGTATACGTCCTACACGTAAAACTTTAAAGCCATTTTTCTCGAAAGTTTATGGCTAGTGCGACCTCTTAGTTTACAAATCGAATTTTTTAAAGGTATACTACAAACCTACAAGTTGTCATTCAAAAGTAATTTCCGAGGCCGTAGTGTCTCCTTGTTAATGTTTCCATCTCCCGGCGATAATCTTCCACGGTGTTCCGCGTTTCCCGGAAACTTCTGGCCACTTCGTCGACTATGTTCTCGTTCCTGACCTGATGTATGAAGTAATACGGAAAGTTTTAAAATTATATTTGTAATCGTGTAATCGTTGTTGCTGTGAACTATAATATACATATAAGGAATTTTAACGCTAAGTCGGCCTCCACCGTCTTTTTTTTTCTGCGGTTTTTGTCTTTCGTCGCGTAACGGCTCCGCGCTATTTAGCTTTTATTTCAACAGTTTCGACTAATTGTAAGTACGCAATACGCATTCTAGCAATACCATACAACATTTGTCTATTTTTATTGTGCGCTCGTTTTGTTTTCTATAATAACTATTGTTGAATAATTTTCTGGCAACAAAATGTCGGAAGTGTACACTAACAAAAGTGATAGTAGTGAAGAAATTTCAGAAGAAGAAAATCATACAAGCGATGACAATTATGAGCCATCTGAATCGGATGATGATTATGCAGATCATAATCAGGATACTGTAACGTATCGCCTTCCTTACCTTTTTAGACTTACGTTACCTCCTCGTCTGGTTCTGTCTTTTTCGAACTGGCAGTGGAAAGTGGGAAAAATAATAAAATAAATCACGCGAAATTTCTATTAATTTTCGTTTATTTAAAGAACTCCGCTTGTAATTATAAGCCTTAGTTTAAGATAGTTTCTTAAGAACTGGCCAGTTTGTAGTGGTTGCCAAGAAGCGTCGGTAGCCCAGTGGTCTAGATGTAAGACTAATGCGCTGGCGGCCCGAGTTCGAGTCTCGCCAGCGCCAAAATTTTTTGTATTTGTACGTGTCGTAAATTAAAGTATATATCGTGAAATAATATTGCCTTGATTGAACTGTGCGGGAAAGTGCCAAACTGTGCAGGAAAGTTCTACCCTGTGAGATAATAGCACATTACAGTATACCCATCGGATATTGGTCACTTTGTGCACACTATCCAGCGCTCAAAAATTGAACTTTCCAAGCATGGATTGCATAAAAATATTTGTTGGTATCGAATCTTCAAATTAACTTTATGCATAGATCAATTTCAAGAAATAGAGTGAAATTATTCGTTAAATGTTAGGTTTATGATTTACAAAAGAATATATACAGAGTGTGCCAAAAGTTCCGGGACACCTAAATAACTTTTGAACGGCTTCGGATATAGGATTAAAATTTATAGGGATGCAATGGGTCAAATCAATCTACTATTTTACCACCAAAGCATCAACTTCCGCACCCCGGGGGAAGGGGGGGAAGAAGGGGCACAAAATTTTTAAATGGCGTGTGAGGTCGAGTGACGGCTCATTCGAAAGGACTTTTCGAGGCGAAAACAACGCAATATCGCCGAGGTTTGTGCGATTATTTTTCGCAGAGTTATGATCATTTGAACATCTCTATTAAGATTTTGCGTGAGTGTCTCTCATTCATTCATTCTCAGAATTATTGTAATTTATTAGAAAACCAAGTTATACCGTCTGTTCAGGATATTGCTAGAGAAGCTTTTCACAATTGTTGAGTATAGCGTACATTTGTAGCGACATCTAGAGACGAGCGTGCACGAAGGAGGAGAAGCACCTCTAGGTTTTAGCGTATGTATGTATGTAGAAGAAGCGTGGAAGAGGCGACACTGATGGCGAATTGCGACAGTAGATTTTGTATCAGTTTTTCTTCTCAGTGTTAATAAAGAATTACTTCAACATTAGAAGTCAGTTATTCTAAAATGATCTCAACATGGTAGCAGAGGAGCGTGGTTGAAAATTGGAGAAAAATAAGAAAAAGGAACGATTTTAAGATATTTTACACCACGTGCGAGAGAACGAGGAAAATGGCGTACGTTAAAGTAGAAGACGTAGTAATTCCCATTTTTGATGGCGCCGAGTACGGAAACTGGAAGAAGAGAATGCTAAAGTTTTTCGAATTTAAGAAGTGCAAAGAACCGACAACAAGAGAAAAGGAAGAAAATGATAATGCAGAGCAATGGGCTAATATGGATGTAAAAGCGACTACTTGTATATTGTAACGTATCGCTTTTTTGACCCGTTTATTTACGTTACCTATCACACGATTCGATCCTCAAAAGGACTGGCAGTGGGAAGAGTAAAGGATTTTGCAAATTATCACACCAAATTCTCTTTGGCTTTCTTTATTTCCTTATGCTCTTTGCATTACGGTCGATGCTCTCTATCAGCTGTTCGGCCGTTGTTTTTATGCCCGGGTTGTCGACGAGCTTGTCGACGACGCTTATACTTACGCACACTTACCTAGGTTCTTATAACTACGCTCGGTCCTATTCTATATCGCCGCTCGCACACGTCTTCTCACTCTCACTCACTCGTCCTCTCACTCTCTCGCCCTCGCTCGTCTCATGTACTCACTCACTCGTTCTCTCACTCTCATGTACTCGCTCGTCTCATGTACTCACTCATACGTCCCCTTCACGCACACTCTTAGCCTACTGTTTATATCCGAGTATACGATGTATTCAAAAACGCCTTATTCTATCACTACTACTAAGGGAATCTTAGGAAATATATAATAAGATCAATACTCTTACTCCGGGAGACGTTGTAACGTATGACTGTGTTGGTATATCGACCGTGGAGATGGATCTCGCACTCTCGAACCTCTCTATCCTTCTAACGTCGAGCTCTCCTTCCCTCTGACTTTGGTATCGAACACTCTCACTTTCTTCGATGCTTCTGTGATTAACTGCTTCTGATTTCAACACTTTCCCTGACTTTTAATAATTCTATCTTTTGTAAAGATGAACGAAACCGTTTGCCACTGCGCTCTACTTCCCAGACAAGACTCATCTTTTCTAGCCTTGACCCTGCAACCGATCCGAGTCGAATGCTCCCTCCTTCTTTAATTTGGATGACTCCGTCTCCCCAGCCGACGTACGATGTTGATGCGTAAGATGGATGCACAAGAGAAAGTGTGAATGAGAGTTGAGACTTGAAAAAGTCTGGGGTCAGGTGTGAATCTGAGCACTGGACGGTCTCGATTGAGAGTGGTTAATTTCAGAAGAAAAGACGAGATTTCAAATATACAAAAAAAAATATATATATATAGGATTTATTCCTACTTCGGTATACACGTTGTTGGGAACCTTTACGGTCGAGAAGCTATTCTTCTCTCTCTATATATATATATATATATATATCTATATAAAAAAAAAAATACAGTCACAAAGATCGCGCGAGGATTCGAGAACACAATTCGATCTCTCTTCTTTGAATCCGATTTCGAAAGATATGTATGTTTATATACAAATCTATATACGCCGTGAAATTGAAATCAACGAAACTAAAGCCACCTATGACTGCTTGATAGAGAGAAATTGCGTTATTGGTCTCTTATTTCGATAATGAGATTTTGATTAACTGATACAAGAATGAAAACGCTCGTTACGTGAGATTATATTTAATTTCGTCTATGTTGAGCGACGTGCGTTCGACGCGTGCCGCTATTGAACGTGACCTACCCAATGTAAACACGACGAGTCGTTTCTTACGACGATGTATAGTGACAATACTGAATTTGCGTGGAATTTTCCACGTTCATAAATCGAAAGATCTTATATTCGTTTTATTCAGAAACTTCTTATTTTAACTCCGTCGTTCAATTTCGACCGCGAGCAAGTTTCTCTAACCCACGCGAAAAAGCACGAATACACTCAAGTCAGGTACCAAGAGCCGAAAAGAGCGTATGTTCTTCCTCGCATGGGAACGTGTTTGTTGCACGGGTAAGTTCGGGTGCATCGGGTACCGAGAGCCGAAGACCTAAACACTCGTGTTTCCAACCACGTTCTTTCTCCACGATAAACGTATAATTTTATCTTTGAATAAGCCGAGGAAGTAGGGGCGGGTATGAGCCGTGGCCTAAATCCCTGACCTTCGCCAATGAAGTTTCGCGCCTATCCGATCGTGCAAAACACCTCGGTCGTTCGATGTCCTTGGACGGTCTCACGAGTTCGGTATTGCACGATACCACTCTATTATTCGATTTAAAATGTTACAAATTTTACAGTTTCTTTAATTAAAGTGTTACTATTAATGTGATGTTATTGGAACGACGGAGTTAAGAATTTAGTATGTCGGTCGGTGCCGTGAAGCGGCTTGTTTCACGACTCGTCGGTTTGACGCGCCTACGTAAGTTCTATAGTGCCTGAGACGGTTTGCTCATGGGTCACTTGAGACGGTTTGCTCGAAGCTCACGTATCGTTTTTCGCCGAAACTTTATTCATTTCCGAATACCAATAATCAAATAATAGAAAACAATACTTGAAATGTTACTTCACATACAATCGTTAGGCAATCGTATGCTGCTCAAAAGAAAAAGAAAACGCTACGTGGTGACTGAGGGATCGTAGAGGACCGAGAAGCGGACCTCTCTATCCTGATCTATATAATTCGCGAAGTGATCCCAAAGTAACGAGACCGTGGTTTCGGTGCTCCTTATATATCTGAGTACTGCCAATTACGGACCATGAAGTAATTTACGTCGGTATATTTGCATGGTAGATTTGTCCGACGCGTGCGACATCTCACGCGGTGACGATTGCTTTGTTGTGTTGATCTACTTATCGATTGAATCTATCGTTAATACATGTGTCTCTTTCTATATCTCTCTCGATATAGAGAAAGCTATGTATATGTAACCGGACGGTTACAACCCTCCTTTTATATGCAATTTCCTACTCTATGACCTCGCGTGCCTTTCTTTTTCTGAATCTAATTGGTGCCCTACCTCGCCGTTTGACCAGGTCATTGCCTCGCTTCTGGAATTTACTTAATTATGGCGACTTTTGGTTGCTTGCGCATACGCGCTTCCGCGTCCCGCTTCCTTCGAGTGCATCCGTCCTTTTCTAATTCCCTTACTTTTTTCTTAGATATTTGCCGCATTCCCTATGTCTATTTTTAGACCTTCTCGCGTTTTTTTTCTACGTATTCGATCTTTTTTTTTCCTACATTTCGATTGTACTGATCTCATCTTTCTGGAATTTACTTTATTTTTATCATATTTTATTTTAATTGTTTGTCGATTAACGCGTTACGTTACAATATATAGCTGCATAACGAACAAGCAATTGGAATACATAGGAGATCTAGACTCAACATTCAAAATAATGAAGAAGTTTGATGAAATGTACTTAACAGAGTCTACAGCACTACAGATAGTGTGCCGTAACGTTTTAGAAAGCATAAAACTAAAAGATTTTTCTGAGGTGACGTCATTCTTTGACGAATTTGAAAAGGCCACAAATGAATTAAAAGCTGCAGAGGCAAAGATAACAGAGCAGGAGAAATTACGTCTAATGCTGAAAGCTCTACCCTCGTCATACAGGGTGAACATCGAGAAGCGTTACGGATGAATATCTCTAAAACTACAGATTATCTCAAAAATTTTTTTGATGGAAATTGTTCTCCATCGAGGGGGACATCATGTGATGAGTTTTTTTTCCCGGGTGGACGCGCCAAGGTGACATTAAGGTCATTTTTTTTTTTTTTCTAATAGAATGATATGTTTTTTTATCCATCATCATATAGTGCGTTTTAAGACGAGTTCAATGACCTATTACTCAAGGTCATTCAAGGTCAAATTTGCAGAGAAATGCAAAAAAGATGCAACAGTTTTACTTGTACTTACCTTATTTTAGCATGTGTTCAAAGTGACAACCTCCTACTTCAGTACACTTAGCAGTTCTTGTTTTAAGGATTCTCTAACTTTGCACAACATTTCATTGTTTATTTTGGCACAAGCTTCGCGTATTCTAGTTTTCATGTTCTCACGCGTCGTAGGTTTACTAGACATTACACAGTTTTTAACGTGCCCCCATAAAAAGTAGTCGAGTGGTGTTAAATCCGGCGAATGTTGACCTGAGTAAAACTGATATTGAACACGTGTTATTGTTTTGTTGTGAAAGTTCGAAGGAACGAACTAACATACAAGTCAAACTATTACATCTTTTCTGCATTTCTCTGCAAATTTGACCTTGAATGACCTTGAGTAATAGGTCATTGAACTCGTCTTAAAACGCACTATATGATGATGGATAAAAAAACATATCATTCTATTAGAAAAAAAAAAAAATGACCTTAATGTCACCTTGGCGCGTCCACCCGGGAAAAAAAACTCATCACATGATGTCCCCCTCGATGGAGAACAATTTCCATCAAAAAAATTTTTGAGATAATCTGTAGTTTTAGAGATATTCATCTGTAACGCTTCTCGATGTTCACCCTGTATAGTTATATAGGAGACCTAATAGATTTAATACTAGAAAAAAAAAGAACAGTAGAGTTCCTGAAATCGAAGTTAAAAATGAAAGCAGTTGAAACAAATCAATACAATGAAAAAACGGTCTCAAATGCAAGTGCATTCTTGTCAGACTCAAGGGGAACGTGCTGGTCCTGCGAGAAGACAGGACACAAGCAGGCTGCATGCACAGAAGGAGCATCACACAGAGGACATAGCCGAGGACGCAGCCAAACAAGAGGTAGCTACCGGGGCTTCAGAAGATGACCAAGACGCGGAAGCCACAATCAAGGAAGAAATAGCAGAGGAACATCAAACCCGAACCAAGATAATGGCTTAGCAGGTGCTTTTGTCACTCAAGTAAATGCGTCAATGGCAAACAATTATAAAAATGAATCGGGGCACAAAAACAGAATTAACTGGATCCTTGATAGCGGGTGTACAGACCACATAGTAAATGACGATTCAGTCTTTGAAGAGTATGTCAAGCTGAAGAAACCAGTAGATGTTAAATTAGGAGACGGTCGAATTTTAAAGGCAACAAAAGTAGGAAAAATTAGGACTAGGTTTAGGGTTTATGATAGAAATAGTGAAATAACGTTATATAACGTATTCTATGTAAAAGACATGACAGAAAATTTAATTAGTTACTCTAAAGTTACAGACAAGAATAAAATAGTTTCATATGGGAATATGGGTAAGATTTATAACGAATATAAAGGATTGATAGCAATTGCGATAAAAGATGGGAACTTATATCACATGACAAGTTTAATCGTAGACAATCATAACAGAGAAGTTAACGCAAGCATAGCCACTAAACATACAGGGTGTCCCACTTCAGGTTACGCACCGGTGATCTACATGTGCACAGGTATGGACTGAGTCAAAAAGTCTAATAAACTTTTTCGAAATTCGACTTAGTTAACGAGTTATTAAATAACAGAAATCAGCGAAAGAAGGCGGAACGAAGGCGGTCTACCCAAGCTCGTAGCTAGGTGAGCGACGAAAGAGTAGGAGGAGCAATTCACAATAACCAATAACGATAATCGGAACGAAAGGCTTCAACACGTGTTTACTTTTCTCCCTTATCTCTCTCTCTCTCTCTCTCTCTACGACACTCCCAAACGCTGGAGGCTCGCGCTGACTTTTTCTGTCTCTCTTTCTCTCACTCGCTCACTCTTTCTACGATACTACCTTACTACCGTACGCCTTGAGTAGACCGCCTTCGTTCCGCCTTCTTTCGCTGACTTCTGTTATTTAATAACTCGTTAACTAAGCCGAATTTCGAAAAAGTTTATTAGACTTTTCGACTCAGTCCATACCTGTGCACATGTAGATTACCGGTGCGTAACCTGAAGTAGGACACCCTGTAT
Source organism: Ancistrocerus nigricornis (assembly GCA_916049575.1). NCBI lineage: Eukaryota > Metazoa > Arthropoda > Insecta > Hymenoptera > Vespidae > Ancistrocerus > Ancistrocerus nigricornis. Next base: position 17,455,142 of record OU696665.1, read on the forward strand.
AATGACTTTGAAAGAAAGATGGCATCGAGCACTAGGCCATGTAAATTTTAAATATTTAGATAAGCTATGTCAGGGAGAAGTTTTGACCGGTTTACCTAGAGAAGTAGAAAAGGATTTTGTAAAATGTGCCATCTGTATAGAAAGCAAGATGTGCAACGTACCATTTGAAAATAACAGGCATAAAGCTAAAGATATGTTAGAAATTATTCATTCAGACCTTAATGGGCCCCATCCGACAGAAGGAAACTTAGGAGAAAGATACTTTTTGTCATTTATTGATGATTATAGTAAGTTAGCTAAAATTTACACTATTAAGTCAAAGTCTGAGACACATAAATCCTGTGACGTCGTCACAAGAAGAGTACTCGTGCTTCGTTCGTCGCACATCTCTCAGGACGAAATAAAGAATTCCGAACAGACTAGTAATACAATTCGAACCTCTTGCATGTACCATCCCGACTGGACACCGCTGCCGACCAAGAAAAACACCGAGGAAAAATTAGAAGGAACTCGTCAATCCCGTTCGTCGGAAGAAAGGATTAAAAAGGAACATGGAAAACAGAAAGAGCATCGAGGAGCACCTCTACCGATCTACCGTCGCCGAAAGAGGATACCGTCGAGTCCACCGTGGGAACAAGGGAGAGAAAACATCAGCCTCCGCCCCGGAAGGTGTAGACGACTGCATGGCCATCGACTGCGTGCGATAGAAATCGAGCGATCCGTAAAGCTGACGCGTCGATAAAGTAACGCGTCGAGTGGTTATCGACACCGAAGATAAAGATTCGCGGTAATCACTCTAGATACCCGAAAGTGGGGAGAGGCGCACGTGACGTGAAGTCACGTGACGCTAAGCGGCGAGTAGGTAGGATGCGAGGAATCGGCTCCTCACTTAGCGCAGGACGATCTTCCGAGATAGGTAGTTTCCGCTCCAAAAAGAGCAGTGCGCGCGACACCTTCCTTTTTCTTTAGTATAATATTGTGATTTGGCACTCCGAGTACCGCCACCAAAGACGAGCGAAGGGCGAGGGCGAGCGGTTCCGTTGATCCACGGCAAGAGGGAAAACTTAGGAGAGTCGGGTGAGATAGCACGCAAAGAGTCACCTTCCGTATAAAGATCTCCGCCTGAAACGATGTACCGGCCAGCGTTGTGTGGTAGAGAAACACGCTAAGGATACCGGAAAAATCGTAACGTGAGAATATTCTACGTTACATTTTCCCGACGGATCCTGATTAAAGATAACGTGAGGTTCTGTAAGACTTGTTGAAAGGAGAGTCGGCTGGGAAAAAAGGTACATCTCTAGTAAGGTTGGAGCGTCTCAAGGTCGATCGTGGCTCGATGCAAGGACATGTCAAAGATTTCGAATTAATATTTGGTAGACACGTCGTCCTGAGAGCGAGATAATTAAATTTTTCCGGCTCCTTAATTACTGCGCTAAGTCCTTTTTGTTAGTCAGTATCTGTTTTGTGTCACTAATTTACGGTAGTCCTACATATTAATTATCGCGAGAAAGTACGATGCTCCAATAGCGATCTGTAGTCGATAAAAGGGGCGAATCACGTGGCTCCCGTGTACCGTTGTAAAATCTTCGGAAAAATAAGATCGCTACCGACTTATTTTGTCGTTAATCGCGTTCGGACTTTCCATATTTAAATAGTCTTTGTAATGAGAAGGGACTCCGTACTCGTTTGTAATGTAATTAATCGTACAGAATAAGTCTCGTTCGGAATCTTGTAACCACGTGGAGTTAAACCCCGGTCTTGTCGTCAAGTTATGGGAAGGTCACGTTAACGTCTGCTCCACATCGTATTTTATTCCATCTTTTTCATAACGGAGCGTTTCTTTTACATTCTTCCGTTCTCAATAAACTCGTTGTACTTTTCTTTCTGTTAACGAAAATCGCCCGAGTTGTGTGGAAACTCTCTTACCCACCCCCTCTCCGTTACCGCCTCGCGCGGGCTGACTAGCTGGACGACTGCCGTTTCACGCAGCCACGGGAGAATTAGTTCAATTATACTTTTTTTACCGTTCGCTTCGGGCTCGAGTGGTGGCCGTAAGCCACCTGGCGCCCATAAAAATCAGAAATCATTAACCGATCACCCGTTTTAGCCCTTGAATAGCATCTCCCGTGGAAGAGCGTGACGAGGTGTGAGTGCACCGTGCACCGGGCGTACGGTGCAACGTCACAAATTGGCGCCCAACGTGGGGCTCGAGTTTTAAGAAAGAAAAGAGAGAATTTAGAAAGATCGAAAATAGCTCACGTGGGAAAAGATTTCGAACGTTCGAGAACGTAACGTACCGCGAGGAAAATATCGGAAAGGTCGTAGCGTGGATAAGGACGGCGAAGTAAACAACGACGCTCGTACCGCTAGGCAAGCGATAGCACGCGCGTAACCGCTCTCACGACGACGAGAAAATCCTTCCTCGCGATTTTTGTATGTGTTTATTATATTGTCTTATGTGTATGATTATTTATTACATGTAATTTATCGCAATATCATATGTATTGGATGAAACGCTACTGACACGCTTTCGACATACCATTCGATCAGGAAAAGAATAATTTCGCCGATTTATATTTTCTGGTCTCCGTATTCTGTAATAGATACGTTTCAAATTTAATCAGAGTAACTGAATTTAACTACCGCGTAGAAGTTTCACGAAACCGACAAGGACAGAGAATCGCGCGATTGTGAGGCGCGCGAACGAGAACAAAGCTCGTCGCCGAGCGCGTATTTACATCGTTTGTCCGTTCGACTTCTCGAACACGCATTGCTCACGTATCGAAAACCGTAACGGGTGACCAATTAGTAATTGTCGAAACATAACCATTCTGAATTCCTCTCTAGTCCCATTATTTAAGGAATTTTTTTTTTTTTGCGACTTTATTGCTCTCGTTCGAGGCTAGAATACCGCGGGTGGAGAAGCGGTCACTGAGTTACTCCAAAATTTAGTGTAATTTTTTTTTCTCTCTTCTCGTTCAGGTGCCTTCTACGGCGTTGTATTTGTGTCTTAATTTATTACCAGTTTCTGTGCCTATAGAGGCGTTCTATTCGTCTATTAATTTATTGGAGTTTCCGTGCCTACAGCGGCGTTATATTGGTTTGTTAATTTATTGAAGTTTCCGCGCCTATAGCGGCGTTGTCTTAGTGTATTAATTTATTCAAGTTTTGTGCCTATAGAGGCGTTGTGATTATTTATCCCATTACCTATTCACCGGTGTTTATTAAGACGTATCTAGCAAGTCAGACAACTTCCGTTACGGTCGGGTGGGGGGAAAATTTTTTTCTTTCCCCTCCTCTCTCGCTTCTCTCCTCTACTCTTTCATTCTCGTTCGTCTTACTCTTCCTTCTCTTATCGCTAGTCCCTAATACCGACAATGCCTGGCCCGAAGGATAAAGAGATCGAGGACTGGGTCTTATCCCTTACCGCGAAGGAAATCAAGGCGGAATTAGAAAGACGTGGCTTGCCTACCGAGGAAATTCTATGCGTTTGTCGTAGTAGATTAAAAAAATCGCTAGGACAAGGGAAACAGCTTACCGTCCCGGGGCTGGAGGGCCCGTCGGTCGGACGAGTCGACGACTCAGTATTAACCCCGAGTTCGATGCATACCGTCATAGCTCCGCCGGGAGGGGATCCCGTTGCTACCACCTACGCGGAATCTCAAGGTTCGTCCGACCTGACTGCCTTGCCGCCTCCGTCCCAACCCCCCGCGTCAGAGCCGCGCGACCTAGGAGAATCCCAGGAAGATCTCGCTCAGCTTCTCGACCTCGAGGTCGGAGGAATCGATGAATTTAGGTTTGAGGAAGAGATACAGGGTAGAAGGGGGCGGGAGAACTCGCGGTTCGCGCCTCGACGTACCTTATTCCATGACCCAACCGGGGGTAACCCACGGCATCGAGCGGAGGTCGTGCTCGCCGAGGATGAATATGAGGAGTTTGCGCGTTGGCGTCGCGAGCGAGCGCGAGAAGAGAATCGAGGCAACCCTGAAATCGACCGATTACCGCGGGTAGCTAATTTTGCTGGGCGACATGAGTTATACGCGAACACTCGAGCGTTTGAAATTATGCGGAAATGGAACTTGCATTTTAGCGGCAAGCGGGGGGAAGACGCCGAGGCCTTTCTCGCTCGCATTACCGAAGGTAGAAGGGTGGCCCGCGTACGCGATCAAGATCTTTTAGATGGGATTCCGTTCTTGCTGGAGGAAATCGCGTTGTATTGGTACCGAGCACGTAGAGACGAGCTTAGGACATGGGAGGATTTCGTGAGAACGTTCCGCTCTCGATTTCAAACTCCCGATTTCTATTTCGCCATAAGGGAGGAATTATTCAAAAGAACACAAGGCGAGTTCGAGCTTGTCGCCGACTATCTCACCTGCATGCGCGCAATGGCGAGTCGAGTCGAGCCACCCATGAATTCTCGCGAGTTAGTACATCTGGCCCATCGGAACATGCTACCGCGATTACAAGTAGCCATCCATAGAGAGACCATCCTTAATCTCGACCATCTCGAAGAACTAGCCGCGCGCATAGAAAAGAGTTATGAGCTAGCCAATACTTTCCGACCACCCCCGCCTCCCGAGCAGTCGCTCCTCCCCGATTTAGCTTACCGAGCACCTCGCGCGATTAAAAGGACGGCGAATACCGCCTATAATATCACGACATCGACTAATGAATCGCGCGTTGGAGGGTTAGGTAGGGGAGGGCGCCTACCGTCACGAGAAGGGTACATCGGGACTGACCCGTCAGTCGCGACCACCGCGACGACCACGAGCACGGCAGGGAATCATGCAAGAGGACCAAGCACAGGCGCGGAGCCTCACTCGAGTCGTACGTTACCGATAGTCTGTTGGCGTTGTCGCAAATCCGGTCACACGGCTAAAAATTGTACCGTTCCTAACCAAAGGCGATGCTACGGTTGTAATAAAGAGGGGTTCACGCGGAATACATGTCCAGATTGCTCGGGAAACGCGCTCGAGGGGCGGTAAAAGACGCCAAGCCGCCTCCCCGTAGTAGTCTCGCGTCGTTAGGAGTGAGTGAGCTTATTTTTCCGACACCAAGCGATAGCCCCCGCGGATTTCTCTTGTACCTGACGATCCTCGTTCAAGGTCATCCAGTGAGGGCCTTGGTCGATTGTGGCGCGAGTCGGACGTTTTTGGGTCCCGCCGCTATAAAATTAGTAGAGGCGTTGAAACTCCCGATCGTTACCGCTCCCAGGGCGTGCGTAAGAACGGCAACCGGTATCCACGAGGAAGTTTTCCGAGAGGTAACGCTACCGATCGCCCTCCACGGCCGATCCGAGTGCGTGCCCGCGCGTATGTTAACGGCATTGACCGCACCGTGTATCCTGGGTACTGATTTTTTGCATACGTTTAAAATTCAAATCGATTATGGTAACTTAAGGTGGAATTTTATCGAAGCCCCTCGTAGGAAATATCAGTTCGAGACCGACGGGAAGCCGTTGGCGAATGTCCCTAGTATGTACGGGTTAGAGGAACCAAGTACCGCGCAACGGTCACGACTAGAAGAACTATTAAGGGCCGAAGTCCCCGAGGAACCGGTGAAACTCGGCTTCACCACGTTGATAGAACATAAGATCGACGTAGGAGATAATTTACCGATTAAACAACGATATCGGGTAGTATCCCCAAAGATACACGAGGCTATCATGGTGGAAGTGGATAGGATGTTAGCGGAAGATATTATCGAGCCATCTCACAGCGAATGGTCCACGCCAATCGTAATGATAAAAAAGTCTAATGGCACGTACCGGTTTTGCTTAGACTTTCGAAAAGTAAACGGAGTATCGAAGAGAGATGCATACCCGTTACCGTATATGAACGCGATATTAGACAAACTTAGACGCGCCAAGTACATTTCCACCATTGATCTTAGCCAAGCGTATTTTCAGGTACCATTAGAAAAGGGGAGTAGAGAGATTACCGCCTTCACCGTTCCTGGTCGGGGTTTGTTTCAGTTTAAGCGTATGCCGTACGGACTCACCGGTGCTCCCGCGACCTTCCAACGTCTCCTAGATAAATTAATTGGTCCCGACATGGAACCGTTCGCATTTGCGTACTTAGATGATATTATCATAGTCACCGAGACGTTTGAAGATCATCTGGAATGGTTGCGTCGTGTTTTACGTAGAATCCAAGAGGCAGGGTTGACGATAAATCCAGATAAATGCGAGTTCTGTCGATCTCAGGTCAAATACCTAGGATTTTTAGTGAATAGAAACGGCTTGCAGGTGGATGCCGAAAAAGTACAACCCATTTTAGAGTATCCCGTGCCGGTCAATTTAAAGCAACTCCGTAGATTCTTAGGAATGGCCTCTTGGTACCGTCGTTTCCTCCCGGATTTTGCCACCACCATCGCGCCGTTAACTAAGTTACTAAAGAAAGCGTGTAGATGGAAATGGGGAGAAGAGCAACAAAACGCCTTTAATCATATTCGCTCGAGCTTAATGTCCGCACCGACGTTATCCCGACCCGATTTCGACTTACCGTTTACCGTCCAAACCGACGCGAGCTCAGTAGGATTAGGAGCCGTATTGACCCAAATGAAGGACGGTGTGGAACACGTTATCGCGTACGCGAGTAGGTCGCTATCGGACACGGAGAGGAAATATAGCGTTACCGAGAAAGAGTGCTTGGCGGTGGTATGGGCAGTAAAAGAGAAATTTCGCTCGTATGTAGAAGGCTACCATTTTACGGTAATTACTGACCACAGTAGCCTTAGATGGTTGCATAATTTAAAAGACCCCACCGGCCGTTTGGCGCGGTGGGCCTTGAGTTTATTAGAATATGACTTGTGACGCCGTCACAAGAACCCTAGTATATATATATCTATATCTCGACCCCGTAAGCCAACCGATCGTAGATACCTTCCCAACTGGCCTAAAAGAGTATCCGTCTAAGAAGGCATAAATGCCCGTATAAGGTTATGTGAGCGATGCCTGAAATATGGCAACCCGACAGACACGTCGTCGGACATCTTCGATCCATCGATCATCGGCACGTATAAGAAGCGCTCCCGCGTGTCTAGCGATCGCTAATTGGAGCGTCCAGGAAATCCTAGCGTGCTCTGGAAGGACCTCCCGCGACGCTCACGAATACTTCAATCGACACTTCGCTAATCAGCATCTTCGCCTCCCCACCCGTCAACCAGGGCCGGCTTTCGTCTAATCATAAAGGAGGAAATTACCTGGATCTATGATTCTCGGATTTCTGCGTTGTCGAGATTAAAAAGAGAAGAGTGAAATGTACGAAGTGGAGGAGACATCGGGTGTGAGTGTCGTGGTGCCGAGATGCGGGTAACTGAGTGCGGGAAATATCTGTACGTTCCATAAACGAAGTGTTACCTGCGATTAGTACCCTAATGGCGTTAAGTAGATGCGTCCCTGCGAGATGGAACACGTGATTTTTCGGGGGAAGAATCACGGTGGCGCGTGCCGCCGGTGATCTCGCTCTCTTGCGACGGGACCTTCGGCGAGTGCAGTCGTGTTGTAAATAGGTTAAACCGTCTTTTGTCCGTTCCAAAATGTGAATAGTAATAATGAGAGCTTCGTGCTCTCTCTCGCGGGCGGACCTTCGTACAGAACGGTTGTGTTGTGTATAGTTTGTTTAAGGCAGTCTTTGTCCGTTTGAAATGTAACGAAAAGTAGTAAAGAGAGCTTCGTGCTCTCTTGTGCGGTCGTGAACATTCTTCTGATTGTATAAAGTGCGTGGAAAGTCTCTGTTCGTTAAATATGTGAAGAATCTTAGTGGCAAGAGCTGCGTGCTCTTGCGTACGGACCGCGAAAGAGACGGTCGTATCGTACCTGGTAAATTGTAACGATCTTTTGTCTGTATGAGGTGCATATTCTTTGTAGTAAATTGTATTATCTGCGTGTGTGAGATCGAGCGATCAGTATGGAGTCATGAGTGTGGATCTCTGTCGGTCTTAGAGTGATAAGACGACTTTTAGCCCGCGTTTCGGTAAGTTCGTTCCTCATCTTGCTCGCACGTGATTACACGAGACACGAGGAACGGCCATTTTGATGTTCCCGTCGTACGCGTAGGCGTTGCAGTGTTGCGTGAAGCCGGTAAGCGTAGCGACGGTGAGAATTGCGTTTGGAGATATTGTATGAGTGTGTACGGAACGAGGAGAGGTATTATTCGGAGTAATTTCGATTTTGGAGACGATTCACTGTAACTTCCATGCCGGCGTGGCCACATGGTATCACAGTGAAATGCGTCGTTTGGATATCGTTTGGTTATTGAATTGTGGAAAACTCTCCTCGTGTCCTTTTTTTTTAGTATGAGATGCCTGACTCGCGTGAGTAGCGATCTTCGGTATAGGAGATCATCGCGGTACTTGATCGCTTCGAGGTTGTGTGAAGGTCGTCGCTTGAGCAGATTTTAAAGTTGTACAGGTAAATATGCTGTTTAGGGGAACCACCTCCAATGTCCTTGACCTTGACATATGTTGTCAAGGTCACTCTCCTGAGTGACCTTTAGAAGGTTTTAGCCGTCGCTCATTGTTCGTTAAAAAGTTGTTAACAAAAGAAATTTGCAAAATGTAACACTTATTTCGCGTAAAATTTGAGTCTGGGTTGGGTCTGGGTTGCGTAAACACACTTTTTTTGCCGTTTGATCAGTGACGTGTTGCCGCGGCCGTTAGGCCAAGACCCGCCCCCAACTGAACCACCTTTTTATCTTTAACCACCTTATATATATAAGGTATATGTATACATATATATCATAATTTTAGGTCAAATGTATTTTACAGAAAGAAGGAAGATAGAAAGGTGGTTCAGTTGGGGGTGGGTCTTGGCCTAACGGCCGCGGCCACACGTCACTGATCAAACGGTAATTTTTTAATATGTTATTACCCGAGTAATTTAAAATATAATTATAGGTGGGTATAGTATACACTTACCATCTTGTTTTGATTTGAGCAGCATGTACGTGTTGTATACAAATATTCCAACACCTACCATCTTGTTTTGATATTTTCTGTCGAGATTCGTACTTGGTAAGTTATTCGCGATCATCACTTTACGCACTATATTGCGAAATTCTTATTTAAAAGAAAATACAATTTCAATGAACGTATTAACGCTTTTGTCGAAATTATGCGCTTGATGTACCCGTTGATACCACTTAATACGGAATAAACTTTTTAACTTGACCCGTACAAAGTCATTAAACCAAACCCAGTCTCGAAAAAGATCGATTTTACTTATTAAAGTTATTTTGTTAATAACTTTTTAACAAACAACGAGCGACGGCTAAAACCTTTTGAAGGTTACTCAGGACGTTGAGCTTGACAATATGTATCAAGGTCAAGGTCATTGGAGGTGGTTCCCCTAAACAGCATATTTACCGAGTGGCGTAAGCACGGAGAGTTCCGGTATAGAAGGCATGATCGGTGCTACTTGATCGCATTCTGAAATTCTTGAGCAAACCATTCTTTCTATCTGGCAGTGCGAATTATCTGGTGGACCTCGGCTAGTTGGGGGACCTTCGGCTTACCGAAGTGTTGAAAAACGAGATCCTCCTTCTGTCGGTGTGTCGAAAGGTACTAGCACTCCGATGCGGAGTAAAAACAGTAATCGAGCGGCGCGTTTAAATCATCGCATGCTCGGAGGAGTGAGAATTATTGAAGTTACCTGAATTACCTGTCGGCTTAGAGAACAGTAGCTGACAACGAACCGTATTAATTCAATCTTGCGGGATAGTTCACGGGAGATGGATTAGTGACGATTGTAGACCGAACGCCGATAACCCCTCGCGGGGTAAGTCCGTTGGGAAAAGGAATTCTTGTTTTTTTTTCTTTCCGCTCTTCCATTAGCGCTTTTGAAAAAGGACACTAGAATTAGAACGGGGAAGTCACAGAGTACGATGTAGAGACCATGAACGAATTAGTACTATCGAAGATAGGGAAAGTCCCCAGTAGAACTGTTGACATATTATTCCTGAAGAACGAGGTGTTAGGTCCTTCAGTGGAAAGCCAGTTCTCCATATCGTGTAAATGATCTCAGAAGATCCTATAAGAACTAAGGAAAGAAGTAGGTGGATCCGTTGTTGGAGGAGTAGCGTAGGTTCAATGTCATCAGAGAACTTTGTATCTGCCCACGTGACAAAACGTAGGGAGATTACCTGCGTCGCGGGAGAGAACAGTACCTCGTTGCTTCGGAATGTTAGAAAGCGAACACCTCACTTGTCTGCGATACAATTCTCTGCGATATCTGTGAGTACCCGGGACTGGGTAGAAAGAGCGTTCGGCGGAAAATCTCCGAAAGAAAAGTGCCTGTATGAATGTGTGAGTATGTCTATATGTAAATGTAATGCGTTATCAATAATAATGTTCTCCATTCTTGTGAAAGAGCCATCTGGAAGGGTAACCTGCGACGGCAGATCGTTCATTGGCTTCTATGCATTCCTATAAAATTTATTTTTTTCTTCGCCTCAACGTCTTCTCTTGCGCGAAGACTTCTTTTGGGAGGGGGTAGTTGTGACGGCGTCACAAGAACCCTAGTATATATATATCTATATCTCGACCCCGTAAGCCAACCGATCGTAGATACCTTCCCAACTGGCCTAAAAGAGTATCCGTCTAAGAAGGCATAAATGCCCGTATAAGGTTATGTGAGCGATGCCTGAAATATGGCAACCCGACAGACACGTCGTCGGACATCTTCGATCCATCGATCATCGGCACGTATAAGAAGCGCTCCCGCGTGTCTAGCGATCGCTAATTGGAGCGTCCAGGAACTTCGCTAATCAGCATCTTCGCCTCCCCACCCGTCAACCAGGGCCGGCTTTCGTCTAATCATAAAGGAGGAAATTACCTGGATCTATGATTCTCGGATTTCTGCGTTGTCGAGATTAAAAAGAGAAGAGTGAAGTGTACGAAGTGGAGGAGACATCGGGTGTGAGTGTCGTGGTGCCGAGATGCGGGTAACTGAGTGCGGGAAATATCTGTACGTTCCATAAACGAAGTGTTACCTGCGATTAGTACCCTAATGGCGTTAAGTAGATGCGTCCCTGCGAGATGGAACACGTGATTTTTTGGGGGAAGAATCACGGTGGCGCGTGCCGCCGGTGATCTCGCTCTCTTGCGACGGGACCTTCGGCGAGTGCAGTCGTGTTGTAAATAGGTTAAACCGTCTTTTGTCCGTTCCAAAATGTGAATAGTAATAATGAGAGCTTCGTGCTCTCTCTCGCGGGCGGACCTTCGTACAGAACGGTTGTGTTGTGTATAGTTTGTTTAAGGCAGTCTTTGTCCGTTTGAAATGTAACGAAAAGTAGTAAAGAGAGCTTCGTGCTCTCTTGTGCGGTCGTGAACATTCTTCTGATTGTATAAAGTGCGTGGAAAGTCTCTGTTCGTTAAATATGTGAAGAATCTTAGTGGCAAGAGCTGCGTGCTCTTGCGTACGGACCGCGAAAGAGACGGTCGTATCGTACCTGGTAAATTGTAACGATCTTTTGTCTGTATGAGGTGCATATTCTTTGTAGTAAATTGTATTATCTGCGTGTGTGAGATCGAGCGATCAGTATGGAGTCATGAGTGTGGATCTCTGTCGGTCTTAGAGTGATAAGACGACTTTTAGCCCGCGTTTCGGTAAGTTCGTTCCTCATCTTGCTCGCACGTGATTACACGAGACACGAGGAACGGCCATTTTGATGTTCCCGTCGTACGCGTAGGCGTTGCAGTGTTGCGTGAAGCCGGTAAGCGTAGCGACGGTGAGAATTGCGTTTGGAGATATTGTATGAGTGTGTACGGAACGAGGAGAGGTATTATTCGGAGTAATTTCGATTTTGGAGACGATTCACTGTAACTTCCATGCCGGCGTGGCCACATGGTATCACAGTGAAATGCGTCGTTTGGATATCGTTTGGTTATTGAATTGTGGAAAACTCTCCTCGTGTCCTTTTTTTTTAGTATGAGATGCCTGACTCGCGTGAGTAGCGATCTTCGGTATAGGAGATCATCGCGGTACTTGATCGCTTCGAGGTTGTGTGAAGGTCGTCGCTTGAGCAGATTTTAAAGTTGTACATAATGTCTGACGTTACTATAGTGTGAGGGTAACATTTTGTTAGTCGCGTTCCCGCATATAAGATTTGGTTGTGAGAAAGTATGTGTATCTGAGTCGTAATTTCGTTATGAGAGGATTTCTGTTACTAAAGTATCGCGGAGTGTGAGAATAAGCCGAGCGGAGTAGTCTTCGTTATATGTATAATCGCCACAGGCGACGGGAGTGTTTTGTGACCGCTTCGGACTTATTATATTTTGAGTACGTTTCTATTGGAATAAATTCTCTTCTTTACACGGTATCATACGTCGTTCGAGTGGCATATCTGTTGTGAATTGAAAGAACCTTCGCCTCTCCGTTACTCCGTTAGGAGACTGACTAGCCGGAGGTCTTGTGCCGGTTCATCCGATCAGACCTTATTCCTACCACACTCTTACATCTTCCTGGTCCTACGAGTGGTGGCCGTAAGCCACCTGGCGCCCAAATAAACTCTCTTCCATTTCCGACCATCCGAAAATAGTGACCAGAAGGATTGTCTGACCGGGTGCCGAAGAGGTGCGTGCCTTGGGGGACACTATCGTCCTGAGGAGGATAGTTTGGCCAAGTTCCCCCTCGTGCAACGTCACAGACTTTGACATAAAACACCGTAAAGGTGCCCTCCACCACGTACCAGACGCTCTCTCCCGTATGTTTGAAAATAACACTGATACCGTAGCGTTGCTCGATGTCGATAGTGTCGAAGACGATCCGTTTTCCGACGCGCAGGACGAGTGGTACACCGAACAGTTTCGGAGGGTCGAAAGCTCGCCAAACAAATATCCTGATTGGTCAGTGCGAGAAGGGAGGTTATACTGTCACCGTGACGATCCGTACGTCGATGTCACCGACGCGGAAGTGGAACCGTGGAAGTTAGTGATACCGTTAAAAACGAGAGCTCGAATATTTAAAGAATGCCACGACGTACCGCAAGCCGGTCATTTGGGAGTAGCAAAAACGTACAAGCGAATCGCCGCATACTATTATTGGCCAGGACTTTTCCGCGACGTAGTAAAGCATGTGCGGCAGTGTGTAACCTGCCAAAAGTCGAAGGTGGAACAGCGAGCTCCAGCAGGACTTATGGGTTACCGCCGCGTAGAGGAACCGTGGAGTACCGTCGCCGCGGACGTCACGGGTCCGTTCCCGCGTAGTAAGTCGGGGTACTGTTACATCATAGTCTTGCAAGATCTCTTCACAAAATGGATCGAGTGTCGGGCGCTTCGCGCAGCTACTGGCCAGTCAATTAAAAAAGCGTTAGAAGAACTCGTTTTTAACCGGTGGGGTACGCCGCGCACGGTTCTTACCGACAACGGTACGGAATTCGTAAACCGAACGATAACAGCTCTCGCGGAGGAATATGGTATACGCCACGTCACGACGCCAACGTATCACCCCCAGGCAAATCCCGTGGAGAGAGTAAACCGTGTTTTGAAGTCCATGATCATCTCATTTATCGGAGATAAACACACTGAATGGGATAAACACTTAGGCGCGTTTCAGTTTGCGTATAACACCGTTGACCATTCCTCGTTACAATGCAGCCCAGCAGTCTTAAATTTCGGTAGAAATCCCGTACCGCAACACTCGCTTCGAAAGACGGCCGAATCGGCCGGGGCAGAAGAGCCGGGTGAGCCGAAAGCATGGTTAGGAAGAATGGGACAATTGAAAAACCTAAGAGAATGGGTTAAACTAAACATGGAAAAAGCATCGGAAGGGCAAGCCCGTCATTATAATCTCCGACGTAGGGATGTTCGTTTTCATGTCGGCGACCAAGTTCTCGTACGGCACCGACCGCTCTCGTCAGCAGAGCGGAAATTTTCGGCTAAGTTAGCGCCGCATTTTGAAGGTCCTCACACCATTAGTCGTGTTTTGTCATCCACTGTGTACGAGGTAAAAGATACAATGGGACGAATTGTCGGGAAAATTCATGTACAGGATCTGAAAGCGTATCAGTAGTGTTCCACCATAAAACGGTGGCGAATCGGCGGTAGGAAAGAAACGATAACTTAAATTTACCATCCGTTCCCATCCTCCTCAGCTACCGTACTCCACAACTGAAAAAAAAAAGAGAGAAAAAGCTACCGAAATGACCTCTGAACCCACCGGGTGGCGCTATGTTCAGCTGGATCCCGAGGAGTGGGAACTAATTATGGAACGGCGACGTGCACGGGAAGGGGAGGCAAAGAAAACGGCGGCATCTCCACCATCGCTACCGGGGAAGATACCAACCTACAATGATCGGTCCCCAGAGCCAGAGTCCTGGAGGCCTCCCGCCTCCCTCGGTAGGGGAGTCCAGCTGCGCCCGCCCAAAGGCACTCCAAGACCAGGACCATCACAACCACCACCACCACCGGCTCGCGAACCGAAACACCCGCTCGCGTGCCATAATTGTGAGCAGATGACTCACAAGTACTCCCACTGCCCGTACCCGCGTCAGAAGTTTTGCTACCGGTGTGGAAAAAGAGGGGTCACAATAAAAGAGTGTGACCGCTGCGGGGAGGGATGGAAGGCGGAGGGCCCCTACCGCCCATGTAAGCCCGGAGATATTAAGGAGCTATGGCCCGGGCAATATTAGCGTCCAAAAGTGTTCCCGAGAAAAAAAAAAAGAAAAAAAAAATCGGGAATAACCCCATATTTTTTTTTATATTGTAACGTATCGCCTTTTCTTACCTTTTTGTTTTGACGTTACCTTTTTCTCCTCGTTCGGTCTTTTTGGGACTGGCAGTGGAAAAGGGATGCAAATTAAATGAGTTTCGCAAAATGTCAAATTAACTACGTTTATTGAATGCTTTTCTCTCTTCTTATTTCGGTTCGTTCGATCAGCTGATCGCTTTCGTATTTATTTATCGTCGGTCGCTCTCGATTTTCCCACGCACACACTCTCTCTCACATATGCCGATCACACATACACTTATACTATTACTTATCCTACCGGGTTTCGAGGATGTAAACAATGATTGTTGACACTTATCTGAGGAGACGTTGTAACGTTGCCACGCTTTTGTTGCCTAATTGGATTGGCTGCTACCTCTCTTCTTATTGCCCTGGCGCCGACACACGCGTATAAATGATTTTATATCAAACACTTTTCTTTCACTCCGAAATTTTAGATTTAATCGCAACACTATAACTCTTCGAAACTTTGAGAAAATTCTCGGTCGATCGTCGTTTTCGCTATCGAGCTACTCGTTTCTACTGCTTATAAAGGGCTATTCCCACTCTTCTTCATCTCGCGAGATTTGAATTTTTCTTACCTAATTGGGTCCCCCCCGTGTGAACCTTTCGACGCGCGCCGCTGGCCTCGCTCGGCCCTGAGCTTGCCGATCGGCATCGGCCCGCGTCGTCACCGCTCGGGCTTCCTCGTTCCTAACCGTCTTAATTTCTTCTATCGTGTTTTTGCTTGTTATTGCCGTTTCGGCATCTAAATTTAGCCTGCTTCACGTTTCTTATATTACTTCTGAATTTTTTGTTTGCTTGATCGGATTTCCTAGCTTTCCTACTCCTATTTCTATTTCTATTCTAATTAATATTAATTATTTTAACTATTATCTCAGCGTTACGTTACAATATATATATATATATTTTACATATATACGATTAGTAGTTTATTTCAATATTTTCTTTCGGTTCTCGTTTTTTTGTGTCTTCCTGCCCTTCGTTCAGTCTACCGCTTAGTCTATTAAGACTACGAAAAAAGGAAGGGAGGAAAAGTAACGTTTCCTTTTTTTATGTATATGTATGTGTTGTCTCCTACCGTCAAAACGAAATATATACGGGACATAGTCCCGGTTAATTGTAAACTAAGGAGACCGAGTGTTTTTTTTCTGAAACCTCCCTGTAAATGTTTGTGCTGTCTGGAAAACCTTTCGTCGTAATCGTCAGTCTGTCCAGTGGAGTACCGTAGAAAAGCGAGCAGTAACAATGTGTAAGTAACCTCAGAATGCCAAAAATTTTTTTTATTTTTTTTTTCTCGTCTTGACTATATTCAAAAGTCCGCTAAGTGATCGTGCTGCGACCGAACATGAGACTCCGTATTTGACTGAAAGGAAGAAGTTTCTTCTTTGCGGGTTATCGACCCGGCAAGTATAGTTTGGGGGGGGGGCATTTGTGACGTCGTCACAAGAAGAGTACTCGTGCTTCGTTCGTCGCACATCTCTCAGGACGAAGTAGTAATACAATTCGAACCTCTTGCATGTACCATCCCGACTGGACACCGCTGCCGACCGAGAAAAACACCGAGGAAAAATTAGAAGGAACTCGTCAATCCCGTTCGTCGGAAGAAAGGATTAAAAAGGAACATGGAAAACAGAAAGAGCATCATGAAAAGCTTTATGAAAAAGGTACTAACAAAGTCTTATTGTTATTAAAAGCGCTATATGGTTTAAAGGAAAGTCCTAGAGACTGGTATGAATGTTTTAATGAGTTTATGGAAAAGACAGGTTTTAAGAGATGTAATTACGACTATTGTTTGTATGCATACTATGATAAGTCAGAGCCCATTTATGTATTACTTTTTGTCGACGATATGTTAATCTGCGGTAGAAGTCAGAAAAAGATAGATGAGATAAAACGCAAGCTATCAGAACGTTTCAATATGAAGGATTTAGGAAAGGTTAAGGATTATATAGGGATAAACATAAAATACAACGTAGACCAGAATATGATGACCTTGAGTCAAGAAAAATACATTGAATCTTTAGCTAGAAAGTATAATTTAGAGAAAGCAAAGCTCTACGAGACACCTATGGAAACAAATTTAAAGTTAAAACCTGCAAATGAAATTGATGAAGGAATAAGGTACAGGAACTTGATTGGAGAACTATTATATATTACCCTAGTAGCACAAAATATTAAATACATATGTATCCAATATTAAAAAGATATTCAATCTCTTTTTAATATTTAAATATACATACAATATTTATTTTACATTCAGAAACAAATATTGGTTTTCAAATATTTATCAAATATTTATTTTACATTCAGAAACAAATATTTGTTTTCAAACATTTATCAAATATTTATTTTACATTCAGAAACAAATATTGGTTTTCAAATATTTATCAAATATTTATTTTACATTCAGAAACAAATATTTGTTTTCAAACATTTATCAAATATTTATTTTTCATTTGTGACGAACTCAAAACCGTGAGAACTGTTATCGCGTAACTCCGAGAATGCTGATGCACACGCTCAGCTTTCGGAGAATAGGGGTGGGCTCTTAGGCGAGAGCCTCGGAGCCCAAGCCAAGACGCGACACTCTCCTCCCAGTCGCGACTCCGAACACTCGTAACAAGTGGTGTCAGAAGTTTTTCGAGCCACATAACACGCAAAACCCGACAACAAGTACACAAATACACACAATTACACAATAAAAAAGTACATTAACACAAAAAGGAAATAAGAAGGAAGGAAGGAAGGAAGGAAGAAAAAAAAACACACACACACACACTCGATCTCATGATCCTCGCGTTAGTTCTGCTTCGGTAAGTACTCCATACTTTCCCTTTCATATCATTAATATAATTGTTTGAATTCGTTGGCGCACACACAAAATATCACGTAACACATATCTTTTGATCAGCTTGGTATAATAATAATAAAAAAAAAAAAAAAAAGAAAAGCAAGATCGCCCACTCGAATAGAGTAACTTCCTCCTTCGCGAAGTCGGTTACAAGTAACAAACACAAAATCAGTAGTACAAAACAATTAAACATAAACAGAAAACCGCGTAAAATTCCATCTAAACTCCATAAAAACGTAAAAATGGCCACTTCTTTTACTTTCCGCGACGCGTATAAAGCAATACCCCTTTTCGATGGGAAAAATATACCGGTACAATCATTTATCAAATCATGTAAACGCGCGAATGCTTCATTATCCGATGAAGAGCAAACAAAATTTCTGAACATGATCCCGTTTAAACTAAGTGGCGCAGCGTCACTAATAACAGAAGCAGCCTCACCAAACACATTAACCAAACTTTTAAACGAATTAAAAAGAGCATTTTGTAAAGTTACGGACCTGCACGATTTAGAAATAGAACTAAATAATATGGTGCAAAACTATAATGAATCAGTAATCGAATATGCAGCGCGCATTAAAGAAACACTCGATAGAATTAAAGACAGGCTAAAAGACGTTTATAACACACCCGAACACAAAGCGTACCTTGATTTAAGAGTAATAGAAGAGGAGGAAAAAGCGAAAAGAGCATTTATTAGAGGTCTTTCCCCGGAAATAAATAATCACTGCATGGCAACAGACACGCAAACATTTGACGGCATAATTGACAGAGCACACAAAATCGAGCATGAAATTTATAAACAGACATTAGTCCGAAAAAATTACATTAATCCAGAAAAACACCCTACCACGAGAGTACACTTTGCGAGATCCCAAAATTATTGCGATTTTCACAAACAACCAGGACACGCTACAGAAGACTGCAGACAATTAAAACAACGAAACACATACAGAGAAAATCCACGCGACACATATTCACACGACCGCTATAGACACAATTCACGCGACAGATACAATACACGCGACAGATACGATACACGCAACGATTCACGCGACAGACTTTCACGCGACAGACTTTCACGCGATAAATACGACTCATACGATAGATACAATACATACGACAGATACGATTCACGCGACAGATACGATTCACGTGTTGTACCCGCGAGTCGCCTAAGCGACACAGCAGTATCGTATTCAAGGCCGCCTTCCGAAAAGGCGACCAAAAAGTAATGTATAAGCATTGCATCACCCGAGTGCCTGGACATTGCGAGTCCCGAGCCTAAGATGCAATTCAGCGATTCTCCCTTCTTAGCGCCGAACGCTAAGGAGTGGCACGCACAGAAATAAGGAAACGAATAGACAGATCATCGAGAGCGAGCAAAGAGTTAGGAGGGTTACTTGTGCCTCACCAAGAACCAGTTATTTAATAAAAGTCATACTTATACTCAAGAAGAACCTGATCTATACCTCAAACACCACCTTCCTTCCGCTTCCAAAGATAACCGGTAACCGGCTGACAAGCGCGGATTACCACATTGGTGGCAGCGAGTGGGATCGTTTTGCAAAAAAATTTTGCAAATACGTGGCAGTTATCGCCAGAAGAAGCAAAGGCCAAGGTGAAGGACGGTGTAAACTACACCGAGACGGAGGAAGCAGACCAGGCAATCTAACACCAGGCGGCAGCCAAGGTTCATACGAGGAAGTAGACGACTGGACGAGCGACAAGGAGGAGACGAGCCTTATCGACAGCTCAGCTTACGGCACGAGCCAGTTCACCGAGCTTATCTGCGGACGGCGCGGAGAACGAGATATAGGGCAGTCAACTCCCAGCGAACAGGTGACAGCAACGGCGGCAGCCCAGCAGAATGTGGCGAACACTTCTACTGTGAGTAACACCCACACCTAACTCAGCACGCAAGACAAACGTAAAAGTAGCGACCGTATGTCCGACCAGGGCAAATCCGCAAAAGTATATTTCCTGCCAGACAAACAGCAGTTTAGTCGATCACTCGAATCGTTTTTCGACGAAAAATTAATATTTACCACCCCGGAAAGCGAATGTAAACGTAGGAAATTGTCCGCGACAGCCGTAAAACATCTCTGTACGGATAGCGATCTTAGCGAATCAGACCACGGCGCATCGGGATTACAATCACCGATTAGTGACCGAATAGAAACCAGACGAGAATACCCAATAGAAACGCTAGACTTTTCGCTTTTAGAAATAGAAGACGACGAAATGACAGAACAATTAAGCCTCAAGGAAGCACGCAAGTGCATAAACCCTTTTGACGGGAGTTCAACCACCAAACTTTTAGAATTCCTAACGGCGTGCGACTATACATTTGCGCAACTTAAAGAAACCGATAGACCAGCATTATTCGCGTACATAAGAAATCTCAAACTCGTAGGAAAAGCGGCAGAAGAAATGCGATATAAAGAACTTAATACGTACGAAGAATTAAAAACGGAATTAGAAGCAATATTTTTAGAAAAACGCTCAGTATCGGCAGTACAAGCTGAGCTACATAGAAGCTATCAAAAACCAGGGGAAAGCGCGCAGGCGTTCGGGCAACGCGTAGAAAAGCTATACATGCAACTCGTAAGATTAACGATAAAACCGCATCACGACGCGAATTCCAAGCGAAACCTAACCGAGGTTCTAAGAGACCAGGCTAAACACGTTTTCGAGAATGGCCTGCAGGGGCGAGTAGGGACGCTTGTTCAGGCTAAGGGATACAAAACCCTGCAAGAAGCGATCGTAGGAGCGGTAGACATAGAAACGACGTATCAAATATCCCAACCGTACCAACCCTCCGGGCAAAATTCAACCCTCCGATGTGGAAATTGTAACCGAGTAGGGCACGCGACTAGTGACTGTTACGCGCGAACTACAATAAACCCGCGAAATACACCAAACCGTACAGGAGGCACGGGACCCGGCAGGAACCAAATTGTGTGCCTCACCTGTGGACGGCCCGGGCACATGGCGCGAAATTGCCGTACTAGACCAGAAAATAGACTGACTAACAGACCAAACGAAAGACCGTCGACACCACAAACGCCGACGACGACCAACCAAAATGAACGACAGACGCAACCCAGCACAAGTAACGCGACTGACGCTAAAGTAAAGCAATATAACGTAAATAGCCTTGCGGCGAAAACAGAACACAAAAATCACTGCAAAATCACGTCCGAAGATATAATAGGTGGACACGCCACCATGTTAGTAGATTCAGGAGCCCAAGTAACGCTCGTAAAAATCGGGCTAATAGACGAGGAAAAAGATGCACGCTCGACAAACATAGAATTAACGGGAATAGGATTAACTGTGCAGAAACCCCTGTGCCAAGTAACATTAAATATACAACTAGGGAAGCAGACAATACAGCATCCATGCTATTTAGTCCGAAACGACTTTCCGATAGAAGCCGACGGACTATTAGGGATTGATTTCATGGAAAAACATAACGTAACGATAACGCCGCGCAAACATTTGGCATTATACGGAGAAATAATACCGTTAAAAAACATAGGAACAAACGTAATAGCACCGCGAACGGAAAAAATTATAACAGTACAAACAACCTCAGAAGGGGAAGGATTAGTAGAAAAAAGAGAAATAGAATCGGGAGTGTATATTGCAAATTGCTTAACCAAAGCCGAAAAAGGGGAATGCGTTGTCAGCGTAATGAATACGACCGACGACGAAGTCGAGCTCACCGGCATATCAGTAGAAGTTAAAGACACCGCGATTCTCTTTAAAGAACACGCGAATAATACAGTCAGCGCGAAAATAAATACGCTACAAAGAAGCAGCGGAGCCGAAAGAATGGAAAAACTTAGAACTAGCATTAGAACAGAGCATCTAAACCAGGAGGAAAAACAAAAAATATGGGACATTTGCGAGAAATACAACGATTTATTTTACCTAGAAGGAGATATATTAGAAAGTACTAACGCGACCGAGCATTGCATAAATGTAGAATCAGGAACGGCACCCATAAATGTGGCGCCATATAGGTTACCACAAAAACAAAAAGAAGAAGTAAGTAAGCAAGTAAAGGAAATGCTCGAAGCAGGGATAATCAGTAAGAGCAAAAGCTCATGGAACGCACCATTACTGGTAGTACCCAAAAAACCAGGCAACGATGGACAAGCAAGAATGCGCGTTGTAATAGATTTTAGGAAACTAAACAACGTAACGATAGGAGATTCTTTCCCATTACCAAATATAGCAGATATATTCGATCAATTAGGCGGTGCAAAATACTTTACAACGTTAGATCTGGCATCAGGTTACCACCAGATAAAAATGCGAGAAGAAGATAAATGCAAGACAGCATTCTCTACACCGACCGTTCGGACATTACGAATATAACCGTATGCCGTTCGGTTTAAAAAACGCGCCCGCGACTTTTCAAAGATTAATGAATTCAGTATTATCAGGACTACAAGGAATTCAATGTTTCGTATACTTGGACGACGTGGTTATTCACCCGGCAAGCCTAGAAGAACACAATAAACGACTAAAAGCAATATTTGAGCAATTAAGAAAACATAAATTGCGTTTGCAACCAACAAAGTGCGAATTCCTCAGAAAAGAAACCGTATTCCTAGGGCATATCATTACACCAGAAGGAATTAAACCGGATCCCATGAAAACAAAAGCGGTGACGGATTTCCCCAAACCAAATAACGCTAAAAACATTCAGACATTTCTAGGATTAGCTAGTTACTACCGGCGATTCATAGAGAATTTTTCAAAAACAGCGAAACCATTAACGCAATTATTAAAAAAGGGAACAACATTCCAGTGGACCGATCTAGAACAGGAAGCATTTGAATTATTAAAACATAAACTAACATCTACACCTTTACTGCAATACCCAGATTTCTCAAAACCTTTTGTGCTAACCACGGACGCGTCAGACAAGGCGCTAGGGGCCATTCTATCCCAAGGAGAAGTAGGAAAAGATTTACCAATAGCATACGCGAGTAGAATACTCAATAAAGCAGAAATAAATTATAGCACGACTGAAAAAGAATTATTAGCAATAGTCTGGGGAGTAAAACATTTTAGACCATATTTGTACGGAACGAAATTCACGATAGTAACAGACCATAAACCGCTGACGTGGCTATTTAATGTAAAAGATCCCGGATCACGCCTCATGCGATGGCGTATTATGCTAGAAGAATACAATTACCAAATCACGTACAAAGAAGGAAAGAGTAACAGCAATGCTGACGCGCTAAGCCGCGTATACGTTACAAACGCGATACCCGACACCGAAAATAAGGAACATAGAGAATTTTCCGCCGATGAAAAGAAACAAATCTTATACGAATATCACGACTCCCCCCTAGGAGGCCATCAAGGAGTCGATAGAACATATAATAGAATTAAATTAAAATACAATTGGACAGGACTTCGAAAGGATATAGAGAATTATATATCAAAATGCGTGAAATGTCAACAAAATAAATTAGGCACGCGAACAAAAATGCCAATGGTAATTACGGATACGCCTACCCAACCTTTCGAAAAATGTAGCCTAGATATAGTAGGACCATTACCAGTTTCTAATAGAGGCAATCAGTATATACTCACATTTCAAGATAATTTAACAAAATATAGCAAAGCCATCCCTATACCAAATCAGGAAGCCAATACGGTGGCGAAAAAATTTGCTAAAAAAATAGTTTGCGAATACGGAATACCGCAAACAATATTAACAGATCAAGGAACTAACTTTGTATCTGAAGTTTTTAAAGGAGTATGCAAAGTATTAAATATAAAAAAGATACAAACAACAGCCTACCACCCGCAATTCAACGGTGCGCTAGAGCGGAGCCACAAGACGTTGGCAGATTATCTAAAAAATTATGTAGGAAAGGATCAAGCGGATTGGGACGAATGGTTACCATACGCGATGTTCACATATAATACAACCCCACATACGGCGACTAACTATACCCCGTATGAATTAGTCTTCGGAAAATTAGCCGAAATGCCTACTTCTATCAAGCGCGAACCGCAACCTTTATATAACTACGATAACTATGCTACGGAATTACGCGAAAGAATCCGGACGGCTAACACGTTCGCGAAAGAGAATTTAACACGCGCGAAAGAACACGCAAAAGAATATTACGATAAAACGTCGCGACCGAGAACTTTTGACGAAGGGGATAAGGTACTACTATATGACGACGCAACGAGACGAGGACGGTCAAAGAAATTAGATAACTACTGGATCGGACCATATACAATAATAGAACAGAAATCCGCGGAAAATTACATTATAAAGAAAGGAAAGAAAACAATAACGGTACACGCGAACCGGTTGAAACACTTTAACGAATAAAAAACTTAAAAACTAAAGAAAGGAAAAAAAGAAAGGAAAGGGCCGCATAACGGGAAAACGTAGTGATCATACACGGAAATACCCACAAATTAATTTATTCAAAAAAAATTCCCAAAAAAGTTAAAACAAAAAATTAGAATATATATGTATATGTGAAAGACTAAAAAGGGCGAGGCTACCACTCGTCTTCCACCTCATAGGGCAAGTCCCCGAACAAGTAGCTTAGATATAGGGAGCTCTCCCACTCCCACATAAAGTCGTAGCACTCAGCTACCCATTTTCGTACAGCCCGCCGCTCTCGACGGCGAGACGCCATATCGCGGGGACGGACGAAACCCTCCGTGCGATCAACACTGACAAACTACAACAAAAAGTAACGCAAGAAAGTTAAATTTTTATATATGCAAAAAAAAAAAAAAAAAAAAAAAAAAGAGAAATAAAATTTTATACAACACAAGGAAACACTTACCACAGTATTGCGCGAACAGATAAGCTGTACCGGCCCACGGCATTCGTACAAGCCACAAGGCAGTCGGCGAAACATTTTGGCTTCGGATGAGTATACTAGACGACGGAACAACAATTCTCACCGAGCGAACGACAGTAAATGAGCTCCAGGGCGAGCGAGAGCCCTGAAGAAAGCGCATCCTCCGAAAAGCTGACGCGAAAGAAAATACATAAAAACAATATATACACGGCGAACTAATACACTAACTCATCTTACAGAATACTTGCGGCAGCAAGAGCAGCGAGCCCTTATCTAACGGGCAACATAGAGAACTCCGTAGAAATTCGGAACTTCGAGAACCAACCGGGAATATATTTTGAAAACGTGGGAGACTTACACCTCTACAAAGACACGTGGAAATTAGTGTTAAAAATCAATATGATACCTTATTATCTTCGCGAAGAAAAATTAGCATCATATTGCAATAAGTTGACGCAAATTTGTTTGGCGCACCAGGCATGGCACGCAACAATTTGCCGACCATTTATAAATACAATCACGCCGAAATTACGATCGATTACAGGGAAATTAAATTCCATACGAGCGACATTAGGAGTAGAACAGAGACCAAAACGCGGTCTCATCAACGGCTTAGGAACAGCAGGAAAATATTTATTCGGATTAATGGATGCTAACGACGAGGAACGTATAAATGTACACCTCGAAAAATTAGAGAAAAGCGAAACAAGAGTTTGGCATGCATTATCGCAGCAAATACAAATAATTAATTCCAGTATAAAAATATTTAACGATAGCTTTGGTAACGTTGAGCAACGAGAAAAACTTCTAGCAAAAGCGATGGCACAAGTAGAACAAATGTTAAATACACGTCAACACACACAAGAAGTTAGGGAACAGATGGACGAACAATTTACATTAATCACATTAATGATAGATAACTTACTAGAAGACGTACAAGACTTGACGCATTACGTAACAGACATACGCAAAGGACTAATAAACACCAACGTATTGTCATTCGCGCAAATAATTCAATACTTGCAGGAAGCATTACCACACCTGCCAGTAGGTTTAAATTTTCCAATCCCCCTAGACATACAATCGGGATATCTTTTAGATCGGGTAACAGAAGTCAAAGCATATAGTCGGCAACGCTCGATAATTACTGTAATCATAATACCCCTCATAGGGACACAAATATTTCAAATTAAAAGAGTACACCCGATACCAGCGCGTATGAACAACAGTACATACGCTATAATCGAGACAAGCGAGCGTTATGCGATAGTCGACGAAATCCGACGCGAATATGTATCGCTAAGCGAAACAGATATACAAGCATGTAAGACAACCAAAACCCAGTTTCTGTGCTCATCAAGACATCCAATTTACAAAATTTATCCACACGGACCGTGCGAAGTACGCATGTACAATAAAATCAATAAACAACCAGAAAAGTGCAAAACAAGGCTCCTCAAATTAGAAAGGACCTTATTACTAGAATTAGAAGCACCAGAAACATGGATTTTCGTTGCCCCAAAAGAAGAACCGTTAGCAATAACCTGCAACGGGAAAGGCACCATACATAAAATCTTAAAAGATTCAGGTATATTAGATATAAAAGGTAAATGCATAATTTCGACATCAGAAGTAACAATAGAAACAGTACAAGAATTCAAAGAAAAGAGACAACTAGATTATTTACCAGCATATAATTTAACACTTAACCTTACTCAAGAGGTAGCCGAAAAAATTACACGAAACCAAGTAGCAGAAATAGACCTCCAACCGATAATTAGAAATCCAGAAGAACTAAAATTAGCGAGCACGCGGCTAACAGCGTTACAAAAAGAAGTAGATACGAATCTTTATAATAATGATTACCACACATTCGCGTATCCCCCAGTCGTATCAATAGGAATTACAATCCTAGCAGTAGTAGCGATTTACACCATGTACTATAAGCGAAAACAGCGTAAAAACCGCGAGTTATCAATAGAAGTAGAAACTAACGAGAATAAACAACCGCCAAAAAGAAAACAAATAAAAAAAGAAAGAATTGACATAGCATGTAGAAGCGAACAAAAGCGAAAAGTATCTATATAAGCATAAACGATTATATTAAAACATGTCATCGGGAAAAATAAACATTGTCAAAAAAAAAAAAAAAATAAATAAAATAAAATAAAATAAAATAAAATAAAGAAGTAAAGAAATATATTTTCCTATAATATATAAATGAAGAATATATGTATAAACAAAATAAATACAAATAAAAGAATAAAGCATAAGATAAGAATATATATATATAGGTAAACGATTATATTACACATATGTTATCGGGAATAATTAAAAAAATTGTACTTTATAAAATGCACAAGTATACCCATAGGTAATCAAACGTAAGAATGGTGGCACATTCTTCTTCCCGCGGGGGAGGGGTGTTGTACCCGCGAGTCGCCTAAGCGACACAGCAGTATCGTATTCAAGGCCGCCTTCCGAAAAGGCGACCAAAAAGTAATGTATAAGCATTGCATCACCCGAGTGCCTGGACATTGCGAGTCCCGAGCCTAAGATGCAATTCAGCGATTCTCCCTTCTTAGCGCCGAACGCTAAGGAGTGGCACGCACAGAAATAAGGAAACGAATAGACAGATCATCGAGAGCGAGCAAAGAGTTAGGAGGGTTACTT
The DNA here is from genome assembly GCA_916049575.1 of Ancistrocerus nigricornis. Classification (NCBI taxonomy): domain Eukaryota; kingdom Metazoa; phylum Arthropoda; class Insecta; order Hymenoptera; family Vespidae; genus Ancistrocerus; species Ancistrocerus nigricornis. The sequence goes on from OU696665.1 coordinate 17,482,263, forward strand.
GTGCCTCACCAAGAACCAGTTATTTAATAAAAGTCATACTTATACTCAAGAAGAACCTGATCTATACCTCAAACACCACCTTCCTTCCGCTTCCAAAGATAACCGGTAACCGGCTGACAAGCGCGGATTACCACACACGCAACAGATACGACAGATACGATTCACGCGACAGGTATAATTCACGCGACAGGTATAATTCACGCGACAGCCATAATTCACGCGACAGATACAGAAGCGATTCACGCGAAAGATTTTTATCCGACAGATATAGAAATAATTCACACGACAGATACCAAAACGACTCACGTAATAGATATAGAAATGACTCAAACGATAGATTTTCACGGAGAAATTACCGAGACGACTCACGTAACAGGTACAGAGACAATTCATACGATAGATTCTCGCAAGGAAATTTTAGAGACAACTCACGCGATAGATATCCTAGAAATAACATAGACGCTGAAAGAAACAGATCACAGGACCGATACAAAAGCGACAGGCACGGGACATACGACACCGGAAACACTTCACGCGATAGACGCACGAATAACGACGAGACCGAGACTAAAAGACGTAACGTTTCGACTTCACGAAATAACAGCCCTACAGACATTGACAAAAACACAGAAGATTTAAAAAACTTGAAAATCGCTTCTCGAGAGAGCGCGACGAGAAGCAACTAAAAAAGGCGCAAGAAACAGTTAGAAACACTATAATAAAACACACGAACATTTCACACACCACACATCAAAATTATAAATCACCTTCAATAATAATAAATTCACCAGATTTAAATAGCGAAAGAGCGACATTTTTTATAGACACCGGTGCAGAAATAAATTTAATAAAAATCGATAAAATTTCTTACGACACACAAATTCACAGTAACATCATTTACGAACTTTCGGGTATTACAGACGGAAAAACAAAAACGTTAGGCATGGTCATTATAAATTTTCAAGGGATACCGACAGAATTTCATGCAATAAAAAATTCCTTCCCTATTAAGGAAGATGGATTATTAGGCGACGCATTCTTCAAACAAACACAATCGGATATTTTATATTCAAAAGCTTGTATAATCTTCAAAAACGAAATAATTCCATTTTCGACACGAGAAATAATTTCAATTCCGGCCAGATAAAAAATGCAGGCACTTATTCGGTTAAAACCTACGAATCTCCATGAAGGATATATAGAAAAAATTAAAACAGACACGGGTCTTTACTTCGGAAACGCGCTTGTAAAAAACACAAATAACACAACATATTTACACATCATCAACACAAACCAACAAGCAGTAGAAATCGAAATTCCAACTTTAGAACTCCAACCTATCGAAAAAATAATAACACTACAATCAGAAAACCAGGATTCGCAACATATTCCACCGGAATATGAAGCAGAAATCCACGCGATAAATGTTAAGCAACACGAAGATCGATTTCAAAAACTGAAACCGTTCCTTCACCTAGAAAACTTAAACGAAAACGAAAAAAATCATGTCCTTCAGTTGGTATCTAAATATCCACATTTATTTTACATTCCGGGAGATAAATTAGGTCACACAGAAACAATAAAACACAAAATCATAACCACGGACGAAAGCCCGATAAACATAAAACAATATCGCTACCCACAATTACATAAAACGGAAATTGAAAATCAAGTTCAAAATTTATTAGAAAAAGAAATAATTCAACCGTCAATATCCCCATATAATTCACCAGTCTGGATAGTTCCAAAAAAAAGTGACTCGCAGAATAATAAAAAATGGCGTATGGTAATAGATTTTAGAAAATTGAATGAAAAAACTATCATGGATGCATATCCACTACCAAATATTGTTGATATTTTAGACCAATTAGGAAACGCACATTATTTCTCAATTTTCGATTTGGTTTCTGGGTTTCACCAAATCGAAATGCACCCAAAGGATAAGCAAAAAACTGCTTTTTCAACACAAAACGGTCACTACGAATTCAATCGAATGCCATTTGGACTAAAAAATGCACCGGCAACCTTTCAAAGGCTTATGGATATTGTTTTAACGGGACTTCAGGGCAGCGATTTATTTGTATATTTGGACGATATTGTAATCTATTCAAACACCCTTTCGGAACACGCAACCAAATTTCACCGACTAGCGAAACGTTTAACGGAAGCGGGACTAACCTTACAAACAGATAAATGCCAATTTTTAAGAAAGGAAGTAACTTATTTAGGACACACTATCACTGAGCACGGTGTAAAACCGAATTCGGACATAATCGACGCTGTAAAAGATTATCCGGTACCATCAAGTAGGAAAAATATTCGTCAATTTCTGGGACTAGCGGGGTACTACAGACGTTTCATAAAAAACTACGCAAAAATTGCAATACCGTTAACCAAATTACTTAAGAAAACTGTTGAATTCAAATGGACGGAGGAAGCACTCCGCACTCCTCGCACTCCGTACTAAAACATCGGTTTTACGACAAGACCAGAAGGCTATCCACTACGTAACAGAAATCGACGAAAGTCTAATGGAATTAGAATTTGACACTAACACACTCATAAACGCAATTCTTTTCGCGAAAACAGGACAAATCCATCCACAAATATTTAATCCGAAACAAATTTTACACAGTGCTCAAATAATACAAACAAGAACACCTAATATGGAATTACCAATATCACTCAATACAAAACACATACCAAATTTAATTCAACTAGCGAACCTAGTAATCTTTCACAAACACGACAAGTTAATCTATGTCCTGAAATTCCCATTATTAGATCACACAATATACAAACTATATAGACACTTACCAATCCCAGTACACCAGAACGACGGAATAAATGGCACACGATTTGCATTCATACAACCCTTTGTTAAACACACAGCAATTTCAGAAAATTTTGAAACATATTTTAACATACCACATTTGGAATCATGTAAAATTGACAATTCACGGTATATTTGCAGTCAACCTAATCCAGCACAACGCATTAATAAAAATGCGGAATGTGAAGTACAACTGGTAGTAAACCCCCAATTCAAAAATTTAGGAATTTGCGACATTCGTCTTAAAACACTCAAACAAACCTACTGGTCAAAAATTGAAAACAGTAATATCTGGTTATATGCAGCCCCAGAAAAAGAAAATTTATACGTCACTTGTAGCGATCACAAAACTTTTGTTAACACTATACAAAACACAGGAGTAATACAAATTTCACCAACATGCCACGCGAGAACACAGACAACAACACTAACACCAACAGTAGAAATTACATCCTCGTTCACAATAAACCTCTCACACGCATTAACCCTGAACATAACACAAATCATGCTAAACGAAATTAAAATTCCAAACCATTTGAACATTTCAGAAATTCTAACAGAAACCGAAACACTTACACAAAGCGTTGACCAAAATAATCTTAATAATGACATAACTAGTAATGAAATATCCTTAAAAAGAGTAATCGCAAAAGCTAAAGAAATATCAGGAATGCACCATCTAAATCATAGACTGTCTTTATTAGAAACAATATTTAAATACATTGGCTACTCAATGACACCAGTACTGTTCACCTTAGGGTTACTTTGGAAATTTTCGATACCCACAAAATTATTTAGCTTCAAAGTACTCTCTCGCATACTAAATTGTTGTCGCAGCAAACAAAAAACACATAACCACAACGACGCTAACGAAAACGTAGAAATGACACCAACACCCAGACCACGTACCAATGCTGAACTCAGAGACATAGTTTCGATACCATAATTCTATATATAAACACATACATTTTAATAAAAAGTCGCAAAAACGAATTCAAACATTAATAAACAACTCACATAACACATAAAATAACTTCTATTCTAGCTAAATCCCACTAACACTACTAAAATATAAAAATGAAGTGCCTTTTATGCGGAGGAGAAATCCACATAGACATATTCGACGGACATGTAATTGATTGTTATATACAATTAAAGAAACTAACATTAGAAACTCGAAACGACTACCTGTGTCCCATATGTAAAATAGTAAAAACGAATAACGAAATAGTACAACATATACCGCACTGCGCGAAAAGAGAACTAAAAAAAATAGTACAGAACGAACAGACAGCAACACAGACAACAAATACACAGACGGAGATAACCTTAGAAGATTTAGAGTATATCGAAGAATTTATGGACACAAAAACAAAAATCATTAGCTCAAGAACAATAGCTACACAAACCGAGACACAAATTCCACTAATTAAAACAGAACCGACCGAAAAACACACCATAGGGACGCAGACAGAGACACAAACTAGAAGACCATTTTTTTACAGATATTTTTAAGAAATTTTAAATAACATACAACATTAATACAAAACTAACACCAATAACAAATCCTCACCTGCAGATAAACACTAAATAAAAAAAAAAAAGGGGAAAAAGAGAAAGACAAAATGACGACACCAAATAAGAACACCTATAGATTGGCAGACTGGAACATACCGCTCCTCCAAACACCCGGGAAACCCCCCTGCAAACACTGGTACGGACCAGGAGGAATTTTAGAAATCAAAGACACAATACAAAAACAGACGAAACCGAACGGACAACGCACGAAAGCGGACAGGCTATTTGACAGAGAAATAAACAAGATATTGGAAAATTTAGAAAAATTACACGCCCACGAAGAGAGGAAAGAATTCGAATTAGGCAGATTAAAAGATAAGGACACAATAGTCGCAAAAAGCGCCATAAAATACGAAACATTACTTAAAATCACGCAAACATACAGACACGGACAAACACCAACACAAATTAGACGAGCAACCATACGCGGCATAATAAACAGGGACCAGACACTACTATCAAAAGGACAAAGAATCAAAACCGGAAATAACATAAAACACTAACACTCACATTAACACAAACACGTACATTTTTCTTGTCTCTTTTCTTTCTCATAACACAAAATCACACACAAACACACATGTATATGTTCTAGTTATAAAAAGTAAATATAATCATTTATATTTTTTCTGTTATATCTTTTAATAAATACTTTTATACCTCATACAGAAACGGCGTTTTAATCAAGCTATAAACCCAGTTACTAATAAAGAAACAGACTATTTCAGACAAGACCACGAGACAATAAACAGGAACACTAGGGAATAACACATTAAACAAAAGCGAAGGTACCGAAAAGCAAAATTACGGTAAGGTAACTAAAAAAAAAAAAAAAAAAATACTTTCCTTCCTTACATAAAACACCCATATCCACTAACATTCACCCCCATTCATTACACATACTTATATATGCAATTCGACTCGACAGCCAAAACATGCAGCAGCGAGCTCTCGCTCGCCACACACACCAAACAGCAGCGAGCTCCCGCTCGCCATACACCAACACACATCATGCAGCAGCGAGCACTCGCTCGCCACACACCAACACACATCCTGCAGCAGCGAGCTCTCGCTCGCCACACACACCAAACAGCAGCGAGCTCCCGCTCGCCACACACCAACACACATCATGCAGCAGCGAGCTCTCGCTCGCCACACACACACCAACACACACCATACAGCAGCGAGCTGCCGCTCGCCACACACCATCAGACATCGCGCATCCGATGCGGGAGCATCGGATTTTTCTAAGGGGGGGAGTGTGACGAACTCAAAACCGTGAGAACTGTTATCGCGTAACTCCGAGAATGCTGATGCACACGCTCAGCATTCGGAGAATAGGGGTGGGCTCTTAGGCGAGAGCCTCGGAGCCCAAGCCAAGACGCGACACTCTCCTCCCAGTCGCGACTCCGAACACTCGTAATACATTCAGTAACAAATATTTGTTTTCAAATATTTATCAAATATTTATTTCATATTACGGTGAAATATCTTTTTCAAAATATAAAATAGATATTAATTTAATATTGGAAAGAAAATATTCTTTTCCAACTGTAAAATAAATATTTATTTAATATTAGGGAAATACATTTTTTTTCGAAATGCCTGGGCATTTCGGAGCACGCTTTGGTGCACCGCTCCGAATATAAAAAAAAGATAGTAGCCTGCGCTTAGCAACTCATTATGTCCGTTTGTTTATACGCCAACGCTCCTAGTGCTACGATATTTTCCATATCGCTGTCTGTTACGCTCGTGTTCAGCATAACGGTAAGTAAAAGTTTATGTAATACTTATATATTTTTATTCAATGTTTTTAAAATATATTTTTCTTTGCTCTACTAGTGCTACTATTTCTCTTGTCTCTGTCGGTTACGCTCGTGTTCAACATAACGGTAAGTAAAGGGTTATGTAATACTTATATATTTTTATTCAATTTTCTTAAATTGTTTCACATACTGCACTCACTTTGCATGTTACATAGTTTGAAAAATGTCTGAGAAGCGTTATAAAAAATATAAATTTATTAAGAAGCAAATGGCTTCGTCTATTCAAAATCGGTGTCTCGACGCAATCGAGGAATATAATATGCCAACTAGTTCGCAAGCATTTATTAATCCTGTACCAGATCTTAATATTAATAATCAATTCTTAAATTTTCAAACTACGGATAAACAAAATGCGGAAGACAATACTTTTGCAGACAATAAGCGTGCTGCTTTTACAAATTTAAAATTGCTTAGCTTTTTAAAAATATGGTCCCTAGAAAATAAAATTAATCATAGTCAACTGGGTAATTTATTAAAGGGTTTGAAGGACATTTTTCCACAATACAAGCTTCCGCGCGATGCTCGCACTCTATTAAAAACTAAACGATCCTCCAATATTGTGTCGGTTTTAAGTAAAAAGAAACAAATAGCTCAATACACATATTTTGGTATTAAAGAACACCTATTAACCCTTTTACGAGCTGAAATCGGTGTATTTCTTGAACTCAAGGAAACTTTTACGATTCGTTTAATTTTTAATATCGATGGTATTCCAGTTTCAAAAAATTCAAATAAGCAGTTTTGGCCAATTTTATGCAAACTTGTATTAAAAAAGTATACCGTGTCTCCTTTTCCGATAGCAATATATTATGGTGATGCAAAACCTAATTCCTTAATTGATTATTTAAATGATTTTATTAATGATGTTACGCCCCGTAACCCACAGACGACTCCAAAGTACTCCGATAGATGTCTCATCCTCTTTCCTAATTCTCGAAACCACTCAAATATCACCCTATAACAATATATAGAACTCCTAAACTACCTGACCATAGCGTCTGGGGTAGGGTCCGCCTGCATCAGCCCCACTGATGAGTCTGCAGTCGGACCCAAGACGAAACGCACTTTCCTTTCCCTTTCCTTTTCTAACACCAAACCATCTCCTCAACACCACCATTTCCAAAGGAGTTTCTTCGGAGGACGAATCCGTTACGCGTCCTGAGACCATCGGAATCCGGCACGTAACATCTTGGTGGCAGCGGTACTCCGAGGACTACTACTTTGGAAGAAGGAAGAAGGATGAAGAAGCCAAAATTAACAACATCAAGGAAGCCTCCGAGAAGGATGACAGAAGCTGACCCCTTCGGGCCGACAACAGCGCCTCCGAGAAGCAGCGGCTCAGCCGGTCCTTCGGGCAACGACGACACAACAAAAATCAAATCGCCTCCGAGAAGGATGACAGAAGCTGACCCCCTTCGGGCCAGAAAACAAGCGCCTCCGAGAAGCGGCGGATCAGCCGGTCCTTCGGGCAACGAAAAATACGAAAAACTACGAACGAAAAAGACAAAACGATATGGAACTTCTTCATCCTACGAGAAGGTTCGCAGAACGAACGCTTCTCTACTAGAAGGGGGGAGGTGTTACGTCCCGTAACCCACAGACGACTCCAAAGTACTCCGATAGATGTCTCATCCTCTTTCCTAATTCTCGAAACCACTCAAATATCACCCTATAACAATATATAGAACTCCTAAACTACCTGACCATAGCGTCTGGGGTAGGGTCCGCCTGCATCAGCCCCACTGATGAGTCTGCAGTCGGACCCAAGACGAAACGCACTTTCCTTTCCCTTTCCTTTTCTAACACCAAACCATCTCCTCAACACCACCATTTCCAAAGGAGTTTCTTCGGAGGACGAATCCGTTACGCGTCCTGAGACCATCGGAATCCGGCACGTAACAATGAATTAAATGATATTTTGAAAAATGGATTATTTTACAATGATATTAATTTTAAAGTATCCGTTATATGTTTTACATGTGATGCACCTGCGAGAGCATTTTTAAAAAATATTAAAGGACATACAGGTCACAATGGTTGCGAAAGATGCACAGAAGAGGGTGTATATTATAAAAACCGTATTATTTACGAAAATCATAATGCTCCAGCTCGGACACATATCGACTTTAAAAATTTTCGCGACATCTATCATCATAAAAACGATGAAAGGACGCCATTATTAAATATAAGAAAATGAAATATAATAAAACATTTTGCCTTAGATTATATGCATTTATGCTGCTTGGGAGTAATGAAAAAATTACTTCATCATTGGTGTAAGATAGAGTTTAGATTAAAACAGAGGAATGAGTTGTCAAAAAGAATGATTTCGGCTGCAAAATATTTGCCCAGTGAATTTAATCGTAAATCACGACCTATATCGGAATTGCCTAGGTATAAAGCTACTGAGTTTCGTTTATTTTTGTTGTATCTAGGACCCATTGTTTTGAAAGGAATTCTTGAAAATGACTATTATGACCATTTCTTATTATTTCACGCCGCTATTAGAATTTTGTTACACGATACGTTACATTTAAATATGGAATGGTTAAACAAAGCTCGAGAAATGTTATGTTTATTTGTAAATAATACTTCTATTTTATATGGCAGAGAATTTTGTGTATATAATGTTCATAATTTAGTGCACATTGTAGACGATAGTGAAAATTTAAAATATTCTTTGGAGGAATTAAGTTGTTTCCCTTTTGAAAATTATTTAGGGAAGTTAATAAGCATGCTACGCAGATGGAATAATCCATTAGCACAAATAACAAAAAGGTTATCGGAAAATGGAGCGCCTACGATCAAAGAGAATATTAGCCAGTTAGGTTTTAAAATCCAATCAAATAAAAAGAAAATACAACTTCCGCATTTTAATTTAAAATCTTATGGTCTTAGAGACTGTTATGTTTTTGTAAGAATTGATTATGTCCTACAGATTACAGATATATTGGAAAATAACATAGTTGGTAGATTATCAACCAAACTGAAAAACTTTTATAAATACCCTATCAAATCTAAATTATTAGGAATATTTAAATTTGACAACTTTACTGATGAAATTGTTTCGTATCCTATAAATAAAATTACGCGTAAAGCATTTATATCTAAATTTCATTCATATTTTGTAGCATGTGATTTGCTTCATTTATGTAATTAATTTATAATTAATTAACAATATCTCAGGCATTTTTCATACATAATCACTACACACACACACACACAACTACTACTACATACATTATCGCTTTTTCTTTCTTTTTTAAAAAATTCTTATAGGTATAGGATTAATAATATATATATATAAAGTTAAATATAAATGGCTTCCAAAAAAGTACATAATAAAATGAGAAAGCGATGTGCGATTCCGTCTGATTCCGATTCTGATAGCGAAATTGACCAACCGGCAACTGTACCACCAAGTAAGTAAAACAATTATGCTTATCTTAAATCTTATTAAACTACATAAATAAGTACTACATAACAAAATTATAATTAATGAAATATATAATGATAAATATTACTATATACAAATAAAATAATAAACGGAACAATACGGATAATAAAGGTTTTTTTACATATTCAGATATCGATAATGTGCCGTTAAATGAAGGACAATTGGCATTGTTAAATCGCCAATATATTGAATTAAAATTTGACATTAATCAAATTTTTAATAAATTGGAAGGTATCGAAAGACTACTAAATAATGTAGCTGTTTCAGCGAGTAACCCGGGAAGTGTCTTTGATGATCATGAAAGATCTTTTTTAGACCAATTGCCACTGACATCTGTCACAGAAATAGATCATTTTGATCATATAATATCGGAAAGTTCCGATAAGTATAATTTACTGGTTTGTATTCATAGAATTCCAGAGGAATAGAACCATACTCTTGTATTTTAATTAATAATTAAGGCAATAGCGTTTTGCAATTTTTATCGGATAAATAATAGCATGCCTTCTTCCAGGTACAATTACTGTATTTAGTTGGCGGTGACACTAATAAAAAAATAATTTATAACATGCTCCACAAATTAATTACTAATCAAGCAGCGACATTTTATTCAGGGCAAGGAAGGAAGAAAAAATTACCTTTCATCAATTTAAAATTATATGATGCTATAACTGGTAAATACTTATCATTTTTACGTTTTTTTTAACTAACTAAACTAAACTAAAAAATATATAATACGTAACTCATTTAATTTTTTATTTACAGCAGCAACAAGAAGAAGGCAAGCGTCCATTACAGAGATGGAAATAAAACAAATTGTTTCGTTGTTTTTAGCAACGGCACAATCAAGAATTAAATTAGTTTAAACGTTATATGTACCTACATAATGTTTATCTTTATTGTAATAAATGTCCTCAGTGATTCTCCGAACTTCAGTGTTGGATGAACACGATATGATTGTAATTGTGTATAATTCCATGTCCATTCGCGTCTATCGCACCCAAAAAGATTAATTTCCGTCTCTTCTGACCATATTACTCGTGCCTAATCAAGATCTCTATAGCTCCTCTAATTCACTTCTCGCAATGTGTTACGCACTGCTTCTGAACTCACGTTAATGTTGTGGTGTGTAACTAAATTTGCTCGCATTTTCTCAACATTTGACTGAAAATATTTGTGGTTATTTATTATTTTATCAAATACGTTTTCTCGAATGTTTAAAAATAACGTTAAATTAAAAATAACTTACCGGTTGTACTATGTAATAAGTTGTACTAAATGCTAAATTCGGGGAAAACGTGTATTTCGGAAACAGACGTGCTCTCTAATCGGCGGACGCGGGGAGACTGCCTGCCCGCTCTCACATTTGTCGCTTCGCATTCGCTACGTACAATTCCACGAAAATAAAAACGCGATCGGCTACTGCGCTACATTTCTAACCGTCGCGACATTCTCCGAATTAAGCAACGTAGGCTACTCGGTGTTGCCGCTTACATAGTATTTGTACTAAGTGTAAGCACACTAAAAATATGTCTCACGATGTGATTTGACAAATAGTTAATATTTATTACTATTACAAATTACACGATCGCTCGTTTAGTGGTTGGTGCGAAAATACAATGACAAATAGACTTTTCACGTATTAGGTACATTAACTCGCGATGCTCACGGCAAGGGCTCTTTCTCTCGACTGACTCGTTCGCCAGTCCAAACTATTGTTGTGTTTCCTTAGTCTTGTGACGTCAGGCCCTTGTCCTTTCTTTCCTTACGCTCTTTATGCGTTCTTAGCGTGGCCTGACGTCAGAGATAATCCCGCGACAACGACCCTCCCTGCACGTGGCCGCTTTCTTAGCGCTTGTCGTCACTCACTTTCTTACATAAAGAATGCCAAAAGTATTAGAATTTTTCACATTTGTGGTTAACACAAATAATGCATACTATACAGGGTGTCCCGTTTCAACACTCAAAGCGGAAAACGGCAGATAGACTGGACCAATCTAAACAGAAATATCGAAAAATATTTAGGTAAATTCGGTCTAGTTAACGAGTTATTAATTAACAACGATCGGCCATTCACGGAGAGCCAGAAGCTATCGACGGCTTGGGACGTCCCCTTCAATCTCGGTAGTATGTAACGGAGGAAGCAATGGGAGGAGTAATCAACAACAAATAGTAGCGCGCAGCGGCACGTAATGCCGTCTATCACTGTTTACTGTGAGTACCTCTCTTTCTTTTTCTTACCCAATAGCATCATATCATTTATTTCACGCGTGCGAGGGAGAAGTAGTGTAAGAAAGAGAGAAAGAGAGTCAGCGCGAGCCTCCTGCGTACGGAGGTGTCGCACGGCGAGAAAGAAAGAGAGAGAAAGAGCTACTCACTGTAAACAGTGACGGGCGGATCGACGCGCGCTACAGCTCTTTCTCTCTCTTTCTTTCTCTTTCTTTCTCGCCGTGCGACACCTCCGTACGCAAGAGGCTCGCGCACTGACCTTCGCTCTCTCTCTATTTCTTTCTCCCCGACTCTTTTTCTACGACACTACCTTACGCTGAATGCTAGACGGCATTACGTGCCGCTGCGCGTTACTATTTGTTGTTGATTACTCCTCCCATTGCTTCCTCCGTTACATACTACCGAGATTGAAGGGGACGTCCCAAGCCGTCGATAGCTTCTGGCTCTCCGTGAATGGCCGATCGTTGTTAATTAATAACTCGTTAACTAGACCGAATTTACCTAAATATTTTTCGATATTTCTGTTTAGATTGGTCCAGTCTATCTGCCGTTTTCCGCTTTGAGTGTTGAAACGGGACACCCTGTATACTTCGTAGTAGACGTCCGCTTTGTACGACTACAGGGCTTAAACTATCGTGAATTACCGACGCAATGTTTACACTTTTCGGAAATATATCAACAGTCTGAAGCACTATTCTAGGAAAGGTATAATGTGACTTGTTTTCTTTTAACGAGATTTCTAAAGCCACGAAATTGACGTCAGATCGCATGTGCTTCCGTCCCCGCGTCCCGAGCTTTACGCCAAGCCTAATGGCGTATTCCTTTATGAATACAAATCTCTTCTGATTGGTATAATTTGAACCTTTATGAACTTAAAATCTGACACTTCTAACAGAAAATTGCCATGGCTCAAGCAGGAAGCGCATTGCTCAGTAATAGTAAGTCCAACCGATGTCCCGAGTTCGAATCCCACCAACGACTGGAAGTTTTCTGAATTCCAATAAAGTCCGATTAATTATAAGAGGGAACGTCCTCGGGCATCGCATATAGAATTCGGTTATAAATTAATTTTTACTATTTTTGCTTTAAATTTGAGAATTTTATTGAATATTATTTAAATATTAAATTCATATTTTTTAAATATTGATTCTACATTCTTTTAATATTTACTTTATATTTTTTTAATATTTATTTAATATTTTTTAAATATCTAATTTATATTCTCTAAATATTTATTTCATATTATCTAAACATTTATTTTACATTTCTTGGATATGTATACAATATTTAAATCTAATATTTTTCTCATATTAAAAAGTGTGGCTTTAAAAATATTTTTCCAATATTTGAAAAAGATATTTAACCAATATTTTTGTGCTACTAGGGTAGTACTGGGACCAGACCAGACATTGCTTTTAGTGTGAATTACTTAAGCAGGTTCCAAAGTTGTTACAATGAAACGCACTATAAGTATGCTTTAAGGATTTTTAAATATTTATATTCAACGAAAACTTTGAGACTGAACTATACCAAAAGAAAAGACTGCGATATGTTAGATTGTTATGTAGATGCTGACTGGGAAGGTGACAATAACGACAGAAAATCCACTACAGGGTATCTAATAAGACTGTTTGGTAATGTAATTTATTGGAAATCCCATAAGCAAAACTCAATAACAAAGTCATCAACTTTTGCCGAATATGTTGCGTTATCAGAAGCTGTAACAGACGTCAATTTTATTATCAATATGTTAAAAGAAACTTTTAAGTTAAGAATAAGTGAACCAGTACGAATATTTGAGGATAACTCCGGTGCAGTTGCAATAGCAAAGTATGGCAAGTTTACGAAAAATTCTAAGCACATAGAGGTTCAATACCACTACGTGAACGAAAATGTGACAAAGGGTATCATTAATATAATAAAAGTAGAATCAGAAAATAATACAGCAGATGTGTTAACTAAAAGTCTGTGTAAAGCCAAGTTTATTAAATGTAGAAATAAGTTAAAGCTATTATAATTAAGTTAGATTTATAAGTGTGCGAGAAAGATATAATTGAATGCTACAAATGTAAGGAGGCGTGTTGAGTATAGCGTACATTTGTAGCGACATCTAGAGAGGAGCGTGCACGAAGGAAGAGAAGCACCTCTTGGTCTTAGCGTATGTATGTATGTAGAAGAAGCGTAGAAGAGGCGACACTGATGGCGAATTGCCACAGTAGATTTTGTATCAGTTTTTCTTCTCAGTGTTAATAAAGAATTACTTCAACATTAGAAGTTAGTTATTCTAAAATGATCTCAACAACAATGTTTGGTTCCAGCAAGATGGAGCTCCGGCTCATGTTTCTGTAGCAGCTCGTAATATTCTTAATAATGTTTTTAGCGAACGATGGATTGGCAGAAGAGGCACAATAGAATGGCCACCAAGATCACCAGATCTGACTGCATTAGACTTTTTTTACTGGGGGTATTTGAAATTAAAAGTTTATGAGACTAGGATTGAAAATTTACAAGAACTGCGAGAAAAAATAGTGAACGTTTCTAATTCAATCACACCCGACTTTTTAACCAATGTTATCGATACATTTTACGTTCGCTTAGGTTACTGCCAAATTGCGGAAGGACGCCAATTTGAACAATTAATAAAATAATTAGTGTGTATTATTCTTTACACACTTCAGTGTTTACAACCTGATACACGCACATACAAACGTGCACACACACGGGAACGTGTGTACCTGCGTGAAAACTTATCTTTCTACTGATGTCGCTGTGGGCTCTCGCTATTGTAAAACCTCAATACAGATGTTCAAATGATCATAACTCTGCGAAAAATAATCGCACATACCTCGGCGATATTGCGTTGTTTTCGCCTCAAAAAGTCCTTTCAAATGAACCATCACTCAACCCCACATGCCATTTAAAAATTTTGTGCCCCTTCTTACCCCCCTTCCCCCGGGGTGCGGAAGTTGATGCTGTAGTGGTTAGATAGTAGACTGATTTGACCCATTGCATCCCTATAAATTTCAATCCTATATCCAAAGCCGTTCAAAAGTTATTTAGGTGTCCCGGAACTTTTGGCACACTGTGTATATACAGCATAACCTAGCCACACATATAAATACAAAATACATATACAGTCGGTGTGAAAAGTATTCGTACAGCGCTTAATTTGAAATATAATTTTGTATATCTATGTAAATAATACATTTTAACGGGGAAAAATGGTTAATAAATGTTCTCAGATGTTTCTAGAATAGATTTCGTTAAAACAAAATTTTATTGCTTTTAGCATTTACAAAAATATCAACAAAATTGGCCATGTATGCAAAAATAGACGCACAGAAAGTATTCGTACATTTCTTATTTCTTGTACTTAACTGAGATTCAAACCCAAACATGACCTGCCGAATGTACCGAATAGCGTAGGAACGTGTGGATAACAAGAAATCTTGTCAATTTGTACAGAGCATTTGTGAAGTAAACCATAAATTTTCAGTAGTTTTCCAACATGGGTCGCAAAAACCGAGAAACGACGGAAGAAGAACGAAAAATTATTATTCGATTACACAATCAATGTAAATCACTTACATTAGTGAAATTGCTCGCATAGTAGATAGACCAAGATCTACTGTTCAAAGTATTATTGACAGATTTGGATTACGAAAAACAGTGCAAAATAAAAGGAGATCTGGACGACCGCGAAAGATAAGCGAGTACGATCGACGAATAATTATTCGTGAAGTTAAAAAGAATCCGCGAATTAGTGCCGAGCAGATTGCTACAGAGCTTAGAAACAATGGTACAAATGTTTCTACTAGTACTGTGCGTGATTATTTACGAAGTAGCGAATATCACGGTAGAGTTGCGCGGAAGAAATACTTCGTAAGTGAAACTAATCGTAAGAAGCGTTTAGAATTTGCCACAAAACACATTAATGCCCCAATGGAATATTGGAATAAAGTAATTTTCACTGATAAAAGTAAATTCGAAATTTTTGGATCCAACAAGCATTTTACAGTATGGAGGAAAAACAATACAGCGTTCAGAAAAGAAAATTTGCGGCCGACGATTAAACATGGTGGAGGCTCTGTATTAGTTTGGGGCTGTATGAGCGCGGCTGGAGTAGGATCTCTCCATTTTATCGAGGGTATTATGAATCACAGCGTTTATATAGACATTCTTAAGAATAATCTTTATACTAGTGTCGATAAAATGGGACTTAAAGACGATTTTGCATTCACCCATGATAATGACCCAAAGCATTCTGCATATAATACTAGGCAATGGATTTTATATAACATACCGAAATATTTGAAAACACCACCACAATCACCAGATATCAATCCCATAGAGCATCTATGGGATTATCTGGACAAAAAAATTCGTAATTATAACATTACGTCTAAAGAAAGTTTAAAAGCCGCTCTGCTAGAAGAGTGGAATAAAATACCGCCCTCTATAACATCTAAATTAGTAAATTCCATGCCAAGAAGGCTTGAAGCTATAATAAGATCAAAAGGCAATCCTACAAAATATTGAAAAATTAAATATGTATTTGATTTATTTTTATAGTTTATTCATTTTTTGTTCAACTGTACGAATACTTTCTGTGCGTCTATTTTTGCATACTTGGCCAATTTTGTTGATATTTTTGTAAATGCTAAAAGCAATAACATTTTTTTTTAACGAAATCTATTCTAGAAACATCTAAGAACATTTATTAACCATTTTTCCCCGTTAAAATGTATTATTTACATAGATATACAAAATTATATTTCAAATTAAGCGCTGTACGAATACCTTTCACACCGACTGTATGTTCATTATTGTTTACTACAAGGAGATAAGTGGCAATGAATGTATCTAAGGTATACGAGTTAATGATATTCAATTGTACATATATGTATATGAATTTATAAAGAGTAAAATGTATATATACAGTTATGAGTAAAAGTGAGTCCACGCACTTTAAAATAGACAAAAAAAAAAAGATTATTTTTTCTGTAGTTTTGAAGATTCTGATTTTTTTAGAACAAAAAATCTACGACGTGTAATAAACAAATTTATCTATGTTTTTGTAAAAATTCAAGTCGTTTAGTTCAATTATAAATAAAAAAGTTACTTCTATTTTAAAGTGTGTGGACTCTCTTTGCTCATAACTGTATTAAAATCGTGCATAAATATGTAATTTAACATTATATCATAATAAAACAGAATAAGGAATTCTCTGCGGTTGTGCTTAAAAAGTAAAAACAATTTTACTCATTTTCAAAAAGTTTTAATTGTGAAATTTTGATTAAAATTATTTCTTTCGTTTTTTTATGATAATGTTAAGTTATATATAGTGGTACGTCTCTATAGTTATAATTGAATAATACTCACCACACTCCATTTCGTTATTTTGATTCATCTAAAATAAAGATATGAATAAATAATGTATATATACAGGGTGTCCCGTTTCAACACTCAAAGCGGAAAACGGCAGATAGACTGGACCAATCTAAACAGAAATATCGAAAAATATTTAGGTAAATTCGGTCTAGTTAATGAGTTATTAATTAACAACGATCGGCCATTCACGGAGAGCCAGAAGCTATCGACGGCTTGGGACGTCCCCTTCAATCTCGGTAGTATGTAACGGAGGAAGCAATGGGAGGAGTAATCAACAACAAATAGTAACGCGCAGCGGCACGTAATGCCGTCTATCACTGTTTACTGTGACTACCTCTCTTTCTTTTTCTTACCCAATAGCATCATATCATTTATTTCACGCGTGCGAGGGAGAAGTAGTGTAAGAAAGAGAGAAAGAGAGTCAGCACGAGCATTCAGCGTAAGGTAGTGTCGTAGAAAAAGAGTCGGGGAGAAAGAAATAGAGAAAGAGAGAGCGAAGGTCAGTGCGCGAGCATCTTGCGTACGGAGGTGTCGCACGGCGAGAAAGAAAGAGAAAGAAAGAGGGAGAAAGAGCTGTAGCGCGCGTCGATCCGCCCGTCACTGTTTACAGTGAGTAGCTCTTTCTCTCTCTTTCTTTCTCGCCGTGCGACACCTCCGTACGCAGGAGGCTCGCGCTGACTCTCTTTCTCTCTTTCTCTCGCTCGCTCACTCTTTCTACGATACTACCTTACGTCGCGCGCTGGAGGCTCGCGCTGACTCTCTCTGTCTCTCTTTCTATCGCTCGCTCCCTCTTTCTACAACACTACCTTACGTCGCGCGCCGGAGGCTCGCGCTGACTCTCTCTGTCTCTCTTTCTATCGCTCGCTCACTCTTTCTACAACACTACCTTACGATGGAGGCTCGCGCTAACGTTCTTCATCCTTTCGTTCCTTTTCCTTTCTCTCTCTCTCTCTCTCTCTCTCTCGCTCTGTCTTTTTCACTACTTATCATATGATTTGCTATAAGCGTTAAGCGGTTATGCCACCCTGAAATGATCAGAAAATCGTTTTTTTTTTAATTTTATTTTCTTAAAGAATGTACCTTTAAGAATATTTTAAACCAATGTTGAAATAAATATTCTAAGAATTGACCGAGTTACAGCGGTTTGAACGGAGCGCTGCAGTTTATGCGGCGTAGCTGGGCGCCCCACACGCAAAATTAGTTTTTGTTACCCGCGGCCCCAAAAACATTTTATGTAGGTGTCTTATTATGTATGATCTAGAGAAAGAAAGTGTATGTGTAACGCGTATGTATCTCGCGAAAGAAAGCGAGCGGATACATCCGGATTTCCGCGTGGCGATCGGGGACAAAACGAAGGGACAAGAGACGTAGTCTAGAGCTCCGATTCGGCTACACTCTTTTACTACATCTCTCTCTTAAGTACATTTTCTCGTGTTTATTCATAAGTGAAATACGTGGTAAACAGTTTCGTACAATTTAATTACGTCGAAAGTAACACCTCTCGATCGAAAAGGTAAGAAATATAGTGGTACACGTACAGAAGTGAGTAGGAAAAAAAGACATTACCCGAAAAACCGCTATGCAATGGAGTGCGAGGAAGCCAGCACTAGTGCGTCGGCAAAAAAACTGAAGGCTAGCAGTGATTGCGAGATAGAAACCGATTCATCTTTTGGGTACCGCATTATAAATTTCATATCAGTTTTTTCAACGATTAGTGAAGTAGTTAAATGCAAAACGTGCAATGGCGATGTAAAATTTACAGAATCGTCTGTTCGTGGGCTAGGGTTCAAATTGAATATATCTTGTAAGTCATGCGAACCTGTCCGTATAAATTTGAGCCCTCTTGTCAATGGCAAGGCGTACGACGTGAATAGACGAATTATTTTTGTATTTAGATTGCTTGGAATTGGTTTAGCGGGAATTGAGAAATTTTGTGGAATTATGGATATGCCGAGACCTATTTTTCACTCGTTTTACGACAAAGTTGTCAATAATAAACACGTGGCCGTAACAAGTGTTTGTGAGATGTCAATGAAAAATGCAGTCGACACAGAAAAAGAAGTGAATGTTGAAAAGGGAGACCCGGAAGGACTAACCGTTTCATGAGACGGAACCTGGCGGAAACGAGGCTTCTCTTCTCTTTTCGGTGTGTCTACGCTTATTGGGTATTATACGGGCAAGGTTACAGATATGGTTATAAAATCTCGATACTGCAAGCAATGTGAATATTGGAAAGGATTGAATGGTACCGAAAAGTATGAAGAATGGAAAATTACTCATAAAAATGAATGCTCTGCTAACCATGAAGGTTCAGCAGGAAAAATGGAGGTTGATGCAGTAAAGGAAATGTTTGCGAGGTCCGAAAGAAAGTATGGAATAAAGTACAGAAATTACGTAGGCGATGGGGATAGCAAGACGTTCAAAGGAATAGTAGATTCAAAACCGTATGGAGAATATGATATAAACAAGAAAGAATGCGTTGGTCATGTCCAAAAACGAGCAGGTACTGCGTTTCGAAATCTAAAAAAAGGAAATAAAGGTCTTGGTGGAAAGGGAAAATTGACTGCAAAACTTATACAGGGTGTCCCACAGTTGGAGGCCAAAACAAGAATGGCATGTGCGACTGATTTTTCTGAGTCGAAAGGAGTCATAAAAAGTAACATATGCCAGGTTAGTTTTCGAGCTATTAATTAATAACAATCTGCCAATCGTGCAGCGTGGAAGCAGTAGGTGTAGTCTCGCCGCCATACCAAAACTCTAGCCAAGCTATGATTGGACTGGCGGGCGATAGAGAAAGAAAGAGAGCGAGAGTGAGAGAAAGAATGAAGGGCCTGGTGGTCCGTCAACGTAAGATAATGCCGTAGAAGAAAGCTAGGGCGAGAGACAGAGTGAGCTAGAGAGAGAGAGAGAGTCAGTGCTACGAGGCTATCTTAAGCTAGCGGCTCGCGCCGACCCTCTCTCTCTCTCTCTCGCTCACTCTGTCTCTCGCCCTAGCTTTCTTCTACGGCATTATCTTACGTTGACGGACCACCAGGCCCTTCATTCTTTCTCTCACTCTCGCTCTCTTTCTTTCTCTATCGCCCGCCAGTCCAATCATAGCTTGGCTAGAGTTTTGGTATGGCGGCGAGACTACACCTACTGCTTCCACGCTGCACGATTGGCAGATTGTTATTAATTAATAGCTCGAAAACTAACCTGGCATATGTTACTTTTTATGACTCCTTTCGACTCAGAAAAATCAGTCGCACATGCCATTCTTCGTCTGACATCGAACCGTGGGACACCCTGTAGACGAACTAACTGTTTACTATGGCCTTGCTATAAGAAGATTCTCTCATTCTACAGAAGAAATGAAGAATGCTATTTGGGCTACATATTACCATAAAATTTCTACGGACGAGAAACCCCAGCATGACCGGTGTCCTCCCGGAGAAGACTCGTGGTGTACATGGCAAAAGGCGAAGGTTAACATGACATTAGAAAATTATAAACATAAAGCTTTCCTTCATGCAGACGTTCAAAAAGGTATATGGTCAATTTATGAAAAACTTAGTTCTGATAAGCTATTATCACGTTGTCTCGGAGGCTTCACCCAAAACAATAACGAGAGCGTGAATGCCGTTATATGGTCTATAGCACCAAAAAGAGTGTCGAGTGGTTCAAAAATCGTTGAGATTGCAGCAAATATTGCAATAAGCATATTTAACGATGGATATAACAATATATTATTAATGATGCAAACGTTAGGGTTACAAATTGGACCGAATGCTCAAAAAAGCTGTGAGGACTTAGATAGAAGCCGCATCTCTATCGCCAATTTAAGAGCTAAGCAAGCGACGAAAGAAGCGAGAAAATTAAGAAGAGCAGCTCAAAAAGATATGGAGGACATTCTTTCGTCTGTAGAAGGGACACTGTATGGACCAGGCATCGATGACTAGAGGTAAAATTGAAAATTCGCATTTTATCGGACATAAAACTCGTATCGTTTCTTCTTTTGCGTTTTTCTCGAAACAACGTTTTTCGCACTGGCTGTCAAAAAATCTCGGAAACTATTCATCCCACTTACTTCAACTTTGGTACACATATTCTTTATAAGATTATCTAAAGTATAGCCTAGGATTTTTTCGATGCGGTAAACCGTTTGTTTATAATAAATTTTTTAGTGTCTAACTTATAGGTTCAAAACAGAACAGGAGCTATACTGAACGCAATAATTATTTTTTTCAAAAACCCCTATGCTACACCATAGCTATTTTATCACTGAATAATAATATTTTTTGTTTTTTTCTCTTAGACGAACCTGGACCTCGGAAAAGTGATAGCCGCCAGCGAGCGTAACGGAAAAAGAGCTTCGGGGGACAACGCATATCTCATCTATTTTTTAATATTTTTAGACAAAATTTTCACAAATTGTTACCACATATATGCTGTAAACAAAGGAACTAGAAGAAACCATTTATATATTATAGTTATACAGTAAATAATTTTTCAATTTCAGTACGTTTTGGAGTGTCTCAGGGTGGCGTAACCCCTTAAATGCTTATAGCATTTAATAATGCTAATTAATAATTAATGCTAATGTCGCGCTCCGTATTCTTTTTAGGAGAACCGTGCGCGGTTGCCAAAATAGACAAATGTCGATCTACAAAACAATTGACGATCTCTCGCCGCTTTCCGAAATTTTCCGGCCTTCCAGAACGTTAGTCGATCGCTGGTGATTAACGCGCGCGTATCGGTACTAAAGAGAGAATCTATTGCTTTGTACGATATAAAAAGTAATCATGTATACGTCGCAAGAGTACGCGGACATGGTGTTTTTATATCGAGACGCCGAAAATAACGCTGAGGCCGCTGCACGAATGTACAGTATTCGTTATCCTGGACGCGAACAACCGTGTGCGCGAACAATTTTACGATGTGTACATCGATTAAGAGAATCGGGCAATCTTATGCCAAATCACAAGATCAGTAATAGGCCACGGCGGATGCAATTAAGAGATGAGGAAAACATACTAAATGTTTTCGAGCGCAATCCCGGTTACAGCCTTCGACATGCTTCTCGACTAAGTTTTTTGTTATTATTGCTAAAAACATACAGTCATTTGAAAATATTCTTTATTCCTAATATTTAAGAAAATAAGATATGATGTTTAAACATTTAAATTAAAGATGCTTGGTGTCACACGATGCGCTGTGCACGATGTTCTTCGTGCAAATGGTATGCACCCTTTCCATTATCAACGTGTGCACCAACTTTTGCCCGGAGACGAAGAAGCACGGGTTAATTTTTGTCAAGGTATTTATATTATGAAAGTTAATAATCAAAGTTAGTTAAATGTTTTATTACAGCATATTTTAAAATATTAACAACTGGCGAAAAATTCTATAGGCTTTCTGGCACAGTATAGGCAAGATGGAAATTTCCATAAAAAGATATTGTGGACAGACGAATCGTCGTTTACACCCAACGGAATTTTTAATTCAAGAAATTTCGTTCATTGGGCCGAGGAAAATCCACGTGCCATACGGGAAGGTGCATTCCAGTATAGGTGGTCTCACAATGTATGGGCTGGTATCCTAGATGATACAATAGTAAGCAATCAATTTTCTTTCAATTAGTAAATTTAAATATTTTCTTTCACGGCTTTAAATAATATTTTTCCTATTTGTTTGATAATTTTTAGATTGGTCCATTTTTCTTACCAAGAAGGTTAAATGGAGATAATTATTTAACCTTCTTGAGAGAGGATCTGCCATTACTATTGGAGAATGTGCCGTTACCAAAACGACAAAGCATGATATTCATGCACGACGGGGCACCCGCGCATTTTACGAGGCGCGTACGCGAGCACCTCACAATCGCGTTTCCAGAGAAATGGATCGGTCGGGGTGGCCCCATTAGTTGGCCAGCAAGGTCGCCCGATCTAAATGTTTTAGATTTTTTTTTGTGGGGGAGTATAAAACATTTAGTAGAGGACCACCGTCATGGAGGCCAAGAGGCAATGCGCGACGCGATTATGGCCGCGTTTGCGAGAATTACGCCGGAGACAATTTCCCGAGGAACAGACAATTTCATTGCTCGAGCAGAACTCTGTGTCGAGAAGGGCGGACGCCATATCGAACAGTTTTTGCATTAATTTATGAGAGTGGATTAAACCTAATGGGGATACCACTATAAATAAAATGCGCCAAGCTATTGACCGCAAGGTGGTGTGGAACTAATAGCATATCATTTATTCATATTTAGCATATTTAGCATTTAACGCTTATAGCAAATCATATGATAAGTAGTGAAAAAGACAGAGCGAGAGAGAGAGAGAAAGAGAGGAAAAGGAACGCAAGGATGAAGAACGTTAGCGCAAGCCTCCATCGTAAGGTAGTGTTGTAGAAAGAGTGAGCGAGCGATAGAAAGAGAGACAGAGAGAGTCAGCGCGAGCCTCCAGCGCGCGACGTAAGGTAGTGTCGTAGAAAGAGTGAGCGAGCGAGAGAAAGAGAGACAGAGAGTCATCGCGAGCCTCCTGCGGGAGGGAGTGTCGTAGAGAGAGAAACAGAGAGAGTGAGAGGGAAGGGAGATAAGTAAACACATTGATCAAGCGTTACCTTCCGACGATTGTTATTGGTTATTGTGGATCACTCCTCCTACTGCTTCGTCTATCACCTAGTTACGAGCTCCAGCGTACCGCCTTCTTCCGCAATTTTTGTTAATTAATAACTCGCTAACTAAGCCGAATTTTGAAAAAGTTCATTAGACTTTTCGACTCAAGTCATACTTGTGCACATGTAGTTGGCCGCTCAGACACTTCAAACCAGACACCCTGTATATATTGTAATGTATACTATATAAATGTATACAGGGTGTCTGGTTCCTTGTAGTCAAGCGGAGGGCTACATGTACACATCAATGACTTGAATCGAAAAGTCTAATAATATTTTCCGAAATTCGTCTTAGTTAAATAGTTGTTAACTAACAAAGATCGGCCAATCACAGCGAACAGCGACATGTAGCGTTGTTTATTGTGGATTGCTCCTCCTACCGCATCATTTCTTGCTTAACTGCGAGCTCGAGTGAACCACCTTCCTTTGCTAATTGCCGTAATTGACCGATCTTTGTTAGTTAATAATTCGTTGACTAAGTCGAATTTCGAAAAATGGTATTAGACTTTTCGATTCGAGTCATTGATGTGTACATGTAGTCCTTCGCTTGACTACATGGAACCGGACACCCTGTATAATACAAATAATAATATATATAATATAATAAAATAGGATAAAAGAAACTTACGGTAATTGTTTGAATAGTTGTCTTTTTGTTCTTTTCTTTTTTTTTCTACAATGAGAAGGGTTAACTCTTAACCACCTATCACCTATTTCTGTCCCTTAACCACCTACGTGCGGTCTTGCAGACCGCTCGTGGATAACTACCCTCAATTCGGGTTCTACGGTATTAAGAAAGGATTTAAATAAGTAAAATACTTATTTATACTTTAGATCTTTATTTAAGAGCTTCAAATAATATAAACTATGATAATATCTCGAGATTTGTTATAATCTTTCAAAAACTAGTCATTTTAAGACAAAAAGACACTCTTCTAAGATAATGAGATCTGATAGATAAGGAACTTAACATATCAACTTCTTTGGATTAATTTCTTTAAACTTAGGATACTAACTATAAAATAAAAGAAAAAAACTAAACATTAAACAAAAACTTCAACAAAATTGCAACCCCCAAAGATTCACAATTTTTCGCGACAATTGCAGCATTGTTTTTTCGCACACTCCAAACAAATTGGCACCTTGCACGTAAAACATAAGTAAGCAGTCTTGCATTTCTTTTTTGGATCACACGTGAAACATGTCTTGCGAACTTCGTCGAATTGCCGACGCCGCTACGTTTTTCGTTTCCTACACGTATGAGTGTAAAAAAATCACGCAACCACCTACGAGCGGTCACACAGACCGGTGGCGAAAGAGTTTTACTTACCCTCGCCAAACGCGCGCACTCGTACACAAACCGAACGGAAGAGCGGTACTGATGGATATGTAGAAAAGGTATATAGCCGCGCACCATCCTACGACACATACACACCAAAATATTTGGATTAAAAAATACGTTGCGGTCTCAGAGACGGGTGGTAGGTGGTTAAGGGTTAAAGATGAAGGAGTCAGACATAATGAAGAAAACAAGAGGAAAAGACAAGATGAATAGCTGCGAATACAAAAGAAATGTAGAGAGCAGCTTGGTCGTATCATCGATACTCCAAAACAAGGATTTGGATCCAGTAACGATGGTAACACCGCCAGAAAATTTTTCGAATATCCGGATATAACTGGAGAAATAACGAAAATAGATGTTGAATTAATAAAAAAATTCAGGACAATATTAAATGTTCTTTCGTGCGATCTCCCAATTAATGCGAACGAATTTGGCAGATATGCTGAAAGAACAGAAGCATTGTTAATGGAGAAATATTCTTGGCGGAAATTAACGCCTACAGTACACAAAATTTTGAAACATGGGGAAAACATTATTAGACACCATCTAGTACCAATTGGCGCATTATCGGAAGAAGCTCAGGAAACTAAAAATAAAGAATACAAATTTTACCGATATCATAATACGCGAAAAAGCTCCCGTAAAGAGCATAACCAAGATCTTTTATCTATGCTTTTAATTTCATCCGATCCTTACATATCGACATTTAGAAAAATTAGAAGAAAGAGTGATATAAATAAAATATACCCCGCAGAAATGACTGCTTTATTAGATGTAAACATAAATTAATTGTCGTTGAAAAAATTATATTCAACTTTCTGTGCTCGTTCTCTCTTTCTTTCACTCTCACTCTCTCGCTCTGGTGATGTTTGCCTAATGGCGAGTTCTAGAAGAAAGTCCCAGGGAGCGGTTTCGTTTGCTAAGACCGAGACCGAACATGGAGAGTTTAGGTGAGTAAGAATCTCACACTACCTCGGGACCTAAATTAATCACCATTATTTATCAAATATTTATGTATCCTTTTCAATTCATTATATTTCCATACGAATAATCAATAAAAAATTAGAATTAATTAACCCTTTGAATTCGATGTCGAGTGTGACTCGATAAGACTAGTTTCGATGATAATTCAATGTCAAGAGGTATTCGACTCTTATTCATTTTATACTTGTAGATAATTTTTAAATGTTACTATCAGTAACTTGAATGCATTTTGTCTCGCCACGCATCTCGCCTGTCTGGTCCTTCAGGTTGAGGGGTCGGCTTCGGCACTTTGCCGTTTGCTCCCCAACCTTGGGGGTCCCGATGGGCGAGTCCGCCGCGTCTATGTGGGAGTGGTCCTATCGATGGCATTTTACGGCTCGCCGGTTTGGGCGGGCGACGTGATGGCCTCCCGACGGCGCAGAACGGCGCTTTTATCGGCTGGTCCGTCGGGTGGCCATCAGGGTCGCCCGCGGATATAGAACCATCTCCCTGGAGGCGGCGAGTCTCCTGGCAGGGGCTCCTCCGTTAGATCTTCTGGCGGAGGGATGCGCGGAACTCTTCCGCTGGAAGCAATCCCTCCGCCAGAGGGGGTTACCCCTGACAGGAGAACTGCTGAATGCCGAGAAGTGCAGAGCCCGGCAGTCCGTTGTGGCTAAATGGCGCGAGACACTTCTCTCGCCAAGTGCCGGCCACCGGACCGTTGAGGCCATCCGACCATGCCTCGACACATGGTTGACGAGGAGGCATGGTGTGCTCATCTACCGCCTTACGCAGGTGCTCACCGGGCATGGCTGCTTCGGTGAGTACCTGCAGAGGATAGGGCGCGAGCCGACCACGCAGTGCCACCAATGTGGTGCTGCGCAGGACACGGCGCAACACACACTGGAAGTGTGTTCCGCCTTCAATGAGGAGCGCCGTGCCCTGCGTGGCGAAATCGGTGACGACCTCTCGCTGCCGGCCGTGGTTCTTGCCATGGTCGACAGCGAGAGGTCCTGGAGTGCGGCGGTCTCCTTCTGTGAGAATGTCTTCTCTCTGAGCTTGTATCTGCTTGTATGTAGTTTTTTAATTTTTATTACAAGCTCAGATAAACAATTTTTAAAAATAAGTTGTCTTATTTTCTCTGTAACTTCGAAGATTGTCATTTTATCAATACAATAGAAATATGATATACAGTAAATTAATCCTTCTATATGTTTGCAAAATCTCAAGTAGTTTAATTAAATTATAAAAAAGTTATTTAACTTTATACAGCGTCCGAATATTTTCGTGACAGACTTTATATACAGGGTGTATCCGACCAACATGTCGTGAGCTATATCACGTTGTAGCCAGGAATAAATAGAGCCGAAAGAAGTCATAAAAGTTAACATAAGGTAGGTTAGTTAACGAGTTATTAATTATTAAAGATAGGGCGAAAAAGCGGTAGGCGGCGAGCGGCGGCCATGCTAATCTGATGGCGAGCGGCGCGGGGAGCGGCGGGCGAGACGGTCGAGCATCGAATTGTTTACTTTCGCTCTTCCTTCCTCTTTCGTTCTTTCTCTCTCTTCCTTTCCTCCACGGCGCTACCTTACGTTGGCGACTCACGCGGACTCTCTCTCTCCCTTCCTTTCTCTCTTTCTTCTAGCGTCTCGTCATCAGAATAGCATGGCCGCGGCTCGCCGCCTACCGCTTTTTCGCCCAATCTTTGATAATTAATAACTCGTTAACTAACCTACCTTATGTTAACTTTTATGACTTCTTTCGGCTCTATTTATTCCTGGCTACAACGTGATATAGCTCACGACATGTTGGTCGGATACACCCTGTATATATCGTTATGCCATACCGAGGGGGTACCTAAGCCTCGTTATGCTAGCGACTCATAACGACATCTTACCGACGATTTTCGGTATGAATAACGACAAAGCTCGTTATTCTTGGTGTACAGAATCGCGTTTGTCGTTACAGTAACCTCTCGTTATTCATCGTACCGAAAATTGTCGCTATGAGAGCATAACGACAGTATAACGAGTTACAGAATCCCGCTACAGCCCGCTTTCGGGAGGAACCGGTAGTGTCTTAACGGGTTCCCGGTTCCTCTCTATTGCGTGGCGGGCGGTCACCGTGAGGGGTTTTAGTGGGTAAAAATCCCACACTCCTCCCCACCCACGGGCTGGGTGTGCACGGGGGGCCTTTTGAAGGTTTCCCCTCACGAAAAACAAAAAAAAAATGGGTTGTGTGTTTTTAGCCATTGTAATTGTTTCAGTTAACATTAATTTTAATCGACGTATTAATGCGTTTGGTATAATGTATAAGAATATTATCGCTGTATTTTGTACTAAAATACCATTAACATCAATTTGATTTTTATAACAATTTTTATAAAATAGCGTTATATTTGGTGTTAAAGATTTGTTTGCATAAACAACACTTCGAATATTGAGACAGTCATTGCGATGAATACATTCAAATAAATTCCATTCTAAAATATCTGTTGGTAATGTCCATGTTTCTACTAAAATAATAATATCTGCAGAAAGAAAACCTCTGTCATTTTGAATATCAATTAAATGTTTATTTAATGATCTGATGTGAAATAATACTAATATGTTATCATTGGTTTTATAATCTTGTGGAAATTTCATATTTAATTTTAGTAATTTCGATTCTCTTAAGGGGTTTCATGGGTTTCACGGTTTCAAAAAATCGATTTTTTTTTTGTTGCTTATTAAAATTTACAACATCTCTAGAATATTATCCGAAAATTTCAACTTGATCCGAGTAATAGTTTCAGAAATACAGCCTTTTAAAGTTGCGCGCTCAAGGCTACCTGCTGGGCTCCGGTTGCCGTAGGTATAAAAGAGCAGCTGCTCGCCTATTGTTCATTCGTCCTTGGTTATTTTTCTCATCTTCTAAGGGTAACTAGTTGAAATACTTCATTTGGTGATTACTTGTTGAACCACGAGGTTTATTTTGAGGTTATAAGTGTCCAAAGTAAATTATCTTAAAAAATGCCTAAAGTTTCAAGATCTCAATTAGTGGACGGTGTTCGTAGAAAATATCGACCCAAGAAACGGAGACAGTCGTTCAATCCTAAAAATCCTGAGCAGCATGATGATTCTTTCACGAGCACATCGGCAAAAAAATTGAAAGGTGAAAATAAAGAGCACGTGCCAGAGGAAGCCACACTCCAATATTCAATCATCGATTTTCATCTTGTTTTTTCAACACTATCGTGTTTTGTGCGGTGTTCAAACATTATTGAAAGTGAAGGTGAAGAGAAATTGTGTAATGGAAAAATAACTTTTAAACAATGTTCGAAATTCGGTCTGGGATTTGAAATTGAGGTAGCATGTGAACGATGTGAGCCGAAATATATTTTATCTTGTCAAAAAATTGGCAGAATGTATGAACTAAATAGGCGATTTATTTTTGTCATGAGATTATTGGGTTTAGGGCTTGCCGGATGCAAGAAATTTTGCGGTTTGATGGATATAAGCTGCTCCTTTTTGAATCAATCAACATACGATTTTTATATAGATAAAATACGGAACTGCATCATGATAATCACTGAGACACTACTCTCCACTGCTGCAAAAGAAGAAAGACAATTAACGAGTGATGAAAATGACGGTGAAGATACGATAGATGTGAGTGTTTCTGGTGATGGAACGTGGAAGAAGCGTGGTTTCGCATCACTATATGGTGTGACTTCATTAATCGGATTTTATTCGGGAAAAATCTTGAATGTAATTATTAAAAGTTCTTACTGTAAATTATGTGAGTCGTGGAAAAACAAATTAGATACTGCAGAGTATGAAGAGTGGAAAGAACAACACATTGAATCAAATGAATGTAACGCTAATCACACTGGAGCATCTGGGAACATGGAACCATCTTCTGTTATTGAAATGTTTCAACGTTCTATTGTTAAACATGGCCTGAGGTACGTAAACTATATAGGAGATGGAGATTCCAAAACATACTCTGGTATTCTCAAAGCCTCACCTTACGGTGAAGATTGTGTTGTCAAGAAGAAAGAATGTGTTGGACATATACAGAAGAGGATGGGCACCCGTTTACGGGAATTAGTGAAGAAAACAGTTGAGGAAAAAATAGTAAATGGCAAAAAAATTATTAAAAAAACTCTTTCTGGTAAAGGTAAGCTGACGAGTAAATTGATTGATAAACTAACTATTTATTATGGTTTAGCAATCAGAAGAAACTGTGACTCAGTAGAAAAAATGAAAGACGCTATTTGGGCTACGTTTTATCACTACAGCTCGATAGATAAAAAACCTCAGCACGAAAATTGTCCGAAAGGTTCAGATTCCTGGTGTGCCTGGCAGCGAGCATCAGCAACAAACACTCTTTCATCGTTCAAACACGATTATACACCATTACCAGATGGTGTTTTGACTGCAATAAAACCTATTTACGAAAATCTGAGTAAGGATGAGCTTTTGGAGCGATGTGTTGGTGGTTTTACACAAAATAGCAACGAAAGTTACAACCAGTTGATCTGGAAAATTACTCCAAAAATACTTCCAGCTGGTTCTAAGATCGTTGATATTGCTGCATTGACTGCTGCTTGCATTTTTAATGAAGGAACATCATCATTATTATTAATCATGCACTGTATGGACTTAAAACTTGGCCCAAATTCCCACGAATATGCCCGAAATGCTGACGAAAACCGAATCTGCGCCGCCGAGAAAAAATCTGCGAACGAGACTCGTGAAGCCAGGATTCGTCATAGACAGGAACAAAAGGATGCCGAGGACATTGCAGATGCAGCAGATTTATTACTTTATGGCCCATGAATCGACGATTCAATGTAAGTCAAGAAAAAAAAATTTTTTTCCTGTTCTATGGTCACTCAAAACTTTAAACGTGTTTTTCTCAAAACCGTGTTTTCAAAGTCGGTTGTCAAGATTTCTCGAAGGCTACTCCACCGATCTCGATGAAATTTTAAACAGGTCTTCGAGATACAATTTACAAGGACTTGGACGAAGGATTTTTTTTTTTTCAATTACAACTATTTTTTTTTTTTAAAATGCCGCGGAATTTTTACTGAATTCTGCATTTTTTTGTAAAAACCGCTGTCAAACATCCAATTTTCATTTTTTTTTTTTTCCTTCATCCAATTTCTAGTTTGAAGCCTTAACTAACAAGGGGACATTACGGCCTCGGAAATTGACTTCGGGATGACACTTTGCAGGTTTGTAGTATACCTTTAGAAAATTCGATTTGCAAAGTAAGAGCGCGCACTAGCCATAAACTTTCGAGAAAAATGACTTTAAAGTTTTACGTGTAAGACGTATACCGGTCACTTTGAAGACCATCCAAGAGCGGCGCAGTGGCCGAGTTGTAGCGAACTCGCTTGCGGCGCGGGCGGTCCGTGTTCGATCCCCGTGTGGAAACTTTTTTTTTTTTTTTTTTCAATTCTTCAAAAAATTATAAAAACTGTGAAATAAAGTTAATGACATACTAATATGAAGAATTTAATCATATATAATTTTTTCTATTAATGAAATGCGATACAATGCCTATGACAATTATCATTCTGGATCTTGTAAATAAAATTAAAAATATCTTTAATTCACATTTTAATTTGTTGGAACAGTCATTTCATTAATAGAAAAAATTATATATGATTAAATTCTTCATATTAGTATGTCATTAACTTTATTTCACAGTTTTTATAATTTTTTGAAGAATTGAAAAAAAAAAAAAAAAAAAGTTTCCACACGGGGATCGAACACGGACTGCCCGCGCCGCAAACGAGTTCGCTACAACTCGGCCACTGCGCCGCTCTTGGATGGTCTTCAAAGTGACCGGTATACGTCTTACACGTAAAACTTTAAAGTCATTTTTCTCGAAAGTTTATGGCTAGTGCGCGCTCTTACTTTGCAAATCGAATTTTCTAAAAGTATACTACAAACCTGCAAAGTGTCATCCCGAAGTCAATTTCCGAGGCCGTAATGTCCCCTTGTAAAACAAGTATTTTTTTTTTTCACTTCAGATGATCCTGCTTGGAGTTCTGCTGTCAACGCGAATGCACCTTTTTTCCGAGGGCTCGCCGGGAATGACGTCACAATGGCGGAGTTTTTAATATTTTTTTTTTTAAATTTCAGAAAATGTTTATTAAATATGTATCTTTAAGATAATAAAAAATTTGAATCAAATATTTCATATATTATATGAAAAAAAAATCTTGAAAATACGCCGTTTTTACCCGGATGAAACCCATGTAACCCCTTAATCCTTAGAGGGCCAGCATGACGCCATATGGCGTCAAGGCCAATTTGACCTTTGTTTGGTTCTATTTTCTCAGAAATAATAAATTTCAAATTTGTGTACATTTATATGTAAAAGATTCCAGCGAAACCCCGATCTACTTTCAGAATTTCGAAATTCAAAATTACGGATGTAATATAGAAAAAAAGGTTGATGCTGTATTTTTTAGGTTGTAAAAAACAAACTTTTTTATTTGTTTTGTATAAACACACATAAATACATACATAAAAACTTTCTTTCGGAAAAATTTTAATCGAACGTGTGCTTTACCGTACCGGGCCGGCATGACGCCATATGGCGTCAAGCTCAATTTGACCTCTATTTGTCCCTAACTTGGGGACTTAAGATACTTTTTTAATGGAAATAATGCACTTTTTTTCTTTTGCAATCCCGGCCCTCTAAGGTTTAACCTTTAGAAGACGGGAAATTTTCAGTAAAAAACGACCTCTTTCAAATCGTGTAATTCATACATAAATCGAGTCTATAGGACAGCACGAGACACCAACCAAGCAGGTGGTCCCTATAGGGACCAGTCCCGTCCGCAAGGGAAAGGCCAATGCAAAAAATTGATGAAATGGTTTTCGAGTGTTTTTCAACGTATTTTTTTGCACTGAATCCGGGAAAAATAGTGAAAAAAATCCTGGAGGCATCCTAGACCTTCAAAAAGGTCATTTCAAGGTCAAAATTTTTTTTTTCTACTAACTTCGTATACCTAGGTTTTTTGATGTGCTGAATCCGGGAAAAATAGTGAAAAATTTCGTGAAAAATAGTGAAGTTCAGATTTGTTAGTAGACAGATAGTAGACAAATTTTTATTCTCACATTCTGCTTTTTGCAAAAATGGCTGAAAATGAAGCTTGGAGTAGCGGCGAATCCGAACCGAAAGAACAAGATTCTGCGAGTCAAGAATTTGATGAAATTGATTTGGAAGACAATGAATATGATGGGACTCAAATTTTTGAGGATGCAAATTTTTACCCATCTATCAAAGATTTTGAAGGTAGCTCCGAAATAAATCCTAACGCGTCTATAGCGGGAAATAGGCCAATAGATTTTTTCAATTATTTTTGCGATTCGTCACTAGTTCAAAGGATTGTAAAGGAGACAAATCTTTATTACACGCAAAATATTCACATTCCATCTTCTCATATGAAAGATTGGTGTCCTGTTGCAGAAGAAGAGTTTTATATGTTTCTTGGTCTTCCAATTCTAATGGGCCATGTTCGGAAAGGCGATTTGAAAGATTATTGGTCTACAGATCCTTTGCTGTATACGCCAATTTTTCGTCAAGTAATGTCTCGTGTTAGATATTTGCAAATTTTGCGATATTTACACTTTCAGGATAATGAAGATGAGTCAGAATTTGTCAATCAGCCTTTACGAAAAATAAAACCGGTAATAGATCACCTACAAAGTAAATTTTCGGCAGCACTTATTCCAGGCAAAATCTGTGCATAGACGAGAGTCTATTATTATGGAAAGGTAGGCTTCAATTCAAGCAATATATTCCGTTGAAAAGAAATCGTTTCGGCATAAAGCTTTTTGAGTTGGTAGACTGCGATACTGGATTCATTTTAGGTTTTATTGTTTACACTGGGGCAGATACTGATTTTCACAAATTCGGTTTAGGTATTACTGGTGATATTGTCGCTCACTTTCCCCAACCTTATTTTTATAAGGATCATGTTATATATATTGATAATTGGTACACATCCCCTACTTTGGCTCAATTTCTGCATGATCGAGATACGGGAATGTGTGGCACGGTAAAAGCAAATAGAAAGGGAATGCCAAAGCTGGAAAATAAATTAGAGCGAGGTGAAGTACAAGTCGCTCATAATAATGTTTGGATGGCAATAAAGTGGGAAGACAAACGTAGTGTTCGTATGCTGACAAGTATACACGAACTTGAATTCTGTGCAACGGGGGAAATAAATTATAAAACAAAAGAAGAACTTAGAAAGCCAACGTGCATTCACGATTACAATAAAAATATGGATGGCGTTGATAATGTAGATAGACAATTATCTATTACGGAAACAGTAAGAAAAACAATGAAGTGGTATCGGAAGCTCTTTTTTCATCTTATAGATTTAGGTCTATGTAATGCTCATGCTTTGTATAAAAAAAGAAATCAAGAATATACATCGTTTCCTTCATTTAGATTACAAATAGCTAGATCATTATTGAAACTCGATCCCACTGAAAGCATTCCTCGTAATGAAATTTCGGCAATACGATTAGTTGGTCACCACTTTCCGCAGTATGATAAAAAACGCAGGTGCCACTTATGTACTTTACGCAAAAACAAATCGCGAACAAATTACATATGCCGCACTTGTGATATTCCTCTATTCATATCACCATGCTTTGAAGAGTACCACACTAAAGTGACATTACCATAAAGTCAGGTAAGTCGACACAACGTGAGAGGCAAGGGGACTCACGAAAATCAAGCACCCCAAAGGGATCAAATTTTCACCGCGTCCACGTCGTTGGTCCTGGGTCATGCTAAGAGTGAAAAAAAAAATACAATTGCTTTAGTTTTCTGCAAAACTATTTCAAAGTCAAATATAACTTACAATTTGTTTTATTATTTTCCTTCGTACTCAGAGCATCACCAAACGTGGAGATGTCTCAAGTAAAAATAAGAAAAAAACTATTTGAACTTGAAATGTTTTTATTCAAGGTCAAGGATTCTTACTAGATTTTTTTCACAATGTTTTACGTAATCAGCACATCAAAAAACGTAGGTATACGAAGTTTGTAGAAAAAAAAAATTTTGACCTTGAAATGACCTTTTTGAAGGTCTAGGATGCCTTCAGGATTTTTTTTCACTATTTTTCCCGGATTCAGCACATCAAAAAACCTAGGTATACGAAGTTTGTAGAAAAAAAAAATTTTGACCTTGAAATGACCTTTTTGAAGGTCTAGGATGCCTCCAGGATTTTTTTCACTATTTTTCCCAGATTCAGCACATCAAATTACCCCTGAAAAACATTAAAACTTTTGTTTCCCAAGGTGGTCCCTATGGGGACCAGTCCCGTCCTCTAAAGGTTAAACGATTCATTTCTATTTTGACAGGATCATTTGGATTGTATCGAGGACGCATACAGGGTGTCCGCTTCCATGTAGTCAAGCAGAGGACTACATGTACACATCAATGATTTGAATCGAAATGTCTAATACCATTTTTCGAAATTCGTCTCAGTTAAATAGTTAATAGTAAATAGTAATAGTAAAAAGTAAACTAACAAAGGTCAGCCAATCACGCCGAGCAGCGACATGTAACGTTGTTTATTGTGGATTGCTCCTCCTACCACTTCATCTCTTGCCTAGCTGCGAGCTCGAGTGAACCGCCTTCCTTTGCTAATCGCTGTAATTGACCGATCTTTGTTAGTCAATAATTCACTAACTAACAAGGGGACCGCACGATTTGGGAAATAAAGTTCGGGACGACACTTCGTGTGGTTGTAGTAATGCCTTAGGGTGTTACTATATTCAACGGAGAAAACGCACTGGCCAGCCAGTTTTGAGAAAAATCGCTTCAAAGATTTTCTATATGCTTACATACGAAAAAGATTTACTCTTCGTCAAGCGCTTCGGCGGTCGAGGCGGTAGCGGGCCAGCCTAGTAACCCAGAGGTTCCGAGTTCGAGTCTCGGTACGTGCACTTTTTTTTTTCTTTCGTTTCTTATTTGTGCATTTCATTAAATC
The DNA here is from genome assembly GCA_916049575.1 of Ancistrocerus nigricornis. NCBI lineage: Eukaryota > Metazoa > Arthropoda > Insecta > Hymenoptera > Vespidae > Ancistrocerus > Ancistrocerus nigricornis. The sequence goes on from OU696665.1 coordinate 17,518,551, forward strand.
TTATTTACTTATTACTTTTTACCTGTACTTTTTCACATATTTTTTTTTGTTCTAAAATAACATGCAATGATGTGAAAATTTTACTTTTCGCTTGAAATATTTTAATCGTATCATGTGTTTAGGGATGATTCGATACAAGTAAATATGAGTAAGTACTCGATACTTTTATTTCGATGCCGAGTACTTTTAGTATCGAATCCCTTCTTTCGATACTTACTCGGTATCGCAAGAAAAGTACTCGTATCGAATCGAATCGCACACGCGGCGTTAAATTCTGCTGCGCCGCGCGCAGCCGCGCCTGTCGAATATCCGGAAAAAAATGAGCGGCACATATGATTTGGCGCGCATCTTTTGTCTATTGATCTGCGATCTTTTGTCTACGCTTGCCGGCTGGACGCCATAATGTTTATTGAATTGCTGCAGTGCGTGCTTCTTGTTACAAATTTATTGGTTTTTTTTATGTTATTATGGCGCCGCCGAAATCTAAAGTATGGGCATATTATGTGAAAGTTAATGACAGCGTGGCAAAGTGCAAGCAATGTTTTAAAACTGTGAAGTACTGTGGAAACACGTCCAATTTATTTAAACATGCCAGTATTCACGGAACTGTTGTAGAAAGAAAACAACAGAACATCAGTGCCCCTGATTCTAATAAAACAAGTAAAACGTAAGTATGTAATAATTCTCTAATTTAACTGTTACAAGATACTTTGAGCAAGTAATATGCCATTAAAATGAAATAAAATAATCCATATAGTGTTGAGAAGTGTTATCTTTCGACCAACAGTATCGATATCGATAGGGCACTTCGGACAATGGTAGATAGTATATCCTTCAACTAAAATATTATTGATATTTCAGTTCAAAAAGTACGACAGCGTCCGGTAAATCAATGAGTACAGTTATTGAGGAACCCATGCCCGATCTCTCACAGCCATCAACATTAAAACATTCGGGAGAACAATCCGATATTGATTACGACGTCGATAATAGTGCAAATAAGAATATACTGCAAAATACTTTACATGAGGCTTTTTCACGAGTTTCATCCAATAAAGGTAAATAAAATTTGTAGTATTTAATCATTATATTTATTGGCATTCTTTTAAATTGATTTTTTTGGGTTTCAGAGGGAGGTGCAAAATATACAAAAATAGTTCAGGCTTTAGTATTTTTTATCTGCAAGGATATGCGGCCCTTTAACATAGTTGAAGGAGAAGGCTTTTTAGGTCTCATGAAGGAACTGCAACCTAATTTTAAAGTACCTGGTGCGAAATATTTAAAACAGAAAACTCAGGAAAAATATGAGGCTTGTGTGGCTACAGCTAGATCTAGATTGTCACAAGTAGAAAATATTTGTCTTACACTAGATATTTGGACCGAAACAATGAACGAGTGAGGTTTTTTAGGCGTGACAGCCCATTTTCAACAAAACGGCGAAATGTGTATGTTATACCTAGCCACTCGTGCGCTAAATGAGAGACATACTGCTGAATATATTTCGAAAACCCTTCTGGATATTCTTGATAATTGGAATATACCACCAAGCAAAATTCGTGCCGCGGTGACAGATAATGCCAGTTCTATGATAGCAGCCATAAGAACATCTATTGGTGAAAAGAAACATTTGCCGTGTTTTGCACATACGATAAATCTCGTAGTCGAAGAGGCTTTAAAATTACCTAGCGTTAAAACAGCTATATCAAAAGTTCGAGAAATTGTGCATTGGATAAAAAATAGTGTTCTGCAGTCAGACAAATTAAGAAAAATTCAAATGCGAAACAACACTCTTGAAGGTTCAGTTTTGAAACTTGTTGCTGATGTCAGAACAAGGTGGAATTCTGCGTTTTTCATGCTGGAACGTTTCTTACATTTAAGAAGAGTGATATCTGAAATCGTAATTGAAAGTGTTTCAGCGCCCGACATGCCAACTGCTGTAGAGATAGAAACACTCACAAGGGGACATTACGGCCTCGGAAATTGACTTCGGGATGACACTTTGCAGGTTTGTAGTATACCTTTAGAAAATTCGATTTGCAAAGTAAGAGCGCGCACTAGCCATAAACTTTCGAGAAAAATGACTTTAAAGTTTTACGTGTAAGACGTATACCGGTCACTTTGAAGACCATCCAAGAGCGGCGCAGTGGCCGAGTTGTAGCGAACTCGCTTGCGGCGCGGGCGGTCCGTGTTCGATCCCCGTGTGGAAACTTTTTTTTTTTTTTTTCAATTCTTCAAAAAATTATAAAAACTGTGAAATAAAGTTAATGACATACTAATATGAAGAATTTAATTGTTGTTAAAAGACACGATATGAATAAAGTGACACATACATATACCGCTCAATATTCCCTCACTCTATCTGGAAAAGTCCTACCACAAGTATTTGTTTGTTTACAAGAAACAACCGGTAACTTCGGCCCTCGAGTTCAAAAAACCGTTGATGAATATGCGCAAAAATATAACAATGTAGTAATAACGTCTTCGAAATCTGGAAAGCTAACGACAGGACTGTATATTGATTTTCTGAATCGTTGTTTAAAGTCTCATGTGGGAAAGGAAAAGTTTTTATTAATTATTGACTCTTGGGGAGGAAAACAAAGCCAGAATTATACGACGAAATTTTTCAGGATGACGAGAAATCACCTACATGCACGATTAAAGTGATTCCTCCGAAATGTACTCCACTTGTTCAACCTTGCGATGTCTATTTTTATAGACAAGTAAAAAATTTAATAAAACGAATACAGAATTGCGCTTATCTGATTGAAAATAATAGAGAAATAAATTCACGTGAGGACTGTATAAAAATCCAATCCATCGTGCATCATCAATTATCATCGCCAATTTTTAATGAAATGATCCGGTATGCCTGGTTCGCTTCCAAGCTCTCTGACGAAAGAGAAATGTTCAGAAATGTAAATAAAGTATGTTTTCCGGTAGAACTTTTAAAAAAAGGTTGTTCATGTGAACAATCTTCCTTCATAAATTGTGCGAGATGTAATAATATTTTATGTTTTCAATGTTTCTATGACAATTATCATTCTGGATCTTGTAAATAAAATTAAAAATATCTTTAATTCACATTTTAATTTGTTGTAACAGTCATTTCATTAATAGAAAAAATTATATATGATTAAATTCTTCATATTAGTATGTCATTAACTTTATTTCACAGTTTTTATAATTTTTTGAAGAATTGAAAAAAAAAAAAAAAAAGTTTCCACACGGGGATCGAACACGGACCGCCCGCGCCGCAAGCGAGTTCGCTACAACTCGGCCACTGCGCCGCTCTTGGATGGTCTTCAAAGTGACCGGTATACGTCTTACACGTAAAACTTTAAAGTCATTTTTCTCGAAAGTTTATGGCTAGTGCGCGCTCTTACTTTGCAAATCGAATTTTCTAAAGGTATACTACAAACCTGCAAAGTGTCATCCCGAAGTCAATTTCCGAGGCCGTAATGTCCCCTTGTCAGCCAACTTACAGCTTTATTAAAGCCTTTTGAATATGTTACACGAGAAGCGTCTGGACAAAAGTATATTACAATTTCCAAAATAATACCAATGCTTAGTTGTTTGTCAACAGAAGTTAATACTATTACACCAAACTCGCCAATTGTCAGAGAATGCAAAGATGTTTTATTAAGAGAGCTGCAGAAAAGGTATGGTTCGATCGAATTCAATGATCATGCAGCCATTGCTACTCTTCTGGATCCAAGATTTAAAAATCTGCATTTTCAAGATCCAGAAGCATGCGGGCGAGCCATACAAAAACTAAAAAGTATGGTTCATGAGCAACTAAGTAGCCCATGTGAATCGGAAGAAGAAGCCGCTTCAGCTAGTGTAAAAAATGTAACAAAAGAATATGACTTTTGGAAACATCATAAAGAGCTAGCGCACGGTCACGCGAAGAAAAAGAAAACGCATCATAGTGACGAAGTATCTCTTTATTTGTCAAATAATGTAATATCTTTAAAAAACAATGTATTTGCAGAATGGGAAGAAATGAAGGGAATTTTTCCTTGTTTGTATAAATATGCTCAACAATATCTTATCGTCGTTGCAACATCTGTTCCTAGTGAATGTTTATTTTCAAAAGCTGGTGCAACTATGACCCAAAAGAGAAATAAGTTATCTCCTAAATATTTAGAACAATTGCTCTTTTTGGGAAACCTTCCAAAAGCCGACTTTTTTGTTTAAAAAAGATGATTAATAAATACTTAAATAAATATATTTAACGTGTTTTATTAGACTAGGTACATAAAATAAATGATTTAGTAAAATATCATGTATACTCTTACATTTCGGCATTAGGGTAACTCACCATATTTCATTCCTATGAAAAAGTTGAAAAAAGTATCGATATGAGTAAGCATCGATACTTTTGAAGTACCCATATGAGTAGTATCGCAAGATGATTTGAGTACTACTCATTTAAGTAGGTATCGATACTTTGGTGGTATCGGAACATCCCTACATGTGTTAAATATTGTGTATAGGGAAGAAGAATAATCAAGTCGTGTAGAAGAGTAGTGTAGATATGTTTATTAAAAAAAAGAAAAAAAAAGAGGTCACTGTCAAATTGAGTAACCTCCTCCTCCTTTTTTGAAGTCGATTAAAAAGATGTAGAAGTACAAGAACCTGAATGGTAGTTATCGTAAAAACATTAGAAGCAAAATATATTGGAGCAATTTGCGCATCGAATGAATGAGGATTGTTTACAAGAACAGGGAGTTTTAAGGAGATCTATTGGAAAGCAAACCTCGTTTACATTTTTAAAGATATTTCTTTCGTCGGATAGTTTTGATGCGAACCATGCATATTGGATCATATCGTGAAATACCGGAGATGATAATTGGTGATGAACTATCGATTGAATTTTAATACAATCTTCGCGGGAATTAATTTCTCGTTCTTTTTCAATTAACGCAGTACAGTTTTGCATACGCTTAATTAAATTTTTTACTTGTCTGTAAAAATATACATCGCAGGGCACATAATATTTAACACGTGATACGATTAAAATATTTCAAGCGAAAAGTAAAATTTTCACATCATTGCATGTTATTTTAGAACAAAAAAAAATATGTGAAAAAGTACAGGTAAAAAGTAATAAGTAAATAAGATTTAATAAAATGCACAAATAAGAAACGAAAGAAAAAAAAAGTGCACGTACCGAGACTCGAACTCGGAACCTCTGGGTTACTAGGCTGGCCCGCTACCGCCTCGACCACCGCACAGTGGGCAAAAACGCGAATTCAGCGCTCGAAAATCGAAAAATGATTTTTTGTTTTCAAACAAGTGAGTGGCGGGGATGTTTTAAGGACATCCGGCCACTCCATGTTTTAAGGACATACGCCAAAGGGCGTAAATCCGGAAAAAAAAATTTTTTACCCCTCCTTCACGACCCACAGGAGACCGGTAAAGTTGGAGGAAAAAATTCAGAACGTGATATTGCCTCTTTTCACACGTTTTCTCTAATATTCAAATGTAATTTACAAAAAAACTACTAGAGATAGCTGAGTTTGGTTTCAAGTAGATAAAAGCTTATATCATCTTGGATTTAAATCGATTTTAAAACATGTAATTGCTATTATGTTTTGAAAATTATACCTCTTTCAAGTGAACACAAGATTTTCGCCTAAATTTGAACTTTAAATAGGCGTATCTCAGGCGGATCTTGTTAGATCTTCATATGGAATATACTGTGATAAACAATGATCTGTTGTCTTTACAACGCCACCAAAATCATCTGCGACAACTTGCGACAAGTGTAGTTTTTTTGTATTTTTATTATCCAAGTACTCTTACCAAAGCCCCATGACGAGGCAATTGTACACGACTTGTCGGAATTTCCCCGTTTTATATCATTCAGTTGTATTATTTTTTTCATATTTAGTTAGTTATCATCAAACTGAGTAAGAAATACACGCACTATGTCTTTTTGGAAATTGACTAACGGACAAAAGTGCCGTTTTAGCGCTCTAAAATAATAACTTCTAAACCGTTAGGGATAATTGAATGAAATTTAATAGGCAAAAAGGAAACATTTGTAGCCTCAAACTGGAACAAAAAGCAATTTGAATGTACAGGTGTTCATTAATTTCGCAGGTGTAAAGCTTTTTTTTTTACGTGGAGAGAAACCTTGCATAGGCCTCCAGTACCTGCTCCCGCTGGAACCGGGGAGTGTGAGATTCCTTCTCACTAAAACTCTCCACGTTGATCCGCAGCCCACATGTCTAAACTATAATGAAAGAAATATACACATACAAATATCTATACATAATCAGAATGTACCTATTGCAATAAATCCGTTACTTCCGGTAGATAGCCCGGTTAAAGTTTCTGAACTTCCGCTGAGAAATTTTTGTTCTTTTGTCTGTTTTAACGTTGAAATACCTTTCGATTTCTGCCATTTCTCACCCAAAGTTTCATAAAATATTTGTGAAAATTCATCAACTTTACACTTATCACTGCCAAGTTTTCCTCAGCTAAATTATAATTTTCCTTCACTGCACTTAGGAAACGTTTCACATCTTTTTCTCCTTAAAAGCTCTTCACATAATTCCCTATTTGGAATTTTCATTATTAACTATTTACGTTAAAATTAAATGAACAAAAACTTACCCAGTGTACTGCTCAAATACTTAATGTATACCGAATACCTGATTCTCCTTACGACAGCTTAATTAGAAAAACCGAGGTATCTTCACAACCAAGTTTCACTAAAGTATTAGTTAACTAGAATTAAATAAATTTAAAGTTAACCTGAAAATTAAACTTTCCTAGCGACAGCTTTGCTTGGAAATACTCGGGAGCAATGGTAAATTGAATATATATATATATATATATATAAAATTATAATATATAATATATATGTATATATATATATATAATATATATATATATATATATTGTAGATATATATATATATATATATACTTAAGTACAATATATATAGGTGTAAGAAAATAAACGGGTCGGTGTGAAAATTCAATCGTCGCGATCGTTAAACAAATGATACGCAATCAGCTGCTTCCTTAGACAATCATTTATTTTACATTCCTTCGAGCATTTCCAAGCAAAGCTGTCGCTAGGAAAGTTTAATTTTCAGGTTAACTTTAAATTTATTTAATTCTAGTTAACTAATACTTTAGTGAAACTTGGTTGTGAAGATACCTCGGTTTTTCTAATTAAGCTGTCGTAAGGAGAATCAGGTATTCGGTATACATTAAGTATTTGAGCAGTACATTGGGTAAGTTTTTGTTTATTTAATTTTAGCGTACATAGTTAATTATGGAAATTCCAAATAGGGAATTGTGTGAAGTGCTTTTTAAAGAAAAAGATGTGGAACGTTTCCAAAGTGCAGTGAAGGAAAATTATAATTTAGCTGAGGAAAACTTGGCAGTGATAAGTGTAAAATTGATGAATTTTCACAAATATTTTAAGAAACTTTGGGTGAGAAGTGGAAGAAATCGACAGGTTTTTCAACGTAGAAACAGTGAATGGATGGACAAAGTTCAAAAATTGGAATACCCAGCAGAAGCATCTCCTCGAGGAAGACCATTGAAAAGTATACAGGATTGCGGAAATTCAACGAAAAGGAAGAAACTACACGACATTAATAAAAATTTCACAACAGAAGTTGTTTCGGACCTCTTGGTGCACAAATACAATGCATCAAGAAAAAGGCAGAAGGCTCAAATAATTGATGCTGTTCAGAGAGCCAGCCCTAAGCGTGTCCTTAAATTGAAAGAGAGTATTTCCACTCCTAAAGATGAACAAAGAAAGTTCAGTCCGGAAGAAGCATTAGCATTATTTTTGGATTTGGGTTTATCCAAGGAAAAATATATAATGCTTCGATCGGCACTAAAAGAGAAAAATTTTGATGCATTTCCAAGCTACACAAAAATTAAGTTGGCAAAATCGAAATGTATGCCCAAAAATATACAGGTGTGCGAAACAGCGGCTTCTACAAAGCTTCAGGACTTACTGGACCACACAAGTACAAGGATTTTAACGACAATTCCGACAGAGGAGACTGCAGAAATACGAAGCAAAAATTTGGTTATGCTTACTAAATGGGGCTGTGATGGATCATCCGGTCAAAGTGAATATAAGCAGAGAATAAGTGCAGATGCCACTGATTCTAATTTATTTATGGTTTCGATGGTGCCACTTCGTATACCTTCGTCAGAAGATTTTTCGACAACACGGATTTAACTGCAGAAATAACAAAGATTGACGTCGATATACTTCGTCGAATCAAAGTTATTCTAAATGTGCTATGTTGCGGCCATGCCATTAACGCTTATAAATTTGGACTATACGCAGAAGAAACAGCGCAAAAATTGCATCAAATTTATCCATGGAGATTGTTGACACCGACTGTACATAAAGTTCTGCATCATGGAAAGAACATTATTGAATTTCATCTCCTACCAATTGGAGAACTATCTGAAGAGGCCCAGGAATCAAAAAACAAGGATTACAGGAAATACAGACTGCAAAACACGAGAAAAACATCAAGAAACGATCAAAATTGGGATTTATTTAGCATGCTGCTTTTTTCATCCGATCCCCTTATTTCTGGTTTAAGACACAGAAGGATGATTAAAAAAAATGAACCGGACTATCTACCGGAAGTGATAGATTTATTGTTATAAGTGTATGTATGTATAGGTATGTGTATAGTGTATGTATATAGGTATGTGTATAGATATGTGTATAGTGTATGTGTGTAGGTATGTGTATAGGTATGTGTATAGTGTATGTGTATAGATATGTGTATAGGTATGTGTATAGGTATGTGTATAGTGTATGTGTATAGATATGTGTATAGGTATGTGTATAGGTATGTGTATAGGTATGTGTATAGGTATGTGTATAGGTATGTGTATAGTGTATGTGTATAGATATGTGTATAGGTATGTGTATAGGTATGTGTATAGTGTATGTGTATAGTGTATGTGTATAGATATGTGTATAGGTATGTGTATAGGTATGTGTATAGTGTATGTGTATAGATATGTGTATAGGTATGTGTATAGTGTATGTGTATAGATATGTGTATAGATATGTGTATAGTGTATGTGTATAGGTATGTGTATAGGTATGTGTATAGATATGTGTATAGTGTATGTGTATAGGTATGTGTGTATGTGTATAGATATGTGTATAGTGTATGTGTATAGGTATGTGTGTATGTGTATATACTTTTCATTTAGTTCAGTTTAGACATGTGGACTGCGGATCAACGTGGAGAGTTTTAGTGAGTAAGAATCTCACACTCCCCGGTTCCAGCGAGAGCAGGTACTGGGAGCCTATGCAAGGTTTCTCTCCACGTATATAAAAAAAAAAAAAAAAAAAAAAAAAGGCTTTACACCTGTGAAATTAATGAACACCCTGTATATTCAAATTTATCTTTGTTCCAGTTTGAAGCTACAAATGTTTCCTCTTTACTCATTAAATTTCATTCGATTATCTCTAACGGTTTAGAAGTTATTATTTTCGAGCGCCAAAACGGCACTTTTGCCCACTGTGCGCCGAAGCGCTTGACGAAGAGTAAATCTTTTTCGTATGTAAGCATATAGAAAATCTCCCCTTGACTACATGGAAACGGACACCCTGTATATTTTCCTTGAATAAATAAGCCGTCAATCGAAGTGACTCTACTAAAGGCAACATATAACATTCGTAGTTCTATATGTTTAATACCAACATGTGTAACGATACATGGGAAAGTACTACCTTGTGATTTATGAATAGTTATACCTTCGGCAGGAACAATTAGAAATTGTTTTCTCATTATCTGATGAATCGTTTTTTGTCTCGTTTGAATGGTTTTAGTAATGTATTCTATAGGAGTCCAATCTAAATTTATTTTCATTCTACGCATATAATTATTCCATTTTTGACGAGTTTTTAAACCAATAGTTGTATCTTCAAATTCTAAGTATAATCTTGCTGCAATTTTTTGTTGTTTATTATCTGTACCCCATGTTATTAATTGTAATCTTCCAGTTGCACCGTTTGTTAAACCATCTTGCGTATCAATATTTACAGTTATCATATATCTAGCTGTTAATTTTGCTTTTATTTTTAAAGGTAAACGTTGTGTTTTTGTTGTAGGAAATTTTTTGAAATTTGTTAATAAGTTTACTTTTTGTCATCGGGTATGGCACCAATACAACTATCTATTACTTCTATGTCCCAACATTGTGTTTATATTTTGTAGAAAATAAATATTAAATGCATCTACTTCTTTATTTGTAGGTAATAAATGAATTGCTTTGGAAGGAATATTTATTATATTACGTTGTATTAATTTATTTATTTCTCTTGATTTAAGTAATTCTTCTTCATCGGTTAATTGTTCATTTGCTAAATGATTTAGTGCATGTGCAAAAGAGATGTCATCTCTTTGACGCATAATTTCATTTAATTCATAAATTTCAAATAAATTCCATAAATATGGTCCACTTAGAACAGATAAATCATCTTTATTATTATCTTTAAATATCCAATTATCCATAACCGGTCTTAATTGATTAAAATCACCTTGTACAATGACAGATAATCCTCCGAATAAATTTGTAGTATCAAATATTTGTTGTAAACGTTGATTAATCATAGCGAATATTTTACATCCAACCATAGATATTTCATCTATGATTAATAATTTAAGAGTTTGTAATTTTGTTCTAATTGTATTTAATTGATTTGGTTGTAAAGGAATTAAAATATCCTGATTTACTGGTAAATGGAAAACACTATGATTAGTTGTACATCCTATATTAAATGCAGCTTTTCCTGTCGGGGCGCAAAGAATCATACAGTAGAACCTCGATTATCCGAACTAATTGGGACCGAGACTAGTTCGGATAATCGAAAAGTCGGATAATCGAGAAAACGAAATGCCGTGTTTTTAGGGACGGTATTATAAACGACACTTTTTTTTTACATAAAAACAGTATATATATTAGAATTTGACATATATTAACATTAAAATATATATCTATTTAAAACATCTGAAAAGAGTGGAATGCTTCTTTTTTATATTTTCTTTATAAAACTGTCAATTTTTAATTGACGAACGGCTGTCACGCGTTTTTGAGCCGCAAGAGCACTAACGCTCGAAGAAACAAAGCGTGCTTCAACACGCTCGATATGCGTCGTTGTATACGCGCGGTTCTCGCAAAGATACATTGTTGCTCACGGCAGTAGCAGCGAGAAACAATGTATCTTCCGCGTTGACGGTCGGATAATTGAGCGTTCGGATAAACCAAGTCATCGGTCGGATAATTGAGGGGTCGGATGATCGAGGTTCGGATAATCGAGGTTCTACTGTATATGTATTATTGGGATCATTTCCAGGAATTCTATTAAAGTGTCTTAAAGTTGTTTGAGTAATTGCATTAATTAATTTATGTTTCTTCCCCTCCCCCTTCTTCCTTATCGGCGCTATCAGCCCTTCCTTCCACGTCCCGGGCCATCCTTCTCCCTTCCATATTCTACTGCATATCCCTCTCACCCATCCTACCATCTCCACTCCTCCATACCTCCATATCTCATTCTTCACTCCATCTACTCCCGCTGCCTTTCCAGCCTTTAAATTTCCTATTGCCTTTGCCACCTCAATCCATTCCTTTTCTTCCTCTTCCTCCTCCGTTTCCCTTTCCCTCTCTTCCTCACTTATTCTCTCTTCCGATCCCTCCAATATCCTCATGAAGTGTTCCTTCCATTCCCCCATCTCTATTCCCTCCTCTATCCCCTTCCTTCTTTTTCTCTCCCTGTTTACTATTTCCCATACTTGACTCTCTGTTCTCGCTTCTTCTGCCTCCTTAATAAATTTTTCGTTCTCCTCTTTCTTTTTCTTCTTGCATAACTCCTTATACCTTCTCTTTTATCTCCTGTACTCTTTTCTCTCTTCTTTTCCCTTTCTCCACCTTCTGAGCTTTCTTCTCACCTCCTCCTTTCCTGCTCTACACTCCTCGTCCCACCAACCCCTTTTCATCTTGAGTAGATATTGCACTGTCTAGACAGTGTTGTGAAGTAACTTCATCAGAACTGATGTTACTGATAGTAGACCGTTCGTTTGGACTGATTGGCGTATCGGATATCAGATTGTTATATTTCAAGAATCATACGAAAAGTTTTGAGACTGCTCAGGGAAAAATTAATGCCAATAGCAATGCCATCTCCAACTGAACATGATTTCAAGAGAATTGAAAAAGAATTCTGGGAGAAATGGAATATGCCAAACTGTGTATCTAACATAGATGGGAAGCACGTCCGTATTAAAGCCCCACACCTTAGTGGTTCCCTTTACTTCAATTATAAAGGCTACTTTTGTATTGTGATACTGGCTTTAGTTGACGCTAACTACAAGTTTGTAGCCATTGACGCTGGATCATATGGCAAAGAAGGCGACAGCAACATATTTAGGAATTCGATCATTGGAAAAAAATAGCAAGAAACGATTTCCATATTCCTGGACTTAAGATTTTGCCTGGAACAAATGTCTCACTGACTCATTTTATAATAGGAGATGAGGCGTTTCCTTTAAATACGTATATGATGAAACCTTATTTCAGAAGATCCACACTTGATCACGGAATGGAGATTTTTAATTATAGATTATGTCGCGCTCGTCGCGTAGCAGAAAATGCATTCGGACTTCTGAGCCAGGTATTCAGAGTCTTTTATACTCCAATAGCAATTTCGCCGGATACTTGCACAGACTTGATATTAGTAGCATGTTGTCTGCACAATTTGTTACGCGATGGATATTTGGAAAATAACGACAGGCCGTACTATATTCGCAATGAAGAAAGTATTCCCACTGATAACATGATTAATTTGGCAATTACAAGGGGAGCTGCATACGATGGTATACATGTCAGAAACGAATTAAAACTGTATTTTGCATCCGAAATTGGTCAGGTATCCTAGCAAAACAACTATTGCTAAAAATAAATAAATGATGAATGATGATGATGATGATATATGATGAATATATGATATGTAAATTAATTATAATAATAATTAATAAAAGTACTCACCGCTTTTATTTAAGCGTTCTCCAATTTCAGACCATATTTTGTCTTTCTTTCGGATATTCTTGTAATATTTCGCGTATAAATTATAAAGCAATGGATGCTGAGGTACCAAAGCAATTAAATTTTCATTTTCTTCTTCCGTAAATCCTTCTATTGATGCCATTTTTATGAAATTTATTGGTTATAAATATACACGAAGTAACCTCAAAATGGGTGGGCGACAGCGATACTACGAACGTTAGCGCGGCACTAGCGCCGGCGTCCGACGTCACAGACGCAAAAACAGTGACACAGCGTTAGTGTCGCTGCGCTCGAATGTCCTTCCATACATTTGCATACTACATTAATCTGCCGCTCTGTCGCGGCGTCACTAACGCCACTGACACTGGCTTCGAAAGTCTACCTTTACTGTTGTCAAACTCATCATATGGTAAAGATTTTGTTTTACATTCATCACAGCTTCTTTCTAGACATTTTTTGGAATAGCGATCGCAACACAATGTTTGTAGTAACTTATGGTAGTTACTGAAACCAAGGATTTTAGCATTCTTCAAGGCAGAAAGCTTCAAGTTCATATTTTCGTGTATAATACACGCACACGTGTCTCGTTCCGAAAATCTTGGTGGGACGACCCAAAATGGACGTAAGCGACAAAACAAGCGTACCCAATTGTGATTATTTCCGCTTGCAAAAACTTTTTGTGCAGATTTCGTAAAGAATCTAAAAGATAACGCTTTTGCTTTTTTTGGTTATTACGGGATATATATTCTTTTTTTCCCGCAGCTTGACGACTATTGCCATCATCCTCGTAAAATTTTTGGACTATATCTTGCAGTTTTTGCTTATTTTTGCTGACAATTGTTTTTGATCTGTTGTTACCCGCTTTTTTATATGTTATAACGTTATTTTTAATTCTCCACAATTTATATCTGTCAGTCAATTCTCCAACAAGAATACGGTTGAAATTATTTTTCTCTTTATGCGTTTTCAGTTTCGACAAATTCTCTGAAATTTGAGTTTGTATTACTTCGCCAAACAAAGCTTTCTTAACCACTTCTTTCCTTTGAGTAGGATCTTCTACCATCTGTTCAATTTTACCTTTTGGTGTAAGAGCACTATTTTTTTTTTGAAATTTTGTTTGCAGTCTTCTATACTTCTGTCGTTGAGTATTCACCTTTAATCTTAATTGAGCAATACTTTTATCCTTTGTTTTAATTTCCCTCAGCCTTAAAATTCTTTGCCTCTGACTTCGATTTCTAGCTTCTTTCTGTCTTTTATTTGCAATTATATTTTGTCTTGAATTATCTGGAGCTCCATTTTCTACGGAAACTGGACGATGAACTTCATCATCGGATGTAGGTAACGTTGATTGTCTTATGTAAGTATTCGTAACTTTGTTCATAGCTTGTCGTTTCCTGTGGGTAGATGAATGTTTTCTCCACTTCTTTCGAGTTTTTCTTTGTTCACGGAGTGTCATGTCCTTAATGCATTTCCTTTGTCCTTTTTCTTTCTTTTTGAGGTACTTCAACCTTTCCTTCTTTTTATATTCTGCCAACTTTATAGGATCACTTTTAATTTTAAGTAATCTAGTCTTTGCATCGTCTCTCTTCTTTTGCAAAATTTCGTCTCGTGTTAATTTTGTTTTTCTTGGTGCCATTTTTCTTCTATAACAAAAAATGCTTTTCTAAATAAATAAATATACTGCCTTACAACAGGAACTTGTCAGACAGACGTATGAAAACAAAAACAAACCTCACTCCTGCGCGGCAAACTTTGAATCATCAGTCCCTTGTAATTTCGTCAGTCCCTTGTTACTTTCGTAACTAAGGGACTGACGACAAGGGACTGACGACTAGGGACTGATGAATTCAGTGTAAAACTTAAAAAATATATATGATTGAATGAAAATACCAACCTGTCCACTTCCCATACTAATTATGCACACAAAAGAAAGTAAAACTATTGTTTACCAAAAACAATCAGCTGTAAATAAACAAAAAACTACTCGCCAAGGGACTGACAATTTGACCATTACAGTCACGTGTTCACAACACGAGCGCGTTACTACCAGTGAATTCAACGCGTCTATTTCGCAACAACTGGCTTTTGATGCTAACTTCAAGTCAGTAGTTTCTTATGCAATGGCATCCTGCTTTTTAAGCACAAAGAAAACCCGGCAATTTTAAATTTCTTACGCGGCAAGGGAATGACGCCCGATTTTGAGTACACTTTTTTAATTGGGAATATATTAATTAATATAATTTCGAACTTAAATTTATTGGGTATTAATATTTCGCAAAGTATTATTAATTATTGTACAGTAACGAAAATAAGTATGAATGTAACACTTTTAAAATTATGAACATCCAATTAATAAATTGTGGGATGGTGACACGACTAGGGACTGATTTTTCAAGGTAATTATGGACTGATTTTGAAATAATTTAATTTAATTAAGAAAACCTGGTAATATGACAATAATGTTTCTGAATTTGTCTATTATATGAGTTCAAATAATAAAAAATGTTTAGTAATTATGTAAATAAATGTCGATGACACCGAGTTACCCTATTTTTGTAGAAGTACACATTTAGATTTATCGCAATATCTTTGAATTAGGATTGATTTATTATAATGAAACTATTACTATCTTCTTAGAAATAATTAGCAGATATTAATTATATAAAAAATTTATTAATTGTTGCTATATTTAGGATATTATTGCAAAATCATTTGTTTATTCTTCTATATCTCCTCAATGACTCCTATCGGAACCAAACCTTTTCGATCCTTTCGCAAATATTACCCACTTACTAACATTATGCGACAATTTCTCAATTGTTGCTATGTTTAAATTGTTATTGCAAAATAATTTGTTTATTCTGCTATATCTCCTCAACGACTCCACCGATCGGAACCAAACCTTTTCGATCATGTAGCGAATATTACCTACATAACTTTATTTTTCACATCTTGATCGATCATACACTAAAAAGTATGAAATAAAAAAATCAAGGTTTGATGAACATTTATATATTCCTAGTGCCTAAAACCGGAACACTAAATATCACTTCAGTTCTTTTTACGCCGAACTCTATTGCCCTTTCCTTTTTTAGAAACAGCGATCAGGTAGAAGTATATTACCTTCCTTAACTTTAGTTTGTCATCTTATATATTATACGTTTCAATAGATAACGTAGATCGTGATAATACCGACGGAATAATTAATTTATAATAACACGTTCAATCAATGTTAAGTGAGGGCGTCATGTATGTTTCCATAACACAAGCCAATCTAATGCACATATTTCCATGGTTCCTATATTACACCAAGACCTAGCGATGATTGCATTATGTAATAAAAAAAGGGTTAGGGAAGTCGCTACTTTGTGCGTGAAAATAAGCGTTTAGGAATATTTTGTGCCGCCTCCGAAAAAGTTGCGATATTTTGAGTATGACAAACATGAAGAATCTATGGCCCGTATTCAAAGTCGTGTCTTAAGCATAGACTTAAGCATGTCTTTACTAAGTTCGCCGAAAATAAGGAAAACCCCTTAACAGATGCTTAAGAATTTCTTAGCAAAGCAAATGCTTAAGATTGCCTTATAGGACTTCGGTAATCTTCAGCATTTTTCTAATGGATCAACCAATAAGAGATTGCAGCGTCATGACGTCATGCAGCACGATAATCAGTTTGAAAAACAGAAGAGCGCGCAAGAAGAAACAAAGCTTTTACTGTTTCGAGTGCACGCGTAGACAAAACACGAAAATACTGTGTCCATCGCCACGTTATAGGCAATAGTTTGATAATAATAATAAAAACAATAAGAAAAATAAATCAAAATGAATAAAAAACATTATTCCGACACAGAAAAAGATTATTTTTAAATATACTAAAAAAATTTTCACACATAATAGAAGTAAAGAAAAGTGATACTACAATGTAAGCGAAACTGGACGGGCAGCCACCCAGGGCCGGCACGAGCACTAGGCAGGGTCCGCCCAAGACTTGGTCCGTCCCTGACGGCGTCGAAGACGCCGACGCTAAGGGCCTTCTCCCCCAATTTTTGAAATAAAGGACACTGTGTCCCAAAAAGCTAAAATAGAGGATCTGGCAACGAGGGCCTAGCGAAGCCAGCTTTCTAGGCATTACGTTACCGAGCTTCACAGTGAACGCACGTGTACCGAAAATATACTAGCTTCAATATTAATTATCATACTCCCCATATTTATTGAATCATTCTTCTATTCGCCCTCCTGACCGTATTATCTTACAACAACTTTAAAAACTAAAGAAGAAACATGGCAAGTGATTTGCGATGAATAAAATAATTCATCGATTATTTTGACAAAGTTATAAAACTTATTTAAGTGTTTGATTGTTTTTTTTTTTTTATTAAATATCATTCGTTATTATCACAGAGGACAGTGAAACAGCTAAAAAAAAATGTGGTCGAACATGAAGGCCACACAGAGGGATAATCTCACAAGAGAAAGACAAGCAAGATTAGCGACAGGTGGTGGTCCTGAAATTCAAGAAGCTGAAGTCGATCCAGACATTGCGGAAATCACCCCCAATCTAATGACAACAGCACCGACAATTTTTTCATCGAATGTGCCCATTGAAGAATTAGAAGGTTGTTGAAATTGTAATTTTAATTTATTAATTTGAAATTGTAGATTTTTCACTAACAAGGGGACATTACGGCTTCGGAAATTGACTTCGGGATGAGACTTTGCAGGTTTGTAGTATACCTTTAGACTATTCGATTTGCAAAGTAAGAGCGCGCACTAGCCATAAACTTCCGAGAAAAATGGCTTTAAAGTTTTACGTGTAGGACGTATACCGGTCACTTTTAACACCATCCAAGAACAGCGAAGTGACCGAGTTGTAGCGAACTCGCTTGCGGCGCGGGCGGTCCGTGTTCGATCCCTGCGTATGGAAACTTTTTTTTTTTCAATTCTTTAAAAAATTATAAAAACTGTGAAATAAAGTTAATGACATACTAATATGAAGTATTTAATTATACATAATTTTTTCTATTAATGAAATTTCGGGAATATTGTCTGTCTTTCTCAATTTTTAATTTTATATGCAAGGTCTTGAATGATAATTGTCATAGAAACATTGAAAACCAAAAATATTATTACATCTTGCAAAATTTATGAAGGAAGATTGTTCACATGAACAACCTTTTTTTAAAAGTTCTACCGGAAAACATACTTCATTTACATTCCTGAAAACTTCTCTTTCGTCAGAGAGCTTGGAAGCGTATGTACCAGGCATACCGAATGTACCATCATTTCATTAAAAATTGGCGATGATAATTGTTATAGATATAGACGATTACGCGCCTTTTCTTCTTTATCGTTGCTATGCCACGATTTTCAGTTGCGTATAGCCATCGCGAGGACTCGCGCCGCCACCTGCCGCGCCGCTGTTCTTTATATCGCGCTTCCGAGATGCTCGCTCGTTGTTACTTTTCCAGGAAACGAAAACTCGTCGTGGCGCGATCCCGAATTTCTTTATTCCGGCTCTCGGGAGCTCACTCGTCCGCTAGCATCTCAGCGAGAAGCACGCGTTAGTAAGCCTACAGGCAATTTCGTATTCTCTCAATAAGTCTCATTCAAACTACGTCTAGTCGTCTTATAGGCAATCTTTTTGTAACCAAAGACAATCTCAATAAAGTGTGTTTTATTGTGCTTCATATAAACTAAATAATGCGAGTTTTATTATACACATGTGCCGAAACCCACAGTTGCGCGCACATAATTATGGTCCTTCGAGCCGGATGTTAAGAACACTACAGTGACTTAATAAACGTTAACATTTATTCACGAGTGCTTAGCGAAAGTTTGTGACATTTCATTACAACGAAGTGGCAATTATAATCATCTGCAAACTGTCGTCAACCAGGACGGATATCTCTAGTCGAGTACACCTACAGTGGACAGACGAAAACACGAAGAAGATTCACAAAGGAGGGAGCTGCCATCATCGTCATCAGCGATCATCTATCGAGGCTGCACAGACGTTTTGGCGAGTTCCGATCAATCTATCTTTACATTTTTTCTCTTTCCTTGGTTCCTCTTTCTTTTACGCTTCCTCAATTAAGTCAATACTTTAACATGGCTGAAAACCAGCAACCAAGCCTCAAACAATTAATATTAAAGCGTGGTCAGGCAAAGGCCACTTATACTAGGGCTAAATCTTATCTCGAATCGATTAATGTTAATGAAGCCTCTTTAATCGATATTAAAAATCGAAAATCGAAATTTGAACAAGCATGGGAAAGTTTTGCCGCCGTGCAAGATCACATAGAAATGTTACAAGAGGAGGAAGAACACGCGAGCAGTCATGAAAAGGGGAGGGTTGAATTTGAGGAGCAATATTTTAGCATCGTACGAAGGTTCGACGAAATTTTACTTCTACTTTCATTAGCTATTACGCCACCTGGTGCGTCGCACGTTAACAACGATGGTCGCGAGTGGCCGTCGCTTCACGCGCAGATTCGTTTACCGAGGATAGACCTGCCGAAATTTAGTGGCGCATATGACGAGTGGTTCCCATTTTTTGATACGTTCAATTCCTTAATTCATTCAGATGCGGGATGAAAAAATTCTCAGAAATTTCAATATTTAAAAGCATCATTGCAGGGCGACGCGGCGACGCTAATTAAATCATTAGAGATTTCCGATGTCAATTACATCGAAGCATGGAACATGTTGAAAGAGCGTTATGATAGTAAGCGCGTCATTATACAAAAACACATAAGATCGATGTTCGACTTATTTACGTTGCAAAAAGAAAGTAGTATAGGTTTACGGCAATTAATCGACGGGATATTAAAGCATTTACGCGCGTTAAGAGCTCTCGGTCGATCCACGGATGCTTGGGATGACGTCATAATATGCGTAATAACGAGTAAGCTCGACAGCGTAACGAGAAAGGCATGGGAAGTAAGCATACGTGGGACAGATATGCCTACGTTACAACAATTATTAGATTTCTTATCGCAGCGTTGTCAAGCATTAGAAACGATGTTTAAGGATGGTTCTGATACTCATGCGTCTGGTAAAGTCACGCGAAATAAGGGTGCTCTTTCCCACATATCGGTCAGCGGTAAAGCGGTTTGTCCATCTTGTAAGGGCAATCATCATATATTTCAATGTAATTCGTTTTTAAAATTAGCGATCGAAGATAGAATAAAAACGGTCATAGCACTTAAACTTTGTTTGAATTGTTTACGTACTACAGCACATCGCGCTAACGTATGTGAGTGGGGGTATTGTAAGAAATGTGGTAAGCGTCAGAGTACGCTACTACATAGGGAGCAGAACACGGCGAACGAAGGCGTCTCAAGTCGCGATACCGAGAATTCGGCAACGACGACAAAGCAAACACAAGCCGCCTCCGTTGTACGGCAATCTTTCATCTCAACGAGGGCCGATACCTTGTTATCCACCGCAGTGGTGTTCATAAAGGATCAACGCGGAAACTATCACGCGTATCGCGCGTTTCTAGATCCCGGTTCTCAATCTAATTTTTAACCGACTTCGAAAAGGAGGAGGTTACTCTATTCGACAGTGGGCGATCTTGCTTTTTTTTTTTTTTTTTTTTTGTTTGTCCGGCCATAACTCCGCAACCGGTTGACCAATCGAAATGAAACCACTTCCAGTTGCTAGGTTTAGGTCTCCCATTGGTCCCGTTTAAAAAATTTTTCCGAAATGTTTATTATTAACAAAGTTATTGCAACATTAGTGCTTTATTCAGATTTATCGCAATATCTTTTACCAATGGGATTGATTTATTGTAATGAAAGAAACTATCTTATACTTATACTTACTATCTTATAGAAATAATTAGTTAAATTATTTCTATTAAATCTTAAAGAAATAATTAGTAAAAATAATTTATTAATTGTTGCAAAATAATTTGTTTATCCCTCTATATCTCCTCAACGACTTCACTTATCGGAACCAAACCTTTTCGATCCTTTCGCAAGTATTCCTTACTTACTAGCATTATGCGACACATTTTCAATTGTTGCTATATTTAAATTGTTATTGCAAATTCATTTGTTTATGCCTCTATATCTCCTCAACGACTTCACCCATCGGAACCAAACCTTTTCGATCCTCTCGCAAATATGTATTACCCACTCTCTAACATTATGCGACACATCTTCAATTGTTGTTATGTTTAAATTGTTATTGCAAAATTATTTGTTTATTCCTCTATATCTCTTCAACGACTTCACCTATCGCAACCAAACCTTTTCGATCCTTTCGCAAATACTGCTCACTTACTAACATTATGTGACACATTCTCAATTGTTACTATGTTTAAATTGTTATTGCAAAATCATTTGTTTATTCCTCTATATCTCCTCAACGACTTCACATATCGGAACCAAACCTTTTCGATCCTTTTGCAAATATTACCTACATAACTTTATTTCTACATCTTGATCGATTATACACTAAAAAGTATGAAATAAAAAAATTTTTAACAAAAAAAATAGAAACCGACTTCGAAAAAAGCGCTAAAAAGAGTGAAATAATTTTTTATGTATACCGACAATATTCGATTTCATCATTATCATACTCAGAATATTGCAACTTTTTCGGAGGCGACAGAAAATTAATTAACAGTACATTAATAGCCAGAAATTCACGGACATTGATGGATATTTATGTATTAGGCACTTACTCCTTTGTTCGTGAAAATGACCGTGTTGGAATATTTTGTGTCGCCGCCGAAAAAGTTTTTTTAGCGCTTTTTTCGAAGTCGGTTTCTATTTTTTTTGTTAAAAATTTTTTTATCTAACAGAAAAATTGACAAGTAAACTTGGCTTAAATACACGTCCAGCTGACGTGCCGGTACTTGGATTTCATCAAGACCGTACGCGAGTTCATCACGAAGTAGATATAGAAATAAAATCGCGATTAAACAATTATAAAACTAGGTTAAATTGTTTGGTTATTGATAACATCATGACTAAAATTCCATTGGTCTCTTTTAATCGTAATACGATAACGGTTCCTTCTAATATAAAATTGGCTGATCCCGAATTTCACGTGTCGGCAGACATTGACCTTCTAATAGGAGTAGAGGCATTCTGGCAATTAATTTGCATAGGGCAAGTCAGAACAGCTGATTCGCAACCGCTGTTTCAAAAAACGCATTTAGGATGGATTTTAGCCGGAGATTTTATACCGTCTCTTTCAGTAGGAAACGCGAGGTGTTGTAATATTTCGGTAAGAAACAATCTCGATTCTCTTTTAACACGATTCTGGGAATTGGATCAAGGGCCGGTCAAGAGTGAACTATCGCTCGAGGAAAGACATTGCGATAAACATTATCTGCGCACGTTTCAAAGAACTCGGGACGGTAGATTTATCGTTAGCTTGCCGGTAAAGGAAGGGAGATTAGAGCAGCTTGGACAATCCAAGGAAATAGCTACACGTCGATTTCACGCTTTAGAACGGCGATTGGAGAAGGATCCGGAAGCCAAGACAGAATATTTAAGGTTTATGCGTGAATACGAGCAATTAGGCCACATGCGCGAAATCGACATGCAAAGGTCCGATATCTTTCCAAATTATTATCTTCCACATCATGCCGTGATAAAGGAAAATAGTATAACGACAAGGCTTAGAGTAGTTTTTGATGCGTCCTGTAAGACAAACACGGGTATATCACTAAACGATACATTAATGGTAGGGCCCACATTGCAGCAGGACTTATTTTCAATTTTAATTAGATTTAGAACGCACTATTATGTTTTAAGTGCCGATATTGCGAAAATGTATCGGCAAGTTTTGGTCAACTCGTCACAAACGCCTCTACAGAGGATTGTATGGTGAGAGTCTCCTCAGGACGAGCTCAAGACGTATGAGTTGCTCACCGTAACATACGGCACTGCGCCAGCATCATTTTTAGCGACTAAGACACTTCAACAATTAGCTCTCTCTGAAGCACAGAGATACCCGGTAGGCTCCGCGATAGTACTCAGAGATTTTTACGTGGACGACCTACTGACAGGTTCTAATTCGAAAGACGAAATTAAGATCATTCGCGATGAAGTCATGGAGCTCTTAGCGTCTGCAGGTTTTAAATTGGATTGCGGCGTAGAGCGAATAATGGGTACTCGTTGACGAGAGAACTTCGGTTTATCTCGTCGACGTTGCCTGAAATGAATGGTAGATAAGTGTAGCAAATAGCGGATATAAGAGAAGGAGTAAGGAGTGGAGAGGAGTAAGGAGAAGAGAAAGGAGTAAGACGCAACTGCCGTTTGGTTTTCGAACGCAAAAGGGAGAGAGGAATCTGGCGAGGAGAAGGCGTCACGCTCGGACTTTTGTTCGCTTTTATTATCGAACGCATCGACGTCGATTCGAATTAGTTTACCATCAACGTCGACTTTGAAAAACATTAAAAGCGATCGAGTCCGGGTACGGTTCGGGGTCGAGATTGGAATATTCGTTTTTCCTTCCGATGCCCGAGCGTGCCTTCGTCGAACGTATTCCAGCCACGATTTCATCCCATCGTCGTCGACGACGCCCACATTGAGGAGTCGTTCACCCGGTGGTTCGTTTTGTCCACGAATTGCCTCCTTTCCCCTGGATTGCCTAGAAAAACGGTGTAGCCGGGAGGATAGCGAGTTTCGGACGAGCGACCACCGTTGCGTGACTCGATTCGGGCATTAGCCGATCGACGAGAGGCGCTCGCAGATCTTCGAAGACGCTCGATCTGTGCGCCAGGACCACGGTTTCGAAATTCTTGTTGCTCTTCGAATCATTAGCCTCCACTCTCTGTATCTTTACCGCGCTCGAACGCGCTCTCTTTCTACGATCGAAACATCTAAGACGACCTCAGAGTAGGCGAGATT